>OX387242.1:181451621-182701621 GCA_947561735.1 Cenchrus americanus
CAGCAGCTGGCGTCAGCGCTTGCGTCATGCTCGCGTCAGCACAGCCAACCGCAGCCCACCACGTGGCGCCACCGCAGCCCCTCAGCCGGTCGCCCAGGCAATTTTGCAAAAAGAACCCCGCCCTTTTTAATATCACAGATATGCCCTTCCACCTTATAAAACTCTTACAACTAGGTCCTGTTTTCTTCGTTTAAACCCCTGATCTCTCTGGAAATCCCACCCGAGATCCTAGAATTAACCTTTTGTGCTATAGACCTTAGGTTTATATGCATAATTATGTTTCAGCCCCTGGTTTCTTGCAGTTAACTCCTGGAAGCCCTGTTTCTTCGCAGAAAAGCCCCTGAAACTTGTTTTAGCCATATCTTTTCCGTCCTGGCTCCGTTTTAAGCGTTATTGGTGTCCACGCGACCGTCTTTTCAGGCCCGTTAGTTTTAGAACCTTGTTTTGGCCGTATCTTGTGCGTTTTAGCTCCGTTTCCACCGTTTCAAGTTGCGTTAGGCTCATATCAACTAAAACTACGTGATAGGACCAATGTTGTACATGTTCTTTGATTTATAATTTATTTAAATGATTAATATGATTAAATCTTATTATGCATGCTTTTATAATTAAAATCTAGTTAGAGTTCAACACGTGTTTTCATAAGAAAGTTAATATGCTTAATACTAGTTAAATATTTCTTATAATTAAAAGCTAATTAGATGTGTACCTCGGTTTTTATAATCAAACTTAATTTGAGTAATGTTTATGCAATTTACTTCCTAGATAAAAGCAATATAGGTTTATCTCGAGTTTTCTTAATTAAATTGTTAATTTGATTAATATGAATATAAATGTGTTTTTAAATTGTAATTTGGTTAGAATAACTCGAAATATAAAGATAAGCGCCTAGATGCTTTTACATGCTTCTTTTGAATTAAAATGTTTAATTTGTATAAGTTAAACTTGAATATTTATAAATAAATTTGAACTAGGCTTACAACGTCTTTAAAATACAAATATAACTTGCTTACTTATAAATGGGGTATTTCTTTGAAATAACCTATACACATGACTTTACTTAATTAAATTATACCAAGCACATAGCTAGCTCTTGTATGTGATCATCCAAAGCTCTCGATAGTTCCTAGTGCTTTTGTGTTCGCTTTCCTAGAGCCAACCCTTGTTCTCTCTGGGTGAATCAACTATGTTCTTACACCTAATCTTTCCTAGCCACCTTTCTTTAAAGCTACCTTGTTATCTGTTTCTTCTGTCAGATCAGTTTACCTTTGCTTGGTGTATTGTTTTGTTTATTGTATGTTTTCTTATGTGCTCGTAGACATCGTGCCAGTTTCAAGTGAGCAGTCAGTTGGAGTGGATCAAGAGCAAGTGTTTGAAGAAGAAGAACCCCAGTGTTTAAGCAAGGAAGGCAAGTGGACTTCTCCCCCTTCATATTCTATTTTGTCCCACACAACTTGCATGATAACTAAGTTTACATTTAAATGTTGCTATGCATAAACTTGATGGGAAATTACCTTTTAAGGACATGACTAGACTTTTATCCCTTTATCTTGGACAACCCTTTTAAATAAATGTTTTGGGTAGATAATGCTTAGTTGCTATAACTTGGGATGGTTAAATGAAACCTTTGCAACATGTTGAATGATGATCATGATAACTTTGGTGATATAATTATTTGTGTGTGTGCTTATGGTTAATAACAAGATCATATAAGATCTAATCGGAACATGGAGAACCACCCAGGAAAACAGTGCAACCACAAGACATATGGCTTTGTCTTGGCCAATTAATTAGGGAAGTCTTGTATGGCTATTAGCCTTAGTAGCTTGGGGTACGGAGGAATGCTTTTATGACTCTTCTACTGCGGGACGGAGTTTTGGAACGGAAGTGCTCTTCTAGGCTTACAGTGTCCGAGGGGTAGAGAGAGGGTACGGAAGATAGCCTCTAGGCGTGCTACTATGGACTAATACACATAGGAGGACTCTTTGTAAAGGCCTCGTAGCGTCCCTATGCGACCACACCTCGGAAGTGTGGTATTGTGCCTACTTTTGCACAGCATGGTTGGGTTCAAAGTTCTTCGTAACTTTTACGTGACTTGTGGTGAAAGTGTACGACCTCTGCAGTGTGTAAAACTGATCGATCAGCCGTGCTCACGGTCAAGAGCGGCCTGGACCCTCACATGATAATCAAACATAAAGATGGAATTAAATCGTGGTTTCTTGTGGGTTTTTTGTGAGGAGATGCTTTCCTAAATGCTTAAGTGGGTTGGAATAAACTTACACCTAGTAATTAGGTGCTTGCTAATAAAAATTTGACCAACATTAAAATGCTAACCGCACAAACTCTTAGCCTATCCTTGATGGCCTTGCATCTTCCCCCACTTGCTGAGCTCCACCGTAAGTGTGCTCACCCTTGCTTACCCGTTGTTTAGAGGAGATCACTGGAGAAGAGTACTTCAGCGACTATGGGGAGTTCTGAGGCTCGCGTGCCCCACTCAGATGCCTGTGAAAGATGAAGATGGAGTTGCGTCTTCATAGTTACCGTTTGATCGTTGTAAAGACCTTCGAGTCTAACGTCTGAGTGTAATAAAGAGATAATGTAATTGTTTAAATCTTGTACGTTATTATTGCTGTTTATTGATATTTCACTCCTGACGTCTATCATATGTGTGTAAACTTGATCCTGGCGCACATATGAGATGCATTTGGTTTTCTTCAGAAAATCAGGTGTGACAGGCCCTCACCCCGGAAAACTCACTAACCTACTCTAGTGACCTCTTTTGACTAGTAAACACACTTCTGGGGCCAACCCATGGTCAAAGACTTGGTCAAACCCTTTTCACCCATAGTGTCCATAGGTGTCTACCGGAACTTTTGCCGCGTTCTCCAAAATTCACCTAAACACTTAAAATTCTACCTTTATGAAAGTTGTCCATCTTGTTGAGGGACACAACCTTCATGCAGATTGGCATTTCAAATTTGGAGTGGAAAAGCTTGAAAAAATGGATGCAAAGGCAGGATCTACTGTTCAGCCAATCAGGCTAACATTCAAAGTTGGCAACTGTGTAATTAAAAATCTGTGGAGAAAAACCCCCTATAGCCTTTTTGAAAGTTGTAGAGGGTGACTAGATCTACAACTTCCGTATTCAAAGTTTAGTCAACCTTTATTCAATTTTTTGGAGAAAATCTCACTCAAACAGTGCACCAGCGAAATAAAAGTAGGGGCAAGGCGCCGTGCGCCGCGACGTCGCAACGGCCGCGCGCGCGCGCCCGTGCGCCGGCCGCCCTTGGCATCCGTGCCGCACCCCGCCCCGGGCCGCATGCCGGTCGAGGTGCTCCTTCCCCACGCGCTCACGCCTCGAGGCAGGCGGAAGTCCGCCTAGCGCCGCGCCGTCGTGACCGTGCCGTGCGGCCGGGTGCGCGCCACGGACCGCGGGGTCCGACGGCCGGCGCTCCCGCCGTACGCGCGCCGGCCGAGGGCCAGTACCACGGCGAGCATCTCGTGTCGTCACCCCTTTGTCACCAGAGCGAGCGCGCCTATAAAAACCGACCCATTCTCCTTCCCCGCGCGCCACCGCCCTCCTCCATCCCGCCATTGCCACCGCCGGACCACCCGCTCCTCCGGTTGTTCCCTTTACAACCCGAGCCCACTAGCACCTTCCCTAGGTAGCACTTGACGCCCCAGGTTCGCTTGTTGTTCACCCCGAGCCGTAGTCCCGCCGGAGCTCGTGCCGCCGCGGGTGCCACCGCCGGCCGCCGTCACGCGCCCTTGCGGAGCCATCCCCGCGCCAACCCCGCTCTCCCAGCGCCCTAGGTGAGAAGGTGTTCGTGCCACACCGCCTCCCCGGCCAGGAGCGCGGCCAGCTCGCCGGAATTCGGCATGCGCCGCCGCCTCCCACGGCCGAGGGACCCAATTGCATAGCTCTGTTTCTTTGCAGGGGCCCCGGCGCAAATGTTCATCTTCTTTAGAGTTTCAATTTTGCAAGAACTTGTAAAATGTGTAGAAAATCGTAGAACATTCAGAAAAATGCAAAACGAATTTTGTTGGGTTCGTTGTGATGAATACTACAATGTTTGTTATTCTCACATGGTGTGATTCTGGATATTTTTAACACGAAAAATAGGATAGTGAAATAACTAGATCTGTCATAACTCAAAAACTATAACTCCTCTGCATTCAAGTTTTGGATATGTTGTATGCTTGTCATGACTAGCTCCTGTGCCAAAAGTTGCACAAACTTATGCAGTAAATCTTTTTGTATAAATTGTTTTCCATTTCTGCAGAAACTGCCTAGTTGATTTTTGTAGACAAAAATAATAATTTTTTTTCCCAACTTGTGCATGCTGTCTTGTTATGTCAAAACACACCTCTGGTGAATTAATCATAATTTTTGGTTTAACGGAAGTATTTATTCTTAATTTGTGCATGTTTTCCTTTATAAATTAATAAAGCAAGATCAGTAGAGCTTCTAGGTGTACTTGCTGGTTCTTTAGGCTTGTTTAGGACCAGAGGGCACGCATGAGAAAGGTTGGATCATTTTGATGCTTATTTATTTTTGTATGCATTTAATTTGAATCACTAGCTAGTCTTTGTTATTTTCCAAAGTATTTTATTTTCTAGCTTCCAAGCCTTGCTTGTGGGTCCAGTGGACCAGTATAGGTGTTGTTATGCTTAAGAAACAACTCTTTAAATTTTTAGTGATTTATTGCTAATAAAAAGCTTTAAAGCCCTTTTAAAAGATTTAAAGAACAATTAAATAAAGGAAATCCCTTTTTAATTCCTTTTCCATTTTGGGAAATATTACCTAACTTAATTACAAGTTAAGAGAACACCCTTGCTGATAAGGAATTAATTTATGAATAAAAATCTTGTTCACACCCTTGCTAGTGAGAGGAAAAAGGATTAAACGTTCACATAAAATAACAAGTACAAAGAGACATTAATTCAAATGTGCAATAAAATAATGAATCATGTATAACTAATAACCTTCCTAAAAGAGATGTGCTATCTAGATACTTGTTAAGGTGAATATTACCAACAAGAGTTGGATAAGATAACAAACTTTCACATCACCTGAACCTTGCATTGCATTCCGTGTAGATCTTCCGGACGGTGAATATTCCCTCGTCCCGGAATCCGAGGAAGGAGGAGCAGAAGCTTCGCTGAAGTACGTGGAAGTGCTCAACAACACCGAGGGTGCCCAGGCTAACCTAGCTGACGAAGGCAAGCTCAAGTGCATCTAACCCAGTTTTCAAATTCTTTATTCAATTATCTATGGATGCTTGTGCATTTAAGTTTAGGAGTTGAATGGAACCCTAGATGCATGATCCCTAGGTACCTTTGTCCTTACTAGTATGATAGGTCGATAGCTGCTAAGCTATAAAACCGTTACAAGTTGGGTGATGACCTCACTCGCGAGAGTAGGTTCCTAAATAGGAATCACAATATATCCTTACTAGTATGATAAGTCGATTGCTGCTTGGGAAGTTGTCCTTGCAGGGGCAGCCTACCGTGTGTTTAGGTCTACCTTGCAAGATTTTGAATCAATCGATTGTCGGCCTCTCACCGTTATCTGAGACTACTTACTCCACTAGCCATGAGATCCCTAATGATGGAATTGATGAATACTATGCTTGATTAATTGTATTGTACAACTTTGTCTGTACTAGCTGGCTCATGTAGTAAAGATTAAACCCACTAGAACTTGTGCTAAAACCTTGAAAGTAAGGACATACTCTTTGTTACTTTTCAGCAAAAAAAACTCAGTGGCCAAAAGCCTTTCATTTCTAGAGTTGGTGAAGTAGTTATCACCGACGGGTAAGTCTTGCTGAGTATTAGCATACTCAGCCTTGCTATAATGTGTTGATCCAGGTAATGCTTTTGGTGATGTGTGGCCCGGAGAGATCCCGCCCGGCTGGGAACTGGAGTGGGTGGAGGACGACTACTGAGAGCATCATGGATGGCCTCCCGTGGTGTTTCCGTTTCCGTTAGTTTATTTCCGCTGTTTCAAAACTCAGAACTACTTGTTTATGGCAAAAACTTCGATTTGTAATAACTAAACCCTTCAGGGTACAAATTTGGATGTTAATGATGATGTATATCTAGACTCACCTTCGAGTGAGTTTTAATGCATATATTTCGATCCTTGTTGCTATTCAAGTGATCTACCGGGCGTTGACCCGGCGACTAACGACAGGATGATACCTTATTATCGCTTAATGACCAAAGTGGATTGGTTTAGGCGATAGTACGGTATTTTCCTGGGCAGGTTGCACATCAGCTGACTTCTTCAAGTACCAGTCATGAAATCTGCACATCTTAGTTGGGAGCTTGTTGACCAATTCTGGCTTCACTAGAAGTTTTCCTAGCTCAAAGCGCTATCTAAATTCTTGATTTTTATCTGCTGGTAGGTCTTCAAGGCCGATAAGACCACCAATAAGCAGCTTTGTTTGTTCAAAAAAGCTAATGACCTGAGGCAGTTCCTCTTCACCCATGGCGTCAATAGCGTTTTGCACTTCTGGAGTGACACAAGAATCTCCTTGTTCTTGTCTGGGGCGGCGGTCCTCGACATCGACGCAGGAATCTCCTTGTTCTTGTCTGTGGTGGCGGTCCCCGATGTCGACGCAGGTATTTGCTCGATGTAACTATTCGGCGACCCTCGCTGTTTCTTCTTATCATAAGACTTGTCCACCGAATGCTCATAGTCCGTTTTCAACGGCGGTTTCCTTCTCCTTTTTGTTTCCTTATCGTGTATGAAAGCCTTGAGTCTCTCCGTACGACCTTCATTTTTTTGGCCTCCAGTCCTTCCTGTTTTCTTCTTTCTTTCGCTTTTTCAAAGAATTCCTTGACTTCTTTCTGTACAGACCCATCTGTTTCTTCATCTGTCTTTGCCTCTGCCCTTTTCTTTGCTGATCATTTTTGTTTTTTCTTTGGTGGTTGCACCGACCTGAAAGATTGCGCTCGAGAGCTTGTGGCGAATGGTTACTGAGGTGAATTGGGAGGGATGTCATCATCGTGATCGCTGGAGCTCCGTTCACCGAATTGTCGCATGGTTGTTGCGGAGAAGGTGAGCAAGTAGGTGGTGCCGATGATGGCCTCGGAGACGATGGCTACTCCGGCTCCAGGTGGTCTCTCAAAGATCCATCATTCTCGGGGATTATGACGATGTAACATTTTGGCCATAATATGATACCATGTAGCACATCCTTAAGTGTCTTTCCCCATCACCTCATGGGATATCTATCTTTAGTTCCTCAAAACCAGGTTGGCATATTCTCTCTACGCTAACTGAGGCGTAGCCAGGTGGAATCGGCATGACGTGGCTCATCTGTCTAGGAAACTGTGCAAAAGCACTTCTGTCCGCCACTTGAGAATAAATGTTTAATTAGTTATTATTAGCATTGTGAATGCAAGTCCACAAAAATCAAGATAATATATGTGATCAATTATTGAGGTAATAAAAGCATGAATTAGACATACCTTCATTTTGATGTTGCCGAATGGCTTGTGAAGCTCACATCTGGTGCGCCGACAGATGTCATCCACAGGGTACCGTTGGCTGTCCACTTGAACTCCTTCTATTGCCCTTTGCTCTTCGGGAACCGCTGCGGAAGCACAACTGGAAAAGTGAGCAGAAGGAACTTGTACTAGAGGCAGTCCTTGTGCTAGGGCCATCTCATTTACAGCGGCGGCCACTCGCCGTTTAATATCTGCCATCAACTTTTCTTCGTGTTCTTTAAGTCTTTTTTCTAACTCTTGCCACCGTTCCTCCTCTTCGCTCTCTCTTCTTCTTCTCTGGCTTTGATAGGTGCAATGTCTCCCCTGAAGCCAAATTTCCATGGTACCATCCCGAAGCCCCTGCACCGTCTTGGGTGTTCTGGATTCTTGAGTGCCATAGTGAGCTCATCAACCTCTCTGTCAACCTTCACTCTGCCTACTCTGACATCTTCAAATATTTTCAATATTTCAAGTGCAGTCTCTCGTAACGAGGGTGGGTAATCATGGGTACCATCTTCGGAGTTAATTGTGCCTCCATGAGCATAATACAAATTCTTCACTGGCTCGGGCCAATCAACGACCGCTGGTATGGTACCTTGTGCGAGAAGGTCTTCTTCCATCTTCCGCCACTTGGGAACTGCAAATGCATATCCACCTCGACCAAGATGATGGTCGTGCTCCTTCTTAGCACGACTTTGCTTCGCTCGTGCACTCGCCTTGGAGAAATCTTCACTTGTCTTGTATTCCACAAAGGACGTCCAGTGTTCTTTTAACTTGGGATATTCAATCCAATTTGGAGTTTGAATCTTCTTGATATAATCTTTATCGAGTTGTTGTTTGAACTTCTGAAATTGTGTTGCCATCCTCGTGAGAGTCCAATGCTTCACATTGGTTGGTTCAACACCTTCAGGAAGTGTGAAGTGTTTTAGGATTTCATCCCACAACAAATTTTTCACTGATTCTGGAACCACGTGTGGATTATCTGCTTTTCCCTTCCATTCTCTGTAGCTGATGGGCACGTTGTCCCTTACAATGGCCCCACACTGTGACACATACTTGTCCTTGATTTTTTTGGAGCACATGGTTGGCCATCATCTGATACTTCTGTGATCTGATACATGACATGGCCGGTGAGTACTTGTGTACGCCCTCTCTTTGTCTTTTTTGATGTGGAGGCTGAAGCCTACATGTTGCAGATTCGTTATTTAATTAATTAGTACCTAAGAATTGAGGTTAGAAAAATAAGAACTATGAAGTTAATGCATGATATATATATATATATAAAGCTATTTTGTGGCGGGCCACAGAGTATACTCTCCATATATATATATATATATATATATATATATATATGGGCACTCACATCCAACCGATAGTTGCACCCAGCCTAATTAATCTTGCCGGTCACCACTCCTCTGTCCCTCCTAATCAGGCGCGGATGTGCTGCATCCTGCTTCCTGCATGCATAATTAAGTCGAGCTTCTGTAGGAAATACAATTACTCCAATCCGTGATTATCGCTTTTATTGCTACTAGTAGTGGTGTAGTGCAGCTGCATACAGTATATCACATTGATGGTTACGAAAATGCACGACGGCTATAGCACAATGCATGGCAAGTGGTTACGATCTCAAAAATACATGGAAGCTGTAGCACAATACATGGATAACCATGCATAGTTTTGGTTACCTGTGCACGCTGGTGCAAATAAAACTGGTTACGAGGATACGTTCGATCGATCACCACATGATAACTAGGATACGTGCACTATAGCTACTTTATGTACATAATTTACAAGAATCTATTACCTTAATAAATTGAGTTACCAGAATCTACGCCTGGTTACCACTACATTTGTTAGAACTGTGATTTACGACAGTTTCATAAATAGTTTACTAGAATCTATACTATGCATTTGGACGTTACTATAATTTATGCCAAATATTGTTGTAAGTAAGCCAATATATTTACCATACTTCGGCAAGTTATTTACTTGAATATATGCCCCTCACAAGTGACTTAATTCAATCTTGTACTTAATTCCAATTGCTGAACAAATACGGATAGTTGGAATATGAACAATGTTTTTTGAATAGATGGAATCGTGTTCAGCAAAACACATTTGTTATCAGATTTTTTTCAATAACTTCGACGATCGGACGGCTCAGTGTACAACAGTCGAAACATATCGTCATATAAGAAATTGGATCAACAAATGATCTGAGTCCGCCGGTGCACAAATAAGCTCGAGCAGCAGCACCACCTTCGGCCACGCGCTTGACGGCGTGAGCGAGTCCCCATAGGCCACAGCTTTGGGCTCCAAGAAGCAATAGCACCATGTCGCCGGCCAAGCAGTCGCCGCCTCGCCGGCGTCGGCCATGCCGATGTACATGGCTCTTGATGTCGTTTACGTCCAGCGTCCAGTGGGTGATTATGCTATCGCCATCGCCGTCCCCCAATCTCTGCTCCAGTATCTCTTAGTTACTCTGAAAAAAAAAATCATTCACAATCAAGAACAAGCTAGGCAGCGAGCGAGCAAACAATAGAGTACATAAGTTAGCAGCTTCACCGTGGCATCTCCACAGGGGGGCCGCTGCTCGAGCTGCATGGTCACGACGAACCGGCTGGGAAACTCTGGGCTCTGGCTCTGCACGGTTAAAGTCTTCTGGTATCTGGATTTGCACTTTGCTGGTGCTTATAGACAAAATCGAAAAACAAAGGTTAGCTTTCGTAACCAATATTGTCTACAATTTTTTTCGTCACCAGTAAGCACTTGCATGCACGTTTTGACTGGATCCCGAATTCACAGTCTTATAGTACCTACGCTGTATTCTGGTAACTCGCAGTCTCGTACACACGACAGTCATATTACATGCAGCGGTAGTCACGGCCCAGGTTACCAAAGCCCGGCCAGCTAGCATTCTTCACCGCTGTGTCCTGCTTTATTTTTTTGAAGGGCAAACTGTGGGGGAGATCCCCACAGCACTACTTTTCATTAAAAGCGAGAGTTAACAGACATACTTACAGATATATACAAGAAAGAGTACGTTACACAAGAGACTCTAGCCATTGAGAGATTACAAGTCTACGATCCTCTCTAAAACGGTGAAGTTGTAGGAGGAATTGTTCTTTGAACTTCCAGGTCCAAAGCTGAGTACTAGGCTGGACAGCATCAAATATGACTGTATTTCTAAGCTTCCAAAGCTCCCAGGTTGCAACAATGAAAGCATCCATGAAGAAGAACAGTCCAGCTTCTTGTCGTGCCTTCATGATCTTGTCATGAATGTCTAGAACCGAGGCATCCCAGTTAATTTGTAATATATCCCAACAGCCTTGAGCAAACTGACAATTGAAGAAAAGATGATCCCTATCTTCTTGCACTAGAGCATCACACATAACGCAGAACAGTCCAGCTTGTGTGTTATAATGACGGCGTCTAATTATATCCTTTGTATTCAAGCGATCAACCAATAAGAGCCAGACATGGAATTTCAGCCGTGGGCTACACTTTGAATTCCACAACCAGGTGAAGGTGACTGGGGCTTGTCTTCCTGAGAAGATCATGCTGTAGAACTTACTTGAGCTATAATTTGCATTACCCCAAAGAAAGGTCCACTGATCATTAGCATCAACATCATACCTGACTGTTTGCAAGTGTAGGTTCAGCTGTTGCAACTCAAGAAAAGCCTCCTGAGAAAGTGGCAGAGTAAAGAGGGATTCTAGGTCTTCTGCAACCAAGACATCTTTTACAGATGCTTCAAATGGGAATCAAGCAAGGCATGAAGTCACAACGTAAGCCACCAGTTGGTTGGGTGGATTGACCCGGCCAAAAAATAAACTATTCTATGGCCAGCCATAGAGTGCATGTTCTCTCTCTATCTCTATATATATAGTGGGAACATTCAATACTTTCATTCACAACACTTTCCTCATTGTTTCTAGAATTGTCCTCAATATTAGCTGTTGTGTCCATGATAGGGGTAGCAGTGTACTCATTCGGAGGTATGTTCAAGTACACATCCGCCTGACTACACTCCTCCTCGGTGAAGGTTGCAATTGTACCACTATCTATAATGTCGGCCATAAAGTTGTTATGATTGTCATCCATCTGGAATAAATAAAAATTTTCTATGGATTTCTAGAATAAGCAACAAGTTTTTCTATGATTTTCTAGAATAAACAACAAGTTTTTCTATGATTTTCTAGAATAAACAACAAGTTTTTATATGATTTTCTAGAATAAACAAGCATTTTCCAAAAATTTCTATAATAAACAGAAATTTTCAATGAATTTATGTAATTTTTAACATTTTCTAAAACTTTCCAGATTAAACAAGTATGAAACAAGAATTTTCATTGAATTTGTAGAATAAGCAACAAGTTTTTATATGAATTTCTAGAATAATCAACAAGTTTTTATATGATTTTCTAGAATAAACAAGCATTTTCTATGCACTATAATAAACAAGAATATTCTATGAATTTATGTAATTTTCAACAATTTCTAAAACTTTTTAGCTTAAACAAGTATTTACTAAGAATTTTCTTTGAATTTGTAGAATAGCCAACAAGTTTGTATATGAATTTCTAGAATGAAGAAGTATTTACTACGAATTTTTATGAATAAACAAAGTCACAATATTTCTACTAACTTGTGGACGGACGATGCTTGTTGATGACGGTGCCGTGTGGGAGAATGACAGAGGTGACGGGAAGTCACTTGTTCGAGACGACGCGGCAGTCGTCGACTTCAGAAGTACCAAACTAATGAAATGGTATATTACAAATCAAATACACAATTAAGAACTCAAGATTACATATATATATATTAGAAAACAATTAAGAACTCAAATACACAAATAACAACTCAAAATTACATATATATATATTAGAAAACAATTAATAACTCAAATACTCAAAACTATGAAATTGTATATTACAGAACAATTATATTTTGGTACACAAATATACACACAATAATAAGAGACAAGCCAATTGCTAGATCTTTCTCATAGAAGACAAAGGGTATTTTGGTCATTTTACACCTCACATTGGTTTGCGTGCTCGGTTCTAGAATTGCATTTATTTTGGGACAGAGGGAGTACAAGTTTCTAATTAATTTTCTTTCTATTCCCATAATAAAATTTCATATTAAAAATTTACACACAATTATAATTTCTAATTAATATCAAAACATAAACCAAATCAAATAAAATTAATTATAAATGCTTGCTGATGCCAGCATTTCACGGGTTGACGTCAGCAAGGCGAAACCCCCCGCGCCCCGGCCGGCCATCGGGCACACGCACACCGGCCGGCGGCGGCGCGAGGGGGGCCGGCAAGCGGAGGCGTCGGCGGCGGCGCGACATACCTGCCGGGCAGAGGCCGCCGCCGAGGTGGGAGGGCCGGCGCGCGGTCGCCGCCGAGGAGAGGAGGGCTACCGCGCGGTTGCCCGAGGAGAGGAGAGGAGGGCGCGCGCGCGGCCGCCGAGGAGAGGAGGGGTCGCCACCGAGGGAGAGGGGGGGACGACGGGGGGGAGCGTGTCGGGGGAGGGCCACCGCGTCGGGGGATGGAGATGCGCGGGGAGGGCGGACGTCGACGCGGCCGAGCTCGCCGGCGTCGAGAGACCGCACTACGCGCGTGTCGGGGAGGAGCGGCACGGCGCGTCGGAGAGGAGCGGCCCGGCGCGGCGAGGAGAGGCGGCGGCGAGGACGGGCGCATCGAGGAAAAGGGCGCAATTTGGGGGGGTGGTTAAGCGCCCTGGGGGTTATACAGAACCCCCACCTTTTGTCACGGTTCGTATTAGCAACCGTGACAAAAGACCCTTTAGTCTCGGGTCGTGTTACGAACCGAGACTAAAGGCCACCTTTTTGTCACGGTTGGTAATACGAACCATGACAAAAGGGGCATTCGCGCGGGATGCCCCGAAGGAGAATTTTCGCCCTTTTGTCACGGTTGGAGTTACAACCCGTGACAAAAGGGGGTCCTTTAGTCTCGGGTGGTAACACCACCCGGGACTAAAGGGTAAATTTGCGCGGGAAATTAATATTTCTCTTTTCCTTGCTCATTTATCTCATTCTTTTTTGCTTTGAACATTAAAAAATTCATTAGTCAAAATATTTGTGCCATGCAAAATTATATTATGTTAAAACAAAAAAATACCTACTTTTCTATGCACATATTATTTCAAGAGATGAAACAATTATTACTATTTTTTGTTTACAATTTGAAGGGGAAAATAAATTAAATTGAAAATATTAGTAAACCTACTCAGAAAAATCTCTGGTTTAAATAAATTTATCAATTCTAATTAGTTGTCTTTGAATGATCAACATGCTCTTTTCCTTGCTCATTTATCTCATTCATCTCATTCGCGGGCTTTTTTCTCTTTTCCTTGCTCATTTATGTCATTCATCTCATTCGCGAGCTTTTTCTATTTTCCTTGCTCATTATTACTATTTTTTATTTACAAATTTATGAATTCGCGTATTGTCGTTTTGATATAATGATCCATATAACTACAATGGCTTACGTATACGTACAGTGGTTATGACAAGGCACGACATTAATTAATACCTGATGGTCCCAAGTTGAAGCTGGTCAGCTTCTAGCTTTTGAACCTCTGCTTCAAACACATTTATGTATTCACATTTTTATTCAAACACATGAATTCATAATAAAGTACATAATTAACAATAATTGATAATAAGTTCATAAAGGTTCACATAGCTAGCTAATAATTAATACAAGTTCACATGATAGGGTACGGTACAAAGCATGATCCGTGCATGCATAATGTTACTGATGAGCAGCACACTCTTGCAGATATGGAACATGGTTAATGTCTGCAATCCTCCAGCCTAGAACTCCCTCAAAATAAGCTAGAGCGCGTACTAGTGCTCTCTCCTCCGCTTGGGAAGGAGTGTCACAAACACCACTGCAGACATTAAACAATGGAGCCTCGAGTTCTGCTGGCTTGTAGAAACTTAGAATTGCTTAACACTTCCAATTGTTGGTGAAAACGGCTCCCCACCATAGTAATTCACCCCAACTCTTTCCACGACTTGATTCAGAATCGCATGGAAGCTAATTGAAGCATAGGTAGAACCAGAGTGATCCTGCACACAATCAAATGATGATGATATATATGTACCAAAAACAAATCAATTAATAAGGAATAGAAATTCTTTTATATATAAATGTATATTACCACATCTTGATGAGCCCTGCAAGGCCTCTCCGTAGTCTCAATCACAGTTCCTTCACCCGTCTCGAGTTGCCTTAATTTAAAATAGGAAAGGTCTAGCACGAAGCACCCTACATTATTCTGGAGCTGTTGTAGACAGTTCTCCACAGCAGTCCTCTCTCGGGTTAACTGAATAGGTGCTGTTTTGCCAACTATTGCAATGGCAACCATCGTGTGTGGTGCGCCTGCTGGCACCTGGCCGTAGTCTACATATCGAGCGGCTACGGTGAAAGAGATATACACTCTTGCCATGTGCTCATCAACGTGCTCAGTTTGCACTATAGGAGGAGTACCATTCATATCCCCGATAATGTCTCTGAGCCATCTGATATTGTTCAGAACCTACATAATTATATATGTAACTAAAATTACAGATTTTCCATGTGAAATGGAAAAAGTTCTATGTAAAGCAAATTAATTTCAATTCCTATATTACCAAATTAGCTGCACGTCCTGGATCACCAATTGGCAAGGTAATCTCGCGGTGAAAGTGTAATCCTAGACGTAGAGGCAACGGGGCCTCCAAACCACCTCCACGGCCACCGAGACCTGCACGGCCAATGCCACGGCCACCACGCCCGCCACGACGACGGACTATGCCACGACCACAGGCGCCATTTCCAACACAACTTGACGACGACATTGTTAGCTCAAACTATATCCAAATCAAAATAACACACATTATTCACAATAAATAGGATTAGTTTGCATATATACATTGGATTCAATATATGCATAAATAGAAACAAAAGGGAACTATTACTGTACATAACCTTTATGAACCAGCGACTCAGAAGACCTAGATGTTCCGGGAACTAGAACAGTCTCACCTCACCGTCATATACACCTGACTCTCCCACTTATAGTAATACACATGCGTTCACCTCCTATCTAGCTACATTCCAACATCGCGGAGCTGCAGGCAGTCCCCACATTGCCCACGATGTTAAACTGTAGCTAATTAGGATGTGGGGCTCTGTATAAAAAACAAGAAAAAAAGAAAATGCTTACATTTGTTGTCTATAAAACTAAAAAATACTTAATAAAAATTTTAATCTTCTATTTCCTCCTATAGCCTAGAAATAAAAAACAAAAGGGGATAGAATTCAACACTATTATTACTGTACATAGCTCAGAAGACTGGATGCTCCGCGAACTATACAACAGCCTCACCTCACCGTCATATACACCTGACTCTCCCATTTACAGTACCACACATGCGCTACACCTCCTATCTAGCTACAGTCCCACCTCACGGAACTGCAGGCAGTCCCCACGTAGCCCGTGAGGTGAAGCTGTAGCTAATTAGGACGTGGGGCTCTGTATCAAAAAAAGGAAATGGTTACATTTATTGTATATAAAACTAAAAAAATACTTAATAAAAGAATTTAATCTTCTATTTCCTCCTATAGCTACCTAGAAATAAGAGGGGCCATAGAATTCAACACTGTATTTTATGAACTATATGTACACATACCTACATGTTTATAGATTGGATTCAATATATGCATAAATTAAAAACAACAGGGGATAGAATTCAACACTATCATTACTATACATAACTCAGAAGACTAGATGCTCCGGGAACTACAACAGTCTCACCTCACCGTCATATACACCTAACTCTCCCACTTACAGTACTACACATGCGATACACCTCCTATCTAGCTACAGTCCCACATCACGGAGCTGCAGGCAGTCCCCACATAGCCCGTGATGTTAAACTGTAGCTAATTAGGATGTGGGGCTCTGTATCAAAAACAAGAGGACTGGATGCTCCGAGAACTACAACAGTCTCACCTCACCATCATATACACCTCACTAACCCACTTACAGTACCACACATGCACTACACCTATCTAGCTACAGCCCCACCTCGTGGAGCTGCAGGTAGTCCCCACGTAACCCGCGAGGTGAAATTGTAGCTAATTAGGACGTGGGGCTCTGTATAAAAAAAGAAAATGCTTACATTTATTGTATATAAAACTAAACAATACTTAATAAAAGAATTTAATCTTCTATTTCCTCCTATAGCTACCTAGAAATAAGAGGGGCCATAGAATTCAACACTGTATTTTATGAACTATATGTACACATACCTACATATTTATAGATTGGATTCAATATATGCATAAATAAAAAACAATAGGGGATAGAATTCAACACTATCATTACTGTACATAACTCAGAAGATTAGATGCTCCGGGAACTACAACAGACTCACCTCACCATCATATACACGTGACTCTCCCACTTACAGTACTACACATGCGCTACACCTCCTATCTAGCTACCGTCCAACATCACGGAGCTGCAGGCAGTTCCCACGTAGCCCGTGATGTTAAACTGTAGCTAATTAGGATGTGGGGCTCAGTATAAAAAACAAGAAGACTTGATGCTTCGGGAACTACAACAGTCTCACCTCATCGTCATATACACCTCACTCACCCACTTACAGTACCACACATGCGGTACACCTCCTATCTAGCTACAGCCCCACCTCGCGGAGCTGCAGGCAGTCCCCACGTAGCCCGCGAGGTGAAACTGTAGCTAATTAAGACGTGGGGCTCTGTATAAAAAAAGAAAATGCTTACATTTATTGTATATAAAACTAAAAAAATACTTAATGAAAGAATTTAATCTTCTATAGTTACCTAAAAATAAAAGCATTTCTAAATAATGAAAGAATGGAAATAAACTATATGTACAAAATAAACTATAGCTACATTTTCTAAAAAATGAAACAATGGAATTACCTAATACATTTTCAGTATGTCTTCTTTTATGAGCATATATTTTCTAAACTATATATATATGTACACAAGAAAAATTCAATATTATGAAAAACAAGATTTTAATGAAAGAAGGAACAATACAAGTACCATCCTAACTACATCTTCACGTGTATATACAAAATCTCATCTCTCTAATTAATTTAAGCTCCTCCTACCTAGCTACAAATTAACATTTCTATTTTCTCCATATCTAAACCATAAAACCAAATTTAATCACCACAAATGAAGGGAGGATGAAGATTCTAACCTTTACAACACCTTGAAGGAGAGAAATCTTCACAAACTATTGAAGAAAAATATCGCAACACCACCCTAGGCTTGAGTCGCCATGGAGGGGAGGAGCTTGAGCTCGCGGGTGGCTCTGGTCAATGGCTCGGGTGGCAGGAGGAAGAAGGAGGTACGGGCGTTATATTGCCCCGGGGCCAATTATTGCCGGATGGAGCTGTTGGGAGCCCCCCCCCCCCCCGCTTTTGTCACGGTTCGTAATACGAACTGGGACTAAAGGTGGGCCGGCTACAGTGACCATTTCGGGCCACGTCGACGAAATGCCTTTAGTCCCGGCTCCAAAGTTGAAATGGGACTAAAGGCCCGAACAAAAGCCTCCCTCTCCATCAGTGACCACAACCCCCTCGAACAAAGTAGGCTAGAGAACCTTTGGTAGCCAAGATGCTCGATATATGGCACATATTAGCATCTAGAATATTTAATTACTATTTTTAAATATTATATATATATAGGAGAGAGAGAGGGAGAGGGAGAGATGTAAATTCAACTTTACATCCAACTCTCAAGTCTAACGAGCTGGTAGAGGTACTGATGAGCTGACCTGAGCCAACCTTTTTTCTGGTTTTGTTAACAAGCCAAGCCGAGCTGGCATGTTACTTCGTTGGGTTAACAAGACAGATCTAGCCAAGCCGAGCTGAGCCGAGCTTGGTTGGCATCCAGCCATAGTTACAACTATGTTGTGTACGAAATGTTTACAATCAGATAGATATTGTTTCGTTTGACTTCTATAATGTGATGCAATACAGAACACTACCACAATGTTGGCCATTACTTCTCTTGTCACAGGATTTTAATTGATGAAATGAACTGATAGTTGTCTACTGGAACTGTTAATCACAACAGAAAACTGTGGCTTCGCCAACAGCCCAGAGCTTTCCCAACAGCCAAGACCTGAGCGGTTGGCGAACAAAATCTTTCCCAACAAGAAAACTCTGCTGTCAGGAAAGAAATCTTCGCCAACAGCCCAAAATCCAAGGACCGATGGCAAAGTTCTGCTGTTGGCGAAGGGGTTCTTTCCCAACAGCATTCCTGTTGGGAAAGAAAAGCTGTTGGTGAAGCCCCGGTGCGGCCAAACGGTTGGCAACAGGGCTACCATGCTGTTGGTGAAGATTGCTCTTTGCCAACAGCATGTGCATGCTGTTGGCAAAGAATTTTCATTTTTTCCAAATTTTGAATTCAAACTTTTTTGGTAGCCTTGCTACATTGTTTACAAGCACATGGTTGAATGTGAGCCCTTTTTGCAACATTTAGCTATAGTTCGTTAATTATTTTCGTTCACTTGAATTTTTCGGCATAATCCAAATTTGAACTGCAGGTGCATGAAATATTGAAACTTTGGCGTTCGAAAAATGATATTCATGTTGGGGAGTGTGTTTTGAGGCCGTGTCCTAAAACTCACCCGAAATTTCGAAGTCCTTGTCCACGTAACACGACGGTCCAGGCGTGGTACAACTGTTTTTTAATTATATAAAATCCAAACGAAGTCGAAAAATGACGAAACTTGTCAGGGTGTCTTGTTATCGCATATGGAGGCTACGATAAAAATTTAAGAAAGTTTGGAGCAAGTTGCCGCGTCGGATGCTCAAAACCTAGACATCTCACATGTGGAGATGTCTGGATTTGGAGCATCCGACACGGCAACTTGTTCCAAACTTTTTGAAATTTTTATCGTAGGCTCCACATGCCATAACAAGGAAGCCCGACAAGTTTCGTGGTTTTTTGACTTTGTTTGGATTTTATATGATTAAAAAACAGTTGTACCATGCCTGGACCGTCGTGTTACGTGGACAAGGACTTCGAAATTTTGGGTGAGCTTTGGGACACGGCCTCAAAACACACTCCCAAACATGAATATCATTTTCCGAACGCCTAAGTTTCATTATTTCATGCCCCTGTAGTTCAAATTTGGATGATGCCAGAAAATTCAAGTGAACGAAAATAATTAACGAAATATTGCTAGATAACTCAAAACATTCCCAAGTTATGAAGTTGAGATGTAGTTATAGTAGGAAGGACCCACAAAAAAAGTGGAAAGAGAAAAAGAAAAAAATGCAAACATTGTTTCCTAACGGCTTCGTGATGTTGTTGGCAAAGGTGTCTTCGCCAACAGCTTTAAGGCTAAAGCTGTTGGCGAAGGTTGTCGCAGTAAAAAAGTAAAAAAATTCTTTGCCAACAGCCACACCCATAGGCTGTTGGCAAAGAACATTAACCCTAAAAAGCCCTTGGCCTTTACCTGGTCCCCACCACACACACGACACAACACACACCACACTCACACACCCACCCACGCGCGCGCCGGCCCCCCGCTCCCGCCGCCGCCGTACGCCGCGCCGGCACGCCCCCCCCTCCCCCGCCCGCCGGCGGATCCGGCCCGGCCCCGTGCCGCCCCGCGCCCTCCCCCACTGCCGCCCCTCGGCCGCTCCACGCCCGGCCGCCCGCCCTCCTCCCCGGCGGCTCCGGCCGGCTGACCCTCCTCCCCTGTGGCTCCTCCTCCGGCAGTTGGCGCCCGTCTCCATCCTTCGGCGTACGTTCTGGTCTTGGATCTTTTCCTGGCGATCTGGACCTCAGTCTCCTCCCTTGACTAATCTTCACAACAGCCCCGTCCCATACCCGATCTAAAGGTACCTGGTATCCCCCCTTCTTTCTTCGTCCTTTGTCTTCAATCATGGTTGTGTATGCAAATAGGTAGACTGCTACTGCTTGTATGATGTGATTCCATAGTTAGTGATTTTAGCTCATGTTCATACAACAGTGTTCAGATTCGAGTAATAATTTTGTTAATTACAGAAGCCCCTCCTACAAGCACTGAAGGTGATGCTCAGGCTTCTCTCTTGCGCACACATGTTTAATTAAAATGGCAGAATATGAAGTGTTTGTGCAACACCAATTTTGTGCGAGAGGTTCAAGATAACTTGCAAGGACTGAATTTTTTTGTCAGAGTTACAAAACTGCATTATACTGCTTACATATATTCTGATTATGTTCGGTTAAGCAAAGATAGTTATTTTGTGCCATTCTTTCAAAAGAAGCTAGTTCTGATTATGTCTAGTTGTTTACAACTGAAAATTTTTCTTATTCAATTAATGTCTGCATATAAGCTATGTTGTCCTTTTTAAGTAAAGAAAGAGAGCTGCTAGCACTTTACAGAGTGATGAAACCTTGGCCATATAAAACTATTATATGTAGTACGAACATTGTGCTTATGACCAGTTAGGAGGGCATAAAAGGCTAGATCTACACATCCATAAGAAATACAACAATCAAAACAGTTTCTTAACGGATTACTTGAATTTTTTGTTGGTTGTAGTTCTCAATAGAATAGTTGGGGCGACATTAGAACTGAGAAATGCTTAGCAGGTAAATTCTTTTTGAATTTGTTTATACTCTTTAGAGTCCTTTTTTACAACTTTATATGCACAACATACCGATTCAATCCTCCCTGCCTCATCCTTCTCCAAATCAAATTGACTTTTCTCTGAACTAGGGATTTGACCTCCTTCCATGGGCTTGGATTTGTCCTTCGGCTGCTAAGTAACCCTAGGTATCATCTTGCTGCCCTTGAAGGATTTATACGAACTGTATGATATTATGAAATAATAGTAGGAACAACAATTTTCAATATTTATGGATGTGCACACTTTCTAGGAAAATATCTGATCTGCTACTATTTCTTTCTCACCTGCTTGCAGTACTGAAACAAGAGTTGTCACTTACAAAGTTCAGAGAAATACAAGTATCTGCTTGTGTGACAGAAGGTAATATATGTTGTCCTTGTTTTTTGAAGACTAGGATGCACTATCAAACAAAATTAATCACATAGTGTTTCTTTTTTTGTGTGAATTAAATGACACTCTGATGTTCTACTGATATAGTGTTTCCTGGCTGTTTTTAATATTCTGTGGAGTATCACTTGTCAAGGTTTAGAGTTTTGCTTAATCTAGTGATTTCACCTTGATACATTGAGGACTTATTCATTGGGAAGTTTCCTTTTACAAATATACATAGAGTATGACAGGGTGCAGAATATTTATTTTCTACTTCATATGGACATAATGTTTATTTGGGAGGTGCTAGGATATAATGGAAAATTAGAGGGGATAATGATAACCAAACATGGAGCAGAACATGTAGAACTAACTGTCAAAAGGGCTCTATTTATTAGCTTCTATAAAAAGATTCACTGCAATGTTTATCTGATTTGTGGAAACACATTAGAAAGTTGCTGGCCTTAATTTTAGTTTATATACATTGAGAAACGGATGTTGTTGATTCCATACCAATGTGTTTCAGGAGCTTAAGGATGTGCCAGGCAGCAGCTTGTTAACATCAAGGTGACCAAAGTGTTGATCCACTGTTTAATTAGTTTTGTACTACCTAGAGATTATCTGTTTTTTTTGTTTTGTTTTGGAGCCAAACAATCCAAATATGTAGCTAGCTGTATTTGTTATGTGCCTATTAATGTCCTATAGGATATATGTACTATTAATAGACATCAAAGTGCTACCTGTATTTGTTATGTGCCTACATTTATGAATAAAGCTTTGTATTGCGGACATGGTCACTTGATTTTGTGATGAATGTATGAATTTGGACACTGATGAAACCTTTGTTTTATTGTGTAATATATATGTGGTATTGTGGTATATATATGCTATACATGTGGTTTAAAGGCAACAAAACAGCAAAATAAAAGGAAAAAAAAAATATTTCCCAGCTTTGCCAACAACATGGGACAAAGCTGTTGGCAAAGCGGGGCTTGTTCCCCAGCAAACCATGCCAGCTTTGCCAACAGGGTTCCTTTGCCAACAGCTTTGTCCATTGCAGTCCAGTTGGCGAAGGGAACGACAGCCGAGCTGACGGCGTTCTCCTTTCGCCAACAGAACACGTGGTTGTTGACGAAGCTTTCCCAACCGGTCCCGCGTTACTGTTGGCGAAGAGCTCTTTCCCGTCACTTAAAACGCAAACGGTGCTTTCCCAACAGGAACGGGCTAACCCCGTTGGGAAATCCTTCGTCAACAGGATAGGCGTCTTCGCCAACAGCTTAGCGCTGTTGGCGAAGCGCCCGTTTCCTGTTGTGAATTGAGATGTTTCTTGGATATGCAAACCACTTTGTTCGCCAACTGGACTTGTTCGCACATGAAAAAACAGTTCGGAAATGTCCCCACGACAATTGACCAGAACAGCTACATGTACCGGTCAGCTTGCCTGATAGTGCGAATCAACACAGTTTGGTCCCTGACGGTTTGTGCAATCATGGAAGGTCACTTTCCTTGACAGTCAATCTCTGATGGCTCATCCATTATGGTTTATGGTACTTTCCGTGATGGAATCTGCAATCATGAAAAACTGGTATATATAGTGATTTACCATATTCCAAGTCATCTAGTGTTTCTAAATGTCATTTAGATCTTGTGTTTTCTAATATCTAGGACCCACACTGGAATCAGTTGATTGAAACAAATTATAGGATGCTTCCTACTTCGACCTGTACCAGCAGCCTACTTTTTGTTAGTGAACTCGCAGTAACGGCATGGTGATCTGATTATCAGTATAGCATGCTGACAAAGACCATACTTCTGGTATGCGAAGAGTACTCAGCCTGTTCGCTTGGCTTATCAGACACCAGCCAGCAGTACTTTTCTCTCAGAACAAATCAACCACCAGCAACCAGCCAAAAGTATTTTTCTCTCAGAATAAATCAGCACCAGCCACCAGCCACCAGCCAAACGAACAAGCTGACTCATGGCATTGTGGTTGGATGCTCATAGTGCGACAATCCGGCCGGGCAGGCGTTACATAGGTCGATCCTCTGGGCATTCATATCATATATCTCATGCGATGGTGGCATAGTGCCATGGGCAGGATCACATGCTCTTCTTCTTCCTCGGGCAACATCGGTGGAGCAGCAGCAGCTATAGGAGCGGAAGCAACATGTGCACAGCTGCAATCTAGTCTAGGTAGTAGTCAATGGAGCAGTAAACGCCCTGGCGGGTGTTTATGATTAACTTGAAACCAAATATAAGTGCGGTAATAACTCTTTTGCCACATTATTGACATAAGATAATCTGCTTCAGTTGATGACGAGTTAACCCTATAGATCTTTGACATTTTCTTGCATCCTATATTTATCAGTTGAAAACACTCATACCAAATGAAAGCTAACTCCTTGTATACTAACAAATAATTAAATCACAGTGCTTCCAACATCTTCAGTCATACATACTGCTCCTACTTTGCTTGAAGCATCAGCTACAAAAATATAAGCATGACACTACTTTGTTGTCTAGCTACTTAATGTTGACAACAAGCATCACTATCCGAACAACCACAAAGTCAATAAACATCACATGTGCTAGCTTATTAACATATGTGTCACACCCTGAAATTTCCAATTTCAGTATGTGAATAGAAAGAATAATTAAATAACGATTTTCTCACAATTTTAAAATTTTTCCTACATTTATTTTCTTTACAGGGAATATAGTATAGGAAAAATCCTTTGATTGATTTTCTAAATTAAATAAAAGTTGAGAGTGTTGCATTCATGCCGATGCATCTAGTGGTTCTTGAGTGCAAAAAGGTTTCGAAAATGCATTTAGGAGCTGTCCAAACTCTCCCGAGAATTTTCCGGATTTTTCTGGAATTTATTCTCATTTTCCTTGAGCTATTTCTATTTATTAGAAGACTCTAAAATCTTTTTCATGAGCACCAAATGCTTTATTTGGATTATTCATGTCTTAATCTATCTCTAGGAATTTTCCTGGATTTTTTGTGATTTTCGGAGTATTTTTCGTGCCTTTAAACAATTTCTAGATGTTTTCTGGAATTGTTTTCGCACTGGAAATAGATTCTGAAAAAAAAAACTATCCTACCGGATTGGGCCGGGCCAGAGGCCCGACCCAACCCGCCCGCGCCTGCGGCCCGGCCCGCCATGGCCCATCGGGGCCCGGCCAGCCGCCGGCCGGCCGCCGCCGCCGCCTTCCGGGCGGGCGTGCCGGGCTCGCGCCCCTATAAAGGGCGCCGCCTCCCCGCCGGCCGCGTCACGCCGCCGCCGCTCATCGCGCAAGCCGCGCCGCCGCACTGCCGAGCCGGCGAGCTCACGAACCAACCGCGCCGCCGGCGTTGACCGCAAAAATCCGACCGATTCCGTCGTCCTCCGCCCGAGGTGAGCACATCATCGCGATCCTCTCGATCTCCTCTCTCCGTTTTGCATCTCATCCAAGCTCCTAGCCGCCCGGAGTGCCGGCGCCCATGGCCACCAGAGCCGCCGCCCTTGGATTGCCCCTGTTCGGTCTGTCTGTCCTGAGGAGGAAGAAGATAAGGTGGCAGCTTTGCACTTGACCCCCTGCAAAATCTGGAAAATAAGTAGATCCACTTTTGAGTCTTGCACCTTTCCTCGAAAACCCCCTGGAAAGATTAGATTCCTTAGATCCAATCCATCCCAAGCACTTTTACAGATCTAACCCTGAGTTTTATCAATTTCACGAGCACTGTTTCCCGTGTCTCGGAAATCTTTTCAGCTACTCCCTGAAATCTACGGTTAATCGCGACTAGGTCCCTGTAACCTTGTTTTGCTCATAAAATCTTCGTTTTAGCTCCGATTTAATCCGTTCAAGTTGCGTTAGGTCCATAATAATGTAAAGCACGCGTTAGTGGTGTGTTTTCACCATGTTTTGTTTCTGAAAATAAAATTAATATTAATTTTGATTAATGTCTATTTACACATGCCTTTTATAAATAAAAGTAAAATAGATCTATATATCGTTTTTCATAATTAAATTTAATTTGATTAATGATTACTTTACATGCTTTTATGAATAAAATCTAATTAGATCTTTTACTCGGTTTTCCATAAGTCAAATATTAATTTGCTTAATGATTAATTAACTTTTATAATTAAAAGTTGATTAGGCTTTTACTCCGGCTTTATAAATAAATGCTAATCTTGATTAATACCAATTTAATACTGTTTTTGATAATAATATGATGAACTCGAATTACAAAGCTTCGTTTAGATTGTTCATATAGTTTAGTTTTTCTAAATTAAATGTTTAATCGGTTTAATTCATATATGAATCTTTATTAATAAAACTTGAATAGTTCTTTACACCGGTTTCATAAATAAGGTTTAATATTGCATTAATGTCAACATAGGGTATTTTATTTCTGAAATATCCTTTATATTTGTTTTGTTAATTAAAATGAACCTAGCTCATAGCCTTGCTCTCTCATTTATGCAAAACGTTCGTTAGACGTTCTTTTCTCAGCTCAATCTTAGTGTGATCTTTCCGGTCCTTGCTCAATCTTCTACAACTATCTCTTTAAAGCAAACCAAGCCTTTCCCTTCCAAGCACCCTTTGTGTTCTTTAGTGATCCATCTAATCAAGTCTATTCTTTAGTGCGTTCTTTTAAAGTTTTCTTATGATTGGTGCTTTGTTCTTAGTATATGTGTTTGTTTGCTTTGTGTATGTTTGTGCCCGATGATTGATGCGCTTAGAGTGAACGCCGTTCGAGAAGCTTTGAAGAGCAAGAAGTTGAAGATTCGAGCAACGACATTACTTTGGTTAAAGGCAAGTGTGTCCTTGATCTTTTGTCCTAAGAATTATGTTTAATCACTCATTGCATATGCTTGCATTAATATGATGGGACCCATGTTTAAGGTTTGACTAGTGTTATTTATCCCGTGCCTTGATCAAACGGGTTTATCTTTATGTTGGGTAGTTATGCTTAGTTGCTATACCTTGGGATATGGTGGTTTTAATGAACATTAATGATGAATCATGCTATACCTTTATGCTATATCTTTGGTCGTTTAATTCAAGATCATATGATTAATCGGAACATGGAGAACCACCCAGGAAAACGAGTGCTACCACAAGACATATGGCTCTGTCTTGGCTTATTAATTAGTGAACTAGGTGTTAGGTATGCTTTACCCGATAAGGGTTGGGGGCCGGCGGGTAGTGGCGTATGGACTGCTCGGGCGTAGGTGTGGGCTTAGCTAAGACACGGTACTCGTCGGGAGCTTTATACGTTGCACCGACCGGGTAACCTAGCGGGCGCCTTCATCCGGGGATCTTTGTAACGGCCTCGTAGCGTCCCTATGCAATCACACCTCGGTAGTGTGGTATGGTGCCTGATCAGCATCGCATGGTTGGGTTTAAAGTTCTTCGGGACTTTTACGCGACTTGTGGGTAAAGATGTACGACCTCTGCAGAGTGTAAAACTAATCGATTAGCCGTGCCCACGGTCACGGGCGGCCTGGACCCTCACATGATAATTAAACTTGAAGATGGACTTAAATCGCTCTCTCTGGTTATGCTTGCCATGTGCTTATGGCGTATTTCTTATCTATCTCTTTATGCTTAATTGTGGGTTGGTATAAACTTATACTTTATTAGTAATCAGGTGCTAATAAAACTTGATCAACTAAAACTGCTTAAATGCTTATAGCCCAGTCCACTATAAAGCCTTTGCATTCATTCTTTTTCCCCACACTTGCTGAGTACGACAAGTGCTCACCCTTGCTATAAACAATGTTGCTCAGAAAGAGGAAGATGCTATGAAGATGTTGCTGGTGCTAGGCGTACGCAACCCCCAGTCGATTGCCTGTGATGTTTGGAGCCTTCGTTTCCACGATAAAGCGTAAATCTCTGATAATCTTTCTTTTTCTTACGTGATACTGTTTCTGTATTCACTTTTATGTCACCATATGCATGAAACTTGATCCTGGCATGCATATAGGTATGCACTTGGTTTTCTTCGGAAAGTCGGGTGTGACAGAGTGGTATCAGAGCTGTATCGACTGTAGGACGTAAGCCTAGTTAGTATTGGTCATTTCTTAAAGCCTCTTTTGTTCTACAATCGCTCCTTACCTTATCCTTGACCTCTCTGATGAATGATCTCACATCTCAACTATCTTCTTATCTCCATACCATGAATTCTTGTATATTTATCTTCACTCTCCTTGAACATCTCTTCGACCTCGCCTGTCCATTCTCTCAAGCAATAACACCCCCTTGATTTCTTGGTAGAACTGTTACCCTTAACATTCTATCTATTCGCGCAGCTCTCTGACACATCAGCACTGTTTCAATTTTTATCTCGAGCTACAGAACTCCGATTGGCATGAAACCAGTTGGGTTAGTTCCTAAATTTCATAAGTGAATTTCTATCAAAAATTCAGCCCTATCCTGTACATGTTCCAGAAGCTATGCCCGAAACATTGGAGCTATCAGAATCTGTAAACTCTGCTGACCTAGTTACCTTCAATATTCTATATCTCGGGCTATAGACCTCCGATTGAGGTAAATCCAATTGGAGTAGTTCAGGAATTTCATCAGCTTCATTCTGTCCAAAATTCAGCAGTATTCGTTTTGTATCCAAGGAGATACCTACGAATTAGTGGAGCATTCAGAATCTGCCAACACTGCTGACATAGCCATCTTGTTTAATTCATATTTCGAGTTCTGAACCTCCGATTGAGGTGATTCCAGTTGGGTTGAACTCATAATTTCGTACTCCTTGATCTGGGAAAAATCCATTATTTATGGATATCCTTGCTGGGAGATATATCTGATCTATTAGGAGGATACCCCCTGACTTTATTAACAACGTGTAGTGTCGTTCCCTTTAGCTATGCCTTGATTGGTGGAATTGTGTGTTTGCATGATGATGCTTGGTTTTATGGACTTGATTGATTCGTTTCTTTGAAGTGAGTGTTGGTGTATTGTGGGTTTTATATCTGCAATAACATCAGTTGCCTAGTTGGGTTTTCCTTTTGTACCTCCCACATCCTTGTCATCTTTCTTTGTTTCAACTCACTAGAGGTGTTACCGGAAGGAAGTCAAAGGCAGATGCAAGATGAAGAAAAGAAGACATCACTCGACCTTCCTTCCCACCTTGTGCTTGCTTTTGTCCCACCTAGCTCATTCTGATAAAGACCCCAGCAACTAACAAAGAAAAAGATTAAAGGTTTCACACCGATCAACAAAAGAGGACGACCGCCTACCTACCATGGGAGCAATGTTTTTGTTTATCTCCCTCCTCCGTGCTTCTTCTTTCTTCGAATCTCGGGACGAGATTCCGTTTAAGGGGGGTAGATTTGTCACACCCTGAAATTTCCAATTTCAGTATGTGAATAGAAAGAATAATTAAATAACGATTTTCTCACAATTTTAAAATTTTTCCTACATTTATTTTCTTTACAGGGAATATAGTATAGGAAAAATCCTTTGTTTGATTTTCTAAATTAAATAAAAGTTGAGAGTGTTGCATTCATGCCGATGCATCTAGTGGTTCTTGAGTGCAAAAAGGTTTCGAAAATGCGTTTAGGAGCTGTCCAAACTCTCCCGAGAATTTTCCGGATTTTTCTGGAATTTATTCTCATTTTCCTTGAGCTATTTCTATTTATTAGAAGGCTCTAAAATATTTTTCATGAGCACCAAATGCTTTATTTGGATTATTCATGTCTTAATCTATCTCTAGGAATTTTCCTGGATTTTTTGTGATTTTCGGAGTATTTTTCGTGCCTTTAAACAATTTCTAGATGTTTTCTGGAATTGTTTTCGCACTGGAAATAGATTCTGAAAAAAAAAACTATCCTACCGGATTGGGCCGGGCCAGAGGCCCGACCCAACCCGCCCGCGCCGCGGCCCGGCCCGCCATGGCCCATCGGGGCCCGGCCGGCCGCCGGCCGGCCGCCGCCGCCGCCTTCCGGCGGGCGTGCCGGGCTCGCGCCCCTATAAAGGGCGCCGCCTCCCCGCCGGCCGCGTCACGCCGCCGCCTGGCCGCCGCGCAAGCCGCGCCGCCGCACGCGCCGAGCCGGCGAGCTCACGAACCAACCGCGCCGCCGGCGTTGACCGCAAAAATCCGGCCGATTCCGTCGTCCTCCGCCCGAGGTGAGCACATCATCGCGATCCTCTCGATCTCCTCTCTCCGTTTTGCATCTCATCCAAGCTCCTAGCCGCCCGGAGTGCCGGCGCCCATGGCCACCAGAGCCGCCGCCCTTGGATTGCCCCTGTTCGGTCTGTCTGTCCTGAGGAGGAAGAAGATAAGGTGGCAGCTTTGCACTTGACCCCCTGCAAAATCTGGAAAATAAGTAGATCCACTTTTGAGTCTTGCACCTTTCCTCGAAAACCCCCTGGAAAGATTAGATTCCTTAGATCCAATCCATCCCAAGCACTTTTACAGATCTAACCCTGAGTTTTATCAATTTCACGAGCACTGTTTCCCGTGTCTCGGAAATCTTTTCAGCTACTCCCTGAAATCTACGGTTAATCGCGACTAGGTCCCTGTAACCTTGTTTTGCTCATAAAATCTTCGTTTTAGCTCCGATTTAATCCGTTCAAGTTGCGTTAGGTCCATAATAATGTAAAGCACGCGTTAGTGGTGTGTTTTCACCATGTTTTGTTTCTGAAAATAAAATTAATATTAATTTTGATTAATGTCTATTTACACATGCCTTTTATAAATAAAAGTAAAATAGATCTATATATCGTTTTTCATAATTAAATTTAATTTGATTAATGATTACTTTACATGCTTTTATGAATAAAATCTAATTAGATCTTTTACTCGGTTTTCCATAAGTCAAATATTAATTTGCTTAATGATTAATTAACTTTTATAATTAAAAGTTGATTAGGCTTTTACTCCGGCTTTATAAATAAATGCTAATCTTGATTAATACCAATTTAATACTGTTTTTGATAATAATATGATGAACTCGAATTACAAAGCTTCGTTTAGATTGTTCATATAGTTTAGTTTTTCTAAATTAAATGTTTAATCGGTTTAATTCATATATGAATCTTTGTTAATAAAACTTGAATAGTTCTTTACACCGGTTTCATAAATAAGGTTTAATATTGCATTAATGTCAACATAGGGTATTTTATTTCTGAAATATCCTTTATATTTGTTTTGTTAATTAAAATGAACCTAGCTCATAGCCTTGCTCTCTCATTTATGCAAAACGTTCGTTAGACGTTCTTTTCTCAGCTCAATCTTAGTGTGATCTTTCCGGTCCTTGCTCAATCTTCTACAACTATCTCTTTAAAGCAAACCAAGCCTTTCCCTTCCAAGCACCCTTTGTGTTCTTTAGTGATCCATCTAATCAAGTCTATTCTTTAGTGCGTTCTTTTAAAGTTTTCTTATGATTGGTGCTTTGTTCTTAGTATATGTGTTTGTTTGCTTTGTGTATGTTTGTGCCCGATGATTGATGCGCTTAGAGTGAACGCCGTTCGAGAAGCTTTGAAGAGCAAGAAGTTGAAGATTCTGAGCAACGACATTACTTTGGTTAAAGGCAAGTGTGTCCTTGATCTTTTGTCCTAAGAATTATGTTTAATCACTCATTGCATATGCTTGCATTAATATGATGGGACCCATGTTTAAGGTTTGACTAGTGTTATTTATCCTGTGCCTTGATCAAACGGGTTTATCTTTATGTTGGGTAGTTATGCTTAGTTGCTATACCTTGGGATATGGTGGTTTTAATGAACATTAATGATGAATCATGCTATACCTTTATGCTATATCTTTGGTCGTTTAATTCAAGATCATATGATTAATCGGAACATGGAGAACCACCCAGGAAAACAGTGCTACCACAAGACATATGGCTCTGTCTTGGCTTATTAATTAGTGAACTAGGTGTTAGGTATGCTTTACCTGATAAGGGTTGGGGGCTGGCGGGTAGTGGCGTATGGACCTGCTCGGGCGTAGGTGTGGGCTTAGCTAAGACACGGTACTCGTCCGGGAGCTTTATACGTTGCACCGACCGGGTAACCTAGCGGGCGACCTTCATCCGGGGATCTTTGTAACGGCCTCGTAGCGTCCCTATGCAATCACACCTCGGTAGTGTGGTATGGTGCCTGATCAGCATCGCATGGTTGGGTTTAAAGTTCTTCGGGACTTTTACGCGACTTGTGGGTAAAGATGTACGACCTCTGCAGAGTGTAAAACTAATCGATTAGCCGTGCCCACGGTCACGGGCGGCCTGGACCCTCACATGATAATTAAACTTGAAGATGGACTTAAATCGCTCTCTCTGGTTATGCTTGCCATGTGCTTATGGCGTATTTCTTATCTATCTCTTTATGCTTAATTGTGGGTTGGTATAAACTTATACTTTATTAGTAATCAGGTGCTAATAAAACTTGATCAACTAAAACTGCTTAAATGCTTATAGCCCAGTCCACTATAAAGCCTTTGCATTCATTCTCTTTCCCCACACTTGCTGAGTACGACAAGTGCTCACCCTTGCTATAAACAATGTTGCTCAGAAAGAGGAAGATGCTATGAAGATGTTGCTGGTGCTAGGCGTACGCAACCCCCAGTCGATTGCCTGTGATGTTTGGAGCCTTCGTTTCCACGATAAAGCGTAAATCTCTGATAATCTTTCTTTTTCTTACGTGATACTGTTTCTGTATTCACTTTTATGTCACCATATGCATGAAACTTGATCCTGGCATGCATATAGGTATGCACTTGGTTTTCTTCGGAAAGTCGGGTGTGACAATATGCCTATAATCCTCCATGGACTTTAGCTCTTTGGTGGCCTTCTCTAGGTTTCCATTCATGTTGTTCAAATTATTGGTACTCTCTTGAACTCCCTGTTATTATTGAGGAAGTCAATTTCCGCATGCTTATCACCTGCTTTGTCATCATCAGCTCCACTAGAACACCATAGATCCTAGGCTCTAATCCACTTCATCATAGGCATCCCATGGTGGCACATCTAGTTTTCTGTTAACCATGGACATATCCTATGGGTGTCGAGGCCAACTTCAACATCGATGCTGCTGTTATTACTGCCGCTGTCCTCATCGTCATTGGTCGAAATGAACACAATCTCGCACGATCGAGGGGTGCAAGCTAATAAGATGGGACAACATACAAGCTAACAACTAGGGCTGAGGAAGGTCCAAGAATGTCTCACAACAATAGACTACTGAGGATTGCACTTGATAGCAAAGATCCCAAGGGGTAGCTAGTGTCATCAGGAATATCACTTCGAGAAGTATGCACTATAAGAAAAACATCATTTAGTGACGCAACCTAATTTTGGTGTCATCATAAAATTTCACTCTGAGGAAATTTAGTGAAAAAACAATTGTCGTCACAAAGGTTGCTATAGTAGTTATTAGGCATTCCCTGTTAAATGCTAGTTTTGTGACGCCATAAGATTCACAAAATCATCATAAACCAACATTTATTCCACATGTTAGTTCAAGCAGCAGTATCCCAACCACTAGTGCCTTGAGGATTGCAAAAATAATTTGCAATCAGGAGGCTTGGAATTGAAGACCTACAGGAACAACGCGACACTAGTTACCACTGCACCACTTCTTTGTTGTGTGACTTTTTTGTGGAACTTCATAGTTATTTCTTATATTTTCTCCCAAAATGCTATATTTTGCTGTCCCGTGCCAGTTCACCATCATCCGCCCGTGGCAAGTCACCTGACCACGAACACCACGTGGCGGGGCAGCTGTGCCAGGTCACTGTACACGTCAGCCCAACCACTACACGGAGCGATTCTGGTAAGTTGATAGGATAAAAGGCTCACATTGCAGCCAAAAATAGTTTTCCCACAGCTCGCTACCCGAAAGAGGAAAAAGGGGAATGGAGAGGCGATCAATACGGATCACTCTGGCGTAGATTTGTACCTTCCAAAAGTGGCTCACTCCTATGACACTCAAATCTTGTTCTTCATGTAGCGACATGTCAATTTGGTAAGTAATTTTGTTTTAAATCCACCAAATTTCATTTCACAGGAAGGTCTTTTCAATTCATTCTATTCTTAGTAATTTTGAGTTGGAGTCACCCAAAAAATTCTAGATTGATAGATGTTGGATAACCGGTTGTTGTAATTTTACTCCTGAGAATGAGACAGGGGTCGAGGATGTCAAGGTATATGTTCAAAGTAGATACACTGAGGATGAAGAAATATGTGACAACCCGCCCAAAAAAATACCATACTATCACCTAAACCAATCCACTTTGGTCATTAAGCAATAATGAAGTATCATCCTGTCATTAGTTGCCAGGTTAACGCCCCGTAAATCACTTAAAACTCATGCGAAGTAGAGTCCAGAGATAAACATAATTAACATACGAAACTTACCCTGAATGGTTCAATTATTACAAACCGAAGTATTTGACATGACAACGTAGTTCAGAGTTTTTAAAACAACGGAATTAAACTGAACGGGAAGTGGAAACACCACGGGAGGCCAGTCATGATGCCTTCATTCATCGTCCTCCACCCACTCCAGCTCCCAGCCGGGTGGGATCTCTCCGGGCCACACATCACCAACGGCATTACCTGGAACAATAGGTTATAGCAAGGCTGAGTATACTAATACTCAGCAAGACTTACCCGTCGGTGGAAACTACTTCACAAACTCTAGACATGATAAGCTTTTTGGCCACTGGGTTTCTTTTGCTGAGAAGTAACAAAGAGTATGTCCTTACTTTCAAGATTTTAGCGCAAATTCTAGTTGATTGATTATTTTCTATGTTAGCCATTTATTGCAAGCATAAGTTGTGCAATACAATTAATCAAGCATACTATTCATCAACTTTCATCATTAGGGATCTCATGGCTAGTGTAGTAAGTAGTCTCAGATAACGGTGAGAGGCCGACAATCGATTGGTTTATAACCTTGCAAGTTGGACCTAAACACACGGTAGAGTGCCCCCGCGAGGACAACCACCAGGTGGTTCCCAATAATCCATGGGTCGGGATAAAAGGCCACAGTCTTTGGTACCGGTTATCTAGCATACCCCGCAAGGCACCCAGACTCACACGTGCACCACCGGTAGCTAGCCGTGAGACGCATCCCAAGACTAGTGACAGTGAAATCCCTCACTGCCTCATTAAGGTACTAGGCTTACCGGTCCCATTCCCGACAAGTGCTTAGTACGTTCAAACACTTAACCCACGAAAGACATTGGACCGGAGCCCACATCCCATGCTCTTACCACATGAGCAATCCATTAAGGAGATCTTATGATTCCAACATAAGACCTAATCTCGCGAGTGACAAGCTTCACACGACTTGTAACGGTCCTATAGCATAGCAGCTATCGACCTATCATACTAGTAAAGGACAAGGGTACCTAGGGATTTTGCATCTAGGGTTTCATATCAACTCCTGAACATAAAAGCACAATCATCCATAAATATTTGTATAAGAATTTTAAAATACTGGATTAACTGCACCGGGGCTTGCCTTCGTCAGCAGGGTTAGCCTGAGTGCCCTCGGTGTCTTCGATCACTTCCACGTACTGTAGCTCCGCTTCAGCTCCTCCTTCCTCGGCTTCCGGCACGAGCGCGTAATTACCGCCCGGGAGTTCTACATGGAATGTAATGTAGGGTTCAGGTGGTGTGATAGATTAATTATTATACCAACTCTTGTGGCCACATTCACCTTAACAAATAATTAATTATTAATTCTTTTTCTTTAAGGTTATTATAGGCATGGGTTTATCCCTTTAATAAACACATAATTGATGTTTTCTTTTGTGATTGTTATTTCATGTGAGGATTTATTATTTCGCCTTTCAATAGAAAAGGTGTGCACATACAAGTAATTAATTTCATTTTAGTTCTCAAACAGCAAGGGGTGTATTTTTAGGTCCTAAATAATTAAGCTATGCAACCATTTGTACAAGGAAAAGGGCACATTTTCCTAATTAAATTAATATTAAACCTTTAATTGCCTCCAATGCTTTTGTTCATACAATAAATTAATAAAACTCAGTGGAAGGGTTTCTTAAGCACCAAACTACCTATACCAAGCCACTAAACACACATGCATGCTTGGGATAGCTAGAAAATTAATTATACCAAAAATAAAAAAGCTAGTCACTTAAGCAAGATAAAAGCATACAAAAAAATAAATAAGCTTCCAAATGATTCAAACTTTCTCGCACAGGTTGTATGGTCCAAAAATAACCTAGGAATGCAGCATATACATCTAGAACTACCACTGATCTTGAGTTATTAGTTTACAAAGAAAATCAAGCATATTTCAAGAATAAATACTTCTGATAAATATAAAATTGTGATTAATTAACCGGAGGTGCATTTTGGTAGAACAAGATATCATGTAGAAGTTGGGCACAAGAACATAACTATTTTTAGCTACACAAATCATCTAGGCAGATTATGCATAAAAGGAAAACAATTTATATAAAAAGATTTGCAACATAACTTCATGCCATTTTTTGGTACATGAGCTAGTCATAATAGAACACACAACAAGTCCAAAAATCATCTACAGAGGACTTATGGGTTTTGAGATATAACAGATCTAGGTTTTTTACATTTCTATTTTTCCTGCAAAAATTATCTGGAAACAGCCTATACATGTTTAACAAAAGTTGCAGTGCTCTTCACCAGGAATCTAGCAAAATTGAGTTTGTATTTTTCCGATTTTTCTACGATTTTCTAGGGATTTTACAAGATTCAGCAAAATGACTTTACTATTGAAGTTTCCCTTTGGCAGCTAAGCCCCTGGCCAGATTACAAAGTTCACACTTATGCCCTTAGATGGCAGAAAGACCCCTAGAAAGATTCAGACTCTCGCAATTTGATCCTTGGCCATGCGAGGCGGCAGCTTCGGCCAATTTCCGGCGAGCTGACGGCGCTCCCGGCCAGGGAGGGGTGCAGGGAGGCGTGCATGCTCACCCTAGGCCGATTTGTGCTCAGAGTTGGTGCGGAGGGGCAACCGACGGGGGCGCACAGCGAAGACTGGTGGCGGCGGTCGCGGTGGCTATGGCTCCGGTGAGAGGGGCGCATGGGCTTGCCCACAAGAGGATGCTAGGGCTCACGTGCGAGGTAGGGAAGGTGCTGGGTGTGCTGGCCGACGACGAAAGGCTCGGGAACGAAGCTTGCTTTAGGCGGCGACCATGGCGGGCGCGGTGGAGCGACAAGAGCGGCGGTGGCGTGGCTGTGATAACCCGCCCAGGAAAATACAGTACTATCACCTAAAACCAATCCACTTTGTTCATTAAACAATAGTAAAGTATCATCCTGTCGTTAGTTGCTAGGTTAACGCCCGGTAAATCACTTGGAGGTCATACAAAGGATCGAACATATGCATTGAAACTCACGCGAAGGCGAGTCCAGAGTACAACATCAATTTAAGTCAAAATTACCCCTGGGTGTTAAATTTTTACAACCTTTGCTCAAGACAATAAACAAAGGTTCAGAGTTCAAAAACAACGGAAATAAAATAAACTAGTGCAACGATAAACATCATAGGAGGCCATCAGTGATGTCATCACTTGTCGTCATCCACCCAGTCAACAACACCTGCACAACAATTTTAAAGCAAGGCTGAGTATACTAATACTCAACAAGACTTAACCGTCGGGTGATAACTACAACACCAAACTCTAGACATGAGAGGCTTTCTGGCTGGTGGATTTCCTTTGCCAAAAAGCAACAAAGAGTATGTCCTTACTTTCAATATTTTAGCATAATTTCTAGTTGATTACCATTTCTAAGTGTGCCAGCTAATTCAATCAAGAATTCCACAAGCAATTAACTCATACAACAATATTCACCAAGTTCCATCATTACGGAATATCATGGCCAGTTGATTAAGCAGTCTCGGATAACGGTGAGAGGCCGGCAATCGATTGATTTAAATCTTGCAAGGTAAACCTAAACACACGGTAGGGTGCCCCCGCAAGGACAACCATCCAGGCGATTCCCAAAAGTCCTCGAGTTCGGATCAATGCTTACAGTCCTGGGTACAAGGCTAACTGGCATACCCCGCGAGGCACCTAGTCTCACACACGCACCCCCTCCCCGGTAGATAGCCGGGTAGGTAAATACTCAAGAGTAGTAAGGGAGAGTTCCCGCACCGTCTCATTAAGGTACTAGGCTTACCGGTCCCATTCCCGACAAGTGATTAGTACGTTCAAAAGGTTAGCCCACGAAAACCACTGGACCGGAGCCCAAATCCCATGCTCTTACCACATGAGCAATCCAATTAAAAAGATCTTATGATTCCAACATAAGAACCAATTCTCGCGAGTGACGAACATCACTCGACTTGTACCGGTCCTATAGCATAGAAGCTATCGACCTAGCATACTAGTGATAGAGCATAGGTACCTATGGATCATGCATCTAGGGTTTCAATTCCACTCCTGAAACGTAAATGCACAAACATAGCAAAGATAATGGCATAATTTTAAAAGACAGGTTAATGATCCGGGGCTTGCCTTCGCTGGCAAGGTTGGCCTTGGGCCCTTCTAGACTTTGGTCAAGGCCTTGAGCTACGAACACGTGCTGCAGCTCTTCGTCAACACCTTCGTGTCCTCCTTCCGGCACGAGCGTGTATCTACCGTCGGGAAGATCTACACGAAGATGCAAATGCAAGATTCATTTGACAATTTTTAATTTAATTAATTACAATCAACAAATGACAACCATGGGGTGCATGGTTGACCACATTCACCTAGATAAGAAATACATTCAGCATACTCTTCCAAAAAGGAACAATATGCGGTTCTTTATTATTTTATTTTTTTGATAGTGACTGTGTACATATATATGGAAATAAGTTAATTTAAATTACACAAACAGAAATAAGTTGGTATTTATCTTTTTAAAATGATTTTTATCACACACATAGAGTTATTAGGGATGTGGTTGGTGATTTCTCATTTAATTGACCATTAAGCTTTAAATTGCTTTCATTGCTTTTATTCACAAAATTAATTAATAAAATTCAGGGAGGTATGTTATTAAGCACTATGAATCAAAACAAGGCCACTGCACACATATGCACACTTAGGGGAGCTACGAATTTAATTATAGCGAAAAGAACAAAAGCTAGCTAGTAAAGCAAGGTAAAAGCATACAAAAATAAATACTCATCAAATTGATCCTAACTTTCCCACACATGATCTCTAGTCTAAAAATAATCTAGGGATGCAACATATAGACCTAGAACCAATATAGAGCTTGAGTTATGCATTTAAAAAGAAAAACTAGCATGTTTTAAGAATAAATATTTCTGACAACTATAAAATTGTGATTAATTCACCAGAGGTGCATATTGGCACAAAAAGACAACATGTAGAAGTGGGGCACAAAACTCTAATTATTTTTAGCTACAAAAATCATTTGGACAGATTCTGCATAAAAGGAAAACAATTTATATAAAACGATTTACAACATATCTTTGTGTAATTTTTGGTACAGGAGCTAGTCATAACATAACACACACCATACCCAAAAATTAGCTACAGAGGATCTATGGATTTTGAGATATCACAGATCCAGGTTTTTACATTTATATTTTTCATGCAACAATTATCAGGAAACAACCTAGACAAGTTTTAGAAAAGTTGTAGGGTTTCTCACGAAGAGTCGAACAAAATTGGGTTTGCATTTTTCTGGTTTTCTACGATTTTCTATGGATTTTACAAGATTCGGCAAAAGCCACTTACTATTTGAGATTCGGTTTTACGCTAAGGTCCCTAAGACTTTCTTTCTATTACAGATAGGCCCTTGGTTTACGAATAAGGCCCTGGAAAGACGTGGAGCATTGCAATGTTGTCCTAGGGGCATGGTCGGCGGCGGCTCGCCGAAATTCCGACGGTCCGGTGACCGGGACCGGCTGGGAACAGGCAAAGGGCGGTGGGGTGCTCACCTAGGCTCGGTTTGGGGCCGGAGATGGGGTTGGGGTTGCGGCGCGCGGGCTCGGCGGCGGCGGGCGGCGCGCGCCTTGCGGGTTTGCCTCCGGCGAGGTCGTCGCTCAGCCGGGGCAACACGCGGTGATGTGAGCCGCTAGGTGACCCAGGGAGAGGCTCAGGGCGGTTGGCAGACGATGGACACGCGTGGAGTGGCGGGCTCAGCTGCGGCAGACAACACGGGCGCATGGCGATGGCGTGCTCACGCGAGGATGGCCCTGGCGCTTTATAGATGGTTGGTTGCTACGGCCTGGAGCTCCACCGCGCGCCAAGGGAAGGGCGCGACCGTGGGCGGCGGCATGCCCGGCGGGCGGCGCGGGGCGGGGGCGGGAGGGGCCGGCATGCGCGTATGCCGGGCGCGTCACGCGGCGACGCGGATTCCTACGGTGCTTGACATGCGTGCATGTCTCGGGAAGGCGCGTAGCCGAGGGAGGCGTGGCCTCGAGCAGCGCAACCGGCCTGGGGGCGAGGGCCGATGTGCGTGGGCGCGCGGAGCGCACTGGAACACGCGACGTCGTGCTCTGGCGTCGGTCACTCGGTTTGCTCCTGTTTGACTAAGTTTATCTCAAAAATTCTCAACTAAGGTGCACTAAGTGATGAATTGAAAAGTTGTAGATGTCACTATAGTGTTTTATCAACGGATTTTGCATAAATTGCAGCCAAATTTTGAATGCCACACAGTTTCAGTGAACTGGAGCTGCTGGCAGTTGACCAAGTTTTTCACCTTTTTCCACTCAAAATTTGAAATGCCATTCAACATGAAAGTTGTGTTCCTCGAAAAACTGGACAACTTTCATATTGGGAGATTTTGAAGTGTTTAGGTGAAATTTGGAGAACCCGGCAAAAGTTCTAGAGGACATTCAAAGACATCAGAGTTTCAGTGGGGTTTGACCGTGTTTTTGACCGAGGGTTGACCACAAGTGTGTGTCGACTTAGTCAAGGGGTCAATAGGGGTTGTCGGCTCGGTTTTCGAGGTGATGACCCAGGTTGTCCGAGGTTTGACCAATGTCAGCCGGTTTGACTTGGCTGATTCGCCCAGTTGGTTTAATGACGCTAATGAAAAACGTGGGGCGTCATAGTGGCGCACACGCGAGGGGGAGGGAGTGGACGGCCTTAAATAGGGCGTGCTCGTCTGTGACACGGGGACTTCAAAGCATTGGGGGGCACGGGTCGGCCTGGGGATGATGCGGCCTTGGATGGCACGCGGGCCTCAGGATGCGCGGCGACGTGGACGCCGTGGGGGCCGGCGCGGCGGCGCGCGCGCGGGTGCGGCGCCGAGTGGGCGCGCGACGTTGCGGCGCGAGCATGTTCTGGCTGGCACCGTTTCAACTTAGGTTACTTTGGGCACAATTTTCTCTCAAAAATTGAACTGAAGTGTACAAAGTGATAAATAGGAAAGTTGTAGATCTCACTATCCTCTACAACTTTCACAAAGGCTCTATGGTATTTTTCTCAAGTTTTTTGCATAAATTGCAGCCAAGTTTGAATGCCAATCTGTGTCATTGAAAAGGAGCTGCTGGCAGTTGACCAAGTTTTCCACCCTCTTCCACTCAAAATTGGAAATGCCATCCTACATGAAAGTTGTGTCCCTCGAAAAACCGGACAACTTTCATATTGGTAGATTTTGAAGTGTTTAGGTGAAATTTGGAGAACACAGCAAAAGTTCCAGAGGACATTCAAGGACATTAGGGTTTAGGTAGGGTTAGACTGTGTCTTTGACCAAAGTTTGCCCACAAGTGTGTGTTGACTTGTTCAAGAGTGTCATTAGGGTTGGTCAGTGAGGTTTTCGAGGTGAGGACCCAGGTTGACTCAGATTTGACCACTGTCAGCAGATTTGACCGACCATTAGGGTTACATAAAAACCTTGGACGTCACAGCCTACCCCACTTAAACGGAATCTCGTCCCGAGATTCGATTCAAGAAAAACAAAGTATGTAGTAAAAACTCATGGTTTCGGGCTTGTAGAAAGTTCGGGCACTTGGTGTTGAGGTACTCTTCCATCTCCCAAGTTGCTTCTTCTTTCGTGTGATGACTCCACTGTATCTTGTACATTCTTACGGTCTGTCTTCGGGTCTTTCTCTCCTTTCGGTCCAACACCCTCATGGGATTCTCAATGATCAAGAAATCCGACTCAATCCAAGCATTTGCTTCCGTGATCACCTTGTTCTCAGGCACAAACATACCTTTCTTTAATTGAGTCACATGAAATACATTGTGAACTGCTGAGAACCGTTCCGGCAGTCGAATACGATAAGCCACTGGCCCACATACTTCTATGACTTCATAAGGTCCAATGTAGCACGGATCTAATTTCCCTTTAACACCAAACCTTTGCACACCTTTGGTGGGGGGAACCTTTAGGTACACATAATCTGCCACCTCAAAATGCTGGGATGTCGTTCCCTTATCGTGATAGCTCTTTTGCTTCATCTGAGCTAACTTCAAGTTCTCCCTTATCACTTGCACCTTTTCTTCGGCATCATTAACTAAGTCCGGACCAAAGAGTGTCCTTTCCCGGCTTCTGACCAGTTCAACGGGGTGCGACATCTACGTTCGTAAAGAGCATCGAATGGTGCCATCTTCAAACTAGCTTGATAGATATTGTTATAAGAGAACTCTGCTAAGGACAAACACTTATCACAACTCTTATCAAAGTGCAAGATGCTTGCTCGTAGCATGTCTTCCAAAATTTGAATTATCCTTTCGGTCTGACCATCGGTCTGCGGATGATAGCTGGAACTATGAATCAACTTGATTCCTAAGCACTCATGTAACAGCTCCCAGAAACGAGCTACAAATTGAGTTCCTCTATCAGAGATTATGGTCTTCGGAATTCCATGCAAACGAACTATTTGATCCATGTATAACTTTGCATATTGCTGCACTGAATAAGTAGTATGAACTGCAATGAAATGGGAGGTCTTGGTGAGTCTGTTCGCAATAACCCAGATAGAATTTTTCTTTCTAGCGGTCAGAGGTAAACCCACATTGAAGTACATACTAATGTGATCCCACTTCTACATGGGTATCGACAAGGGTTGGAGTACACCTACCGATTTCAAATGGCTTGCTTTCATCCGGTGGCAAGTATCACACTCGGCTACATACTTGGCTATATCAACTTTTATATTGGACCACCAGAAATTTTGCTTCAAATCTTGGTACATCTTGGTATTTCCAGGTTGAATAGAGAACTTGAACATATTATCCTCATCAAAGATTGTCTTCCTAATTTATGGGTCAACGGGAACCACAAGGCGTCTTCCAAACCAGATCACATCCTTTTGATCCTTCTGGAAACATGTATACTTGGGATCTCCCTCTGCTAGTTTCGGTATGATGATTTGTATGTCTTCATCAATGCGTTGAGCAGTGACAATTCTATCATAAACATTAGATTTGGTAGCTAGGGCATAAAGATTTCCTTGCTCTACCACTTCCAAGTTAAGCTTTCTCATATCCTCACATAATGGGTCACTAACTGGCTCCACCTCTAGCTGGTTGCAGTGGACTTTGTGGCTAAGATCATCCGCAACAACATTTGCTTTCCCGGGGTGATAGTGCACTTCCAGGTCGTATTCTTTAATCAATTCAAGCCATCTCCTTTGCCTCATATTTATATCCGACTGAGTGAAGATATATTTGACTCTTGTGATCAGTGAAGATATTGCAACGATTGCCCATCAGATAATGTCTCCATATCTTGAGAGCGTGGACAACCGCTGCTAACTCTAGATCATGGGTGGGATAGTTGATCTCATGGGGTCGAAGTGCCCTTGAAGCATAGGCAATGACTCGACCTTCTTGCATAATAACACAACCCAGACCCGTGCCTGACGTGTCACTGAAAACTTCAAAAGGTTTGGAATTATCTGGTTGCACTAGCATTGGGGCTGAAGTTAAGTGTTGCCTTAGGGTGTGGAAGGCTTTCTCACATGCTTCACTCCACACAAATTTCACTCCTTTCTTGAGTAGTTCGGTCATAGGTTTAGCGATTCTGGAGAAGTCCGGAATGAATCGACGGTAATAACCCGCCAGACCTAAGAAACTGCGGATTTGGTATACGGACTTGGGTGGTTTCCAATCCATCACCTCTTGTACTTTTCTAGGATCTACGAAGATGCCATCTTTGGAAATAGTGTGCCCCAAAAATTTCACACTATCTAACCAGAATTCACATTTGGAGAACTTAGCATAAAGCTTATGACCTCGCAAATGTTGCAGGACAATTCGAAGGTGCTTGCCATGCGCTCCTTCTCATTTTTGGAGTAGATGAGGATATCATCGATAAAGACCACTATGAATTTGTCAAGCTCTGTCGTAAACACGGAGTTCATGAGGTACATGAAGTAGGATGGGGCATTTGTGAGACCAAAGGACATCACCAAGAACTCGTAGAGTCCATAACGAGTGGAGAAAGCAGTTTTAGGAAGGTCACAAGGTCGAATTTTGATTTGGTGATAACGAGAACGAAGATCGATCTTGGAGAAAACTTTGGCTCTAGCCAATTGATCAAAAAGAACATCAATTCGGGGAAGAGGATATTTGTTTCGGATGGTCACTGCATTGAGCGGTCTGTAGTCAAGACAGCCTCAAGCTACCATCTTTCTTTTCGACAAAGAGAGTGGGACAACCCCAAGGAGAAGAACTCGGGCGAATGTAGCCCTTATCTAACAGCTTTTGGAGTTGGTTTTTCAATTCAGCTAGTTCTTTGGGAGGCATACGATAAGGTCGTTTAGAAATGGGTGTTGTACCCGGTTGGAGTTCAATTACAAACTTGACATCTCAGTTTGGTGGAATACCAGGAAATTCGTCAGGAAAGACATCTGGATACTCACAAACTACTGGAATTTCATCAAGATGGGAGATAATGGTCACATAGGCACAAGAGTCTGTACCATCCTTAAAAGGTAGGTACAGGGTAGTCGGCCCAACCATAGGCGAATTGATCACTACAACTCTATCTGAGGTATCTAGAACCACCTTATGTTGGGTCATCCAGTCCATACCCAAGATAACATCCATGCCTTCCAAGGTTATGGCTATGAGGTTTGTGGGAAAGATTTTACTACCCAATCCCAAACGTACACCACAGATTAAAGTACTAGAGGACATTTGCAAACCCGGAGTGATAATTTTATAAGCTGAATTGGTATGAGAACCCATCAAACCCAATTTTCCTAATAGCTTTTCACTTATGAAACTGTGGGTAGCTCTAGAATCAAACAAAATCTTAACAGAAGTGTCATTGATAGAGAATGGATCAATGAGCACTGAAGCTCCTTCTGGGATGTCACTCATGGTGGTGAAGTTCAGCTTGCCTTGGTAGACTTGTACCATTGGCTTCTTGGCCGGATTGGCCGGCTTGTTTCGCGCACCTTGATTCTGCGGGTTGGGCTTGTTCTGCTTGGGTTTGGGGCAATCACTTATATAGTGCCCCGGCTGACCACAATTAAAACAGCGGCGATCACCGATGTTACGTGGGGGTACATTGGGCTTGGGAGCCTGCTGCTGAGCATTGCAGAACTGGAAGTTCCCTGAAGGTTTGCCCTGTGATGGCTTCATCGTCCAGCATCCAGTTGAAGATTGTTGGGATGGGTTAGGAACATTCTTTTTCATGAAGCGAAACTTCTTGTTAGTTCCGCTACCCGAAGCAAAACTAGATATGGGCCTTTTTCAAAGCATCCTCTTGGGATATATCCTTGTTCACGAGCTCATGGAAAATGTCTGGCTCGAGCAAGTTCAGTTGTTTATACAACTTTCCATCTAGACCATAACGGAACCTTTCTATCCTCTTTGCATCAGTATGCATGTGATGTCTGCCATATTGACAAAGGCTATTAAACTTCTGGGCATAATGATACACCATGTCAGATCCCTACTTGAGGGCCAGTAACTCCCTCTTCCTATCCATTAATCCTTTAGGAATGTGATGGCTCTTGAAAGCTTGCTTGAATTCATCCCAAGTGTGACAACTCACCCAGGAAAATACAGTACTATCGCGTAAACCAATCCACTTTGGTCATTAAGCGATAATAAAGTATCATCCTGTCATTAGTCTCCGGGTTAACGCCCGGTAAATCACTTGAATAGCAACAAGGATCGACATATATGCATTAAAACTCACTCGAAGGCGAGTCCAGAGATACATCATCATTAACATCCAAATTTGTACCCCGAGGGGTTTAATTATTACAAACCAAAGTTTTTGCCATAAAGAAGTAGTTCAGAGTTTTTTAAACAGCGGAAATAAACTAACGGAAGCGGAAAAACCACGGGAGGCCATCCATGATGCCTTCAGTCGTCATCCTCCACCCACTCCAGCTCCCAGCCAGGACTCCGGGCCACACATCACCGAAAACATTACCTGGATCAACACATTATAGCAAGGCTGAGTATGCTAATACTCAGCAAGACTTATCCGTCGGTGATAACTACTTCACCAGCTCTAGACATGAAAGGCTTTTGGCCACTGAGTTTCTTTTTGCAGAAAAGTAACAAAGAGTATGTCCTTACTTTCAAGATTTTAGCACAAGTTCTAGTGGGTTTAATCTTTACTACATTAGCCAACTAGTACAAACAAAGTTGTACAATACAATTAATCAAGCATAGTATTCATCACTTCCATCATTAGGGATCTCATGGCTAGTGGAGTAAGTAGTCTCAGATAACGGTGAGAGGCCGACAATCGATTGATTCAAACCTTGCAAGGTAGACCTAAACACACGGCAGGCTGTCCCCGCAAGGACATCTTTCCCAGGCAGTTCCCAAAAATCCTCGGGTCGGGATGAAAGGCCATAGTCTTTGGTGCAGGCTATCCGAAATACCCCGCAAGATACCCGGACTCACCATACACCACCGGTAGCTAGCCGTGAGAAAAACCCCAAGAGTAGTGACAGTTCCATCCCAAGTCGTCTCATTAAGGTACTAGGATTACCAGTCCCATTCCCGACAAGTGCTTAGTACGTTCAAACACTTAACCCACAATAGCCATTGGACCGGAGTCCAAATACCATGCTCTTACCACATGAGCAATCCAATTTAGGATATATTGTGATTCCTATCTAGGAACCTATTCTCGCGAGTGAGGTCATCACCCGACTTGTAACGGTCCTATAGCTTAGCAGCTATCGACCTATCATACTAGTAAGGACAAAGGTACCTAGGGATCATGCATCTAAGGTTCCATTCAACTCCTGAACTTAAATGCACAAGCATCAATAGATAATTGAATAAAGAATTTGAAAACTAGGTTAGATGCACCGGAGCTTGCCTTCATCAGCCAGGTTAGCCTGGGCACCCTGGGTGTCGTCGAGCACTTCCACGCACTGCAGCGAAGCTTCTGCTCCTCCTTCCTCGGTTTCCGGGACAAGGGAGTAGTCACCATCGGGAAAATCTACACGGAATGCAATGCATGGTTCAGGTGATGTGACAGTTTGTTAACTGATCCAACTCTTGTAGGTCATATTCACCTTAACAAGTTTCTAGATAGTACATCTCTTTTTAGGAAGGTTATTGGTTATACATGATTCACTCTTTTATTGCACATTTGAATTAATGTCTCCTTGTACTTATTATTTTATGTAAAGGTTTAATCCTTTTCCTCTCACTAGCAAGGGTATGAACAATATTTTTATTCATTAATTAATTCCTTACCAGAAAGGATAATTAATTAACTTTTAATTTAGTTAGGTAATACTTTCCAAAAGGGAAAAGAATTAAAAAGGGATTTTCCTTATTTAATTTCTCTTTAATCCTTTAAAGGGTCTTAAAGCTTTTTATTAAGCAATAAATTACTAAAAATTTAAAGAGTGTTTCTTAAGCATAACAACACCTATACTGGTCCACTGGACCCACAAGTGAGGCTATGAAGCTAGGAATTTAAATACTTTGGAAAGATAACAAAGACTAGCTAGTGATGCAAATTAAATGCATTCAAAAATAAATAAGCACCAAAATGATCCAAACTTTCTCATGCACACTCTCTGGTCCTAAACAAACTTAAATAACTAGCAAGTACACCTAGAAGCTCTACTGATCTTGCTTCATTAATTTACAAAGGAAAACATGCACAAATTAAGAATAAATATTTCTGTTGAGCCAAAAATCATGATTAAATCACAAGAGGTGGCAGTATACACAAGTTGGGCACAAAAACATAAATATGTTTAGCTACAAAAATCATCTAAGAAGTTTCTGCAGAAATGGACAACAATTTATGTAGCAAGATTTACTCCATAACTTTGTGCAATTTTTGGCACAGGAGCTAGTCATGGCTAGACATACAACATATCCAAAATTTAGAAACAGAGGAGTGGTAATTTTTGAGTTATGGTAGATCTAGGTATTTCACAATCCTATTTTTCGTTATAAAAATGTTTCAAATCAGACCATGTAAGAATAACAAAAGTTGTAGTATTTTCCACCATCAATCCAACAAAATTGGTTTTACATTTTTCTGATTTTTCTACAATTTTCCACGCAATTTACAAGAATCAGCAAAACTGCAACACTATTGGAGTTTCAGTTTTTCGCTGAGGCCCCTGGAAGTTTCTGCAGATTTACGACCATGCCCTTACTTTGCACAAAACTCCCCAGACAAAACACGAACCTTGCAATGTCGTCCCCGGGCACCGGCCGGTGGCGGTCCGGCCAAATTCCGGCGAACCGCTGGCCGGGCCGGCCGGCGCGGGCGGGGGATGGACCTCGGACCCACGGGGCTTGATTCCCGCGCTCGGTTTGGGCGGGCGTCCACCGGCGAGGTGGGGCGCCGGCGGCCGGGCGCGGTGGTTGCCGCGGCCGCTGTGCCGGCGAGGTGGGGCGCCGCGAGGAAGACGGGCACGCCGGTGAGCTGCAGCAAGGTAGGATAGAGGGGGAGAAGCACCTTGGCTGGCTAAGTGGCGGTCGGCGCCGGACCTCGCCGTGGCGGCTGCTGGTGGTGACACGGCGGAGCACTGGAGCGTGCACTCCGGCTCGGCGCAGGACGAAAAAGGGCAGCGACCCCTTTTTATGGTCGACCTACGCGCCTGCTTGCGACCGCAGGACCACCCGCGACATCCCTGGGAGCGTGCGCCGGCCTCGGGAGGAACGAACGGCAGGGGGAGGCAAGGAACTGACCGGCGGTTAGAGCAGTGTCGCGGTCAGGACAAGCACGAACTTCGAATGGCCTCGGTGGGCGCGTGGCCTGGGGAACGGGCGGCCTCGGGACGCGGCCGCGTGGGCTCAAACGCCGAGGGGGTGGGTGCGGCGCGCGCGGCGGCGCGGGCAAGCGCGCGGCGCGGCGCTCGGCGCGCCGGGAGTGTGGGCGACGTCGCGGCCGGCCTGTTTTCGTTCGGACTGACCCTGTTTGACTGACCGTAACTCGAATTTTTGCAACTAAAGTGCACTGAGTGATCAATAGGAAAGTTGTATATTTCACTACCCTCTACAACTTTCACAATGGCTCTAGGGTGTTTTTCTCTACGGATTTTGTGGGAACGTCGTGCCAACTTTGAATGCCGCCATGCTGCTGTGCACAGGAGCTGCTGGCAATTGACCAAGTTTATCACCCTTTTCCGCTCAAAATTTGAAATGCCAATCTACATGAAAGTTGTGTCCCTCAACAAGATGGACAACTTTCATGAACGTAGATTTTGAAGTGTTTAGGTGAAATTTGGAGAACGCGGCAAAAGTTCCGGATGACATTTGCCGACGTCAAAGGTTAAGCGGGGTTTGACCGTGCCTTTGACCAAGGGTTGACCACGGGTGTGTGTAGACTTGGTCAAGGGGTTCAATAGGGTTCATTGGCGAGGTTTTCGAGATGATGACCCAGGTTGACCTAGGTTTGACCACTGTCGGTCGATTTGACTCGGCTGATCCGGTCATTAGAGTTAATGACGTTAATTAAAAACCTGGGGCGTCACACCAAGTGACAGCATGCCCCTGCTGCATAGTCTTGAAATAATCCCACCACATTAAAGCTTCTCCTCGCAGTTGTAGCGCTGCGAAGTTGGCCTTGTTTTCCTCAGAGCAAGGCAGTACAAAGACAGAGAACTTGGCCTCGATTGCCTTGATCCATGCCTCAGCTTCCAGGGGGTCTTCTACCTTGGAAAAAGTCAGTGGCTTCATCCCAATGACTTGAGCATATGTGGTGACCTGATTCGGCCCCTCGTGATTGGCCCCATGTGGTGGCCCTCGGTTAATCTGCTGGGCTATCTATTGCTGCGTCTGCAGGATCTGGCGCAACACCTCAGTTTGAGTGGCCATAAAAGCCTCCGACGACGTCATGGGCGGCGGTGGCGGTAGGTCACTGCTACCGATCACTCCAAACCCGTTGGGAGAGCTGTGCGTGGGTCCCACAACTGAAATGCGAGCCTTTATTAGACACATAGCCAAAATCTTACTTAGAAAGAGATGACAAGTGTCAACATGCATGACAATAGCTCATTTGTGCATTCACATGACAATGGCAGCAAGTCACAAAATATCTCGTATCCAAGCATATTCATCGAATCATTCTTCAACACAGTTAGTAGATACAATATCTCATACGCCTCAAAGTTGGCTTTCAACCCTGCGGCAAATTTTCCCTTTCGCATGCCCGAAGAAGGCAATTTGCGTGAAGTTACCTAGATGTTCTGGCAGCCGACCGACACTCACCGGAAACTCCGTAGTTCTCTCGTATCTTATGCAAAAATGCTGAATTTTGGCGAGCGCGGTTATTGTAACATTCTGCACAACTTTGGTAATCAACGCGTAACAAGATTCCAACTTTAAGTGCTCCAAAAGGCTCCATTACTAAGCTTTGTTTTGCTGTTTGGACAGCAGCTAGAGTCACGTTAAAGATTGCATAACTCATTAGGAGAAGGTGCACAATTGTTGAAATTTTTTAGCTTGCGAGCGTCTCAAGATTCCAAACAAGTTGGTTAAACACATCGAACTCGGTTCAGATCACAACATGCTTAAGCATCCTTTATTACAACATGACGAATAAAGGTGTCCATAGAACACTACAAGATTCAAGGTTTGAAAACACCACATTACAATAGGGGTTACATTGCAGTCACACTGAACAAAAGCATACTCCTAAGCTACCTACCACAAGCCATCCTGAAGGTTACACCTAGGAGCACAATTCTTCTTATAGCATTACCCTGGCAGCCAAGTTGCCAAATGAAGCACCACTACCAGCAGGTGAAGCTGGTGGGGTCGGTAACGGTTGTCCAACCTGACTCGTCTGGTCCAGACCAGACTGTCCCTGCTACTCCTCTAGAGGTGCCTACACTGGAGGTAGCGGCTGTAAAGCCACTATGGCCTGCGGGGCTGCTACCTGCACCTCAGCCTCCTCAACTTGCTGCTGCATCTCGGCGATGTTCTGTAACAGTGTCAACCTCTCGATCTCGTGAGCATCAGTGTCATCCTCGAGGGTAGTAACCTCCGCCTCAAGGTCCACGATCCTCTGAAGACGGTCACCTCTCTCTAACTCCAACTGAAACCTCCTGGCACGTAGCCGGTCGTTCTCCTGCTGCATCTGAGTGAGAGTGAAGTTCAACTGCTGGTAAACTGCTGAAAGTCGCTGCCAGGCCAACCTAGCCGTCTCCAAATTCTGACTGATCACCGCAGCGGTGTTGTAATGCAATCCCTGAAGTGTGAACACGACGTTGAGGCAACGTGACAGCGTCCGTGTGACATCCAGCGGCTCATCTAGTAAAATTAGCTCCTGGAGGTGGTCCATACAATCCTGCCACACCGGGTCATGGGGGCTCACGGCCGGAAACAATCCAAACCGAGAGAGAGCCACCACTGTAGGGTTGTGGTCGCAAAAGTCTGTCAACACCCGAAGGACGGCTGACTCGACAGACTCGTGCCCATGGAAACCCCAATATACGAAGCTCAAATCAATTCAGTCGGCATGGTCCGGGTGTGGTAGCACAGTGACGATCACCTTGCAATGTGGAACGCCTAAGCGCTCAAACTCGGACACCTCGTAGGTCGGCGGGGTGCTGTAGACAGCGACGCTAAGTGCTTCCCACGCAAGGTGTGGAAAACCCTCCCAGTGCAACCCGTTGGTATGGATCGTGGAACACGGGAAAAGCCATCTGTACAAAAGATGTAATATATGTCAGGTCTCAAAAGAGAACAACATGTCAAATGGTGCAATTATGGCAGTTGTGAATATAAATTCATAACTAAACATCCAGAACCCAATAAATTCCCAAATTTTGCAGGGTACTCCGCATGGTTTTTATACACACTTTTGGTATTCAAAGGTTGAGCTAGATCCAAAAAGGAACAGGGTGAAAAGATGCAAAGTTTAGGGTGCTAGTTTCTGAAAAACAGCAAGACCTGGGTTCGCTTAGAAAGGTACCACTCATGATTCACAGAAGCTATGACCATGGATTTTTGCGAGCAAAAACTAGATTAGATATGGAGAAACTTTGGTTTAGATAACCTATTCTAATTACTCCTAGAATAGGGTGCAACAACAAGGCGAACACACTTTATAAAATTTGGACAGCACAACACCTATGCATGTGCCACACCCGTTTTCCGAAGAAAACAGAATGCATCTCATACGTGTGCCAGGATCATAAATTCACACATATGATAGACAAACGAGTGTAATATCATAGTACAATGCTCAAAACGTACAAAGAGATGTCTATTAACTTATTACACTCATATCGTTAGACTCAAAGGTCTTTACACGAAGATCGATAACTAGACGATGAAACACCATGTCCAACTCCACAAGCTCCTGACTGGGGGAATCACAGGCCTCAGAATCCATCGAACTCATCGAAGATCTCTGCTCCAGCATCCTCCTCTGAACACATATAGGCAAGGGTGAGTACACTTATGGTTGGTACTCAGCCCGTGGGGGAAATATGCAAAGCTATAAAGGGTAGGCTAAGGTTTTGAGCGGTAAGCATTTTAAGTTGGTCAAATTTTATTAGCAAGCATCTTTTTACTAAGTGTAAGTTTATACCAACCCAAACTTAGCATTTATAAAATTATTCCTTCAAACTATAAATAACCCACAATTTGAATTGCATCTTTAAGTTCAATTATCATGTGAGGGTACAAGCCGCTCTTGACCGTGAGCACGGTTGATCGATCAGTTTTCACTCTGCAAAGGTTGTACACTTTACCCACAGTTCGTGTTCCCCATTTTGCCCGGGTTTGCAAGGACCTTAAACACTTCCGAGGTGAGTGGCTAGGGGTACACTACGAAGCCTTTACAAAGGCGTGCAAAGCACCAATAACCCACGATAGTTATAGCTCAGGGCGGACCATAACCCTCCCTAGTGGTCAACACCTTAGCAAAGGCTACTGCCCCAAAAGGACTGGCTATACCCCTACAACCCGGAGCCCCCTGTGTTCCTTTCGGATAGGGTCATCAGATAATTCACACTCCTAATTAATTGGCTAAGCCAGAGCCATGTGGATTGTGGTTGCACTATTTCCTGGGTGGTTCTCCATGTTCCGATTTAATTCATGTGATCTTGTATTACCATAAAGCACCAACATTATTTTAACTAGCATTTTGTAAAGTTTTATTTCCATCACCCATAGTATATCATCTAAGCATTTATGTACCCAAAACATTTATTTAAATCAGGGTGTTCAAGGTATAGGGATGAAAACTAGTCATTCCTTAATAGGCATTTCCCATCAGATTTATGCATAACGACACATAAAATTTAATGTATGATAACATGTGTGTTATTAGGACAAAAAGAGTATGGAGGGGGGAATCCACTTGCCTTCTTCCCCTAAGAACTGTGGCTCGACCTCTTCAAAAGATTGTTCCTGCTCGACCTCGAACGACATGTCCTCTACGATCACACAAGAAAACATGCAATAAATAAAACAATACATCAAAAATTGCTGAAAGACCAAAACAAGCTTCTAAAACTAACGTGCTCATTGATACGATCGCATGGACACCAAGAACGCCTAAAACTGAACTAGGATGGAAAAGTTATGGCCTAGACAGGATCTAGCAGCTAGATTGTAAAAGTACTGGAACTTAGGGGGTTTTCTATAAAAGATTAGGGGCTAAAACATAATTCTATATACAAACTGGAGGGCTTATGTGCAAAAAGGGCGCTCTGGACCATGGGTGAAACATTTTTGAAAGAGCAGGGGACTAAGCATAAATACTAGTGGTTGTTTCATAAGGTGGAAGGGCATTTTTGTGATTTTAGGAACTGCGGGGCTTTTTTGCAAAAGGCGGCTGACGGCGGTGGAGGAGCTGAAGTGGCGCCACGTGGCGGATTCCGGTTGGCTGGCTGCTGACGCAAGCATGACGCAGGCCGTGGACCAATCGGTGGACCGCGGACCACTAGTCCACCGTGGACCGGCCGAAGGGGCACGCCCCTGATTTAATCTGGACCGTCCATAGACGATCGGGCGGTGGAGGTGATCCGTGTGCGACAGAGACCAGAGGAGACGGCCGGCGGTGGCGCGCGCCGGCGCCGGTGGCGGAGCTCGCCGGTGACGGCCAAAAGGGTGCTCCAGTACACCAAAATTCACGGGACATCGACCAAAAGAAAGAGGAGGATACAAGGAACTCACTGAGGGCATGGACCGGGGGAAGACACGCCGGAGAAGGAGATCGGGGAGGTGGCGGAGCTCCGGCTTGGCCTCCTCGGTGCGGCGGTGCTGCGGCGGTGTGGAGGAGAGGAGGAGTTCCGGGGAGTGCGGGGAAGAAAGGGAGCTCTGGGGGGCTTTTATACGGTGGAGGGGCAAGTGGAGAGGCGCGGAGAGGTGGTGTCTCGGTGGGCGCCATTGATGGTGGTGGGGAAGCACGGTGGTAGGCCGGGTGGAGGCGTTTCGGGAGAGGGAAGGTGGCAGGGTGCGCGAGTGAATGCGCCGGCGCACTATTGGAGGAGGGGAGGAGGTGCAGGGGCGCAGGCGATGGCCGGAATGTGGCGGTGTGGCCGACCATGAAGGAAGGGGAGGGAGTTTGGGGCGGCCGGAGGTTGAAGATGGCCCTGACATGTGGGCCCCACCTGTCAGCCGGCGGGAGAGGGAGGGAGAGGATGGAGTGGGCCGGCGGAAGTTGCTGGGCCGCGGGAGAGTAGTGGGCCGGAAGGCCTGTTGTGGCTGCGGCTAGAAAAAAAAGAAAGAGATTAGATGGGCCAAAGGGAGGTTTGGGCTGCAGCTGAGTTTAGAGAAAGAAGAGAGGAGGAAAGGTTTTAAACTTTTGCATCTTTTCTTGATTTTTTAAAACACACAAACTCAAACAAAAACATGCAACCAAAAAATGATGCACAAGCACTTGGGTGACTCTGAATTAATTAAATATTACTTCATATATTTAGAATGCAATTTAATTATTCAAATTTAATAAACCCCTAGAAATTAAATTCTAACTTTGTTGCTAGCATTTTTAGGTGATGGAATTTTGGGTGTTACAGCAAGAGAGGTATTCTAGTTTATAAAAAGCACAAACTAGCAAAACTTCCTTAGAGAGCATACAGAAGTTCTGTTTTTGGGTCCATTTTAGGTTGTTGCTGATTTTTAACATGATGCAGGACGTCCTATTCGACCTCACATGGCAATCAAGCCAAAAATCAAAGTTAGTGCCGGTGGCAAGACTTTTACTCGTCTCTCCCTATAATATCTAGTCGAGAGCTAGTCGGTACTCACTTAGCGACTAACGAAGTGCTGTTATGTACCTGCAGAAAAAGAATCTTCCGTGCCAGCACGTCACAGAAGTGTTGACGGTGTATTTTGGTGCACCTAGCATGTTCATTATACTTTGGTTTGGATTTGATTATGGAACTAACCCGCCACTAGGCACACTAATCATATAACAAGTTCATCTTTGTGCATGCATTTGAAAGTGTTGTGTTTATGTAGGAAAACATGGACATAAAGGACGGATTCACAACAAGTTCAAAGGAGCATTTATGGAGTCTTGTTCGTGTTCATGAGCTTGATGAAATCACTTCCAAAGGTGGCAAGGATTGAAGTGCTATGAGGAACACCCCCGAGAATTGAAGCGTAAAAGATCGAACTTCATGCGAAGAGAACCTCCATCTTGGACGCGAGGATAACATCGTCAAAATCATGCAAGTGGAGGGGGCAAAGTACATAAATGCATAAGGACCCACGGAGCGAAAGGGGCGACCGAACCGGGCCGAGGTGGGCCCAGGCCGGTCGGCCCAGGCCGGCCGGCCCAGCCCACTCCGGTGGCCGGTTCGGTCCCGTTTTCCTTGCACCCGAAGGATCTTGAACCCTAAAAGCCTGGGCGCCGCCATTCGACAGAAGGGAGAGTCATTCGCACCAGAAGGCCATCCACAAGCTAGAGAGAGAGGAGGAGGATCTCCGGAGGGAGATCAACCACCTCGAAGGAAGCACCCTCTCGTGGAGAAGAAGGAAGACACCGTCGGAAGGGAAACCATGATCAACGGTGCCATGATCAGCACCTTGATGGGGTAATCTTCTCATTTGTCCATGGGTTGCAATCGATCTTGAGATGTAATCGCACTTTGTCGGATTATCTATCTATCATCTTGTGTTGAATATACTTTAATGCTTAAGGTTAGCTACCATGCCGTAAAGGGAGTAGAGCTCCAATACTTCCTTGGATCCATTCAATACGCTTTGTCCATCAAAGGTCTAGTCATGAATACCTTCACGTAGTGACAGTACGAGAGGAGGGAAAGGGCGAAACCGTGGTCACAACCCCGATAGATTAGATTGGTTTTCATGTTTTTAAGTGATTGCATGTTCTAGTATCGTAGACCCGTGGGCGAGTGTCTTTTATCTTGATATCTTAATCATCCTCTCTAGTGTAGTTTAGTTGTTTTCTAGTATAATAATAGTTAGGGTTTTAGTAGTTAGTGTGTCGTTGTAGATCGAACGCTAGTAATCCCCTTGCTCCGCGGATTGACAAGAACCTTGGGAATCCCATGGTGAAATGAGGACCAAGAGCGTCCCAGTGGTCGATGGATGACCGCTCCTCAGTGATGAGTGATTGACAACGGGTGTTGGACTGACTCTTGGCTTAGTGCGCAGGTGTAGGCTGCGGCCTAGTTCGTGTTGTTGCAGGTGAAGAACGGGTGCGAAAGGTCTTCAGCCTTAAGGGGCTTCCGGGGGATGGAGAGACAAGTAGGCTCGGTTCGAGGGACCCGGTGAACAGCGGGACTGGGTGCGGGCCACATGGTGGCGACACGAGCAAGACGAAGTCATGGACAATCGAGCCGGTGCACTGTGGCGGTCAAGTCAAGTGGTTTGGCGGGAGGCCGGACCGGGCACGCGGGGTTTGGTGGTTTGCCCACAAAACCATCGGCGGACGGTTTCTTGGTTTGGGCCTCAAAACAAAGTCCGAGGGCCCAACACGACGGAGACGGGATCCGGGCGTGTCGGGAAGCTTCGAGGCGGAGGACACGCGGCGGGATCGCATGGCTTGCGTCGGGAGGACGCGGGGTGCGGCAAAGGCGTGGCCGTCCGATGGCAAGACCCACAAACATTACCTAAATGCCCCTACGTGGGTTGTATCGCCAGTAGTTAAGTTAGGGGTAGTCGAGTCATTTACCACTCCGGCGGGACCTGATATATAAGCCATGAGTGTGTGTGGATGGCTCCTCTCTCCGCGACTTAGGGTTTCATTTCCTCCCTCCTCTTTCTCATTTTCGTAGCTATTTTTCTTCCATTTTCTCTAGGCTAGCATGAGAGCTTCATGTGAGATTTGTTGAGAGGGATGGATGCTAGGGCGGCATGCTAGACCTTGTGAATCTTTCCTGGTTTGTATAGAAGATTCGGGGTTGTGTTTTCGTGCCTTTTTGTGCTTGTTTTCGTGCCTTTGTTCCCGGTTCGATTCCGCGGATTTGAGTGGGTTTCTCCCCGGATTTCTTTAAGGGATACATGGATAGATGTCTCGTGCATCTTTATGATTGATCTTGTGCCCTCAAACGCCGGGAAACCACTTGGATTCGAAGTTTTTCGTTTGGTGCTCTAGCTTTTGGTGGTGCTCAAAGGATTCGCGATTCCCGGCGTTTAATGGAGTTAGGAGGCAATATTTTTGGGCTATAGCATCCTTGTGTGACGCTTTTCAAGTGCCCAAACCCTTGTCTCCATAGCTTCAACTGTTTGGGAAATCCGATGATGATTTGGGGGAGTTGACTTTCGGGGTCGGGCGTTTTACGCTTTCTGTCACTTTTGCGGACGGACGATCCGGGGTGCTTGGCGGACGGTCCGCGCGGCTAGGGTTCGTCGCGTGTTCGTCGTGTTCTTGCGCGTCTTTGCTTTCGATCCGGTTTGGCTTTTGGTTTTTTGTTGCGGCCGGTTTGCGGACGGTCCGAGCTTGAGTAGCGGACGGTCCGCGGGTGGCGCGGACGGTCCGCCGGCCTCGGCGGACGGTCCGTTTTCTCGGGTCGCTTACGGTAGTTGTGTGCTTTAACGGACGGTCCGCGGCGCGAGCCGGACGGTCCGTGGTGTTGGCGCGGACGGTCCGCGAGAGCGGCCGGACGGTCCGCGAGGTCTGCGCGGACGGTCCGCCCCTCCTGGCCGGACGGTCCGCCAGAGCCTGTGCGCTTTGCTTCTTGGTTCGATTCCTCCCTTCCTTCTTTCGTGCTTCCGCGTGTGATTCAAGGAATCATTCCTAAGGCTAGAGGTTGGTCCATAACCTCGTGGTCTTGGTGATTGGTGTGTGACTCGATCCATCGCTCGTGTGTGACCGGGGTTTGACTAGGGTATAGGCCGGGTTCTTTGGGAAGAATTTTTTTTACCGGCTCCTATTCACTCCCCCCCCCCCTCTCTAGTCGCCATCTGATCCTTCAATTGGTATCAGAGCTTGGTGCCGGATTCTTTGCGACTTTGACAAGTCCCGAATCCTAAGATGGTGTACGTTGAGGGGGCGGTCCGCCGCACTTCGATGGCAAGGGTTACCACAAGTGGGCGGCTCGTATGATGATCTTTCTTCGTGGGAAGTTGTTGGATTTCATTGTGCTTGACAAGACCTATGCTATTCCGGTCAACATCCATACTCTTATGATGACCGATGCCGGTGCTAAGGCCAAGTATGAGGCTAATGCAAAAGCCGTTGATCACTTGGTCCGGAGCTTGTGTGATCCAGAGTTTGAGCGTGTTCTCCATTTGAATCTTGCTTGGCAAATTTGGGAAAAGTTGTTGGTTGCTCACAGTGGTGATAATCATGTGAAGGCTCGCCTCTTTGTCTCTTACCGGATGCAATATGAGAATTTCACTCCACTTCCCGGTGAGGACATCGATGCGATGTTTCAGAGGTTCACCGCCATCGTGAACAACATGAAAGCTAATGTTGAGGATTTTCCCTACACCGAGCATGATCAGGCTTTGAAGCTCTTGCATGTCTTGGACCCAAATGTTTGGGTGCTAAGGTTGAGGCCATCAAGGAGTCTGGGCATTATTTGACTATTGAGTTGGATGACCTCTTTTCTAAGCTCAAGTCGGCTGAGGTTGACGGGAAGTTGCAATCCAAGCATGAGGGCTCGACCGACCATAGTCTTGCTCTTGTGGGCGGATCAAAGGGCAAATCTAACCCTTCCTGTCGACAATTTTCCTTGTCTTCTCTCATGTCCATTCCGGATGAGGAGTTTGATGTCTTTGGGCGAGGAGGAGCCGGCCCTCGCTCTCAAGAAGGTTTGAACGACTACACGAGAGTCGGAGGAATGCGGGGGGCGGAGCTCGGGGACGTGCTACAAGTGTGGCAAGCGTGGCCACTTCATCGCCGAGTGCCGGAAGCGGAGGAGAACAAGTACAAGGTGAACGAGTACAAGGCGCACCCGAGGCGTGAAGACAAGTACTCCTCCAAGGGCAAGCACTTCAACAAGTCCAAGAGCAAGGACAAGGACAAGCGGCGACCGAGCAAGAGCGGCTACAAGAAGAACAAGGCAAGAGCGATGGTAGCCGGTGCGAGCGACGTCGACTCAAGCTCAAGCGACGAGCAGTCAAGCTCAAGCAGCGAAGATGAAGATGCCGAGAGGCGCAAGGGCAAGAAGAGTGCAAGCTGGAACCTCAGCGGGTTGAGCTGTGTGGCGCTTGAGGGCTTTTGTGGCATGGCCCATAGCTCAAGCAGCAAGAAGAGCGAGAAGGAAGACAGTGACTCCGACTCAGAGGATGAGGTAAACCGTGACCCCGACTCTTTGCTTGCTGAGATCGCTAGGTTGAATGGCTTGATTGACAACCGTGATAGTGTGCTTAGAGATGCCAAAAAGATGAGGAAAGATCTTAGGGCTCAACTTGAGAATGCTAGTGAGAAAGTAGGAGAGTTAGAGTCCAAATTGCTTGTTTTGAAACTTGAGAATTACTCTTTGAAACTTGCTCCTACTACTCCTGATGATGTTGAATGCCTTGAGTGTGATGCATGGTTGAATGAGATCAAGCTGCTTAATGAGAAGAATGCTTCTACTTTGGCTAAGCTAGATGCTCTTAGGACTGAATATGATGAGCTTAAGGCTAGACCCACTTTGCTTGGTGCTTGTAAATCATGTCCTACTATGCATGCTAAGCTTGTTGATGCTCGTTCTACTATTAGCTCTTTGGAAGCTTCTTTGAAATCTCTTGTTGTCAATGCATGCACTAGCTGTGATGAAGTTACTTTGCGCAATCTTGAACTTACTTCCCGTTTGGATGTGATCTATGAGGAGAATGACTATTTGAGGAAGGTGTTGGGTTGGTTGTCTGGGCAGGAACCTCAATTGAAAATCATGATTGAAAAGTTCAAGAAAGCTGATGGTCGTGGTTTGGGTTTTGAGAAGTTGGGTGAGAAAGTGGGAGAGAACAGTGGGGAGAGTGTGTATGAGAAGTGTGTTGAGTCTAACCCCGAGTTTGAGGTGATCGGAGACATCCAACTCCCACTTCCAAAAGCACCTAAGAACTCTTTCACACCAAAGCCCAACCACCTTTGCAACGAGCTTGACACAACCCAAGATCCACCCAAATTCCCACCTAAGACAAATGACTTCCAGAAACCGGTGAAGTTTGTGGGTGAGAAGGGTGAGAAGCCTAGAGAGAAACCAGAGCCAAAACCAAAACCCCTCCCCTTCAGGTGTGAGTATTGTGGCAAGGAGAGGCATCTTGCATAGTTTTGCTACAAGAGGAAGAGGGATGAGAGGCTTGCTAGGGAGCAAGCAAACCAGGACAGGTATCGCCAGTCTCGCGGTATTCCTGAGCCTAGAGTGCCACTTCCACGGGGTGTGGGAAGTGTGAAGAGTGTTGGTAGAGTTGGAGCTCGAGTGGTAGGTTTGTGAGGAGAGATGATGGTGTGCGTCTTTGGTGAGAGGTTTGGTCGGGCTCGTGGTGCTTTTGCTTTGGACGTCCTCCTACTCGTCCTCGGTACGGGTTCGGGGGAGATGATCGCGGCTTTGGGTTCCAAAGGAACTACGGACCACGTTTTCCCCCTCGTGGTGCTCGTACTCCTCCCATGGGACATGGGAAGTTTGGTGGCAAGGGAATGATGTTTGCTAACCCCTCTTTTGAGCAGATGGCTCGACACTGGTTTAACTTTCTTTGTGCTAACCCCAGTGTCGAGTCGCTAGCTCACTCTCGTTCTTGTTTCTGACTACAGGTAGGAGGCTTGGAGAACATTTGGTTGATCGACTCCGGGTGTTCTCGACACATGACCGGAGATAAGAAGTGGTTCTCCAGCCTCACCCCAGTGAAGGAAAAGATGTACATCACATTTGGGGACAATGGACGAGGAAGGGTGCTTTCAGAGGGTGTTGTGCATGTGAGTGACAAGGTAACGTTGAAGAGAGTGGCTCTTGTGAAGTCTTTGGGTTTCAATTTTCTTTCGGTTTCTCAGTTGCTTGATGAGGGTTTTGAGGTGCGTTTCAAGTCTGGATAGTCTCGTTTGCTTGATTCTCGAGGTGATCTTGTCTGTATGATCATCCCCGAGGGTCGATTTTCGGGCGATTTCTCTCGTTCTTTGGGTCCTGCTCGCTGTTTGATGGCCGGTCCTTCTTCTGATTTGTTGAAATGGCATAGGCGGTTGGGACACTTGAGCTTTGATTTGGTTTCCCGCTTGAGTGGTCTTGACCTTGTCCGAGGATTGCCGAGGTTGAAGCTTGAGAAGGATTTGGTTTGTGCTCTTGTAGGCATGGCAAGATGGTAGCCACTCCCCATCCACCCCTGACCGATGTCATGACAGAGCGTCCGACAGAGCTGTTGCATATGGATCTTGTTGGGCCAGCTCGAGTTCGCTCGGTGGGTGGGAAGTGGTATGTCCTTGTTGTGGTGGACGATTACTCTTGCTATGCCTGGGTGTTTTTCTTGGAGGATAAGAGTGAGACATTTGGTTTTGTTCGAGATCTGATCGTGAGGTTGAAAACGAGAGGCATGGGAATGCTATTCGAGCTATCCGCAGTGATAATGGCTCTGAGTTCAAGAACTCTCGTTTTGATGCCTTTTGTCGTGATCTAGGTCTTGAACATCAGTATTCAACCCCTTATGTGCCCCCTCAAAATGGAGTTGTGGAAAGGAAAAATCGGACTCTCTGTGAGATGGCTAGGACGATGCTCGATGAGCACAGGACTCCTAGGAGGTATTGGGCTGAGGCGGTCAATACGGCTTGTCATGTTTCCAACAGGATTTTATTGCGAGCTTTCAAGAAGAAGACCTGTTATGAGCTGATGCATGGTCGGGCACCCAAGGTGAGTCATTTCCGAGTCTTTGGCTACAAATGCTTTATTCTGAAGAAGGGAAAACTCGACAAGTTTGAGGCTAGGTCTAGTGATGGTATTTTCTTTGGATATGCTAACCACTCTAGAGCCTATAGGGTGCTTAACCTTGAGACTAACAAAATCATGGAGACTTGCGAGGTGACCTTCGACGAGACAATGCCATGTACCTCTCTTGGCTTTGAATGTGCAGGTGACGAAGAGATGGTCGAGGACCTCTTTGAAGAGGAGAAGGATGAAGCTGGAGATGATGATGGGGAGAACCATGCGCCTGAAGCTGAGTATGTACCCACTACTTCCCCTACGACCACTATGGAGCGTGGACCGTCTACTTCATGGACAACGACGGTGCAACAAGAGGACCAGGCGAGAGAAGCTGAAGTTGAGGGGGAGGTAGTCTCGAGGCATGAGGCTCCCCGGGGATTCAAGAAGTGCATCCCCTGTCGAAGATCATTGGGAACATCGATGAACGCACTACACGGTCGAGGTCCAGGAATTCCTCTCATTTTGCTCATGCTGCTTTTGTTGCCACTTTTGAGCCCAAGGACATTGGACATGCTTTATCTGATGCAAACTGGGTCAATTCTATGCATGAGGAGTTGGAAAACTTTGAGAGGAACCAGGTGTGGGAGTTAGTTGAGCCACCTCCAAATTGCCATCCCATAGGAACCAAGTGGGTTTGGAAGAACAAAGAGGGAGAGAATGGGATGGTTGTGAGAAACAAGTCCAGACTTGTTGCTCAGGGGTTTAGTCAGAAGGAGGGGATCGACTATGAGGAGACCTTTGCTCCTGTGGCCCGTCTTGAGGCAATTCGAATCCTTCTAGCCTTTGCCGTAGCTAAAGGGTTCAAGTTGTTTCAGATGGATGTGAAGAGTGCTTTTCTGAATGGGGTCATAGAGGAGGAGGTGTATGTGAAGCATCCACCTGGGTTTGAGAGCGAGCTGTACCCACACAGGGTGTACAGGTTGAAAAGGGCTCTGTATGGGTTGAAACGGGCGCCCGTGCTTGGTATGGCGAGATTGAGAGGTTTTCTTTTGAGCGAGAGGGTTTGTGATGGGTACCATGGATAGGACCTTGTTTCTCCTCAAGCATGGAAATGACTTGTTGATTGTTCAGATATACGTGGATGATATTGTCTTTGGTGGCTCGTCACATAACCTTGTTGCCAAGTTTGCAGATGAGATGAGCAGGGAGTTCGAGATGAGCATGATGGGCGAGTTGCAGTATTTTCTCGGGCTGCAGATCAAGCAAGTGAAGGATGGAACGTTCGTGCACCAGACCAAGTACATGAAAGACATGCTGAGGAAGTTCCAGATGCAAGATGTGAAGCCGATGTCGACTCCCATGAGGCGTACGGCCACTTTGGATGCGGACGAGGACGGAGAACCAGTGGACCAGCGGGAGTACAGGAGCATGATCGGCTCCCTCCTCTACTTGACGGCGACGAGGCCAGACATACAGTTCAGCGTGTGTCTGTGCGCTCGTTTTCAGGCTTCGCCGAGGGCATCGCATCGACAGGCCGTCAAGAGGATTTTCAGGTACCTCCAGTCTGCCCCTGGTCTTGGCCTTTGGTATTCGTCCTCCTCGACTCTTTCTCTTCATGGTTTTTCCGATGCGGATTTTGCTGGTTGTCGAGTCGAGAGGAAGTCTACTTCTGGTACTTGCCAGTTTCTTGGGTCTTCGTTGGTCTCATGGTCTTCCCTCAAGCAGTCTAGTGTAGCTCAGTCTACCACCGAGGCGGAGTATGTTGCTGCCGCGAGTTGTTGTTCTCAGCTATTGTGGATCTCATACACTTTGAGAGACTTTGGTGAGGAGTGCACCAAGATCCCACTTCTTTGTGATAGCACCAGTGCCATAAGCGTAGCCAAAAACCCAGTGCTTCACTCCAGAACCAAACACATAGAAGTGAGGTATCATTTCTTGAGGGACAGTGTGGAGAAAGGAACCATTGTGTTGAGCCATGTCCCTACCCAAGATCAGCTAGCCGACATTTTCACAAAGCCTCTCGACCAAGCTACATTTGTGCGCTTGCGGGGGGAACTTGGGGTTTGTTGCCCTTTCTAGTTGATTCTTGGGGGATTTCCTTTTTGTATCATATGTATCATACCATGTTTTACTTTGATGTATATACATGCTTTGCTTGATGTATAAACCATGGTAGGATAGCCATCTTGTCATATATCATGTTGCATTTGTATCATGTTGCATTTTAGGATGATGAGATTCTTTCATATGCCATATTTGAGTCTCTTTGGCTATTTGTGAGATATTGGTCATATGTGTGGAGAAATGGTGATGTGAGGCTATGCTCTTGGAATATTTGAGATATATGTGTGGTGAGATAGCCCTTTTTGAAATAAATGCTAATCTTGACTAATTTTTGATGAAATGTGCTCTACTCGTGTGTAGTTGTGTATCCATGTCACAGTTTGGTCTAAATGTGCTTTTCATGCTTAGATTGTGCTTGGATGCCTTTTGTTCTTGCATTTGGGCCAAAGGCCGAATATCATTGTGAATGTTTAGCCTATGTTGCATTCATGGGGGAGCATAAGCTTCTTTTTGCCGCAAAGGCACTTCATGTACCATAAAATGAATTAATCTTGAAAAGAAGTGTGTATGCTTGAAAAATGCTCCATCCATCATGTCTATGCTTAAAATGTCTTATCTTTCACATATGGGTGCAAAACATGTTGCATGATGTTCACCAGTGGAGAAGTCTCGCCGAAGTGGACACATGGCTCATGAGCTTTGACATGACATGCTTTGCTTTATGGGTGTTTGCCATGATCTTTTGCTGAGAATTTGATATCCTTGTATGATCTTTGAATGGTATGCATGTTTGTGGCTCAAGTGTGACATGGATAGGCTTTTACATGTGAAGCGAGCCTTCTTTTGGTAAAACTGCTTAAATCTGAAATTTTGCTTTGTCACATGCTTGTATTTTCATATATTACTTGTGGCAATGCTTTGACTATGCTATGATTCATATGTGTGATCTTTGTCTCATTTGTAGCCTTTGACACTAGATTTGGCCTATTTAAGAAGCTCATGTAGATGTTTTATATGCTTTGTTTTGCATTTCTGCATTTTCACCTTGATTCATACATTGTCAACAAGGGGGAGAAGAGGTGAGCTTAATGAAAATTCAGAAGAGGTGAGCTGAAATTTGGAAGTTTGCATCCACATGTTCAGGGGAGCTTTCTTGCTGTTTTCGATGTGGAGTTTGTGCTTTGCTTGGCTTGTGACCTTTCTTCGCCTTTCTTTGGTTTCGGTCATGAGTTGAGCTTCTTTGTTTTTCTTTCTTCTTCCTTTCTTTCTTTCTCTGAATTTCATTTCGTGTTGTGTGTTGTCGATGCACTCATCAAGGGGGAGATTGAGGACCAGGAGCGTCCCAGTGGTCGATGGATGACCGCTCCTCAGTGATGAGTGATTGACAACGGGTGTTGGACTGACTCTTGGCTTAGTGCGTAGGTGTAGGCTGCGGCCTAGTTCGTGTTGTTGCAGGTGAAGAACGGGCGCGAAAGGTCTTCAGCCTTTAGGGGCCTCCGGGAGATGGAGAGACAAGTAGGCTCGGTTCGAGGGACCGGTGAACGGCGGGATCGGGTGCGGGCCACATGGTGGCGACACGAGCAAGACGAAGTCATGGACAATCGAGCCGGTGCACGGTGGCGGTCAAGTCAAGTGGTTTGGCGGGAGACCGGACCGGGCACGCGGGGTTTGGTGGTTTGCCCACAAAACCATCGGCGGACGGTTTCTTGGTTTGGGCCTCAAAACCTAGTCCGAGGGCCCAACACGACGGAGACGGGATCCGGGCGTGTAGGGAAGCTTCGAGGCGGAGGACACGCGGCAGGATCGCATGGCTTGCGTCGGGAGGACGCGGGGTGCGGCAAAGGCGTGGCCGTCCGATGGCAAGACCCACAAACATTACCTAAATGCCCCTACGTGGGTTGTATCGCCAGTAGTTAAGTTAGGGGTAGTCGAGTCATTTACCACTCCGGCGGGACCTGATATATAAGCCATGAGTGTGTGTGGATGGCTCCCTCTCTCCGCGACTTAGGGTTTCATTTCCTCCCTCCTCTTTCTCATTTTCGTAGCTATTTTTCTTCCATTTTCTCTAGGCTAGCATGAGAGCTTCATGTGAGATTTGTTGAGAGGGATGGATGCTAGGGCGGCATGCTAGACCTTGTGAATCTTTCCTGGTTTGTATAGAAGATTCAGGGTTGTGTTTTCGTGCCTTTTTGTGCTTGTTTTCGTACCTTTGTTCCCGGTTCGATTCCGCGGATTTGAGTGGGTTTCTCCCCGGATTTCTTTGAGGGATACATGGATAGATGTCTCGTGCATCTTTGTGATTGATCTTGTGCCCTCAAACGCCGGGAAACCACTTGGATTCGAAGTTTTTCGTTTGGTGCTCTAGCTTTTGGTGGTGCTCAAAGGATTCGCGATTCCCGGTGTTTTAGGGAGTTAGGAGGCAAGATTTTTGGGCTATAGCATCCTTGTGTGACGCTTTTCAAGTGCCCAAACCCTTGTCTCCATAGCTTCAACCGTTTGGGAAATCCGATGATGATTTGGGGGAGTTGACTTTCGGGGTTGGGCGTTTTCTGCTCTGTCCGCACCTGCGGACGATCCGGCGGGGTGCGGGGCGGACGGTGCGCGCGGCTAGGGTTCGTCGCGTGTTCGTCGTGTTCTTGCGCGTCCTTGCTTTCGATCCGGTTTGGCTTTTGGTTTTTGTTGCAGCCGGTTTGCGGACGGCCCGAGCTTGAGTAGCGGACGGTCCGCGGGTGGCGCGGACGGTCCGCCCGGCCTCGGCGGACGGTCCGTTTTTCTCGGGTCGCTTCGGCGGTAGTTCCGTGTGCTTTAACGGACGGTTCGCGGCGCGGGCCGGACGGTCCGCGGTGTTGGCGCGGACGGTCCGCGAGAGCGGGCCGGACGGTCCGCGAGGCTTGCGCGGACGGTCCGCCCCTCCTGGCCGGACGGTCCGCCAGAGCCTGTGCGCTTTGCTTCTTGGTTCGATTCCTCCCTTCCTTCTTTCGTGCTTCCACGTGTGATTGAAGGAATCGTTCCTAAGGCTAGAGGTTGATCCATAACCTCGTGGTCTTGGCGATTGGTGTGTGATTCGATCCATCGCTCGTGTGTGACCGGGGTTTGACTAGGGTATAGGCCGGGTTCTTTGGGAAGAATTTTTTTTACCGGCTCCTATTCACTCCCCCCCCCCCCTCTCTAGTCGCCATCTGATCCTTCATGAAAAAGGTGTGGGGTCCGTACGCTTGCGGATCGTAGAGGGATACGTCTTTTATCCGTCAACAAGCCCCTTTTTCTGGCCCCGTTGCCGGGGAGCAAGCTGGTTTACATCGTTTGATTTGCATCTAACTTAGTTTTATACTTTAGTTTATCTTTTATTTGCTTTATCTAACATATATTATCTAGAAAAATCTTTGCTTTGTTTTTGTTTTGTTTTTATCTTATTGTCTAGATGGCGTTCGTTAATCAACCCATGGAAGTACCGGAGAAATCACTAAGGGATTACGCTAGCCCTCGATGTGAAGACATAAAAGTACAAGAGTTGGATTCGAAGCTCGAAGCGACCAAGTATGAGGTTTCATCGAGATAGTGGCGGCAAACCCGTTTGAAGGGATGGTTACGGAGAACCCATATAGACACATAAGGGATTTCATGACGATATGCAACACGGTGCGTCAAGAAGGAGTCCCCGATGAATGGTTCAAAAGGAATCTCTTTCCCTACTCACTTGCCGGCAATGCAAAGACATGGTATTCGTTTGCGTCCTTTGAAGTTGAAGGCAATTGGAACAAGTTGACAAAGAAGTTTTGCGAGAAGTTCTTTCCAATTAGCATGGTTCAACATCTAAGGAGGCAAGTGATCAATTTCAGGCAAGGAGAAGAGGAAGGGATAGACCAAGCCTGAGATAGGTTTAATGGGTTAATCGGACAAGGACCAAAACTCGGCTTCACCAGTGACGTACTCTTACATACATTTTTCTTTTCCCTAATCCCTAGTTGCATGCAACACGTCGAAATGTGTGCAGGTGGGGATCTCATGGAGAAAACACTCACGGAAGCCGCCCAACTTCTACAAAAAATTAGTAAAGCGGCTGCTATGCGAAGAGATTGGGAAACAAGACTTGCGGAAGAGCCGGAATACAATTCGAGGAAGAAGAAGTGTGCTGATTTTTCTAAAGAGGCAACCCCGGAAGTCACAAAAGAGGAGCCAATCATGGAAAAGCTTGAACAAGAACACATCAAGTCAAGAACTACACCAAGCGTTGACTTCGCCGTACCAAATGAGACGAACAAGAGAAGCATGTCAAGAGCGAAGCCACTAAGGGAGTTCGAACCAATGGATTGGGTTCCTATTGATTACGGAGAAGTGTTCGACAAGAGAAGACCGTTCCCTAATCAAAAGGGAATTGCGAGAGCATTGGAAGTGGATTTCCCACCGAAGAAGAAAGCGGAAAATTCATACGACCTTGAAACCACCGGTGAGATTTTTCAAAAACTTTTTGGAGATGACATAGTGGATTCGGAACACATAGCCGAGGTGAAGAGAATTATGGGGATCAAGCCCGAAGCATCACCATATGCTCGCCTCGCCGAAATCTACGCAATAGGATCCGAAGAAGAAGAGAAGATGACACCACACTTGAGTTGCGAGATCAACGGAGTTCAATGCAAAGCTTTATGCGACATCGGAGCCCAAGTAAGTGTCCTATCTTCTAAAATTTACGATAAAGTTCAAGACCACAACCTAGACTTAGCTCCAACATCAACGAAATTAATTATGGGAGATGGTAGAACTATCAAACCTCTAGGTATTGCTTGCAACATGAAAGTTAAAATCTCTAGAAACTATATACCAACCGATTTCTTTGTTATTGATGCTTAGCATAGTAATCATGATCACATAATCTTAGGTAGGCCCTTTCTTAAGTTGGTTGATGCCGTGTTAGATGCCGGAGAAGGCAAAGTAACAATGAACCTTAATGGAACAAAGTACACATATAACTTTCTTCGTGCTTCTAAACACCTTACACCCTTTCCTCCCGAAGATGAAGAAGTAGAAGAGATAGATAGTCTTTGTTTTGTTGAAACTCTTAGAGACCCGCTGCAAAGAGCGATGGAAAATCAAATTAGTGATCAACAAGATGAAGAACTAGAAGAAGCAACAAAAGGCTTGGAACCACATGATGGGAGCGCGGAGGAAGGAAAATTCGAATACATAGGACAAATTAAACCTGAGGAGCCACAAGCGCCCGAAGTAGACCTTAAACCTTTGCCCAAAGGATTAAAGTATGAATTTTTGGTCCCCGACAAGACCTATCCAGTCATCGTGAGCGATGAGTTGAGTCCCGAACAAAATGAGGCGTTGCTGATTTTATCGAAAAACATAGGAAGGTGATTGGATATTCGATTAATGATCTCAAAGGTATTAGCCCAGACTTTTGCACTCATCGTATACCAATGGAAGACCAATGTAAGCCCGTAGCGGACCACCAAGGGAGGCTAACCCATGCCATGCGAGAGGTAGTGAAGAAAGAGGTCATCAAGTTACTTGATGCCGGAATCATCTACCCGGTTCCGCATAGCGAATGGGTGAGCCCGGTACATTGTGTACCAAAGAAAGGAGGTTTGACCGTGGTGAAGCATGAGAATAACGAATTGATACCGCAAAGAACCATGACCGGGTGGCGGATGTGTATCGGTTATCGTAAGCTTAACAAAGCGACGAAGAAAGATCACTTCCCCCTACCGTTCATCGACGAGATGCTCGAGAGGTTAGCCAACCACGCTTATTTTTGCTTTCTCGATGGGTACTCGGGGTTCATGCAAATTCCCATTCACCCGGACGATCAACACAAGACAACGTTTACGTGCCCTTACGGAACGTTTGCATATAGAAGGATGCCCTTCGGTCTATGCAACGCTCCGGCCTCTTTTCAACGTTACATGATGGCCGTATTTTCGGAATTCATCAAAGAAATTGTCGAGGTGTTCATGGATGATTTTTCCATTTATGGGAAGACATTCATGGATTTCTTGGCGAACTTGGAAAAGGTTCTCATGAGGTGTGTAGAGGTAGACTTGGTATTAAATTGGGAAAAGTGCCACTTCATGGTTAAGCAAGGCATAGTGCTCGGACATGTCATATCCGAGAGAGGCATTGAAGTGGACAAGGCTAAGGTAAAGACGGTTGAGCAACTCCCACCTCCTATGGATGTTAAGTCCTTAAGGAGCTTTCTAGGACATGCTGGATTCTATAGAAGATTTATTAAGGACTTCTCAAAGATCACTAAGCCTTTAACGCATCTTCTTCAAAAGGATGTGGCTTTCGACTTTGATGAGAAGTGCCTAGCGGCATTCTGGACCTTGAAAAATGCGTTGGTGAGTGCTCCCATCATCCAACCTCCGGATTGGAGCCAACCTTTCGAGATCATGTGTGACGTAAGTGACTACGTCGTAGGCGCGGTCTTGGGTCAAAGAAAGGAAGGCCGAGTTCACGCCGTTTACTATGCTAGCAAAACTCTTAGTGGGGCGCAATTAAATTATGCCACTACGGAAAAAGAGTTGCTAGCGGTGGTATACACTTTCGAAAAATTCAGATCCTACATCGTGAACTCGAAGGTCATTGTTTACACCTATCACGCAACCATCAAGTATCTCTTGGCTAAGAAGGAAGCTAAACCACGTTTGATTCATTGGATCCTTCTTCTCCAAGAGTTTGATGTTGAAATTCGTGATAAAAAAGGGGTGGAAAATGTTGTGGCCGATCATTTTTCTAGGATGAATCGTGGACAAGATGATAAAGAGCCCATCGAAGATAAGATGAGAGATGACCACCTCTATCGAGTGCTTGATAAAGATAGTTGGATGATCGATATCATTCGAGCAATTCAAGAGATGCCTCTCGATCGTCTATATAAAAACTCTCAAAAGAAGATAATATCCGAAAGTAGGAAATACTTTTGGGATGCAGCATACCTCTTCAAACTTGGCAATGATGGAGTAATGAGAAGATGTGTGCCAAGAGAAGAGAGGGTAGAAATTCTAAGGAAGTGCCACTCGGCGGAGTACGGTGGGCACTATAGCCATTTTCGAACCCAAGCAAAAGTATGGTCGAGCGGATTCTTTTGGCCGGAGATGCATGAAGATACTAAAAGATATGTTGCATCATGCCTCGAATGCCAAAGAACCAGAAACATCTCTCAAAGAAATTCTATGCCTTTGAAATACAACCTACAAATCGACATATTCGATGTATGGGGGATAGACTTCATGGGGCCTTTTAAAAACTCATTTGGATTTGAGTATATCCTAGTCTTGGTTGATTATGTATCCAAGTGGGTAGAGGCTATACCATGTCGTAAAGCTTCCACGGAGGAGTCCATTACTATGATCAAGAACGTGATTTTCCCCGTTTCGGTACACCGAGAATCTTGATAAGTGATGGAGGAACTCAGTTTACCGAGAAGAATTTCAAAAAGTGCTTGTCCAAGTTGGGAATTGAGCATACGGTCTCTACGGCCTATCATCCACAAACCAACGGACAAGCGGAAACGTCAAATAGGCAATTAAAAGGCATCCTCAACAAAACCATTGAGAAGGGAGGCAAAGATTGGTCAACGAAATTATACGGAGCTTTATGGGCTTATCGAACGGCGTTTAAGACACCGATAGGTACGACCCCTTACCAATTCGTCTATGGAAAGGCTTGCCACCTTCCGGTTGAGTTGGAACATAAAGCCTATTGGGCAATTAAAGAGATGAACCTCGATCTCGATGCCGCGGTGGTGAAACGAAGGATCCAAATAAGCGAGCTAGAGGAGTTGAGGTTGAAAGCATATGAAAATGCAAGTATATACAAAGAGAGAATCAAAAGGTGGTACGATAAAAGATTGAAAAAAGAAAGAATTCAAAGGAGATAAGGTCCTCCTCTACAATTCGAGGTTTAAATCTTTCGGAAAGGGGAAATTGCAAAGCAAGTGGGACGGACCTTATGTTGTGCATTCGGTGTTCTCCAACGGAGGGGTAACCATTATGGATATAAACGGCGATCAATTTGTGGTGAATGGTCAGCGGCTTAAGGTTTACTACGAACCCGACGTTGTGCCCCTTCACCATGTTGATGTCTTCACCATGGAGGAAGAGCCCGAGCGTCCCGCCTAGGACGAAAAACAAGGCATGAATTTCTGTAAATAGTTTTTCTTTTAGTTTTCTGGAGTTTCTCCTGAAGATTTACTGGGGCAACTTTTTCCCATGGGCTAAGGAGGTGAAAAAAGGGCGGTACCCGAAAAACTGGACCGACCCGGCCCCCGAGACAGGGTGGGCCGACCGGCCCAGGCCGACCGGCCCAGGAGGGTCCCGGCGGCCGTCGTCCCCGATTTTCACCCGAATTACTCCTTTTCGACTTCCTTCTTTGGTCATTAAATTTTAAGGGAAGTTTAAAAAAAGGAAAATGAGGTTCTCAGGGTTTTTCTCTTCGGACTATTTATTTGGCCGAATTGGGAGCTCGAGAATTAACCCCTCCAAGCAATATTTTGCACCCTCGCAGCAGCCATTGTGCCCCCAAGAAGCCTAGAGTTGAACCAAGAAGCCAAAGAGCCATCGATGGAGGAGGCGATGTGATGCGAGCTCAAGCTACCCGTCAAGAGGACCGCCCGCATCCGTTGCGGAGGGCGTGTCCCGACCGGAGCTCTTGCATCTCGCAACCCCGTCGAAGGAGAGAAGGTCCCTACGCCCGTTCGAAGGTCGGCACGCATCCAAGGCATGGAGCACAAAGACTACAAGGAGGCGTCATCGGAGCCTAAGGATTATGGGGGTAGTGACTACTCCGACGATCGTAGCCTGAGCTCGTGGGCGGCCGCCGGAAGAGATGATAACGACCTCTACATTTGGGATGAGCAGCCCAAAGAGAGGACTCCCGAAGGCCCCAACGGCGACGGTAATGATGGCAACGAGCGGCAACGACAATGGAGGTGGCGACGACGGTGGCGACGACGGTGGAGACAATGGCGATGAAGACCCCTTCGGATTGCATCCGATGTGTTGTCGAACTTGCCATTAATCCATCGGGGGTCTCTACACGTCGGTCGATGAGTGTCTCCAAGCCATGGAAGCGATGAAGCATCGTATGGAGGATTTGGAGCGCGTAGTTGGAGACAACTACAAGTTCCTTAACCATAACGCGCGCAAACTTTTTGGCATGGTTGGAAACATGAGAGGCAAGTGGTACAATACTTGCTTGAAGTACCACTAGGTCTAGTTTTTCCTCTTAGGATTTTTGTAAGATACGACGAGGACGTCGTATGTTTTAGCGTGGGGGAGAGCTAGCTAGCTAGCCTTTGCTTTTAAGTTTCAAGTTTAGGTTCGGTTTAATCTTCAAGCGAAAGTCTTAGAGTTTAATGAGTCTTAGTTTTCGAGTGTGTTTTTAAATTTTTGCAAGTTTGAAAGTGTCTTAAATTAGTGTTGAGTCAAAGAAAACCAAATAAAAAGAGTCTTTATATATTTTGTGTCTTGTGTGATGCTTATCTTTATTCACTTGTTTGTTTATCTTTGATTCTTGGTATATGAACATAAGTGTGTGCTTTGAAAAATGTTTACCGTGGTGCTTAGTGGAATTGCTACTACTTAAAGTACCCATACCGCACTTCGATCTTGAGCTTCACATGTTAGTTGTGCTATGTTCAATGCTAAAAGTTGGAGGATTTCAGTTCTGAAAATTATCTTAAAACCCTTGTAATAAAGGTAAGCAAAACCTCTTTTTCCAAGTTGAGAGTAGAAAAAAAATCCTATACAAAGCCAATTTATTTTTTGCTCCACCATAAGTGTGATTAGCACGATGAGTTGGGCTAGGATCCTTCTCTCTTGGGAGTTTTAATTTCGAGCAATGATCATGTTCTTGTGCTTATCTTTTATTGCTAGCCTCGTCATTCATTCGGTCACGAGACTTTCACCTTGGAAGTCTCGTACATCGCCGAATTCCATACCCAACCCAATATATCTCTTTTGTACATCGCATTCCTTGAACACAACCTACTTTCAAAAGTTTCGTCTTGTCTCTAGCATAATTTATTTAAAATTTCAGATTGTATGCATGCGAGAAAGAGAGGAGTTGAGAGCTTTGAAAAGTTGTCAAGAGAGAGAAAAATAAAGAGAAAAGGTATGAGTATAGAAAAGAAAAGAAAGAAAGAAAGGAAAAAAATATATATGTGAATGAAAGAATGAAAGAAGAAAAAGAAAAAGAGAAAGATGAGGTAGCAATAAAGATATGAGAGGGATGGATCAAGGGAAAGAAAAGAAAAATAAAGTGTAAGGAAGGATGTCACGTTGTTGAGAGACGAAACTTTCATTCTTTTTCCAACCATGTGCAATCCGACAACGAGGACGTCATCGGTGCCTTGTAGTCATAATTTTCTTTTGCCCTTGCACATGTCCACCATTATAAATCTTCTCATCCTTGATATAAGAATTTTAGAGGGTTTCAAGTTTTAACACAAGTTCTAGTTGATTTATTCTTTTCTATGTGAGCCATCTATTGCAAGCATAAGTTGTGCAATACAATTAATCAAGAATACTATTCATCAACTTTCATCATTAGGGATCTCATGGCCAGTGGAGTAAGTAGTCTCAGATAACAGTGAGAGGCCGACAATCGATTGGTTTATAACCTTGCAAGGTGGACCTAAACACATGGTAGGGTGCCCCCGCGAGGACAACCACCAGGCGGTTCCCAAAAATCCGCGGGTCGGGATAAAAGGCCACAGTCTTTGGTACCGGTTGTCTGGCATGCCCCATAAGGCACCCAGACTCACACGTGCACCACCGGTAGCTAGCCATAAGACACATCCAAAGAGTAGTGACAGTGAAATCCCTCACCGCCTCATTAAGGTACTAGGCTTACCGGTCCCATTCCCGATAAGTGCTTAGTACGTTCAAACACTTAACCCACGAAAGCCATTGGACCGGAGCCCACATCCCATGCTCTTACCACATGAGCAATCCATTAAGGAGATCTTATGATTCCAACATAAGAACCTATTCTCGCGAGTGACAAGCTTCACTCGACTTGTAACGGTCCTATAGCATAGCAGCTATCGACCTATCATACTAATAAAAGACAAGGGTACCTAGGGATCTTGCATCTAGGGTTTCATATCAACTCCTGAACGTAAATGCACAATCATCCATAGATAGTTGCATAAGAATTTTAAAATACTAGGTTAATTGCACCGAGGATTGTCTTCGTCAGCAGGGTTAGCCTGAGTGCCCTTGGTGTCTTCAATCACCTCTACGTACTGCAGCTCCGCTTCAGCTCCTCCTTCATCGGCTTCCGGCACGAGCGCGTAATTACTGTCCGGGAGTTCTACACGGAATGTTATGCAGGGTTCAGGTGGTGTGATAGATTAACTATTTTACCAACTCTTGCTGGCCACATTCACCTTAACAAATAATTAATTATTAATTCTTTTTCTTTAAGGTTATTATAGGCATGGGTTTATCCCTTTGATAAACACCTAATTAATGTTTTCTTTTGTGATTGTTATTTCATGTGAGGATTTATTATTTCACCTTACAATAGCAAAGGTGTGCACATACAATTAATTAATTCCATTTAAATTCTCAAACAACAAGGGGTGTATTTTTAGGTCCTAAATAAGCTATGCAACCATTTGAACAATGGTTACAAGGAAAAAGGCACATTTTCCTAATTAACTTAACATTAATCCTTTAATTGCCTCCGATGCTTTTATTCATAGAATAAATTAATAAAATTTAGTGGAAGGGTTTCTTAAGCACCAAACTACCTATACCAAGCCACTGAACGCACATGCATGCTTGGGGTAGCTAGAAAATTAATTATACCAAAAATAACAAAAGCTAGTCACTTAAGCAAGATAAAAGCATAAACAAACTAAATAAGCTTCTAAATGATTCAAACTTTCTCACACATGTTCAAGGGTCCAAAACTAACCTAGGAATGCAGCATATCCATCTATAACTGCCACTGATCATGAGTTATTAGTTTACAAAGAAAATCAAGCATATTTTAAAAATAAATACATCTGATCAATATAAAATTGTGATTAATTAACCAGAGGTGCATTTTGTCATAACAAGACATCATGCAGAAGTGGGAACAAAAACATAATTATTTTTAGCTGCAAAAATCATCTAGACAGATTCTGCATAAATGGAAAACAATTTATAAAATATCTACAACATAACTTCGTGCAATTTTTGGTACAAGAGCTAGTAATAACATAACACACAACATGTCCAAAAATTTGCTACAGAGGACTTATGGGTTTTGAGATATAACAGATCTAGTTTTTTCACATTTCTATTTTTCATGCAAAAGTTATCAGGAAACGACCTAGACAAGTTTAACAAAAGTTGCAGTGCTCCTCACAAGGAATCTAGTAAAATTGAGTTTGCATTTTTCCGATTTTTCTACGATTTTCTAGGGATTTTACAAGATTCAGCAAAATGATTTTACTATTGAAGTTTCCCTTTTGCAGCTAAGCCCCTGGAAAGATTACAAAGTTCACACTTATGCCCTTAGATGGCAGAAATACCCCTAGAAAGATTCAGACTCTCGCAATGCGACCCTTGGCCATGGGGGCGGCGGCTCCAGCCAATTTCTGGCGAGCCGGCAGCGCTCCCGGCCAGGGAGGGGTGCAGGGAGGTGTGCATGCTCAACCTAGGCCGATTTGTGCTCGGAGTTGGGGCGGAGGGCAACTAGTGCCGGCGCACGGTGAAGACACGCGGCGGCGGCGGCCGCGGTGGCTACGTCTTCGGCGAGAGGGGCGCACGGGCTTTCCCACAAGCGGGTGCTAGGGCTCACGTGCGAGGTAGGGAAGGTGGTGGGTATGTTGGCCGGTGACGAAAGGCTCGGTAACGGAGCTTGCTTTAGGCGGCGGCCATGGTGGGCGCGGTGGAGCGGCAGGAGCGGCGGTGGCGTGGCGCACGCGCGAGGGGGGTGGACGGCCTTAAATAGGGCGCGTGCTCGCCTGTGAAAACTGGATGATGGCAAAGATGCTGCCGTAATACGGCGGCTGCCTCGGTCGGCGCGTGCCCAGGGGAGGGGGCCGCGGACGAACCGGCGGTCCGCTCGGCGCGCGCATGCGGCACAAACGACGGGGGGAGGCGTGTGGCACGGGGGACTTCAAGACGTCGTGGGGCGCGGGTCATCCTGGGGAAGATGCGGCCTTGGATGGCGCGCGGGCCTCGGGATGCGCAACGGCGCGGACGTGGAGGCGGCGGCGCGGCGAGCGGGAGTGCGACGTCGCGGCACGGGCGTGCTCTGGCTGGCACCGTTTCAACTTAGGTTACTTTGGGCACGATTTTCTCTCAAAAATTGAACTAAAGTGTACAAAGTGATGAATAGGAAAGTTGTACATCTCACTATCCTCTATAACGTTCACAAAGGTTCTATGGTATCTTTCTCAACGGTTTTTGCATAAATTGCAGCCAAAGTTCGAATGCCAATCTGTGTCAGTAAACAGGAGTTGCTGGCAGTTGACCAAGTTTTCCACCCTCTTCCACTCAAAATTGGAAATGCCATCCAACATGAATGTTGTGTCCCTCGAAAAACTGGACAACTTTCATATTGGTAGATTTTGAAGTGTGTAGGTGAAATTTGGAGAATGCAGCAAAAGTTCTAGAGGACATTCAAGGACATTAGGGTTTAGGTAGGGTTTGATCATGTCTTTGACCAAAGTTTGCCCACAAGTGTGTGTTGACTTGTGCAAGAGTGTCGTTAGGGTTGGTCGGTGAGGTTTTCGAGGTGAGGACCCAGGTTGACTCAGATTTGACCACTGTCAGCAGATTTGACCGACCATAAGGGTTAAATAAAAACCTGGGGCGTCACAAAATATTATGTCCCTGTCATTGATGGCTCAATCTAGATCTCTATGGGGACTATAAAGAGAATTGGCGTTCACTTACTTGTGATTGAGATGACAACCATGATCCATCATGGAGAAGCTTTGGAGGATATGGTTGATGAAGATGCAAATGTTCAGGATAATGGGTTCAGGTAAATGCAACTCTGCAGGATAATGGGGTTGAGGAAATTGCAACTATGCTGGATGCTAAGGGGGATGTGGATAATGTAGCTCCACGGGATGGCAGACACGGCCTTCCACGCTGCCACTCCTCCCCCATCCACTACCAGCCTCACCGCTTGGATCGCCCGTCGGCCGCTTCTACTCCTGTGCTAGCACCCCCGACCTTTCTGCGCCCTGCAGCCGGTGAGGCTAGGGCGCAGACTCCACCGAGCATCGCGGATGCGGACAGCCCGCTCCTCCCTACTCTCCCCCAGGTGCTAGCGGATAAGGCGGCCCGAAGGACAGAGAAGTTGGAAAAGAGGGAGATAGTCGCAACCTCGGGCTGATGGTGGTCATCGGTGAGCTGTCGTACCAGCGCCAGCTCTCGACCTGCTGCCACTAAAGCGCAGTGTAGAGGGAGGGGGGAGAAAGTCGAATGGGGTTAGGGTTTACGGTGTGGCCACCGCTGGGTTTTTGTTCCACCGAGAATGCCGACAAGCCGTCGTATGAAGGATGGCTCAGATCGACGGCCCGGAGCAGCCGGTGGAGAGCAGGCTGTTTCGAGCCCAGGCAGGAGCGGTGGCTCGGCCAGTTTGGTGGGCCTGGCATTGGCTATTGGACCAAGAGCCCAAACACGTATGCGAAGAAAAAACAAGGAGAAAGGTCGTGGGTTATTTTGTCACGTGGGCGGTTTTGAGCCCAGATAGGAGGCGTGCACGAGCCGAAATGATGGCCTAAATGTTGGCTGCTGGGCCAAGAGCCCATGCACGTGGCGGAAGTGGGCCGCAGGCCTTATGGCCATGAAATTTGAACAAGTTGTTTTGGAAGCAATTTGTTGATGGACTATGTATGTAATTTTATCTCTATTCAATTTGAACCAATGATGTAAATTGTTTAGAGAGTAAATGAGAATGAGAAATGCATCTGAAAGCAAAGTTGTTCATGTTTTTCATGAATTTTTTTCTCAAGTTTCCGCTGCAAAATAAAGTTTCATCTCTTTTAGAAAAGTACAAAGTACTATTCTTTATGTTTTACTAATGATATTTTAGTTTTGCAGCAGTAATTCAGAATGTTGCATGAATAAGTTGGTCAATAAATCATGCTCTACATCATATCCCAGATGTTTCAGTACACCTGTTTGCAATGTTGCAGTTTCATCCCTTCTTATATGACCATACATTTCCATGTTACTATTCACTACTTTCATTGCAATAAATATTGTTGACGCTTTTTCCGGTCGAACACACGAGTGTGCTGGATCGCGCGGTAGTCGATATCACCTCATCGAGATTCCTAGCACGGGCCGGTCCAAATGCCTAGGGGCGGTCTAACCGCCATGGACAGGAACGTCGCCGAAAACCTAAGATCGCTGCCCCGGGAGGGACTCCATTAGGGACAGTGCGCCTAGGGTTGTTCTAAGGTCAGCAGGCCACTTAGAACGCCGTAAATCGCCGTAGAGACGAAAAAGGAAGCAAAGGGGTTGGAAAAGTTAGGGTTTGGAGAAAATAAGATAAATTTGATATGTTTGATTGGGTGATAGCTCTCAATCGGCCACGACCCTTTATATTTATAGGGTGGGAGGTCTTGCCCTGCAAATAGTACTTTACAACTCGGAATCAAGCTAAACTCCTAATTCTACCAGAAATCTAGGTGACCCGGTTAGACCACCCCCGGGGGGCAGTTAGACCGCCTGGCTCCTTTGTGCCAGACCGGCTACGGGACACCCGGTCAGACTGCCCCTAGGACCCGGTCTAACCGGCCTGCCTGGCCCGAGTCAGCCTTTGCCAATTTTGGGTGTCAACACATGCCCCCTGTTTTTTAGTAAAGCTTGCGCGCTAAAAAATAACTCTAAGGACGACAATACTGTTGTCGGCCACTTTTATGCTAAGGGTAATTCTCATAGAAACCGGCCATAAACCTTCAAGCATCTTGCCACAGACTTGGATAAAATTTCTTTAGATATCTTCCATTGAGTGCCCTATGTAGCTGCTGTCCTTGCAATGATTCCACCATATAGGAATTTCCAGAGCAAACTCTCACAACCCTGTATGGACCTTCCCAACTTGGAGACCATTTACCAAACTTGTTGCTCTTAGATCCTATAGGCAAAATAGTTTTCCAAACCAAATCTCCTACTTGAAAAGACTTAGCTTTAACCCTCTTATTATAAGCTCTAGCTACTCGTCTTTTATCTTTGTCAATTTCTTCCAAATCTTCCAAACGCTTGTCAGTTACTTCATCAATGTTTGTTAACACCGAAAATTGGTACAGGAAAAGGACTGACTTGTGGGCCGAGTTTGGTAATGAAATGCCATTCGGCAGGAAAAATCTCCTCAGAGGATTCGGTAAAGATGCTTGCGGTCGGCAATACGCCATCATTCGACAGAAGGACTATTTGCGCTTTTAAAAGGAAGTTTTCGGGAATGCGTGATGAAGTGGCCCGGATATAAGGAAAGGACGAGTTGATGACGAGTACGAGATGGACATTGGCGCCGAAGCATTAATTTAGGTATTAAATGTTGTGCTCGTAGTCGATCAGGAGTCGTGTTAGGACAAGGCTTTAAATATAAACCCTTGATGTCTGTAATAGGGATCGAACATCTACACAACAAAACCGGCCCCGTGCCAAACTTCGAGTCCTTTAGTCGAGTCGTCGAGTTCTTCGAGAGGAGCCATCGATCCGTCGACCTCCGTAAGTACCGACAACCTTGTATCATGTCTAGTATCATGCGGTGGATTTAGACCGTGATGCAAGTAGTCTTGTTACCTTGCTTAGTATCATGCGGTGGATTTAAGCTTGGTTCAAGAGGGTTTCCTGTTAGATCATGAGTCATGCGGTAGGCTAAGATCTAGCTCGAAGCTAGTTCTCGGCTCTATTAGATTTGGCAAGATCTAATAGATTCATTAAGTTACCACGTGTTGCTTTGAGTTTTGCTTTATGTTTTAAATTCATACAACACTCTTTTGCCCAATCTAGATCGATTAGTTTCGGCTTTACCTCTTTGAGATCCATATGATGTGCTTTTAAGTCTTTGTTTATTATAAAGGATCAAGTGCTCTCAATAGCCAAATTTAGATCAATCTAGATTGCCACGTGTTGCGGGTTCAAGTCTTTGACTTTTCAAATGTTTGTTCCTTCTGCACGAAACCCGGATCGGCTGTACAGCTGTATTCGGTAATGCTATCACGAGTGAAACGTGCTCATAAGTTTGTTTTAAATAATGTATGCTTTTAGCCTTCCATATTTAGATCGTATCATGCGGTGGATTAACCTATTTGTGGTTGGTGGCGTGGTTTCAAACAAGTTGTATCATGCAGTGGATTAACTTGTTTGGTGTCACTCTCGACAGGTTTGAAAGTGCATAGACATGCGGTAGACTAGTGCTTTTGGCCTATGCATGCTTGATTACTTCATATTTATAATCATGCTTTCATCTTATTTATTTTAATTGTTATTTATCCTCAAAAATCGGTCATGTCCACGAACGAGCAACTCTATCTAAACAAAGACCGATCTTTTGTCATGCTTACGTCATACATTTGGCTATATCCTGGTTTCATGTTTTAAAGCTCCCGAATGATGTTTAAACTGTTGACGATAGCTTGTTGTAGCTATATGTCATTTTAATTGGCTTTCTAGCCGTAAATACGGAACTGTCTGGTACCACCCGTCAAGTTCTAGGTTTTATCTAACTATTTTTCATTCTTTGCCAGTTTCAGGAAAATTGACTGGCACGCTTCGGATCCGGCACGTGTGTTTAGCCAGCTTCGTTCGGCTTGCTGTGTGCTTGGAGCAGGTTGCTGATTATGCGTCAACACACTTTTTGGCACGCCTGGTGGGACAAATCTAGCTGATTCAAGATGCCTGATATTCATGACGTCATGGATGTCACCATGGATGACCTGTCTCCGGAACAGCAGATACAGTTGAAGGATGCCATTGACCAGTTTCAACAAAAGTGTTTATTGTCATTTGGCAAGAATAGAAGTGGGACAAATCTAGCTGATTCAAGATGCCTGATATTCATGACGTCATGGATGTCACCATGGATGACCTGTCTCCGGAACAACAGATACAGTTGAAGGATTCCATTGACCAGTTTCAACAAAAGTGTTTATTGTCATTTGGCAAGAATAGAAGTGGTGTGCCATATCTCAAATCTGACATGCCAAGGGTTCTACTACCAGGGGAACCTGACACCACGTCTGCTGAGGACAAACAGGAGACTATGAATGCTTTCTTGACTATGTTCAAGCAAATGATGGTTGGGGTCTTTGGCCCAGGTATGGAGAGGACACTCAGTCGAGTATCGCCTCAAACATCTACTGTAGAGGTTGGAGAAACTAGTGCTGCTGTCAATAGTCAACCAGCTCGAGATGCGAGTGCTCAGACGCCTTTGCAAAGTATGGGAGGCCAACCAATCCAACCACCTCCGCAAAGCACGGGAAGTCAACCGATCCATCCGCCTCTACAAAGTACTGGAGGTCGCCCAGTCCAACAGCTGAACCCTTATCAGGCAATGCCCAACAGGCCTACTTTTCGAGATTTGGCATTCGGTTGTTCTGGAGTTCCACCTAACTCCACTTATAGGATAGCCCCAGCAAACAACAGGCTACAAAAGAACATGTATGGTGAGGGGTATTCAGAAATCATGGACTACGACGCCATTGATGCTTTCCCAAACCCTAGATATGGTGCAGCTGCAGGAATGCCTAATGGACCTATTGGAAGGCCAGGGGATCAAGATGCTAATGTTGAACTTATGGTGCAGAAAATGGCTGATGTTTTGCAAAATCAATTCGGCCTGAAACCTAAGATGCAGGGGCAAGTTTATACACCTCCTTTCCCAGAGTGGTACCATAGGGTGGCTTTGCCACCCAGGGTGAAACCTCCTGCAGATTTCACAAAGTTTTCTGGGCAAGATGATACAAGTACTGTGGAACACATAGCCCGATACTTGATGCAGCTTGGGGAAGCTTCAGCTGATGAAGCGTTCAAGATCAGATACTTTCCCTTATCATTGACAGGCCCGGCCTTTTCATGGTTTGCTTCTTTGCCTGCTCAATCAATCTACTCCTGAAAGGATTTGGAACATAAGTTCCGTGCTCATTACTTCATCGGCAATAATGAGAAAAAGCTAATTGATCTGACCACCCTGAGACAGAGGCACAATGAAACACCCATGGAGTTTCCCAGGAGGTTCAGGGAGACCAAAGGCATGTGCTACTCTTTGAATCTGCCAGATGATCAATTGGCCGACATGGTTGTTGTTGGTATGTTGCCAACAATTCGGGAAAAGCTATTCAGCATGGAGTTTGACAATCTTGGTCAACTGTCACAAAGGTTGTCATTAATGAGCAATTAAGCTTACGGATTTAAGAAAGACTCCAGGTTTGCCAAACACAATGATATAGCTGACATCTACAACCAATTCCTCGAAAGAGCTGATCAAGGGGAAGAAGTTGATGATGATGAGGAGATAGCCGCAGCTGAAATGGTGTGGGGCAAAGAGCCGCTAACTGTGAACCAGAGATGGATAAAGCAAGCCAAGGGCACATATGACTTTGATGTGACCAAGGCTGATAAGCTCTTTGAGTTCCTTGTAAAGGAAGGCCGAATCAAGTTGCCAGAGGGGCATTCTATGCTTCGGCCTGATGGAGTTAAAGAGAAAAGATACTGTGGATTTCATGACAGGAACTCTCACTCCATCAACGATTGCAGGGTTTTCAGGATGAGGATCCAGAAGGCTATCCAAGAAGGTCACTTGAAATTTGACAATAAAATGAAGCTGGATGGCAACCCTTTCCCTCAGAACATGGTTGGTTTTTCTGTTAACATGGTGATCGCTGAGGAAAAGGGGAAAGTGAAGGTCTTAACGTCAGCAAGGGCGAAGCAGGATGGATCAGTTGACCCTGCTCGGCAAATAATAGTGGAACAAGTCCACAAAGAAACGCCTCACATCCTGAAAAGCCAAATTGAGGTTGGGGAATCTTCTAAATCCAAGCCCAGGGTGACCACGCGTATTCTCCTTAACAAGTGGCAGCGTCAACAAGAGAAGGAACGCTACCAAAAACAGAAATACGAGGAGGAGAAACGAAGGTTTGAAGTAGAATCGCACAGGAGAAAGCTAGAAGAACATGCACAAGAGCAGGAGCGTGCACATTGGGGATGTGCGTTCTTACGAGGAGGAGAAACGAAGGTTTGAAGAGGAATCACACAGGAGAAAGCTAGAAGAACATGCACGAGAGCAGGAGTGCGCACATTGGGGATGTGCGTTCTTCAGGCATTGCTAGAATGAGAGCTTCAAGCTTCCCACGTTGAACAATTGTCCTGAATGCAGTGACAAGTACACTGAGTATAGGCAGGATACTGTCAATCGCCGATCCGTCCATGAAAGAATTGGAAGGATACACCCTAGTGACGGTCGGCACGTAAAAATAAATGAAGTTGACGATCACCCAAGGAAAAAATATGTTGATCAAAAGTGGGTCGATCAAGAAGAACAGGAGCGTGAATACATCTGGCAGGAAGGACAATGGTGCCCACCGGTCTTGAGGAGAAGCCAAAAAAGAAGAGTTCAGCGCTTGAGGAATCAAGAGTTGAAACAAGCAGGAATCAAGAGAAAGCAGGTGTGGCGTCCAAAGGATAGGCCTGATGGACCTGGTCGTTCAGCTCCAACATGCATGGTATGCTTCTTGCCGAATGAGTTCATGGCTCCAGCTAATCAAGTTGTGCAAGAAGAGGCGTCCCCAGACATTAATGAGGATGAGCAATTTGAGCTGATGGCACAGCTGGTGTTGGCCAAGCAGGCAACCTTCGACAAACCAGCCAAGAATCGACATATGAGGCTGCTGTACTTGAGAGGATACGTCAATGGCAAGTCATTGACCAAGATGTTTGTTGATAGTGGAGCTGCGGTCAATGTGATGCCATACACCACGTTCAGGAAGCTTGGCATGGGCCCTAGAGATTTAACGCCAACAAGTATAATTCTAAATGATTTTGCTGGGAATCCTTTAGACACCAAGGGCTGTGTGCATGTGGACCTGATGATCGGGTCTAAAACTTTGCTCACGACCTTCTTTGTCATTGAGGGCAACGGGGCATATAGCTTGCTGCTTGGACGGGACTGGATTCAAGCAAATTGTTGTATCCCATCTACCATGCACCAACAGCTTGTTCAATGGGTAGATGATGATATAGAGGTGGTCTAGGCAGATGATTCAGAGAGCGTAGCTAACGTGGAACCAGCCTTCTTGGAGTATCAAGGTATAGATTGCTTCTCAGGCAAGGACTGGGGTGAAGGTCCTGTTGAACCAGTCAGCAGTGATCAACAGCCGATTCAAGCAGTCGGCTCTTATAGCAATTTTTAATGGATAATCCAATTGATGGAACTGATGGAAAGTTAGGACGTGGATTCATGTCGGCTGATAAATTGGAAGAAATTGACATTGGAGATGGTGACAAGCCAAGACCGACATTTATCAGTGCTAACTTGGACTCAAGTTTCCGAAAAGAGTTGGTCAAGCTACTGAAAGAATACAAAGACTGCTTCGCTTGGGATTATTCGGAGATGCCTGGTTTGGACCGTTCCATTGTTGAGCATCGGTTGCCAATTAAACCTGGTTTCAAACCTTACAAGCAACCTCCCCAAAAAATCTACAAGGATGAAGTATTGGCCGACGTGAAAAAAGAGGTTGAGAGATTGATCGATGCAAATTTCATTCGGCCATGCAGATATGCAGAGTGGATCTCTAACATCGTCTCTGTTTACAAGAAAAATGGGAAGATGAGGGTTTGCATAGACTTTAGAGATTTAAACAGAGCTACTCCCATGGATGGATATCCAATGCCTATTGCTAATTTGTTGGTTGATGTCGGTGCTGGACATAAAGTTATTAGTTTCATGGATGGCAATGCAGGGTACAATCAAATTTTTATGGCAATAGAAGACATATCGAAGACAGCCTTCAGATGTCCTGGGCATATAGGCCTTTTTGAGCGGATTGTCATGACATTTGGGTTAAAAAATACCGGTGCAACTTATCAAAGAGCCATGAATTATATTTTTCATGAGTTGATCGGCAAAATTGTTGAGATATACATTGATGATGTCGTGATCAAATCTTTGAATCATGAATCACACTTGGATGATGTGAGGAAGAGTCTAGAGTGCACCCGAAAGCATGGACTAAAGATGAACCCTAACAAGTGTGCCTTTGGGGTTTCAGCTGGAGAATTCTTGGGGTTTTTGGTGCATGAAGGAGGAATAGAGGTTGGCAAGAAAAGCATGAAGGCTATCGATGAAGTTGTTCCTCCAACCAATCTCAAGGAATTGCAATCACTGCTTGGCAAGATCAATTTTGTGAGAAGATTCATTTCAAATTTGTCACAGAAGGTGTTGCCTTTTTCTACACTGTTGAGGATCAAGAAGGATCAGAAGTTTGTATGGGGTGATGAACAACAAAAGGCTTTCGATGAAATCAAGCAGTACATGAAGGAACCACCAGTGTTGGTGCCTCCACAATTGAACAAGCCTTTCAAGTTGTACGTGGCGGCCGATACCCAAACTATTGGATCGGCCCTTATACAAGAATTTGAGGGAAAGGAACGGATAGTTGCGTACCTTAGTCGAAAATTGCTTGATCCTGAGACTAGGTATTCGGCTGCGGAGAAGCTTTGCGTTTGTGTTTATTACTCATGTACAAAGTTTCGGCACTATTTGTTGAATGTCGAATGCGTTGTATACTCAAAGTTTGATGTAATTAAACACATGTTATCTATGCCAATTTTGAATGGAAGGATTGGCAAGTGGATTTTGGCTTCATCTGAGTTTGAATTGAAGTTTGAGTCGGCAAAAGCTATTAAAGGTCAGGTTATTTCTGATTTCATTACTGAACATCGTGATCCATCAATTGATTTGCTTGAAATTACTCCTTGGGCTTTATTCTTTGATGGATCCTCATGTGGCAAAGGTGGTGGAGTAGAAATTTTATTAATTTCACCCAGAGGTGAGATGTTTGAGTTTGCTATCCCTATTCAGCCTACTGTCACAAATAATCAAGCTGAATATGAGGCACTGCTTAGAGGGCTTCAATATTTGAAAGAAGCAAAGGCTATTTTAGTTGAAATTTATGGAGATTCAGAGCTAGTTATAAAACAATTGAATGGCCAATATGAATGTAGAAATGATATCCTGAGGAATTACTATGGGGAGTGCAAGGAAATTTTGAAAAGTTTGCAGTTAGTAATTTTACAACATATTCCTAGGGAACACAATAAAGAGGCAAATAGGTTGGCTCAAAGTGCTTCTGGTCATAGAGAGAACCAAGAGGTGTTTGCCAAGGAGGTGTGTGCTTTCGGGAGTGATCTAGCAGAAGATGATTGTTGAAAGGAGATTGTTGATTATCTGGAAAATCTATCCCAAATGGTTTCTAGGAAGCTCAGGTTTAAAGCTATAAAATTTGTTCTTTACAAATCATTAGATGGGGTGTTGCTGCAATGCCTGGGTCAAGAAGAAGCGAAGAAAATGATGAGTGAAGTGCACGATGGGCTGTATGGAGTGCATCAATCGACTTATTGAATGAAATGGGTTATCAGGCACACTGGATGTTATTGGCCGATGATGCTGGAGGGTTGCTTTTAGTATTACAAAGGTTGTCAGGATTGTCAGAAGTTTGGGAATATCCAAAGAGTTCCAGCATCAGCTTTGAATCCTATTATCAAGCCATGGCCATTCAGATGATGGGGTATAGATTTGATGGGCCAAATAAATCCACCATCTAGCAAGGGGCATAAGTTTGTGCTTTTGGCGATAGATTATTTCACCAAATGGGTTGAGGCAATTCCATTGAAGAAAGTAACATCAGAAAACATGGTTGAGTTTGTTAAAGAACACATCATTTACAGATTTGGAATTCCTCAAACAATTACAACTGATCAGGGAGCTCATTTTGTATCTTCAAAGTTCAGAGAATTTGCTGAAAGCATGGGAATCAAATTATTGAATTCTTCTCCTTATTATTCCCTAGCTAATGATCAAGCAGAGGCTTCCAACAAGATCATGATCAAGATTATATAAAAGAAAATTGATCAGAAGCCAAAGAGGTGGCATTCGGTACTCAATGAGGCTTTGTGGGCTTACCGAATGGCTCCTCATGGAGCTACAAAAACATCTCCTTATGAGTTGGTTTATGGGCATCATGCTGTTTTGCCCTAGGAAATACAATCAAATTCAAGGAGAGTGGTTTTGCAAAAGGATTTAAGTTCCAAAGATTACAGTGGCTTAATGATGGACGAGTTAGAGGATTTGCATATGATTTGTCTTAAAGCCCTGGAAAATATTGAAAAGAACAAGATGCGAGTTGCTAAATATTACAACAAGAAAGTAAAAATCAAGCAATTTTCAGAAGGAGATTTGGTTTGGAAAGCGTTACTGCCGATTGGGACTAAGTACAGTGCGTTCGGCAAATGGTCCCCGAATTGGGAAGGTCCTTTTCGGGTAGTTAGATGTACACCTGGGAATGCTTATATCTTGAAAACTTTGCTAGGAGAGGAATTTACTGCTGCTATAAATGAAAGATATTTGAAGAAATATTATCCTAGTATTGAGGTTGATCGTTGATTACAAGCACCAGGATTACAAGCATCAGGAACACAGAGACGGCCGGCGTTCGGGAAAGAAGCCGCCTTTAGAATAAAAAATCATAATAGAGGAGATGGCCAATACTGGAGTGTATTGCCCTTAGCACAAAAATATTCTACATTACAAATGTTTCTTGCAGGCTTTTATTTGACAACCCAGCTACCTAAGATTACAAGAGGGTGGGAAGCAGAAGGCCTGGAGGAAGAAGCGAAAGTATGATTCATTCCTTTAATTCCGTGTTTTTCCTCTTCAGCTCTTCCCTCTTCAACTGTTCCAGGACCACTGTAATAGCAACCTGGAAGCTTCGGGGGTTGCCGTGACTTGCAGCTTCCATCAGGCTGTCCCAGGAGGCCTTCAAGTTGTTGTATCTGTCAGAAACATCTGAAGAAAGGAACAGTTGATGAATGTGGGATCTGAGCTTAAACGTGGGAATCGGATGAAGATGAAGATCATACCCCCTACCAACACCTCCAAGTTCATGCGGCGTTCCCGTTCGGCACTGCAGCGAGCGGTGATGTCTCGCAGGTTGTGTTCTAGATGCCGAATGCGGCGGCGCAGTTGGTGGTTGGTCCTCTGTTCCGGTGTGGCGTCTTCTTCTTCAGCGGAAGAATCAGAGAGGATGTACTCGGGAACCTCTTCAGTTCCAAAGATCTCCTCAGGGAGCAAGTCAAGGCTGGAAACAAAGAGGGATGGATCATGAGATTGCAATCGAGAGCAAAAGAAAGGATTGACAGAAAACTTACTCTCGAATGGTACGCTTCTTTGGTGGAGCGCTGCCCTCCTTGATGGGTTGCTTTCCCTTGTCCGCCATGGCCTTGGGGTTTTTTTCCTCCGGAGCAGGGAGGGAAGATGTGAGGTGATGGAAGTGTATGCGAGTGGATTTGCAGGGCACCAAGGGGGCTATTTTATTGACTGTGAGAGCGCATTGGGAGTGATGACTGGTTGGCGTGCATTATTGGAATACCAACCGGCAGGGTTTTCTCTCTAAATGCGAAGGGTTTTCATTGAACAGTGTTTATGGTTCCCGAATTAAGGATTTTCTATGGATTTTGTGCCAAGGGGTAGGAGTTTTTGCGTGTTCGGCTAAGATAAAGTTCCCGAATTCGTTCAAACACAGTAAGGATCCGCATTCACAAGCAAAAGGGGATCATCACAATACAAATGCAGGAGTTAAAATTTCATTATTTATTGCCGAAATTCCAAACATCCCTAGTACAAACTAATCAAAAAGCCTGTTCAGCACAGACTGGGGATGCATGGAGTCGGCAATGGCGTCGTTGTGGCCGTCGAGGCGTTCCAGGATGACCTCGATTTCGTCGACATCTTCCGGTGCGCCGCCCTGGAAGCCGCGCGGCTGCGTGGAGTAGTCGACATCGGTGTGCGTCACCATGGCGGCCAGGCCCAAGGTGGTGCCCAGACGGACGCCGTGGAGGGCCACCTCATCGACGCGGTCTTCCACCGCGGCAATGCGAGCTACCAGTGTGTACCCGGGGGCGTTCACCTTGTCCGCCAGTTGCTTCACCAGCGTCTTCAGCCAGTTGAGCTCGGCGTCACGGTCTACAGCATTGCGGGGCAATGGCGGTTATTTCAAGTTGATTTAAATCAAAACAAATCAAGAGATTTACCGTCAATGGTCTCCAGCAGCTGCTTGCGCTGATGCTCCCACTCAAGCTCGGCGATTCCAGCTTTCTTGGAAACATCTTCCAGCTCGCGCCAGGTTTCGTCGCGCTCCACCTTGAACCGGAGGGCGTCGCGCTCGTCGTAGCGTGAAGGAGAGTAGTTGTACGACTCTGAGGAGTCGTCCGGCAGGGCTGGATTCGTAGCCGGCGCAGGAGCCGGATTCCACTGGATAAGCCTCAAAATACAAAGAGGATCGTCAGAAACAGAAAGAAATCTAGAAAGAACCGTATAAGGATTTGATGATCACTGCCTCCGACGAGCGCCAGCGCGGCTTCCTTCAGCCTCGTCGCTGGCTCGGCGCCTGTTGCTGCTGCCCGCCATCAAGTTTTTGGGAGTACTGGTGTTGGAGAAGGAAAGTTTAGATTGGCAACGGCTTGAAGGCAAAAGACTTGGTGAAAGGCTGGGGGCACCCACGATTTTATTTATGGGGATGGCAAAGAGATCGTGGCCACAGATCGTGGTGCATATCCCAAGAAATTTGGAAGGTGGAGAGACTTCCTTAACCGAATCGTCGTCGGGTCGTTTGGAATTCAAGCTTGGTCATATTCGGTTGACTGGCTCAGTTGAGTTGCAGTCGGATCACTGTTCGGGTCTAGTACTGTTTGACCAGAGTTGCTGAATGGATCGTCTAAAGTTACTCGCAAGGCAAGGCAGAAAATGGAAAGTGAAATTTATAGTAAATAAGATTACAATGACAAGCAATCATTCGGCTACAAATTGGTTGACACAATCAAATGTTCAAATACTTTGAGATTACACTAGAAGGCCATCTGATATCATTTTGCTGATATTCTCCAGCAGTTTCTGATCAGATTCCTGAGTGTTCGACACGGCAGAAAGTTTTGTCTTGAGCTGGTTTGATTCAACCAGGGCTGCTGAAGCTTCCTTTTGGATTTTTTCTGTCAATCCAGGGAGTTCGGCTATCTTCTTCTTGTCAGCCTCAATTTCAGCTATCAAATTCTTCAATTCAGCTTCTAGTGTAGTTTTCCTGGCAATCTTCAACTCATGTGTAGGCTGCAGTTCAGCCAGCAATTCCTTGTTGCTCTAGATTTGAGCCTGTGACTCTTTCACGAATTGCTTGGCTTTAGCTCTCTTTTGTTCCAGGGCTGGTCGAGAGGATTGATTCTTCAAGGCTCTCCTTACTACTGCAAAGTGGTTATCTAGTTGAGAGATAGGCTCTAGGGAGGTTTTGATGTCATCAGGAAGTTCTTGAGTGATGGGTTCTAGCACTTCTTCTAGAAGATCAACATCCCTGACTTGGTCCTGGATATCTCTTTGCAGCAGGGAGAGGATTTCTCTCAGTTTTGCCTGGTTTTCCTCTGATAGAGCTTGGTTTGAAGATCCCTCATCACCTTTTTCGGCAGTTAAGTCATCCACAGTGAATGAAAAGCTTGGTGGTGATGCAACCTGATCCTGAAAAGGGAAGGTTTGCTGAATTAAGGATGATTTGTTGAAAGGGAATAACAAGATTGAATGCCCAATACTTACCTCATTCCTGGCCTCCTGATGTGGAGAAAGGATTTTTTCAGGCTCAAGAGGGAGTTCCTAGGTTATCAGCTGAGGAGGAGCTTGAGGAGTTCCTAGTAAAGCTGAAGCTTCTAACTGAGGGGAAGCTGGTGGAGTCCCTGGTAGATTTGAAGCTTATGGCTGAGGTGAGGATGGATCCATCCCTGATAAAACTGGAATCTCTGCTTGAGTAGGGGACAGTTGAATTCCTGGAGAAATTGAAGCTTCTACTTGAGGAGAAGATGGGTGGGTCCTTGGTGAAGATGGATTTGAAGCGTGTTGAGGAGAAGGACTCTCCACAGGTTGGTTCACCAATATTTCCTCTACAAATAACAAATAGAAAGTGAGTGCCAAAGGTCTTTGAAAAGAAGTAAAATGGTGAAGATCTTACCAGCAGATGGAGCATTGGCAGATTCTGTAGTAGTTGATGGTTGCTGAACTCTATTTTGAAATTATACAACATAAAATTATCAGAATAAAGAGTGGTTTTTGTCGGTGCGGAATGTGGTCCCGACACTAACCAATAATAAGCGCCGAGGTCTATCCCTTAATGGTCGATGCCAAGCAATAAAAGACACAGAGTTTATCCTGGTTCCGGCCGGGGGGGCCGTACGTCCAGCAGTGGCGTGCTCAAGGCACTGTATTGCTCAGCACCGGGAGTGCCTGTAGTGGGGCTGCTACAAGCAAGGCGGGAGAGGAAGCGCGGCTTCCAAGTCCCTGGTGTAGTGGCTGAAGATGTTGTGGGAGAATTGGAGAGCAAGTGCGTGGTGCGACTTGCCTCGTGTTGGGCTCTGTTATTCGTGTGTTGTGTGTTGAGTCCGCGTGCCTCCCCCCGCGGCAAGGGGGTTCGTCCTCCTTTTATAGACCAAGGAAGGAGCGAATCACATGCGCGCCGCACTATTTAGCTACATGTGGGAGTATGACGTGTTACGCCGTAGAGTAGGCGGTCGCCCAGGCGATCCTTGCAGCGATCCGGCCATCATGACATATCTTGTACCCGAACAGTGGCGGCATCGAGGGTAGAAGAGCGGCAGACGGCTGGGATGTCTTCAGATAGGCTCGAGGGAGTCGCTGACGTCGGCCCGTACGGAGTACAGTGGCAAGTAAGGTGGCATCCCGTTCCCACACGTTCCATAGTGCTGGAGCCGTTGCCACAGCGCTTGGCGTGCGCCCGTACGCACGGGGGCGGCAGCCATACCGTAATAGTGGCAGGGATGGCGTCCCACCGGCCTAGTGCTTCCACCTAACCCTGTAAGGTCACAAGAAAGCAAATCGAGGGTGCAGCCGGCCCCCCTTCGAGGGTTCGGCGCATTAGCCGTACCGGAGCAGGTGCACGGCGTCACGGGGCCCGGCGCCGGCCACGCCGCACGGTCCCCCCCCCCCCACGGTGATGGGGATGGGCTCCCTCCGGGGAGTTGGTGCGGTGGCGCCGGGCGCGTGCCCCGTGCGCATGATGGCGGCTGTCCCACCGGTGTCGGGGTGTTAAATGCCCGTGTACGGGGGGCGGGCGCACGCGTGCGGGGCGCCCTCGAGCGGGCGGGCACGCACGAGGGCGGAGCGGACCTTCGAGCGAGGCGGAGCCTGCTCGAGGGGGGAGCGCACCCCCTCGAACAGGACGGAGCCTGCCCGAGGGAGGCGTGCACCCTCGAGCGAGGCGGGGCCTGCTCGAGGGGATCTTCGAGTGGGCCGTCGTGGTGGGCCGATGGGACCTCCGCGGCGCGGTCCGCATCCTGCATGATTAGTGTTTGGTTTCGGCTTTGTTGCGGGTTTTAAGTGGGGATTCCCTAGTTGTTAATGGGGGCCCCTAGGGCTGTCCCCGACAGTAGCCCCCGAGCATCTGTGGGTTTGCCATTGAGGCTCCCGCAGATGCTGGAACCTACTGATAGGACGTTCTTCCCTCCTGGTCTTGCGAACGCTTTCCGTGGGGCCGCGTCAGCGGACCCGCGGGTCTAGCCCCCGAAGCCCTGCAGGAGCGTAGGCGCTCTTGTAGGGGTTAACCGCGAGATTGGGACAGAGGGCGTGGTACATGTTTCAACCGGCGTCAGCAATGTCGCAGCCGGCTTCGGTGACGCACGCGCTGCTGGCGCTATCCCTGGTGGGTGCAAGACAGGAGGTGTAGCCGTGCGCCAAGCCCCCGAGCCTGGGCCCGTTCAAGGCGATCGGGTAGAGCTTTACGACTTGTTTTTTAACGCGCCCTCGCCGTCCCTCCGCGGGACGGAGGGTGAGGTTTCCGCAACCCCCATCGGTCGGGTCGCGAATTGCGGATTCCTCGTTGAGCTGTTAATGGGTGGTTCGAGTGGACGCCCATGCCCCGTTCGATAAGGGTAGGCTGCGTGGTCCAGAGACACGTCCATAGAAGCGCTTGCGTGGGTTTGCTAGGTGGGGCTCGGTCCGTTCGCTAGGGGCCGAGGGCGCGGAAGCTCTCCCTCGGTGGGATCCCCGACTAGGCCGCCCTCGGCGGCTCTCGAACACGACATGTGGGGCACCCTCGGGCGGCGGGCTCGAGGAACGGCTCGAATGCGCGTGCCCTCGTCGTCCCCGACTGCGTGATGCGGGGCGCTGTTCGAACCCGTCGAGGGTCAGGCTCCGAACCTCTGATCAGTAGGGCCGTGCGGGGTGGCACCTGGGCGACCCCGTCTTTGAATCTGCGACCACCGAGGGGCCTGGGCGAGCCAGCCCTCGGGGCGCCGGTCAGCAACACAGCGTGGCATGGGTGCTTGCGGTACCTACTTTGTTTCAAGCGGGCCCCGAGGCGACCTTCTCACGCCTGTGCCCTTTAGAGGGTTGATATTGTCTCGAGCCAGGGGCTCGTGCCGCTCGAGGGTTCTGCAAGGCATGGGTGCTCGCGGGGCCTATTTGTAACAAACGGGCCCCGAGGCGACCTTCTCACGCCTGTACCCTTTCGAGGGGTGAAGTTTTCCCGAGCCAGGAGTCCGTGCCGCTCGAGGGTTCTCCTTACCTTGTAAGGAACCAGGCCATTAAATGCTCCACAGTAGAGGCTGCGGTTTTGCGTCGCAGGCGCGCTTTTTTAGGCGTTGCAGCCGCGCGCTCGCGTAGTGGGCGGCGTGGGCAGGCGGATGTGACCGCCTGCCACGGTCCCTCCTATTCTTCTCCGTGATGATGGCCTGTTCGCGGTGATGTGGCCGCCGCGGTCGTGGTGGGGCCCGCTCGTCAGTGAGAAGAGAAGATTCCCTGCAGTTAATGCGCACGGGACGTCCGCCCCGGAGAGCACGCCCGCGGCTTATAAATCTGAGGGGGAGAGAAAACGGCGGTTTTTTACCTTAGCGCTCCGCCATTTCAGCCCCCTGTGTTTTCATCTTCGTCCTGCTCTTGCCACCGCGTGCATTCGCCAGTAGAGCTCTTCTTCCTCTTCTTGTCCTCCGTTCTTCGCATCCCTTGTCCTTCCTCATGGCGCCGCCTCCGCCCCTCACGATCCTTGACCCGTACGCCTGGGAGCGGTCGACGGTCAACCGGCTGGCCCTTGGCGAATTGGTCTCCGCCGGCCAGTTGGCGGCGAACGAGGAGGGCCGGCCGGCGGAGTGGATTGTGCCGCCGGCGGGGGACCACGCGCCCAACCCGCCGGAGGGCTACGTGGTGAGCTTCATCCGCTTCCACGAGCGCGGCTTCGCCGCGCCGGCGAGCCGCTTCATTCGGGCGCTGTGCCACCGCTACGGCGTGGAATTGCACAACTTCGCGCCGAACGCGATTTCGCAGGCGGCCACGTTCGTGGGCGTCTGCGAGGGGTATCTAGGGATCCCAGTCAACTAGGAGCTCTGGATACACCTCTTCCGCGCGGAGCTCTTCATGCAGCCCACGACGGAGCCGAGGACCCGCCGCGCGGTGCGCGCCTGCGAGATGTCGCTCGCATTGCGAGCGCAGTTCAAGGACGACTACATCCCCTGCACCATGACGACGAACAACGCCGGCTGGGAGCGGGGATGGTTCTACCTGCGCAACGTCGAGCCCGGCCTTCCCCCCTACACCGGTCGGGTGTTCAAGGAGAGGCCCGACTCCTGGGGCTACGGGGTGTCCACGCCCCAGCATCGGAGGCGGCTGGGCTCGCTCCTGGCCGCCTTGAGGAGCCTGGCGACGCAAGGGCTGACCGCGGCAGGCGTCCTCGCCTTCCTCCATCATCGGCGGGTTGTGCCCCTGATGGAGAGGCCGCTCTACATCTACGACATGACAGAGGAGGCGGACCCCATCGTGCTGGCGAGGTCGCGGATGCTCCCAACCCCCCTCGAGCGAGATTATGCGCTCACCCGGGCGCGGAACGCCGTCGACACCCGGATGTTGCAGCGCCCGGATCGGTCCCCGTGGGACCTCGAGATGCTCCCCACCGGCCCGCTGGTGAGTGTGATTCTTGGCCCTGTCTTTGTTCTCAATGTTGCCCCTGGCCCCTGACGCGCTTTTGACGTTCTCGCATGCAGTTGGTGAACTTCAACGCCGCGAAGTCCGTTCCGCCCACCTCTGACTCCCGCGCGCTTGGTCGGGCGGCGCGGCCCGGCCGGGAGCGAGGAGCGGGGGCGCGCAAGAGGGAGCGCGCGGGCGGCACCGCGGCGCCGCGAGCGGCGGAACGAGGAGTACGGGTGGCGCGAGGAGCTGGGGCTTTCCTCCCCGGGACCGAGGAGTACTCGTCCTCGGAGGAGGACGAAGAGGAAGAGGCCGAGTGGCGGGGCCCCTCGATAGGTGGGAGCCTGCGCCCCCGTCGCCGGGAGCCGGCTCCGGCGGCAAGGGCGGCGTCGCCATGGGGCGGGCGCGGCGGGCGCCCGCCGCCGGGCAATCGACAATGGGAGCGGTGCGAGCCGCGGGGGTGGCCGGCGCGCGCGCGGGAGGCGCGCGTGGCGAGCGCGCATGTGCGCGCGGCCGGCGCGCGCGCGCGCGGGCGGGGCTCGCGCGCGCGGTGGTGTCGTCGGGGGCGCGGCGGCGGGCGCGCCGGTCGTGCCGGCCTCATCCGCCGAGGCCTCGAGGAAGAGGAAACGCGCCTTCTACTCTTCGAGGTAAGGGACTTGCCCTTCTGCGAGGTTTAATTTTTTGGTGGCCAGGCGTTTTGATTCTTTGCTTGTGCTTGTGCAGGGTGGTGCCAACCGTGCCTCCCCTCGTGCCGGCTAAGGTGCTGAGGGCGGACACGTCCGTTCCCACCCGGTGGCGCTCGTCGAGGGCGCCGCGGGCAGGGGGCGAGCACGGCGGTGGCGGGTGCGAGTTCGCGGGGGGCCGGGCCGAGGCCTCGAGGCCTCGGCCGGCGGATCGGCCCGCCGCGGCGCGGCCTGGCGGTCGTCGAGGAGTGGCGGGCGCCGGTCGTGGCGGAGATGCGGCCCGCGGCGGCGGCGTGATGGAGACGCGAGCCCTCGGTGGCTGCCGCGACCGTGGTGCGGTCCGTGGCGCCGGCCGCGGCGGAGGCGCGCGGGCGGCGGCGGCGGTTGAGGAGGGCGGCGGGGCGCCGGCCCCGTCGCGGAGCGCGCGGCCGGAGGCGGTGGCCGCGGCGCCGCGTCGGGGCGCCCCGCGGCCGCGCAGGCGCAAGTGGAGGAGCCGGCGGAGGTGGCGCGGCCGGCGCCCGCCGGCGGTTCCCGGCGGCGGTGGTGGATATCCGGACGATGACTCCCCGCCGCCCGAGTGGGATCGGTGGGCGAGCTCCCCTACACTCTCCTCCGAGCCCCGGGGAGCGGGCCCTCGTTAGGCGGCGCGAGGCCCACATGGTGGCGGGGGGCCGAGGACACGGCGCCGAGGCCTCGTCCTCCCGCGCCGGCCACTCCGCCCAGGTAGAGGGGGCCGATGGTGACCCACCTGCGTTCGCCGACGCCCAGGGGGAGCAGGAGCTCTGGGGGAGCTCCGCAGCCACGGCGCCACGCTTAACCATGCGCTGAACGAGGCGCTGAGGGTCCATGGCGGCCCCGCGTGGCGCGTTTTCCAGGTGAGGCGTCGTCTCCTGTTTCCCTTTTTCCTTGTTTCTGCGCGCTTGTCTTCGCGGCATGGTGTTTACGGGTTTTGATTTGTGGGTGCCAGGAGCTCGAGCGCCGCGCCCGCGACAAGTACGGCGCCTTCGATCGGGTGAACGCTTAGCTCCACCAGCTCCGGGAGCGATGCGGCGCCTTCGACGCGCTCGCCGACGCCCTCAGGACTCCGGATGGCTGGTTGTCGTACCGGGCCGTGGCCTTGCGCGATGAACTCCCTGAGAACACGAGGCAGGACCCGGCGCATCGCTCTAGCCTCGAGCGGGTCTACACAGCCCTCATCGACCGTGATGAGGCGCTGTGGCAGGCGCGCTCGGACCTGGAGAAGATGCGCACGCTGGCGACCAACTGGGAGGCGGAGGTGGCCAGCGTCCGCAGCGAGAACCGGGGGCTCCGCTCGTCCCTCGCGGGGGCGCGGGCGCGGCGGCGCCGGGCCGAGGAGCGGGCGCGCGCGCTTGAGCACGGGGTCAAGGAGGCCGACGACTTGAAGGCCGCCCTCGACGCCAAGGCCGCGGCGCTCGCCGTTGCCGAGGAGTAGCTCTGCGGGAGCGCACCACTCGCCAAGGAGGCCGAGGGGCGGCTCCGGCGAGGAGCGAGGCCGCCCTCGTCGACGCCCGGTCGGCCCCGGAGCGGGGGAGCGCGCTCGCTCGTGAGGCGACGCGGATGTCGGCTCGGGAGGGACCGGAACGCCAAGTTCTCCGAGGTCGAGGGCGAGCTGATGGTGCTCAGCATCACGAGCGCGGGCCAGGAGCTGGCCCTCCAGGAGCAAGGCGAGACCATCAGGGGCCTCGAGCGGACGGTCGAGGCCGAGCGCCGTGCCCTCGAGGTGGAGAGGAAGCAAGTCGAAGGTGAGCCGCTGTTTGACTCCTGTGTTGTTGGGTTTTCCTTAGAGGGTTCGCACTCTTTTTCTGACTTCTTTCTCGTCTGGCGACCCCAGGCTTGCGCACTGCACTGGGGCACGCGGTTGAGCAGGCCGAGGCGCTGCAGGCCTCCTACAACTCCTCTGAGCAGGAGCTGCAGAAGTTGCGCGATGCGGCCCTCGAGACCTGCCGATCCGTGGAGGAGGGCGAGGCGCAGGTCGGAAGCTCGGCCGGCCGCGCCGCCGCGCGCCCTTGGCGGCCACGTCACCGAGCACATGCGCCGGGCGCTGCATCTTGGCGTCCAGAAGACCCTCGGAGTGGTACGGTCCCACTACGAGGTTAACTTCGAGGCGCTGGCGGAAGGCTACGTCGTCCCCGAGGGTGTCGAGGACGAGGTGGCGATGGAGCACGTGGACGCGCTCGCTGCCGACGCCGCCGGGTCGCTCGCTAAAGCCTTCGAGGAGTTCCTCTTCCCCGACGCTGCTGACGCTGCCGCTCCTCCATCCTGAAGACAGCTGGGCGCTAGGCCCGTTTTTGTTTGTGTGTCAGTATTCTGGCCGTGCGGCCTTTGTAAATAAACAAGTTGTTTTTGTCGTGAACATTTGCTAATGTGAAGTGATGTCTTATGTTTATTGCGCTTTTTTGTTTCTCCTTCTTCCTGAGTAGATTCTAATTAGGGAAGTTCGATTTTTTCGGGTGGCCTGCTGGGTTGGAGGCGAGAGAGAAGGGCCGTATCCTCGCGGCGTAGGCTATCTCTGGCTCGCGCGCTCCTTCCGCTAGGCTGCCTGCGCCCTGTTCGAATCGTTGCTCGAGGCCGGAGTAGAAAACAAACATAGCGCGCGTGAGTTATTTCGTTTTTACGCGAAAATGGGACCATTTTTGGGGGGGGGGGGATGCCCCCCGTAGTAGCCCCCGAGGGTAACTTGGGTTTCGGGGGAAAGCCGAGTTGCCCTTTGCATAAGACTTATGATATTTACATAGTTGTCACCAACTGGGGCGTTGGTCGTGTGATTTTTACAACAAAATGCTTGGAAATCCTAGCTAGGGGTAGAAGCGACGTAGCTGCTGGATGTTCCAGGCGTTGGCGAGCTCTTCACCGTCCTCATTGGCCATCTTGTACGTGTCGGGCTTGAGCACCTTCACCACGACGTAGGGTCCCTCCCACGGAGGCGATAGCTTGTGGAGTCCTCGGTTGTCCTGGCATAGCCTTAGGACCAGATCCCCTTCGCTGAAGTCCCGCCGGCGTATCTTGCGCGCTTGGTAGCGCCTGAGAGACTGCTGATACCTTGCGGAGTGCATCAAGGCCACGAGGCGTGCCTCATCCAGCTGGTCCAGCGAGTCCTCGCGGGCTCGCTGGTTGGCATCCTCGTCGTAGCCTCGAACCCTGGGCGACCCGTATTCTAAATCCGTGGGGAGGATGGCCTCTGCGCCATGGACTAGGAAAAACGGGCTGAACCCGGTGGCTCTGCTCAGGGTGGTCCTTAGGCTCCACACGACTGCTGGTAATTCTTGGAGCCATTTTCGGCCAGATTTGTTAGCTGGTCGAAAAGTCTGGGCTTAAGGCCTTGTAAGATCATGCCGTTGGCATGCTCTACTTGGCCGTTGGTCTGTGGGTGTGCCACAGCTGCCCAATCCACATGGATGTGGAACTTGTCGCAGAACTCCAAGAATTTCCTGCCCGTGAACTGGGACCCGTTGTCGGTGATGATGGAGTTTGGCGCTCCGAAGCGATGAGCGATGTCGATGAAGAATGTTACCGCTTGCTCCGCCCTGAGATTCGTAATGGGGCGCACCTCCACCCACTTGGAGAACTTGTCGATTGCAACCAACAGGTGGGTGAAGCCCCCGGGCGCCTTCCGTAAGGGCCCAACGATGTCCAGCCCCCACACGGCGAACGGCCATGTTATGGGGATGGTCTGCAGGGCATGGGCGGGTAGGTTGGACTTGCGGGCATAGAACTGGCACCCTTCACAGGTGCGTACGATTTCGCTGGCGTCCGCGACCGCGGTAGGCCAGTAAAAGCCTTGGCGGAAAGCGTTGCCAACTAGGGTGCGGGGCGCGGCGTGATGACCACATATCCCGGCATGGATGTCCCGTAGGAGCTCGCGCCCCTCGGGGATGGGCACGCACCGCTGTAAGATGCCGGAGGCGGCGCGCTTGTACAGCTCGCCGTCGATGAGGGCAAAGGACTTGGCCATCCTGGCGATGCTCCTGGCCATGGCCCGGTCCGATGGGAGCTCTCCTCGAGCCATCCAAGCGATGTATTTGTCGCGCCAGTCAGTCTTGACAGGAGCCGGCTCGATGTCCATCACGTCGTCCTCGTAAGAGCCGTACCCCTCGAGGAGGGAGAGCACGTACGCCTCGTTCGAGGGGTCCTCATCCATGGGTTCCGCACCCGCTGGATTCGGGGGAGCCCCCGAGGGTTCTGCGTGGCTCGAGAGGTGAGGCTCGAGGACGACCGAGGGCTGGGCAACATCGCGGGCAAAAACGTTCGGGGGACGGTGATCCGCCCGGACGCGATCTTGGCCAGCTCGTCCGCCTCCTCGTTGTACCGGCGGGGCACGTGGTTGAGCTCGATGCCGTAAAACTTGTCTTCGAGGGCTCGCACGGCCTTGTAGTAGGCCTCCATCTTGTCGTCATGGCAGCTCGCGTTCTTCATGACTTGATCGATTACGAGCTGTGAGTCTCCCCGCACGTTGAGGCGCTTGACGCCTAACTCAATGGCGATTTTGAGGCCGCAGAGGAGGGCCTCGTACTCAGCCATATTGTTAGATGCGGGGAAGTGGAGGCGCACCGCGTACCGCATGTGCTCTCCGAGGGGTGACATGAAGAGCAGGCCCGCGCCCGCCCCTGTTTTCATTACCGAGCCATCGAAATACAGAGTCCAGCACTCTGCTTGGACCTGTGGCGGCGGCAACTGCGTATCCGTCCACTCAGCAACGAAATCCGCCAGGATCTGGGACTTTATGGCCTTGCGCGGGGCGTTGGCGAGCGTCTCGCCCATCAGCTCCACGGACCACTTGGCGATCCTGCCCGCCGCGTCAGGATTACGGATGATCTCCCCTAGCGCGAAGGAGGAGACCACTGTGACGGGGTGGGCCTCGAAGTAGTGGCGGAGCTTGCGCCGCGCAAGGACTACCGCATACAGCAGCTTCTAGACCTGGGGGTAGCGCGTCGTGGTGTCGACGGAGACCTCGGCCGATGTAGTAGACCGGCCGCCGGGACCGGGCGGGGCGTGCCCTTCCTCCGTGCGCTCCACCACGATCACGCACGCGACCACACGGGTGGTTGCAGCCACGTAGAGCTGCAGGGGTTCGCCATCCTGCGGCGGCGTGAGGATCGGGGCGTGCGTTAAGGACGCCTTCAACTTGTCGAGCGCATCTTGGGCCTCGGCGGTCTAGGAGAAGCGCTCGTGTTTCTTGAGTAGGCGATAGAGGGGCAGGCCCTTCTCGCCGAGCCGCGAGATGAAACGGCTCAAGGTGGCAAGGCACCCCAGCACCTTTTGCACCCCTTTGAGGTCTCGGATCGGGCCCATTCGCTCGAGGGCCGCAACCTTCTCAGGGTTGGCCTCGATTCCCCGCTGGGAGACGATGTACCCCAGGAGCATGCCTCGCGGCACTCCAAAGACACATTTTTCGGGGTTTAATTTGACCCCGTTGGCCCGTAGGCAGCCGAACGCGATGCCAAGGTCGCCGACCAGGTCGTCCGCCTTCCTGGTTTTAACGACGATGTCATCCACATATGCCTCGACCGTCCGCCCGATGTGATCTCCGAAAACGTGTTGCATGCAGCGTTGATACGTTGCACCTGCGTTTCGGAGGCCAAATGGCATCGTGACGTAGCAGAACATTCCAAACGGAGTGATGAACGAAGTCGCAAGCTGGTCGGACTCCTTCATCTTTATTTGATGATACCCGGAGTAGGCATCAAGGAAGCAAAGTAATTCACACCCAGCCGTTGAATCAACGATTTGATCAATACGTGGCGAAGGAAAAGGAACTTTAGGACATGCTTTATTAAGACTAGTATAGTCTATACACATCCGCCACTTCCCATTCTTTTTCTTTACAAGCACGGGGTTTGCTAGCCACGTTGGGTGGAACACCTCCTTGATGAACCCGGCCACGAGAAGCTTCCGTAGCTCCGCTCCGATTGCCCGTCGCCGCTCCTCGTCGAAGCGGCGGAGCTGTTGTTGCACGGCGCAGGCGTGAGGCAGAATTTCAAGGGAGTGCTCGGCGACCTCCCTCGGGATGCCTGGCATATCCGAGGGGCTCCACGCGAAGATATCAGCGTTGGCGCGGAGGAAGTCGACGAGCACCACCTCCTATTTAGGATCGAGGGTGGAGCTGGCCCTCAACACCTTGCCCTCGGGTGCAGCGGGCTCGAGGGGTACCTCCTTGGTCTGCTCCGCGGCCTCGAAGGTGCCGGTGTGCTTGGAGGCGGAGTTGAGGTCCTCGTTGACCATCTTCTCCAAAGTGGTCACCAGCGCTTCATCCAGCGCCAACGCTTCTGCGTGCTCTACGCACTCGACGTCGCAGTCGAATGCGTGCTCGATGGACGAGCCCACGGTGATGACGCCGTTCGGTCCTGGCATCTTCATCTTCAAGTAGGTGTAGTTGGGGACCGCCATGAATTTGGTGTAGCAGGGCCGCCCAAGTATAGCGTGGTAGGAGCCCTTGAACCCTAACACCTCGAAGGTGAGCATTTCCTTGCGGAAATTTTTCGCGGTGCCAAACCAAACCGGCAGGTCGATCTGCCCGAGGGGGCCGGACACCGCTTGCCGGCGCGATGCCATGGAACGGCTTCGTGCTGGGCCGTAGCTGGTCCAACCCGATCCCCATCAAGCGCAGCGTATGCGCGTAGAGGATGTTGAGGCTGCTGCCTCCGTCCATCAAGACTTTTGAGAACCGCGTGTTCCCAATGATTGGGTCGACCACCAGCGGGTACTGGCCCGGGTTGGGGATGCGGTTCGGATGGTCTTCCCGGCTGAAGGTGATGGCATCCTCCGACCAGTTGAGGAAGGAGGGAGGCGCCTTCTCCGCGGCGAGGACCTCGTGCCGCTCCCGCTTGCGCTGGCGGGTCGACATGTCGACGGTGGGTCCCCCGAAGATGAGGAACACGTTCTCCACGGCGGGGAAGCCGCCGGCGTCGCCATCTCCTCCGTCTTTCTTGGCCTCCGCCTCCTTCGCGGCGGCGCGGCCATAGAACTTCTTGAGCATGTCGCCTCGCTCAAGGGTGTGGTTTCATCGGGGTCTTGTGGTAAGGACATGGCTTCTTCAAAGCATGTCATCAAACACCCCCCGGCCTCGAGGGGCCGGTCGAGGGCCCCGTCGAGCCGGTCGACGAGCAAGGGCCTCGGCCTCATCGCCGTAGCGCCCCCCGCTCGCGCGCCTCGCGGTGCGGCTTCTTCCCCTTCTTGCCCCCGCTTGTCCTTGCGGTGGGGCTCCCCGGACTTGCCGCCCTCCCGGGCGCATCGTCCGGCGCCCGCCCTTCTTGCGTCAAAGATCGCCCCCACGGCCTCCTCTCCGAGGCGAAGCCGGTGGCGATGTCGAACGCCTCGTTGGAGTCCGCGGGCGGGCTGCGTCCCAGCTCGCGCACGAGGTCCCGGCACGTGGTACCCTCGAGGAAGGCGTGCACAATTTCGGATTGCGCCACGCTCGGGAGCTCCGTGCAGCGCTTGGAGAAGCGCCGTGTGAAGTCCCGCAGCGACTCGCCGGGCTTCTGAGTGCAGGAGTGCAGGTCCCAGGAATTTCCAGGGCGCACGTACGTGCCCTGGAAGTTGCCCACGAACGTGCGGACCAGATCGTCCCAATTGTGGATCTGGCTGGCGGGCTGGTGCTCGAGCCATGTCCGAGCCGAATCCCCGAGGTGCAGGGGCAAGTTGCGGATGATGACCTCATCGCTGGTGGCCCCGCCCAGCTGGCATGCCAAGCGGTAGTCGTTCAGCCACACGCGGGGATCGGTCTCCCCGTTGTACTTGACGATGGTCGAGGGTTGGCGGAAGCGCTGGGGGAAGGCCGCCGTGCGGATCTCCCGGCTGAACACACGGGTCCCTGGGGGCTCCGGCGTCGGGGAGCGGTCCGCGCCGCCGTCGTAGCGTCCGCCCCGTCGAGGGTGGTAGCCCACCGCCGGCCGGCGTCCGCCCTACTCGTGCGGCGGGCGTTGATGACGTTGCGGGCGTCACCGTCCAGCGCCCTGCGCGTGTCAAGGAGCCGCTCCTTGGCCGTCGCGCGTCCTGAGTTGGCGGGACGCTCCGCAGCTTCACCTGCGTGGACCGAGGGTTCGCCTCCCTGTGCAGCCCCGTCCCCTCGTGCATCCCCCTGCTGGCGGATACGTGAGGCTGAGCTTTCGGCCTGCTGGACGGCCGCTTGCTCTATGAGAGCCTGCACTTCGCGTTGCAGGTTCCGCGCCTCAGGGGTCGAGGGTGCCGGCATAGCCCGCAGCAGCGTCGCGGCGGCAACGAGCTTCTGACTTGCCCGTGGAGGCACGTCAGGGTTGTCAGCGTTGATGCGATCGCGGGCTCGGCCGCCCAGCTCCCGCACGCGTTCGCCGCGAGCGGAGGCTTCTCCGGCCATCGAGGCGCGGGAGCGGCCGCACCGCGCGGTATTCCTCCACCGGCTTAGCCTCGAGCTCGCGGGCTTGGGCTGGGCCGTGCGTCGGCGTCTCGCTCCCGGCGGGGAGTGCTTGGTCCCGCGGCTTGGCGCGAGCGATCCCCGGGCGGCGTGACCTCCCCGTCCACAGCGCCGGTGGCGTTCGCTGGGTCGTTGGCGACGATGACGCAGCACTCCCGCGCGGGATCGTAGCTCCCGGTGCTGGAGTCATCGGAGCAGCCGAACCAGTAGTCCGTAGCGTCAAAGAAACGCCTGAACATGGCTGGGTCCGGCACGCCGGAGAAGTCCCACTCCGCATACCCGTGAAGGTTGGCGGGCGGCAACGCGTCGAGGGAACCTAGGGACGATTCGTCAACCGCAGAGGCGCCGGGATCCCTGGCGACGAAGATGTGACGGCCAGGGGGAACCCTGCGCATCGTGGTGTTGACGTTGGCGTTGAAGGCCGTCGTGGCACCACGCAGCCCAATGGGAAAGCGCGGTCCGGAGACTGCGCGCTGTCCCGCTGGGATGGCGGTTGTCGTGGCAGCAGGCGTGTCGCGATGAGAGGCGGCGCGCTCGGCTTGCCGTCGCTCGGACCGCGCTTGGCGTGAACGCCGGCCGGAGCGGCGACGGCGTCGTGGCGCTAACGGACTGCGGCATACGTGCCGGCGGGCGTCCGTGCCGTGGCGGTGCGCGCGGCGGGGACCGGAGCGGACCCGGCCCCGCGCGCGCGCGGAGCTCCTCGCGGTTGGTGAGGCGCATGAGGTAGCCGTTCCCCGTGGCCTGAAAGTTCAGGCCCCCGAACCGGATTTCGAACCCAGCGGGGAGGGGGTCCGAGCTGCCCATGCAGTAGCGCGTAGCGCGGTACTCAGTGCGGATCACCATGGAGGGAGTTGGTGGATTGACCTTAGGCGCTCAGATTGCCCCACGGTGGGCGCCAACTGTCGGTGCGGAATGTGGTCCCGACACTAACCAGTAATAAGCGCCGAGGTCTATCCCTCAATGGTCGATGCTAAGCAATAAAAGACACAGAGTTTATCCTGGTTCCGGCCGGGGGGGGGCGTGCGTCCAGCAGTGGCGTGCTCAAGGCACTGTATTGCTCAGCACCGGGGGTGCCTGTAGTGGGGCTCCTACAAGCAAGGCGGGAGAGGAAGCGCGGCTTCCAAGTCCCTGGTGTAGTGGCTGAAGATGTTGTGGGAGAATTGGAGAGCAAGTGCGTGGTGCGACTTGCCTCGTGTTGGGCTATGTTATTCGTGTGTTGTGTGTTGAGTCCGCGTGCCTCCCCCCACGGCAAGGGGGTTCGTCCTCCTTTTATAGACCAAGGAAGGAGCGAATCACATGCGCGCCGCACTATTTAGCTACATGTGGGAGTGTGACGTGCTACGCCGTAGAGTAGGCGGTCGCCTAGGCGATCCTTGCAGCGATCCGGCCATCATGACATATCTTGTACCCGAACAGTGGTGGCCTCGAGGGTAGAAGAGCGGCAGACGGCTGGGATGTCTTCAGATAGGCTCGAGGGAGTCGCTGACGTCGGCCCGTACGGAGCACAGTGGCAAGTAAGGTGGCATCCCGTTCCCACACGTTCCACGCATGCGGAGCCGGTGCCACAGCGCCTGGCGTGCGCCCGTACGCGCGGGGGCGGCAGCCATACCGTAACAGTGGCAGGGATGGCGTCCCACCGGCCTAGTGCTTCCACCTAACCCTGTAAGGTCACAAGAAAGCAAATCGAGGGTGCAGCCGGCCCCCCTTCGAGGGTTCGGCGCGTTAGCCGTACCGGAGCAGGTGCACGGCGTCACGGGACTGGCACCGGCCACGCCGCACAGTCCCCCCCCCCCACAGTGATGGGGATGGGCTCCCTCCTGGGGAGTTGGTGCGGTGGCGCCGGGGCGCGTGCCCCGTGCGCATGATGGCGCTGTCCCACCGGTGTCAGGGTGTTAAATGCCCGTGTACGGGGGCAGGCGCACGCGTGCGGGGCGCCCTCGAGCGAGGCGGAGCCTGCACGAGGGCGGAGCGGACCCTCGAGCGAGGCAGAGCCTGCTCGAGGGGGGAGCGCACCCCCTCGAATGGAACGGAGCCTGCCCGAGGGAGGCGTGCACCCTCGATCGAGGCGGGGCTTGCTCGAGGGGATCTTCGAGTGGGCCGTCGTGGTGGGCCGATGGGACCTCCGCGGCGCGGGCCGCATCCTGCATGATTAGTGTTTGGTTTCGGCTTTGTCGCGGGTTTCAAGTGGGGATTCCCCAGTTGTTAAAGGGGGCCCCTAGGGCTGTCCCCGACAGTTTTATGCTAAGGAAGAGAGAGATGTTAACCTCAATAAGAACTCTTTTGGAGGTTCTTTTCTTCTTGGCAGCTGAAGGAGCAACCAGGGATGGAGCTTTCCTCTTATCAGAAGTTGAACTGATAAGAGTTGGATCTAATGTAGCATATCTGGACATCAGCTGGGCCAAAGTTGTGGATTTGAATCCCAAGGCAGAAATTGGGCCTGAAGCATTGTAACAGATTGTCCTAGCTAGAGAGGGAGGTACTGTATTCTGCAAAAGGTGGCAAAAATCATGATTAGTAGGGAAGGACATGCTTGAGAAAAAGAAATAAGATAAGTGCATTACCTCTGAAGTTGGCTGAAAGTCTGGCATTAGCTCAAGGCAAAAAGAATGTACTGGCTCACTGAAGATGTGATCATGGAATTCTTGCCACCAGGAAATAAAGGAGGGATGAGCTATTGATGTTGGTACAAAGGGCCAAGTATAAATAGTTGGGCTGCATTGATATTCAAAGACCCTTCTGGCTTGCAGGTTTTCTTTGATTTCCTTTCTGGGTTTGAGGAATTCATGAAGAAATAGCCTTGGAGGCACTTGGCCATATCCTAGCTGTCGGGCCATCATATTTGGCTAATAATATTTAAAGGTGCTATGATTTTGCCTTCCTCCACAAAATTCTGCTGGCAGGATGCATGGATGGATGAAGATATTGAAAATTTCTATGGATCTTACATCATTGCATCCATTCTCAAAAGTGAATTCATAAGGGAGGGTCAAATTGTCATTGTTCAAATAAGGAAGCCAAAGGGGATTGGTGAAACCTCTGAGGAAAAGCTCAAAGAGTTGACTGATATTATGATCAATGGATATGGTTGAGGCAGCTTCTCCATAAGTTTGGCATCCTTTGGTGATCTGAACTTCTCCTTCTTTATAGTTGGATGAAGGAAAACGCCGATTGTTGAGATCAATACCAACAATCTGGTGCATGTATAACTGCAGCCACATTTGTACAAACCACCAGGGGCCATTGACATAAGAAATCTTTTGGCTGGTGTGCATCAAAAAGGTGGTTTGTTGAAGCATATGGTATACACTCCCTAGGAGATACTTTCCAAGTGGAATAAGATGACCAGCAGCCAAATCTTCAGCCATTGCAATATGGTTCAGGGTTGGCTCATTGGCTTTGCCACAGAAGACAAATCTGCACAGCCACATATTCAGGAAGGCCCTGTACTCAACTTCCGTTAGAGGGCCACCAGACATATGGCTCTGGATATATGATTTATACCCGACTCCTGTTTTTACTCCTCTTTGCCTGGTGGAGCTTTTGTATTTGTAAGGATGCATGGATCCTGTAATATCAAGGTCGGTCATCATATATACATCGGCCAGAGTAGGAGACATTGGTCCATGACCAAAAAGGAAAGCATTGACACCATTTGACCAGAAATGACAGGCTGCAATCAGGAGGCTTTCATTCTTGGGAGTTTCGGCCAAAGATAACTCCAAACACTGGGCAATGCGAAGGCTGTCCCAATTGCCGGTTTTTGCACTGTCATCATCAAGAATCCTCTTATACCAGTTTCTCCAACCTGTAATTGGGGGCAGGGGCTAGGTTTTGAAGGCGTCTTGCCATTCATGGGGTCTTGACAAAGCCGCTTTAAAGGGGATTCTCTTAGATTTGGCTTCGATGAACTCAAGAGGGTCAGAGGTTCCCACAGGTCCGAGGAAATAGGATGATGATTTATCCTCAATGGGGATCAGAAGCTCGGTGGATAGAGCATATCAAGAAAAGGCGGAAGAAGAAATCTGAGATGGGAATCGAAAAAGTAATACCGAATGGACCTTAAGGGGATCAAATTTACCTGGAGAGCTTGAACTTGGTTCGCCATTTGAAGATTTGAGCTTGGGAGATTGATGACCTAGTGTTTGGATCTAAGCGGAAACTCCAACGGATTGCAGGAGGAAAGAATGGGTGTTGAACAGATTTAGCTCGGACACGTTGGGCATTTATGGTCAATTCCGGAATAAAATCACTTTTATCCCGTAATTGAAGGGGCATATGTTAACACCAAAAACTGGTACAAGAAAAGGACTGACTTGTGGGCCGAGTTTGGTAATGAAATGCCATTCGGCAGGAAAAATCTCCTCAGAGGATTCGGTAAAGATGCTTGCGGTCGGCAATACGCCATCATTCGGCAGAAGGACTGTTTTCTCTTCTAAAAGGAAGTTTTCGGGAATGCGTGATGACGTGGCCCGGATATAAGGAAAGGACGAGTTGATGACGAGTACGAGATGGACATTGGCGCCGGAGCATTAATTTAGGTATTAAATGTTGAACTCGTAGTCGATCAGGAGTCGTGTTAGGACAAGGGTATAAATATAAACCCTTGATGTCCGTAATAGGGATCGAACATCTAAACAACAAAACCGGCCCCGTGCCAAACTTCGAGTCCTTTAGTCAAGTCGTAGAGTTCTTCGAGAGGAGCCATCGATCCGTCGACCTCCGTAAGTATCGGCAACCTTGTATCATGTCTAGTATCATGCGGTGGATTTAGACCGTGATTGTGACGCCCCAGGTTTTCGACCGGGTTAATTAACCCTAATCATCCGATCAACAAGTGTTGACTTTGGTCAAACGACGGCCAACCTGGGCCAGCACCTCGAAAACATCACCGACAAACCCTAACGACACCAATTGGTCAACCCAAGTTCACCTTGGTCAAAACCCCACTCAAAAACCCTTGACTCCTTGTTAACCCATCCATGTCAGCCGGAACTTTTGCCGCGTTCTCCAAATTTTCCCTAAACACTTCAAATTCTCCAAATACAAAAGATGTGTATTTTGTCGAGGGACACAACTTTTGTGTTGAGTGGCATTACTGGTTTGAAGTGCGAATTGGTGAAAAATGCAAGTCAATGTCTGCATTCACTGTTCACCAGGGCCGAGATTTCTGTCAAGTTCCCCTGCAGTTTATGTCGAATCCTTTGATCTAAAACCTTAGAGCCTTTGCAAACTTTGTAGAGGGTAGTGTGGTGAGTAAGATTGGTAGTCATGCCTTGGTGCAGTTCTGTTTGGAAAAATTGAGAAAATCCAATTCAAAGTAGGGTACTTGGAATGGCTTGAGCCAGAGCGCCGCCCTACACAACGTCGCATCGCGTCGCGCCACGTCGCGCGCGCTCACCATGACCCACCCCTCGGGTCCAAACGCCGAGGCAGCCGTCGACCTGCCGGTCCATGCGCCGTAGAACCACCGTTCCTGCCCGCTCCCTTGGCGCCACGTGCTTCGCATCCATGGGCCGATGCCGCCGCCGCACCCGCGCCGCGCCGCCCAACCAACCGAGCGCCAGCGTACACGCCACACGCCGCCGCCGCCCATTCGCGCCGTACTCCGGCCATGCCGCGGCCCATACCTGGATTAGCTTCAACTTGGTGCCCAAGCCATCGACTCAACCGCCTTGTCCACGGCTATAAAGCCGGCCAGTCCTTCCTCGCGCGGGCGCCGAGCCGCCGCTGTCCGCCATAGGTGCCTCACGGTGAACCCCACCCCGCCTGCTTTTCCTCGCCAACACGTGCTGCTTCCCACTTCGTAGGACCCCCCTGTAGCTCCTGCGCGTGCTTGTTGGTCTGCTCGAGCTGCCAGCTCGCCGGAAGGATCTCTCCCGCAGCCTCCGCCGGACAGTCGACGACGAGCTCTGCTTCCCGCTCGTCTCCCGAGCCAACCAACCACCTCAGTGCATCCCCTAGAACCTAGTGAAGCTGCCCGTGCAACACATTGGCCTATTCCGTCCCTGTCCTCGCCGGAATTCGAGCACCCGCGGCCGTGCCACCACCGGTCCGCCGCCGCCGCTCGCCGGCGGTAGCCCGGCCAATCCTCCGCCACCCATCGACCACGGGTGAGCTCAATCGCCGTTTACCCAGCTTGTTTGCCTGCCGCGCCTCTCCTCGCCGCCGGCAAGCTCGCCGTTGCCGTCGGTTCCAAGGGAGGGGAAGGCAAGGGCATAAGTGTGACGATTTAAAAACTTCCAGGGACCCGAGTGCTAAAAGATTCTATACTCTTTGATGTGCTTTAGCTGGAATTTGTAAAATCAATTAAAAATTGTAGAAAAATCCAAAAAGAGCAAACCCAATTTTGTGGTGCTCTGTGTACCTAAAATTACAACTTTGACCAAAGGTGTGTATATTTTTGAGCTTTAGATTTTGCTTGAAAATACAAATGTAAAATACCTAGATCTGTGATATTGTGAAATCTACCAATGATCTGGAGCTGAACTTTGGATATGTTGTGGGAACTAGTATGTCTAGGATCTGTGCCAAAAATTGCACAAAGTTACTGAAGGAATCTCTTTATAAAAATCATTTTGTGAAATTGATAAATCTGCCTAGATGATTTTTGTAGCTCCAAATATAATTATTTTTGAGCCCAACTTCTGGCTACTGTCTTTTGTTACCAAAATGCATCCTTGGTGAATTTACCATGATTTTATCTCTGTTACAAATATTATTTCCTCATTTATGCATGTTTTTAATCATAAATTTGTGTAGCATGTTTCATAAAGGCTATATGTGTGTTTGTTAGATCTTTAAGCTTGTTTTGGACCAAAGCATGTGTGAGAGGAAGTTTGGACTCAGTTCTGTTGTGATTATTTTAATATGCAATATTCCCTTATATGCTAGCTAGTAATGCACATAATTTGTGTAATTAATTGCAGTGGTGCTAAAACCCCTGTTCTTGCTGCCCAAGGAAGTGCTCCTGGTCAGTAGGACCAGTAGGTGCTGCTGGTTAGATTTGACATGTTTTAGTTGGCTACAAGGAGTTTAAACTAGTGTAATCTAGTAAAGGGAAAAATAGGAAAAATGCATTCTTTGTGTATAAGTTAAGGGTTTGAGCTAAGGAAGTCAAATGGTGGTATTAAAAGTAAATTTCATTGATGTTGGTAAATAAAGGTAATTTTCTTTTATAACCATGCCGTTTTTCACATCCTGCAAGTGTCACATAGTCTTTTGTGTTGCTTCAAATAAGTAAATGTCGAATGCTTTTCTTAAGGGGAATATGACCAACCCTATCCAACTTGTAGCTTTGCTACTGTTTTGCTGATGTAAATTAAATTAATTTGTTTAGATATATGTACACAGTCACCGTAAAAGTATAGATAATAAAGCAACACATATTGTTCCTTTATAGGAAGAGTATGTTGAATGTATTATTATCTAGGTGAATGCGTTCAAGCATGCACCTCTTGGTTGTCATAAGTTGTTTGAAATTAATTAATTTCAAATGGTCACTTAAGTCTTGCATTGCATCCTCCGTGTAGAAGTCCCTGACGGTAATTACACGCTCGTGTCAGAAGACGTGAACGAGGGAGCCGGAGGAGGCGTGCACTACGTCGCCATAGAGCAAGACCCGGACCAAAGTCCGGAAGATTGCCTAACTGCTTGTGCTAGAGAAGGAAAGCCCCGGTTTTATCATTACCCATGTTTTATTTAACTTTATGCAACTACCTATGATATTCTATGTGCATTTACGTTCAGGAATCGGATGAAACCTTAATTGCATGATCCCTAGGTGCCTATGTTCCTCTACTAGTATGCTGGGTCGCTAGATGCTATGCTCTAAGGATCCGATACAAGTCGAGTGATGTTCGTCACTCGCGAGAATAGGTTTTCCTTTGTGGAAATCCCCAATTAAATTAATGAATTGCTCATGTGGTAAGAGCATGGGATTTGGGCTCCGGTCCAGTGGCTTCGTGGGCTAAGCTTTTGAAAGTACTAAGCACTTGTCGGGAATGGGACCGGTAAGCCTAGTACCTTAATGAGACGGTACGGGATTTTACTACTACTAATCTCGATTCGTCTCCTGCCCAGCTTGCAACCGGAAGGAGGGTACATGTGTGAGGCTGGATGCACTATGTGGGGCATTCCAGATAGCCCTGTACCCGGATCGTAGGCTATCATCCCAACCCGAGGATTTTTGGGAACCGTTTGGTCGGTGTCAGCTCTGTGGGGCACCGCTCCGTGTGTTTAGGTTTCCTTGCAAGGTGTATGAATCAATCGATTGTCGGCCTCTCACCGTTATCCGAGACTGCTTAATCAGCTGGCCATGATATCCCGTAATAATGGAACTATGTGAAACCTTCTGCGCGAATTAATTGTGTGGTACAATTCGTGCTTGTATCAGTTGCTCACTTAGTAATGATAACCTCACTAGAAACCGAGCTAAAATATTGAAAGTAAGGATCCATGATCTTAGTTGCTTTTGGCAAAACAAACCCCCTAGCCAAAGGCCTACATGATTAGAGGTAAGTTCTTGTCGGGTAAGTCTTGCTGAGTATTAGTATACTCAGACTTGCTGTAATTGTTGTTTTCAGGTGAAGTGGTTTGGCCTGGTAAGATTCCACCCGTCTGGGAGCTGGAATGGGTGGATGAGGACGTTGAGTAACGGTGTCACAGATGGCCTCTGGTGATGTCGTAACGTATCATTATTAGAACTTCCGCTGTTTTAGTAAAACTCTGAATGACTTATTACCATGTTGGAATTAATGGTTTGTAATAATTGGACCCTACGGGGAGATTAGTATTTAATTGTAAGGCACTCTGGACTCTCCTTCGGGGGAGTTTTAATGCATTCGTTCGATCCTCTCTGTGTTTTCAAGTGATTCACCGGGCATAAACCCGGCAACACTCAACGGGATGCTTCCTTATTATCGCTTAATGACCAAGTGGAGTGGTTTAGGCGATAGTATGAAATTATCTCGGGTGGGGTTGTCACAGCTGGTATCAGAGCGATTGAATGCACCGGAGAGATTAGCTTAATACTAATCACATGTTTTACAATAAAACTTGTCAAGATTGATTGGATTTCGAAAATCCGTTGGATCGTTAAGGAATGATCTGGATCGAGAGGCCATAGAGGGAATTTTGGGTTCTTTAAGGTGGCATAAGAATCTATGGTTTATTTTTCTAACTTCCAACACTTTACTTATTGTCAAACTTACTTTATTGCACAACCAAACTAGATGAGCCACGTGTTTCATACGTGCGCTGTTCCGCATCACGGGAATTGCGAGGGTTGATGGAGTGATCCCTTCCATGGATCCCATCTTCGCGTCTAGATATGAGTTGTGGTGTCGCCACGTGTTTCATACGTGTGCATTCCGCACGTCGATCATGCGAGGCAAGGACACACTCCATTCAAACGGAGGGTTTCCGAGGTTGGACGCTGTCCATGCAGCGGCTTGACGCATGGATACCGTTTCTATAAGTGAACGGTAATGTATGTGGACGTTTTCGTGACGTGCTGGCACGAAAGGTTCGTTTTTTTCAGGTACACTAACCACGCTCGTAAGTCGTTAAGTGCGAATCGAGTAGCTCCAACTAGTTATTATAAGGAGAGCCGATTATAAGCTTGCCACCGGCACTAACTACATCTTTTGGATCCATTGGTGTGAGGTCGTTTAAGGCGTGTGCATGCATAATTAAAATCTGGATAAACCTAAAAGTGTTTCCCAATTGCTTGAATCACTTTTCCAGGGTGAATTGCTTGATCTTAGATAAGTTTTCCTCCCTTTTGAAGTTAGGAAAATGCGGGCAGATTCTGTCTCTGTCGTTTCTCAATTTTTGTAGCCAAATCTGTAAGGAATCTAAATAGGCATCCTTTAGGAAAGTTGTTCCTTATGAAGATGAGCATCCACTGTGAATTTTCCAGGATTTTAGGAATTTTCTGTAGAAAGTTATGCTCAGTTTAGCGAGTCTCTGTTCTGCTGTTTTTCAGAACAGCCCCCTACCGCAAAAGAAACTTTTCGATCATGTTCCAATCCAATCTAGCCCTGCTATTGAGTACCAAGGGTGTGCCAAATTAAGTCACCGAGTTGTTATCAAGGATTGGTAATTTTTAGGTTTATAGGCTCTTAGTTATGACTTTTGAGACACAACCCCCGAACTTTACGCCATCATTTTATGTGTACTCATTTCGAGTTTGGCATATCTTGCACCTTATGCTAATGGCTGTCCTGAGTGTCACCAATTGGTAATCCAATTATCCTTTTTCTAATCGAAATCTTGTGGAAGTTGAAAGCCTTTAGTAGTGATCGGTATCGGCAGCATTCCCTTGTGATCATGAGAACTTACCTCTGTACGCGTGATCGTCTCTGGTTCTGACATGTGTCACTTGTTCCAGATGTCTGCTTCCGGATCTGTGAACGTTGACGCGCAGGCATGGACTCACTTGAACTGCCTCGAGGAGGGTGGTCTTCCTGCACTTTTGTGGGATACCCTAAAGGACTTTGGGTACACAGTGTATCCCGAGTACTCGGCACGTGAGCTCATGACAGCAGGCCAACTGCTTCGTTGGGAAGTGAATGTAAAGATCCCCGTGTGTCCAACACATCCTACTTGGGAAGAGTGGGAGGTGAAGGCACAAGGATGGAAATTGGCTGGCACCGTGCAAAAGGATGCGTTGGAAGCACTCACAACTTTTTGTGAGAAGCATGCCGATTTGGTAGCTAGTGCTACGGCTAAGGTGATTCCATTACCTAAGCCGCATCCCGGGCAGGATACCGAACGCGAAGTTTCTCTCTCCGCTCAGGATAATCCCCACTATAGCCCTGAACTTGACACCTCAGTCCGTTTCTCCAAGGCTATGTTGGACCTCTATCAATCAATGGTTGGAGAAAGCATGTTCTATAGGCACCAAATTTATAGACAGCAAGTCAACGGTGCAGGAGCTATCGCCCAAGAGTTGAAGGAAGCTCGAGCAATGATAGCCAATCTTAAGAAGAAAAGGAGAAAGGACAAGAGAACAATACAAGAATCAAGCGAAGTCATTCATGAACAGAACTTCTTGTTACAGCATAATGATCAATATATGCTTGACTTAGAGAATCAACTAGAAGCTGTAGCAGCTCCACCTCCTAATCCAGAAGAGGAAGAAGATCCCGAAGAGATCCAAGGAGAATCTGGAGTGGAGTCTGGACCCGCTTCACCTTAAGTGAACTTGGGCTAGAAGTGTATCTAGTTAATGTTAGTTACGCTTTCAATGAAGTAATGTGTTGTAAGAATGGATCTTGAAATGACGTTGGATATGATCGACATGGACCATGTGATGGATATCAATCTATGTTAAATGTTGGGAAATCTTGCTCACTGACTGTTATCATGTTTGCATGTGCGTACCGAGAGTATGGTGATTTACGTACGCCTAGGCCTTATGTGAAAACAGCTAGGCGAAGTCTCGGTTACGGAATTTTACGGGCATGACAATGTTGGAAATTGACTTAAAGTTGAATACCAACCTTGGAGCACATGAAATCATGCATCCAGTGACCAAAGATGAGAATTTTCGGTGTATAAGCTAGGATTATGAGCTTTATGCTTATGACCGTCGTGCGGCCCGGTTCTGAAAAGTTGCCTCGAATGAGTTTTCGTCGTACACATTCTACTTGTTAATTTTATGAGCAAGCTTACGGATATGTGTTTAATGAGAGCTCAAAATTTTAAGATGGTCGGACCCACACGTAACACCCCCAACGGTTTTGACGAGTCGGGTAATGGTGATTTACCGCCACCGCCACCCATGACGCTAGTGGAGACTTTCATGGCCGCTCAGACTGAAGTGTTGCACCAGATTCTGCAGACGCAATAGCAAATCGCGCAACAGATGCACCAGAGACCACCAGTGGGAGCTAACCAAGATGGACCGTAGATGGTTACCACATATTCCCAGTTTATCGGGATGAAGCCCCCAACCTTCACCAAAGCCAAAGAACCCCTTGATGCAGATGCATGAGTTAGGGCCATTGAGGCCAAATTCTCTGCATTTGTCCTACCGTGTTCTGAAGAGCACAAGGCTAGATTTGCAGCCTTGCAGCTTCGTGGAGAAGCCTTAATGTGGTGGGAGCACTTTAAGATCATGCAACCTGCTGGACATTGAGGAACCAAGTTGAGAAGCACCTTGGTCCGTGTGTGATGAGTGATTGACCGGATGGTTTGAAGCTTTGTGTGTGTAGTGTTGAGTTGTGTTGTGTGTGTTTTATTTTGTGTATTTACCTTATTGTTTATGTGGTGTGTTGTCAATGCACTCGTGAGGAGTGGTTGACAACGTTGTGTGGACTGACTCTTGGCCTAGTATTGCAGGTGTTGGTTGCGGCTTGGTTTGCGTTGGTGCGGGTGAAGAACGGGCGCGAAAGGTCTTAGCCTTGCGGGGCCTCCGAGGAGTGGAGAGACAAGTAGGCTTGGTTCGAGGGACCGGTGGCCGACGGGATCAAGTGCGAGCCGCATGGTGCAAGAAGAGCAAGACGAAGTCGTGGACATGGAGCCGGTGCATCGGTGGTGGCCAAGTCAAGGAACGAGGCAAGACTGAGTAGACCGTCCGGGCGCCGGAGGTGAAAGGCTTGGCGGGCTTGACGCTTGGCGTGGTGAGGCCGGGCCGTGTACGCGGGGTTTGGTGGTTTGGCCACAAAACCATCGGAGGAGGGTTTCTCGGTTTGGGCCTCAAAACCGAGCCCGAGGGCCTGACGTGACGGAGACGGTATCCGGTGCGTCGGGAAGCTTCGAGGCGGGCGACACGCGGCATGATCGAGGTGATTGCGTCGGGAGGACGTGAAGGCCTGATGGATGCGCGGCCGTCCGATGGTGAACTTCATGTGTTGACTAAAATGTCCCTGTGAGGGCTTGTGTTGTACTCCTAGTGTAGGGGCACTTCGGTCTTTTCCGGAGGGCCTATATATAGGAGGAGGGGGCTGAATTTTCAGCCAACTCTTGGGCTAGAGGCGGTTGTACTCTTTCATTTTGGAGTGCTTTGGGAGAGAGGGAGAGAGGAGAGAGTGGCTCTTTGATTGGAGCTTTTTGCCATCTTAGATTTGGTTTCTAGGAGTGGCTTGTAATCGATTGGACAAGATATTCATAGTGATTTCATCCTCTAAATCTTGTGCCAATCTTTCTATTCCCGAATTTCTTTTATTGCTTTTTCGGAGCTCTTTTTGTGCTATTTTCGTGCTTGTTTTTGGTGCCTTTGTTGTTGGTGTGATTCCGCGGATTTGAGTGGGTTTCTCCCCGGATTTCTTTGAGGGAAACATGGATGGATGCCTTGCGCACCTTTGGTGATGATCTTGACCCCTCAAACGCCGGATTTGGCCTTTGATTCGTTGACTTTTGGATGAACCCTAGGTCTTGGTGTTCTTGGCAAGGATTTGCGATTCCGGGAGTTGTAGGGAGTTTGAGACCATAATTTTTGGGGCATAACCTCTCCTTGGGGTGTTCATCATCTCCCCAAAATTTCGTCTCAAGACTCCAAGTGGTTTGGGAGATCCGTCGATCGAAAGTTTGGGTCGTTTCGCGGGTCGATTTTTAGGGGGGGGGGGGCGGTACTACCGACACTGTGTAGGTAGTACCGATGACCTGATTTTCAGCTGCCAGAGAGTCCTTATCGGTAGTACCGACACAAGGTCGGTAGTACCGATAGTCGGAAGTACCGACCTAGTGCGGTAGTACCGATAACCCGGGTTTTAGGTGCCGAGTAAGCCCATATCGGTAGTACCGACACGGGGGCCGTAGTACCGACAATTTCTGCGGCAGCTTGCCTCGTGCTAGCTTTTTCTCTCGGTTCGTTTGGCGCTTGCTTCCGCTTTGTTCGAGGCTTGATCTAACTTGTTCCTAGGGTCAGTAGGTCCGTTGTGACTACGTGATCTTGGCAAGTTCATGCGAGATTCTTCAGAAGTGATTTGGGGGCATAGGCCAAGTTCTTGAGAAGAATTTTTATCGGCTCCCATTCACTCCCCCCCCCCCCCCTCTGGTCGCCTAATCGGTCCTTCAATTGGTATCAGAGCCGGTTGTGGATTCTTGTGGCTCTAACAAGTCTTGAATCCATAGGGTGACTAGAGGAAAGAGGTGCTTTTGCTTGCGACTTTGGTTTGCGCGTTTTGAGTCCGGCGATTGGGAGTTGTGCCCTTGGAAAAACATAACTTGAGATACCTTCAGTAAAACGAGCATAACTTTTCGCTCGGTGCTCCGTTTTGGCTCACATTTTTACAACGGTTTCGTGACTCCATTTGTAGGTGATCCAGATCATTTTGGGGTCTACAAAAATTTAGAAAAAAATGAAGAAGATAATTGAAAAATCCTCATTTAACTCTCTTGTGGCTTTGTCTTGTTTCTTCTGGATTTTCTCTAGGCTTCATTTCACCTTATTTTGAGCTGGAATTTTTTGTGACTCTATCTTTGGTGCTCCCTGTTCAGTGGTAAAATTTTGGGAAAAAGATAAGATCCTTTGCTATTGAACTCGTGAGTACTTGTTAGAGAATTGAGGCTTTTTGAGTGCTTTCTTTGCATCGTTGCTTGTCCCTTGAGCTTGGTTTCGGCTAATCCTAACCGGTACTTTGATTATGGCACCAAGTTCTTCTCCTTGTGGTTCTTTGAGCAGGAGGAGTATGGAGGTTGAGGCGGAAGCCGAAGTGGAGGAGATGATATCTCTCATCGAGGACTATCAAGATGGTGACATCAAGAAAGGCGAGCTCTACCACAAGCTAGGAGGCATGAACCAAGGTACATTTGCCAAAGCTATCTTGATCCTATGCAATAGGTTGGATGATTGTGAGCGTGATTGTGGAGACTTGCATAGGAGAAACATAGATTTGTGTGATGCCTTGCGTAGGAAGAATGAGAAGATGAAATGCTCTCTTACTAGGTTGAAATGTGGTATGGCTCATTGGAAGTCTTGTGCTTTGAATTCTTGCACTTCTTGTAACACCATGCATGCTAAGAATGATGCTTTGATTTCTTCCATTGCATGCTTGAAATCTGAAATTAAGGTGTTAAATTTCAAAGCTTCTTTGCCTTGCAAATCTTGTGATGCCTTGTGTGCTGAAAATGAGAAATTAAAAGATGAAGTTAATTGGCGCAAAATGCATGTTGAAGCTTTTAGAAGAGCATGCAACAATATTGATTTTGAGAATGATGAATTGAGATCATCTCTTGCTAACTTGCAATCTGAAACTGACTTGTTGAAATCCAATGCTAGTAAGATTGCTTTGTTAGAGTCAAGTGCTTCCCTACCATGTGTTTCTTGTGAGTCTTTGCTTGCTGAAATTAATGAACTAAAATTGACTCACACCACATGTGTAGATAAACTTGAGCATGCTAGGGCTGAAATTTGTGATATGAAATCCATGCCTTGTAGCAAGTGCTCTTTGTTGCTGGTTGAGGATGCTTGCCATACTTCTTGCAATGATGATAATGCTTTGCGAGATGTAAATGATGTTGCTTGTTCATGTGATTTCGTTTGCACCTCATGCATTGATTTGGAAAATGAAGTTTTGGCTTTCAAAAAGATGCGCGAGGATATGAGCGCTAAGTTGGTTGAGCATGATGAGATGAGTGCCAACCTTGAGAAAGAAAATGAACTCTTGCGTACCACATATGCTAAATGCATTGAAGAAGAAATCAATAATTTGAGAAATATGACATGTGGTACTTGTGAGCGCCTCAAGTCTCAAAATGAGGTTTTGCGCACAAGGTGCAAGAGTCTTTGTGCCAAGGGTTTGGATTCTCGCTTCTCTTGTCACTCCGATGTTGATGCTTCTAAATTTGCTTCTTCTAAACCGGAGTCGACTTCTTCTCTTGAGTGTGAGTCTTTGGGTGGTGGTAAGTGTGCTAGTGCTTTGGATAGCTCTCCCATAGCTACTCCTAAGCTTGTTGCTTCTTCCGGTGTTGCCCAAGGTGATATGAATGGAAAGGGTGCCTCCCACATATTTGGAATTCATACTCCCAAGCCGAGGTTCCAATGCACCTTTTGCAAGAAGGATGGGCATACCGTTGAGTTTTGCTTTCGCCGTGTCAAGCACGAGCGACGTGTGCGTGCCAAAGCTTTTAAGAAGCCACGTAGCCTTTCTCGTGGCACGTGTGATTCTAATGTGGGCACCAAGTTGGATGTTCGGGTTGATGCTTCATGCTCTAAGTCCCAAGGGACTTCCCACTTACAAGAGAATGGTGATTCATCCACTTGGACCGTGCCTCTCGATAGGCCTTTGTACCATTGCTCTCAATGTGGGAAGGATGGGCATCAAGAGAGCTTTTGCTACCGCCGGGCAAGGAGAATACGGCGAGGAGGTGCCTCTAGGCCTTTGGTTATTCATAGCCCTTCTCATGGCATGAACAATTGTGAGCCTAAGAAGGTGCGATTTGTGGACGGGTTTTATGACACTCTTTCTAGTAAGTTAGACCATGCTCATGGACATGCTTCTAGTGTTTCTTGTGTTGGTCCGCGACATGCTTCCCGTGGTGCTTGTGTTGGTTCTTCTCCTACGACCCCAAAGGATCTTTGTCTTTTTGCTTGTGGTAGCACTCGACTTTCTTCGCGAGTGACTTCTTTGAGGCATGGTTCCAAGGGTGTTCGAAAGACTTTTCATTCCAACCGGCATTTGCATCATGCTAACCCACTTGATAGGTTGTGTGCACCACTTACCAGTGTGACCAAATATTGGATTCCCAAGTACGTGCTTGCTAACCCTTTGGGATCCAAGGCTCGGTCTTTCTCATCTCCTTGTGTGTAGGTATGGAGACGCGGTTGGAGAACATGAGTTGGATGGGCTTGATCTCTGCCCGTGAGGAGATCAAGACAAGATGGTTCTCCACACCGTTTTGGATGGCTCTTGAAAGCCTTTGTACACATGTATAGTGAGTTTCTTTTCCCCTTGTCCTCTCTTGTATATACTTGTGTCTTGATTGTGTGAAAACCATGGTAGGCTAGCCACCTTGTTCATGATAGCTTTGTGATCTTGAATATCTATCTTGCTATCTTTGTATGATTTTATGGTGGATGATATTTATGAACATCATGTCATGCTTTATGGTTGATTGCTCGGGTATGTCATGTGGTTCATCCATATCATTTTTGTCTAGCTCGATGGTACCTTTCTTGTTAGCATGTTTGTCCCCCATGTATATCTTGTCATGCTAGCTTTGTAATATATGTTGGTAGATGATCCATGTGAACTTGTATCATGTCTTTGTTTAGTTCTTGTATATTGTTTGGCACGTTGTTCTTTGGTATCTTTTTGGTTTAGTGTTGTACCTTGTTGACATACTTGCTTGCCCATGCTTATTCATATTTGTGGAATCATGTTACAATGCTCTATTTATGTTAATTAATATTGTCAGTGCATTGTGTAGCATGTTGTGAGCTTTCCTTGGAGTTTTGGGCTTGTCTTGTCTTCAGGTTGTGTTGTTGTTCCTCCTTTCGGTTGGTTTTAGAGTTTTCCTTGCTCTTTCTTTTCCTAGCTTTTGCTTTGTTAGTTGCCCTTGGTTGAGGGGGAGCTTGGCTTCTTTTGATAGGGAATTTGATTCCAAGAAGGGTTGTGACTTTTTGGACAGTCTTTTTGATCCTTAAATTGGTATTCCTTCTATGGTATTCAATTGGGATCTTTGCGGTTTTGCAATTGGTACTTTTTCTATGGTACTCAATTGGGACCTTTGGTGGCTCTTCTCTCGCTTGGAGCGATTCTTGGTTGGTGTGTTCCCTTGTGAGCTTTATTGGTGTTAAGTCAAGTTCCTTGTCTCCTTATGCATTTTGCATTGCATTTGTATTTTATATCATGATGTATCGACTTTGGTAGGTTTGACATTTGTGTCTCGCATTCTGTCATATATCATGTTTCTTTTGATGTACATATCTACCAATGTTGCATTTGTATCATATTGCATTTTAGGATAATGAGCTTCTTCCATATGCCTCATTTGTGTTTCTTTGGCTATTTGTGAGATATTGGTCATGTGTGTGGAGAAATGGCTATGTGAGGCTATGCTCTTGGAATATTTGAGATATATGTGTTGTGAGATAGCCCTTTTTGAATCAAATGCTAATCTTGACTAAATTTGATGAAATGAGCTCCACTCATGTGTAGTAGTGTATCCATGTCCCGTTTTGGTCTAAATGTGCTTTCTATGCTTAGATTGTGCTTGGATGTCTTTTTCTTGCATTTGGGCCAAAGGCCGATATCATTGTGAATGTTTAGCCTATGTTGCATTCATGGAGGAGCATAAGCTTCTTTTTGCCGCAAAGGCACTTCATGTACCATGAAATGAATTAATCTTGAAAAGAAGTGTGTATGCTTGAAAAATGCTCCATCCATCATGTTTATGCTTAAAATGTCTTATCTTTCACACATGGGTGCAAAACATGTTGCATGGTGTTCACCAGTGGAGAAGTCTCCCCGAAGTGGACACATGGCTCATGAGCTTTAACATGACATGCTTTGCTTCATGGGTGTTTGCAATGATCTTTTGTTAAGAATTTGATCTCCTTGTATGATCTCTGGATGATATGCATGTTTTTGGCTAGAATATGACATGGATAGGGCTTTAAATTTGAAGTGAGCCATCTTTTGATAAAAGCTGCTCAAATCTGAAAATTTGCTTTGTCACATGCCTATATTTCAATATATTACTTGTGGCAATGCTTTGACTTTGCTATGATTCATATGTGTGCTCCTTGTCTCACTTCTAGCCTTTGCAACTAGATTAGGCCTATTTGAGAAGCTCATGTAGATGTTTATATGCTTTGTCTTACATTCATGCATTGTCGTCAAGTAGGAAAAGTTGCATTTGGGGGAGAAAATGTTTCAACTTTCGGGCATTTGTGGCATCCAGAGGGATACTCAGTTCAGGGGGAGAACTTGAGTTTGCATGCACATTTCAGGATAAGTGTGCATTTGTGTAGGGGGAGCTTTGGTGAGTCTCCTTTGTTTGCCTGAGTTGTGCTTTGGTGGTTGCTTTTTGCTCTATCACGTGTGTTTAGGGTGAGCTTTGTATGCTCTTTGTCCCTAGTGCATGTGTTTAGGGGGAGCTTGTGAGCTTGGTGTGCTCTTTTCTCTATCTCATGAGTTTAGGGTGAGATTTGTATGCTCTTTGGTCCTAGTTCATGTGTTTAGGGGGAGCTTGTGATTTTTGTGGTTTTGTGCCGGTGGTGTTGAGCCCCTTTGCCTCTTCTTGAGGAGCCGGCGGTTGACTTATGTTTTCGATTATCACATGATTGGTGTCGAGCCCTTTGTGCCTCTTCTTGAGGGATCGTGTGATTTCGCTTGTCCATGATCGGTGTTGAGCCCTTTGTGCCTCTTCTTGAGGGATCATGCATTCTTGTCTCGGTTGTGTCGAGCCGTTGCCCATGTCTTTGGGGACCGAGACATTGAGTTGGCCTTTGTGGTTTCTCTCATGCCAAGTGACCTTGTTCTTTGCTTTTGTGTGGTTTTCTTTCACTTGGATGAGGTGTTCGGTCTTTGCCCTCTCAAACCATTTCTTTGTGCTCACATGTTGTCAATCCGCTCCTCAAGGGGGAGAAATTTGGAAAATCAAGTTGATATGAACCTTGATTTGATGGTGATGAGCGGTTGACAAGTGTTTTGGTAAGAGTTTTATGGCACTTTGTGTTGATCATTTTGGTTTGATGGCTTTTAGGGATTGCATGTTGGTAGTGTGTCTCTTCGTTTGCGCTTAGCCCTTGTGCTTGCTTTGGTTTCGAAAGGAATTTGTCGGAGCATGCTTTTATCCCTTCTCACTTCAAGTGGCCTTTCGTTTGCTTTTTATTGGCTTTGTGGCGCTTGAATGAGTTCTTATTTTCTTTTTGACCTTCTTTTGTCAATGCACTCATCAAGGGGGAGATTGAGGAACCAAGTTGAGAAGCACCTTGGTCCGTGTGTGATGAGTGATTGACCGGATGGTTTGAAGCTTTGTGTGTGTAGTGTTCAGTTGTGTTGTGTGTGTTTTATTTTGTGTATTTACCTTATTGTTTATGTGGTGTGTTGTCAATGCACTCGTGAGGAGTGGTTGACAACGTTGTGTGGACTGAATCTTGGCCTAGTATTGCAGGTGTTGGTTGCGGCTTGGTTTGCGTTGGTGCAGGTGAAGAACAGGCGCGAAAGGTCTTAGCCTTGCGGGGCCTCCGAGGAGTGGAGAGACAAGTAGGCTTGGTTCGAGGGACCGGTGGCCGACGGGGGTCAAGTGCGAGCCTCATGGTGCAAGAAGAGCAAGACGAAGTCGTGGACATGGAGCCGGTGCATCGGTGGTGGCCAAGTCAAGGAACGAGGCAAGACCGAGTAGACCGTCCGGCGCCGGAGGTGAAAGGCTTGGCGGGCTCGACGCTTGGCGTGGTGAGGCCGGGCCGTGTACGCGGGGTTTGGTGGTTTGGCCACAAAACCATCGGAGGAGGGTTTCTCGGTTTGGGCCTCAAAACCGAGCCCGAGGGCCTGACGTGACGGAGACGGTATCCGGGTGCGTCGGGAAGCTTCGAGGCGGGCGACACGCGGCATGATCGAGGTGATTGCGTCGGGAGGACGTGAAGGCCCGATGGATGCACGGCCGTCCGATGGTGAACTTCATGTGTTGACTAAAATGCCCCCGTGAGGGCTTGTGTTGTACTCCTAGTGTAGGGGCACTTCGGTCTTTTCGGAGGGCCTATATATAGGAGGATGGGGCTGAATTTTCAGCCAACTCTTGGGCTAGAGGCGGCTGTACTCTTTCATTTTGGAGTGCTTTGGGAGAGAGGGAGAGAGGAGAGAGTGGCTCTTTGATTGGAGCTTTTTGCCATCTTAGATTTGGTTTCTAGGAGTGGCTTGTAATCGATTGGACAAGATATTCATAGTGATTTCATCCTCTAAATCTTGTGCCAATCTTTCTATTCCCGAATTTCTTTTATTGCTTTTTCGGAGCTCTTTTTGTGCTATTTTCGTGCTTGTTTTTGGTGCCTTTGTTCTTGGTGTGATTCCGCGGATTGGAGTGGGTTTCTCCCCGGATTTCTTTGAGGGAAACATGGATGGATGCCTTGCGCACCTTTGGTGATGATCTTGATCCCTCAAACGCCGGATTTGGCCTTCGATTCGTTGACTTTTGGATGAACCCTAGGTCTTCGTGTTCTTGGCAAGGATTTGCGATTCCGGGAGTTGTAGGGAGTTGGAGACCATAATTTTTGGGGCATAACCTCTCCTTGGGGTGTTCATCATCTCCCCAAAATTTCGTCTCAAGACTCCAAGTGGTTTGGGAGATCCGTCGATCGAAAGTTTGGGCTGTTTCGCGGGCTGATTTTTAGGGGGGGCGGTACTACCGACACTGTGTAGGTAGTACCGATGACCTGATTTTCAGCTGCCAGAGAGTCCTTATCGGTAGTACCGACACAAGGTCGGTAGTACCGATAGTCGGAAGTACCGACCCAGTGCCGGTAGTACCGATAACCTGGGTTTTAGGTGCCGAAGCCCATATCGGTAGTACCGACTCCGGGGGCGGTAGTACCGACAATTTCTTGCAGCTTTGCCTCGTGCTAGCTTTTTCTCTCGGTTCGTTTGGCGCTTGCTTCCGATTTGTTCTTAGGCTTGATCTAACTTGTTCCTAGGGTCAGTAGGTCCGTTGTGACTACGTGATCTTGGCAAGTTCATGCGAGATTCTTCGGAAGTGATTTGGGGGCATAGGCCAAGTTCTTGAGAAGAATTTTTATCGGCTCCCATTCACTCCCCCCCTCTCTGGTCGCCTAATCGGTCCTTCAGACATGAAGTTACTTGGACGGAATTCAAGAGAGATTTCAAAGACCACCACATCCCAAAAGGACTCATGGTTAGAAAAATGAAAGAGTTACTTGCTCTTAAGCAAGGTGATGACACTGTGTATCAGTATGCACAGAAGTTTAATAGCCTCTGCCAGTATGGAGAACATCACGTGGACACCGACGCCAAAAAGATGGAACGTTTTCGTGATGGTCTCAGGAGTGAGTTGTACGAAAGACTAAACCTATTAGAGCCAAACAGTTATCATGAGGTAGTGAACAAAGCTATCTCGCAAGAGGATGCCATGATGAAGGTACAGAAGGAGAAGAAGAGGCATAATGAAATCGCTTCAGGAATTGGGTCAGGCAAGAAATTTCGTTTCGTCAAGAAGAATGCGCATGGTTTTTTCCAATCATCCGCATCAGGCCATTGGAGAATGACTCCGTCCCAGTATAAGCCTTCGGGAAATTTTCAGTACCGCCAGGCTCAGCCACAAGACTTCAAGCCAAAGGAATTTCAACCCCGTGTTTGCTACAATTGTAGACAACCCGGGCATTATGCCAAAGAGTGCCCAAACCCTAAGAGGATCAAGACCGAACAACAAACTCCGAACCTCGGAATAGCTAAGCGCAATCGTGACAAGCAGCCCATAATTCAAGCGAAGCAAGGTCAGCTTAACTTCACGGGTAACCTTTCTATCCGAGAGCATGCCTTCATACCGTTTGCCTTAATGATGGGACTTACCGCCTTTCCCCATCTTCTAGTTGCTTTAAGAGCTAAACCCGGAAATCTTGGTGAACAAAGGTAATGACACACTGGTTACTAGCTTTCCCTTTCTTCATAGAAATCCTTAAAGTAATCAGCACTTCTCAACTTCGTCTTCCACCGGAATCCCCAAGTTTCACCCCAATCAACCGGATAAGTTGAAGGAGTAGGATCAAAGATTCTTGAGAAATCACGGTCAGATCTTGGGACCGTTGGACCCCATTCGTTTCAGTGCCGCGACTGTACGACGCCATAGTGTCGCCCTGCCATCTCTTTTCCCGCGACCACGATCACGTCGTCGAGACCTCACGGGCCGACCATTATCGAGCCCCGTGTGGCAACCGCTGGATCGCCCGCGAGCCCCTACCTCAGTCGGTTGGGATGACCGATGCGTCCCGTAGGGCTATATAAAGGAGAAACCCTCCTGCGGTGTTGCCATTGCCAAGTCTCGCCTGCCTTCAATTTCGATAGACAGTGTCGCCACTTTTATTTTTCCTCCGGCTAGTTTTGGCCAACCCACTACTAGTCCATCTTTTCTGCTTCGCCCGCTCGCCGATTAAGCTGGTTAGCCGTCTTCGTCAACCACCTCCTGAAAAAGCTCGAAGAAGACCGAAGGAAGAACCCCGCCTCCATCGTCGACCATGTCCCAGATCGGGGAGATGTTTGAGTCCCTCCACTGGACGCTTGCAGCGATGTATCTCTGCATTGTCGACGGAGTTTGCCTCCTTTTAGTTTTCCATGTACGCATCCATCGCCCTCTCCCTCATGAACTGCGATGAGGTAGCGAGGAGAGTCCCATGTATCTTTTGCCCTATATGAATTCTCGCTACCTAGAAATGTAAGTGAGTACATATTTCATCTTGTAACCCTTGTCTTGCAAGAAAGAGTTGCCCCACTATTGTTGTCGAATCTCGGGACGAGATTCTGTTTAAGGGCGGTAGGCTGTGACGCCCCAGGTTTTCGACCAGGTTAATTAACCCTAATCATCCAATCAATAAGTGTTGACTTTGGTCAAACGATAGCCAACCTGGGCCAGCACCTCGAAAACATCACCGACAAACCCTAACGACACCTATTGGTCAACCCAAGTTCACCTTGGTCAAAACCCCACTCAAAAACCCTTGACTCCTTGTTGACCCATCCATGTCAGCCAGAACTTTTGCCGCGTTCTCCAAATTTTCCCTAAACACTTCAAATTCTCCCAATACAAAAGTTGTGTATTTTGTCGAGGGACACAACTTTCGTGTTGAGTGGCATTGCTGGTTTGAAGTGCAAATTGGTGAAAAATGCAAGTCAATGTCTGCTTTCACTGTTCACCAGGGCCGAGATTTCTGTCAAGTTCCCCTGCAGTTTATGTCGAATCCTTTGATGTAAAACCTTAGAGCCTTTGCAAACTTTGTAGAGGGTAGTGTGGTGAGTAAGTTTGGTAGTCAAGCCTTGGTGCAGTTCTGTTTGGAAAAATTGAGAAAATCCAATTCAAAGTAGGGTACTTGGAATGGCTTGAGCGAGAGCGCCGCCCTGCACGACGTCACGTGGCGCCGCGCCGCGTCGCGCGCGCTCACCGCGACCCACCCCTCGGGTCCGAATGCCGAGGCGCCGTCGACCCGCCGGTCCATGCGCCGTAGAACCACCGTTCCCGCCCGCTCCCTTGACGCCACGTGCTTCGCATCCATGGGCCGCGGTGCCGCCGTACCCGCGCCGCGCCGCCCAACCAACCGCGCGCCGGCGTAAACGCCGCACGTCGCCGCCGCCCATTCGCGCCGTACTCCGGCCATGCCACAGCCCATACCTAGATTAGCTTCGACTTGGTGCCCAAGCCATCGCCTCAACCGCCTTGTGCACGGCTATAAAGCCGGCCAGCCCTTCCTCGCGCGGGCGCCGAGCCACCGCCGTCCGCCATAGGTGCCTCACGGTGAACCCCACCCCGCCTGCTTTTCCTCGCCAACACGTGTTGCTTCCCACTTCGTAGGACCCCCCTGTAGCTCTTGCGCGCGCTTGTTGGTCTGCTCGAGCTGCCAGCTCGCCGGAAGGATCTCTCCCGCGGCCGCCGCCGGACAGTCGACGACGAGCTCTGCTTCCCGCTCGTCTCGCGAGCCAACCAACCACCTCAGCGCATCCCCTAGACCCTAGTGAAGCTGCCCGTGCAACACATTGGCCTGTTCCGTCCCTGTCCTCGCCGGAATTCGAGCACCCGCGGCCGTGCCACCACCGGTCCGCCGCCGCCGCTCGCCGGCAGTACCCCGGGCCAATCCTCCACCACCCATCGACCACGGGTGAGCTCAATCGCCGTTTACCCCGCTTGTTTGCCTGCCGCGCCTCTCCTCGCCGCCGGCAAGCTCGCCGTTGCCGTCGGTTCCAAGGGAGGGGAAGGCAAGGGCATAAGTGTGAGGATTTAAAAACTTCCAGGGACCCGAGTGCTAAAAGATTCTATACTCTTTGATGTGCTTTAGCTGGAATTTGTAAAATCAATTAAAAATTGTAGAAAAATCCAAAAAGAGAAGCCCAATTTTGTGGTGCTCTGTGTACCTAAAATTACAACTTTGACCAAAGGTGTGTATATTTTTGAGCTTTAGATTTTGCTTGAAAATACAAATGTAAAATACGTAGATCTGTGATTCTGTGAAATCTACCAATGATCTAGAGCTGAACTTTGGATATGTTGTGGGAACTAGTATGTCTAGGATCTGTGACAACAATTGCACAAAGTTACTGAAGGAATCTCTTTATAAAATCATTTTGTGAAATTGATAAATCTGCCTAGATGATTTTTGTAGCTCCAAATATATTTTTGAGCCCAACTTCTGGCTACTGTCTTTTGTTACCAAAATGCATCCTTGGTGAATTTACCATGATTTTATTTTTGTTACAAATATTATTTCCTCATTTATGCATGTTTTTAATCATAAATTTGTGTAGCATGTTTCATAAAGGCTATATGTGTGTTTGTTAGATCTTTAAGCTTGTTTTGGACCAAAGCATGTGTGAGAGGAAGTTTGGACTCAGTTCTGTTGTGATTATTTTAATATGCAATATTCCCTTATATGCTAGCTAGTAATGCACATAATTTGTGTAATTAATTGCAGTGGTGCTAAAACCCCTGTTCTTGCTGCCCAAGGAAGTGCTCCTGGTCAGTAGGACCAATTGGTGCTGCTGGTTAGATTTGACATGTTTTAGTTGGCTACAAGGAGTTTAAACTAGTCTAATCTAGTAAAGGGAAAAAATAGGAAAAAATGCATTCTTTGTGTATAAGTTAAGGGTTTGAGCTAAGGAAGTCAAATAGTGGTATTAAAAGTAAATTTAATTGCTGTTGGTAAATAAAGGTAATTTTCTTTTATAACCATGCCATTTTTCACATCCTGCAAGTGTCACATAGTCTTTTGTGTTGCTTCAAATAAGTAAATGTCGAATGCTTTTCTTAAGGGGAATATGACCAACCCTATCCAACTTGTAGCTTTGCTACTGTTTTGCTGATGTAAATCAAATTAATTTGTTTAGATATATGTACACAGTCACCGTAAAAGTCTAGATAATAAAGCAACACATATTGTTCCTTTATAGGAAAAGTATGCTGAATGTATTATTATCTAGGTGAATGCGTTCAAGAATGCACCTCTTGGTTGTCATAAGTTGTTTGAAATTAATTAATTTCAAATGGTCACTTAAGTCTTGCATTGCATCCTCCGTGTAGAAGTCCCCGACGGTAATTACACGCTCGTGTCAGAAGACGTGGACGAGGGAGCTGGAGGAGGCGTGCACTACGTCGCCATAGAGCAAGACCCGGACCAAAGTCCGGAAGATTGCCTAACTGCTTGTGCTAGCGAAGGCAAGCCCCGGTTTTATCATTACCCATGTTTTATTTAACTTTATGCAACTACCTATGTTATTCTATGTGCATTTACGTTCAGGAATTGGATGAAACCTTAATTGCATGTTCCCTAGGTGCCTATGTTCCTCTACTAGTATCCTAGGTCACTAGATGCTATGCTCTAAGGATCCGATACAAGTCGAGTGATGTTCGTCACTCGCGAGAATAGGTTTTCCTTTGTGGAAATCCCCAATTAAATTAATGAATTGCTCATGTGGTAAGAGCATGGGATTTGGGCTCCGGTCCAGTGGCTTCGTGGGCTAAGCTTTTGAAAGTACTACGCACTTGTCGGGAATGGGACCGGTAAGCCTAGTACCTTAATGAGACGGTACGGGATTTTACTACTACTAATCTCGATTCGTCTCCTGCCCGGCTTGCAACCGGAAGGAGGGTACATGTGTGAGGCTGGATGCATTGTGTGGGGCATTCCAGATAGCCCTGTATCCGGGACTGTAGGCTATCATCCCAACCCGAGGATTTTTGGGAGCCGTTTGGTCGGTGTCAGCTCTGTGGGGCACCGCTCCGTGTGTTTAGGTTGCCTTGCAAGGTGTATGAATCAATCGATTGTCGGCCTCTCACCGTTATCCGAGACTGCTTAATCAGCTGGCCATGATATCCCGTAATAATGGAACTATGTGAAACCTTCTGCGTGAATTAATTGTGTGGTACAATTCGTGCTTGTATCAGTTGCTCACTTAGTAATGATAACCTCACTAGAAACCGAGCTAAAATATTGAAAGTAAGGATCCATGATCTTAGTTTCTTTTGGCAAAACAAACCCCCTAGCCAAAGGCCTACATGATTAGAGGTAAATTTTTGTCGGGTAGGTCTTGCTGAGTATTAGTATACTCAGACTTGCTGTAATTGTTGTTTTCAGGTGAAGTGGTTTGGCCTGGTAAGATTCCACCCGGCTGGGAGCTGGAATGGGTGGATGAGGACGTTGAGTAACGGTGTCATAGATGGCCTCTGGTGATGTCGTAACGTATTGTTATTAGAACTTCCACTGTTTTAGTAAAACTCTGAATGACTTATTACCATGTTGGAATTAATGGTTTGTAATAATTGGACCCTATGGGGAGATTAGTATTAAATTGTAAGGCACTCTGGACTCTCCTTCGGGGGAGTTTTAATGCATTCGTTCGATCCTCTCTGTGTTTTCAAGTGATTCACCGGGCGTAAACCCGGCAACACTCAATGGGATGCTTCCTTATTATCGCTTAATGACCAAGTGGAGTGGTTTAGGCGATAGTACGGAATTATCTCGGGTGGGGTTGTCACGGTGATGCAAGTAGTCTTGTTACCTTGCTTAGTATCATGCGGTGGATTTAAGCTTGGTTCAAGAGGGTTTCCTGTTAGATCATGAGTCATGCGGTAGGCTAAGATCTAGCTCGAAGCTAGTTATCGGCTCTATTAGATTTGGCAAGATCTAATAGATTCATTAAGTTACCACGTGTTGCTTTGAGTTTTGCTTTATGTTTTAAATTCATACAACACTCTTTTGCCCAATCTAGATCGATTAGTTTCGGCTTTACCTCTTTGAGATCCATATGATGTGCTTTTAAGTCTTTGTTTCTTATAAAGGATCAAGTGCTCTCAATAGCTGAATTTAGATCAATCTAGATTGTCACGTGTTGCGGGTTCAAGTCTTTGACTTTTCAAATGCTTGTTCCTTCTGCACGGAACCCGGATCGGCTGTACAGCTGTATTCGGTAATGCTATCACGAGTGAAACGTGCTCATAAGTTTGTTTTAAATAATGTATGCTTTTAGCCTTCCATATTTAGATCGTATCATGCGGTGGATTAATCTATTTGTGGTTGGTGGCGTGGTTTCAAACAAGTTGTATCATGCGTTGGATTAACTTGTTTGGTGTCACACTCGACGGGTTTGAAAGTGCCTAGACATGCGGTAGACTAGTGCTTTTGGCCTATGCATGCTTGTTTACTTCATATTTATAATCATGCTTTCATATTATTTATTTTAATTGTTATTTATCCTCAAAAATCGGTCATGTCCACGAACGAGCAACTCTATCTAAACAAAGACCGATCTTTTGTCATGCTTACGTCATACATTCGGCTATATCCTGGTTTCATGTTTTAAAGCTCCCGAATGATGTTTAAACTGTTGACAGATAGCTTGTTGTAGCTATATGTCATTTTAATTGGCTTTCTAGCCGTAAATACGGAACTGTCGGGTACCACCCGGCACGTTCTAGTTTCAGGGAAATTGAATGGCACGCTTCGGATCCGGCACGTGTTTTAAGCCAGCTTCGTTCGGCTTGCTGTGTGCTTGGCACGGGTTGCTGATTTTGCGTCAACAATGTTATCCAGCATCAAAGCATGATATGTATCAACACTAAGATCATTTTGCTTTGCAAGTCTATATGCGCCCAGATTCACCTCAACAGGCAAAACAACCTCTTGACCATACACAAGCTCAAAAGGAGTAACTTTAGTAGCCCCATGCCTAGAAATGCGATGAGCCCATAAAGCTTCAGATAACACTTCATGCCATCTTTTAGGATTGTCTTCTATCTTCTTCTTAATGAGCTTAACTAGTGTTTTATTACTAGACTTGGCTTGACCATTAGCTTGAGCATAATATGGGGATGAATTGAGCAACTTAATACCATAAGAATTAACAAAATCACACACCTCTTTAGCCACAAATGAAGTACCTTGATTCGTAGTTAAAGTCTGTGGAATGCCAAATCTATGTATAATGCTCTGTAATAAACCCAATCACCTCCTTGTGTGTCATGTTCTTGAGAGGAATTGCTTCAGTCCACTTGGTAAAATAATCAGTTGTCACAATTACAAAGCAATGTCCTTTAGTTGACGGAGGATGTATATTGCCAATGAAATCCAATCCCCAACCTCTAAATGGCCAAGGCTTGATAATCGGATGTAACAACGCAGCAGGCACCAACTGAACATCTCCATGCTTTTGACACTCTTCACATCCTTTGTAGTACCTAAAGCAATCGGCTATCATAGTAGGCCAATAAAAGCAAGCCCGCCTAAGAAGCCACTTCATCTTAGGAGCCGATTGATGAGTACCACAAATTCCCTCATGTACCTCAGCCATAGCTAGCCTTGCTTGATCAGGACCTAAGCACTTCAAAAGCAAATCATCTGCCGTCCGACGATATAACTCACCATTATCAAGGATAAACTTAAGTGGCCATCATCAGACTTTTCTGTCACTTAAACTTTTAGGATCCTGCAAATACTATAATCAGAGGCGTTCTCCAATCCCCCACTTCGTCCTCAACAATTTTGGAAGTAATAGTGGCCGAAGTAGGGTTGTCCCCCGAGGGGCGGTCCGACCGGCCCGAGGGGGGCGGTCTGACCGGGGTACCCGGTTTGACCGGCCTAGGTGGCGGTTGAACCGGGTCCTCCAGAACATAACCCTCGGCTTCACCAAACATCGGTTTCCGTTCTTCAAAATTTCTTTTCTGAACATTATATCCATATGCTTGCTAAGCCAGAGCGTTAGCCTTTGAATTCTCCTCCCGTGGTACATGATATATCACAAATTCATCCATGCAAGATATAATGTCCAAACATTTATCAAGATAAGCATTTAAAGAACCATTTAAACATTGACATACCTTGGATACTTGCTGTACCACTAGTAAAGAATCACCATAAGCTTCTACATGTTTCACTCCCATGTCATGTAATATGTGCAATCCAAACAAGAGAGCTTCATACTCAACTTGATTATTAGTACATTTATGATCCAACCGGCTAAGGGCTTCAAAAATAGCCCCACTAGGTGACATAATAATAATTCCAACACCACAACCACTTCTACAAGCCGATCCATCAAAATGTAATTTCAATGGAGTAAAAGTTACATAACCGACATCTAGATCAAGTTGCTTATCAATCTTATGTTGAACAATAAAGTCGGCTACTATTTGACCTTTCATTGATCCAATAGGTTCGCAACGCAAATCATATTCAACAAGAGCATAAGCCCACTTGTCGACTCTACCACTAAGAATAGGGTTTTGCAACATATATTTAATTATGTCGGTTTGGCATGCAACATAACAAGTACTAGACAATAAATAATGCCTTAACTTGGTACAGGCATAATATAAAGACAAACAAAGCTTTTCAATAAAGGCGTACCTCGTTTCAGCGTCTAGCAATCTTCTACTCTCATAAGCAACAACATACTCCTTGTCATCGGTCTCTTGAGTCAAAACAGCCCCAATAACACTTGGCTCTACCGCAACATAAAGCCGGAAGGGAAAACCACTCTTAGGCGCTTGAAGAACAGGCGGCGAAGTCAAATAACTCTTAATCTCATCAAAAGCCCCCTGCTGTTTTGCCCCCCAAGTGAATTCAGCACCACTTTTTAATCGAAGTAAAGGAGTAAAAGCATCAACCTTCCCAGACAAATTGCAAATGAATCGCCTCAAGTAATTAACCTTGCCCAAGAATCTCTGTAACTCTTTTTTAGAAGTAGGAGCTTGAACCTTCTTAATCGACTCAGTCTTTTTAGGATCAATCTCCACACCTTTCTCATGCATAATGAAACCCCAAAACTTGCCAGCCGACACTCCAAAAGCACATTTGAGTGGATTCATCTTTAAACCATACCGACGCATCTTTTCGAATGCAAGTCTCAAATTGACTAAATTAACAACAATATCACCGATATAGACCTCTACGATAATACCAAGCAAGTCATGAGAAATCTAGTTCATAGCCCTTTGATAAGTAGCACCAGCATTTTTCAAACCAAAAGTCATGACTACCCACTCAAACAAACCCACAAATCCTGGACATATAAAGCCGTTTTGGAGATAACCTCTTCAGCCATAAAGATTTGATTGTAACCAGCATTACCATCAAGAAAGCTAAGTACACTATATCCAGATGCAGAATTAACAAGAAAGTAGGCTATAGGCATAGGGTATTCATCTTTAGGAGTTGCTTTATTGAGATCTCTAAAATCAATGCAAGAACGAAGTTTCTTTGTTCCTTTTTTTCTCAACGGGCACAAAATTAGAGATCCAATCAGCATATCGACAAGGCCTAATAAACTTAGCATCAAGCAACTGATTGATTTCTTCTTTCACTCGGTCATAAATATCATGATTAAAATTCCTACGAGGTTGTTTATAAGGCTTGAAACCAGGTTTAATAGGTAATTTATGTTCTACCAAATCACGACTTAAACCAGACATCTCATTGTAAATCCAAGCAAAGCAATCAAAATACTCTTTCAAAATCTTTACGAACTCAAGCTTAAATGTAGGATCAAGATTCTTGTTTACAAATGTCGGCCTAGGTACAGTGACATCACCAATATCTACCTCCTCAAGAGAATCAGCTGACGTAAACCATTGTCCTAACTTGCCCAAATCATCAAGATCCTCAATGGCTTCACATGTATCAGTCCTATGCGCCCGATAATGATCAATTCTCTGCTACAACCACTCTTTTGTTGAACTCACTGAGTCACATGAAGTGATTTAGCTGATTATCAGATGGCTTTATGACAGCAGGAATGAAACCATTGTTGGAACAACTAACAAACTCATAATCAAATAAATCTAAACCAGATAGACACTTTACATCATCATGTATACCTATAGAATGACTATCGGCTATAGCTACACAAGTAGAATTATCACCATGCACTACTTCTACTTCATCATCTACCCATTGTATCAACATATGGTGCAAAGTAGAAGGAACACATTTATTTGCATGAATCCGATCATGACCAAGGATAAGACTGAAGTTACCTTGTGTCTCAGTGACGAAGAAAGTCATAGCGAGCGTCTTGCTTCCCATAGTGAGCTCCATGGAGATCACGCCTTTAGCTCCCATTGGCTCGCCTCCTCCAACCCCGATGATGCTCATGTTGGTCTTGATCAGCTCCTCATCTGAACCTCCAAGCTTCTTGAATAGAGAATACGACATCAAGTTGGCAATCGCACCTCCATCCACTAGCATCTGAGAGATAGGCTTCCCATTGATATGACCCTTCATGTACAAAGCCTTCAGATGATTATCAGTGTCTTTAAGCTTCTAAAACACATCATCCTTAGGCCCAAAGTCAAGATGAGCCAAGTCCTCCTCTGTAGGCACCGAACCATTAACAAACAAATGAACCACATTGATCTCAAGGTTCATCCGCTCTGGAGAAGAACTGTAATCCACAAGTTGTTCGTTGTCCTCTGGAGTATGGACAAACGAAACCTTGTCATCACATACCATAGGGATCGAAGAAGCGCAACCGAGCGGCGTTTCTGGAGACCCCGGTCTGACCGCCTGGTCACCCGGTCCAACCGCCGGGGCGGTTGAACTGCCCCCTCTGGCGGTTTGACCGCCCCTGTCTGGGTTGCTGCCTTGACTCTCCACTCCTTTCTCTGTGGTACCATAAGCCTGTAGCTATTGAAATCCTCATCCCTCTTCTTCTCTAATTCCTTCTCCTTTTCTCACGTAGCCTCAATCGTCGAAGCTTCCTCATCTGAGTATGAGTCAGACCGGGAGGACACCACCTTGGCAAAAAACACTCCAGACGAGACTTGCTTTCCGCTGGCCTCATGATCATTAGCAACAGATCCCTTTTGAGTTAGTGTCACAACCTAATTGTTTGGCACAATCGGTCTTTTGCCACTTCCCTCAACGGGAATGTTCATTGTCCCAATCTGAATAATGTCAAGGATAGTAGTCATTTCTGGGTTAATATCCATCTCCTGAAATTCCTCCTTTCTGATATTGGGCTTGTAGACCTTCTTTGGAGGAAATTGCTCTTTTCTGGGCAGGGCGGTCTGACTGCCTGTAGGGGGCGGTCTAACAGGGTCAGCCAGATAACCCTACCCCATTTGTCGTGGAGTCTAGCGACCCTGTGTATGTCTTGATATTTGATCCAGTGCTGATCTCCTTGGTCCTCCCCATCCAAGATGAAAAGATTGCTGATACGGCACTCACGTTACTTCATTATCATCATAGATAGGGTGAACTGATGGAGCCCAATCTGGAGTAAAGTTTTGCCTCTGAGATGATCCACCTCTGAACCTGATGGCTGCCCTGGGAGACGATGCTGGTCTCTCTTGATGTGGAGGTGATCTCATCCTTTTTTTACCGGCCGATCACTTGTAATGGCCTTTTGTTTAGAATATTTGTCAAATAGCATATCAAACGTGACATTTGGCTTTGGAATGCTTCTTTGATTCTTTGCCACGTTAAGCTTTCAGTTTCCTATCTCAGGTCGCTTCGGAACAAGCATCTTTGGGCGGCCATGTGCAGGGGCGGTTTGACCGCCCTGTACCCCTAGTCTAACCACCCTGTCCAGGACAGGCTCGGTTGTGTGTTGACCAGACAGTGTGGACGATCATTGCCCCCATGTCTAGATTCTTTGATAGTAATCTTGACAGTCTCTCTGCCATCAGGGGCCTTTTCATATGCCACTTCTCTAGCCAACTCTTTTCCCCTCAAATCGGGCTTAGCTTCCCTGACCATCACGTTCTTGCCCTTAGTAGCTTCGGCTTGATGCGGCCGAACCAAGACCTTGGGCTGCTGCAACTCCATGGTGTTGATGGGAAAAGGTTGCTTATCCACTTGCATCTCATGAAGCATCAAACGACCTTCATTACTGGACGATTGAATCTTACGACGAAACACATTGCAATCGTTAGTGGCATGAGAATAAGAATTATGAAACTTACAATATGCACATCGTTTAATTTCATCAAGTGGAGGCATAGTATGAGAAATTTTAATGTTTCCAAGCTTAAGTAACTCATCAAAGATGCGATCACATTTAGAAACATCAAAAGTAAATTTTAATTCTTCTTGCTGACCTTTAGTAGCCGGCTTAAGAGATGCACAAGAACTAGCTTTAGACTCTGAAGGCCATACAAATTCAGCAACATACACTTCATTCTTGTCGTCTCAACTATAAGAATCATGTTCAACAACATGCACATTAGACCGACGAGGTTTAGAGTGTTCTTTTTCTTTATTCAGTTTTATTTCTTGTGCCATACCTCTAACAAGAACATTAGCAAGCGTATGAAATTCTGCACCTTCTAATCTATCTCTAATAGCAGGTCTTAAACCTCTAGCAGCAAGATCAGCAAGGTCAGAATCAGTGAGAGACAAATTAAAACAACAATTTTTAACTTCTTTAAAGCGCTTAAGGTAATCAGAAACTGATTCCTCTTTATTTTGTCTAACCAATGTTAAATCTGTCAATTTTAGTTTGTAGCTTCCACTAAAGAAGTGATCATGAAACTTTTGCTCTAGTTGATCCCAAGAATCAATGGAGTTGGGAGCTAACGAAGAAAACCAAGCAAAAGCGGTACCAGTCAAAGACAATGAAAACAAACGAACTTTTAAAGAATTATAGGTACCAGCTTCACCTAGTTGAGCAGTATATTGACTAATATGTTCCCAGGTTGTACGGTTGTCATCACCACTAGATTTAACAAAATCAGGCATACGCCAACCCGGGGGCAAAGCCACATAATCAAAATCAGTCCTATATGGTTTTTGATACAATCTAGTATTACCCATATCGACGCCGAGTTTATTTTTCATCATGTTAGCTATCTCTTCCTTAAATTGAGCCAATTCATTCCTAGCAGCTAACTGAGATTGCATTGCAGTTGTTCTTAAGTTACTCACAGGGGGTTGATTAGGATTTTGTATGCGATGCAAGTCGGTAAACATATCATTAGGCACACCATTAGATGGAGCAACATTAGGGATAAGTGGTGATGTGTGAGCTATTGTGCTATACATTGGTGAAACAGTACCATAAGCATTATTTTGACTCTAAACCAATGTACTAGGCACAACCGACAAAGGCAACGACTGATCCGGTGCCATGACCATCTGGCCAGACGGGGCGGTTAGACCGGCCTGGGGGGCGGTCTAACGGGGTCGGCTTAGGCAATGGAAATTGCTCCGGATAAAACCCCGTCGGCATTCCATACAGATGAGCTTCAGGTGAAGCTTCCTCTGCTACTGACGTGGTCGAATGCAGAACCCCTTGTGAATCTACTTGAGGGATGCCATCATTAGATATATTAATAACACGTTTACCGTCTATTTTTTCAAGGTGAGTAACAACACTAGCAACTGTTGATGCAAAATGTGCACCTAGAGCCAAGCACACAGCAAGCCGAACAAGCTGGCTTCACACGTGCAAAGAATCACAAGACGTGCCAGTCAATTTTCTCTAAAAATCAACAAAAGACGAAGTAGTTAAATACCAAAGCTTGGAACTTGCCGGGTGGTACCAGACAGTTCCATATTTACGGCTATAAAGCCAAATGGGATGACATATAGCTATAGAGAGCTATCTGCCAGTAAATCGAGACCATTCAGGAGCGTTAGAAAGGAAAAAGTAACATAGCCGAATGGGTGACGCAATCATGACGACGATCGGTCTTTGTTTGGACAAAGATGCACGTGCGCAAGACCATGACCGATCCCCGTGGTGATCAACGTTAAATAAATAAATAAAGTAAAGCGCGAGCATAAACATGTAATAAACAAGCATGCATAGATCCAAAGCACTAGTCTACCGCATGTCTAGGTACTTTAAAACCCGTCGGGTACGGCACCAAACAAATCTATCCACCGCATCATACAACTTGCATGGGGTTCGTACCACTTTCCACAAATAGATCTATCCACCGCATGATACGATCTAAATGTGGAAAGCTAAAAGCATACATTATTTAAAGCATAAATTACGCACGTGTTCTACTCATGAGAAACATAACCGAATGCGGCTGAACAGCCTATTCGGGGTCCATGAAGAAGGAACGAACATTACCGAGCGAGATAAATCCATCAGATTGATTTGAAATCTAATCCACCGGATGACTAGCTCCAAAGCAACCCAAAAACCTGCATCTACCGCGTGATACTCAGTTCTTTCAAGATTTATACAAACGTTGGCAAGCTTGAACCCGCAACACGTAACAACCTAGATCGATTCGGTTTCGGCTATCAAAGAGCACGTGATCCATGCGTTAAAATAGCCAAATGCACGAACTCGACTCGCATAAGGATCATCAAAAGGGATAGAGCCGATCCAAACCCATCTAGATTGGGCAAAAAGGTGTTACATGAATTTAAACATAAAGCAAAAACTCAAAGCAACACGAGGTAACTTAATGAATCTATTGAATCTTGCCAAAATCCAATAGAACCGATAACTAGCTTCAAGCTAGATCTTAGCCTACCGCATGGCTCATGACCTAACAAGAAACCCTCTTGAACCAAACTTGAATCTACCGCATGACATTAAGCATGGTAACAAGACTACTTGCATCAGATCTAAATCCACCGCATGATACTAGATATGATACAAGGTTGCCGGTACTCACAGAGGTCGACGGATCGATGAACCCTCTCGAAGAACTCGACGACACGACAAATGGACTCCAGGGTTTGGCGTAAAGCCGGTTTGTATTGAGAATGATTTCGTCTATGTTACATACATTCAGGGCTCATATTTATACCCTGCCAAGCACAACCTCGAATGGATTTGATACCTAATTTATCTCTAAGCTTGATCGCTTATCCATCCATTCGTCCTCTTCGCTTGAGCCACGTCACCGCACAATCCCGCAAAATCAGCTCAACTGTTCCCTTGCCGAATGGAAGCAGATAGCCGACCGCGGATTTTTCTGCCGAACGCATCTGAAGAAACCTTCCTTCCGCCAGACGGACTCCTCATCGAGCTGGACCCACAAGTCAGACTCCTTACCAAATTTCGGTGTTAACAGCAACCAAACTACTCTAATCGTTAAACGCACGTTCGAATCTATCAGTAATAGCAGATAATTGCGTAACTAGATCAGGAGGGGATGCTTTACTTACAGTGGGTATTACCTCAACCTTGTCCTTGTTTAGCTTGATCGCCGGCAACTCGAAATTTTGATTGAGTGTCACCTTGACTGAATGATCCTTCTTGGCACCAAAGAGGAATTGCTACTTGATGTACTCTTGCAGCTCCGTGCACTTCCTCTGGTCTTCTTCGCTGAGTTCTTCGATGTTCACCATGATCACATTTTTCTTGTCAATGTTGCACTGTGATCCCATGTGAAAATCGAAAGATCGTTGTGAAACAAGATCTATGTTCCCCATCGGAGTCGCCAAAAGTGTGTTGACGTTTTTTTGGTCGAACACACGAGTGCGCTGGATCGCGCGGTAGTCAATATCACCTCGTCGATGTTCCCAGCAAGGGCCGGTCTAACCGCCTAGGGGGGCGGTCTAACCGCCTTGGACAGGAACGTCGCCAAAAACCTAAGATCGCTACCCCAGGAGGGACCCTGTCAGGGACAGTGCGCCTAGGTTTGTTCTAAGGTCGGAGGTCTTGCCGTGCAAATAGTACTTTACAACTCGGAATCAAGCTAAACTCCTAATTCTACCAGAAATCTGGGTGACCCGGTTAGACCGCCCACGGGGGGTGGTTAGACCACCTTGCTCCTTTGTGCCAGACCAGCTACAGGACACCCGGTCAGACCGCCCCTGGGACCCGGTCTAACCGGCCTGCCTGGCCCGAGTCAGCCTTTGCCAATTTTGGGTGTCAACACATATCTTTCCATGTTGCCGCCCATACACTTCATGTTGTAATGCCAATTTTTATTTCTTCAGTCCACCATTCTTTCAGATTGATGGTTTCTATGTTTCATATGATGAGTTATATGAATCCTTGAAGCCAAGGGGGAAACTTGACAACAATGTGATGACATTATGGACTTACCAGTTCAACCATGATGAAGCTGATGCTTAGGCAGATAACAATAGCATCATAAAGAAATATGCATTCTCATCTAATGCAACGGTGAAAGATTTAAATCAGTTTTAGTTCCTTGTTTCCCAATTTTTTTTGTTCTGCACTTTTAACAGATTTTTTCTATTCAACATTATTTTAGAACAAGCTCATTGTTGAACCTGCAAAATTCAAATCTGAATCTTGCGCAAGTATATTGAAGAGGCTAAACAACAAATGGAATTTGTCAAAAATGGATCTGGTATTGCAAATTTAGAAATTACTCTATATAAGCCAGTTTTTTTTTGCTAGCTCATTGTGAATTTGATGTTTGAACTTGTTTCCCATGTGTTCAGCTATTCTTCCCTATTGTCCACAATCACCATTGGGCAGTCACATGCATGCATCAATGTGTCTCTAAAGAAAACATTATGGTTCAATTCCGTCAATGCTTCTAAAAATACCCCATGTTTCCATGCTGCAAATAATTTGGTAACTATGAATTTTTCCCCTTCTTTTTCTCACTCCCATTTTTGCCGCAATCTCATATCATTGTCAAAACTGAATACCTGCTATGCTTCGTATGTTTAGATCAATAATTTTTCAAAAGCCGCCATGCAATCAGGAATTCTCAAAGAAGATGTATCACAGTACAGATGGATATATCCTACAGATTATCCACAACAAAACAATATGTATGTAGCATTTTTTTTGCATTGTTTCAAACTATGTTGTCCCATAATGTTTTTTCTCTTACTTTTTCTTACTTTGTTCTTCGTCTTCTGTTGTTGTAAGATATGATTGTGGCCCGTACATAATGTTATATATGGAGTCATGGAATGGCAAGAAAATGGATGTCACACACACACACACATATATATAGGCCATCGCTATTTCATACCCAGGGTATGAAATATTATTCCATACCCGAGTCCATCCCCACGCGAGCGCTGCACACCCGCGGCCGCACCCACCTGCCGGTTTCCCGACATCTAATTTTTTTTCCTGGTTCGTTCGCCGCGGTCTTTTGTTTTTGACGAGCTGGACCGGCGGTTGCCATTCTGCCCACACGCCGTTCCCGCTTTTGTTACAAGCTAGGCCCACAAGCCATTCAGCCCCCATGTGGGTTTCTGGCTGTTCAAACTTGTTTTTCGAACGCTGATCATACTCTACTTCAAAGATACGTAATGGCATGTCGTTTGAAAGAATGGCCCCATATATGTTAAAAGATAGTGTTGTGATAAAACCAACGTGCCCCGTATGAACATTTCCAATAATAATTGAAATTGCACAGATATGCAATGGAATTGAGATGGGAGTTTTTTTTCTAAATAAAAAGCAGAGTGCAATGAACTGGAATGGTTTTGCACTGATTAGTTCATGATACTAAATCATCGCACAAGCTGAATGATTTACAATCCAAAACATAAATACCGATACTTTACTAATTGACTAAGTAGCAAATAATGTAATAATTTTGTGGAACAAATGGGTAATATCAGCCTCGGAACATCTTGTGTTGCCTCAATGCCACGAAGCAGCGGCGCCTCTTAGCTGCAGAGTTTGTCATGACATATTGATATTGCAATCTAGCTTGTGCCCAATTCTTCAAAGACGCCGGAAGCCTTCACCCCCTCGGGTAGCTAATGTCAATCAGAAAAGAACAACAGGTCTTAGCTTAAGAAAAATGACAAAAAAAATACATGCATGATGTAGGTGTAGTATCATGAGCCACAATATTTTTTTTTAAAGTCAAAAAGCTTTCGGCATTGTTGGCAAAGTATAATGAACCAATACATATTAACTACTATCCACTACCGCAATGTAGAACTGGTTGTAAATAGTTATGCTAAAGGAAGTGGAAGATGATGTTCTGGGTGAGCTGATCATTGGTATACTGGTTATACATCCAGAAGGCCTAGGCTAGAATCAAGGCGGAAAGATGCAAATTAGTGAACCGAGCAAGTTAACTCGTTATAGCTCGGGAAACTCGAAGCTTAATGCTTTAGGAAATATATGGCACCCACTCCATCCAAATATATTTACCCATGCATATTAGTGTGAGGCGGATACAAATGGCATGCCAATGACGCGTGGGAACTCGTGTTGTATCACGATTCATGAATAGAATGGCGTGTCTTGTGTAGGTGGCAAAAACATGGAGACAATGAAGCAAAATATTTATTTGCTGAACATGAATTTGTTTCAGAAAATACACATCATGTTGTTTGTGAATATTGTTCAGACCTGGCATAAGCTTTTAAACCAACAAAAAAGCAACTATTTGCTGAATCTGATAGTTTTACATTACTATAGAACAATCTTAAAATAATTTCTACATTACTGGGTGATTTCATCAGAGCATTACAACTGGACTAGCTAGGATGCATACCAAAATAAGAAAACTTAAGTGTACATCTAGTTTTAACAATTAAGTGAGCCCCAAGGAAATAGATGTTTCAAACCAAATACTTGGTCCAAGAAATTGACACTTTACAGGTCATAGGAACAAGATTCACATCATCTGGATGACAATACAAGCTTGGCACTCAATCATGGTGCAGATTCTCAAGAGCAAGTTCAGATACATAGTGTATATGCCATCAATATGCCTCACATGGTGCAGTAGTGTTTAGAACTAGTGCTTTAATTTTGCTTAGTTGCATAATGGCGAGGCAGCTAGGTTCCAAGATGAATATACTAAATGTTATCTGATGCATGAAGTTGAGTTCGCCGTGCATCACAAGAACATGGACACAAGAAATAACAAATCAATTAATTTGACGCACCATGCTTACTGGAATGAAGTATATGCTGCTACATAAGCTACTCCATTTATCATAAAAAAATTTAAGGGTATATGAGGATCACGGTTATCTTGAGAAGGCTGGCCTTTGCTCTTCATGTCTTGAGAGATGTCCACTTGTTCTTCATTGTTCTTGACATTGACCATCAAGCTTGCCAACCTCTCGGAGCCATTTCACTTCTTGCTTGAGCTCATCATTTTTCTTGCCTATGAGACAATCACATTTTTCTACAACAACATTCTCATTGCAAGATGGTGAGCAAGATTCGTCAATTAAATCAATGCAAGAAGTTGAAGTATCTACCTTGGAGATAGGAATTGCACAAGGAATAGATGTTTTATCAAGCTCAAAGGAATTACTTGTTTTAGTCTCATTGCTCTCAAGCTTACATTTTAGCTCATCACACTCCTTACTAAGCAATTTGAATTTGCACAACAAATGTTCATAATTTGTAGCAAGGGTAGCGCCAAGATCAGTTCTTTAATTTCATTAGCTTGTTTATCAAGCATTCCTTTTTGCTCATGGACTAGCTCAACAAGATCATCGATAGAGGTGGTGTCGGATTCATCATCACTTACATTGCTCTCCATACCTTGGGCCATAAGGCACATGTGTGGTGATGATGAGGGACCATGCATGAAGCGGGTGAAGTTTTTTCTTGATTCATCGCTTGAGCAAGAAGAGCTTGATTCTCCACCACTTGTCCACTCATGGACGGCGATAGTTGCTTTTTGCCTTGGTCTCCTTTCCTTGACCACCTTCTTCTTGGGCCTGTGCTCGATCTTGGTGAACTTGATGTGTTGATGATGACGCCCTTCTCTCAAGTGGATGTTGTAGCCGTACATGTTGACTTTCTTCACATACTTGAAGATCTTCTTCACGTACTCGGCCACCATGGATTCAACCTCTTCATCACTTGAGGACACTCCATCGTCACCATCATCACCATCATCCTCGCTGGAGCTTCCATGAGTAGTCATCCTACTCAATATCTTCTCTTGATGGCTTGAGAGAGCATGGCTTGTAGTTGGAGAGGATGGTTCTTGGGGCTTTTCTTGGGGCGCCTTCTTTGACTTGGGCATGATTTGAAGCTCATGTGCCATGATCTTGCTCAAGATATGAGATGGCTTCAAATCTTCGAGCTTCTTCTCGTAGATGATTTCCTTCACCAAGTCATAATTGGGCTTCCGGAGACTTTGAAGGATCTTGCGGTTGATGTTCAAGTCTGTGATGTCCTTCACACCTAAAGCATTGATCTCATTGACAAGCACATTTAGGCGTGAGTACATAGATTCGGCATTTTCATTTGCAAGTTGCTTAAAGCTATTGAATTCATCAAGGAGACAACCGTAGCATTCATTAGCAACTTCTTTTGAACCCTCATTTTGCTCCTTGATGGTTTTCCATAGCTCATGAGCATTTTCACAATTAAAAACTCTATTGAAAATGCCTACATCTAGTGAGGAAAAAATGATACTCTTAGCAATCACATCAAATTGCTTTTCCTTCTTAGTACCATTTATCATGCCCTCATCGATGACTCTCCAAACATCAAGGTCCTTTGCTTGGAGATAGGCCTCCGTGAGAACCTTCCACCGAGGATAGCCCGTGCCATCGAAATGTGGAGCCAAACCTAAGGTATCCACCCCTTTCATACCTCTATAGAGCAACTCACTAAGCGGTGAAGCCTAACCGTTCCAATGAGCCGGTTTTCACAATTTACCAATCGAATTGGTGTTTACTTGTGAAGGAAGTGAGTCCTGGCTCTGATACCACTTGTAAGGAATCGGATGCTCGTTAGCCTAAGAGGGGGAGGGGGTGAATTAGGCAACTTAAAACCTTAACCTATGGCTTCACTAATTTTGCACAAAGGTAAACTAGAACATACAATCTAGATGTGCAACTAGGGTTGTTCTAGTGTGAAACTCCCATTCCAAAAGAAGGTTTGCAACATATAGCCAAATCCTAGCATGATACTACTCTAGGAAAGTAGAGGCAAGCAAAGATTGCAATAGAGTAAATGCGGAAACGTAAAGGGGATGAGAGGAAGCAAACTCTTGACACGTGATTTATCCCGTGGTATCGGTAGGCACTAAGCCACCCCTAGTCCATGTTGAAGCACTCACACAAGAGTTTTGCTTCTCGGCCACCAAGTCGCTCCCAAGAGCACCACTTGACACACCACAAAGGCTAGCCACTTAGGCACTTGTCAAGCTCCCTTGGTCACCTTGATGCCGCCTCCACTAAGGAGCTTCTCCACCGAGGAGGGGGTCTCCACGTCCCTCGCACAAAGTGTCCTCGCCCCTCCACACCAAGCCGGAGGGTCGATGACGATTGCCGGTGAGACACTTAGGCCCCAAGGCTTCTAGCGAACCTTGTACAACTGGATTCACTCAAGAATCACCTCACAAGGTTGGCACGACCTTGCACTCACTCAACTCTAAAGCTAAGCCTAGCACTAAGCACATACATAAAGCATATGCAAGTCTAAGAATGAGCAATTAAGCATTTGAATGGATTGGATATAATCTTGAATGTGTCTTGAACTCCTCTGCACTTCCACACAATCCAGCAACCTCAAATGGGCGGGTGGAGGAGGTATAAATAGCCCAAGGCATCAAACTAGCCGTTGGCTAAAAGCTGCTGAAAGTAGTACCGTCGGATGATCCGACGCTATACTTTTCCAGGGTGTCGGTTCATCCGGTGCCCCTCCCTCGCCACATAGCCGTTGAGGTTCTCTGACACAACTGCTCCGCGCTATGCACCGACGGCGCGTTGGATCATTCGGTGCTGAAGACCCCGCGTCCAAGTCGCCTCTGTTAGCTTCCAATCGACCGTCGGATAGACCGACGCTTCACCCTTACCAAGGCGTCGGATCATCCGGTGCTGAAGGCTTCGTCTTGGCGCGTCTCTATATGAATTCAAACTCAGCGTCGGATAGACCGACGATGTCCCCACTCAGACCGTCGGATCATCCGGTGCTACTATCTTCCTTGCTCTTCCTCTGCAACTCGTCCGACGCTACTAAATAATGGATCGTCGGTTCATCTGACGGTACCTAGGGTTTCACCCTGCGTACCAACTCGTCCGATGATTGCACTGACGCTTGTTAAATTGATATCGTCGGTTCATCCGACGGTGTCTTTTCTTTTCCTTTACTTGCTCGGTTTTGACCCTTTGTTTTGGCATTTTGGCATGTGGTTTTCTTGCATCCTGTTGACGTAAAATCTGCACCTCACGCCAAGCACACAGCAAGCTGAAAAAGCTAGCTTCACACGCGAAGAGATCACAAGACGTGCCAGTCAATTTTCCCTGAAAATTAACAAAAGATAAAGTAGTTAAATTCCAAAGCTTGGAACTTGCCGGGTGGTACCAGACAGTTCCATATTTATGGCTAGAAAGCCAAGTGAGATGACATATAGCTATAAAGAGCTATCTGCCAGCAGACTAGAAACCATTCGGGAGCTTTAAAGTGTGAAAAGTAACATAGCCGAATAGATGACGTAAGCATGACGGTAGATCGGTCTTTGTTTGGGTAAAGATGCACGTGCGCAAGACCATGACCGATTCCCGTGATAAACAACATTGAATAATAAGTGAAGTAAAAGCGTGATCATAAATATGTAATAAACAAGCATACATAGGTCCAAAGCACTAGTCTACCGCAGTCTAGGTACTTTAAAACCCGTCAAGCATGATACCAAACAAATCTATCCACCGCATGATACAACTTGTTTGAGATCATACCACCTTCCACAAATAGATCTATCCACCGCATGATACAATCTAAATATGGAAAGCTAAAAGCATACAATATTTAAAGCATAAATTATGAACACGTTTTACTCGTGAAAGCATAACCGAACACGGCTGAACAGCCGATTCGGGGTCCATGAAGAAGGAATGAATATTACCAAACAAGATAAATCTATCAGATTGGATTGAAATCTAATCCACCGGATGACTAGCTCCAAAACAACCCAAAAACCTGCATCTACCGCGTGATACCCAGTTCTTTCAAGATTTATACAAGATTTGGTAAGCTTGAACCCGCAACACGTGGCAACCTAGATCGATTCGGTTTCAGCTATCAGGGAGCATGTGATCCGCGTGCTATTTAAGCTAAGGGTACGAACTTGACTCACACGAGGATCATCAAAAAAAAAAATAAAGCCGATCGAAACCCATCTAGATTGGGCAAAGAAGTGTTACATGAATTTAAACATAAAGTGAAAACTCAAAGCAACACGAGATAACTTAATGAATCTATTGAATCTTGCCAAAATTCAATAGAGCCGATAACTAGCTTCAAGCTAGATCTTAGCCTACCGCATGGCTCATGACCTAACAAGAAACCCTCTTGAACCAAGCTTGAGTCTACCGCGTGACACTAAGCATGGTAACAAGACTACTTGCATCAGATCTAAATCCACCGCATGATACTAGACATGATACAAGGTTGCCGGTACTCACGGAGGTCGATGGATCGATGAACCCTCTCGAAGAACTCGACGACACGACAAGGGACTCAAAGGTTTGGCGTAAAGCCGGTTTGTATTGAGAATGTTTCGAATGTCTGTTACATACATTCAGGGTTCATATTTATACCCTATTAAGCATGACCTCGAATGGATTCGATACCTAATTTATCTCTAAGTGCGATCGCTTATCCATCCATTCGTCCCTTCCGCTCGGGCCAAGTCACCACGCAATCCCGCAAAATCAGCGCAACAGTTTCCCTGCAAACGGAAGCAAATTGCCGACCGCGGACTCTTCTGCCGAATTCATCTGAAGAAACCCTCCTTCCGCCGGACGGATTCTTCACCGAGTTGGACCCACAAGTCAGACTCCTTACCAAATTTTGGTGTTAACATATGCCCCTTCAATTACGGGATAAAAGTGATTTTATTCCGGAATTGACTCCAGCCACCAACGTCTTCAAATTGAATCTGTTCAACACCCGTTCTCTATCTTCGCAATCCGTCGGAGTCTTCGCCTAGATCCAAACCCTAGATCACCTTTTTTTGAGCTCAAATCCTTAATGGCAGGTCAAAATCAAGCTGCTCAGGTAAATTCCTCCACCATAAGCTTCATTCGGTACTTAGCTTTTCAATTTTTACCTGAGATTTCTTCTCCGCCTTCCCTCAGGAGCTTTCCACTGAGCTTTTGATTCGCACTGAGGCCAATTCGACGTCCTACTTCCTTGGTCCCGTGGGAGTTTCTGATCCTCGCGAATTCATCGCAGCCGAATCCCAAAGGATCCCCTTCAAAGCGGCTTTAACTAAGCCTCCCTTGTGGCAAGACGCCTTCAAGAACTGGCCCTTGCCCCCAATTGTGGGCTGGAGGAATTGGTACAAAAGAGTTCTTGCAGATAAAAGTGTTAGGACCCAAAACTGGGATACCCGCCGTATTGCTCAATGCTTGGAGCTTTCTTTGGCCGAGACCCCCAAAAACGAAGACCTTTTGATAGCGGCTTGCCACTTCTGGTCAAATGGCATCAACGCCTTCCTTTTTGGTCACGGCCCAATGTCCCCAACTCTGACCGATGTATACATGATTACCGGCCTTGACATTTCAGGATCTGTTCACCCCTGGGATTTCAAAGGTTCCACAAGACAAACAGGAGTGAAACCAGGGAGTGGATATAAAAATTATATCAGAATCATATGAAAGATGGCCCCCTTGGTGAAGTTGAATATAGGGCATTCCTGAACATGTGGCTGTGCAAGTTCATCTTCTGTGGTAAAGCCAATGAGCCTACTCTGAATCATATTGCAATGGCTACACAATTGGCTAGTGGTAAGCGCCTTCCCCTTGGAAAATACCTCATGGGCAGTGTATACCACATGCTTCATCAAACTGTCACCCAAATGTACACCAGCCAGAAGATAGCATGTGTCAATGGCCCTTGGTGGTTTGTGCAAATGTGGCTGCAACTGCACATGCATCAGATTGTTGGTGTTGACCTCAACACCCGGTTTTTTCCTTCATCCAACTATCATGAAGGGGAAACCCAAGTCACTAGAGGATGCCACACCTATGGAGAAGTTGCTTCAACTATTCCCATCAAGCAGAATGTCAGCCAGCTCTTTGAGCTCTTCTTCAAAGGCTTCCCAAACCCTCTCTGGCTTCCTTATTTGGACAATGATAATTTAACTCTCCCTTGTGAGTTCTCCTTTGAAGCTGGACGCCAAGATGGAAGATTTCTGGAAATCCTCAATATCCTCATCCATCCATGCATTCTGCCAGCTGAATTTAGTGGAGGGAGGCTAAACCACAGCACTTATGAATACTACCAGCCCAATATGATGGCTCGACAACTTGGATGTGTCCAGATGCCCCCAAGACTATTTCTGCATGAATTCCTCAAACCCAGAGAGGAAATTAAGGAACTTACTCAAACCAGCAGGGTTTTTCAGTATGTATGCAGTCCAACTGTTTACACCTGGCCCTTCACACCTACAACAGTAGTTCACCCCACCTTCAACTCCTGGTGGCAAGAATTCCATGACCACATTTTCAGTGAGCCTGTGCACTTATTTTGCATAGAACTGATGCCTGATTTTCAGCCAACTTCAGAGGTAACATGATTATCCCTTTCCTCAAATCAGACATTTCTTCTTCTAACCATGATCTTGATTTTTTTTATTTACCCACAGAACACAGCGCCTGCCCCTCTAGCCAGGGAGATTGCTTACAATGCAGTAGGTCCAATCTCAGCATTGGGATTTAGATCACCATCCCTGGCTCAACTGATGGCTAGGTATGCTACAACAGACCCAATTTTGTCCAGTATTACTGTTGACAAGAGGCAAGGCCTGTCCCTGATCGCACCTCCAACTACTAAGAAGAGAAGAACCATCAAGAAAGTCCTTATTGAGGTAAAATTTCCTCTCTCTTGATCACAGGATTACTCTTTTCTGATAAATCTCGTCTTGTGCGATTTCAGACTAAAATCTAGCAATCCTCAGCTTTAGAACTTGCCAATGCTCCATCCACTGGTATGACCTTTATTGCTCCTTCCTCAAAGATCAGCACTGGCATTTATCCTTAATCTGGTATTTGCAGAGGAAACAATGGTAGATCAACTTGTGGATGTCCCTGTCTCTCAACATGCAAGTCCACCCAGGGCTGAGCCATCTGTCCAAGTAGATATCTCATCTTCATCAAGGACTCAATCACCCCCTGCTCAGACAGAAACACCAACCTCGCCAGAGATGAACTTCCCCATCCAACGAGAGCCTTCAAGTCCTTCAAGGGCTCAATCACCCATTGGCCAGGCAGAAACATCAACCTTAGTATAGGTGAATCCATCTCCTCTCCAGCCAGAAGCTTCAGAGTTGCTAGAGACCGTATCAGCACCCTTTCACATCGAAGCTTCAGCTTTGCCACGAGCACCTTCTTCACCAGTGGCTCCAGAAATCGCCCCTGAAACTGCACAAAACCCTGTACCAGTTCAGGAAGTCAGGCATGAGGTAAACACTTGCACTTAACCCTGCTATCTTTTTATTTCCCAACACTCTTGACTCGGCAATATTACCCTCTCAGGATCAGGCTCCGTCATCATCAAACCCATCAATGGGGGACAATCCAATTGCCGAGACAAGGGAAGGAGGGCCTCAAGCCTTGTCAGAGGAAGTGCAAGGAAAGCTCAAGGAAATTTTTGCCTGGCTGCAAAGAGAGGCTCGAGATCATATCAGAGATCTTGATTATTTCGAGGACATGCTTAGACCCATCAGCCAAGAACTCCCTGAGGATATCAAGACCTCACTTGAACCCATTTCTGGTTTGGATGTGCATTACGTAGCCATAAGACGAGCTCTGAGAAATGTGTCCTCCCGTCCAGCTGTCGAACAGAAGAAAGCCAAAGCTGAACAAACCGTGAAGGGAGCACAATCTTGAACTGAGAGTCACAAAGGGATATTAGCCAATCTGCAAGCTGCTCGTGAGTTGAAAATCGCCAGAAAGGCCGTACTGGAGGCAGAGCTGAAAAGCTTATCAGCAGAAATAGAAGCTGACGACAAGAAGATAGCCGAACTTCCTGGACTGATAGAGAAGATCCAAGAGGAAGCAACATCGGCCATAGCTGAGGTGAATCAATGTAATGCAGAACTCACCATCCTGTCCGACGCCCAGAAGGATTATCAAGAACGGATGGAGAACATTCACCAAACAACATCGAACGCTTCCAATGTAATTGCAAAATATTTAAACATTTAGATGTATTGATCGATGTGTAACTGAACTGGCCGTCCTTGCAACATTTGCTTCAGTAAATTTGTTTTCCCTTTTCTCTGCACGTCCTTAATTGCAACGCTGAACGACCCATTCGGTAATCAATAGCCAAAAAGTGCCACACCCGAACGGCACCTTAACTTCCTTTTAGCCAAGCCAGTCAACCGAATACGACTCAGCCTTGAACTCCAAACGACCCGACGGCGGATTGGTCAAGGAAACCTCTCCACCTTCCAAGTTTCTTGGGATATGTGCCACGATCTAAAGCCACGACCTGAGGCCACGATCTATTTCGCTAGGCCTATAAATGAAAACCGTAGGTGCCCCCAGCTCTTCACCAAGCCTTTAGCCCTCAAATCTTCGCCAACCTCAAATCTTCTTTTCCCAATCAGCGCAAATCCCAGAAGCATGGCGAGCAGCAACAACAGGCGCCGCGCCACTGACGAGGCGGAGGGGAGTCGCGCCAGCGCCCGTCGGAGGCAATAATCGCCAACTTTTTCCTTTACGATTCGTCTTCGATTCGCTTTTGTTTTTGACGATCATCTCTGTTTCAGGCTTATTCAATGGAATCCATCCTCTGCACCGGTCGGTCAGCCCCTGCCGGACGACTCCTCGGAGTCAGACCATTATTCCCCAGTGCCCTACGGGGAACTTGATGCTCTCCGCTTCAAGGCGGAGCTGGAGGTGGCCCAGCGCGAGCTGGAAGATGTCTCCAAAAAGGCTGGCATAGCCGAACTGGAGTGGGAAGACCAGCGTAAGCAGCTGCTGGCGACCATCGACGGTACGGCTCTGAAACCGCTCCCTAATCCAATCTGGCTTTTCATACTAATCACCTTTATCCTGCATTTTGCAGCCCGTGACGCCGAGCTCAACCAGCTAAAAATGCTGGTGGAGCAACTGGCTGACAAGGTGAACGCCCGCGGAGATACGCCGGCGGAGCGCCTTGCCGCGGTGGAACACCGCGTGGACGAAGTGGCCACCCACGGCATCCGCTTGGGCACCACTTTGGGTCTGGCCGCCATGGCGATGCACACCGACGTCGACTACTCCACCAGGCCGCGCGGCTTCCGGGGCGGCGCACCAGAAGACATCGATGAGATCGAGATCATCTTGGAGCGCCTCGACGGCCACGGCGACGCCATTGCCGAACTCACTCATCCCCAGTCTGTGTTAAACAGGCTCTTTGATTAGATTGTATCAGGGATGTTTGATATCGGCAATAAATAAAGAACTTTTAATTCCCGTGCTTGTACTGCGATGATTTTTTCTGTGTTTGCATCTGCGAATCTTGTTTCTCCTCAGACGTATTCGGGAACTCGCTTGAGCCAAACACACGAAAACAGATGCCCCTTGGCGCAAAATCCGCAGAAAATCCTTGAATCGGCAATCCGTAAGCACTGTTCAAACGAAAACCCTTCGCATCCGGGAAGGAAACCCTGCCGCTTGGTATTCCAATAATGCATGCCGGCCAGTCATCACTCCCAACACACTCTCTCAGTCAATAAAATAGTCTGCTGAGATGCCCTGCAAATCCACTCGCACACTCATCCATCACTTCTCATCTTCTCCCCTGCCCTCAGAAGAAAAAAAACCCCCAAGGCCATGGACAAAGGCAAGAAGCCCCAGGAGGGCAGCATCCCGAAGAAACGCACGATTCGAGAGTGAGTTTTCCTTTGATTTGCTTCTTGTTTCCTCATGTGGTCTCGCGTTTTACCTCCTCTCTGCCTTTCCTCTTTCAGCCTTGATCTGCTCCTTGAAGAAATCATCGGGACCGAAGACATGCCTGAGTACATCTCCTCTGATTCCTCTCTTGAAGCAGAGGATGCCACGCCTGAGCAGAGAATCAGCCATCAACTGCGCCGCCGCGTTCGGCACCTGGAGCACGACCTCCGGGATCTCACTGCTCGTTGCCAGGCCGAGTGCGAACGTCGCATGGCTTTGGAGGCATTAGTAGGAGGTAAATATTTCCAACTCCTTCTTGACTCCGTGCTCACATCTGGATCTTTGCCCCTAATGACCACTCCTCTGTCTCAGATGTCTCTGATAGGTACAATAACCTGAAAGCGGCTTGGGACAGCTTGGTGGAGGCAGCAAATCGTGGTCACCACCACGCATTCCAAGTTGCCGTCACGGTGGTCCTGGAGCAACTGAAGAGGGAGCAGCCAAAGAAGCAAACAAAAGATTGAATCATACTTTCGCTTCTTACGCCAGGCCTTCTGCTTTCCGCCTCCTCGAACTCCTGATCACCAGGGTTGTTGGATGTAAACCTGCAAGAAGCATTTGTAATGTAGTTTTGTGCTAAGGGCAATGCATTTAGGCACTGGCCATTCCCTCTGTTTGGGGATTTTGTTCTGAAGGCGGCCTCGTTCTTGAGCGCTGGCTATTCCTGTATCAGATGCATGTAATTCCAATGCTGGTGATCACCGATCGATTTCAATACTAGGATAATATTTATTCAAATATCTTCCATTTATTGCAGCGGAAAATTCTTCTCCTAGTAAAGTTTTCAACATGTAGGCATTGCCAGGCACGCATCTGACCACTCGAAAGGGTCCTTCCCAGTTAGGGGACCATTTGCCGAATTCACTGTATTTGATTCCAATCAGCAGTAACGCTTTCCAAACCAAATCTCCTTCTGTAAATTGCCTAACTTTTACTTTCTTGTTATAATACTTGGCAACCCGCAGCTTGTTCTTTTCGATATTTTCCAGTGCCCTAAGACGGATCATGTGCAAATCTTCTAGCTCATCCATCATTAAGCCGATGTAATCTTTGGAGCCTAAATCTTTCTGCAAAACCACTCTCCTAGAATCTGATTGTACTTCCCAAGGTAAAACCGCATGGTGTCCATAAACCAATTCATAAGGAGATGTTTTTGTAGCTCCATGAGGGGCCATTCGGTAAGCCCATAACGCTTCACTGAGTACCGAATGCCACCTCCTTGGCTTCTGGTCGATCTTCTTTTGTATAAGCTTGATCATGATCTTATTAGAAGACTCTGCCTGACCATTAGCTTGTGCATAATAGGGAGAAGAATTAAACAATTTGATTCCCATGCTTTCGGCAAACTCCCTAAACTCCAAGGACACGAATTGGGCTCCTTGATCAGTTGTGATTGTTTGAGGGATTCCAAACCGATAGATGATGTGTTCCTTGACAAACTCAACCATGTTTTCTGACGTCACCTTCTTCATTGGAATTGCCTCAACCCATTTGGTAAGGTAATCTGTAGCCAAAAGCACAAACTTATGCCCCTTGCTAGATGGTGGATTAATCTGGCCAATCAAGTCTATACCCCAGCCTCTGAATGGCCATGGCTTGAATATTTCCAAACCTCTGGCAGTCTTGACATCCCTTGTAATATTCAAAGCATTCCTCCAATATCGTCGACCAAAAGCACCCAGCTTGCCTGATAACCCATTTCATGCGGTAGGCCGATTGGTGTGCTCCACATATCCCATCATGTACTTCACTCATCATCCTTTTAGCTTCCTCTGGACCCAGGCATCGTAACAACACCCCATCTAATAATTTGTAAAACAAATTATCATCCAGAAGAACAAATTTTATGGCCTTTTACCTGAGCTTCCTAGAGATTTTTCGGGATGAATCTTTCAAATAGTCAACGATCTCTTTTCTCCAATCATCCTCCGCAAGATCCATTCCCAGCGCACATATGTCCGTGGCAAACGCTTCTTGATTCTCTTTATAACCGGAAGCGCTCTGAGCCAACCTGTTCGCTTCTTCATTATGTTCCCTAGGAATATGCTGTAGAGTCACCAACGGAAAATTCTTCAAGATTTCCCTGCATTCTTCGTAGTAACTCCTCAGCGCATCACTTTTACATTCGTATTGGCCGTTCAATTGCTTTATTACCAATTCTGAATCTCCATAAACTTCGACCGAAACGGCCCCGGCTTCTCTCAAATATTGAAGCCCCCGAAGCAATGCCTCGTACTCAGCCTGATTGTTTGTGACAATGGGCTGTATAGGGATAGCAAACTCAAACATCTCACCTCTGGGCGAAATCAACAGAATCTCTATTCCCCCACCTTTACCACATGATGACCCATCAAAAAATAAAGCCCAAGGAGTAATTTCAAGTAAATCAATTGATGGATCACGATGTTCAGTTATAAAATCGGCAATGATCTGACCTTTAATAGCTTTTGCCGATTCGAACTTTAACTCAAACTCCGATAAAGCCAAGATCCACTTGCCAATCCTGCCATTCAAAATTGGTATAGACAACATGTGTTTTATTACATCGAACTTAGAATATAAAACGCATTCGGCATTCAACAAGTAGTGCCGAAACTTTGTACATGAGTAGTACACACACAAGCATAGTTTCTCTGCAGCCGAATACCTGGTCTCAGGATCAAGTAATTTTCGGCTAAGATACGCTACTACCCGCTCCTTTCCTTCGAATTCTTGAATAAGGGCCGATCCAATGGTTTGGGTATCGGCCGTCACGTACAACTTGAAAGGCTTATCCAATTGCGGAGGGACCAGTATTGGTGGCTCCTTCATATATTGCTTGATCTCGTCGAAAGCCTTTTGTTGTTCGTCGCCCCACGTGAACTTCTGATCTTTCTTAAGCTTCAGCAATGGAGAAAACGGCAAAACCTTTTGTGACAGATTTGAGATGAATCTACTTACAAAATTAATCTTGCCGAGTAGTGATTGCAACTCCTTGAGATTAGTTGGAGGGATAACTTCATCAATGGCCTTCATGCTTTTCTTGCCAACTTCAATCCCCCCTTCGTGGACCAAGAATCCCAAGAACTCTCCAGCTGATACCCCAAAAGCACATTTGTTTGGATTCATCTTCAAACCATGCTTCTGGGTGCACTCCAAGGTTCTCTTCACGTCTTCCAAATGCGTGTCATGATTCAAAGACTTGATCACGACGTCATCAACGTAAATTTCAACAATTTTGCCGATCAACTCGTGAAAGATGTAGTTCATGGCTCGCTGATAAGTTGCACCGGCATTCTTCAACCCAAGTGTCATGACTATCCATTCAAACAGACCTATATGACCAGGACATCTGAAGGCTGTTTTCGATATATCCTCTATTGCCATAAAAATTTAGTTATATCCCGCATTACCATCCATGAAACTGATGACTTTGTGTCCAGCAGCGGCATCAACCAACAAATCGGCAACAGGCATGGGGTAACCATTCATAGGAGTATCTCTGTTTAAATCCCTAAAATCTATGCAGACCCTAATCTTTCCATTCTTCTTGTAGACAGGGACAATATTAGAGATCCACTCCGCATATCTGCATGGCCGAACGAAGTTTGCATCAAGTAATCTTTCAACTTCTTTCTTCACATCGGCCAATACTTCATCTTTGTAGATTTTCCTGGGAGGTTGCTTGTATGGTTTAAAACCAGGTTTGATTGGCAACCGATGCTCAACAATGGAACAGTCCAGTCCAGGCATCTCCGAATAATCCCAAGCGAAGCAATCTTTATATTCCTTAAGCAACTTGATCAATTCCTCCCTGAAGTCTGATTGCAAGTTTGCGCTGATGAATGTCGGCCTTGGTTTGTCACCGCTTCCAATGTCAACTTCCTCTAATTTATCGGCCGACATGAATCCTCGCCCCAACTTGCCGTCAGTACCATCGACGGGGTTATCCATTAAAAATTGCTATAAGAGCCGATCGCTTGAATCGGACTTTGTTGATCGCCGCTGACAAGCTCAACAGGACCTTCTCCCCAGTCTTTTCCTGAGAAACAGTCAATACCTTGGTATTCCCAGAAAGCTGGTTCCACATTTGCGACGCTCACGGAGTCATCTGCTTGGACCACCTCAATATCGTCATCTACCCATTGGATGAGCTGCTGATGCATGGTAGATGGGATGCAGCAGTTGGCATGAATCCAGTCCCGTCCAAGCAGTAGGGTGTAGGCTCCTTTACCTTCGATGACAAAGAAGGTTGTGAGCAGTGTTTTGGACCCGATCATCAGATCCACATGGGCGCACCCCTTGGTATCTGAAGGATTCCCGGCGAAATCGTTCAGAATTATGCTTGTAGGTGTCAAGTCGCCCGGGCCCATGCCAAGTTTTCTGAAAGTGGTGTACGGCATTACGTTGACTGCCGCTCCACCGTCGACAAACATCTTGGTCAATGGCTTTCCATTGACATATCCTTTCAAGTATAGCGGCCTCATGTGTCGATTTTTGGTCGGTTTGTCGAAGATGGCTTGCTTGGCTAGCACCAGCTGCGCCATCAGTCCCTCAAGCTGTTCATCGTCCAGGGACGTTTCTTCCTGCACAACCTGATTAGCAGGAGCCATAAATTCATTCGGCAGAAAATATACCATACATGCCGGCGCCGAACGGTTTGATCCTTCAGGTTTATCCTTTAGACGCCACACCTGTCTCGTCTGGATCCCTGCCTGCCTCAGTTCGCGGTTCCTCAAGCGTTGAACCCTCCTTTTTTGACTCTTTCTTAAACCAGGCGGGCACCATTGCCCCTTTTGCCAGACGTACTCGTCCTCGTCTTCCTCCGGATCTTCCCATCTCAAATCATCTTGTCTCTTCTTGGGATGATCGATGATTTCAATTTTTTGACGCCGATCCTCTCTGGGATGTATCCTTCCAATTCTTTCATGGACGGATCGGCGATTGGCAGTTTCCTGCCTATACTCAAAGTACCTATCGCTGCACTCAGGGCAGTTTCTCAGCGTAGGAAGCTTCAACCCCTCGTTCCAGCAGTGCCTGAAGAATGCGCACCCCCAGTGTGCGCGCTCCTGCTCGCGCGTATACTGCTCCAAATCTCTCCTGCGCGCTTCTTCTTCGGCCCTGCGCCTCTCCTCCTCGTGCTTTCGTTTCTGGTAGCGCTCTTTCTCCAGCTGGCGCTGCCACTTGTTGAGGAGGATGCGCGTAGTCACCCTGGGTTTGGCCCTGGACGATTCCCCGATCTCGATATGGCTCTTGAGAACGCGAGGGGCTTCACCATGAACCTGCTCCAAGGTCACTTGACGTTCTGGGTCTACTGCTCCATCCTGCCTTACCCTGGCTGAAGTCAAGACCTTGACCTTGCCCTTCTCCTCGGCTGTCACCATGTTGACGAAAAAAGCTTATCATGTTCTGGGGAAAAGGGTGGCCGTCCAGTTTCATCTTGTTGTCAAACTTGAGATAACCCTCCTGGATAGCCCTCTGGATCCTCATCCTGAAGACCCTGCAGTCGTTGATGGAGTGAGAATTCCTGTCATGGAACCCGCAGTAACGTTTCTCCTTTACTCCATCGGGCCGAAGCACGGAATGCCCTTCAGGCAACTTGATTCGGCCTTCCTTCACCAGGAATTCAAACAGCTTATCAGCTTTAGTGACGTCGAAGTCGTAGGTGCCTTTGGTCTGTTTGACCCAGCGCTGATTCATGGTCAACGGTTCCTTCCCCCACATGATCTCAGCAGCAGCCACTTCCTGGTCATCGTCAGAGTCCTCCATTTGATCGGCCTTTTCCAGGAACTGATTGTAGATATCAGCTACGTCGTGCTGTTTGCCGAACCTGGCGTCTTTCTTAAAACCGTAGGCCTAGTTGCTCATCAACGACAGCTTTTGGGACAGTTGACCCAGGTTATCGAACTCCATACCAAACAGCTTTTCTCGTACGGCCGGCAGCATCCCTGCAACGGCCATGTCGGCCAACTGATCATCTAGCAGATTTAGCGAAAAACACATGCCTTTGATTTCCCTGAACCTCCTGAGGAACTCCAAGGGCGTCTCACTGTGTCTCTGCTTCAGGGTAGCGAGGTCGATGAGCTTCTTTTCCGTGCTACCGCTGAAGTAATGCGCGTGGAATTTTCGCTCCAGCTCCCTCCATGTGCCAACTGATTGTGGAGGCAAAGATGAGAACCATTGGAACGCTGCGCCCGTCAGTGACATGGGGAAGTACCTGACCCGGAACGCCTCTTCAGATGAGCACTCTCCGAGCTGCATCAGGTAGCAAGCAATGTGCTCCACCGTGCTCGTGTCATCCTGCCCGAAAAACTTCGTAAATTCCGTCGGAGGTTTTACTCTTGGCGGCAGGATCACATTGTAATACCACTCCGGGAACGGTGGCGTGTAGGTAGGTCCCTGCATTTTAGGTTTGAGGCCGAATTGATTCTGCATCAAGTCGGCCATCTTCTGAGCCAGGATATCATCCTCTTGCACGCCCGTGGCTGGGCCGTAGCCCGGTTTCGGGAGAGCATAGATGGCGCCATAGTTCACCACTTCGTGGTAGCCTCCACCGTACAAATTCTTCTACAGTCTGTTGCTAGCTGGGGCAATCTTGTAGCCGGAAGCAAGTGGGGCTCCAGACGAGCCAAATGCCAACTCCCCGTACGTGGGCTGATATGGGTTCGGCTGTTGCATAGGTTGACCTGTGCTGCCCTGTGGAGGTGGCTGGACTGATTGCCCTCCTGCGGCCTGCAGAGGGGGTTGAAGTGGTTGACCTCCAGCACCTTGTGGAGGAGGCTGGACGGCTTGGCTTCCAACGCTCTGCGGGGGAGGCTGGGCTGGGCCGGCTTCGCAACGGCGGGCCGAGAATCGGACTCTCCAATCTCCACGGTGCCTCCCTGAAGGGGTGTTCGATTGAATACTTGCTCCATGCCCGGGCCGAAAACAGCCACCATCATCTGTTTGAACGCACCCAGGAAGGCTCTATGATGCCTGCTTAGTATGTCATCTGCAGCGTCTCGAACCCCTGCATGCATTCCTCCCTCTCCTGCTGAGTTGTAGCGTCGCTCTCTCCTGGCAATAGAACCCTAGGCATCTCATTTTTGAGGTATGTGATGCCACTCCTGTTCTTTTTAAATGACAGCAAGCACTTCTGTTGTAACTGATCCGCAGCATCCTTTAGCTGTTGCTGCTGTTCCGGAGAAAGGTCTTCGATGTTGACATCCATAATGTCACCGATGTCAGGCATCTTTATTTTCGGCTATGGTCCCACCAGGCGTGCCAAAAAGTGTGTTGATGTAAAATCTGCACCTCATGCCAAGCACACAGCAAGCCGAAAAAGCTAGCTTCACACGCGAAGAGATCACAAGACATGCCAGTCAATTTTCCCTAAAAATTAACAAAAGATAAACAAAGCTTGGAACTTGCCGGGTGGTACCAGACAGTTCCATATTTACGGCTAGAAAGCCAAGTGAGATGACATATAGCTATAAAGAGCTATCTGCCAGCAGACGAGAAACCATTCGGAGCTTTAAAGTGTGAAAAGTAACATAGCCGAATAGATGACGTAAGCATGACGGTAGATCGGTCTTTGTTTGGGTAAAGATGCACGTGCGCAATACCATGACCGATGCCCGTGATAAACAACATTGAATAATAAGTGAAGTAAAAGCATGATCATAAATATGTAATAAACAAGCATACATAGGTCCAAAGCACTAGTCTACCGCATGTCTAGGTACTTTAAAACCCGTCAAGCATGATACCAAACAAATCTATCCACCGCATGATACAACTTGTTTGAGATCATACCACCTTCCACAAATAGATCTATCCACCGCATGATACAATCTAAATATGAAAAGCTAAAAGCATACAATATTTAAAGCATAAATTATGAACATGTTTTACTCGTGAAAGCATAACTGAACACGGCTGAACAGCCGATTCGGGGTCCATGAAGAAGGAACGAATATTACCAAACAAGATAAATCTATCAGATTGGATTGAAATCTAATCCACCGGATGACTAGCTCGAAAACAACCCAAAAACCTGCATCTACCGCATGATACCTAATTCTTTCAAGATTTATACAAGATTTGGTAAGCTTGAACCCGCAACACGTGGCAACCTAGATCGATTCGGTTTCGGCTATCAGGGAGAATGTGATCCGCGTGCTATTTAAGCTAAGGGTACGAACTTGACTCACACGAGGATCATCAAAAAAAATAAAGCCGATCCAAACCCATCTAGATTGGGCAAAGAAGTGTTACATGAATTTAAACATAAAGTAAAACTCAAAGCAACACGGGATAACTTAATGAATCTAATGAATCTTGCCAAAATTCAATAGAGCTGATAACTAGGTTCAAGCTAGATCTTAGCCTACCGCATGGCTCATGACCTAACAAGAAACCCTCTTGAACCAAGCTTGAGTCTACCGCATGACACTAAGCATGGTAACAAGACTACTTGCATCAGATCTAAATCCACCGCAAGATACTAGACATGATACAAGGTTGCCGGTACTCACGGAGGTCGACGGATCGATGAACCCTCTCGAAGAACTCGACGACACGACAAGGGACTCAAACGTTTGGCGTAAAGCCGGTTTGTATTGAGAATGTTTCGAATGTCTGTTACATACATTCAGGGTTCATATTTATACCCTATTAAGCATGACCTCGAATGAATTCGATAACTAATTTATCTCTAAGTGCGATCGCTTATCCATCCATTCGTCCCTTCCGCTCGGGCCACGTCACCACACAATCCCGCAAAATCAGCGCAACTATTTCCCTGTCGAACGGAAGCAAATTGCCGACCGCGGACTCTTCTGCCGAATTCATCTGAAGAAACCCTCCTTCCGCCGGACGGATTCTTCACCGAGTTGGACCCACAAGTCAGACTCCTTACCAAATTTTGGTGTTAACACATCCTTGGGACCTAGAAGTGTCTACAGAGACATGCTAAAACAATATGGTTAGTCCCAATGATCACGTTGTCATGAATCACCAAAATCAAACTCGAACTCATGGCATATGAGGCCATGTTCGCTACAATACCAGTATAAGAAAACTTAAGTGTACATCTAGTTTTAACAATTAAGTGAGCCCCAAGGAAATAGATGTTTCAAACCAAATACTTGGTCCAAAAAATTGACACTTTACAGGTCATAGGAACAAGATTCACAACATCTAGATGACAATACAAGCTTGGCACTCAATCATGGTGTAGATTCTCAAGAGCAAGTTCAGATACGTAGTGTATATGCCATCAATATGCCTCACATGGTGCAGTAGTGTTTCAAACTAGTGCTTTAATTTTGCTTAGTTGCATAATGGCGAGGCAGCTAGGTTCCAGGATGAATATACTAAATGTTATCTGATGCATGAGGTTGAGTTCACTGTGCATCACAAGAACATGGACACAAGACATAACAAATCAATTAATTTGACGCACCATGCTTACCGGAATGAAGTATATGCTGCTACATAAGGTACTCCATTTATCATAAAAAAATTTAAGGGTATATGAGGATTACGAATTTGTCAGTATGACTTTAAGTAGAAACTAGCAACATGGAAATAAATATAAAAGCAGGAATCAATTTCCACAAACAGAACTTCTACGAGTAAAAGGATCAATTCTATACAAGTATATACAGTCACGAGCAAATTCACAATTATGAAATACCTCCAACAAGAAGAATATTGTAGCCAAGATTTCTTTCTGATAAATCAGCAGGAAAATGAAAATTAATTACAAAAGCTACTACATACTTCCTCTCATGGCCACGTGAATGATATACAGCCATTGGGATCACAAAGAACATGCTTGCTTCTAGAAATTCAGGTCGATTCCTATCACCATCTCCTAGCCAAATGGCATTGATCTATGGCCTTGCAATGTTGTTCTACAACTTGTCTCCAGCAACCAATGGCCACAACAACCAAACGATGTGCATTCTCGACCACGAAACGAGTTAACCGGAAGAGCAAGAGGAGATTGGAAATCCCCCATGTCCGGATCCGATTCTAAATATGTCCATTATCACCGATATGTATCTGAACTTTCTGAATAAAAGTAGTCAATTTACCAGCAAACAAATCTAAACAATGAAATTTCTAGACCTACATTTTATTTATAGTATATGTGCATTGCATCTCTAAATAATTACATACTTGTGGACAAAGAGCATGGCTAATATTGTTAAACTGAGATGCATCAAACCTCAAAGCACTGAGTAAGAGAGGCTAATAACTGGTTAATTAGAAAGGGCTAAACAGGTAAGGAAGTACATGCTAATGTCCAAATAAAATTGTAATTCTCGAGTTTTATATGTCAAAGCGGCGTACTATGCAAGCGCTTGATACCGTACCAAATGAGGGGTATGTTCGTGTCCATAGGAGATTGTTCTAAAATGCGCACGGTTCCTACAGAAATGAAGCATCATGCACCATATCGAATTTGAATTTGAATAAACTTTCATCCACCTCTCGGAAACATACCTTCGATTAGCACGGTCGAACGGGAATTGTAAAGTGATCGGCAATCCCGATTATGTATGAGCCACGTTATAATGACAATTGATCTCCACAAACCGGTAAGTGAACATCTCTGAATTGGTGAGAGACACGAATTGCTCCAATACCTGATGAAAGGCACATTATAATTGATTCCGCCATCTCTGCAAAGACACAAACTTGCGACATCAGGGATTGGAACAGCAACTAATCTCGGATGAACTCTCATCGAATCAGGTGAAGATTAGAAGACTGAGAATAAAAAAAGTAGCAACAACAACAACAACAACAACAACTTAGCCTTTTGTCCCAAGCAAGTCGGGGTAGGCTAGATATGAAACCCAAAGGTACCATCAACATAAAGACACGTAGAAGAAGTCATGGCTCAGGAACGTTGATGGCTAGTCTCCAAGCGCCCCTATCCAAAGCTAAGTCCTTGGAGATATTCCACTCCCTAAGGTCTCTCTTAACTGACTCATCCCGGGTCGGTTTAGGTCGACCTCTAACTTTCTTCACATTGTCGTCCCGCTCTAGGACCCCACTACGCACGGAGCCTCGGGAGGCCTTCGTTGGACATGTCCAAACCATCTCAACCGATGCTTTGGATCGTTTCTCCTCAATTGGCGCCACCCCGACCCCCGTCCCGAATATCATCGTTCCGTACTCTATCCCTCCTCGTGTGCCCACAAACCCAACGCAACATACGCATCTCCGCCACACTCAATTGCTTTGGACATGTCGCCTTTTTGTAGGCCAACACTCCGCACCGTATAACATCGCCGGGCGAATCACCGTCCTATAAAACTTACCTTTTAGCTTACGAGGCACCCTTTTGTCACGAGAGGACGCCGGAGGCTTGACGCCATTTCAACCAACCAGATTCGAAATTCTATGCCTAACATCTTCGTCGATGTCGCCATCCTTCGTAGTATCGAACCTAAATACCGAAAAGTATCCTTCTTGGTCACCACTTGCCCATCAAGGGTGACGTCTCCCTCCTCACGCGTCGTACCGCTAAAGTCGCACCTCATGTACTCGGTCTTGGTCCTACTAAGTCTAAACCCTTTCGATTCTAACGTATGCCTCCACGGTTCTAACTTCCTATTTACCCCCGCCCTACTCTCATCAACTAGCACCACATCATCGGCAAAGAGCATACACCGGGGGATATCACCTTGAATGTCCCTTGTGACCTCATCCATCACCAAAGCAAATAGATAAGGGCTCAACGCTGACCCTTGATGTAGTCCTATTTTAATTGGGAAATCACTAGTATCGCCATCGCATGTCCGGACACACGTCACCACATCCCTGTACATATCCTTGATGAGGTTAACATACTTAGTTGGGACCTTGTGCAGATTAAAATAAATCAAATCCAGTCGGTTGGATCTAAAAACATTTTGATAAAAAAATCTAAATCTTTTAATTGTATCCTACACCAAAGAAGCATGATGTATTATTATATACTGAAACAAAGAAGCATGTATCATTTGTATAAAGCTTTGGGGTCTGCTTCCTGCATCATATTTTCTAATCGGCACTACTAGTTGGGAATTACAGAAGATGATTAGCAGCCAGAATACATATGAGTATTTGACTATATGAGAGGCATATGGAGGTCAACACCCCTTGATAAATGTGAGGTGTTGTAGGCTTGTAGCCACCCCCAATATGCACGACAGCACGAAGCTGCAAGTTAGAAGTGGATCGAACATTAAATTGCTCGCAGCGTCAAAGAAGGGAAATCAGGATGTGAAAAAAACATGTATATGATGAACTTGCTCATTGATTTGTCAATCTGCTGCCCAAGCATCTACTCTATTTAATTATTTCCAACCTTACGATTATCATGATTCACAAATAGTAGTCACCAATGCACGCAATCAATCAAAGCCGGGAGATCGAATGAAATTGAGAAAAGAGGGCACTTGACTCGTCAGAGGACATCAGTGCAGCCTCATCCGATGAAATCCGCCGCTCAGAGTCAGGGTAGGAAAAGCAAGCTGCTGAGGATCCGGGGAGGGGATGGATCCGTGCCATCGCTGCCGATCCGAAAGGGGAAGCAGGACCGCCGCCGGACCGGCCCACCGCGGCCAGTGGCGATTGGCGACCAAATCAGAGGCGCGATAGATAACAGCTGCTCCTCTCCCGCAGCATCGGCAGCCAGAGTACGTGGTCGGACGCCTTGCAGGCGAGGTGCGCTCACGGTGGAGAACCTTGTCGACAATGGCGAGGCATCTAGAAACGGAAGACGGCTAGAAATGGGAGCAGCTTGGGCCGGCGGCAACCAAGCTGGGGCGGGCAGCTGCAACCCCGGAGACGAGTGGCGGCGATCGAACGGCGGCGACAACGGAGCGGCCGGAGCGGAGGGAGGGGAAAGACGGAACTGAACAGACGGACGACTAGATGATGTGCCCCACGAGCAGGGGTTTTTTTTTACCGAACGTTGACTTTTTACCGGTACCCAGCGGTAGCGGTTTCTACCGCGGTATACCGCTAAATACCGCTCGAATTCAAATTTCAAACCAAAACCGATTCTTACCGCTAGTTCAAACGGTTTTGAACGGTATACCGCGGTATAAATAGTTTTTACCGCGGTATAAACTATTTATACCGCTGGAAATAAAAAGACCACCCGGATTCGAATAAATGAAAATTTTGGCATGGTGTTGGCACAAATTAGTGTTAAATAGCACCCCCAATCAATGATTTATAGTTATACATAGAAATACTACACCAAACACAATAATACTAGCCGTGCATAAGTGAGTTGGTAGTTCAAATACAAATAGTTCATACAAATAATTCATACAAATAGTTCATACAACACAAGTTCAATGGTAGAAAGGAAAGATCCCTAGCTGGGTCGCGGAGTGGTACTCGGCGATGGACATGACATTCAAGCCTCTCGTCCTAAGCAACTCACCCTTGTACTGTTAATTGCATCCTGGATCTGAGCCTCCTCATCATATCCTCCAGCGGGATTGTTACCCGCTGCTGCTGCATCCTCCCGTGCCAACCTCTGTCGAGCGCGTTCATTAGTTGCCTTCTTCGTCCTATCAAGATCCCACTGAAAGTACTCCCGCACGTCTGGTGGAACGTTGTTGCAATGTAGCACTGATGATCCGCGCGCGGCCAAATGTTGCTTCAACCTAGTTGAACCTCCACCACTTTTCTGCATACCACAGTGATTGCATCGCCATCCGGGAGCTAGATTTACACCATGTTCCCATACGGGGTCTTTAGGTCTCCCTGACATTTTCTACCTGCATAAATGCCAACATAAACTAAATTACAAAACACTTCCTTAAAACTATACCTAATGAAAATGTACCTAATTCCGAAAAAAATCCTAACTAAAATTGGATCCTACACAAATCCTACATCATGCCACAAATTATCCTCCTAAACCTAAAAGCTAAATCAACAATTCCATTTCTACCTAAAGCAACAATTCTATTTCTACCTCTAACTCACATCCTTAACCCTACCAAAAATCCTAAACCAGAGAAAACCTAAATCCTAACTCAAATCCTAGCTCCTAACACAATTCCTAAAGGCTTAATGTACTCAAAAGCAAAAAAACCATACCTAACCGCGGTATACCGAGGCGTCGTCGCGGTATACCACGCTTACCGCGCGGCTAACCGCGCCGCCCGCGCGGTAGGGCGTGGATCCGCCCGCGCGCGCGCACCGCCGCTACCGCGCGGCAAACCGCGGCCGGGCGCGGTAAGTCGCCGGCGGCGGCGCGGTAACGGCGATGCGGCGACGGACGCGAGGGAGAGGCTTGCGGACGGGGGTGCTGAGGGGTCTGGGGGTAGCGGGGCCACGCAGTTGGGGCGAGGTAGGGTTAAAGCCTCAGTTGGGCTTCATGGGCCTTAACGGGCCGGCCATTGTTTTTTCTTTTTCTTTTTTTTTTCAACTTCTAAAGCTCCAAATAAATACCAAATGCGCTCAAATTTGAAAACATTCGACACCATAAGACTCTACAAATCATGAACTATTTTTTGATGACTTTTATTGATTTTTTTCATTTTTTTGAATTTAAATTCAAATTTGAATTTGGGGGGTTCTACCGCTGGGTACCGTTACCGTACCCCAGCGGTAACGGCGGTAACCGTGGTATACCGCGCGGTACCCAGCGGTAAAAAAAACCCTGCCCACGAGGCCACGACGATCTAAATTGGTTCCGCAGCTGACCGGGACAAAAGCAAAACGGAAAAAGCCGATGAGATGGGTTCGCCGGTCTGATTAGGTGGTCTGGGTGGTAGTTATTCCATACCCGCGGTGTACAATATAAATACAGCGCTATTTCATACCCTGGGTATGAAATATTATTCCATACCCGAGTCCATCCCAACGCGAGCGCTGCACACCCACGGCCGCATCAACCTGCCGGTTTCCCGACGTCTAATTTTTTTTTCCTGGTTCGTTCGCCGCGGTCTTTTGTTTTTGACGAGCTGGACCGGCGGTTGCCATTCTGCCCGCACGCTGTTCCCAGTTTTTGTTACAAGCTAGGGCCACAAGCCATTCAGCCCCCATGTGAGTTTCTGGCTGTTCAAACTTGTTTTTCGAACGCTGATCATACTCTACTTCAAAGATACGTAATGGCATGCCGTTTGAAAGAACGGCCCCATATATGTTAAAAGATAGTGTTGTGATAAAACCAACATGCCCCGTATGAACATTTCCAATAAAAATTGAAATTGCACAGATGCGTAATGGAATTGAGATGGGAGTTTTTTTTTCTAAATAAAAAGCAGAGTGCAATGAACTGGAATGGTTTTGCACTGATTAGTTCATGATACTAAATCATCGCACAAGCTGAATGATTTACAATCCAAAACATAAATACCGATACTTTACTAATTGACTAAGTAGCAAATAATGTAATAATTTTGTGGAACAGTCAGGTAATATCAGCCTCAGAACATCTTGTGTTGCCTCAATGCCACGAAGCAGCAGCGCCTCTTAGCTGCAGAGTTTGTCATGACATATTGATATTGCAATATAGCTTGTGCCCAATTCTTCAGCACGCTGGAAGCCTTCACCCCCTCGGGTAGCTAATGTCAATCAGAAAAGAACAACAGGTCTTAGCTTAAGAAAAATGACAAAAAAAAATACATGCATGATGTAGGTGTAGTATCATGAGCCACAATATTTTTTTTAAAGTCAAAAAGCTTTCGGCATTGTTGGCAAAGTATAATGAACCAATACATATTAACTACTATCCACTACGGCAATGTAGAACTGGTTGTAAATAGTTATGCTAAAGGAAGTGGAAGATGATGTTCTGGGTGAGCTGATCATAACTAAAGGAAGTGGAAGATGATGTTCTGGGTGAGCTGATCATTGGTATTGCCGGCCATCCAAGGCACCAGATGCTTCCATCAAGGCCAGCACGTAGCGTTAATTAAATTGAGCCGAGCCGAGCGTGCAAGCCGGCGACCCAGGTACATGCGCCCGGCCTCCATATAAAAAGCCTGGCGCAATTACTGCAGTCGTCCGTGATTACCGTTGCACGTACGAGTCTGGACTACATGCATGGCTACGAGAAAAAAATGAGTTACTGTATTACTGTATTGTTAACACATATGCAAACTCTATTACTGTATTGTTAACACATATGCAAACGCACAACGTTTACTAAAAATATTTTTGTCTATGCGTACATGTGCAAAACCGGTTACGAGCACCAGATGGTAAGAAGTATTGGAAATTACCATAGATTAGGCATCACGTTGTTCCAATGAACAGTTTACTATGTTGATGGATGAATAATGTAGCACTAAATAGTTACTAGGATTCAAATAGCTGGAGACCATGGGTCCTTACTACAATTTAGCGCCAAGAACATTCGAGGAATCAGTTACTACATTGAGAACTCACGCAAAAGATGAACAAGTTACTAGAGTTCCAATAGAGATAGTAATTAGGAGTTATAACAATTTGATCGTGAATTGGTTCCAAGAAACCAATTACTATAATGACAAAGATGAGTTTATAACATACGCGAATTCGAGAGCTACCACAATTTGTCTCTCTGCATTTATCTTCCTGGGAATAGAACAATGAAAACTATGGCAACTAAACAACTATGTCAGTATTCACTGTGCCTATAACCATCATGAAAGAAGATCAAGACCATTATGCATCTTCTCCAGCAGGGAGCTTCTTGACTCAGTTCAATGGGTGGCAAAGACTGGAGCAGCTCCAACATAGTTTGGCCAATTTTCCTGCATTTTATAATTACGAGAATCAGGATTGAATTAGGTATTGGCAATTGCAAAACTCGAAAAATTTGGTAAACTGGTGCGACTAACCCTGTGGATTGGGAAATGGAAACATTCACTATTCATTTGCGTAATGAATTGACAGCAGCTAGGTGGAAGTAAACTAACTTGCAAGCACTAACACAAAAGGGATATTTTGTCCTCTAGTCTGCAAATGAAAACATAGGAGCTGAAAGATCTTAATATCGAATATACTATACTACAACTGAAAGCAGCACCTAGAAAAGCAAACAATGCTAATTTACCACAATGCCATCATCAATTTACTAGAATGGGCTTCTGTCAAAAAATTTTATGGCTTGGCCAATTTTACAAGAATGGCATCATTAGTTAACCACAACTTCATTTACCATAATGGCATAATCAAGTTACTACAAGATAGTGCCGAGTATATCAGAATCCCTAGCTCGTACCAGAAATGCAAAAATTGATACTTACATGGTCAAATTTATAACAATGGCATGCATAAGCAATATACTAGATGGCACAATCAAGTTACTATAAAATGGTGCCAACTTTTTTTAAGAATCCAGCATAGCATGGTGATAGCAATGGCTTTAGGCAATGACCCAAAGCTTACTGATGAGTGATGACTTCATTATTGTATATAATTTACCAGAAGCAAAATCCTTGTGACAAGCTTACTGCAATACCACAGAACAGTCTAGTTTGCATTTAAGAAAAAGAACAACTTAAGTTACCGCATTCAGAAGATTGCTTTCACAAAACTTAAGAAACAAAGCTAGCTGCACTCAAATTTACTCCCTCCATCCCAAATTACTTGTTGTTTTGGCTTTCCTTAGATACAATCCTTTTGTTATGTTATGTATATAGACATAAATATATATCTTAATGCATAACAAAACGATAAGTAATTCGGAACGCAGGGAGTACATGATATGCTTACACAACAAAAACGACCAATTTCTTACCGGAAAAAAAACAAATTAAAAGTGCTAAAAATGATGTACAATGTTGGATAATCTAATTTAAGGGGAAACAATGCTAATCTGGAAGGAATTGTCTGCTGTCCAAAAGGAAATCAGATTGATTTTAATTTGTAAAGAGGATTTCTGTGTCTGCACACCGCAGATGAATGGTAAGGCGCTAAAAATCGGATGAATGATGAAGGAATAATTTAATCGAATCGTTAAAAAAAATCATGGATTTACAGTGAAGCAATAATCCTAAACCAGATGGGATCGTCTACAGCTCGAATCAGGGAGGCAGAATTGCTTGATGCTTACCTCAAGTATCTCCATTCGATTGGATAGGGATAGGTGCACCTATGCCTGCTCGAACGAATCAGGGGCCAGCAGTCCTTCATCTAATCCTCGCACGCCGAGATCCAAAGGTACCTCGATGACGCACTGGCCGAGGAAGCTCAGGCTTCGTGTGCTCCACGGCGACCGACGCGAGGAAATTGACAGGTAGGCGTCGAGGCGACGCAGAGCCACCATGCCGCTGGGCTGCCGCTAGGGACACCGCCGGCCGCATCACCACTGCTCCCGCTGATGAGGGGAGCACCTTCGCTGCCTCTCCCTATCGCCAAGCATCTCCGGGACAGCAGCCAAAGTAGTCAACGGCCGGCGACCCGGCGTGGAGTTTCTGGATGAAGGCCGTAGGGGCTAGAAAGGGGCGTAATTTTTGGGGCAGTGCCGCTCGGCTCGCCCAACCTGCTCGCTTAGCTGAGCCGAGCCGGCGGAGGCGGGTGTGGACTGAGCACACAGGGAGCCACGAGTTTGTTCGTTTGGCTGGTGCTAGTTCGTTCGGAGAGAAAAGTACTGCTGGCTGATTGCTGGTGGCTGGTTTGTTCTAAGAGAAAAGTACTATTGGCTAGTGGCTGAGTGGCTGATAAGCCAAGCAAACAGGGCGCAGAGGTGGTTTGGGTTGCATTAGGGTTTCAGTCCTGAAGCACCGAAACGGCGAACCAGAGAGGGGGAGTGAATGGGAGCCGATAAAAATTCTTCTCGAAGGAGATAGAGACTCCAATAAGATGAACTCGACTTCCAATACACGCCTCCGACTCAACTACCCAAGTTGGTCAAGACCACATAGCCACTGAAATGCTACTAATCCTAGGAACCAACAAACAACATTCCGAGTCAAAACACACCAACACGCACAACAGAAACTTGCACGTCTTGCTGCCTGTGCTACACCAGTCAGACCGATGGCCTGCGCCGGTCATACCGGTGGACAGAGCCGGTCAGGCCGGTGCCTACAGCAGCCGCACAACAAATGTTACAGAGAGCCTCAGTGACTTCTCTAGGCCCTGGAACAAGAACACCCCCAAAACACAACCTGCAATGAAGAATAACCCTTCACAAACCCAAACAAAACACTTCCAAAACATCCAAGAACTAACCAGCAACAACACGACCCAAAGACACATGGAACAAGCAACTCAGCCGAGGCAAATCCCACAATAGGCACACACCGGACAGACCGGTCACGCCTGTGCAGCTCGGGATGAACAACACCCACGGGTCAACTCCTCCAAATCCAACTCCCGATCTCCCGATTCGCTCCACGGTTTCAAACAAGACTTTGGGGATAGTAGGAACACCTCATGGGTACTCTATAGCCAAGTTATGTTCCACCAAAACTCGTTGAATCAAGAGTAATCGAAGGATTTCCGCCAAGAACACCACAAACCCTAAGCCAACGAGAACCCTAAAATTGAGCCCCTTTTCTCACGGATTTGGGAGGAGAATCAAAGTGAAAAGAACCACAAAAGGTTCATGCATACATCCTCCAACAAATCCTCAAGAAAACGGCATCGGAATCTCTCCAAGAAAAACATCAAGAAAAGGCTCCAAAAATCATCAAAAAGAACGAATGAGAACAACACATCCAAGCCTTGAGGAACCACGCCAAATCATCTATACATCACAAAGAGGTTCATACAAGGTCTAGCTTGCCGCCTGATCATCCATCCCTCTCCCAAGATCTCACCATGAAGCTCTCAAGCTAGTCATATAGAAATCCTAGGGAAAATATGAAGGGAAAATAGGAAAACCAAATGAGCTAGGGTTCCAAGAGATGGCGGCCATCCTCTGACCCGTTGGGTTATATGGCGGCAACCCGAAAGACTAAATTACCCCTAAGGCCTAAACTAGGATACACACCCACCAAGGTCACTTTGGGAAATTGTCTTCGTAACACCATCGAACGGATGCCCAGCGACCACAAACTTGCTAAGCCTCGATGCAAGCCTTGCGATCCCGACGCTTGTCCTCCGCTTCGAAGTCTCTGGACTACATCATCGCACACCGGTCAGACCGGCGCTCCTTACCGGTCAGACCGGTACCCACCGGTCAGACTGGTCTAGAGCTGCTGCACTTCCGTCTTCGGTTCTTCGGTCTTGGCTTTGTGGATCAACCAAGGAACCCAGTGATTTTTCTGGTGAACCACTGAAAACCCCGCGAACTCGGTGTAGCCTCCGCTAATCGCCACTCATGACTTGGCTCCCACGTAGTCCCAGCTCAACCTTGGTTTTGAGGCTCTACCAAGAAACCGTCCATGACTTCATCTTGCCGTTCTTGCAACCATGCGGCCCGCACTTGACTCTGCTGGCTACCGGGTCCCTCGAACGAAGCCTACTTGTCTTCTTCACACCGGGAGGCCTCACCGGCAATGACCTTTCGCACTTGTTCTTCACCTGCACCAACACCAGTCAAGCCGAAACCTGCACCTGCAATACTTAGCCAAGAATTAGTCCACACAATGTTGTCAATCACTCATCACACCAGGAAGCGACCATCCACCGGTCCTCGAACCACACATGGTCCTCAAGTCCCCCGTGCGTTGGTTTGGTCCGGCCACAGAATTAGTTATTCTGTGGCTGGCTATATGATACAAACCAGGAGATCTCTAGCATGTGATCATAGACAATGTCTTGGAGATCTCCCCATTTCTACAGTGCGTAACCAAAACTTCCACGAAATCATTCCAAATTTTTACCGCTGACTACACATGTGATATAACGACAACTCGTCAAATTTCATGATTTTTTAACTTTGTTTGCATTTATAAAATTTGAAAACGATTCGCAGAAAAGTGGGTGAACATGTGATCTACACAAAGATGTTTGAATTTTGGCACGTGGCCCTACATTAGGACTAAACTCACACTAACAAGCAAGAATATCAATTTTCTCATATACATGCACGGTTTTGATGACTTGCAGTTCAAATTTGAACTATGTAGAGAAATTAAAAAGACGAAAATACATGAAATATAGTAATACCAAAATTGGAAATCAAGCTTTAATTAATGTACCTTTAGCAAAGAAAAAAACTCAACCCAAAAATAAAAAAGAATTACTTCTTTGCCGAGGGCCTAGTTGGGCCCTCGACATAGGCACTTGTGCCGACGGTGGGTCGTCGGCAAAGAGGTGTACTCTGCCGACGGCTCCGCCCAGCTCTTGGCAAAGGCCTGTCAACCGTGGTAAACCATGGTCAACAGCTTTGCCTAGAGCTAGGCATCGGCTCTCGGCACAGGTGGCGTCTGTGCCGACGGCCTCCAGATCTGGCCGTCGGCAAAGTTATATTTTCGTTTTTTAAATAATGTTACCTTTGCCAAGGGCCGGATTTGAAGGCCGTCGGCAAAGAAGAGCCATTACAGACAATTCAGGCCCTCGACCAACACTTAGACGCACACACGCGCGCCGCACATGCACACAGGGAGCAACCGCTGCCGCCGCCTCGCCCGCCCACCGCCGCCTCGCCCACCCGCCCCCGCCCGCCGTCCGCCGACGCGCGGCCGGCCTTCCCCGCCGTGCCCGCCCGCCCCCGCCCTCCCGCCCTCACCCACCCACCGCCGACGTGCGGCCGCCCTCCCCCACCGCGCCCACCCACCCCCCGCCTCGCCGCACGCGCCCCCCCCCGCTCGCCCCTGCCGCGGAAGAGAAGGAAGGGAAAGGGAGCAATGGAGTAGGGGGTGGACGAAAAGGAGAGGAAGGAGAAGGGGAGAGGAGGAGAAGAGGGAGGATCGAGAAGGGGGGAATAGAAGCACAGGGCCAACGGCCGGGACAGCCCCGCCGTCATCGTCCATCCACGTCCCGCCCACCCTATCGTCGTCCGCCCGAGCAAGGTGAGCCGGCATGTGAATGTGACTAGTGGTAATGACTTGCTGGCAATGACTAGTGGTAGAATGACTACTGGTAGAGTGGTAGAATATGAATGTGAATTGGCAATGCCTTGTTGAGTTCGATGAGAATGCATATATCTGGTTGTCGGCCTTCGTGTCTAATGTTTAATTGCAGTTTTGACACCTCACTGTGCAGGGGAGGTGCTGCCAAAATTTTGAGCTAAGTTGTATGTTCATTTCTTTTTTGCGGAGATGGGCTAGTGGAAGGCAAGCTGGAGTACCTCAACGACCCTGATCTTCTTCGTTGGCGTTGCGGATCTTCCTGCACTGTGGCACCTCGTCACCGGAACCCTAGGTATAAATAACCCGTCTTCTAGTCGCATGGTCATATATCGTGTAACCTAGTTAGGTGTCTCCCGTCCGAAAGAGATACAGCTGGAGGTATGCATTTATGTGCATACCTACGATCGTATCTGTTTCGGATTGTCCACATTTTCTGGACAGCCCGCGGATCCGTAAATGAGTTAGTTTCCATGTCCTGATCCGATCTGAGACAGAGTTTCGGCATCACCTCCTGTTGTTCTCTGGATACACAATCTCATACTTGGACATGTATCTGGAGAACAGCGGTGAGGTGCTGCCGAAATTCTGCCTCGATCGGATCGGGGTATGGAAACTAACTCATATACGGATCCGCGGGTGGGATTAGGACCAATCCTCACCTATTAGACAGTAGGATCATGATGTACATGGATTTTATGGTTCGCATTCCAGATTGATAAAGGATGGAGGACCGTCAGTGGATGTACACCGGCTGGAGAAGTAAGCATGATTTTGACGATTAATGGAAGGATAATACCAATGATTTATTGGAATTTGCATGGGCCAATTCTAGTGGTCATTTGCTAGTTTGGTGTCCCTGCACAACATGTGACAACAAGAAGAGAGTTAGCAAGGAGGATATGGGCCGACATCTTTTGTACAATGGATTTACCAAAGACTATACCGTGTGGATCTACCATGGTGAAGCACATCGTATGAGAGAGGAGGTGGTGAGACCACACCTGGAGGCGTGTGATGATGATGCGGGGCTTGTAGACATGTTAGAATATGCCCACATAACACTTTTCAATGACACTTGTGATCAGGGAGCGATGGAGGAGGAGGCAAAGTTGTTCTACAAGATGATGGACTCGGCAAAGATACCTCTTCACGACAACACCACCGTTTCGCAACTGGACGCCATTGGGCGGTTATTAGGGGTGAAATCCGAGTTAAGCATCAGTCGAGCAGGCTTCAATAGGTTGTTGATCGTTGTTGGATCCTTTCTTCCAAAGGGCCATTCCCTGCCAACGTCCATGTATGAGTCAACAACACTCTTCGAAGCACTTAGGATTGAAGGACCGATACGGCGAACCAGAGGGGGCGGGAGTGAATGGGAGCCGATAAAAATTCTTCTCGAAGGAGATGGAGGCTCCAACAAGATGAATATGGCTTCCAACACACGTCTCCGACTTACTACCCAAGTTGGCCAAGCCCACCCAGTCACTGAGTGCTACTGGACCTAGGAACCAACACCCAACCTCACAGACCCGAGAACGCAGCAGAACACAAAACTCGAGCCTCACAGACCTACACCGGTCAGGCCGGTGAGCACCACCGATCAGACCGGTCCCTGCTGGTGAAACCTGGCGACTTCCACAAAACATCTCTACACCAGTCAAACCGGTGCAACACACCGGTCAGACTGGTCCAGGGCAGAAAGCCTCAAAACACCAAATAGGCCTACCGAGCTCCAAACTGACCCAAACTCGAAACAGCAGCAACACAGGACAACAACAAACTCACCCAAACGTTCACCCAAGCAAAACCCAACTGGGGTCTGCACCGGTCAGACCGGTGTGACCTGAGCTCGTCGGGATGAACAACACCCGTGGGTCAACTCCTCCAAATCCAAACCTTGATCTCCCGAATCGCTCCATGGACTTGTGCAAGACTTTGGGGATAGTAGGAACACCTCATGGAGAGTCCATAGCAAAGTTATTGTCCACCAAAACTTGCAAAATCAAGAGAAATCGAGGAAATCCTGCCAAGAACTCCTCTAACCCTAGAACACCGAAAAACACCAAAATCGAGCCCCTTAACTCACGGATTTGGGAGGGGGTCAAAGGCAAAAGAACCATGAAGGGTTCACACATGTTTCCTCCATCAAATCTCCAAGAGCAAGGTCCCGAAAACACTCCAAGAAATCCACCAAGAGAGGACTCCAAAAATCACAACAAAGAACGAACGGAAACAACACATCAAAGCCTTGAGGAATCACACCGAATCATCTATACATACCAAGGAGGTTCATACAAGGTCTAGCTTGCCGCCCGATCATCCAACCCTCTCACAAGGTCTCACCATGAAGCTCTCAAGCTAGTCCTATGGAAATCCTAAGAAAAATAGGAAAGCAAATGAACTAGGGTTCCAAGAGATTGCTGCCATCCTCTCACCTCTTGGGCCATATAGGAGGCAACTGAAAGTCTAAAATACCCTTCCTAGCTAATTAGGGATACATGCCCCTCGACGGCAAAATCGGAAATCTTTGTCATCGCTCCATCGGACGGATGCCCGGCGACCGCAACCTGCTTAGCCTCGACGCAAGCCTTGCGATCCGGACGCGTGTCCTCCGCTTCGAAGTCTCCGGACTGCGTCGTCGCACACCGGTCAGACCAGTGCTCCCCACCGGCCAGACCGGTCCAGACCCACCGGTCAGACCGGTCTGGAGCTGCTGCATCTACGTCTTCGGTTCTTCGGTCTTGGCTTTGTGGATCTACCAAGGAACCCAGTGGTTTTCTGGTGAACCACCGGAAACCCCGCGAACTCGGTGTAGCCTCCGCCAATCTCCACTCATGACTCGGCTCCCACGTAGTCCCGGCTCGACCTTGGTTTTGAGGCTCAACCAGGAAACCGTCCATGACTTCATCTTCCTGTTCATGCCACGATGCAGCCCGCACTTGACTCCGCTAGCCACCGGGTCCCTCGAACGAAGCCTACTTGTCTACTCCACACATGGAGGCCTCACCGGCGATGACCTTTCGCGCTTGTTCTTCACCTGCACCAACACTAGTCAGGCCGCAACCTGCACCTGCAATACTTAGCCAAGAATCAGTCCACACAACATTGTCAATCACTCATCACACCTGGAAGCAACCATTCACCGGTCCTCGAACCACACATGGTCCTCAATCTCCCCCTTTATAAGTGCATTGACAACACCCACAAATAGTAGCACGAGAGAAAAGAAAAAGAAAAGAAACAAATAAAAAGAAGCTCCAACAAGCGATCGAAAGCCAAACAAAGGCAAAGAGAAAGATCACCAGAAGAAGACAAGTCTCGGACCCCTTAGGCAAGGGCAACGGCTCAACACATCCGAGACAAAACCATGCTCAAGCAAAGAGCAAAAATCACCAACCAAAGCTCGAAAACCACAAAGAGCTCCCCCTGCACATATGCAAGCTCCCCCTGAACCAATGCAACTCCCCCTGGATGAATGCATGCAAACCACTTGATGAAAACAGAGCAGCTGCATCAGCTTAGCTCTAACCGGTCAGACCGGTCACCCTCACCGGTCAGACCGGTGGACAGGATCGCCCAACACCTGGGAACTACACCGGTCAGACCGGTGCCCTTCACCGGTCAGGCCGATGCCACCTGGGAAACTGCCAGAGCTAAAAAATAGCTCGAAACCACTTGGAAACCTTCTAAATGTGTGTAGCAAGCCATTTCAAGATCAAACTTCTCCCCCTTGTTGACAATGCATGAATCAAGCCAAAATGCCAAAAAAAATCAACCTAGAGCTTCTCAAATAGACAAAGTTCAACATAGGATGCTACACATGTCCAAATGAGCAAGTTAGATACTCTATAGCTTCGTATTGACATCAACTACATGATCAGCAAGTTTCACAACCATTGGACGAAGCTAAGATGGAAGTGAGCAATTTTGTGAAAATTTACCCTCTCATGAGCAAAGTCCTAAATATGAGCAAAACATGTCAAAATGGCAAAGCCACACAAACTTCATGCTAGGACAACCATTCTAATCATAAGACCATCACAAACACCCACAGGCAGCTCATGTCATGTCAAAGCCACCGAGCCATGTTTCTACTTCTATATTTGAGACTTCTCATTGGTAGACATCATGCAACAGTTTAGCACCCAAAACAAATTAAATTTAGCAATTATGACATGGGAGCACATTTTCCAAGCATTTTACATTTCATTTTCAGATTCATATTTGGTACATGAAATGTCTTTGCGACAAAAAGGAACTTATGCTACTCCACAAGATAAAGCAAGAAGGCTAAACATTCATGATGGCAAATGAGTCTTTGGCCCCATATGATCAAAATAAGCTATCCAACCACAAATTAAGCATAGCCAAACCACTAAAACATGTCAAGATCATATAAAGGCATTTACTCACAAGAGAGCATACATGTGACATTTTTCAAAAACATAGCCATCAACCATGGATATAAACCAAGATTATCAAGAGCTAATCCAAACTAACCATAGCTTACCAAATAAGCTCAAGAAAACATACATAGCATTCCATGGTGAACAATGTATATTGGAAAAGCTTTTCCTAACCAATGCATATGATACAAAATGCATGCAATCTAAGATACAAGGATGCCTATACATCATGTTACATATGCGATGCCAAATGCAAGAAATGCACAAAGGAAAGCTATACATATGCTACAAAGGAGCTCCCACACACCAACTCAAGAAATCAAACAAACACCAAGCTCCCCCCGCAAACGAGTGAAAGTTGCTTGATCTAGGGGTTTGGTGAAGATATCGGCTAGTTGGTCATGTGTGGTTACATGGATCAAAGCTATCTTCCCTGTCTCTGTGTTGTCTCTCGGAAAATGATACCTCACTTCTGTGTGTTTGGTTCTTGAATGGAGCACTAGGTTCTTTGCAACGCTTATGGCACTGGTGCTATCACATTGAAGTGGGACATGGGTATACTCCTCACCAAAGTCACTCATGGTGTATGTGATCCAAAGGAGCTGAGAGCAACAACTAGCTGCGGAAACGTACTTTGCCTCAGTAGTGGATTGAGCAACACTCAACTGTTAACGGGAAGAACAAGACACCAAAGAGGAACCCAAAAACTGGCAAGTCCCAGAAGTGGACTTCCTATCCAACCGACACCCGGCAAAATCCGCGTCTGAAAAACCATGAAGCGCCAAAGAAGAAGACGCGGAGTACCAAAGGCCGAAGTCGGAGGTGTGACACAAGTACCTAAAAATTCGCTTCACCGCTTGCTGATGCAAAGTCCTCGGAGACGCTTGAAAACGAGCGCACAGACATACCAAGAACTGGATGTCTAGAGTGACCCGATCATGCTTCGGTACTCCTTATGGTCCACGTGCTCACCTTCCTCATCGGCATCAAGAGCTATAGTCGTACTTATCGGCGTCACCATAGCCTTGGAGTCCTCCATCTTGAACTTCCTCACAACGTCCTTGGTGTACTTAGCTTGGTGCACAAATGTTCCTTCCTTTGATTGCTTGATTTGTAGCCCGAGGAAGAACTGCAACTCACCCATCATGCTGATCTCAAATTCCCTGCTCATATCATTTGCAAACCTTGCAACAAGACAGTTAGACGAGCCACCAAAGACAATATCATCCACGTATACCTGCACTATCAGGATATCTTTGCCCTGCCTGAGTAAAAATAAGGTCCGATCGACCTTTCCCATCTCCAACCCTCGCTCAAACAGAAACCCCCTCAGCCTACCATACCAAGCTCTAGGCTCCTGCTTCAACCATACAACACCTTCCTCAACTTGTACACCCAGTGGGGGTACTTCTCACTCTCAAACCCCGGTGGTTGCCTCACATACACTTCTTCCTCCAACACACCATTCAGAAAAGCACTCTTCACATCCATTTGGAGCAACTTGAACCCTTTAGCCACTGAAAAGGCTAGAAGGATCCTAATCGCCTCCAAACGGGCTACGAGAGCAAAGGTCTCCTCGTAGTCGATCCCTTCCTTTTGACTAAATCCCTAAGAAACAAGCCTTGACTTGTTTCTCACCACTTCACCTTTCTCTCCATCTTTATTCTTCCACACCACTTTGTTCCAATCGGCTTACACCCTGGGGAAGGGTCAACCAATTCCCAAACCTGATTCCTCTCAAAGTTCTCCAACTCCTCATGCATCGAATTAACCCAATTATTATCAGATAGTGCGTGTCCAATGTCTTTGGGCTCAAAGGTAGAAACAAAAGCAGCATGAGCGAAATGAGAATTGTTCCGAACCCTCGATCGTGTAGTACGTTCATTCATGTCGCTGATGATCCTCGAAGCTGGATGATCTACTTGTACTCACCGAGGAGGTTCTCACCTTGATGCTACCTCCCCCTCAACAGTAGCTTCTTCTTGGTTTGTTGTCGTAGGTGTGGGAGAGGGGCCGTCCACCACCATAGTTGAAGTAGTGGGTACATGTTCAGCCGCGGGCACTACACCACTATCTTCATCATCTCCATGTTCATGCTCCTCCTCCTGAAAGATCTCCTCACCAAGTTCATCATCACCTGCACACTCAAAGACAAGCTGACTACGTGGTTGTGTCTCGTCGAAGGTTACCTCGCAAGTCTCCACGATTTGGTTAGTTTCAAGATTGAGCACACGATATGCTCTAGAGTGAGATGCATAACCAAAGAAAATACCATCGACCGACCTAGCCTCAAACTTATCCAACTTCTTCCCTTCTTCAAAATAAAGCATTTGCAACTAAAGACATGGAAGTGACTTACCTTGGGTGTGCGACCGTGCATCCACTCATAGCATGTTTTCTTCTTATGCAGTCTGAGGTAGATCCTGTTCGACACATAGCATGCGGTATTCACCGCCTCAGCCCAGAACCTTCTCGGAGTCCTATGCTCATCAAGAATCGTCCGAGCCATCTCACACAAGGTCCTGTTTTTCCTTTCCATAACACCGTTCCGAGGAGGCATATACAGACTCAAAAACTGGTGTTCAAGACCCAAGTCATGACAAAAGGTTTCAAAACGAGAGTTTCTGAATTCTGAGCCATTGTCACTACGGATTGCTCGTATGGCATCTCCGTGCCTCTCGTTCCTCAACCTCCAGACAAGATCTCGAACAAAACCAAATGTCTCCCCTTTCTCCTCAAGAAAGAACACCCAAGCATACCGAGAGTAGTCGTCCACCACAACAAGGACGTACCACTTCCCACCTGCAGATCGCACACGAGCTGGGCCAACAAGGTCCATATGGAGCAGCTCGCATGGACGCTCAGTCATCACATTGGTGAGAGGCGGGTGAGAAGAGGCTACCATCTTGGCATGCCTACACGGCGCACAAACCAACTCTTTCTCAAACTTCAACCGTGGCAATCCTCAGACCAAATTGAGTTTACTCAAGCGAGACAAAAGGTCAAAGCTCAAGTGACCCAACTTTCTATGCCACTTCCACAACTCACTCGAAGAGCTAGCAAAAAAACAATGCTCAACACAAGAAGACTGAGAAAAATCAGCTCGAAACACCTGACCCTCGGGAACGACCATACAGACAAGGTCCCCTCGAGAGTCCAAAATCCGAGAACCACCAGGCCGAAACAACACCTCAAAACTCTCATACAAACAACTGAGACACAGAAAGCAAATTGTATCCCAGCGATTGAACAAGAGCAACACGCTTGAGAGTGATCTTGTCACTCACCTTAATCTCACCTTCTGAAAGCACACGCCCACGCCCATTGTCCCCAAAGGTGATGTACCTCCTTGTCACCACCGGGACGAGACTTCAGAACCACCCCTTGTCTCCAGTCATATGCCTCGAGCAACCGGAGTCAATCAACCAAATGTTCTTCAAGTCTCCCACCTGAAACTCAAAAACAAGCACGTGAGCGAACAAACGACTCAGCACTGGGGTTAGTACCAAAAGAGTAAAACCAGTGCTGAGCCATTTGCTCAAAAGTGGGGTTAGCACAATCCAAACCATCTTTCCTGGCAAAGCTACTTCCACGAACACCACCACAGTAACCACTATGAGGGAACCATCCCTCTCTACCTGGAGGAGGACCAAAACCACGAAAGGAAAACTGTGGACCATCCCTCTTCTCCAACTCAAAGCTACGACTCCTCCCATTCCCGTATTGAGCACGAAGGGGAGAACGTCTAGCAAACTAACCTCCTGCAAACTCTCTAGCCAAACCACCAGAATCACGATCTCCAGAACCAAACCTAGCACCTGTACGAGCACGAAGCCCAAACTGTTGCCTGTCCAGGCTTGCACCAGTCTGACCGGTGCCCCTCACCGGTCTGACCGGTGTAGCCCGGCCAGCAGCACCTCTAACAATCTTTCGCTCTCCCCAAGCTGGAACTGTCCTCACACGTGCCTTGGCCCTGGGCATTTGCACACGAGGCTCAAGTACATCATTTGGAGGATGGTACTTTTCCTTGTTAGCCCACTCCATCGCCATTCTCTCCTCTTGCTTCCTCTTGAAGCAAAACTCATCCTTATGGCCATCTCTCCCACAATAGCCACAATGAAACCTCACAAGCTTAGGTTTAGGCTTGGGATGGGGCTGCTCACTTGGTTTCTCTCCACTCGGATTCTCAACTGGTTTCTCATCACTAGCCTTCACTCTCTTTCCCAAAGAACACTTTTCCCGAAGTGCTCACAAACTTGATAGGCTTTTGGAAATCATTTGTTTGTGGGGGAAACACAGGTGGAGCTGGGGTTGTGTCTAGTCGGTTCCTAAGATGGTTAGGTTTAAGAGGGAAATCATTTTTGTGGTGGGTTTTTGGTGTCTCTAGGATATTCTCTCCACTTCCTTCACCAACCTTGTTTGCCCCAAGTCCCTCACCATCCTGCCTCTTGTATGTCTCGATCATTATCCTCAACTGAGGCTCATGACCAGACAACCAACCCATCAACTTTCTCAACTCATCATTCTCATCCTGCAAACGATCAACATAATGTGCAAGTTCCAGATTCTTCAAAGCTTAGCCTTTTCATGTAGAGAAAGATGTAGGAATTGGTTCTTTCAGCTTAGCCTCAAGAGAAATAGTGTAAGCATGCATCTCATCAATTTTTCCATGCAAGACAGGGCAAGAAGTGCAAGCACCTAGCAAAGCAGGTCTAGATTTAAGCTCAGCCACTTCAACCCTAAGCAGATCTAGTTCCTCACATTTAGAGGCATGTTTTTCCTTAAATATAGAAAGATCAGCAAGGAAAATAGGATAATCAGCACATTCAACTTCATCAGAAATAACAGGTGAAGCTTTCAGAGAGTCAATTTCAAGCTTAGCATCCAAATTCTGTGTTTCTAACTCAGCCCCTCTAGTCCTAGAATCCTCAATTGAAGCCCTATGCTCTTTCCTCATTTTCTTGGCCTCTCTAAGCATGTTATCACGATTATCAAGCAACAAGCCAAGCTATTTATTCTCCTGACGCAAGAAGGGAAGTTCATCACGCACCTCGTCGTCGGAGTCAGAGTCCGAGTCGCTCTTTGCGGTCTTCTTACTGCCGGAGCTCAGCGCCATGGTGCGGAAGCCGTCTCTAGCGAAGCAGCTCAGCCCGCTCAGGTTCTTGGACGACCTCCTTCCCTTGCGACGCCCACCTTCATCTTCACCGCTGCTCCAGCTCGAGGTGGACTACGCGGAACTGGAGTCGACGTCGCTCGCTCCAACCATCGCTCGGGCCTTGCCTTGGCTCTCCTTCTTCCTCGATCGTCGCTAATTCTTGTGCTTGTTCTTGTGCTTTCTCTTGTGGTCACACCTCGACCGGTACTTGCCATCCGTCCTTGATTTGTGCTTGTAGCTGTCCTTGTTCTCGACCTTCTCCGGGCAATCGGCGATGAAGTGTCCCGGCTTGCCGCACTGGAAGCATGTCCTCGTGTTCCTCCTCATGTTCACCCGGTTCTCGTGCAGCCTCTCGAACCTCCTTGTCAGAACGCTAGCTCGTCCTCTCCAAGAACGTTGAACTCCTCATCTGGCATAGACATCAAAGAGGGCAAAGAGAACATCTTGGTGGATAGGTTAGCGTTAGTCTTTCCTTTCGAACCATTAACCAGGGTGAGACTATGAGAGTCAGTCGAGCCCTTGATCTTGGCTGTCATGCCCCTATCCACCTCAGCCGACTTGAGCTTCGAGAACAGCTCGTTCACGGTCAGAGTGTCATACTTCTCCGACTCCACAATGACCTTGAACTTTCCACCCCAAACTGTACGATCCAACGAGTGTAATAGCGTGACAGCCCTATCATGATCATCGTACGGGAGCACGTCCACATTGGCCCCCATGTTGTTCACAACCACCGTGAACCTCTGAAACAAGGCATCGATGGATTCGCCAGGGAGATGAGTGAAGTTCTCGTACTCTCTCCGGTAAGTCGCATACATCCGAGCTTGAACCTGGGCATTCCCAACATGAGCTTCTCTCAACACCGACCAGATTCTACAAGCCAAGCTCTCCGTGTGCACCCGATCGAATTCAGGCTGACACAGAGCACGAAACAAGTAGTCGATCACCTTGTTGTTGGCTTCGAACATGTCCCTCGACCCTGGAGCAAGGAAGTTCATCGGCTGGACATAGTTGTTGTCCACCGTGACATCCCATAGGATCTGACCCTTTCCGTGGTGGAACACCGCCATCCGCATACTCCACATCTGGTAGTTTTTTCCATCAAAGTGTGGAGGACCCAAACCCCGTTCCTGGTACGCCATCCTTGGATCTTAGACTGGTTAGGGTCAATCAAGACCCGAACCTGCTCTGATACCAATTGAAGGACCGATACGGCGAACCAGAGAGGGGGGAGTGAATGGGAGCCGACAAAAATTCTTCTCGAAGGAGATGGAGGGTCCAACAAGATGAACACGGCTTCCAACACACGTCTCTGACTTACTACCCAAGTTGGCCAAGCCCACGCAGTCACTGGAGTGCTAGTGGACCTAGGAACCAACTCCCAACCTCACAGACCCGAGAACGCAGCGGAACACAAAACTCGAGTCCCACAGACCTACACCGGTCAGGCCGGTGAGAACCACCGGTCAGACCGGTCCCTGCTGGTGAAAACTGGTGACTTCCACATAACAGCTCTACACCGGTCAGACTAGTGCAACACACCGGTCAGATCGGTCCAGGCCAAAAAGCCCTAAAACACCAAACAGGCCTACCGAGCTCCAAACTGACCCCAACTCGAAACAGTAGCAACACGGGACAACAACAAACTCACCCAAACGTTCACCCGAGCAAAACCCAATAGGGGTCTGCATCGATCAGACCGGTGAGAGGCACCAGTCAGACCGGTGGGACCTGAGCTTGTCGGGATGAACAACACCCGCGGGTCAACTCCTCCAAATCAAAACCTTGATCTCCCGAATCGTTCCACGGACTTGTGCAAGACTTTGGGGATAGTAGGAACACCTCTTGGAGAGTCCATAGCCAAGTTATTATCCACCAAAACTTGCCAAATCAAGGGAAATCGAAGAAATCCCGCCAAGAACTCCTCTAACCCTAGAACACCGAAAACCCTAAAATCGAGCCCCTTAACTCACGGATTTGGGAGGGGAATCAAAGGCAAAAGAACCACGAAGGGTTCACACATATTTCCCCCATCAAATCCCCAAGAGCAAGGTCCCGAAAACACTCCACGAAATCCACCAAGAGAGGGCTCCAAAAATCACCACAAAGAACGAATGGAAACAACACATCCAAGCCTTGAGGAACCACGCTGAAGCATCTATACATACCAAGGAGGTTCATACAAGGTTTAGCTTGCCGCCCGATCATCCAACCCTCTCACAAGGTCTCACCATGAAGCTCTCAAGCTAGTCCTATTGAAATCCTAAGAAAAATAGGAAAGCAAATGAACTAGGGTTCCAAGAGATTGCTGCCATCCTCTCACCTCTTGGGTTATATAGGAGGCAACCGAAAGTCTAAAATACCATTACTAGCTAATTAGGGATAAATGCCCCTCGAGGGCGAAATCAGAAATCTTTGTCTTCGCTCCATCGGACGGATGCCCGGCGACCGCAATCTGCTTAGCCTCGACGCAAGCCTTGCGATCCTGACGCGTGTCCTCCGCTTCGAAGTCTCCAGACTGCGTCGTCGCACACCGGTCAGACTGGTGCTCCCCACCAGTCAGACCGGTCTGGAGCTGCTACATCTCCGTCTTCGGTTCTTCGGTCTTGGCTTTGTGGATCAACTAAGGAACCCAGTGGTTTTCTAGTGAACCACCGAAAACCCCGCAAACTCGGTGTAGCCTCCGCCAATCTCCACTCATGACTCGGCTCCCACGTAGTCCAGGCTCGACTTTGGTTTTGAGGATCAACCAAGAAACCGTCCATGACTTCATCTTGCTGTTCATGCCATCATGCGGCCCGCACTTGACTCCGCTGGCCACTGGGTCCCTCGAACGAAGCCTACTTGTCTTCTCCACACATGAAGGCTTCACCGGTGACGACCTTTCACACTTGTTCTTCACCTGCACCAAAATCAGTCAAGCCGCAACCTGCACCTGCAATACTTAGCCAAGGATCAGTCCACATAACGTTGTCAATCACTCATCACACAAGGAAGCGACCATCCACCAGTCCTCGAACCACACATGGTCCTCAAAGATGCCGTGTGAGCAGATAGATGCCTGCGTAAATGGGTGTGTCCTATGTAGGAAGGAACACACAGATGCCACGCACTGTCCAAAGTGCAAATCCTCGAGGTTCGAAGAGGTACCAGCTGGAGATGGTCAGATGAAGTAGACTGATATCGCCCAAAAGATCGTACGGTACCTTCCGTTCATGCCGAGGATCCAGAGACTTTACATGACTGAGGAAACTGCCAAACAGATGACCTGGCATAAACATGGCATACGGTATAGTCCTGACAAGATGGTACATCCATCAAATGGTGAAGCATGGCAATACTTTGATGAACAACGTCCTGAGAAAGCAGGTGAGGCGCGTAATGTACGTGTTGCACTGGCAACCGATGGGTTCAATCCTTGTGGAATGAGTACCGCCCCTTACACATGTTGGTCCGTGTTCGTTATACCCCTGAATCTCCCCCCGGTGTCGCCTTCCAACAGGACACCATATTCATATCCTTAATAATTCCTGGACACCCGGGTAGTAATATGGGTGTGTTCATGGAACCTTTGTGGGATGAATTGATTAGTGCTTTGAGGAAGGTGTATGGACATACGACCGAGCTAAAAGGTCAACCTTCAAAATGTACGTTTGGTACCAGTACTCTATTCATGACTTCCTGGCGTATTGGTTGTTCTCAGCCTGGTGTGTTCATGGAAAGTTGCCATGCCCAGTATGCAAGGAATGTTTGAGGTTCATCTGGTTGCAGAAGGGTGCTAAGTATTCATCGTTCGACAAACATCGTCAGTTCCTACCTGTTGATCATCCATTTAGACAAGACAAGAAGAACTTTACAAAAGGTCTTGTAGTGACACAACCTCCACCGCAGATGTTGACTGGTGCCGAGGTTCGTGCTCTGGTAGAGGCTCTTGTGGCCAATGAAGGAGGTGATCGTTTTGTGCGGTATGGTGAGAAACATATGTGGAGCCATAAATCGAGCTTACAGCGGCTCCCCTATCATGATGACCTTCTTGTGCCACATCACATTAACTTTATGCACACTGAGAAGAATATAGCAGAGGCACTTTTTTGCACACTCATGGACACCGATAAGTCTAAGGATAACCCTAAGGCCAGAGTGGACATTGCAACACTATGTGATAGACCAAATCTAGAGATGAGGCCTCCAGAAGGCCGCAAGAAATGGAGAAGACCCAAGGCCGATTATGTATTGTCCATTGAACAAAGGAGGGAAGTACTAAATGGATGAAGACGCTAAGGTTTCCAGATGGGTATGCACATAATGTGAAGAGGGGAGTCAATTTAACTACTATGCGAGTAAATGGCATGAAGAGTCATGACTACCACGTATGGATTGAGCGGCTTCTTCCCACGATGGTTCGAGGCTTTGTCCCAGAGAATATATGGCAAGTACTGGCAGAGTTGAGCTATTTCTTCCGGCAGCTATATGTGAAGGAGATCTCTCGGACCGTATGTAGAGAGTTGGAGAAAGCGGTCCCTATGTTACTATGTAAGCTGGAGAAAATCTTTCCACCTGGACTCTTCTTGCCAATGCAGCATATGATTGTGCACCTTCCATACGAGGTACGTATGGGTGGGCCAGTGTAGTATCGTTGGTGCTACCCAATTGAGAGAACTCTAAAGCTCGTATGCAAAAAATGTAGAAATAAAGCCAGAATCGAGGCTTCAGTTGCAGAGGCATACATTGTGGAGGAGGTGTCAAACTTCACAGAAAAATACTATAAAGAGAACCTTCCTAGCGTGCATGATCACTCCTCTCGTTACAATGTCGTGGAAAATCAAGCAAAACTCAGCCTTTTCCATGGCCAATTCGGAAGCACGAGTGCATGTACCACCAAGCAACTCACCAATGAACAGTGGCATAGCATCATGCTATATGTGCTGCTCAACTCGCCACAGGTTGAACCATACAAACAAGAATTCATGCTGGAGTCTTGGACTGCATCAAGGTTGCTAGAGCCACAAGAAATTGATACCCTTATTTCGCAAGGTGCGGGCCCACAACGGCGCGATTTCATTTCATGGTTCGGAAGAAAGGCCCAGACCGATCTGTTCATCTCTAGTGAGTTGTGTGCTATTGCATGTGGCTGTGAACTAAGGGTTAGGTCATTTACCAGTTATGATGTGAACGAATTTCGTTTCCACACGACTGCCTACGAAGAGAGTCGACCCAATCGAAGTACCACAAACAGTGGCATGGTTACAATCGACACTGATGGGAAAGAATATCATGGAAGAGTCTTGGAAATATACGAACTTTCATTTTATGGCGCCCCACATCTTAAACCTGTTATATTCAAATGTCATTGGTTCGATACTGAACGTACTCGAAGGACCCCGACAATGGGGCTAGTCGAAGTTCGACAGGATTCTGTGTATCCACGATCCGATGTATACATTGTGACCCAACATGTCGTGCAAGTTCATTACCTTCCATACGCCTGCCAGAGCAAAGATTACCTTAAGGGTTGGGAGGTTGTGCAGAAGGTCACGCCACATGGTAAACTACCTGTCCCCAATGATGAAGACTATAACTTGATAAATCCAAACACATATGAAGGAGAGTTCTATCAAGAAGAGGGGCTGACTGGGAGTTTGGTGATAGACCTAACTACACCTATAGCAATGCAAGTAGACAATGAATTGGTCGATCACAACGACGATGAAGATGATGTGTATGATTCAAAGGACTTACAAATGCTTGAGCGATTGGGCATCGAACATGAAGAAAACTTAGAGCCATCAGATTATCTTCATTACCTGAATAATTTTGACAGTGATGACAAGCGAACAGACATACCAGCTAATCCCCACGATGATCCATACTACATTTAATACATGTAATACTATGTTCTTTCGTAATTGTGTTTTCATTATTGTTATGCATGTCTCATGATTATTATGCATGTGATACTAATTATGTTTTGTTTATATGTTGATTATAGGTGATTGAAAAAGATGGCAGGCGGCCGTGGCGGAGGACGACCGCCAGTACCAGAGGTAGAGGTGGACGAGGGCCGACGTCAGGTGCCCTTGTCCACCTTTTACAGCGCCTCACAGGGGCAGGATGACACGGAGGGGTCAGAGAAGAGTCTGAGGAGGGCCAGGAGGCCACCTCCTGAGGCGACAGACGGTGCACGGGGGACCGAGGAGGACGACGACGAGGGCTGTTGTGAGGGCCAGCCGACGGAGACCGAGGACGACGCCTCGGGTGCGGGTTCTTCGGGGGAGGCCACTAGGGCGGCAAAGGTCTACTTGCGAGGCCCCGCATGACTCCCTCAGCCCCCGCTCCCTCAGAACCGCCAAGTGATTTGCCCCCAAGGGTGAATGTAAGTAAATTTAGATGCCTAACTTCATTTAGATGACTAACTTCATTTTGATTATCGAGAGTCACTAATATTTTGTTCGACAAGTGCAGGAACTGGATCATGGTGTCGGGTGGCGACTCAGCAAGCCCAACGGCATTGTCGGGCTTCTGTGTAGGTAGCACTACCCCGGTATTGTCACGTACCATGGGCGGACAGAACCAGCCTACATGTGGGGCCACTACTACCAGGGTGAAGATCGGGACTTCACCCACACGGCAGAGCGCGTGCTGAGGACGGTTTGGGTAACTCTAGCTCGCACAAAGTTTTTCTCGTTACATCACATTCGTTTGACTCAGTCTTAAAATAATGAATTTGACATCGTATTTGTATGCATACCTTCTTCAGATGTGAGGATGGAGAAGAGGAGAGAGCGGACATGTGCCTGAAGAACTCCTGCAAGAAATGTGTCATAGACATGCATCATGAGGTAAAGCACCAGGCCATCATAACCTACTACGTGTTGGTGCTTGGTCAAAATATAGGCATGGAAGAAGCCAGAAGGACGATGTTGACCCGTGAGCAGTTCCTTGAGGTACATGAATACTAGCTATGTTTTGATATTACTTATGTTATGTTTGATTTTCTCATGTATCAATTACTTCATGATGTGCAGGTGACTCCCTGGTGGAGCCGCACCAAAGCCGACGCGTGGGCAGTGGACGTGGACAAGTGGTTCACGGAGGAGTATCAGCAGGCGCATGACGCTGCACTAGAGAGGCGTTTGATGATGGAAGGCCATCACACCACCAAGGCTAGCGGAGCATTCCAGAGTACAAGGAGTTATGGGTACGCGGTTTCTTTAATCGATTTTGAGGCTCAAACTTGTTTCATCACACTAATCTTTGTCCTGCTTTTCTTGTAGCAAAAGGCACATCCTGGCCAGGAATGCTCGGACTTCGATGCCTTGTGCATGGCACACAAGGCCAAGGCGACGTCCAATGTGTCCTACAGCGTGAGCGACGGGCCGGAGGCATACAACAACCCTAGTTTCGGCCGGCGCATCGTTGAGTACACAGAGGCCTGTAAGCAGAAGTACGGGGAAGATTACAACCCGAGTGAGCATGACATTGATACATACATAGTCATGGCCTTGGGAGGAGGAAAGAAGCACGGAAGGTTGTGGATTGGCGACGGGATCATCGACAGTTCCACCCTGAGACTTGCCGACGTCCAAGCACGGAGGATGGAGTCTGACCCACAGATACGAGCACGTCCGAGCGTGGGGATGGGCCGTTTGAACGCCCTTGGGGTATGCACTAGTCATGGTATGTTAATGTTTAAACATATTCTAAGATTTTCATTACTGAAACACTTAAGTTAAATGTTGTAGGTCGAGCTAGCAGAGGAGTGGGCTCTACGTCAGCAGCTAGCAGACCAGCTAGCACAGGAGCGGGCTCAACAGCAGGTGTATTTCCAGTCGTAGCAGGCAATGGCGAGTAAGTTCAAGGAACTTACAGGTACTTGCGACGTCAGGTGGTATGGCTCTACCACCCGGGCTCCTAGCTCCTATCGCTCCGGTCCCTCCACAGGTGTTTCCGACACAGCAAGTTGTCACACCCGGTTTCCAAAACAAACCAAGTGCTACCTATATGTATGCCAGGATCTAGTTCCATACATATAGTGACATCATTAGTGAATAACAGAAACAATATCACGTAAAGAAAGGGAGATTATCAGAGATTTACAGCAGAATCCTGGGAAGCAAAGGCTCCAAACTTCACAGGCAATCGACTGGGGGTTGCGTATGCCTAGCACCTTCTTCTGGACATCAGACACCTTCTTCTTCTGAACAGCGGTTTAGCAAGGTAGAGTACACTTATGGTAGGTACTCAGCAAGGCCATGAAAATTAACCAGAAAGCAATTTTAAATCCATCTTTAAGTTTATTAATCATGTGAGGGTCCAGGCCGCTCTTGACCGTGAGCACGGCTGTTATAACAGTTTTACACTCTGTAGAGGTTGTACACTTTCACCACAAGTCGCGTAAAAGTTCCGAAGAACTTTGAACCCAACCATGCTGTGCAAAAGTAGGTACAATACCACACTTCCGAGGTGTGGTTGCATAGGAACGCTACGAGGCCTTTACAAAGAGTCCTCCTATGTGTATTAGTCCATAGTAGCACGTCCTAGAGGCTATCTTTCGTACCCTCCTCCTACCCTCGGACCAGGTTAGCCTAGAAGAGCACTTCCGTTCCAAAACCTGTCCAGAGTAGAAGAGTCATAAAAGCATTCCTCCGTACCCCAAGCTACTAAGGCTAATAGCCACACAAGAATTCCCTAATTAATTGGCCAAGACAGAGCCATATTTCTTGTGGTTGTACTGTTTTCCTGGGTGGTTCTCCATGTTCCGATTAATTTACATTGTTCTTGTATTAAAGCATAGGTAGAAGGATGGTTAGGGCCACTTGCCTTTTTCCAACGAAAAGCTACTCTTGCTCTTCCGCTTTTGCTCCTTAAAACTCTTAAGCTTCAGGACTTCCAAACAATAGCTCGATCTTCTACTCGAAGCAAACATCGGGCACAACACATGCAAAGCAGACAAACAGGAACAACTAAGAACAATACACCATACAAGGAAGGCTTAAAAAGAGAACAAGGTTTGGTTCTAGGATCGCGAACACAAGAAACACTCGGAACTATCGAGAGATTTGGATTATATCACACAAGGCTATGAGCTTGATATATTTTAATTGAATATAAAACAATGTGCATAGATTATTTTAGAGAAATACCCTATTTAATTAGAATTAAGCAAGTTATATTTATATTAAAAAGACGATGTGAACCTAGTCAAATTTTATTTACAAATATTCAAGTATGATTAATGAAAATTAAATATTTAGTTTTAAAAGAAGCATGTATAACATCTAAGCATACAACCTTATATATCGGGTTGAACTAATCAAATTATAATTTAGAAACACATTTATATTCATATTAGTCAAGTTAACATTTAATTAGAAAGCTCGAGATAGCCTATGTTGTTTTTATTTAGAAAGCAAATTGAATAAATTTTAAACAATTTAATATTTATTTTATGAAAAGACAAAGCGTAGCTCTAATATATTTTATTTAGAAAACAAGTTTAATAGATATCAATCAAGTTAATAAATTCTTAAAACACATTTTAGGGTAAACATCATGACTAGCGTATAAGTTATGGTGAGACGGAACTAACACAACAAACGAGCTTACACGGGCTAAAACGTGGGATCTATGGATTAAACAAGGATTAGGGATTTAATCATGATTAACTCATGGATCGGAAGGGCTATCAAAGAAGATTCACGGGACACGAGAGATAACAGATAGAGCAAGATAAAAGAAAAGATATATGTTATATATGTTGCTGAAATATACATGCATGCTGGAATTACTGGAATTGTATTTTTGAAGGAAACAAATATATATGACATAAGCATTATGTAATGCTTACATCATGAAGTTGTATGTGTACTAATTACTTGCTTTCTAGGCATGTGCTTGGTTGTGGCAAACACTAGCATGCAAGCGTACGTGTAGGATTGAACAGAGTGCATGCTACCATGCTAGCACATGCAGAATGTTGTGCTGCTATGCGCGCGTGATGATGCTGATAAACAGGGAGAAATACGGACAAGAGTGCTGATCTATACATGGCATGTTGTAACGTGAAGATACAAGAAGGAAAAGGGCATCACCAGACCATACTATGAGCAATATTTGTGAGATCGATTAACTAGAGTAACTCTATTGAAGTTTGTACGCAGCAGCTACTGCATGTGGTGGCCGGTGTGAGTATCAAAGATAATATGCTAGCGAGGACGTTTCAACGCAAAACATAAAAGACCAGCATGAGGCTAGCTTCTCACCTCTGATGCGGTGACTGATGGTGAATGACAAGGAGTTGGAAGCTGCTGAGGAAGGAGCACGGGCACAAGTTCGATCGGTACAGAAACGATATGAGACTCCAAACATGGCAGCAGCTTCAGTTCTAGCGAACGGCGGCGGAAACGAAGCTTTAGCGAACATTCTTGCCGGAGCATGGAAGCAAGTGGGTCGGCGAGCGAGAGATGGATACGAACGGATTTTTGGGCGGAGAACGCTTGGCGGACTTGGCCGGAGCGGCGGACGACGGCGGTGGCTCGGGTATGCTGTACGCGTGGCCGGTGATGTCTCGGCGACGAGGAGATGGTGCAGCGGCCGAAAACTTGCAGGCGACAGACGGAATGGCAACAATCAGGCAGAACAGATGTAGCTCGACTCGAAGATGCTTGTGATGGTGGCGTCTTCGTCCGATGGCGACGGACGACGGGGTGGCCGGAAACGGCAAGAGCGACGGACGATGTCGTGGTGCCTGTGGTGGCGCTGGCTTCGTCTGCGCGGAACACGGCAACACTGTGCGAGGGAACTAGAGAGGCGAGGTGAGGCACTGGACAAGGGGAGCAGCAAGGGTCGCGGACTGTGTAGCAAGGTGTGTGAAGGACCTTGGGCACTCAGCTTTATAGGCACCTAGGAGGCAACACGGAAGAGAGCAAACGGCAGGTGCATTGATGGAAAAAGGTGGAACGGCCGGCCATGATGTCCATGATGGCATGCAGGAGGCGGCGTAGGAGAGAAGGAAATGTGAGCTGGTAATGGCCGGCCATTTATGGCCATAGTGGCAATGGCCGTTACTTGTGAAATGAAGGGAAGAGACGATTACTAGTGCTGGTGCATGCATGCATGCATGAGAGGTGAATGGAAGAAGGCACCGTGCATAACCTTGCATGCATGCATGCATGAGAGGTAAAGTGAAGGTGCTGGGGCGTGCATGTAGGTTTGGGTATTAACTAGCCAATAGAGGTGGCATTTTTACTGCTAGAGGAGGGAGAAAAATGGATGGTCACACTGGTGCAAGAGAAAGAAATGGCGACGACGGCTCATATGAAGACCATTGATGGTGATTATTGTGATGGCTATTATGGCTGGAAAGGGGTAAAGATGGCAGCCGTTTTTTAAGAGAAAGTAGAGAGGACGCGGCGTGCATGCGTCGAGGCCAAGGACCAAGGCCGGGCGGGGGGCGGCGCGACGCGCGGCCGGTCACACGACGCGAGCGGACGTGCGGCAACCGACTCGGGTACGCGTGGCCGGCAGTGTTCCGGTGACGAGCGGTGGGCACCGCGCGAGGCTAGCTGATGCCGCGCACGGGAGCGGGGCGGTTGTCAAGGCTTCAACGAGTATTGAATAGCGGATGACGGGCGCGCGAACGCAGGCGGCCTGGGCGACAGTGGTGCATAGGCACGGTGCGGCATTAACAGGCACGCGGTGTGGGCGCGGGCGCGCGGGATAGGGCGAGCGGGCGCAGGTTGCCGCGCACAGGAACGAGGATGCAGTCATAGACGGCCGATCAACACGGGTACGACACACGGGCGAGTGCGGTCACGAGCACGACAACCAAGCGGTGTGAGGCGTCAGGCGGACATGCATGCGGGAGGGCGAGCGTCGCGGCCCGCGAGGTAGCTAGCTGCTCGAGCACAGCACACGGATGTGCAGAGCCGAGCGAGGCGCGTGGCACGAGTGAGGTGTGCGGCGTGAGCTAGGCAGCCAGGGGTGTGCAGACACGACTGCCAGGCAGGCGGCACACTATTCAGACGCACGAGGGTTCGCGACTCAGGTGCGAAGCACGACGCACAAGAGCTGTACAGCCGAGTGGTGTGGGCAAAGTGCACGAGTGTACGCAGGGTGAAGTTGGAGCAAGGGCTGCGCTGGCGGCGCAATGTCTGGGCCAGGCAGGTGGAAGGAGGCCCTGACGGGCGGGACCCAACTGTCGGTGAGATAGAGAGGAAAGTGAGATGGACCAGCGGAAGCCTGCTTAGGAAAACGGGCCAAGCAAGCTGAGATGCTACAATGTTGGACTGAGGAAGCGACCGGGAAAAAAAGAAAAGAGAAGATGGACTAGATAAAGATCGACTAGCTGGAATTAAAAGGAAGTAATATATAAGGAAGCTAGATAAAGAGAGAGCACGAGATTGTGATTAGATCTTTTTGAAAGATTTTGAAAACACAACAAAACAAAACCAAAAGCAACCGAAATAAAGCGACACTCATAGAAGCATTTTATTTATTTTAGAAAAACAACCAATCTTCTTTAATAAATTTCCTGTAAAGAAAATAAATGTTCGGAAAATTTTAAAATTATGAGAAATCATTGTTTTATTATTCTTCCTCTTAACATCCTGAAATCGGAAAATTTCAGGGTGTTACACAAGTCCTCGGTACTCCAGTGAGTATGATACCAAAGAGTTTCTGGTTTTCCTGTGTAATCATGTCTAACACTTGCAATCTTGTCTCCTTTGTGCAGCCTTTCTCGGTGGGTTCGAGTCAGCAGTCTCCAAGTGGTGAGCAAGTCCTCCAGTCGTCCGTCACTCAGATGCTAGCTTTCCCACCTTTCCCACCGCACCAGCAGTCACCATAGGCCCTTTGACTTAGTTGATCATGCTGTGAACTTGTTTCGATGGATTTGAGACACTTGTGGATTTCTATGGACTTGTGGACTTGTGCAGCTATTCGAATGTGATATATATGCGTTATGTGAGTGTTGTATGTGATATTGTCATATATATATATATATGTTTGTCAATGTGGAAAGCAAAAAAAACATAAAGTGACCTCTTTGCCGAGAGGGGCCACCGGCAAAGGGCCCTTTGCTGAGTGCTCCTGGCAATTAGTCTCGGCAACTCTGGGAACAAACTTTCCCAGCTCGGGTGTTCCTAGCTTTGCCGTGCGTAGTTGCCAGGGGGGCTCGACAAAGAAAGTTTTTTTTTAAAATAAAAAACCATCTTTGCAGACGGTCTCTGCTAGGGGCGCTCGACACAGGATTTTTTCAAAAAAAAAGAAAACTGTCTGTGCCGACGGCCTTTGCCAGGGGCTCTCGGCACAAGATTTTTTAAATAAAAATGGAAAACTATCTTTCCCGACGGCCGGCCGCAGGCTCTCAGCATGGATTTTCTAAAAAATATAAAAAACCCCCTCTTTGCTGACGGCCCGACCGTGAGGCCGTTGGCAAAGCGGATTTCAAAAAAGCGTCAACTTAACCCCCGTTAACGGCTAGTTTTTTTGGCCGACGGCCCACTGTAGACTCTCGGCAACGACTGTGCTGAGAGCCTAGAGCTCGGATGCTCGGCAAAGAATCGTGGCCGATAACAAATTTCCCATTGGGCCTTTGCCGAGGGCTACTCTCGGCAAAGACGTTGCCGAGTGTTTGATGCCCTTTGTCGAGAGTTTCAGGCCCTCAACAAAGCCTTGATTTCCAGTAGCGATGCTGACAAAGACCATGCTACTGCTGTTATGCGAAGAGTGCTCATGGCATTGTGGTTGGATGCTCATAGCGCAACAATCGAGGCAGGCATTACATAGGTCGATCCTCTGGGCACTCATATCATATATCTCATGCGATGTGGTGGCATAGTGCCATGGGCAGGATCACGTGCTCTTCTTCTTCCTCGAGCAACATCGGTGGAGCAGCAACAACTATAGGAGCGGAAGCAACATGTGCACAGCTGCAATGCAGTCTAGGTAGTAGTCAATGGAGCAGTAAACGCCCTGGCGGGTGTTTATGATTAACTTGAAACCAAATATAAGTGTGGTAATAACTCTTTTGCCACATTATTGACATAAGATAATGTGCTTCACTTGATGACGAGTTAACCCTATAGATCTTTGACATTTTCTTGCATCCTATATTTATCAGTTGAAAACACTCATACCAAATGAAAGCTAACTCCTTGTATACTAAGGGTCTGTTTGGTACAGCTTCACGAGCGGCTTCATGAGTAGCTTCACAACTTCAATAGCCAAACGACCAGCTCTCTGCCCAGCTCTCTGGTCAGCTTCTCTGAAAACTCTCCCTCACAAAGTTAAGCACACGGTGAAGCTGCAAAAACATAGCTCTCCCCTGCTCATGAAGTTGTTTTCTAAAAAACAGCTCTACTGGTTAAGCTGAGCTGTGCCAAACAGGGCCTAACAAATAATTAAGCCACAGTGCTTCCAACATCTTCAGTCATACATACTGCTCCTACTTTGCTTGAAGCATCAGCTACAAAAATATAAGCATGACACTACTTTGTTGTCTAGCTACTTAATGTTGACAACAAGCATCACTATCCGAACAACCACAAAGTCAATAAACATCACATGTGCTAGCTTATTAACATATGCCTATAATCCTCCATGACGACCATGTGTGGTTCGAGGACCGGTGGATGGTCGCTTCCTTGTGTGATGAGTGATTGACAACGTTGTGTGGACTGATTCTTGGCTAAGTATTGCAGGTGCATGTTGCAGCTTGACTGGTGTTGGTGCAGGTGAAGAACAAGCGCGGAAGGTCGTCGCCGGTGAGGCCTCCAGGTGTGGAGAAGACAAGTAGGCTTTGTTCGAGGGACCCGGTGGCCAGCGGGGTCAAGTGCGGGCCGCATGGTGGCATGAACAACAAGATGAAGTCATGGACGATTTCTTGGTTGAGCCTCAAAACCAAGGTCGAGCCGGGACTACGTGGGAGCCGAGTCATGAGTGGAGATTGGTGGAGGCTACACCAAGTTCGCGGGGTTTCCGGTGGTTCACCAGAAAACCACTGGGTTCCTTGGTTGATCCACAAAGCCAAGACCGAAGAACCGAAGACGGTGCTGCAGCAGTGCCAGACCGGTCTGACCGGTGGGTACCGTTCTGACCGGTGGGGAGCGCCGGTCTGACCGGTGTGCGACGACGCAGTCCGGAGACTTCGAAGCGGAGGACACGCGTCGGGATCGCATGGTTTGCGTCGAGGCTACGCAGGGTGCGGTCGCCGGGCATCCGTCCGATGGAGAAGACATGAAGACTTCCAAATCCTCCCTTGAGGGGCTTGTATCCCTAGTTATTAGGAAAGGGCATTTTAGACTTTCGATTGCCTCCATATAACCCAAGAGGTGAGAGTATGGCAGCCAACTCTTGGAACCCTAGCTCATTTGTTTTCCCATTTTCCTTCCTATTTTCCTTAGGTTTTATATAGGACTAGCTTGAGAGCTTCATGGAGAGATCTTGTTGAGAGGGATGGATGATCGGGCGGCTTGCTAGACCTTGTATGAACCTTTGTTTCATGTATAGATGATTCGGTGTGGTTCCTCAAGGTTTGGATGTGTTTTCCCGGTTGTTCTTGGTGGTGATTTTTGGAGCCCTCTCTTGGTGATTTCTTTGGGTTGTTTTCGGGACCTTTCTCTTGGGGATTTGATGGGGGTTTGTGGGAACCCTTAGTGGTTCTTTGGGTTGTGATTCCCCTCCCAAATCCGTGAGTAAAGGTGCTCGATTTTGGGGTTTCTTTAGTTCTTGGGTTGGAAGTGCTCTTGGCGGGATTTCCTTGATTCCTCCTTTTTGGATGAGTTTTGGTGGGATTAAACTTGGCTATGGACTCCTCATGAGGTGTTCCTATTATCCCCAAAGTCTTGTTCAAGTCTGTGGAGCGATTCACGGATCGAGGTTTGGATTTGGGGGAGTTGACCCGCGGGTGCTGTTCATCCCGAGCTGCCCAGGCTACACCGGTCTGACCGGTGCTCTTGACTAGTCTGACCGGTGCAACCCTCGGTGGGATTTCGCTCGTGTGAACGTCTTGGTGTGTTCGCTGTTGTCCTGAGGTGCTGCTGTTTCGAGTTTGGGTCAGTTTGGTGCTGGGTTGGCCTGTTTGGTGCCTTGGGGGCTTTCAGGCTGTGATCGGTCTGACCGGTGTAGAGCCACTTAGTGAAAGTTGCTCAGTTTCACCAGCAGGGACCGGTCTGACCGGTGGTGCTCACCGGTCTGACCAGTGTGGGTCTGAGACTCGAGGTTTGGTGTTCCGCTGCGTTCTCGGGTCGGAAGGTTGTGTGTTGGTTCCTAGGTCCAGTGGCACTCCAGTGGCTACGTGGGCTTGGCCAACTTGGGTAGTGAGTCGGAGCCGTGTGTTGGAAGCCTTGCTCATCTTGTTGGAGTTCCCATCTCCTTCTAGAAGAATTTTTATCGGCTACCATTCACTCCCCCCTCTCTAGTTCGCTGTATCGGTCCTTCAAGTGGTATTAGAGCCGGTTCGGGTCTTTATTGACTCTAACCAGTCTAAGATCCAAGGATGGCGTACCAGGAACGGGGTTCGGGTCCTCCACACTTCGATGGCAAGAATTACCAGATGTGGAGTAAGCGGATGGGTGCGTTCCTCCGCGGAAAGGGTCAGATCCTTTGGGATGTCATGGTGGACACAGGCTATGTCTAGCCGATGGACTTCCTCGCTCCAGGATCGAGGAACAGATTCGACGCTAACAATAAGACGGTTGACTACTTGTTTCGTGCTTTGTGTCAGCCTGAGTTCGATCGGGTGCACACCGAGCACTTGGCTTGTATGATTTGGGCGGTGTTGAAGGAGGCTCATGTTGGGAATGCCCAGGTTTAGGCATGGATGTATGCGACCTACCGGAGAGAGTACGAGAACTTCACTCATCTCCCCGGTGAGTCCATCGAGGCCTTGTTTCAGAGGTTCACGGTGGTTGTGAACAACATGAGGGCCAATGTGGACGTGCTCCCGTACGATGATCATGATAGAGCGGTCAAGCTCTTACACTCTTTGGACCGTACGATTTGGGGCGGAAAGTTCGAGGCCATTGTGGAGTCAGAGAAGTATGACACTCTGACGGTGAACGAGCTGTTCTCGAAGCTCAAGTCAGCTGAGGTGGATAGGGGCATGACTGCCAAGCTCGAGGGACTGACTGATTCCCATAGTCTTGCCCTCGTTGGTGGTTTGAAAGGAAAGGCTAACTCTAACCCATCCACCAGGATGTTCTCATTCTCCTCTTTGATGTCCATGCCAGATGAGGAGTTCGACGAGCTTGGAGAGGACGAGCTGGCTCTCTTGACAAGGCGGTTCGAGAGGCTGCACGAGAACCGGGTGAACATGAGGAGGAACACGAGGACATGCTTCCAGTGCGGCAAGCCGGGACACTTCGTCGCCGACTGCCCGGAGAAGGCCGAGAACAAGGACAGCTACAAGCACAAGCCGAGGATGGACGGCAAGTACCGTTCGAGGCGCGACCACAAGAGCAAGCACAAGAACAAGTACAAGGACGAGCAACGATCGTGGAAGAAGGAGAGCCGAGGCAAGGCCCGAGCGATGGTCGGAGCGAGCGACGTCGACTCCAGTTCCGCGTACTCCACCTCAAGCTCGAGAAGCAGTGAAGACGAAGGTGATCGTCGCAAGAACAAGAAGTCGTCCAAGAACCTGAGCGGGCTGAGCTGCTTCGCGAGAGATGGCTTCTGCACCATGGCGCTGAGCTCCAGCAGCAAGAAGAGCACACAGAGCGACTCGGACTCTGAGTCCGACGACGAGGTGCGTGATGAACTTCCCTTCTTGCGCCAGGAGAATGAGAGGCTTGGCTGTTTGCTTGATAACTGTGATAACTGTGATGACGAGGTGCGTGAGAACTTCCCTTCTTGAGAAGCATGCCTCCAAGTGTGAGGAACTAGATGTGCTTAGGGTTGAAGTGGCTGAGCTTAAGTCTAGACCTGCTTTGCTAGGTGCTTGCACTTCTTGCCCTGTTTTGCATGCTAAGATTGATGAGATGCATGCTTACACTAGTTCACTTGAGGCCAAATTGAAGGAACCCATGCCTATATCATGCTCTACCTGTGAAATGCATGCCTTGAAAAATTTGGAACTTGCACATTATGTTGATCGTTTGCAGGATGAGAATGATGACTTGAGGAAGTTGATGGGTTGGTTGTCTGGTCATGAGCCTCAGTTGAGGATGATGATCGAGGCATTTAAGAGGCAGGATGGTGAGGGACTTGGGGCAAACAAGGTTGGTGAGGGAAGTGGAGAGAATATCCCAGAGCCACCAAAAACCCACCACAAAAATGATTTCCCTCCAAAACCTAACCATCTTAGGAACCGACTAGACACAACCCCAGCTCCACCCGTGTTTCCTACACCCACAAATGATCTACAAAAGCCTATCAAGTTTGTGAGCACTTCGGGGAAAGTGTTCTTTGGGAAAGGAAGTGAGAAGGCTAGTGAGGGGAAACCGGTGGAAGAGTTGAGTGGAGAGAAACCTAGTGAGCAGCCACATCCCAAGCCTAAGCCTAAGCTTGTGAGGTTCCATTGTGGCTATTGTGGGAGAGATGGCCATAAGGAGGAGTTTTGCTTCAAGAGAAAGCGTGAGGAGAGAATGGCAAAGGAGTGGGCTAACAAGGAAAAGTACCACCCTTCTGATGGTGTACTTGAGCCTCGTGTGCAGATGCCCAGGGCCAAGGTGAATGTGAGGACAGTTCGGGCTTGGGGAGAGCGGAAGGCTGTTGGAGGTGCCGTCGTCTGTGTCACACCGGTCAGACCGGTGCAGGCCTGGACAGGCAGCGTTTTGGGTTTCGTGCTCGTACAGGTGTGAGGGTTGTTTTTGGATGTCGTGGTTCTGGTGGTTGGGCTGGAGAGTTTGCAGGTGGTCAGGTTGCTAGGCGTTCTCCCCCTCGAGTTCACTACGGGGATGGGAGGAGTCATAGCTTTGAGAAGGAGAGGAGGGACAGTCCACGGGTTCTCTTTCGTGGTTTTGGTCCTCCTCCAGGCAGAGAGGGGTGGTTCCCTCAAGGTTGTTACCGTGGTGGTGTTCGTGGAGGTAGCTTTGGTAGGAGAGATGCTTTGGTTGGTGCTAACCCCACTTTCGAGCGAATGGCTCGACACTGGTTTTACTCTTTTGGTTCTAACCCCAGTGCTGAGTCGTTTGTTCGCTCACGTGCTCATTTTTGAATTTCAGGTGGGAGACTTGAAGAACATTTGGTTGATTGACTCCGGTTGCTCGAGGCATATGACCGGAGACAGGGGGTGGTTCTCAAGTCTCGTCCCGGTGGTGACAAAGAGGTACATCACTTTTGGGGACAATGGGCGTGGGCGTGTGCTTTCAGAAGGTGAGATCAAAGTGAGTGACAAGATCACTCTGAGGCGTGTTGCTCTTGTTCAATCGCTGGGGTACAATTTGCTTTCCGTGTCCCGCTTGTTGGATGAGGGCTTTGAGGTGTTGTTTCGGCCAGGTGGTTCTCGGATTTTGGACTCTCGAGGGGACCTTGTCTGTATGGTCGTTCCCGAGGGTCAGGTGTTTCGTGCTGATTTTTCTCAGTCTTCGGGTGTGGAGCGTTGTTTCTTGGCTGGTTCTTCGAGTGAGTTGTGGAAGTGGCATAGGAAGTTGGGTCACTTGAGCTTTGACCTTTTGTCTCGCTTGAGTAAACTCAATTTGGTCCAAGGATTGCCACGGTTGAGGCTTGAGAAAGAGTTGGTTTGTGCGCCGTGTAGGCATGTCAAGATTGTAGCCTCTTCTCACCCGCCTCTCACCGATGTGATGACTGAGCCTCCATGCGAGCTGCTCCATATGGACCTTGTTGGCCCAGCTCGTGTGCGATGCGCGGTGGGAAGTGGTATGTCCTTGTTGTGGTGGACGACTATTCTCGGTATGCGTGGGTGTTCTTTCTCGAGGATAAGGGGGAGACGTTTGGTTTTGTTCGAGATCTAGTCTTGAGGTTGAGGAACGAGAGGCACAGAGATGCCTTACGAGCTATCCGCAGTGATAATGGCTCGGAATTCATAAACTCTCGTTTTGAAACCTTTTGCCATGACTTTGGTCTTGAGCACCAGTTTTCGAGTCCGTATACGCCTCCCCAGAATGGTGTTGTGGAAAGGAAGAACAGGACCTTGTGCGAGATGGCTCGGACGATGCTTGATGAGCATAGGACTCCGAGGAGGTATTGGGCTGAGGCGGTGAATACCGCGTGCTATGTGTCAAACAGGATCTACCTCAGAGTGCATAAGAAAAAGACATGCTATGAGTTGATGCATGGTCGCACACCCAAGGTGAGTCACTTCCATGTCTTTGGTTGCAAGTGTTTCATTCTGAAGAAAGGCAGGAAGTTGGATAAGTTTGAGGCGAGGTCTGTCGATGGTATTTTCTTTGGTTATGCATCTCATTCTAGAGCATATCGTGTGCTCAATCTTGAAACTAACCAAATCGTGGAGACTTGCGAGGTAACCTTCGACGAGACAGAGCCACGTAGTCAGCTTGTTTTTGAGTGTGCAGGTGATGATGAGCTTGGCGAGGAGATCTTTCAGGAGGAGGAGCATGAACATGGAGACAATGAAGATGGCGGTGCGGTGCCCCCGGCTGAACATGTACCCACTACTTCGACTACGGTGATGGACGGGCCCTCTACTACACCTACGACAACAAATCAAGAACGAGGAGAAGCTGATGTTGAGGGGGAGGTAGCATCGAGGCGAGAACCTCCCCGGCGAGTACAAGTGGATCACCCAGCTTCGAGGATCATCGGCGACATGAATGAACGCACTACACGGTCGAGGGTTTGGAACAACTCTCATTTCGCTCATGCTGCATTTGTTGCTACTTTTGAGCCCAAAGACATTGGACATGCACTATCTAATCACAATTGGGTTAACTCGATGCATGAGGAGTTGGAGAACTTTGAGAGGAATCAGGTTTGGGAGTTGGTTGACCCTCCCCCAGGGTGTAAGCCGATTGGTACAAAGTGGGTGTGGAAAAACAAAGAGGGAGAGAAAGGTGAGGTTGTGAGGAACAAGTCGAGGCTTGTTGCTTAAGGGTTCAGTCAGAAGGAGGGGATCGACTACGAGGAGACCTTTGCTCTCGTAGCCTGTTTGGAGGCGATTAGGATCCTTCTAGCCTTTTCCGTGGCTAAAGGGTTCAAGTTGCACCAAATGGATGTGAAGAGTGCTTTTCTGAATGGTGTGTTAGAGGAAGAAGTGTATGTGAGGCAGCCTCCGGGGTTTGAGAGTGAGAAGTACCCCCACCGGGTGTACAAGTTGAGGAAGGCGCTGTATGGGTTGAAGTAGGCGCCTAAAGCTTGGTATGGCAGGTTGAGGGGGTTCTTGTTTGAGAGAGGTTTTGAGATGGGGAAGGTCGATCAGACCTTGTTTTTGCTGAGGTAGGGCAGAGATATCCTGATTGTGTAGGTGTACGTGGATGATATTGTCTTTGGTGGCTCGTCTAACTCTCTTGTTGCAAGGTTTGCAGATGATATGAGCAGAGAATTTGAGATGAGCATGATGGGCGAGTTGCAGTTCTTCCTCGGGCTACAAATCAAACAATCAAAGGAAGGAACATTTGTGCACCAGGCTAAGTACACCAAGGACATTGTGCGAAAGTTCAAGATGGAGGACTCCAAGGCTATGACGACGCCGATGAGTACGACTACAGCTCTTGATGCGGACGAGGAAGGTGAACATGTGGACCAGAAGGAGTACCGGAGCATGATCGGGTCACTCCTCTACTTGACGGCGACGAGGCCGGACATACAGTTCTCGGTGTGTCTGTGCGCTCGTTTTCAAGCGTCTCCGAGGACTTCGCATCGGCAAGCGGTGAAGCGAATTTTCAGGTACTTGCGTCACACTCCCGACTTCGGCCTTTGGTACTCCGCGTCATCTTCTTTGGCGCTTCATGGTTTTTCGTACGCGGATTTTGCCGGGTGTCGGTTGGATAGGAAGTCCACTTCGGGACTTGCCGCTTTTTGGGTTCTTCTTTGGTGTCTTGGTCTTCCCGCAAACAGTCGAGTGTTGCTCAATCCACTACCGAGGCTGAGTATGTTGCCGCTGCTAGTTGTTGCTCTCAGCTCCTTTGGATTTCATACACCATGAGTGACTTTGGTGAGGAGTATACCCATGTCCCACTTCATTGTGATAGCACCAGTGCCATAAGCTTGCAAAGAACCCAGTGCTCCATTCCAAAACCAAGCACATAGAAGTGAGGTATCATTTTCTGAGAGACAACGTAGAGAAAAGAAAGATAGCTTTGATCCATGTACCCACACATGACCAACTAGCCGATATTTTCACCAAACCCCCAGATCAAGCAACTTTCACTCGTTTGCGGGGGGAACTTGGTGTGTGTTTGATTTCTTGAGTTGGGTGTGTGGGAGCTCTCTTTGTAGCATATGTATAGTTTTCGTTTGTGCATTTCTTGCATTTGGCATGGCATATGTAACATGATGTATAGGCATCCTTGTATCTTAGATTGCATGCATTTTGTATCATATGCATTGGTTAGGAAAAGCTTCTCTCATATACATTGTTCACCATGGAATGAGATATATGTCTTTGTGAGCTTGTTTGGTATGTTATGGTTAGTTTGGCTTAGCTCTTGATGATCTTGATGAATAATCCATGGTTGATAGCTATGTTTTTGAAAATGTCACATGTATGCTCTCTCATGTGTAAATGCCTTTATATGATCTTGACATGTTTTGGTGGCTTGGCTATGCTTAATTTGTGGTTGGATAGCTAGTTTATTGATCATATGGGGCCAAAGGCTCATTTGCCATCATGAATGTTTAGCCCTCTTGATTTATCTTGTGGAGGAGCATAAGTTCCTTTTTGTCGCAAAGACATTTCATGTACCATTTATAAATCTGAAAATGAAATGAAAAATGCTTGGAAAATATGCTCCCATGTCATATGTGCTGAATTTAATTTGCTTTGGGTGCTAAACCGTTGCATGATGCCTACCAATGAGAAGTCTCATACATAGAAGTAGGCACATGGCTCGGTGGCTTTGACATGACATGAGGTGCTTGTGGGTGTTTGTGATGGTCTTATGATTAGAATGGCTGTCCTAGCATGAAGTTTGTGTGGCTTTGCCATTTTGATATGCTTTGATCATGTTTAGGACTTTTCTCATGAGAGGCAAGTTTTCTCGCAAAATTGCTCAAATCCATCTTAGCTTCGTCCAATGGTTGTGAAACTTGGTGATCATGTAGTTGAGATCGATACGAAGTCGTAGAGTATCTAACTTGCTCATTTGGACATGTGTAGCATTCTTTGTTGAATTTTGTCTATTTGAGAAGCTCTAGGTTGAAAATTTTGCATTTTTAGCTTGATTCATGCATTGCCAACAAGGGGGAGAAGTTTGAGCTTGAAATGGCTTGCTGGACGCATTTAAAAGGTTTTCAGGTGGTTTCGAGCCATTTCTGGGCTCTGTTGTGCACCGGTCTGACCGGTGAGGAGCACCGTCCGACCGGTGTGAGGCTGGTCCTGTGCACATGTTGGGCACCGGTCCGACCGGTGGTGGTGACCGGTCTGACCGGTGTGAGCCGAAGTTGCCTGCACCGCCCCGTTTTCGTTTGGTTTGCATGCATTGGTCCAGGGGGAGGTGCATTGGTTCAGGGGGAGCTTGCATGTGTGTAGGGAGAGCTCTTTGTGGTTGTTCGAGATATGTTTTGGTGGTTTGCGCTCTTTGCTTGAGCTTTGCTTTGTCTCGGATGCGTCGAGCCGTTGCCCTTGCCTAAGGGGCCCGAGACTTGTCTTCTTCAAGTGATCTTGCTCTTTGCCTTTGTTTGGCTTTCGATCGCTTGTTGGAGTTTCTTTTTGTCAGTTTCTTTTCTTTTTCTTTTCTCTCTTGTTACTTTCGTGTGGGTGTTGTCAATGCACTCATCAAGGGGGAGATTGAGGACCATGTGTGGTTCGAGGACCGGTGGATGGTCGCTTCCTTGTGTGATGAGTGATTGACAACGTTGTGTGGACCGATTCTTGGCTAAGTATTGCGTGGTGCGGGTTGCGCTTGACCGGTGTTGGTGCGGGTGAAGAACAAGCGCGGAAGGTCGTCGCGGTGAGGCCTCCAGGTGTGGAGAAGACAAGTAGGCTTTGTTCGAGGGACCCGGTGGCTAGCGGGGTCAAGTGCGGGCCGCATGGTGGCATGAACAAGAAGATGAAGTCATGGACGATTTCTTGGTTGAGCCTCAAAACCAAGGTCGAGCCGGGACTACGTGGGAGCCGAGTCATGAGTGGAGATTGGCGGAGGCTACACCGAGTTCGCGGGGTTTCCGTGGTTCACCGTAAAACCACCGGGTTCCTTGGTTGATCCACAAAGCCAAGACCGAAGAACCGAAGACGGTGCCGCAAGAAGCGGTGCGACCGGCCTCGACCGGTGGGGAGCACCGTCCGACCGGTGTGCGACGACGCATCCGAGACTTCGAAGCGGAGGACACGCGTCGGGATCGCATGGTTTGCGTCGAGGCTACGCAGGGTGCGGTCGCCGGGCATTCATCCGATGGAGAAGACATGAAGACTTCCAAATCCGCCCTTGAGGGGCTTGTATCCCTAGTTATTAGGAAAGGGCATTTTAGACTTTCGGTTGCCTCCATATAACCCAAGAGGTGAGAGGATGGCAGCCAACTCTTGGAACCCTAGCTCATTTGTTTTCCCATTTTCCTTCCTATTTTCCTTAGGTTTTATATATGACTAGCTTGAGAGCTTCATGGAGAGATCTTGTTGAGAGGGATGGATGATCGGGCGGCTTGCTAGACCTTGTATGAACCTTTGTTTCATGTATAGATGATTCGGCGTGGTTCCTCAAGGTTTGGATGTGTTTTCCCCGGTTGTTCTTGGTGGTGATTTTCGGAGCCCTCTCTTGGTGATTTCTTTGGGTTGTTTTCGGGACCTTTCTCTTGGGGATTTGATGGGGGAAATTTGTGGGAACCCTTCATGGTTCTTTGGGTTGTGATTCCCCTCCCAAATCCGTGAGTAAAGGTGCTCGATTTTGGGGTTTCTTGAGTTCTTGGGTTGGAAGTGCTCTTGGCGGGATTTCCTTGATTCCTCCTTTTTGGACGAGTTTTGGTGGGATTAAACTTGGCTATGGACTCCTCATGAGGTGTTTCTAATACCCCCAAAGTCTTGTTCAAGTCCGTGGAGCGATTTGGGAGATCGAGGTTTGGATTTGGGGGAGTTGACCCGCGGGTGCTGTTCATCCCGAGTCGCCCGAGCTACACCGGTCTGACCGGTGCTCTTGACCGGTCTGACCGGTGCAACCCTCGGTGGGATTTTGCTCGGGTGAACGTCTTGGTGTGTTCGCCGTTGTTCCGTGGTGCCGCCGTTTCGAGTTTGGGTCGGTTTGGTGGTCGGTTGGCCCGTTTGGTGCCTTGGGGGCTTTCGTGCCGTGATCGATCCGACCGGTGTGTCTCACCGGTCCGACCGGTGTAGAGCCACTTAGTGAAAGTTGCTCGGTTCACCAGCGAGGGACCGGTCCGACCGGTGGTGCTCACCGGTCCGACCGGTGTGGGTCTGTAGACTCGAGGTTTGGTGTTCCGCTGCGTTCTCGGGTCGGAAGGTTGTGTGTTGGTTCCTAGGTCCAGTGGCACTCCAGTGGCTACGTGGGCTTGGCCAACTTGGGTAGTGAGTCGGAGACGTGTGTTGGAATCCTTGTTCATCTTGTTGGAGTTCCCATCTCCTTCGAGAAGAATTTTTATCGGCTCCCATTCACTCCCCCCCTCTGGTTCGCCGTATCGGTCCTTCACTCCATGGACTTTAGCTCTTTGGTGGCCTTCTCTAGGTTTCTATTCATGTTGTTCAAATTATTGGTACTCTCTTGAACTCCCCGTTATTATTGGGGAAGTTCATTTCCGCATGCTTATCACCTTCTTTCTCATCATCAGCTCCACTAGAACACCATAGATCCTAGGCTCCAATCCACTTCATCATAGGCATCCCATGATGGCACATCTAGTTTTCTGTTAACCATCGACATATCCTTTGGGCGTCGAGGCCAACTTCAACATCGATGTTGCGGTTATCACTGCCGTTGTCCTCATCGTCATTGGTCGAAATGAACAGAATCTCGCACGAGTCGAGGGGTGCAAGCTAATAAGATGGGACAACATACAAGCTAACAACTAGGGCTGAGGAAGGTCCAAGAATGTCTCACAACAATAGACTACTGAGGAATGCACTTGATAGCAAAGATCCCTAGGGGTAGCTAGTGTCATCAGGAATATCACTTTGAGTAGTATGCGCGATAAAAAAAACATCATTTAGTGATGCAACCTAACTTTGGTGTCATCATAAAATTTCACTCTGAGGAAAATTAATGACGAAAACAATTGTCGTCACAAAGGTTGCTATAGTAGTTATTAGGCATTCCCTGTTAAATGCTAGTTTTGTGACACCATAAGCTTCACAAAATCGTCATAAACCAACATTTATCCCACATGTTAGTTCAAGCAGCAGTATCCCAACCACTAGTGCCTTGAGGATTGCAAAAATAATATTCAATCAGGAGGCTTGGAACTGAAAGACCTACAGGAACAACGCGACACTAGTTACCACTGCACCACTTCTTTGTTGTGTGTCTTTTTTGTGCAACTTCATAGTTATTTCTTATATTTTCTCCCAAAATTCTATATCTCGTTATCCCGTGCCAGTTCATCATTAGCCGCCCATGCCAAGTCACCTGGCCACGAACACCACGTGGCGGGGCAGCTGTGCCAGGTCACTGGACACGTCAGCCCCAACCACTACACGGAGCGATTTTGGTAAGTTGACAAGATAAAAGGCTTGCATTGCAGCCAAAAATAGTTTTCCCACAGCTCGCTGCCCGAAAGGGGAAAAGGGGGAATGGAGAGGCGATCAAGACGAATCTCTCTGGCGTAGATTTGTACCTTCCAAAAGTGGCTCACTCCTATGACACTCAAATCTTATTCTTCATGTAGCGACATGTAAATTTGGTAAGTAATTTTGTTTTAAATCCACCAAATTTCATTTCACAGAAAGGTCTTTTGAATTCATTCTATGCTTAGTAATTTTGAGTTGGATTCGCCCAACAAATTCTAGATTGATAGATGTTGGATAACCGGTTGTAGTAATTTTACTCCTGAGTATGAGAAAAGGGTTGAGGATGTCAAGGCATATGTTCAGAGTAGATACACTGAGGATGAAGAAATATTATGTCCCTGTCGTTGATGGCTCAATCTAGCTCTATGGGGGGACTATAGAGAGAATTGGCGTTCACTTACTTGTGATTGAGATGACAGCCATGATTGTCACACCCAGTTTTAAAGGCAAAACCGAATGCATTGATCACGTGTGCGCCAGGATCAAGTTACACACACGCTTAGACATTATGAATACCAAAAATAGTGCCACACGAATAAAGAGTTATTACAAACCATAGTCTTAAACGAATCTTAAATAACGAGTTCTCGCAGCAGACAAAATGCCTCCATAGGCAGCTGACTGAAGACTACGCACACCTAGAACTCCTGGAAATCTCCTGGAATATCTTCAAAGTTCTCCCAGTCTGAGCAGCAAATCCAGGTATTGTAGATGCAAGAGAATAAACAAGCGTGAGCACATGACGTACTCAGCAAGAGAGAACAACATAACATGCAAGGCCATATGGTGGATGGCTAAGGTTCAAGCAGTTAAGCATTTTAGTGGATCAAGTTTTATTAGCAACCTGATTACTAAAGAGTGTAAGTTCATACCAACCCAATTAATAAGATATAAGCATCATAAATAAAGAATAAAACGACAATTAAACGTTAAAGTTCCATAATTTAATCATGTGAGTGTCCAGTCCGCTCTTGACCGTGAGCACGGCTAACCGATTAGTTTAACACTCTGTAGAGGTTGTACATCTTTACCCACAAGTAGCGTAAAAGCTCCGAAGAAATTTGGACCCAACCATGCGGTGTTTGCAAGGCACCATACCACACTACCGAGGTGTGATTGCATAGGGACGCTACATGGCCTTTACAAAGGCTCCCTAGCAAGTTATGACCCACAAGGTCCGGATCAGTTAGCAAGGTATAAAGTCCCCTAGCAGGTCGATACCCCACCATAAAAAGAATAACTCACCCAACCAATCACCCCAAGCTAAAGTTCCTAATTATTCAGTCAAGACCATTGCCCATTAGTTCTTGTGGTTGTACTGTTTTCCTGGGTGGTTTTCCATGTTCCGATTAACATATTAAAGTGGTCTTGTAAAGTAAAGATCATAAACAAAACATAGAATAATAAAGGTAACCAAGTTTGATTAAAACCAATCCCAGTTGAGCATGCTAAGCAATAGCTACCACAAGATTAATTTGATAAACCTGGTATCAAGGTAAAGGTAGTAAAAGACTAGGCATGATCCTTAATAGGTTCCCATCAGATTAATTCAAGCGGAAAAGTAAAGACAGTGAATTTAAATGCATGTTATGTAGGACAAGCGGGTATGCATCAAGGAATACTTGCCTTCAACAAAACCTTGCTGCTCAAACTCTTGCACGACTTGATCTTCAAATCCCTCGAACGAATCGCTCTCTACGGTCCACAATCAACACATACAAGCATACAACAAGAATAAATAAGAAACAGTCACCAAACAGATCAAACAGATCTAAACAGTAGCATAAAACTAATCTATGCCTCGAGACGAACGCATGGACATAAAGAACGCTAAAATCGGAGCTAAAACGACTAAGTTATGGCTTAGGGAAGGTGTAGGGACTAAACTGCGATGAATCTTCTAAGGTGGAAGGGTATATCTGTGAATTCTGGGAAACATAAGGGCTTTTCTGCAAAATTGCAGAGTCAGGCCGGGTTTGACCTAGTTGACTCCGGTCGGGTTGATTTAGATCCATTGGATCTGGATCTAACGGCTGATGCCGTTTGCGGGCAGCGCGGGCGGCGGGATTGAAGCTGGCGCGTCAGATCTAAATCTTGCGGCCAGGGACGTACGCAAGCGGCCAGCGGTGGGCAAAGCCGGCGGCGAGCGGCTGCGGCGGCGCTGGGCGGCGAAGCTCGCCAGCGGGACCCCAATCTAGGGTTTCCGGCCACGGATTGAAGCGTGGGCGGCACCTCTATGAAGCGCGCGAGCACGCGAAGTGATCTTGGGCGGCGGTCTCGACGGAGACGTGGTGGAGCGGTGGGTCAGCGCGGCGGTGCAGGCCATGAACTCCGGTGAGGTCACCGAGGGCGACGGAAGGCGCGGGTTCGACACGGACGGCACCGGCGCGATGCTCACCTCCCGGCGCAGCTCTGGATGTGCTCCTCGACGACGAAGCGGATGTTAACACCAAAATTTGGTAAGGAGTCTGACTCGTGGGTCCGGTTCGATAAAGAATCCGTCTGGTGGAAGGAAGGGTCTTTTCAGAGATATTCGGCAAAGATATCTGCGGTCGGCTATCTGCTCCGGTTCGGCAAAGGAACAGTGGAGCTGATTTTGCGGGATTGGACGGTGACGTGGCTCAATCAGGGGAGACGAATGGATGGATAGGCGATCAAGCTTAGAGATAAGTTAGGCAATGAATCCATTCGAAGTTGTACTCAACAGGGTATGAATATGACCCCTGAATGTATGAAAAAAGAATCAATCATTCTTCAATACACACCGGCCTTACGCCAAACCCTAGAGTCCTTGTCGTGTCGTCGAGTTCTTCGAGAGGGCCAATCGATCCGTCGACCTCCGTGAGTACCGGCAACCTTGTATCATGTCTAGTATCATGCGGTGGATTTAGATCTGATGCAAGTAGTCTTGTTACCATGCTTCGTGTCATGCGGTAGATTCAAGCTTGGTTCAAGAGGGTTTCTTGTTAGATCATGAGTCATGCGGTAGGCTAAGATCTAGCTTGAAGCTAGTTATCGGCTCTATTGGATTTTGGCAAGATCCGATAGATTCATTAAGTTACCCCGTGTTATTTTGAGTTTTACTTTATGTTTTAATTCATGTAGCACACCTTTTCCCAATCTAGATGGGTTTGGATCGGCTTTATCTCTTTTATTATCCCTGTTCGAGTAGAATTCATATTTTAACACGTGGATCTTATGCTTTCCGATAGCCGAAACCGAATCGATCTAGGTTGTTACGTGTTGCGGGTTCAAGCTTGCTAATGTTCGTATAAATCTTGAAAGAGCCGGGTATCATGCGGTAGATGCAGGTTTTTGGGTTGCTTTGGAGCTAATCATCCGGTGGATTAGATTCCCAAATCAATCTGATAGATTTATTCGCTTGGTAATGTTTGTTCCTTCTTCATGGATCCCGAATCTATTTGTTCACCGTATTCGGTTATGTTTCTTCACGAGTAGAACACGTGCGTTATTCATGCTTTGAATGATGTATGCTTTTAGCTTTCTATATTTAGATTGTATCATGCGGTGGATAGATCTATTTGTAGAAAGTGGCACGGTTTTTCATGCAAGTTGTATCATGCGGTGGATAGATTTGCTTGATATCGTACTCGACGGGTTTTAAAGTAACTAGACATGCGGTAGACTAGTGCTTTAGATCTATGCATACTTGTTTAATACATGATCATGTTCGTGCTTTGCTTTATTTACTTATTTAATGCTAAATTTCATGGGGATCGGTCATGGCCTCGTGCGTACGTAATTCTTGTTCAAACAAAGACCGATCGCTGTCATGCTCACGTCATCCATTCGGCAGTGTTGCTTTTTCCCTTTGCGGTTTCCCGAATGGTTCTAGTTTGTTGGCAGATAGCTTTCCATAGCTATATGTCGTCTTGTTTGGCTTCTTAGCCGTAAATATGGAACTGTCTGGTACCACCCGGCAAGTTCCAAGCTTTGGTATTTAACTGCTTTATCTTTTGTTAATTTTCAGGAAAAATTGACTGGCACGTCTTTCGCTCTCTGCGCGTGTGAAGCCAGCTTTGTTCGGCTTGCTGTGTGTTTGGCGTTGAGTGCACTTTTCGCGTCAACACACTTTTTGGCACGCCTGGTGGGACCCAGCTGAATAGATTCAAGATGCCTGAAATCGCAGACCTCATGGATGTCAACCTTGAAGATCTCTCTCCAGAGCAGCGGCAGCAACTCCAGGACATCGTGGACCAGTTTCAACAGAAGTGTCTGCTGTCGTTCAAAAAGAATAGAAGCGGCGTCCCGTATCTGAAGAACGAGATGCCCAGGGTATTGCTGCCAGGGGAGAGTGACACCACATGCCAGCAAGAAAAGGAGGAGTGCATGCGGGTGTTCCAGGAATCCGCAGATTACATGCGTTGCAAGCACAACAAGGCTTTCCTCGGTGCGCTCCAGCAGATGATGGTGGCTGTCTTCGGCCCTGGCATGGAACAAGCGTTCAGCAAAGCGCCCGTCCAGGGAGGCACTGTGGAACTGGGCGAATCAAGCTCTCAGCCGCCACTTCGGAGCCCGCCAGTGGAGCCTCCTCCCCAAAGCGCTGGAAGTCAAGCTTTCCAGCCTCCGCCACAGGCCGCTGGGAAACAGCCAGTTCAAACTCCACTGCAGGCCTCAGGACAGCCAATCCAGCCACCACCGCAGGGCAGCACGAGTCAACTCCGTGCAACAGCCGAATCCGTACCAGCCCACGTACGGAGACTTAGCATCCGGCTCGACCGGCGCCCCGCTCACTTCCGGCCAGAGGATTGCTCCGGCGACCAACCGGGCGAGAGAAACTTGTACGGCGGTGGCTATCATGAGGTAGGGAACTACGGGGCGTTTGATGCTTTCCCACATCCAGGATACGCGCCAGCTGCGGGCGCGCAGGAGGATGACGCCCTAGCGCGGAAAATGGCTGAATTGATGCAAAATCAGTTCGGCCTCAAGCCAAAAATGCAAGGACCCGCCTATAAGCCGCCATTCCCAGAATGGTACTACAATGTGCTCTTGCCGCCAAGGGTGAAGCCGCCAACGGATTTCACAAAATTTTCGGGGCAAGACGACACGAGCACGGTTGAGCACATTGCTCGTTACCTCATGCAGCTCGGGGAGTGTTCGGCTGAGGAGACTTTCAGGGTCCGCTACTTCGCCGCATCGCTGACAGGTCCAGCGTTTCAGTGGTTCTCGTCCCTGCCCCCTGAATCAGTTGCCAAATGGAAGGACTTGAAGCGGAAATTCCACGCTCATTACTTCAGCGGCAGCTCGGAGAAGAAGCTGATTGACCTTGCGACCATGAAGCAGAGGCATAGCGAGACACCACTAGAGTTTCTCCGGAGGTTCAGGGAGGTCAAAGGCATGTGCTTCTCGCTTAACTTGCCAGATGACCAGCTGGCTGACATGGCTGTCGCTGGGATGCTACCGGCCGTACGCGAAAAGTTGTTCGGGATGGAGTTTGAGAATCTGGGTCAGCTATCACAGAAACTATCATTGATGAGCAATCAGGCGTATGGCTTTAAGAAGGACGCCAAATTTGGCAAGCAGCATGACATCGCTGACGTCTACAACCAGTTCTTGGACAAGGCTGATCTGCTCGAAGATTCTGATGATGAATTGGATGTAGCCGCAGCAGAGATCATGTGGGGGAAGGAGCCTTTGACAATGAATCAGCGCTGGGTCAAGCAGACCAAGGGAACTTATGATTTTGATATCACGAAAGCTGATAAATTGTTTGAGCTCTTGGTGAAAGAAGGCCGAATCAAGCTGCCCGAGGGGCATTCCGTGCTTCGGCCCGATGGAGTTAAAGCAAAACGTTAGTGTGGTTTCCACGACAGGGATTCACACTCCATCAATGATTGCTGGGTCTTCAGGATGAAGATCCAAAAGGCTATCCAGGAAGGTCACCTCAAGTTCGACAACAAAATGAAGCTGGATGGCCACCCCTTTCCTCAGAACATGGTGGGCTTTTCTATCAATGCGATAACTGCCGAGGAGAAGGGAAAAGTCAAGGTCTTGACCTCAGCCAGGTCTAGACAAGGTGGAGCAGTGGACCCAGAGCGCCAAGTGACCCTGGATCAGGTGCAAGGTAACGCCCCCTGTATTCTTAAGAGTCACATCGAAATTGGGGAGTCATCCAGAGCCAAGCCCAGGTGACATCGCGCATCCTCCTCAACAAGTGGCAGCGCCAGATTGAGAAAGAGCGCTACCAGAAGAGGCGCCACGAGGAGGAACAACGCAGAGCCGAAGAAGAGGCGCGCAGAAGGGACCAGGAGCAGTATACGCGCGAGCAGGAGCGCGCGCACTGGGGATGCGCCTTCTTCAGGCATTGCTGGAATGAGGGTTTAAGTTGCCCATGCTTGAGAACTGTCCGGAATGCAGTGACAGGTATGTTGAGTACAGGCAGGAAACTGCCAATCGCCGATCCGTCCACGAGAGAATTGGAAGGATCCACCCTAACGGGGATCGGCGCCAAAAAATTGAAGTCATCGATCATCCCAGGAAGCGCCGAGCTGACCTCAGATGGGCCGATCAAGAGGAGGATGAAGATGACTACGTCTGGCAGAAGGGGCAATGGTGCCCGCCCGGCCTGAGGAGAAGCCAGAAGAGACGGGTCCAGCGCTTGAGGAACCGCGAGATGAGGCAGGCCGGGTTCCAGACGAGGCAGGTGTGGCGCCCCAAGGACCGACCGGAGGGATCGAAGCGTTCGGCTCCTACATGCATGGTATACTTTCTGCCGAACGAGTTCATGGCTCCCGCTAACCGGGTTATGCGTGGGAGGAAGCTTCCTTCGATGATGAGCAGACCGAGGGGATGATGGCACAACTGGTGCTAGCCAAGCAGGCCATCTTCGACAAGCCGGCCAAGAATCGTCATATGAGGCCGCTGTACTTGAGGGGATACGTCAATGGCAAGCCATTGACCAAGATGTTCGTCGACGGTGGAGTGGAAGTCAACGTAATGCCGTACACCACCTTCAGGAAGCTTGGCATGGGCCCGAGCGATTTGACGCCTACAAGCATCATCTTGAACGATTTCGCCGGGAACCCCTCAGACACCAAGGGATGCGCTCACGTGGACTTGATGATCGGGTCCAAGACGCTGCTTACCACCTTCTTTGTCATCGAAGGCAAAGGAGCCTACAGCCTGCTGCTTGGGCGGGACTGGATTCATGCTAACTGCTGCGTCCCATCCACCATGCATCAACAGCTTATCCAGTGGGTGGACGATGAGATCGAGGTCGTCCAAGCGGATGACTCCGTGAGCGTGGCCAACATGGAACCGGCCTTCGGGAATACCAAGGCATCGATTGTTTCTCGGGGAAAAGAGCGGGGAGAAGGTCCTGTTGAACCGTCGGCAGTGATCAACGACCGATTCAAGCAGTCGGCTCTTATAGCAATTTTTAATGGAGAACCCCGTAGATGGCACTGATGGCAAATTAGGGCGAGGATTCATGTCGGCTGATAAACTGGAAGAAGTTGACATTGGAAGCGGTGACAAGCCAAGGCCGACGTTCATCAGTGCAAATTTGCAACCAGACTTCAGGGGGAATTTGGTTGGGCTTCTCAAAGAATACAAGGATTGCTTCGCCTGGGATTATTCGGAGATGCCTGGATTGGATCGCTCCATCGTCGAGCATCGGTTGCCAATCAAGCCTGGTTTCAAACCATATAAGCAACCACCCCGGAAAATCTACAAGGATGAAGTATTGGCCGATGTGAAGAAGGAAGTTGAAAGATTACTTGATGCGAACTTCGTTCGGCCATGCAGATATGCGGAGTGGATATCTAACATCGTCCCTGTATACAAGAAGAATGGAAAAATGAGGGTTTGCATAGATTTCAGGGACCTGAATAGAGCTACTCCGATGGATGGATACCCGATGCCTATTGCCGATTTGTTGATTGACGCCGCCGCTGGACACAAGGTGATCAACTTCATGGATGGTAATGCGGGATACAATCAGATCTTCATGGCAATAGAAGATATTTCAAAGACGGCCTTTAGATGCCCCGGTCATATAGGCCTATTCGAGTGGATCGTCATGACATTTGGATTAAAAAATGCCGGTGCAACCTATCAGCGAGCCATGAATTACATTTTTCATGAGTTGATCGGCAAGATTGTGGAGATCTACATTGATGATGTGGTAATCAAGTCCCTAAGTCATGACACCCATTTGGAAGATGTGAAAAGGACATTGGAGTGCACCCGAAAACACGGTTTGAAGATGAATCCAAACAAGTGCGCTTTTGGGGTTTCAGCTGGAGAATTCTTGGGGTTTTTGGTCCACGAAGGAGGAATTGAGGTTGGCAAAAAGAGTATGAAGGCCATTGATGAAGTTGTTCCTCCAACTAACCTCAAGGAGTTGCGATCCTTTGCTCGGCAAGATCAATTTCGTAAGAAGATTCATATCAAATTTGTCACAGAAGGTATTGCCGTTTTCTCCGCTGTTAAAGTTAAAGAAAGATCAGAAGTTTATTTGGGGCGACGAACAACAAAAGGCTTTCGATGAAATCAAGCAGTACATGAAGGAGCCACCAATACTGGTTCCTCCCCAGCTGGACAAGCCTTTCAAGTTGTACGTGGCGGCCGATACCCAAACCATTGGATCGGCCCTTATTCAAGAATTTGAAGGAATGGAGCGGGTAGTAGCTTATCTTAGCCGAAAACTACTTGATCCTGAAACAAGGTATTCGGCTGTAGAAAAACTGTGCCTTTGCGTGTACTACTCGTGTACAAAGTTTCGGCACTACCTGTTGAATGCCGAATGCACTGTATATTCCAAGTTTGATGTGATAAAACATATGTTATCTATGCCAATTTTGAACGACAGGATTGGCAAGTGGATTTTAGCTTTATCAGAGTTTGAGTTGAAGTTCGAATCGGCAAAAGCCATCAAAGGTCAGATCATTGCCGATTTCATAACTGAACATCGCGATCCATCAATTGATTTGCTTGAGATCACTCCTTGGGCGTTGTTTTTTGATGGATCATCATGTGGTAAAGGTGGGGGAGTAGGGATCCTACTGATTTCGCCTAGAGGTGAGATGTTCGAATTCGCCATCCCTATACAGCCCACTGTCACAAATAATCAAGCAGAATACGAGGTATTACTTCGAGGGCTTCAGTACTTGAGAGAAGCAGGGGCCGTTTCGGTTGAAGTTTATGGAGATTCAGAGCTGGTAATCAAGCAATTGAACGGCCAATATGAATGCAAAAGTGAAGCGCTGAGGAGTTACTACGAAGAGTGCAGGGAAATCTTAAAAAGCTTCCCATTGGTGACTCTACAACACATTCCTAGAGAACATAACGAAGAAGCAAACAGGCTAGCTCAGAACGCTTCTGGTTACAAAGAGAGTCAAGAAGCGTTTGCTGCAGAAGCGTGTGCACTAGGGGCGGATCTCGCAGGAGATGATTGGAGGAAAGAGATCGTTGATTACTTGAAAGATCCTTCCCATAAAGTTTCTAGGAAGCTCAGGTACAAGGCTATAAAGTTCGTTCTTCTGGATGATAATTTATTCTATAAATCGTTGGATGGGGTATTACTACGATGCCTGGGTCCAGAAGAAGCCAAGAATATGATGAGCGAAGTGCATGATGGGATATGTGGAGCGCACCAATCGGCCTACCGTATGAAGTGGGTTATTAGACAAGCTGGATGCTTTTGGCCGACGATATTAGAGGACTGCTTTGAGTATTACAAGGGATGTCAGGATTGCCAAAGGTTTGGGAATATTCAAAGGGTCCCTGCATCAGCATTGAATCCCATCATCAAGCCATGGCCATTCAGAGGTTGGGGCGTCGACTTGATTGGCCAAATTAATCCACCATCTAGCAAGGGGCATAAGTTCGTGCTTTTGGCTACAGATTATTTCACTAAATGGGTTGAGGCGATCCCACTGAAGAAGGTGACGTCAGAAAACATGATTGAATTCGTCAAGGAGCACATCATCTACCGATTTGGAATACCTCAGACAATTACCACTGATCAAGGGGCACAATTCGTGTCACTGGAGTTCAGAGAATTTGCCGAAAGCATGGGGATCAAATTGTTTAATTCCTCTCCTTATTATGCCCAGGCTAATGGTCAAGCAGAGGCTTCTAATAAGATCATGATCAAGTTGATACAAAAGAAGATCGATCAGAAGCCAAGAAGGTGGCATTCGGTTCTCAGCGAAGCCTTTGCGGGCTTACCGAATGGCCCCCCATGGAGCCACAAAGACTTCTCCTTACGAGTTGGTTTACGGGCATCACGCAATTTCGCCTTGGGAGATGCAATCGGATTCAAGGAGAGTGGTCTTGCGGAAGGATTTAAGCTCCAAAGATTACGATGGCCTAATGATGGACGAGCTGGAGGATTTACATATGATCCGTCTTAGAGCCCTGGAAAACATTGAGAAAAACAAACTGCGGATTGCCAAGTACTACAATAAGAAGGTAAAAGTAAGGCAATTTGCAGAAGGCGATCTAGTGTGGAAAGCGTTATTGCCGATTGGAACTAAATACAGTGAATTCGGCAAATGGTCCCCTAACTGGGAAGGACCTTTTCGCGTGGTCAGATGCGTCCCTGGTAATGCATATATATTGAAAACTTTGCTAGGAGAAGAATTTTCCGCCGCAATAAATGGAAGATATCTGAAGAAATATTATCCTAGCATTGAGATCGATCGGTGATTACACACATCTGGCACAGAGATAGCCGGCACTCAAGAATGAGGCCGCCTTCAGAACAAAAATCCATGAACAGGAGAAATGGCCAGTGTCTAGATGCATTGCCCTTAGCACGAAAACTACAATTACAACTGCTTCTTGCAGGATTACATCTAACAACCCTGATGGTCAGATCCCCAAAGAGGTGGGAAGCAGAAGGCGTGGAGGAAGAAGCGAAAGTATGATTCGATCTTTTCTTTACTTCTTCGGCTGCTCCTTCTTCAGTTGTTCCAGGACCACCGTGACGGCAACTTGGAACGCACGGGGGTGACCATGGTTGGCGGCCTCTACCAAGCTATCCCAGGCCGTTTTCAGGTTGTTGTACCTGTCAGAGACATCTGAAGCAGAGGAGTCAAGGTTAGGGGCAAGAAATCCAGATGCAAGCATAAAGAAGTGAGAAGCGTTTACCCCCTACTAGTGCTTCCAGAGCCATGCGACGCTCGCGCTCAGCTTGGCAACGGGCGGTGATGTCCCTGAGACCGTGCTCCAGATGCCGAACACGGCGGCGCAGCTGATGGTTGGCCTTCTGTTCAGGCGTGGCCTCCTCTGCCTCGAGGGAGGAATCGGAGAAAATGTACTCCGGCACGTCTTCGGTCCCAATGATCTCTTCAGGGAGCAAATCAAGACTGAAAAAGGAAAAAAAGGAGAACATGAAGCGCGAGATCATGCGGAAGAACGAGGAGTAGATCAAGGGAGAACTCACTCTCGAATCGTGCGCTTCTTTGATGAGCTGCTCTCCTGGGGCCGCTTGCCCTTGTCCATGGCTTTGGGGTTTTCTCCTCTGAGGACGGGGAGGAGATGAGAAATGATGGATGAGTGTGCGAGTGGATTTGCAGGGCATCCCAGCAGGCTATTTTATTGACCGAACGGGTGCATTGGGAGTGATGACCAGCTAGTACACACTGTTGGAATACCAAGCGGCAGGGTTTTCTCCCAAGTGCGAGGGGTTTTGCTTGAACAGTGTTCATGGATTGCCGAATCGGGATCTTCTGTGGATTTTGCGCCAAGGGGCAGTTGTTCTCGCGCATTCGGCTCAAGATAGTTCCCGGATGCATTCAAAGAAAACAAGATTCACGGATGCAAAGTGCAAAAAGAATCATCACAAAACAAGCACAGAATTCAAAAGCTCTTCATTTATTGCCGATATTTACACATCCCTAATACAATCTAGTCGAAGAGTCTGTTCAACACAGATTGGGGATGAGTAATTTCGGCAATGGCGTCGCCGTGGCCGTCGAGGCGCTCCAGGATGAGCTCGATCTCGTCAATGTCCTCCGGCGCGCCGCCCCGGAAGCCGCGCGGCCTGGTGGAGTAGTCGACGTCCGTATGCGTCGCCATGGCAGCCAGGCCCAAGGTGGTGCCCAGACGAACGCCATGGGTGGCCACCTCGTCGACGCGGTGCTCCACCACGGCAAGGCGCTCCGCCGGCGTGTCGCCGCGGGCATTCACCTTCTCAGCCAGCTGCTCTATCAGCCCCTTAGCTGGTTGAACTCAGCGTCGCGGGCTGCAAAGAGCAAGAAGAAAATATTAGCATCAAAAGCCGGGCTGGATCAAGAATCACTTTCAGAGCCGTACCGTCGATGGCTTCCAGCAGCTGTTTGCGCTGGTCCTCCCATTCCAGCTCGGCTACGCCCGCCTTCTTGGAGACGTCCTCTAGCTCACGCCGGGACGCCTCCAGCTCCTCCTTGAAGCGGAGGGCATCGACTTCCCCGTACGGCACGGGGGAGTGGCCATCGGACTCCGAAGAGTCGTCCGGAAGGGGTAGATTGGCCGGCGCAGGAGACGGATTCCACTGAATCAATCTGAAAAAGGGATGATCGTCAAGGCAAGAAGAAGATCAAAAAGTCGAATCGAAGAGGAGGGATCGACGATCATTACCTCCGGCGCGCATTGGCGCTGCTCCCCTCTGCCTCGTCGGAGGCGCGGCGGCGGTTGAGGTGGCGCACCATAATGGTTTGGGATATGCACTGTTTGCAAAAGGGCTAAGGTTGGCAAAGATTCGAGAGCTAGAAGGCCTGGTGGAGAGCTAGGGGCACCTATGGTTGCATTTATAGGCCTGGCAGGATGGATCGTGGCTTCAAGTCGTGGTGTTGGATCGTGGCGCATATCCCAAGAAAATCGGAAGGTGGAAAGGTTTCCTTGGCCAACCCGCCGACGGGTCGCTTGGAGTTCTAGGCTGAGCCGCGTTCAGTTGATTGGTTCGGCTAAAGAAAATCAAAGTGCCATTCGGGAGTTGGCGTTTCATTGCCGAATGGGTCGTTCAGCATTATATTTGAAGGTGCGCAGAAGAAGGGAAACAAATTGCAAGACAATATTACAAGAACGACCAATTCGGTTATACATCAATAAGGGCATTCAAATGTTCAGATGTTTTGCAATCACACCACGAGCATTGGATGTTGTCAGACGAAAATTGTCCAGCAGCTCCTGGCAATCTTTTTGAGTACCCGACAAGTCGATGAGTTCTGCATCGCATTGCTTTATCTTGGTGATAGCCGATTTTGCTTCCGCTTGGGTCTTTTCTATCAATCCAGGGAGCTCGGCTATTTTCTCTTTGTCAGCCTCTATCTCCGCTGACAGGCTTCTCAGTTCTGCTTCTAGAGCAGCTTTCCGGCAATTTTCAGATCATAAGAAGCACTGCGGGTTAGCCAATGTATCCTTGTGGCTCTCTGCTCGGGATTGTGCCCGGTCATGGCATGTTCGGCATCGACTTTCTTCTTTTCAATAGCGGGGCGGGAGCGCAATTTCCTCAAAGCATGCTTTATGGGTGCATAAAGGGTGTCTAAGCCATAGACAGATGATAGAGGAGTTCTGATGTCTTCAGGAAGTTCTTGGCTGATGGATTCAAACATCTCCTCGAAGTGATCAAGATCTTTGAACTGATCTTGTGCATCCCTTTCTAGCCAAGCAACTATTTCTTTAAGCCTTGATAACACTTCATCGACGAGAGGTGGTGTACTCTTTCCATCACCTCGGCTCTGGATTGCTCTCGACGGCGTGCTTGATAATGATAGAGCCGATCCGAGGAGCAGATTGCCGAGTTAAGAGTGCTAAACGTGGAGGTAGCGAGTTAAGTGCGGATGGATACCTCATGGCTGGTTTCTTGAGCGGGGGCAATCACGGGTGAAGGAGGTGCTCCGGGTAGAGCCGAAGCTTCCGAGGCGGGAGGTGTCGATACGGTGTACCGCCGGTAGCTCATGGGTTTACGGTCGATGAGGAGTAGGGTCTACCTCTGTTGGGATTGTTGTCTCGCATGACCAACGGTGATTGTGCCCTTGGAGGACTTGATGGCTCCGGTGAATTGGGAGACTCATCTGCGGAGAATTTATTGCTTACTGCAGAAGGTGATGAAGATGAGATCTCCACTGGGATAGGCAATTCAACCCTGGATGGACTTGCTTGTTGAGCCACTGGAACATCAACCAGTTGTTCTTCCACTGTTTCTTCTGCAAATATCAAGTCACAAGGGAAAGTGCCAGTGTTCATCCTTAAAAGAGGACAATAAAGGTCATACTTGTGGATGGGGCATTGGCAAGTTCTGACACTGAGGGTTGTTGGGCTCTGGTTTGAAAATGCACAACGATATGATTCATCAAGAACAGGGTAATCTTGTAATCAAGAGGGTAAAGGATTTTACCTCAACAAGCACCTTCTTGTCAGTTCTTCTCCTCTTGGCACTTGGAGGAGCAATCAGATGCAGACCTTGCCTCCTGTCAGCAGCAAGGCTAGATAAGCTGGGATCTGTTATAGCATACCTGGACATTAGTTGAGCCAGAGTTGTGGATTTGAATCCCAGTGCTGAAATTGGGCCTTCAGCATTATAAGTAATATCCCTGGCTCGAGGGGTAGGCACTGTGTTCTGTGGGATCAAAAGAATGAGGTCAGAATCATAATTGAGAGGAGAGATGTCTGATCCAAAGGTTCATTATGTTACCTCGCGAAGTTGGCGGGGAAATCGGGCATCGGCTGCGCACGAGAACACATGTACGGGCTCACTGAAGATGTGATCATGGAGTTCTTGCCACCAAGAGTTAAAGGAGGGATGAGCTATGACTGTGGGCACAAAAGGACAGGTGTAGATAGTAGGACTACACACATATTGGAAGACCCTACTGTTGTGCATGCTCTCTTTGATTTCCTCCCTAGGCTTAAGGAATTCATGCAGAAATAGCCTTGGGGGCATCTGTCCACATCCAATTTGCCTGGCCATTACATTGGGCTGATAATATTCATAAGTGCTAGCATTCAGCCTTCCTCCATTGAACTCAGCCGGCAGTATGCATGGACGGATTATGATGTTGAGGATATCTAAGAATCTCCCATCTAGACGGCCGGGTTCAAAGGAAAATTCAACAGGGAAGGTTAAGGTGTCATTATCCAGATAAGGGAGCCAGAGAGGATTGGGGAAACCTTTGAAGAATAACTCGAAGAGGCTGGTCGATGTCTGCTGAACAAGAACGATTGAAGCCGCTTCTCCGTAATTCGACATCCTGCGGTAGCTTGGGGCTCTCCTTCGGGGTGATTGGATAAGGGGAAGAACCTGGAGTTCAAATCGACACCAATGATCTGATGCATGTGGAGCTGCAGCCACATTTGAATAAACCACCAAGGGCCGTTGACACGCTATCCTTTGGCTGGTATACATCTGGGTGACAGTCTGGTGAAGCATATGATATACGCTGCCCAAGAAGAATTTTCCCAGAGGAAGGCGGTTGCCACTGGCCAAATGGGACGCCATTGCGATGTGGTTCAGGGTAGGCTCGTTGGCTTTACCACATAAGACAAATCTACACAGCCACATATTCAGAAATGCTCTGTATTCAACGGCACCCAGGGGATTGTCTTTCATGTGTTTCAAGATGTAATTCTTGTATCCGTTCCCTGGCTTCACCCCTGTTTGCCGTGAGGAATTTTTGAAGTTCCAAGGCAGAACAGACCCTGTGATGTCAAGGCCAGTGATCATGTATACATCGGCCAAGGTAGGAGACATTGGGCCGTTGCCAAAAAGGAAGGCGTTGACGCCATTTGACCAGAAGTGGCGGGCGGCTATCGGGGAGGTCTTCGTTCTTAGGGGTCTCGGCCACGGATAGCTCCGAACGCGGGAGATACGGAGGGTGTCCAGGTTGGTCAATCCACTCTTGTCTGCGAGAATCCTCCGATACCAAGTTTTCCAGCCTGCAATTGGAGGTAAAGGCCAGTTCTTGAAAAAGCGTCTTGCCATTGAGGCGGTGGAGACAGAGCTGCTTTGAAGGGGGATTCTGCGAGATTCGAGTTTGCGATGAAATCTCGAGGGTCGAGTTCCCCACGGGACCAAGATAATAAGATCTCGAATTGGCCTCGGTGCGGATCAAAAGCTCGGTAGAGGATTCCGGAAGGGGAAGCGGAAAAGGAAATCTCAGGTAAAATTGAAAACCTAAATGCCGAACGAAGCTTACGGGGGATGAGTTTACCTGAGCATCTTGGTTTTGAGCTGCCATTGGAAGTTTGAGCTCGGAACGAGAGGATTTAGGGTTGGATCTGGATGAAGATTCCGGCGGATTGCAAAGAGCAGGTGTTGACGGATTTGATCTGAAGATTCGTGGCTGGAGTCAATTGTGGAACAAAATTACTTTTATCCCACAATTGAAGGGGCATGTGTTGACACCAAAATTTGGTAAGGAGTCTGACTCGTGGGTCCGGTTCGATAAAGAGTCCGTCTGGTGGAAGGAAGGGTCTTTTCAGAGATATTCGGCAAAGAGATCGCGGTCGGCTATCCGCTCCGGTTCGGCAAAGGAACAAGAGAGCTGATTTTGCGGGATTGGACGGTGACGTGGCTCAATCGGGGGAGACGAATGGATGGATAGGCGATCAAGCTTAGAGATAAGTTAGGCAACGAATCCATTCGAAGTTGTACTCAACGGGGTATAAATATGACCCCCGAATGTATGTAAAAACAATCAATCATTCTTCAATACACACCGGCCTTACGCCAAACCCTAGAGTCCTTGTCGTGTCGTCGAGTTCTTCGAGAGGGCCAATCGATCCGTCGACCTCCGTGAGTACGGCAACCTTGTATCATGTCTAGTATCATGCGGTGGATTTAGATGCGATGCAAGTAGTCTTGTTACCATGCTTCGTGTCATGCGGTAGATTCAAGCTTGGTTCAAGAAGGTTTCTTGTTAGATCATGAGTCATGCGGTAGGCTAAGATCTAGCTTGAAGCTAGTTATCGGCTCTATTGGATTTTGGCAAGATCCGATAGATTCATTAAGTTACCCCGTGTTACCTTGAGTTTTACTTTATGTTTTAATTCATGTAACACACCTTTGCCCAATCTAGATGGGTTTGGATCGGCTTTATCTCTTTTATGATCCTTGTTCGAGTAGATTTCATATTTTAACACGTGGATCTTATGCTTTCCGATAGCCGAAACCGAATCGATCTAGGTTGTTACATGTTGCGGGTTCAAGCTTGCTAATGTTCGTATAAATCTTGAAAGAGCCGGGTATCATGTGGTAGATGCAGGTTTTGAGGTTGCTTTGGAGCTAGTCATCCGGTGGATTAGATTCCCAAATCAATCTGATAGATTTAATCGCTTGGTAATGTTTGTTCCTTCTTCATGGACCCCGAATCGGCTGTTCAGCCGTATTCGGTTATGTTTCTTCACGAGTAGAACACGTGCGTTATTCATGCTTTGAATAGTGTATGCTTTTAGCTTTCCATATTTAGATTGTATCATGCGGTGGATAGATCTATTTGTAGAAAGTGGTACGGTTTTTTCATGCAAGTTGTATCATGCGGTGGATAGATTTGCTTAATATCGTACTCGACGGGTTTTAAAGTAACTAGACATGCGGTAGACTAGTGCTTTGGATCTATGCATACTTGTTTAACACATGATCATGTCCGTGCTTTACTTTATTTATTTATTTAATGCTAATTTTCATGGGGATGGGTCATGGCCTCGTGCGTATGTAACTCTTATTTAAACAAAGACCGATCGCCGTCATGCTCACGTCATCCATTCGGCAGTGTTGCTTTTTCCCTTTGCGGTTTCCCGAATGGTTGTAGTTCGTTGGCAGATAGCTCCCTATAGCTATGTGTCATCTTGTTTGGCTTCTTGGCCGTAAATATGGAACTGTCTGGTACCACCCGGCAAGTTCCAAGCTTTGGTATTTAACTACTTTATCTTTTGTTAATTTTCAGGAAAAATTGACTGGCACGTCTTTCGCTCTCTGCGCGTGTGAAGCCAGCTTTGTTCGGCTTGCTCTGTGTTTGGCGTTGAGTGCACTTTTCGCGTCAACAGTTTGCCCCAAGCCCCTCACCATCTTGCCTCTTGAAGGCCTCGATCATCATCCTCAACTGAGGCTCATGACCGGACAACCAACCCATCAACTTCCTCAAGTCATCATTCTCATCCTGCAAACGATCAACATAATGTGCAAGCTCCAAATTTTTCAATGCATGCATTTCACAGGTAGAGCAAGAAGTAGGCATGGGTTCCTTCAATTTAGCCTCGAGCGAACTAGTGTAAGCATGCATCTCATCAATCTTAGCATGCAAAACAGGGCAAGAAGTGCAAGCACCTAGCAAAGCAGGTCTAGACTTAAGCTCAGCCACTTCAACCCTAAGCACATATAGTTCCTCACACTTGGAGGCATGCTTCTCCTTAAACAAAGCAATATCAGCAAGGAATATGGAGCAATCAGCACAATCATTCTCATCAGAAACAACAGGGCTAGCCTTAAGAGAATCAATCTCAAGCTTGCTATCAAGCACCTGTGTCTCTAGCTCAGCCACTCTAGTCCTAACATCCTCGAGTGAAGCCTTAAGCTCTTTCCTCATTTTCTTGGCCTCTCTAAGCATGTCATCACGGTTATCAAGCAAAGAGCCAAGCCTCTCATTCTCCTGGTGCAAGAAGGGAAGTTCATCACGCACCTCGTCGTCGGACTCAGAGTCCGAGTCGCTCTGTGTGCTCTTCTTGCTGCCGGAGCTCAGTGCCATGGTGCAGAAGCCATCTCTCACGAAGCAGCTCAGCCCGCTCAGGTTCTTGGACGACTTCTTGTTCTTGCGGCGATCTCCCTCGTCTTCACTGCTACTCGAGCTCGAGGTGGAGTACGCGAAGCCCGGAGTCGACGTCGCTCGCTCCAACCATCGCTCGGGCCTTGCCTCGGCTCTCTTTCTTCCTCGATCGTCGCTCGTCCTTGTACTTGTTCTTGTGCTTTCTCTTGTGGTCGCGCCTCGAACGGTACTTGCCATCGTTCATCCTCGGCTTGTGCTTGTAGCTGTCCTTGTTCTCGGCCTTCTCCGGGCAGTCGGCGACGAAGTGTCCTGGCTTGCCGCACTGGAAGCGCGTCCTCGTCTTCCTCCTCATGTTCACGTGGTTCTCGTGCAGCCTCTCAAACCGCCTCGTCAACAGCGCCAGCTCGTCCTCTCCAAGGTCATCAAACTCCTCATCTAGCATAGACATCAAAGAGGAAAACGAGAACATCCTGGTGGATGGGTTAGAGTTAGTCTTTCCTTTGGAACCACCAACGAGGGCAAGACTATGGGAATCAGTCGGTCCCTCGAGCTTGGCAGTCATGCCCCTATCCACCTCCGCCGACTTGAGCTTCGAGAACAGCTCGTTCACCGTCAGAGTATCATACCTCTCCGACTCGACTATGGCCTCGAACTTTCCGCCCCATATCGTACGATCCAAAGAGTGTAAGAGCTTGACCGCTCTATCATGATCATCGTACGGGAGCACATCCACATTGGCCCTCATGTTGTTCACAACCACCGTGAACCTCTGAAACAAGGCATCGATGGACTCACCGGGGAGATGAGTGAAGTTCTCGTACTCTCTCCGGTAGGTCGCATACATCCGTGCTCGAACACGGGCGTTCCCAACATGAGCCTCCTTCAACACCGCCCAAATCCTACAAGCCAAGTGCTCGGTGTGCACCCGATCGAACTCGGGGGCTGACACAAAGCACGAAACAAGTAGTCGACCGCCTTATTGTTGGCGTCGAATCTGTCCCTCGACCCTGGAGCAAGGAAATCCATCGGCTGGACATAGCCTGTGTCCACCGTGACATCCCAAAGAAGCTGACCCTTTCCGCGGAGGAACGCACCCATCCGCTTGCTCCACATCTGGTAGTTCTTGCCATCGAAGTGTGGAGGACCCAAACCCCGTTCCTGGTACGCCATCCTTGGATCTTAGACTGGTTAGAGTCAACAAAGACCCGAACCGGCTCTGATACCACTTGAAGGACCGATACGGCGAACCAGAGAGGGGGGAGTGAATGGGAGCCGATAAAAATTCTTCTCGAAGGAGATAGAAACTCCAACAAGATGAACACGACTTCCAACACACGTCTCCAACTCACTACCACGGTTGGTCAAGCCCACGTAGCCACTGGAGTGCCACTGGACCTAGGAACCAACACACCACCTTCCGACCCGAGAAACGCAGCGGAAAAACCAAACCTCGAGCCTACAAACCCACACCGGTCAGACCGGTGAGCACCACCGGTCAGACCGGTGAGCACCACCGGTCAGACCGGTCCCTACTGGTGAAACTGAGCAACTTTCACTAAGTGGCTCTACACCGGTCAGACCGATGAGACACACCGGTCAGACCGATGGCAGCCTGAAAGCCCCCAAGGCACCAAACAGGCCAACCGACCACCAAACAGACCCAAACTCGAAACAGCAGCACCACGGGACAACAACTAACACACCAAGACGCTCACCCGAGCAAAAACCCACAAGGGCTTGCACCGGTCAGACCGGTCAAGAGCACCGGTCAGACCGGTGTAGCACTCCGGCGACTCGGGATGAACGAGCACCGCGGGTCAAATCCCCCAAATCCGAATCTCGATCTCCCGAATCACTCCACGGACTTGAACAAGACTTTGGGGATATCAGGAACACCTCATGAGGAGTCCGTAGCCAAGTTTAATCCCACCAAATCTCGTCCAAAAAGGAGGAATCGAAGAAATCCCGCCGAAATCACTTCCAACCCAAGAACTCAAGAAACCCCGAAATCGAGCACTTTTCCTCACGGATTTGGGAGGAGAATCACAGCCCAATGAACCACGAAGGGTTCCCACAAATTTCCCCCATCAAATCCCCAAGAGAAAAGCCCCGAAAACAACCCAAAGAAATCACCGAGAGAGGGCTCCGAAAATCACCACCAAGAACAACCGGGGAAAACACATCCAAACCTTGAGGAACCACGCCGAATCATCTATACATGAAACAAAGGTTCGTACAAGGTCTAGCAAGCCGCCCGATCATCCATCCCTCTCTACAAGATCTCTCCGTGAAGCTCTCTTGCTAGTCCTAAGGAAAACCTAAGGAAAATAGGTGGAAAATAGGAAAACTAATGAGCTAGGGTTCCAAGAGTTGGCTGCCATCCTCTCACCTCTTGGGTTATATGGAGGAAACCGAATGTCTAAAATGCCCTTCTCTACTAACTAGGGATACAAGCCCCTCAAGGGCGGATTTGGAATTCTTGATGTCTTCACCATCGGACGGATGCCGGCGACCGCACCTGCGTAGCCTCGACGCAAGCCATGCGATCCCGACACGTGTCCTCCGCTTCGAAGATTCTCGGATCGCGTCGTCGCACACCGGTCGGACCGGTGCTCCTCACCGGTCGGACCGGTCGGACCCACCGGTCGGACCGGTGCCGGTGCTTCGCCGCACCTCCGTCTTCGGTTCTCCGGTCTTGGCTTTGTGGATCAACCAAGGAACCCGGTGGTTTTACGGTAAACCACGGAAACCCCGCGAACTCGGTGTAGCCTCCGCCAATCTCCACTCATGACTTGGCTCCCACGTAGTCCCGGCTCGACCTGGGTTTTGAGGCTCAACCAAGAAACCGTCCATGACTTCATCTTGCTGTTCATGCCACCATGCGGCCCGCACTTGACCCCGCTGGACACCGGGTCCCTCGAACGAAGCCTACTTGTCTTCTCCACACCTGGAGGCCTCACTGAAGGACCGATACGGCGAACCAGAGAGGGGGAGGGGAGTGAATGGGAGCCGATAAAAATTCTTCTCAATGGAGATGAGAACTCCAACAAGACGAACGCGGCTTCCAACACACGTCTCCGACTCACTACCAAGGTTGGCCAAGCCCACGTAGCCACTTGAGTGCCTCTGGACCTAGGAACCAACACACACAGCCTTCCGACTCGAGAACGCAGCGGAACAACAAACCCCGAGTCTACAGACCCACACCGGTCAGACCGGTGAGCACCACCGGTCAGACCGGTCCCTGCTGGTGAACCTGAGCAACTTCCACTAAGTAGCTCTACACCGGTCAGACCGGTGAGACGCACCGGTCAGACTGATGGCAGCCAGAAAGCCCCCAAGGCACCAAACAGGCCAACCGACCACCAAACGGACCCAAACTCAAAACAGCAGCACCACGGGACAACAAAGAACACACCAAGACGCTCACCAAAGCGAAAAACCCACAAGGGCTTGCACCGGTCAGACCGGTCAAGAGCACCGGTCAGACCGGTGTAGCCTGGGCAGCTCGGGATGAACAGCACCCACGGGTCAACTCCCCCAAATCCAAATCCCGATCTCCCGAATCGCTCCACGGACTTGAACAAGACTTTGGGGATATCAGGAGCACCTCAAGAGGAGTCCATAGCCAAGTTTAATCCCACCAAATCTCGTCCAAAAAGGAGGAATCGAAGAAATCCCGCCGAGAGCACTTCCAACCCAAGAACTCAAGAAACCCCGAAATCGAGCACTTTTACTGACGGATTTGGGAGGGGAATCACAGCCCAAAGAACCACGAAGGGTTCCCACAAATTTCCCCCGTCAAATCCCCAAGAGAAAAGCCTCGAAAACACTCCAAAGAAATCACGAAGAGAAGGCTCCGAAAATCACCACCAAGTACAACCGGGGAAAACACATCCAAAGCTTGAGGAACCACGCCGAATCATCTATACAAGAAACAAAGATTCGTACAAGGTCTAGCAAGCCGCCCGATCATCCATCCCTCTCTACAAGATCTCTCCGTGAAGCTCTCTTGCTAGTCCTAAGGAAAACCTAGAGAAAATAGGTGGAAAATAGGAAAACTAATGAGCTAGGGTTCTAAGAGTTGGCTGCCATCCTCTCACCTCTTGGGTTATATGGAGGCAACCGAATGTCTAAAATGACCTTCTCTACTAACTAGGGATACAAGCCCCTCAACGGCGGATTTGGAATTCTTGATGTCTTCACCATCGGACGGATGCCCGGCGACCGCACCCTGCGTAGCCTCGACGCAAGCCATGCGATCCCGACGCGTGTCCTCCGCTTCGAAGATTCGGATCGCGTCGTCGCAAAGCCGGTCGGACCGGTGCTCCTCACCGGTCGGAGGCCGGTCCCCCCCGGTCGGACCGGTCGGACCCACCGGTCGGACCGGTCCGTGCTTCTTGCACCTCCGTCTTCGGTTCTCCGGTCTTGGCTTTGTGGATCAACCAAGGAACCCGGTGGTTTTACGGTGAACCACGGAACCCGCGAACTCGGTGTAGCCTCCGCCAATCTCCACTCATGACTTGGCTCCCACGTAGTCCCGGCTCGACCTTGGTTTTGAGGCTCAACCAAGAAACCGTCCACGACTTCATCTTCTTGTTCATGCCACCATGCGGCCCGCACTTGACCCCCGCCGGCCACCGGGTCCCTCGAACGAAGCCTACTTGTCTTCTCCACACCGGAGGCCTCACCGGCGACGACCTTTCGCGCTTGTTCTTCACCTCGCACCAACACGAGTCAAACCGCAACCCGCACCCGCAATACTTAGCCAAGAATCGGTCCACACAACGTTGTCAATCACTCATCACACAAGGAAGCGACCATCCACCGGTCCTCGAACCACACATGGTCCTCAATCTCCCCCTTGATGAGTGCATTGACAACACCCACACGAAAGTAACAAGAGAGAAAAGAAAAGAAAAAGAAACGAACAAAAAGAAACTCCAACAAGCGATCGAAAACCAAACAAAGGCAAAGAGCAAGATCACTTGAAGAAGACAAGTCTCGGACCCCTTAGGCAAGGGCAGCGGCTCGACACATCCGAGACAAAGCAAAGCTCAAGCAAAGAGCACAAACCACCGAAACAAAGCTCGAACACCACAAAGAGCTCCCCCTGCACACATGCATGCTCCCCCTGAACCAATGCAACTCCCCCTGGATGAATGCATGCAAACCACTTTTCAGCTCACACCGGTCAGACCGGTCATCACCACCGGTCGAGCCGGTGCCCAACATATGTACGGGACCGGCACTCACACCGGTCGGACCGGTGACCACGACCGGTCGGACCGGTGCACAACGAGCCCAGAAATGGCTCGAAACCACCTGAAAACTTTCCAAACACGTCCAGCAAGCCAATCTCAAGCTCAAACTCCCCCCCCCCTTGTTGACAATGCATGAATCAAGCCAAAAATGCAAAAAATGCAACCTAGAGCTTCTCAAATAGACAAAATTCAACAAAGAATGCTACACATGTCCAAATGAGCAAGTTAGATACTCTACGGCTTCGTATCGATCTTAACTACATGATCACCAAGTTTCACAGCCATTGGACGAAGCTAAGATGGATTTTGGCAATTTTGCGAAAAACTTGCCTCTCATGAGCAAAGGCCTAAACATGATCAAAGCATATCAAAATGGCAAAGCCACACAAACTTCATGCTAGGACAGCTATTCTAACCATAAGACCATCACAAACACCCACAAGCACCTCATGTCATGTCAAAGCCACCGAGCCATGTGCCTACTTCTATGTATGAGACTTCTCATTGGTAGGCATCATGCAACGGTTTAGCACCCAAAGCAAATTAAATTCAGCACATATGACATGGGAGCATATTTTCCAAGAATTTTTCATTTCATTTTCAGATTTGTAAATGGTACATGAAATGTCTTTGCGACAAAAAGGAACTTATGCTCCTCCACAAGATAAATCTAGAGGGCTAAACATTCATGATGGCAAATGAGCCTTTGGCCCCATATGATCAATAAACTAGCTATCCAACCACAAATTAAGCATAGCAAGGCCACAAAAACATGTCAAGAGCATGTAAAGGCATTTACACATGAGAGAGCATACATGTGACATTTTCAAAAGCATAGCTATCAACCATGGATTATTCATCAAGATCATCAAGAGCTAAGCCAAACTAACCGTAGCATACCAAACAAGCTCACAAAGACATATATCTCATTCCATGGTGAACAATGTATGTGAGAGAAGCTTTTCCTAACCAATGCATATGATACAAAATGCATGCAATCTAAGATACAATGATGCCTATACATCATGTTACATATGCCATGCCAAATGCAAGAAATGCACAAAGAAGAGCTATACATATGCTACAAACCGGCTCCTCAAGGGGAGGCAAAACGGGCTCGACACCACCGGCAAAAGAAAGCTCCCACACACCCAACTCAGGAAATCAAACACACACCAAGTTCGCCCCGCAAACGAGTGAAAGTGGCTTGATCTAGAGGTTTGGTGAAAATATCGGCTAGTTGGTCATGAGTGGGTACATGGATCAAAGCTATCTTTCCTTTCTCGACGTTGTCTCTCAGAAAATGATACCTCACTTCTATGTGCTTGGTTTTGGAATGGAGCACTGGGTTCTTTGCAACGCTTATGGCACTGGTGCTATCACATTGAAGTGGGACATGGGTATACTCCTCACCAAAGTGACTCATGGTGTAGGTGATCCAAAGGAGCGGAGAGCAACAACTAGCAGCGGCAACATACTCGGCTTCGGTCGTGGATTGAGCAACACTCGGCCCGCTTACGGGAAGACCAAGACACCAACGAAGAACCCAAAAGCGGCAAGTCCCGGAAGTGGATTTCCTATCCAACCGAGCACCGCAAAATCCGCGTGCGAAAAACCATGAAGCACCAAAGAAGAGGACGCGGAGTACCAAAGGCCGAAGTCGGGAGTGTGACGCAAGTACCTGAAAATTCTCTTCACCGCTTGCCGATGCGAAGTCCTCGGAGACGCTTGAAAACGAGCGCACAGACACACTGAGAATTGTATGTCCGGTCTCGTCGCCGTCAAGTAGAGGAGTGACCCGATCATGCTTCGGTACTCCTTCTGGTCCACGTGTTCACCTTCCTCGTCCGCATCAAGAGCTGTAGTCGTACTCATCAGCGTCGTCATAGCCTTGGAGTCCTCCATCTTGAACTTCCTCACAATGTCCTTGGTGTACTTAGCCTGGTGCACAAATGTTTCTTCCTTTGATTGCTTGATTTGTAGCCCGAGGAAGAACTGCAACTCACCCATCATACTCATCTCAAACTCCCTGCTCATATCATCTGCAAACCTCGCAACAAGAGAGTTAGACGAGCCACCAAAGACAATATCATCCACATACACCCGCACAATCGGGATATCTACGCCCTTACTGCCTCGGCAAAAACAAGGTCGATCGACCTTCCCCATCTCAAAACCTCTCTCAAACAAGAACCCCCTCAACCTGCCATACCAAGCTCTAGGCGCCTGCTTCAACCCATACAGCGCCTTCCTCAACTTGTACACCCGGTGGGGGTACTTCTCACTCTCAAACCCCGGAGGCTGCCTTACATACACTTCTTCCTCCAACACACCATTCAGAAAAGCACTCTTCACATCCATTTGGTGCAACTTGAACCCTTTAGCCACAGAAAAGGCTAGAAGGATCCTAATCGCCTCCAAACGGGCTACGGGAGCAAAGGTCTCCTCGTAGTTGATCCCCTCCTTCTGACTGAACCCCTGAGCAACAAGTCTCGACTTGTTCCTCACAACCTCACCCTTCTCTCCCTCTTTGTTTTTCCACAACCACTTTGTACCAATCGGCTTACACCACGGGGGAGGGTCAACCAACTCCCCCACACGATTCCTCTCAAAGTTCTCCAACTCCTCATGCATCGAGTTAACCCAATTGTGATCAGATAGTGCGTGTCCAATGTCTTTGGGCTCAAAAGAAGCAACAAACACAACATGAGCAAAGTGGGAATTGTTTCGAACCCTCGACCGGTGTAGTGCGTTCATTCATGTCGCCGATGATCCTCGAAAGCGGGTGATCCACCCGAACTCGCGGGGAGGTTCTCGCCTCGAAGCTACCTCCCCCTCAACATCGGCTTCTCCTCGATCTTGGTTTGTCGTCGTAGGTGTAGCGAGAGGGTCCATCCATCATCGTAGTCGAAGTAGTGGGTACATGTTCGGCCGGGGGCACCACACCGCCATCTTCATCATCACCATGTTCATGCTCCTCCTCTCGAAAGATCTCCTCGCCAAGCTCATCATCACCGCACACTCAAAGACAAGGCGACTACGTGGCTCTGTCTCGTCGAAGGTTACCTCGCAAGTCTCCACGATTTGGTTAGTTTCAAGATTGAGCACACGATATGCTCTAGAATGAGATGCATAACCAAAGAAAATGCCATCGACGAGACCTAGCCTCAAACTTATCCAACTTCCTGCCCTTCTTCAGAATAAAACACTTGCAACCAAAGACATGGAAGTGACTCACTTTGGGTGTGCGACCATGCATCAACTCATAGCATGTCTTCTTCTTGTGCACTCTGAGGTATATTCTGTTCGACACATAGCACGCGGTATTCACCGCCTCGCCCCAATACCTCCTCGGAGTCCTATGCTCATCAAGCATCGTTCGAGCCATCTCGCACAAGGTCCTGTTCTTCCTTTCCACAACACCATTCTGGGGAGGCGTATACGGACTCGAAAACTGGTGCTCAATACCCAAGTCATGACAAAAGGTTTCAAAACGAGAGTTCCTTAATTCCGAGCCATTATCACTGCGGATAGCTCGTATGGCATCTCCGTGCCTCTCGTTCCTCAACCTCAAGACTAGATCTCGAACAAAACCAAACGTCTCCCCCTTATCCTCGAGAAAGAACACCCACGCATACCGAGAATAGTCGTCCACCACAACAAGGACATACCACTTCCCACCCGCGAGATCGCACACGAGCCGGGCCAACAAGGTCCATATGGAGCAGCTCGCATGGATGCTCGGTCATCACATCGGTGAGAGGCGGGTGAGAAGAGGCCACCATCTTGGCATGCCTACACGGAGCACAAACCAACTCTTTCTCAAGCCTCAACCGTGGCAATCCTCGGACCAAATTGAGTTTACTCAAGCGAGACAAAAGGTCAAAGCTCAAGTGACCCAACTTCCTATGCCACTTCCACAACTCACTCGAAGAACCACCCAAGAAACAACGCTCCACACCCGAAGACTGAGAAAAATCAGCACGAAACACTTGACCCTCGGGAACGACCATACAGACAAGGTCCCCTCGAGAGTCCACAATCCGAGAACCACCAGGCCGAAACAACACCTCAAAACCCTCATCCAACAAGCGGGACACGGAAAGCAAATTGTACCCCGGCGATTGAACAAGAGCAACACACCTCGAGTGATATTGTCACTCACTTTTATCTCACCTTCGAAAGCACACGCCCACGCCCATTGTCCCCAAAGGTGATGTACCTCTTCGTCACCACGGGACGAGACTTGAGAACCACCCCCGTCTCCGGTCATATGCCTCGAGCAACCGGAGTCAATCAACCAAATGTTCTTCAAGTCTCCCACCCGAAAATCAAAAATAGGCACGTGAGCGAACAAACGACTCAAAGATCGGGGTTAGTACCAAAGGAGGAAAACCGAGTGCCGAGCCATTTGCTCGAAAGTGGGGTTAGCACCAACCAAAGCATCTCTCCTACCAAAACTACCTCCACGAACACCACCACGGTAACCACCCTGAGGGAACCACCCCTCTCTGCCTGGAGGAGGACCAAATCCACGCAAGAAAGCCCGTGGAACATCCTTCCTCTCCAACTCAACGCCACGACTCCTCCAATCCCCGTATTGAGCACGAGGAGGAGAACGCCTAGCAAACTGACCACCTGCACCCTTTCCAGCCCAACCACCAGAACCACGACCACCAGAAACAACCCTCGCACCTGTACGAGCTCGAAACCCGAACAGTTGTCTGTCCAGGCCTGCACCGGTCTGACCGGTGCCCCACACCGGTCTGACCGGTGTGACCTGGGCAGCAGCACCACCTGCAGCCTTCTTCTCTCCCCAAGTCCGAACTGTCCTCACAATCGCCTTGCCCCTGGGCATCTGCATACGAGGCTCAAGTACACCATCGGAAGGGTGGTACTTGTCCTTGTTAGGCCACTCCTTCTTCATTCTCTCCTCTCGCTTCCTCTTGAAGCAAAACTCCTCCTTATGGCCATCTCTCCCACAATAGCCACAATGGAACCTCACAAGCTTAGGCTTTGGCTTGGGATGTGGCTGCTCACTTGGTTTCTCTCCACTCAAACCCTCCACCGGTTTCTCACGACTAGCCTTCTCATTCTCCTTCCCAAAGAACACTTTCCCCGAAGTGCTCACAAACTTGATAGGCTTTTGTAGGTCATTTGTGGGTGTAGGAAACACGGGTGGAGCTGGGGTTGTGTCTAGCCGATTCCTTAGATGGTTAGGTTTTGGTGGGAACTCATTCTTGTGGTGGGTTTTTGGTGGCTCCGGGATATTCTCTCCACTTCCCTCACCAACCTTGTTTGCCCCAAGCCCCTCACCATCTTGCCTCTTAAAGGCCTCAATCATCATCCTCAACTGAGGCTCGTGGACCGGACAACCAACCCATCAACTTCCTCAAATCATCATTCTCATCCCGCAAACGGTCAACATAATGTGCAAGCTCCAAATTTTTCAATGCATGCATTTCACAGGTAGAGCAAGATGTAGGCATGGGTTCCTTCAATTTAGCCTCGAGCGAACTAGTGTAAGCATGCATCTCATCAATCTTAGCATGCAAAACAGGGCAAGAAGTGCACGCACCTAGCAAAGCAGGTCTAGACTTAAGCTCAGCCACCTCAACCCTAAGCACATCTAGTTCCTCACACTTGGAGGCATGCTTCTCCTTAAACAAAGCAAGGTCAGCAAGGAATATGGAGCAGTCAGCACAATCATTCTCATCAGAGACAACAGGGCTAGCCTTAAGCGAATCAATCTCAAGCTTGCTATCAAGCACCTGTGTCTCTAGCTCAGCCACTCTAGTCCTAGCATCCTCGAGTGAAGCCCTAAGCTCTTTCCTCATTTTCTTGGCCTCTCTAAGCATGTCATCACGGTTATCAAGCAAAGAGCCAAGCCTCTCATTCTCCTGGCGCAAGAAGGGAAGTTCATCACGCACCTCGTCGTCGGACTCAGAGTCCGAGTCGCTATGTGTGCTCTTCTTGCTGCCGGAGCTCAGCGCCATGGTGCAGAAGCCATCTCTCGCGAAGCAGCTCAGCCCGCTCAGGTTCTTGGACGACCTCTTGTTCCTGCGGCGAGCTCCCTCGTCTTCGCTGCTGCTCGAGCTCGAGGTGGAGTACGCGGAATTGGAGTCGACGTCGCTCGCTCCAACCATCGCTCGGGCCTTGCCTCGGCCCTCCTTCTTCCTCGATCGTCGCTCGTCCTTGTACTTGTTCTTGTGCTTGCTCTTGTGGTCGCGCCTCGAACGGTACTTGCCATCGTTCATCCTCGGCTTGTGCTTGTAGTTGTCCTTGTTCTCGGCCTTCTCGGGCGGTCGGTGACGAAGTGTCCCGCTTGCCGCACCGGAAGCAAGTCCTCGTGTTCCTCCTCATGTTCACGCGGTTCTCGTGCGGCCTCTCGAACCGCCTCGTCAACGGCGCCGGCTCGTCCTCTCCAAGGTCATCAAACTCCTCATCCGGCATAGACATCAAAGAGGAAAACGAGAACATCCTGGTGGATGGGTTAGAGTTAGTCTTTCCTTTGGAACCACCAACGAGGGCAAGACTATGGGAATCAGTCGGTCCCTCGAGCTTGGCGGTCATGCCCCTATCCACCTCGGCCGACTTGAGCTTCGAGAACGGCTCGTTCACCGTCGAGTATCATACCTCTCTGACTCGACTATGGCCTCGAACTTTCGCCCCATATCGTACGATCCAAAGAGTGTAAGAGCTTGACCGCTCTATCATGATCATCGTACGGGAGCACGTCCACATTGGCCCTCATGTTGTTCACCACCACCGTGAACCTGCGAAACAAGGCATCGATGGACTCACCGCGGAGATGAGTGAAGTTCTCGTACTCTCTCCGTAGGTCGCATACAACCGTGCTCGAACACAGGCGTTCCCAACATGAGCCTCCTTCAACACCGCCCAAATCCTACAAGCCAAGTGCTCGGTGTGCACCCGATCGAACTCAGGCTGACACAAAGCACGAAACAAGTAGTCGACCGCCTTATTGTTGGCGTCGAATCTGTCCCTCGACCCTGGAGCGAGGAAGTCCATCAGCTGGACATAGCCTGTGTCCACCGTGACATCCCAAAGCAGCTGACCCTTTCAGCGGAGGAACGCACCCATCCGCTTGCTCCACATCTGGTAGTTCTTGCCATCAAAGTGTGGAGGACCCCAACCCCGTTCCTGGTACGCCATCCTTGGATCTTAGACTGGTTAGAGTCAATAAAGACCCGAACCGGCTCTGATACCACTTGAAGGACCGATACGGCGAACCAGAGAGGGGGGGAGTGAATGGGAGCCGATAAAAATTCTTCTCAATGGAGATGAGAACTCCAACAAGATGAACACGGCTTCCAACACACGTCTCCGACTCACTACCAAGGTTGGTCAAGCCCACGTAGCCACTGGAGTGCCACTGGACCTAGGAACCAACACACACAGCCTTCCGACTCGAGAACGCAGCGGAACAACAAACCTCGAGTCTACGGACCCACCGGTCGGACGGGGTGAGCACCACCGGTCGGACCGGTCCCCTCGCTGGTGAACTCCGAGCAACTTCCACTAAGTAGCTCTACACCGGTCGAGGCACCGTGAGACGCACCGGTCGGACCGATGGCGACGGAAAGCCCCCAAGGCACCAAACAAAGCCAACCGACCACCAAACGGACCCAAACTCAAAACAGCAGCACCACAGGACAACAAAGAACACACCAAGACGCTCACCCAAGCGAAAAACCCACAAGGGCTTGCACCGGTCAGACCGGTCAAGAGCACCGGTCGAGCCGGTGTAGCACGGGGCGACTCGGGATGAACGACACCCCGCGGGTCAACTCCCCCAAATCCAAATCCCGATCTCCCGAATCGCTCCACGGACTTGAACAAGACTTTGGGTGTATCAGGAGCACCTCAAGAGGAGTCCATAGCCAAGTTTAATCCCACCAAATCTCGTCCAAAAAGGAGGAATCGAAGAAATCCCGCCGAGAGCACTTCCAACCCAAGAACTCAAGAAACCCCGAAATCGAGCACTTTTACTGACGGATTTGGGAGGGGAATCACAGCCCAAAGAACCACGAAGGGTTCCCACAAATTTCCTCCGTCAAATCCCCAAGAGAAAAGCCCCGAAAACACTCCAAAGAAATCACGAAGAGAAGGCTCCGAAGATCACCACCAAGTACAACCGGGGAAAACACATCCAAAGCTTGAGGAACCACGCCGAATCATCTATACAAGAAACAAAGATTCGTACAAGGTCTAGCAAGCCGCCCGATCATCCATCCCTCTCTACAAGATCTCTCCGTGAAGCTCTCTTGCTAGTCCTAAGGAAAACCTAGAGAAAATAGGTGGAAAATAGGAAAACTAATGAGCTAGGGTTCTAAGAGTTGGCTGCCATCCTCTCACCTCTTGGGTTATATGGAGGCAACCGAATGTCTAAAATGACCTTCTCTACTAACTAGGGATACAAGCCCCTCAAGGGCGGATTTGGAATTCTTGATGTCTTCACCATCGGACGGATGCCCGGCGACCGCACCCTGCGTAGCCTCGACGCAAGCCATGCGATCCCGACGCGTGTCCTCCGCTTTGAAGATTCGGACTGCGTCGTCGCACACCGGTCGGGACCGGTGCTCCTCACCGGTCGGGACCGGTCCCCACCGGTCGGACCGGTCCGGGTGCCGCCGCACCTCCGTCTTCGGTTCTCCGGTCTTGGCTTTGTGGATCAACCAAGGAACCCGGTGGTTTTACGGTGAACCACCGGAAACCCCGCGAACTCGGTGTAGCCTCCGCCAATCTCCACTCATGACTTGGCTCCCACGTAGTCCCGGCTCGACCTTGGTTTTGAGGCTCAACCAAGAAACCGTCCACGACTTCATCTTGCTGTTCATGCCACCATGCGGCCCGCACTTGACCCCGCTGGCCACCGGGTCCCTCGAACGAAGCCTACTTGTCTTCTCCACACCTGGAGGCCTCACCGGCGACGACCTTTCGCGCTTGTTCTTCACCTGCACCAACACCAGTCAAACCGCAACCTGCACCTGCAATACTTAGCCAAGAATCAGTCCACACAACGTTGTCAATCACTCATCACACAAGGAAGCGACCATCCACCGGTCCTCGAACCACACATGGTCCTCACTTACCGGCGACGACCTTTCGCGCTTGTTCTTCACCTGCACCAACACCAGTCAAGCCGCAACCTGCACCTGCAATACTTAACCAAGAATCAGTCCACACAACATTGTCAATCACTCATCACATAAGGAAGCGACCATCCACCGGTCCTCGAACCACACATGGTCCTCAAGATCGACGAGAACGGCCTGGGAAAGTTGTCCTTTCGGGGGCAGCCTACCGTGTGTTTGGGTTCACCTTGCAAGGTTTAAATCAATCGATTGTCGGCCTCTCACCATTATCCGAGACTACTTACTCAACTAGTCATGAGATCCCTAATGATGGAAGTTGATGAACTTTATGCTTGATTAATTGTATTGTACAACTTTGTTTGTACTGGTTGGCTAATGTAGTAAAGATTAAAACTACTAGAACTTGTGCTAAAATCTTGAAAGTCAGGACCTACTCTTTGTTACTTTTTAGCAAAGCAACCCAGTAGCCAAAAAGCCTTTCATGGTCTAGATTTGGTGAAGTAGTTATCACCGACGGGTAAGACTTGCTGAGTATTAGTATACTCGACCTTGCTATAATGTGTTGATCCAGGTAATGCCTTCAGTGATGTGTGGCCCGGAGAGATCCCGCCCGGCTGGGAGCTGGAGTGGGTGGAGGACGACTACTGAAAGCATCATGGATGGCCTCCCGTGGTGCCTTCGCTTCCGTTAGTTTATTTCCGCTGCTTTCGAAAACTCTGAACTATTTCATCATTTCAAAAACTATGGTTTGTAATAATTGAACCCTTTGGGGTACGAATTTGGATGTTAATGTTGTTGTATCTCTGGACTCGCCTTCGAGTGAGTTTTAATGCATATATTCGATCCTTGTTGCTTTTCAAGTGATTTACCGGGCGTTAACCCGACAACTAACGACATGATGATACTTTATTATTGCTTAATGACCAAAGTGGATCGGTCTTAGGCGATAGTATGGTATTTTCCTGGGCGGTTTGTCACAGAGTTCATCTTGTTGGAGTTTCAATCTCCTTCGAGAAGAATTTTTATCGGCTCCCATTCACTCCCCCCTCTCTGGTTGCCTAATCGGTCCTTCAGCATCTACTAACTTTTGATCATTCTCAAGATCAATCCAATCTAGTTTGTCTCACCCTAGTTTTCTTAGATTTGTTTTTATTTTTCGTTTTTGTATATTTTGTTTACCGCTAACCCTAACAGGAGATGCACGGCTACCTCTCCAACAAACCCGATAATTTTGTGGATGATCCAGAAAAACTTTACAGGGTAAGGAGACGCGAAGCACAACAAGCTAAGAAGCTGGATTTTGTAGATTCGAAGTTGGAAAACGAAGGATCGTCGAAATCTCTGAAGAAATCACGACCTCAAAGTCCTAAAGAGAATCGACTTCCACCGATGCGAGAACAACCACCACAAGAGCGCAATATCGGGGAGCTATGCACCCCGGACATCATCGACCTACCAATCTTGAACCTCGCGGAGATCGGAAGGCCGTTCGAGATCAAGACCTCAACAATCTGCATGGTGCAACACTCACCCTCACCGGTAAAGAAGATCCGAACCTTCACCTCCAAGCGTTGATTCAACTATGTCAAACATTCAACATGGACGGGGTGACTCAAGGTCAAATGAGGACAAGGCTCTTTTCGTTCTTGCTACTCGGGAAGGCTTTACAATGGTTCTACTCTCAACCGGCGGAGACAGTGCAAAATTGGGATACATTGATGAGGGCCTTCATGAAGGAATACTACTCACCGGGTAAAACTCAAAGCTTGCATAATAAGATTGCTACTTTTGCTCAATATCCTACGGAGACTATATCGGAGGCATTCGAGCGCTTCAATGAGTACACTCGGGCGGTTCCACATCACAAGTTCCCGAAGGAGGACCTCATGCAAAAGTTCTTCCAAGGACTCACCATGGCGTCAAGGACGATCATTGATGCATCGGTGTGAGGATCTATCATCGAGCTTACGCCGACTCAAGCTTTCACTCTATTCAAGAAGGTCGCGGACAATGACACGTGGGCGTCATCTAGATGCTTACTTCCAGTTAAACCCATGGGGAACGTCAAAGGATTCTTGCAAGTGGAGAAGGAAGACATACTCGAAGGCAAGATCAAGTCGCTTATGCAGCGGTTGGAGAAGATGGAGATAGCAAATAAAGAGGCTCAAGACTTAAAGGCTACCGAAGCAAGATCGACATTTGAAGAGTGCGGAGAATATGGCCATGTCCACAAAGATTGTCCAAAGGAAGCTAAGGTGCTCAACTACATGAGGAAGGAGGATTTGCCGAACTTCCACTACGGGCAAGGTAGACCTCAATTTAATGCAAGCTCATCCATTCCGAATTCGGTTCCGCTTCGTATACAATTGAAGGACTTCATGGATGAGCAAGCTAAGATCAACAAGGACACCGTCACCGTGTTCAAAGTCATAGACAAGGTGTTGGAGAACATCGATAGCAAGGTGACGAAGGTCGGAAGCTCCAACCATCAAGTGCTCAACATGATGAAGAAGCTCGAGATGCAAGTGTGACAACTTGTCGGGCGCCTATCCGCTAATGAAGGGAAGCTTCCGGGACAACCTAAAGGTTCCAAAACATCAAATGCTATTCAAACTCGTTCGGGGAAAGAGACCGAAGATCTGGAACGTTCCGCGGGAGAAAGCAAGCCTAAACCATCCGCCAAGACAGAGGAATTTGCTAAGGAGGAAGTTACAGAGATCATCACCGAAGAGCCCGAGTTTGAGATGTCGGGAGAAGACACGAAGATACCGCAACTCAAGCCACGCTACTTCCAAGGTAAACTTGATAATCACTTTGAAAAGTTTATGGAGGTTGTGCGTAGATTAAGTATCAACATGTCGTTATTGGATGCCCTTCAAGTTCCTACATATTCTCGTTACTGCAAAGATATCCTTGCAAATAAATATGAGATAGCAACACTCGGGGTAGATCATGTCATGATGTCCGAGCAATGTAGTGCCGCTATTGCAAATGGACTAGAGAAGCATAAAGACCCCGGATGCCTCACAATTCCATGTTTCGTTGGTTCATTCAAGTTTGAGAAGGCATTATGCGACCTTGGAGCAAGTGTGAGCATCATGCCAAGAGATGTGTTCGAGAAGCTACGCCTACCATTGGAGCCTACGAGTATGTGCCTGGAGTTGGCTGATAACTCCATTCGCTATCCCTTGGGCATCGCTGAAGATGTGCCTGTGAAGGTCAGACATCACTTCATCTCCATCGACTTCGTGGTACTCGAGATGGGAGAGAGGGAGAAGATACCACTCATCCTTGGGAGGCCTTTCCTCAAGACCGTGGGAGCTACCATTGACGTTGGCAATGGGGAGATCAAGTTCAACATTAACGATGAGAAGACTTATTTCAAGTTTCGACCACGCCTTGAGGTATGCAACATGATTGAAGTTAAATATGTTCCACCTCTTGTCGCATTGTAATGGAAGAACCAAGGAAGAAGGAAGAGCCAAAGAAGAAGGAAGTTAAGAAAGTCAAGGAAGTTGTTGCATCCGTCAAGACAAATGAACAAAAGCCGCATGTGAAGACTAAAAAGATGACTAAGCCAGAGAATAAGCTTGCGCCCAAGATGGTGCAAAAGTGGGTACCCAAGATTGTAACGACCGCAAAGAGCGTTGATCCGAAGTAATCAAGTGAAGAAGTCTAGCCATGGACTATAAACGAAGTGCTAGGCTGGAGGCAACCCGTTTCATTGAGTCAAGAATAAGCTACTTGTCGGTGTTTTAGACCGGCAACCTACTAAGGGGAGTACCTGAAGTAGATGAATGTGGCCTCGCCGAGATTGGTAACTCGAAGGAAGAGACACACGACACACAATTTAGACAGGTTCAGGCCGCGAGGTGCATAATACCCTACGTCCTGTATGCTGTGTAGCTCTGGATTGATTGGGCACGATTACAAGATGGTGTAATTATGCGCCGTAAGATGAGATTGGATGCTAGAGAAGGGTCCCTGCCTCGCCTTATATAGTCCGGGAGGCAGGGTTACAAGTCGGAGTAGGGAGAGAGTACTAGTCGAGTACGTCTAAGAGTCCTCCATACAGTGCGGGACATGTACAGCTTCCTAACCGAGTACTTCTCCTCCGTAGTCCTTGTGCTCCACGCCATCAGGTGCCGTGTAGCGCAAGCCGGTAGTCCCGGGGGCCCACCGAGTAGTCGGTCCCGGTACCCACCGAGGTAGTGGGCCCAGGGAGGTCCATACGACAAGCCCCCGAGTACTTTGTAGTCGAGAAGGATAGCTTCAAGTAATCTTGACGGCCTTAACGAGTAGTCCTCAAGCGTCCCCGAGTACTACAAGTCAAAAGTCCTCAAGAGTAGTCGAAGCATCCCGAGGCTGGAATGTACTCCAGCTGATATCTGAGCAGTCTTGAAGTCTTCTCGAGTAGTCCCAAGCGTCCTCGAGTGCCGCCCTCGAAGGTCTTCAAAAATGCCAGCATTGTCTTGAAGCCGAAGCTGATATGGAAGTGCGATTGCAAAATCGCACTCCATATGCAGTAGCCCCCGAGCCTTAGGTTGAGTCGTGGGCTCTGGCTGAGGGTCCATCTGAAGTCTTGGCAGGAATATCCCAGAAAATCCGGAGAGAAAAAACCGAAGGACACGTGGCACGGAGCCCCCAAGCCTTGAGTCGAGTACTTCCTCTCGAATTGAAGGTTCATCTTGTAGAATGTGTCCTGAGATGCTCCTGAGTCTTGTCGCTTCCCAGGTAGTCGAGTAGAAGTAGCCGAGCCCCCAAGGTGAGGCGCGTCGACTAGTAGAATACAAAGAGTCACGTGTGACTGCTGAGTTAGCCGAGCGCGGACTTATCCATCCGGCTGTTGGAAGGCCGTTTTGACTAATAAATAGAAGCCAAAACCCTTCGGGTTTTCCACCCATCGCTATTGTAGTCATTTCGAATAGATCTTGGCCAGATTCACCTCCAGCGCGCGCCGCCACCGCTGTAGATCTAAGCGCGCTGCCACCCAGAGCTGCCAGAGTAGCCCCCGAGCGAATGCATGTGAAGACGCTGTGTACTTGGAGAATGAAGCCATCACCGTCCAAGTCCGCGAAGACCGCCGGGAAGAAGAGGGGCCGTGACGAGGCCGCCGGATCTGCCGCAGAGACGGCACCACCGATGTCTCCACCACGGCCAGATCCGAACTGCGAGTGGAAGAAATCGAAGATGAAAACCGAAGATTTGATGGCCCTCCTCAACTGCGGGTTCATTCGTGAGAAGGAGATGGACATGTGGAGGGCCGCCACCGGGGATCCGTACCCGATGGAGAAGAGCGAAGACAAGATCTCGATGTTCACGCGCTTCGCGGAGCGCGGACTCGCGCTTCCGGCCAGCGACTTCTTCAAAGGCCTCCTGGGGTACTACAGCGTCGAGTACCTCAAGCTCAACCCCAACTGTATTTTCCATACCGCTGTATTCGTCCACTTCTGTGAAGCGTTCCTGGGGATCAGGCCCCACTGGATCTTGTTCTGGAAGTTCTTCCGAGTGAAGTCGCAGCCGAGCGCCTGCAACCCATGAGTAGTCGGTGGAGCAGGCATCCAGATGCGGGAGGACGCCGCCGAGTAGTACCTCTCGTACAAGCTCATTGACTCCAACCAAGACTGGAAGGCGAAGTAGTTCTACGTCACGAACCACCACCCAGGGTTGCCGAAGCCGAGCGGGAAGCAGCCGAAGCATCGCCCATGGTGGAACATGGAGCCGACGATGCAGGAGGGGATCCAGCTCCCCGAGTTGTTGGCGTGCATCAAGATGCTGAGAGAAGCCGGGCTGAAGGCCGAGCACGTGGCCTTCAGCTTCATGAAGAGCAGGGTGCAGCCACTGATGGCCCGCAACACCCTGGGCTTCGAGAACCGGCGACGACGACACGTCGCGGATGCCTGGAGGTGAGGTCGACGACGACGACATTGTCGATAGGATGACACGCATTTTCAAGGACATTGCTCCGTACACGGCGTGCCCTGTCCCGGAGTACTCCGCCGCGCGCCCGCCAAAGGACGTAAGTAGCCGTACCCCCCAGTCGAGTACCCATTCTTTGTGAGTAGTCGCGCTGATATCTTGTGTCTTGCAGGACGACTTGAAGAAGTTCGTCTCCGAGCCGCAGCCGCCCCCTCAGGAAGTCGAGATCCCGGAGGAGGGAAAAACCAAAGCCAAGGAGCAACGATAAGTCGGCGAAGGGGACGACACCATAGTCGTGGAGGATACGTCCGACGAGGACGACGAGGAGACGCTACAGGACCGCTTCCAGCTGCGGTCGAGGTTCAGCCGTCCGAGCCTACCTCACGTGCCCCTCGTACAAGATCCACCGGCTAGCCTAGAGGCTAGTCTGGCTACGCCACCGCGGAAGCCGCGCAACCCCGCCCGCAAGTGGGTGGCGAAGAAGTTGAAGGTCTCTGAGACCACGCCCCGAGAGGTAGGACGTCTTGACTAGTGTAGTCGAGTACTAGTCTCTCGACTTCATTTGCTGATGACCAAGCTTCCTTGCTTGCAGGAGGTGCCACCTACGGAACCCGCTGATCAGGGCGACGAAGGCGAGTGGGACACAGTGGGGGAGCCCGCTGTGAGTCGTAGCCCAGCCCCCACTGTTGAAGAGCTATTGGCACAGCTGGAGCGCCAGCCCCTGCTCCTCAAGGAAGCACAGAGCCCACAGCCGCTGCTACTGAAGTAGTGGTGGCCGCAAGAGCGCAGGAGGGCGCTGCACCGGCCGCCGTTGCTGCAGAAGAGGCGGCGGCTGCAGAGGCGCAAGAGGAGGCGCCCGCCGAGGCTGGACTGGTAGACATTGCCAGCATCCTCGGCGCCTCAACCGTGACGATAGTCCGGTCAAGCTTGTAAGTGCTGAGCCTTCCCGAGTAGTACTTGGTGTAGTAGTCGAGCTTGATTGACAGCCAATTTGTGTACTTTTGCAGGAAATCAACGGATATGTCCTGGGAGGGGGATGAGCCCTCTACGGTGGTGGCAGAGGAAGAAGTCGCGCCGCCCGCCGAGGAGTCCGCTCCCGCCCCGCAGGCGGAGCCCGAAGCGGCGGGTACTGAGGCTACGTTGCCCGAGGCCAGCATGGTCGAAGGTACGTAGTCTGCTGAGGCTGTAGCACTCCCAAGGAGTAGTCGTAGTCGCTAATGCACTTGTCTTCTTGTTGACAGGTACCGAGGCCGAAGGGAGCGACATCCCGGCGGCAGTGCCTATGCAGAATTTGACACCACAAGTGCCGGAAGCTGCCGAAGGAGCTCCCGAGCCAATGGAGGAGGCCGTCGAGGAGGCCGCCGTGGCAACCGGAGAAGGGGAGGCCACCGTGCCGCCAGAGGCTGCTCTGGAGGTGGTTGTCCGCTCCCCGGAGATCCAAGACGCAGAGCCCATCTGCTCTGCCCCGATGACTGAAGCTGCCACGAGTAGTCGTGGCGGGGTGGAGTTGCTGGCAGACGACTTGGTCGACCCGGTGACAGTGGCCAGGCATCTGGAGGCGGTCCGCCAGGCTGAACAGTGGATGAAGGTGAGTAGTCTTAACTCCTGAGTAGTCAATCCTCTGTTGTTGAGTACTCGTTTGACATGTGTTGTCTGTGCAGGACGTCGTGGAGAGGTCCCGCGAGAAGTCGAGCATGCTGCAAGGCTTCAGCGACACGGTGCTCCGGGCTGAAGCGCTGGAGGATCAACTCTTGAAGTCGCGGAAGCACACGGCCGCCATGCAATCCAAGATTGATGCCGCCTTCGCCAAATATCACAACGATATCCAAGAGATGCAGGCGAAGAGCGATGACTTGGTGCGGAAGAACAAGTCACTCCGCAACAAGAACAAAGGTACACCGCTTGACTTGTTGAGTAGTTGCTGGAGGTCGAGAGGTAGTCTAACCCGCTGCGCCTTGTTGTTTTGCAGAGCTTGAGACCCGGGTTGAGCAGTTGAGGACTTCAGAGACAGACATGAAGAACCTCTTCTACCGGGAGCAGGAGGCCCGCCAGGTACTCGAGCTTGACTATAAGGAACTTGCCTTCGAGTGCGACAAGCACATGGAGCTTCGCATTGCTTCCGATCGTGATCTCGTCAACTGCTACAAATCGTTGCAGAAGCTGAACGAGGACTGCGAGGCGCTGCGGGCCCAGCTGAAGGAACTTGAAGAAGCCGCGCTTCCCATTGCAAGACTCTTGGTGCCTCATCCTGGCGGCCCCAAGATAGCACCGCTCGTGGATCGGCTCAAGGAAGCCCCCAGCCGGCTGGCGGCATATGTGAAGCATCTGGCGAGGTCGATCCCGAACCAGGTGCTGGCCTTCATGAAGCCCTACTTCCCGAAGGCGCCCGTGGAAGTAGTCGCTGGCGGGGTAGCCGCCAACTGTACAGACGAGCAGTATGCGGAGCTGCTGGAGCAGATGGCGCCCATTGCGGAGCAAGTCGCCGAAAAGCTTAACCTCCAGTAGTCCTGTAATAGTTAGCTCATAGTAGCATGTGTACAAAAACATTTTTAATGTAATTGTTCAAGTGTTAATGAAAGAAAAGTTCCATCAATGAGTACTCGTAGTCGCGATCTTAGAGTGTGGAGCCCCATCGTGGAGTTGATGCGAGTAGTCGTACTCGGCAGTAGTCCCGTTGAGGGAAGTAGACAGTAAAAAAGTTGATGATCGATCAAACTTTATTACTGAAGAAGTACACCTGCATGGCCAGGGCCGTAGTTACAGAGTAGTCGCCTGGACCCGGAGGCCGCTTACGGCTAAGTGGTGCTAGGGCGAGTAGCCGCTTACAGCAGTAGATCCGTAAGTAGCCGTGTAGGCTGGATCTTGGAGTACACGGTCTCTCAGTAGACCGCTGCTAGAGTCCTTTTTCACTCGTCGCAGCCCAGGATCCTTAGGTAGCCGCGCGGGCTGGATCCTAGAGAGGAGTAGTCCAGAGACTAGTGCCTAGACCCGGAGGCCGCTTACGGCTGAGGGGTCTTGATGTAGTCATTTAGACTTGAGCTTCGGAGTAGTCGTGTAGACTAGGCGTAGAACCGACAGAGCTGGTCGACGTTCCACGAGTTGTTGATGTCTTCACCTTCAAGTGTCTGGAGGCGGTAGGAGCCCGGCCCGGTCACCTTTGCAATTGTGAAGGGACCTTCCCAGGGGGAGCTGAGCTTGTGTAGTCCTTCCGTGTTCTGGATACGACGGAGGACGAGATCACCAACGTTGAAGGAGCGTCCCTTGACTTTGCGATCATGGTAGCGTCGGATACCCTCCAGGTACCTTGCTGATTGGACGAGGGCAGCGCAGCGAGCTTCTTTGAGTCCATCGATGTCAACTCTTCTGCTGTCTTCAGAGACGCCTTCGTCGTAATGCTCTACTGCTGGTGAGTTCCATATGACATCAGCAGGGAGGATTGCTTCGGAGCCACAGACCAGGAAGTAAGGGGATTGCCCCGTTGGCTTGGAGGGCTGAGTACGTGTTGACGGTGAATTTCCGTCAACCTAGAGTACTTGTTATACATTGGTTTCGATTATCATTTGCAACTAATCCGCCATTAGGCATACTAATGATGTAACAAGTTCACACTTGCATGTCGATTTTGGAGTTTGTTGTTTACGCAGGAAATCTACGCTAATGAGGAGACTTTCGGGATAAGTTCACCAAGCACTTTGGAAGAAGATCATGAAGCCCGACAAGAGTCAAGACACGCGATGAACATGAATCCAAATGACCCGAGGACCGAAGCGTCAATGTGCAAGTCTTCAGGGACTCAACCAGAAAACAGCGAAGCTTGCATAGCAAGGATTCAAGCCTTAACCATGAAGGAAACGACGTCAAAGGCCCACATGCAAGTGCACACGAATAAGGGATCACGCGAGAAGCAACCGGGGAGGAAACCGGGGCCGAAACGGGACGAAGTGGGCCTGGGTCGGCCGGCCTGGGCCGACCGGCCCAGCCCACTCCGGGGTCGTTTTGGTCCCCCCCCCCTTTGCCCTAGGTGTTCGTCTATTTATTGCCTCCGCCGCCGTCGGCCGCCACATCGAACAAATCATCCTACCGACGCCAATCACCAGAAAACCGCCACCGCAAGATGAGGGAGAGAGTTAGATGAGCTCGTCGCAAGGATCGACACCGGCGGAGAGAAGGAAGCAAGAGGAGGACTCCAAGCCACTGGCCTAGGGGTGTTCCCAAGCTCCATCACCGCCATCTTCATCGACGACGTTCTCCGGAGTCTCCATCACCCCTATGTGCTTCAGTCCATGTAAGATGATGGGGTAATGTCTCCATTCGTCCCTAGGATTAGATGGATACATGCTATGTGATCGCTACTTGATTCGTGGTTTCAATCTATTGTTTTCATGTTGATGATGCTTTGATGGTTAAGGTTAGCTACCATGTTTTTCGGGTGTATGATATCCGCTACTCCCATAGATTCCATCAACATACCGTGTCCATCATAGGTCTAGTCATGAATACCTTCGCGTAGTGACAGTACGAGAGGAGGGAAAGGGCGAAACCGTGGTCACAACCCCCGGTAGATTGGTTTACAGCTTTCGTGTAGTAGATGCATACCATGTTATCCTAGATCCTAGGGAGGGAACGCTTATCTTTCTTACTCACTCTCTTGTATTCACCCCTTTATCATATATTTTAACCCTAGATTTGTTTGATCAACTTAACTTAGATTAACTTAGGTTAGATTGTCTTTACTTTTAGATTAATACTCTCTTTCAAAGGTTTTCCATTCGACTAGATTAGTACTTTGTTAAGCGCTAGTAATCCTCTTGCTCCGCGGATTGACAAGAACCTTGGGAATCCCGTGGTGAAAAGGTGTAGGTCCGTACGCTTGCGGATCGTAGGTGGATACGAGTTTTATCCGTCAACAAGCCCCTTTTTCTGGCGCCGTTGCCGGGGAGCAAGCCAGTTTGCTACGTTTAATCTAGTATTAATTTTGTTGATTACTAACACCTAACCCTTATTTTCTAGAAAAAAATCTTTTTTTGTTTTTCTTTCTACTTTTCTTGTGCCTAGATGGATTTGTTCACCTCACCATTGGAAGACGAAGAGATGTCGCTAAGGGAGCTAGCAATGTCGTCAATGGAAGACATTGAGATGCAAAAATCAGATTTGACGTTTGCTACAACCCACTATGAAGTGAAGCCGGAATCATCAAGTTAGTGGCGACAAAACCATTTAGAGGATTGGAGGATGACAACCCATATAGACACATTAAGGAATTCACGATGTTATGCAACACGGTGCAACAAAAAGGAGTTCCGGCCGCTTGGTTCAAGTGGAATCTTTTTCCGTTCTCTCTCGAAGATGAAGCGCGAAGATGGTACACACTTGCGTCCGTTGAAGCAAAAGGAAATTGGGATGAGCTAGTGAAGAAATTTCTTTTGAAGTTCTTTCCCATAAGCAAGGTCCAAGACTTAAGGAGGCAAGTGCTCACTTTCAAGCAAGGAGAGGATGAAGGAATTGATGAAGCATGGGACCGTTTTAATGAACTACTTGAGCGAGGCCCGAACTTGGGATTTTTCGGTGACTTGATGTTGCATACATTTTATTTTTCACTAACCCCTAACTCGTCTCATTTTGTAAGCATGTGTGCAGGCGGTGATATAATGGATAAAACAATTAGTGAAGCCGCACAAATCTTACAAAGGATAAGCAATGGACAAAGAACAATACGAGATTGGCAAAGATGTTGTCGAGAGGTCCAAAATGACAAAATCAAGCCCAAGGTTCTTGCTGAAATTTCTGAAAAAGATGTACCGAAGGTCAAGGAAGATGAACCGACCATACAAGAAAGTGAAGATCCACTTCCCAAGGTAAGAGAAGTCATTTCGGATGTTAAAAATGTTGAAACTAACATGAATGTAGGCCGAAGTATGTGGAATGCTAGACCATTGGCGGAGTTCATTCAATCCGGTTGGGTTCAAGTTGATTTCGCCCCACTAATTAATTACCGAAGGAAGGAGGAACGCCGACACGTTGCCAAACTAATTGAAGATATATTTGATCAAGAGATGAGTCGAGAGTCGATCCAAAAGATGTTTGAAGAAGAAAGAGAAGAAGGAAATGAAGGATGGATCGACCGGTTTGACAACTCAAAGATTTATGATGAAGGAAGAGAAGAGTACAACCGTGATGAGCCTAGTGACTCAAAGGATAAATGGGAGGAGATAGGACTCAAGCTAGATGATAGCTTGTGTGCTATTGAAGCCTACACACTAGCAAATCAAGACATGGAAGTACTAAAGGATGAAGGAAAGAGTGAATCAACAATGAGCGATCTTGATGACATGTGGTACATGAAAGATAAATAAAGCAACATACAAGTCTTTGAAGATGAAGATCTGGTTGATAAAGAAGACTTCAAAGAAGAGATGAATGCGTACATAGTTGAAGGATTACATGTTCCACATGATGAGTTGAAGAAACTGCAAGATGGTGATGAAGAGGCAACTACACTTGTTGAGATCGATTCGCCTTCAACACCGCTAGATGAACCAAATATCACTCTTGTTGAAAAAGCTCTAAGGCCAAGGTACGCGCTGAAATCTCAAGATATTATTGGTATTGATGTTTATAAATTCAAATACTCATGCTCAACCAATAGTATGAATGATAGTTTAATGTCTATGCCTTGTTCCAATAGTGATAATGTTAATAGGCTAGATTTTCTTGAGAATGAAAAAGAGGAAACATTTATTTTGGATCCAATTAATCTCTCACCTAAACAACCTTTGCCTAATGATGAGCTAAGTGCTATGCATGAAACATATGCTTCTTTTATTTACACCTTGACTTGTTGCTACAATTCACATGTGGTGTTAATTATGGACGCGTATGTTTACAATAAGTTTTGTAAATCTCGATCATGCTTTGCGCTTGGTCAAGCTAATGACCTTAAAGAATCATATGTCGGGAAATGCCCGATTTTCTCTAACCATGTAGACAAGGCTTGAATAATGAAAAAAGAAGCCATGCCTAAAAGAGTTGCAAGATAAATCATCAACCTCTCCGAATCCCGCGATGGATGCTGCTGTCTTCATCAATTTGAGAGCTTGTTCAGAGGTGTACAAATGAAGAAAATGAGATATTCAGAAGCTCCATCAAATTACCGTTCCAACGCATCAAGAACCAACAAGTTTGAAGACCCGTGCAAGGAGTTATGGAGAAAACATTGAGCGTTGCGCGTTCTGAAATTTCAGAACAGATTTCATCACCGAAGTAAAACGGACGTAACTCTCTTGTCCGGAGTCCGATTTGAGCAAATGAAGACTCGTTGGAAAGGAAATTTTGTGCACTGTGCAATGTAGTAGAGCTTGAGTATACTTTTGGTTCTGGAAACTAAAAAAAAATCATGGAGTGAAGGCAGCACCGAAGGATGATAAAGAAGGAGATAACGATGAAACAAAAGGATGCTTTGGGCAAGTCTTATATAAGTGATCAAGCACAACATGGGAAGTAAATTAAAGCTGCATTGGTACCTTTTCTTCTTGCATGAAGGGCATGGCTATGCAACGAAAAGAAGGTATGTGAGAAAGTCCAACTCTATGACTTTAAATGAAGCGCTTTTCGGGAGGCAATCCGTTTCTTTATATTTTTACTACTTTCTTAGAGAAAATAAAGAATGGCACTATCTTATGATGATCAACTTGTGGTTATTAATATAAGTTTAGATTTCCTTTTTAGAACCACCATCATGTTCATGCTCATATTTATTTATTTGCATGCATTGCATTTTGTTGTCCTCGTGATGTTTCTCTGTGTATACATGTTTTGCACATAGTTGGCTTGATTATTTTATATAATTAATGATGTATGCTTAAGTTTCCATGTTAATGCTTCATAGGGCCCTATGGGTATTTTCCTTTTGTGATCTTGTGTAAACGTGGTGTTTAAACATGATTGCGGACCATCATCGTTAAGTTCGATAAACCTAGCTAGCTTTTCATATGTTTTCATGTTGCTTTGGTCAGTTTATAAGCTTTGCAATGCGCTTAATTTTTCTTGTGCTATAAGAGTTATTGATTTAGGGATAGACATGGTGTTTTAACCCTAGATATATAAACCTTTATATCTATGGAGAAATTCGGCAACCTAGTTGTAAACATGGTGTTTAGAACTAGGTGAAAACATTGTCTTTGTTTAATGCTTTCCTATCATGTGCATACACACCTTGCACCACGTACACTCATTAGGTTTTTATTCCTCATTAAACTAATTATGCCACAAGTTAAGAATCTTAGGAGACATTGTTGGATTGTTGGCAATTCTATCTACTCCCAACCGTCACCTTGGGGTAGAATGTGCGTTTAAAACGTCTTACAGGCACGATAAAGACTCTCACTAAAAGGAAATTGAAGGATGGCTAAGAAGTGCTTTGTCTTCTTCTTCCATGACTAGCAAAATGCTAAGCATGGGGGAGACCCTGAATCTTCAACACGGAAGTGCAACATGACACTCTAGAAGATAGAATGATAAAGATCGTTAACATCTCCGGATCAATGCGCAAGAAGTCACCAATCTCATCAAAATTCTGCATGGTCTCGAAGGGAAAACACTGGATATTTTTGGATATCTAGAAGCCAGATGAAGTTACGATTCCAACAAATCAAGAATCAAGATAATCGGAGGTTCCTACAAGTGGTTATGCCCGAATCACCGAGTGCAACACGTCCTGAAATCAGTTTTGGACAGCACGCAGCACTGAAGTAAAACGGACATAGCTCCCTTATTTGAACTCCGTTTTCGATGAATGACCACATGTTGGAAAGGTAATTTCATAAACTTTTCAATAGAGCTATATTTAGATATATGTTCTGTTCTGGACAGGGGAAATCTATGAAAAAGAGACAGCAAGGAGATGATGAGACCAAGAAAGAGGAGATGGTGATGACAACATTGAAGAGAAGGGCGACCAATGACTCCATTAGGCATACAAGATTAAATTCAGAAGTCTAGGAGTGTTGATAAATCAAGACAAAAGCAAAAGCCACATCGATAAATGGAGATGTCGGAGGAAGGCAACGAAGAATTACAAAGGATGGTAACATCTCCATGGACCTTCTCTTTTCCAAACATAAATGCTTGTAAGTATGTCTTCAACCTCAACTATGTGCAACCGTTTGTTTTTCTCTTCAAACAATAACATGGCTACTAGGAGGACAACCTAGGTTTCTTTTTTACTTTCAATAGATAAGCATGATCATGTGTTCACCTCGATGTTCTATATTGCCTATGCTTACGGAAAGATGATGAAAGTTGCCGCTTTGTTTTACCTACATGAAGTTATACATGTCTTGGCTAATTTCTCTCTATAATATGATCTGAAATTAATTTAAATACCAGCTCTTTTATTTGTGGAGGTGAAATGACTATGCTCTAGACCCACATACATATCTTTGCTCTTTGATTTAAGTTTATAGATAGCCGGATAACTTGTTGTTTTTATGAAAACTTAACTTTTATGCTATCTACATATTTGTGATGCTCTTGCAAAGTTCTACCTACCAAAGCCATATACATATATGTTTTATGATAACAAAACCCGTAGATTGCAAACATATGTTTTGATGAGTTGGATTAGGATTGATTTCTATGGTTAGAGACTAAGAAGCTGGTCATTCCTTTGTGTAACTTTTTCATGCTAGCCTTTTTGTCCATGCATTGTGGGTTTTCACATCAAAAATTCCACAAACTTTGCTGGGCATCCACCCTAAACCAAAAACATCTTTTTGTGATCACCTCCTTGTCCACAACCCAATTTGAGTATGGAGTAAAATTCTCGATGGAGATTCAAATATTCCGCAAGATTATGGAATTTATACTTACTTTAGCAGTCATTTCCCCTCTCTTTTATGCTCGAGGACGAGCATCGTTCAAGCATGGGGGAGGAGTCATTCTCTGACACAAATGCTATGTAAGTATTATGTTGCAAAAAGTTTTGAGGAGCAAAAAAAAAGAAGAAAAAAAATGAAAGAAGAAAAAAATTATTATGATGAGAAGAAAAGAAAAGTAAGGAAAAAATAAAGAAAGAAAAAGAGAGAAAAATGAGAAGGAAATTAAATAAAAGTGATAATAATAATAATAATAATTCTCCTCGGATCTTTTTGCTTCATAAGTTCTCAAGTGCCTTGATGACAAATCCATACTCAAATCTTCCAACCATGTGCAATCCGATAACGAGGACTTCACTCGTGCCTCGGGATCATCCATTTGCCACTTGCACATGTCCACTTATCTAAATGTGTGTGTTTCATCCTTCTCTCTTTCCAACATTTATTTTCCATGGCCTTTTTGACGAGTCTCGATAATTCCAATAGATCTCTCTCTTAATTTGACAATATTTCGGATGTATGTTTTGCTATGATTGTTTTTAACCTTCCAAGCTCCACATAAGCCTTCCACTATCACATATGAGTAGAGTAGGTTGAAAATAATCTAGTATAGGCTTGAGTGACTTGATGAGATGAGTGTTTCCATGAGCTTTTGCAAGAGATTTTCACTTATGTTGGATATGCATCTTTTTGAAAATCTTCCATGTGACAAGGTAATGGTTAGAGCATCTTGTTAAATGTGGCTTGTTCTTTATTGTTAGTCTATCTTCCATAATGAAAAAGAAGTCGGTCACAACATGAACTTTAAAATAAATTCTTAAGAGAGAGCAATTCGCCTCGTCATGAATGACTAAGTGCAGGGACAACATTGGAAGGCAACATTGATTTCCCTTTTAAGCAAGGATTACTTACTCGAGGACGAGCAAGGTTTTAGCATGGGGAGATGTTGACGGTGAATTTCCGTCAACCTAGAGTACTTGTTATACATTGGTTTCGATTATGATTTGCAACTAACCCGCCATTAGGCATACTAATGATGTAACAAGTTCACACTTGCATGTTGATTTTGGAGTTTGTTGTTTACGCAGGAAATCTACGCTAATGAGGAGACTTTCGGGATAAGTTCACCAAGCACTTTGGAAGAAGATCATGAAGCCCGACAAGAGTCAAGACACGCGATGAACATGACTCCAAATGACCCGAGGACCGAAGCGTCAATGTGCAAGTCTTCAGGGACTCAACCGTAAAACGGCCGAAGCTTGCATAGCAAGGATTCAAGCCTTAACCGTGAAGGAAACGACGTGAAAGGCCCACATGCAAGTGCACACGAATAAGGGATCACGCAAGAAGCAACCGGGGAGGAAACCGGGCCGAACCGGGGCCGAAGTGGGCTCGGGCCGGCCGGCCTGGGCCGACCGGCCCAGCCCACTCCGGGGTCGTTTCGGTCCCCCCTTTGCCCTAGGTGTTCGTCTATTTATTGCCTCCGCCGCCATCGGCCGCCACATCGAACAAATCATCCTACCGACGCCAATCACCAGAAAACCACCGCCGCAAGATGAGGGAGAGACTTAGATGAGCTCGTCGCAAGGATCGACGCAAGCGGAGAGAAGGAAGCAAGAGGAGGACTCCAAGCCACTGGCCTAGGGGTGTTCCCAAGCTCCATCGCCACCATCTTCATCGACGACTTTCTCCTGAGTCTCCATCACCCCTATGTGCTTCAATCCGTGTAAGATGATGGGGTAATGTCTCCGTTTGTCCCTAGGATTAGATGGATACATGCTATGTGATCGCTACTTGATTCGTGGTTTCAATCTATTGTTTTCATGTTGATGATGCTTTGATGATTAAGGTTAGCTACCATGTTTTTCGGGCGTATGATATCCGCTACTCCCATAGATTCCATCAACATACCGTGTCCATCATAGGTGTAGTCACGAATACCTCCGCGTAGTGACAGTACGAGAGGAGGGAAAGGGCGAAACCGTGGTCACAACCCCCGGTAGATTGGTTTACCGCTTTCGTGTAGTAGATGCATACCATATTATCCTAGATCCTAGGGAGGGAACGCTTATCTTTCTTACTCACTCTCTTGTGTTCACCCCTTTATCATATAGTTTAACCCTAGATTTGTTTGATCAACTTAACTTAGATTAACTTAGGTAAGATTGTCTTTACTTTTAGATTAATACTCTCTTTCAAAGGTTTTCCATTCGACTAGAATAGTACTTTGTTAAGCGCTAGTAATCCCCTTACTCCGCGGATTGACAAGAACCTTGGGAATCCCGTGGTGAAAAAGGTGTAGGTCCGTACGCTTGCGGATCGTAGGTGGATACGAGTTTTGTCCGTCAACGGTACGTAGCCCTCAGAGTGCGTTGGGTAGTTCCTTGATCCACTTGCCTCCTTTGGAGTTAGCAGCGTCGTGTAGCCGCTTCTTGAGAGCATCGAGCACCATCCCGTTGGCACGCTCGACTTGTCCGTTGGCCCAAGGGTGGGCAACTGAGGCGTATCGGACGTCGATCCCGCTGTTCTCGCAGTACTCCCAGAACTAGTGGTTGTTGAAGTTGGAGCCCAGATCTGTAATGATGCGGTGGGGTAGTCCGTAGCGATGCACGAGTTCATCCAAGAAGTCGAGTACTCTGTCAGACTTGGGGCATGTGACCGGCTTGACCTCTATCCACTTGGTGAACTTGTCGATGGCCACCAATACTCTGTTGAAACCACCTGGCGCAGTTGGCAGTGGCCCAATCATGTCGAGCCCCCAGTAGGCGAAGGGCCAGGTTGGCGGTATGGTGACTAGCTTGTAGGCTGTGTCATTTTGCTGCTTGGCGAAGTACTGGCATCCTTGGCACCTTCTGACGAGTTCCTCAGCGTCGCCCAGGGCTGTGGGCCAGTAGAAAGCTCGCCGGAAGGCCTTGCTGACCAGCGTGCGGGAAGACGCGTGGTTGCCACAGACGCCCTTGTGGATCTCCTCCAAGATGTCCTTGCCTTCTTGCCGGGGAGCGCACTTCATGAGTACTCCAGAAGATGCGCCCCGCTTGTAAAGCTTGTCTCCGACAAGGACGTAGGACTTGGCGCGGCGGGTGAGCTGCTCGGCCAAGTTCTTGTCCGAGGGAACCTTCTGCTCGCTGAGGTAGTCGATGAAGGGTTGCCTCCAGTCCACGTCGATCATCATGACCTCCTGTCCAGCCGGTGGGTGCGTTGGGACAGTGGTCGGTGGTGCCGGCTCCGGGATGGATGGCGCATGAAGCTCGTGAACGAAGACACCCGCTGGTACTTGAGCGCGGGTAGATCCAAGCTTCGACAGGACGTCCACTGCAAAATTGTTGTCGCAGACGATGTGGTGGAACTCGAGACCGTAGAACTTGTTCTCGAGCTTGCGGACTTCTAGGCAGTAGGCATCCATGTTCTCCTTGTTGCGGTCCCATGACTTGTTGACTTGGTTGATGACCACTGTGGAGTCGCCGTAGACTAGTAGCCGCTTGATGCCCAGTGAAGCCGCGAGGCGGAGCCCATGCAGGAGAGCTTCGTACTCGGCTTCGTTGTTTGAGACCTTCCAGAGGATCTGCAGGACGTACTTGAATTGTTCGCCCGTTGGAGAGATCAGGAGTACCCCTGCACCTGCGCCCTCGAGGTTGAGTGAGCTGTCGAAGTACATCACCCAATGCTCTAGTCGCACGGCTGGAGTAGATAGCTGGTTCTCCCACCACTTCGCCATGAAGTCGACTAGCGCCTGCGACTTGATGGCTGTGCGTGGCTTGAAGTCGATGGTGAGGGCGCCGAGCTCGACTGCCCACCTGGAGATTCTTCTAGTAGCATCTTGGTTCCGCAGGATGTCGCCGAGCGGGTAGTCGGTGACGACGGAGATCGAGTACTCCTGGAAGTAGTGTCGTAACTTCCGTGAGGTGATGAGTACTGCGTACAGAAGCTTCTGCATAGGCTGATAGCGTGCCTTGGACTCTGACGAAGTAGACTGGGCGCTGGACTGGGTAGGCGTGGCCGTCTTCCTACCGCTCGACGATGGTGGCAGTACTGACCACATGAGTAGTCGCAACGAGGTAGAGCAGTAGCTGCTCGCCTTTGCGAGGAGCCGTGAGGTCCGGCGGCTTCGATAGGAAGTCCTTGAGCTAGGCAAGGGCTTGATCCGCCTCTAGAGTCCACACGAACTTCTCTTGGTGCTTTAGTAGTTTAAAGAAGGGGAGCCCCCGTTCTCCAAGCTTCGAGATGAATCTGTTCAATGCCGCCATGCACCCGGTCAGCTTCTGGACGTCTTTGATGCACGTGGGAGCTTTCATGCTGGTGATGGCATAGATCTTCTCAGGGTTGGCTTCGATGCCGCGTTGGCTGATGATGAAGCCGAGTAGTTTGCCCGAAGGTACGCCGAAGACGCACTTGTTCGGGTTGAGCTTCCAGCGATACTCGCGCAGGGATGCGAAAGTCTCTTCAAGGTCGTCGATGAGGGTACTGGAGTTTCTGGTCTTGACGACCACGTCATCCACGTAGGCTTCGACGTTCTTGTTGAGTTGCTTCTTAAAGCAGGCCTGGATAGCTCGTTGGTTGGTGGCACCAGCGTTCTTCAACCCGAAGGACATGGTCGTGTAGCAGTACGCGCCAAACGGGGTGATGAACGCGGTCTTCTCCTGGTCTTCTTCATTGATCGCGATCTGGTGGTACCTGGAGTAGCGATCGAGGAAGCAGAGCGAGGTCGCAGCCCCCGCCGTGGAGTCGATGACTTGATCAATCCGCGGCAACCCGAAGGGGTCCTTGGGCAGTGCTTGTTGAGGTTAGTGTAGTCGACGCACATCCTCCACTCGTTCGAGTTCTTCTTGCGGATGAGGACAGGGTTGGCGAGCCACTCAGGATGGAAGACTTCTCTGATGAAGCCAGACGCGAGTAATTTGGCGAGTTCCTTCTTGATGGCATCCCGTCTGTCGTCGGTGAAACGTCGGAGGTGTTGTCGCTTGGGGGTGGCCTTAGGATCGACGTTGAGGCAGTGCTCAATCAACTCCCTGGGCACTCCTGGCATGTCCGCTGGCTTCCACGCGAAGATGTCGCGGTTAGACCGGAGGAAGTTGATGAGCGCGTCTTCCTATTTGGGGTCGAGGCCGGCCCCGATGGTGGGGGTATTGCTGGAGTCGCCTGTTCTGAGGTCGATCGTCTTGACTAGAACCTCCTCAGGTGGCTGAGGCTTGTTGGCGCTGTCAGACTTCTCCGGGATGTCGAGTTCAATTGTAGCAAGCTTCTTCGACGTAGCGTAGACCTTCATCATGGCGTTGGGTACTTGATTCGTAGAGGCGATCTCCACGGCTTCTGTGTCGCAGTCGTGGGAGATCCTAAAGTCCCCTTGAAGAGAGAGTACACCCGCTGGGCTTGGCATCTTGAGTACCAAGTAGGTGTAGTGGGGCACCGCCATTAATTTGGCGATGGCCGGTCTGCCGAGGATGGCATGGTAGGAATTCTCGAAGTCCGCGACCTCGAACTTGATGTACTCGGTACGGTAGTTGTCCCGAGATTCCCCGAAGGTAACTGGCAGGACCACTGAGCCTAGTGGGATAGCCGCGTTACCGGGGACGATGCCGTAGAAGGGCGTGTTGCTCTTGGTGAGCATGTGGGCGATGTCGAGCTTCATCTTCTTCAAGGTCTTGGTGAAAAGGACGTTGAGCCCGCTTCCACCGTCGATGAGGGCCTTGTTGAGCTTGGAGCCTGCGACCACCGGCTTCAGGACGAGGGGGAACCGTCCTGGTTCGGAGAAGCTGGTCCATTGATCCACGCGGGAGAAGGTAATGGGTACCTCTGACCACCTGAGAGGGGTCAGAACCGCTGGTTCATTGCTCATGACTTCTCGACGGGTAGCCTTTTGTTCCCGTCTGCTGGGTAGTCCGCCGAAGAGGACGTTGACAGTCTTGTCGGGTTCCTGGAAGTCGTTGTTATCTCCGTCGTTCTTCTTCTTGCCCTTTTTGTCGTGAGGGTGCGGTGGCTCTGGGGTACTCTTGAGTGCATGCCTGAGTTGGTAGCACTGCTCAGTGGTGTGGTTATCGTTCAGATGCCACGGGAACTTCTCCTTTAGCAAGTCTTTGAAGTCGCTGGAGTTCTTATTCGAGTGCTCCTTCGCAGGGCGCTGGATAGCCGCGACAGTGTTGTCTGGCTTGCGCTTGCGGTTGGGACCCGAGTAGTTGTTGTTGTTGTTGCGACCGCCTTGGTTCCCGTTGTTGCCGCTGCCACCGCCTGCGTTCTACTTGTTCTTGCCGCGGATGGCGTCGTAGTTGGCGTTGGCCTTGTCTTCTTCATCCGCCCAGGACGTGATCATGTCCTTGAGGTGGGGGATGGACTTGGGGCGGCGATGACCGAAGTCTTCAAAGGTGCGGCGGTGGTAGAGGCTGTCTTGGAAGAGGTCGATGACCTCCTTGTCGGTGACGTCGACTACGGTAGCACGCTTGTCGAAGAAGCGGCGCATGTACTTGCCGAGAGTCTCGCCTTGTTTCTGCTTGACCATGGCCAGGTCCATGCGAGTACCCGATCGGCCCATGGCGCCCGCGAAGTTGCTGGTGAATCGCTCCTTCACCGGTCCCACTTGTCGATCGAGTGCTTGTCCGGCGACTCGAGCCATGTGAGTGGAGCTTGGTCCGAGCGAAGGGGAAGTAGAGGCACTTGGTGTCGTTGTTGCCGCCAGCGTTCTCGATGGAGAGGGCGTAGCACCTGAGCCACTGGATGGGGTCCTGCTTCGCATCGTACTTGGTGATCCCCAAAGGCCTGAACTTGTTGGGGAGGAGCAAGTTGCGAAGTCGAGGTGAGAAGGCGGGGAAGCCGTCGTTGTCGCCTGCATTGGTTGACTTCTTCCGCCGCAGCTCCTCAATCTTCTGGCGGGCGTCGTAGCCGCCCTGTGAGGCACTAGAGGCGTGGCTGTTCGCGTGGCCACGGCCACCGCGACTGCCGCTACCACTGGCCCTCCTGTTGGCTCCATGGTTGGAGCTTCTGTCATCGCTGCCGCCGCCGTCAGGGTCGCGGCCGCCGCCGCCGGCAGGAGCACGGTGAGGGACGACCTCGCGGTGGCTGTTGCCACCCTGTGGAGGTCCGCCGACGTTTGAGCGAGTACGGTTGGGCTGAGCTGGGAGCTCAGCTCGAGTACGGTTGGGACCGAGGTTGGCGCTGTGACTTGTAGCTTCTTTGTCGCGGTTCCTGGCGGGAGGAGGCTGGTTGACCCTGTTGTCGACCCGCATGAAGTAGGCGTCTTCAGCGAGCTTGGCGATGACCTCCCCGGCACGAATTCCCTGGGCCTGGCGTGCGATCGCTGTGATCGACATGAGGCATTGCTCAGGGGGTAGTGTGTGTACTCGCTCTCGACCGCCTCGAGAGCTTCCGCGAGGTTGCGGATGGGGAGGTTGTCTCGGAGACGCCGGCGCCGTTCGCTGCGCTTCCTGTTACGCTCGCGTCGAGCGTCTCTTTTGGTGGGCGTCTCGTCTGTCGGTGCATCGGTAGACAACTCGTCGGAGGAGATGTCTTTGAGGTACTTGTTCTGAGCTGTCCCTGAAGGTCCTGGGGTGTCGCCGGCAGCCATGAAGACTTGGCGATCAGGGGTGCCAAGGCTGGACTCAGAAGCCGCCACCTCAGTTGGGGTGTTCGAGTCAGCTCGAGCAAGTGGTGTTCCCTCCTGGAACGGGAGCGAGTCGATGTAGGCGACGTAACGTGAGTCTCCGCTTATCAGGTCAGCGGGCTTGCGGTCTGGCCAGTAGACGAATCTCCCGGCCGGTGTAGATGTTATAACCAGCCCAGAGGCCGACCCTGATAAGGGATGCTCAGTAGAGTTGTCTTCGAACTCAGGCTCCTCTGGGTCCGACCCGAAGTTGAACTCGTATGCGGAATCCTTGTAGAACTCGCAGAGGGGGGGTGGAGTCCGAAGCGTGGCCGGGGCGGTATCGGAGTCCGAGTTGTACTCGGGTACGGGTTCCTTGCTGGCCCGGCGCGAAGAGGGAGCCTCTGTGCGGGCCCGGCTAGGGATGCGGGGACCACACGCAGAGTGCTCACGGGGTGGTGGTACCACATGCGATGGCTGAGCAGCCGGCTCGCATGCGATGGCCCATGGAGACGTCGAGTTCGAGTTGCAAGCAGACTCGAGCTCGAAGTCGGCGTGATGGTTGAAGAGCGAAATTTCGCCGAACTTGCCGGTGAGTTCGCCTGTGACAACTTCAGGGAGCGTCACGAAGCCGGTCTTCGGGTTGGGCGGCATGGTGAGGCGGCGCTGGAAAGATCCTGCGCCGTCAGCAGTGCAGACACAGGCGCCGAACACGAAGGTGTCTCCGCGGTTGAAGACGACGGTTGGCACGAAGTAGACAGGAGCCGTCGAGTTCGCCATGTGATCTCGGGCGAGATCCCCTACCTGGCGTGCCAGCTGTCAGTGTTTTAGACCGGCAAACTACTAAGGGGAGTACCCGAAGTAGATGAATGTGGCCTCGCCGAGATCGGTAACTCGAAGGAAGAGACACGCGACACACAATTTAGACAGGTTCGGGCCGCGAGGTGCGTAATACCCCACGTCCTGTATGTTGCGTAGCTCTGGATTGATTGGGCATGATTACAAGATGGTGTAATTGTGCACCGTGAGATGAGATTGGATGCTAGAGAAGGGTCCCTGCCTCGCCGTATATAGTCCGGGAGGCAGGGTTACAAGTCGGAGTAGGGAGAGAGTACTAGTCGAGTACGTCTAGGAGTCCTCCATACAGTGCGGGACATGTACAGCTTCCTAACCGAGTACTTCTCCTCCGTAGTCCTTGTGCTCCACGCCATCAGGTGCCGTGTAGCGCAAGCCGGGTAGTCCCAGGGGCCCACCGAGTAGTCGGTCCTGATACCCACCGAGGTAGTGGGCCCAGGGAGGTCCATACGACACTACTGGGAGGACAACCCGATTCAAGATTTATCGAGTCTTTTCAAGTAAGTTAGTTTTGAAATTTACTACGCAAGACATTAGACTTAGAGTGGTTGAACAATATTAGAGCCATAATTCTTGGTTGAATATTTTGCTTGGATCATAAACCCTTTACATGAACTATCCTATGTGCTATTTGCTTCTTTTCGAGGAACTAAAAACAAATAAAATAAGAACCTATCTCAACCTTTCATTCCCTTTATGATGTTATAGTTGACTTGTTTTATATGCTAAAAACACATGAGTAGTGCCACGACTTGTACCTAGATGTTATTTAAATTTCAGCACGTGGTAGGACTCGCGTGAACCTAGAAACTTGACTTTTGGTTGGTTTAAAAATCTATAGCCTTAGTTTATCTAAGATTAGAATTTTTCTGTCACGCCTGCTTTTCCAAAGAAAACCAAGTGCATGACTATATGCATGCCAGGATCAAGTTTCATGCATATAGTGACATAAAAGTGAATACAGAAACAGTATCACATATTTAAAGAAAACTAGTTATAAATAGGAATTAACCAAATTAGATCTTAGCTTATGAAAACCAAGATAGAACCTAGTTACTTTTATTGAAAAGTAATGGAATAAATATTAGTCAAGATTAACATGCATCTTTGGTGTTAAAACAAGTAAAAGGTGATACACATGCTAACGTACAAGTTATGGTGAAACGAACTAGAATGACACAAATGAACTATCAACGCACAAGAAAACCTTAAGGTGGGTTTAGGAAAACTAGTCTACGAAGAGAACTAGACCGAAGGGCATCAACTGAGCTAAAGGTAAGCTAAACCAGTTGGTAAAGGAACCGATAACAAGATTAGCTCTAAAGAAAGGTATAGCTACGAAAGATTGGGCATAAGAACATAGCTGATTTATAAAGAGACAACCTAACAGATATGGGATAGACATCAACTAGCTGGATGCTGATAAACAAGATTCTAAGATAAACATGAAACAAGAGTGATAAGATTACTTGATAGGCAAATGACAGTGCAAACTACTCACACAGATAAAGCTACTAAGCTAAGTAGAAACTCTAAGGCTTGATTAGATGCACACGGTTTAGCTTGGGCTAACACTAGAAAGGTTTACAGCTTCTGATAAACTTGATCAAAAGAGATACTAAGATAAAGATGACACCGAACGTCTAACGAGTTATTTGCATTTATGATATAACAAGATTATGAACTAGGTTCATTTTAATTCACAAAACAAATATAAAGGATATTTCAGAAATAAAATACCCTATGTTGACATTAATGCAACATTAAACTTTATTTACGAAACCGACGTAAAGAACTAGTCAAGTTTTATTAATAAAGATTCACATATCGATTAAACCGATTAAACATTTAATTTAGAAAAAACTACACTATATGAACAATCTAAACGAAACTTTGTAATTCAAGTAGACCATATTATTATCAAAAATATTATGACATTGGCATTAATCAAATTAACATTTATTTATAAAGTCCGAGTAAAAGCCTAATCACCTTTTAATTATATAAAGTTAACTAATCATTAAGAAAACTAATATTTACCTTATGGAAAACTGAGTAAATATCTAATCAAATTTTATTTACAAAAGCATGTGAGAGAAATATTAATCAAATTAAATTTGATTATTAAAAACGGTGTATAGATGTATATAGCTTTTATTTAGAAAAGACATGTTTTATAACCATTAGCAAGATTAATATTAAATTAATTTTCAGAAAACAAGCATGAGCAAAACACACCACTAATGCGTGCTTTATTTTATTATGAACCTACCGCAACTTGAATGGATTAAAATGGAGTTAGAACATGGATTGTATGGAGAAAACAAGATTGCAGGGACCTTGATGTGATTAACCTTAGATTTTAGGGACAAGTAGATAAAACTCACAAGACACATTACACAGTGCTTGCAAAAGTGATATAGCTCAGGTTAGATCTGTAAAAGGGTCGGGTGGGATTTATGTGCGAATGGTGCAAGACACATAAAGATAACAAAGGATTACAGAAAAGGACAGGGTCCTTACTGCAAAGCCGCAGGGGCTTTCCTCAACCTCTGGAAGGGCGCGCAGGAGCTCCTCGGGCGGTTCTGGCCGACGGGGATTGAGGGCTCTGGAGGCCTAGGGACTCGATTGGTTTGTGCAGGAGGCAGAGGAGATCGAGAGGAGTTCGTGGGGATGCTCACCGGCGGCGAAGACGCAGGGACACGGCCGGAATCCGGCGGACGGCGGACGGCTAGGAGGCCAGCTCGACCTTCACGCGGTGGCGGCAATTCAGTAGGTTTCCAGCGATGGGGAGCGGCGGAACGGGTTGGTCTCGACGAGAGGGTGATCCTAGTGGCGTCGATTTCGCTCCGTCCGAACTCGAGGCGGTGAATCGAGTGGCGGAGTTCGGCTTGACCGGCGAGGTCGCTGCGGCGGCTTGCAGGCGGCGGCGGCGGTGCAAGGTGAGGTGCGGGGCGCGACTAGGGTTCGCGGGGGAGGAGTCGGCGCCTTAAATAGGCATACAAGCCCACGCTTGCCGCGGCTCGCACGCCAAGGCGAGCCCGGCGGCGGTGGCGGCGCTGCCGTGCTGCGCCTGGTGCTGGGCCCATATGGGCTCTAGTGGGCCGGCTGGGTCGGAGTGGTTCGGTTTGGGCCCACGGGCCCGGCCTAAAAGGATAGGAGGACTTTTTTTCGAATTTATTTTTAATGCGACAACAATTCTAGAAATTCTAGAAATTGTTTAAAGGCACGAAAAATACTCCGAAAATCACAAAAATTCCAGGAAAATTCCCAGAGCTAGATTGAGACATGAACAATCCAAATAAAGCAATTGCAGCTCATGAAAAAGATTTTAGATCCTTCTAATTAATAGAAATAGCTCAAGGAAAATGAGAATCAATTCCAGAAAAATCCGGAAAATTCTCGGGAGAGTTTGGACAGCTCCTAAACGCATTTTTGAAACCTTTTGCACTCAAGGACCACTAGATGCATCGGCATGAATGCAACACTCACAACTTTTTATTTATTTTAGAAAATCAAACAATGGATTTTTCCTATACTATATTTCCTGTAAAGAAAAATAAATGTTTGAAAAATTTTAAAATATGAGTAAATCGTTATTTAAATATTCTCTATTCACATTCTGAAATTGGAATTTCAGGATTTGACAAATCTACCCACCTTAAACGGAATCTCGTCCTGAGATTCGAAGAAAGAAGAAGCAAGGAGGAGGGAGATAAACAAAAACATTGCTCCCAAGGTAGGTAGGCGGTCATCCCCGTTTGTTGATCGGTGTGAAACTGTCGATGTTTTAGACCGGCAACCTACCAAGGGGAGTACCCGAGGTAAATGAATGTGGCCTCGCCGAGATCGGTAACTCGAAGGAAGAGACACGTGGCACACAATTTAGACAGGTTCGGGCCGTGAGGTGCATAATACCCTACGTCCTGTATGCTGCGTAGCTCTGGATTGATTGGGTGCGATTACAAGATGATGCGTAATGAGAGAAAAGGGTCCCTGCCTCTCCTTATATAGTCCGGGAGGCAGGGTTACAGGTCGGTTTAGGGAGAGAGTACTAGTCGTGTACGTCTAGGAGTCCTCTACATAGTACATGGTATGTATAGCTTCCTATCTGAGTACTTCTCCACCGTAGTCCTTGCGCATCATGCCATCAGGTACCGTGTGGCACAAGTCGGTTAGTCCCAGGGGCCCACCGAGTAGTCGGTCCGGGTACCCACCGAGGTAGTGGGCCCAGGGAGGTCCATACGACAAGCCCCCGAGTACTTTGTAGTCGAGCAGGATAGCTTCGAGTAGTCTTGACGGCCTCGACGAGTAGTCCTCAAGCGTCCCCTAGTACTACAAGTTGAAAGTCCTCAAGAATATTTGAAGCATCCCGAGGCCGGAAGGTACTCCAGCTGTTCTCTGAGTAATCCTGAAGTCTTCTCGAGTAATCCCCAAGCGTCCTCGAGCTCTGCTCTTGAAGGTCTTCAACAATACCCATGTTGACTTGAAGCCGAAGCTGATATGGAAGTGCGATTTTGCAATCGCACTCCATATGGAGTAGCCCCCGAGCCTTAGGTTGAGTCGTAGACTCTGGCTGAGGGTCAATCTGAAGTTCTGGCAAGATTATCCCGCAAAATCCGGAGAAAAACCCGAAGGACACGTGGCACTGAGCCTCCGAGCCTTGAGTCGAGTACTTCACCTCGAATTGAAGGGTCATCTTGTATGTAGAAAGTGACTTGAGTTGCTCTTGAATCTTGTCGCTACCCAGGGAATTGATTAGATGTAGCCGAGCCCCCGAGATGAGGCGCATCGACTAGTGGAAGTTGAAAGGTTAGGTGCTGCCACTGAGTCAGCCGTGTTGAGACTTATCCATCCGGCCGTTGAGGAGCCTCCTGTTGACTTATAAATAGAAGCCGAAACCCTTAGGGTTTTTCACCCTGAACACTTGCAGCCATTCGGAGCACAACTAGCTTAGAATCCACCGCCGGTGCACACTGCCACCTCAGTGTAGATCGCAGATCCAAGCGCGCCGCCACCAGAAGCCACCGCCGTAGCCCCCGAGCGAATGCGAGTGAAAACCCAGTGCACTTGGAAAATGAAACCCTCTTCGTCCAAGAGCTTGAAGACCGCCGGCGGGAAGAAGAGATCCCGAGAGGAAGCCGCTGGATCCGCCGCAGGGTCGACGCCGCCGGTGTCTCCCCCGCGTCCAAATCCCAACAAGGAATGGAAGAAGTCGAAGGCCAATACTGAGGACCTGCTGGCGCTGCTCAACAGCGGATTTCTTCAGGAGAAAGAGGTCGACATGTGGCGCGCCGCCGCGGGAGATCCGTACCCGATGGAGAAGAATCCAGATGAGATCCCGATGTTCACGCGGTTCGTGGAGCGCGGGTTGGCTCTCCCGGCGAGCAACTTCTTCAAGGGGCTCTTGGAGTACTACGACATCGACTACCTCAATCTCAACCCCAATGGTATCTTCCACACCTCCATCTTCGATCATTTTTGTGAAGCCTTCTTGGGGATCAAACCCCACTAGATACTCTTCCGGAAGTTCTTCCGCGTGAAGCCCCAGCCGAGCGCAAACAACCCCCGAGTAGTCGGAGGAGCCGGCATCCAGATGCGCGAGGACGCCGCGGAGCAGTACCTAGCATACAAGTTGATCGACTCCAACCACGATTGGAAGTCGAAGTGGTTCTACATCACCAACCACCACCCGGAGCTGTCGAAGCCCAGCGGGAAGCAGCCAAAGCACCGGCCCTGGTGGAACACTGAGTCGACGATGCAGGAGGGTATCCAGTTACCTGAACTGCTGGCGAAGATCAAGGCTTTGAGAGAAGCCAGGCTGAGGGCCGAGCATGTGGCCTTCAACTTCATGAAGAGGAGGGTGCAGCCGCTGATGGCTCGCGACACCTTGTGCTACCAGTACACCGGTGATGGCGACTCGTTGCGGATGCCCGGCAGCGAGATCGATGATGACGACATCATCGACAGGCTGGGTAGGATCTTCAAGGACATGCCGGTGTTCACGCCTTGTCCAGTCCCGGAGTACTCCGCCACGCGCCCACTGAATGAGGTTAGTAGCCGTACTCAGTGTCGAGTACTGATTACGTAGTAGTAGTCGTGCTCACCCAATGTGCTTCTTGCAGGATGAAATAGTGAAGTTTGTCTCCGAGCCGGCTTCGCCTCCTCGACTTGTCGAAATCCCAGAGGAGGGGAAGGGAAAAGCCAAAGAGCGTCGCGAAGTCGGCGAAGGTGACGACACTGTTGTCGTTCAAAATACATCAGATGAAGATGACGAGGAAACGCTTCAAGAGCGGTTCCAGCTGCGGTCAAGATTCAGCCGCCCTGGACTGCCCAACGTCCCTCTCATCCAAGATCCTCCGACTAGCTTGTAGGCTAGTTTGCCTGCGCCGCCGAGGAGGCCGCGCAACGTGGCACGCAAACGCGTGGCCAAGAAGCTCAATGTCACTGAGACCACATCCCAAGAGGTAAGCTCCTTGAGTAGGGTAGTCGAGTACTTATTTCTCGATGTTGTGTATGCTGACGATGAAATTCCATTGCTCGTAGGAGATCCTGCCTTCTGATCCTGTATACCAAGGAGACGAAGGCAACTGGGAGACTGTGGGGGAGCCGGCTGAGAGAAGCCGGAGCCCAGTCCCCGCCATGACGGAAATCGTGCCGCAGGTGCCAGTCACTGAGGGCAGGACTGAGCCGGCCGTGGCTGCTGCTGAAGAGCCAACGGCTACTGAAGCCGAAGAGGAGGCACCTGCTGAAGCTGGACTAGTCGACGTCGCCAGCATACTTGGCGCCCCAACCGTGACAGTAGTCCGGTTGAGCCTGTATGTGAAGATCTTTCCCGAGTAGTACATGTGGTTTGGTAGTCATACTTGGTTGACAACCAGTTGTGTACTCTGCAGGAAATCCACGGACTTGACCTGGGATGAGGATGAACCCAGCGCAGCAATGGCTGAAGAGGATCCCGCGCCAGCCGCTGAGGAGTCCGCTCCCGCCCCCAAGCAGAAACCGAGGCGCCAGCTGTGGGAGCTACGCTGCCGAAGGCTAGCGTTGTAGAAGGTGAGTACAGTGCACGAACATAGTAGTCCCCGTAGAGTAGTCGTAGCCGCCAAGGGAGACTAATCTGGATGTCCTCTGTTGATAGGGGCCGAGGCCGAGGGAAGTACCATCCCCGAGGCGGTGCCCATTAAAGCCTTGGCACCGGAGACCCAAGGAGCTCCGGAGCTGCACCCGAGCCGGCGGAGGTAGCCAACGGAGGAACCCCCACGATGGCCGGAGAGGAGCGCGAAGATGTACTACCAGAGTCAACCATGGAAGTAGTCGTCCACTCGCCGGAGATTCAAGATGCGGAGCCGATCCGTTCAGCACCAATGTCTGGAGCCACCACGAGTAGTCGTGGTGGGATTTAACTCCTGGCAGACGACCTCGTCAACCCGGAGGCAGTAGCGCGTCACTTGGAGGCGATGCGCCAGGCCGAGTAGTGGATGAAGGTGAGTTGTCAGTACCCTTGAGTAGTCAATCTGCCATTGATGTTGAGTACCCAGGTGACAGCTGTTGTCTGCTGCAGGATGTCGTGGAGAGATCCCGACAAAAATCTGACATGCTCCAGGGGTACGGCGACGCAGTGCTCTGGGCGGAGGCCTTGGAGGAACAACTCGTAAAGGCCCGGAAGCACTCCACCATGCTCCAGTCGAAGCTTGACGGCGCCTTCGCCCAGTATCATAGCGATGTCCGGGACATGCAGGCGAAGAGCGATGAGCTGGTGCGGAAGAACAAGTCGCTCTGTAGCAAGAATAAAGGTACAGTGCTATCTCGTCGAGTACCCATTGGAGATGTCGTGCGATGGTCTAAGCCCGCCTTGTTGATTGTAGAGCTTGAGACCCGGGTCGAGCAACTGAAGGCTTCAGAGGTCAACATGAAGAACCTCTTCTATTGGGAGAAAGAGGCGCACGAGGTACTTGAATATGATTATAAGCAGTTGGCTTATGAGTGCGACAAGCACATGGAGCTTCGTATTGCGTCAGATCGTGACCTCGTCAACTGCTACAAATCTCTGCAAAAGTTGAACGAGGACTGCGAGAAGTTGTGGGCCCATCTCAAAGAACTCGAAGAAGCTGCTCTTCCCAATGTGAGGCTACTGGTGCCTCATCCAGGTCTTTGAGTAGTGCCTGGACTAGTGCCTCGTCCGGAGACTAGTGCCTGGACACGGAGGCCGCTTACAGCGAAGGGGGTCTTTGAGTAGTCATGTAGACTTTAGCCCCCAGGGTAGTCGTGTAGACTAGACGTAGAATCGACACAGCTGGTCGATATTCCACGAGTTGTTAACGTCTTCGCCTTCAAGCGTCTGTAGGCAGTAGGAGCCTGGTCCGGTCACCTTTGCAACTGTGAAGGGACCTTCCCAGGGCGAGCTGAGCTTGTGTAGTCCTTCCGTGTTCTGGATGCGGCGGAGGATGAGATTACCAACGTTGAAGGATCGTTCCTTGACGTTGCGATCGTGGTAGCATCGGATACCCTCAAGGTACCTTGCTGATTGGACGAGGGCGGCGCAACGAGCTTCTTCGAGTCCATCGATATCAACTCGTCTGCTGTCTTCAGATATGCCTTCGTCGTATTGCTCTACTGCTGGTGAATCCCACATGACATCGGCGGGAAGAATTGCTTTGGAGCCGTAGACCAGAAAGTAGGGTGATTGCCCCCTTGGCTTGGAGGGTTGAGTACATAGCCCCCAGAGCGCATTAGGTAGTTCCTTGACCCATTTGCCTCCTTTTGAATTAGCAGCATCGTGCAGTCGCTTCTTGAGAGCGTTGAGTACCATCCCATTAGCGCGCTCGACTTGTCCATTAGCCCGAGGATGGGCGACTGAGACATATCGGATGTCGATCCCGCTGTTCTCGCAGTACTCCCAGAACTGGTGATTGTTGAAATTGGAGCCCAGGTCTGTGATGATGCGATGGGGTAGCCCGTAGCGATGCACGAGTTCATCCAAGAAGTCGAGTACTCTGTCGGCCATGGGGCATGTGACCGGCTTGACCTCGATCCACTTGGTGAACTTGTCGATGGCCACCAATACTCTGTTGAATCCACCTGGCGTAGTTGGGAGGGGCCCAATCATGTCGAGCCCCTAGCAGGTGAAGGGCCAGGTTGGCGGTATGGTGACTAGCTTGTAGGCCGGGACATGTTGTTGCTTGGCGAAGTATTGGCACCCTTGGCACCTTCTGACGAGTTCTTCAGCAACGCCCAGAGCTGTGGGCTAATAGAAAGCTCGTCGGAAGGCCTTGCTGACCAGCGTTCGTGAATACGCGTTGTTGTCGCAGACGCCTTTATGGATCTCCTCCAAGATGCCCTTGCCTTCTTCTCGGGGGACGCACTTCATGAGTACTCCAGAAGATGCGCCCCGCCTATAGAGCTTGTCTCCAACTAGGACGTAGGACTTGGCGCGGCGGATGAGTTGCTCGGCCAAGTTCTTGTCCGAGGGAACTTTCTTCTCGCGGAGGTAGTGGATGAAGGGTTGCCTCCAGTCCACGTCTATCATCATGACCTCCTAGCCAGCCGGGGGATGTGCTGGATCAGTGGTCGGTGGCACCGGCTCCAAGATGGATGGCGCGTGAAGCTCGTGGACAAAGACACCCGTTGGTACTTGAGCGCGAGTAGAACCAAGATTCGACAGGACGTCCACTGCAACATTGTTGTCGCGGACGACGTGATGGAACTTGAGACCGTAGAACTTGTTCTCGAGCTTGCGCACTTCTAGGAAGTAGGCGTCCATGTTCTCCTTGTTGCGGTCCCAGGACTTGTTGACTTGATTGATGACCACTGCGAAGCCGACGTAGACTAGTAGCCGCTTGATGCCCAGTGAAGCCGTGAGGCGGAGCCCGTGTAGTAGAGCTTCATACTCGGCTTCGTTGTTTGAGACCTTCCAAAAGATCTGCAGGACGTACTTGAGTTGTTCACCCGTTAGAGAGATCAAGAGTACCCCTGCACCTGCGCCTTCGAGCTTGAGCGAACCGTCGAAGTACATCTCCCAGTGCTCTGGGCGCTGAGTTGGAGTAGGGAGCTGATTCTCCCGCCACTCTGCCATGAAGTCGACTAGCGCCTGTGACTTGATGGCTGTGTGTGGCTTGAAGTCGATATTGAGGGCGCTGAGTTCGACAACCCACTTGGAGATTCTTCCAGTAGCATCTTGGTTCCGCAGGATGTCGCCGAGCGCGTAGTCAGTGACAACAGAGATCGAGTACTCCTGGAAGTAGTGTCGTAGCTTCCGTGAGGTGATGAGCACTGCATACAGTAGCTTGTACTGGTTGGTAGCGTCCCTTGGATTCTGACAGGACCTCGCTGACGAAGTAGACTGGTCGCTGGACTGGGTAGGCGTGGCCGTCTTACTGCTGCTCGACGATGATGGCAGTACTGACCACGTGAGTAGTCGCAGCGAGGCAGAGCAGTAGCTGCTCCTTTTTGCGAGGAGGTGTGAGGACTGGTGGCTTGGATAAGAAGTCCTTGAGCTGAGCAAGAGCTTGGTCTACCTCTGGAGTCCAAGCGAACTTCTCTTGATGCTTGAGTAGTTTGAAGAAGGGGAGCCCCCGTTCTCCAAGCTTCGAGATAAATCTGTTCAGAGCCGCCATGCATCCAGTTAGCTTCTGCACGTCTTTGATGCACGTGGGAGCTTTCATGCTGGTGATGGCGGAGATCTTCTCAAGGTTGGCTTCGATGCCGCGGTGGCTGATGATGAAGCCGAGTAGTTTGCCCAACGGTACACCGAAGACGCACTTGTTCGGGTTGAGCTTCCAGTGTTACTCTTGCAAGGATGCGAAAGTCTCTTCAAGATCGACGATGAGCGTGTCGAAATTTCTGGTCTTGACGACCACGTCATCCACATAGGCTTCGACGTTCTTGTTGAGTTGCCTCTTGAAACAGGCCTGGAGAGCTCGCTGATAGGTAGCGCCGGCATTCTTCAACCCGAAGGACATGGTCGTGTAGTGGTACACGCCAAACGGGGTGATGAACGCGGTCTTCTCCTGATCTTCTTCCTTGATTGCGATCTGGTGGTACTCGGAGTAGCAGTCGAGGAAACAGAGCAGGTCACAGCCCGCCGTGGAGTCAACGACTTGGTCTATCCGCGGCAACCCGAAGGGGTGCTTGGGGTAGTGCTTGTTGAGGTCGGTGTAGTCGACGCACATCCTCCACTCGTTCGAGTTCTTCTTGCGGAGGATGATGGGGTTGGTGAGCCACTCAGGATGGAAGACATCTCTGATGAAGCCAGCCGCGAGTAGTTTAGCGAGTTCCTTCTTGATGGCATCCCGTCTGTCGTCGGCGAAGCGGCGGAGGAGTTGTCGTTTAAGGGTAGCTTTGGGGTTGACGTTGAGTGAATGCTCGATCAGATTCCTGGGCACCCCTGACATGTCCGCTGGTTTCCACGCGAAGATGTCTCGGTTAGCCCGGAGGAAGCAGATGAGCGCATCTTCCTATTTCGGGTCAAGGCCTGCCCCGATGGTGGTGGTCTTGCTGCTGTCGCCTGTCCCGAGGTCAATTGTCTTGACTTGAACCTCCTCAGCTGGCTGAGGCTTGTTGTCTTTGTCTGACTTCTCTGGGATGTCGACTTCACTTGGGGCAAGCTTCTTGGATGCAGCGTAGATCTACATCATTGCGTTTGGAACTTGATTCGTGGTTGCGAGCTCCACAGCTTCTGTGTCGCAGTCGAAGGATATCTTCAACTCCCCTTGTAGTGAGAGTACACCGGCCGGACTTGGCATCTTGAGTACCAAGTCGGTGTAGTGGGGTATCGCCATGAACATGGAGATAACTAGTCTGCCGAGGATGGCATGGTAGGAAGTTTCGAAGTCCGCGACTTCAAACTTGACGTACTCGGTACAGTATTTGTCCCTTGTTTCCGCGAAGGTAACTGGCAGGACCACTAAGCCCAGTGGGATAGCCGCGTTCCCGGGGACGATGCCGTAGAAAGGCGAGGTGCTCTTGGTGAGCATGTGGGTGATGTCGAGCTTCATCTTCTTCAGCGTCTTGGTGAAAAGGACATTGAGCCCGCTTCCACCATCGATAAGGACCTTGTTGAGTTTGGAGCCCGCGACCACCGGCTTCAGGACGAGTGGGAACCATCCTGGTTCGGAGAAGCTTGTCCATTGATCCGCGTGGCAGAAGGTAATGGGTACCTCAGACCACCGGAGAGGGGTCGGAACCACTGGTTCAATGGACATGACTTCTCGTCGAGTGGCTTTCTGAGCCTATCGGTTGGGTAGTCCGCCAAAGAGGACGTTCACTGTCTTGTCGGGTTCCGGGAAGTCGTCGTTGCCCTCATCGTTCTTCTTCTTGCCTTTCTTGTCGTGAGGGTGCCGTGGCTCTGGAGTATCCTTGAGTGCTCGCCGGAGTTGGTAGCACTGCTCGGTGGTGTGGTTGCCGTCAAGATGCCACGGGCACTTCTCTTTCAGCAAGTCTTTGAAGCTACCAGAGGTCTTCTTCGAGTTGTCTTTCGCAGGGCGCTGGATAGTCGCGACAGTGTTATCTGGCTTGCGCTTGCGATTGGGACCCGAGTAGTTGTTGCTGCGACCGCCTTGGTTCCCGTTGTAGTAGCTGTTGTCGCCCGTGTTCTGTTTGCTCTTGCCACGGATGGCGTCGTACTTGGTGTTAGCCTTGTCTTCTTCATCAGCCTAGGAGGTAATCATGTCCTTGAGGTGGGTGATGGAGCTCGAGCAGCGACAACCGAAGTCTTCCAAGGTGCGACTGTGATAGAGACCGTCTTGGAAGAGATTGATGACCACCTTGTCGGAGACGTCGACTACGGTGGCGCGCTGGTCGAAGAAACACCGCATGTAGTTGCGAAGGGTTTCGCCCTGTTCCTGCTTCACCATTGCCAGGTCCATGCGAGTACATGAGTGACCCATAGCGCTCGCGAAGTTGCTGGTGAACTGTTCCTTAAGCTGGTCGCACTTGTCGATCGAGTACTTCTCGAGTGACTCGAGCCATGTAAGCGAGGCTTGATCCAGACAGAAGGGGAAGTAGAGGCACTTCTTGTCGTTATTGCCACCAGCGTTCTCGATGGAGAGGGCGTAGCATCTGAGCCACTGCACTGGATCCTGCTTTGCGTCGTACTTGGTGACTCCCAGAGGTTTGAATTTCTCCGGGATAAGTAGATTGCGAAGCCGTGTAGAGAAGGCGGGGAAGCCATCGTTGTCTCCTGCCGTAGAGGACTTCTTGCGCCAAAGTTCTTCGATCTTTTGGTGGGTGTCGAAACCGCCACGTGAAGCGCCGGAGGCGTGGCTGTTTGTGTGGCCTCAGCCACCGTGGTCGCCTCCGCCCTCGGCTCTCCTGTCAGCCCCATTGTTGGAGCTCCCGCTGTCGCTGCCTCCGCGGCCAGGATCACTGTGAGGGATGATCTCACGGTTGCCGCCGGCGCTGCCGGCGCTGTTGCCACCATGAGAGGGTCCACCGGCCGATGCCCGGGTACGGTTGGGGTTGGCCGGTAGCTCCCCTCGAGTATGATTGCGACCGATGTCCGCACTGCGACTTGTGGCTTCGTTGTCTTGCTGGCGGTTCCTGACGGGGGCACTTGAGTGACCCTGTTGTCAACTCGCATGAAGTAGGCGTCCTCCGCGAGCTTGGCGATGACTTCTCCCGTGCGCATCCCCTGAGCCTGACGTGCTATCGTAGTGATAGACATGAGGCATTGCTCTGGGGTAGTGTGTACCCGGCTCTCGACCTGGTCGAGTGCTTCCGCGAGGTTCCGGATGGGGAGGGACTCACGGAGACGTCGGCGCCGTTCGTTCCGCTTTCTGTTGCGTTCACGTCGAGCATCCCTGTTGGTGTCGGTCTCGTCAGCGGGTGCGTTGGCGGACAACTCGTCCACTGAGATATCCTCGAGATATCGGTCAGGGACTGTCCCTGAGGGCCCCGGCGTCTCATTGGTAGTCATGAAGACTTGCCGATCAGGAGAGCCGAGGCTGGAGTCACTGGTTGTCACCTCTGTCGGAGTGCCTCAGTTGGAGCTAGCGGTGTTCCCCCTTGGAACGTCAGTGAGTCGAGGTAGGCGACGCGGATTGAGTTCTCGTCTGTCAGGTCTGCGGGCTTGCGGTCTATCCAGTAGACGAATCTGCCGACGGGTGTAGATGTTATAACCAGGCCGGATGCAGGTCCTGACAGCGGTTGCTCCATCGTGTAGGTCTCAGACTCGGGCTCGTCCGGGGTCCGCTCCGAAGTCGAACTCGTAAGAGGAGTCCAAGTAGTAGCCGGAGATGGGGTTGGAGTCTGAGTCGTACTCAGAGGCGATCTCTTTCCCAGCCCGGCGTGCAGAGAGAGCCTTCGCGTGGGCCTTGCTAGCGATGCAGAGGCCGTATGGGAAGTGCTCATGGACTGGGGAGTCCGCATACGATGGCTCGATAGCCGGCTCGCATGCGATGGCCCACGGTGACGTCGAGTTCGAGTTGGAGTCGGATCCAAGCTCGAAGTCCGCGTGCTGGTTGTAGAGCGAAATTTCGCCGAATTTTCCGGTGAGATCGCCCGTGACTACTTCGGGAAGCGTCACGAGGCCAGTCTTCGGGTTGGGCGGCATGGTGAGGCGGCGCTAGAAGGATCCGGCGCCGTCAGCAGTGCAGACCCAGGAGCCGAAGACGAAGGTGTCACCGCGGTTGAAGGCGACAGTTAGCTTGATGAAGATTGTAGCTGTCGAGTTCGCCATATGATCTTCAGCGAGATCCCCTACCCGGCGCGCTAGCTGTCGGTGTTTTAGACCGGCAACCTACCAAGGGGAGTACTCGAGGTAGATGAATGTGGCCTCGCCGAGATCGGTAACTCGAAGGAAGAGACACGTGGCACACAATTTAGACAGGTTCGGGCCGCGAGGTGCGTAATACCCTATGTCCTGTATGTTGTGTAGCTCTGGATTGATTGGGTGCGATTACAAGATGATGCGTAATGAGAGAGAAGGGTCCCTGCCTCGCCTTATATAGTCCGGGAGGCAGGGTTACTGGTCGGTTTAGGGAGAGAGTACTAGTCGTGTATGTCTAGGAGTCGTCTACATAGTACATGGTATGTATAGCTTCCTATCTGAGTACTTCTCCACCGTAGTCCTTGCGCCTCATGCCATCAGGTACCGTGCGGCACAAGCCAGGTAGTCCCAGGGGCGCACCGAGTAGTCAGTCCTGGTACCCACCGAAGTAGTGGGCCCAGGGAGGTCCATACGACAGAAACCTTTAATCTTTTTCTTTGTTGGTTGCTGGGGTCTTCATCAGAGTGAGCTAGGTGTGATAAAAGAAAGCATAAGGTGGGAGAGAAAGTAGAGTGAGGTCTTCTTATCTTCAACTTACTCACTTCTAGATGGTGACGGTGACAGTAGCATTGACTTGTTGGTGTGGGCTTCATTTTCTTCTTCCGGTGTCCTCCACTTGATCAAGTAGAGAGAAAGAGAGATAGCAAGGATGTGGGAGGCACAAAACAAGGAACCGATCTAGACAACTGATGTTATTGCAGATATAAGACCCACAATACACCAACACTCACTTCAAAGAAACGAATCAATCGAGTTCATAAGACCAAGCATCATCATGCAAACACTGAATTCCACCAATCAAGGCATAGCTAAGGGAACGACACTACACGTTGTTAATATAGTCAGAGGGCATCCTCCTAATAGATCAGATGCAGCTCCCAGCAAGGATATCCATAAATAATGGATTGTTCCCAGATCAAGGAGGCAAAAATTATGAGTTCATCCCAACTGGAATCACCTCAATCGGAGGTTTAGAACTCGAGATATGAATTAAACAAGATGGCTATTTCAGTAGTGTTGACAGATTCTGAATGTTCCACTCATTCGTATGTATCTCTATGGATACAAAATGAATAATGCTGAATTCGTATGTATCTCCCTGGATACAGAACGAATACTGCTGAATTTTGGACGGAGTGAAACTGATGAAATTCTTGAACTACTCCAGTTGGATTTACCTCAATCGGTAACTAGGTCAGCAAAGTTTACAGTTTCTGATAGCTCCAATGTTTTGAGCATAGCTCCTGGAACATGTACTGGATAGGGATGAATTTTTTATAGAAATTTTCTTATGAAATTTAGGAACTGACCCAACTGGTTTCATGTCGATCGGAGTTCTGTAGCTCGAGAAAGAATTAAAACAGCGCTGACGTGTCAGAGAGCTGCGCGAACAAATAGAATATCAAGGGTAACAATTCATCTTTTGACTTATTGGTGGAATTGCTTGAGAGAATTGGAAAGAGAGATAAGATCAAGACCAAGGGGAGAGTAAATAATTAGGCAAGGGTAGAGATCATAATCATTTGCGAAACAATGATGTGCAAATCAAAATGTGACAGTCAACGCTGAGCCATCAAGGAGGATTGATGAAAGATAATGGTTCAAGAAGCGAGAATATTCATCACAGAGTTCAAGGGAAAGGTAGTGATGAATTTTAGATCAAAGAAAGCCTTAGGGAACGACCATTGCTAACTAGGCTTACGTCCTACAGTCGATACAGCTCTGATACCACTTTGTCACACCTGCTTTTCCAAAGAAAACCAAGTGCATGACTATATGCATGCCAGGATCAAGTTTCATGCATATAGTGACATATAAGTGAATACAGAAACAGTATCACGTATGAAAAAAGAAAGATTATCAGAGATTTACGCTTAATCCTGGAAACGAAGACCACAAAACATCACAGGTAGTCGACTGGGGGTTGCGTACGCCTAGCACCAGCAACATCTTCACAGGGCTTAAGATCAGCTTCCACTTTCTGAGCAACATATATATAGTAGGGGTGAGCACTTGTCGTACTCAGCAAGTGTGGGGGAAAAATGAATGCAAAGGCTTTATAGTGGACTGGCTCAAAGCATTTAGCATTTTAGTTGGTCAAATTTTATTAGCACCTGATTACTAATAAAGTATAAGTTTATACCAACCCACATTAAGCATAAGATAAGAGATACGCCATAAGCATATGGAAAGCATAACTAGAGAGCACAATTTAAGTCCATCTTCAAGTTCACTTATCATGTGAGGGTCCAGGCCGCTCTTGACCGTGAGCACATCTAATCGATTAGTTTTACACTCTGCTGAGGTTGTACATCTTTACCCACAAGTCGCGTAAAAGTCTCGAAGAACTTTAGATCCAACCATGCAATGCTGCGCAGGCATCATACCACACTACCGAGGTGTGATTGCATAGGTACGCTACGAGGCCATTACAAAGATCCGCGGTTGTAGGCTGCCCGCTAGGTTACCTAATTAGTGCAGCGTATAAAGCTCTCGGACGAGTACTGTGTCTTAGCCAAGTCCACACCTTGCCCGAGCAGGTCCATACGCCATCTACCGTCAGCCCCCAACCCTTATCAGGTAAAGCATACCTAACACCAAGTTCTCTAATTATTAAGCCAAGACAGATCCATATGTCTTGTGGTTGTACTGTTTTCCTGGGTGGTTCTCCATGTTCCGATTAAACATATGGTCTTGTATATTAAACATCACACATCACATTGGAACATAAAGTAAAAGGGTATCCATGTTGTTTATAACCAACCCAGTTGAGCAAACTAAGCAATATCTACCATTAGGATTAATTAAGCAACCAGTTTAAACAAGGTAATGGTAAAAGAATACTAGTCATCATCCTTAATAGGAACCCATCAAAGTTAACGCAAAGCATATGCAATAGTGATTAGTAAAGTTATTGGGACAAAAGAACAACTCAGAATCTTCCACTTCAAGCTCTTCCAAACTTCTCGAACGACGTACTCTAAATGCATCAATCATCGGGCACAAACATACACAAAGCAAAAAACAAGCATACTAAGAACAAAGCACCAATCAAAAGAAAACTTTAAAAGAACGCACTAAAGGATAGGCTCGATTAGGTGGATCACTAAAGAACACAAAGTGTGCTTGGAAGGGAAAGGCTTGGTTAGCTTTAAAGAGATGGTTGTGGAAGATCGAGCAAGAACCGGAAAGATCACACTGAGATAGAGCTCGATTCTATTGATTACGCAAGCGCTGAAAACAGAACTAAGCTCGAAACTATCGTGAGATCATTAACAAACAACAAGATACTACGTGCTTATTCATATTTTAATGAGAAATCATGTGGAAAGAATATTTCGGAGAAATACTCTATGTTACCATTAAACAAGTTACATTTAATTAAAGAAATCACGATAAACCTAATCATATTTTATTTATAACATTCGAGTAGGAGTTATGTCAAATTAACAATTACTTTAGAAAGATAAAGCAAGTATAAGATATCTAGGCGAGTAACTTTATGTCACGTGTTCAACTAAACATATTTAATATTGAAAAGGCATTTATGATGCCATTAGGCATATTAACTTTATTAAGGAAATAGATGTTTAACGCTAAGCATCTTTTATTTAAAGAAAACTAGTTATAAATAGGAATTAACCAAATTAGATCTTAGCTTATGAAAACCGAGATAGAATCTAGTTACTTTAATTGAAAAGTAATGGAATAAATATTAGTCAAGATTAACATGCAACTTTGGTGTTAAAACAAGTAAAAGGTGATACACATGCTAACGTACAAGTTATGGTGAAACGAACTAGAACGGCACAAACGAACTATCAACGCACAAGAAAACCTTAAGGTGGGTTTAGGAAAACTAGTTTACGAAGAGAACTAGACTGAAAGGGAAACAACTGAGCAAAAGGTAAGCTAAACTAGTTGGTAAAGGAACCGATAACAAGATTAGCTCTAAAGAAAGGTATAGCTACGAAAGATTGGGCATAAACATAGCTGATTTATAAAGAGACAACCTAACAGAGATGGGATAGACATCAACTAGCTGGATGCTGATAAACAAGATTCTAAGATAAACATGAAACAAGAGTGATAAGATTACTTGATAGGCAAATGAGCAGTGCAAACTACTCACACAGATAAAGCTACTAAGCTAAGCAGAAACTCTAAGGCTTGATTAGATGCACACGGTTTAGCTTGGGCTAACACTAGAAAGGTTTAGAGCTTCTAATAAACTTGATCAAAAGAGATACTAAGATAAAGATGACACCGAACGGCTAACGAGTTATTTGCATTTATGGTAGAACAAGATTATGAGCTAGGTTCATTTTAATTAACAAAACAAATATAAAGGATATTTCAGAAATAAAATACCCTATGTTGACATTAATGCAACATTAAACTTTATTTACGAAACCGGCATAAAGAACTAGTCAAGTTTTATTAATAAAGATTCACATATCGATTAAACCGATTAAACATTTAATTTAGAAAACTAAACTATTTGAACAATCTAAATGAAACTTTGTAATTCGAGTAGACCATATTATTATCAAAAATATTATGACATTGGCATTAATCAAATTAGCATTTATTTATAAAGTCGGAGTAAAAGCCTAATCAACTTTTAATTATAAAACTTAACTAATCATTAAGCAAATTAATATTTACCTTATGGAAAACTGAGTAAATATCTAATTAAATTTTATTTACAAAAGTATGTGAGAGAAACATTAATCAAATTAAATTTGATTATTAAAAACGGTGTATAGATCTATATAGCTTTTATTTAGAAAAGACATGTTTTATAACCATTAGCAAGATTAATATTAAATTAATTTTCAGAAAAAAAACATGACGAAAACACACCACTAATGCGTGCTTTATTTTATTATGAACCTACCGCAACTTGAATGGATTAAAACGGAGATAGAACATGGATTGTATAGAGAAAACAAGATTGCAGGGACCTTGATATGATTAACCATAGATTTTAGGGACTAGCAGATAAAACTCACAAGACATTACACATTGGTTGCAAAAGTGATATGGCTCGGGGTTAGATCTGTAAAAGGGTTGGGTGGGATTTATGTGCGAATGGTGGGATTATTCTAGGGGGTTTTCCATAAAAGGTGCAAGACACATAAAGATAACAAAGGCTTAGAGAAAAGGACAGGGTCCTTACTGCAAAGCCGCAGGGGCATTCTTCAGCCTCTGGAAGGGCGCACAGGAGCTCCTCGGGCGGTTCTGGCCGACGGGGATTGAGGGATCTAGAGGCCTAGGGACTCGATTGGTTTGTGCAGGAGGTAGTGGGGATCAAGGGGAGTTCGTGGGGATGCTCACCGGCGGCGGAGACGCAGGGACACGACCGGAATCCGGCCGGCGGCGGTCGGCCAGGCGGCTGGCTCGATCTTCATGTGGTGGCAGTGGTTCGGTAGGTTTCCGGTGACGGGGAGCAGCAGAACGGGTTGGTCTCGACGAGAGGGTGCTCCTGGTGGCGTCGATTTCGCTCCGTCCGAACTCAAGGCGGTGAATCGAGCGGTGGAGTTCGGCTTGACCGGCGAGGTCGCTGAGGCAGCTTGCAGGCAGCGGCGGCGGTGCAAGGCGAGGTGCGGGGCACGACTAGGGTTCACGGGGGAGGAGGCAGCGCCTTAAATAGGCACACGAGCCCACGCCTGTCGCGGCTCGCACGCCAAGGCGCAGCTTGGCGGCGGCGGCGGCGCTGCCGTGCTGCACCTGGTGCTGGGCCCAGATGGGCTCCAGTGGGCCGGTTGGGTCGGAGTGGTTCGGGTTGGGCCCACGGGCTCGGCCCAAAAGGATAGGAGGAGTTTTTTTTCGAGTTTATTTTTAATGCGAAAACAATTCCAGAAATTCTAGAAATTGTTTAAAAGCACGAAAAATACTCTGAAAATCACAAAAATTCCAGGAAAACTCCCAGAGCTAGATTGAGACATGAACAATCCAAATAAAGCATTTGGAGCTCATGAAAAAGATTTTAGATCTTTTAATAAATAGAAATAGCTCAAGGAAAATGAGAATCAATTCCAGAAAAATCCGGAAAATTCTCGGGAGAGTTCGGACAGCTCCTAAACGCATTTTTGAAACCTTTTGCACTCAAGAACCACTAGATGCATCGGCATGAATGCAACACTCACAAATTTTTACTTATTTTAGAAAATCAAACAATGGATTATTCCTATACTATATTTCCTGTAAAGAAAAATAAATGTTGGAAAAAGTTTAAAATTATGAGAAAATCGTTATTTAAATATTCTCTCTATTCACATCTTGAAATTGGAAATTTCAGGGTGTGACATTTTCTAAGCCTTATTTCATTTTATTTCATTCAAAATCTCTCTCATTTAGCCAAAATTAGAACCTAAACCTATGACCCCATGATCAAGCCGTGAAAAGTTTGCTCTCAACAAATGAAGGCAAACAATACCAGTGAGACCGATATAAAAGAAGTCGGAAGATATTTTTGACTTACACTTGTTTTTAACGCTTTAAAAACTTCTCTAAATTTATGCTTGACCTCATTTATAGCTTTGAGTTTATTTTTAATTATCAAAATTAGAGGAGTTCTTAGCCTTAAGACATGCTTAGAGGGAGGCAATCTAGTTAAACAAATCATGCATGCACCATGATGCTTCACGGGATGCTCTTCCAACAACTTTCATCAAGGCCACATGCAAAGGACAAGCATGGGAGGGCAGCAAGCCTTGTTTTGCAGAAAAATCATGGGGGCATGTGAAGCAAAGGGGCATGGACATGACTCAAAGCAAATACATCAAGTGGAAGGACCAATAATGCAAGTAAAGGAGTGGATGAGAGAGTTTGGGCGGTACAACTTGTGGAGCACGCGGGCACAAAAGTCACAAAGTGAAGATGATCAAGATGGAGAAAACCAAGCTAGGGAGGAGCCAGAGGCCACCCAGGCCGGTCGGCCAGGCCGGCCTTCCTATATAAGCACCCCTAGTGCTCTTCTTTGGCAGGCAAGCAACTCTCCCAACTCTGTGTTTGTGTGCTCGAATTTTTAGTCCAGAACCACCTTAGACTTAGCCATCCTTCCCAAGTTTGTTTTGCCCAATAAATCACACCCTTAATCCACTCGAAGTACATACTCCGAAATAATTTTTGTGTGCTTGGTTACAGGTTAAAACCCCGAGATTATATAGAGAGGAGAGTGCTGAAATCATGTGGAAGAAAACCACAAGTCTCTAACCAAGAAGAAGGGGTCCTCGTCGTCCAAGCCATCTTCGACGACGTCTTCAAGGAGGCACTTGGTTTCCAAGTCTCCTCGGAGCATGGAGGAGGACATGGCACCACCAAGGAGGAACGACACTCTCCTCCTCGGTGGCATGAGGGCAACAAGGAGCTCGTCCATGAGGTTCACCGAACCTCAAGGGTGTACAGACTAACCGCCCGTCCCACCTCGTTGATCGACATGATCATTCGCTCCACCTCCATACACTCCACGGTACTCCGCATATGGCTTCATCATCATATCGGAGGAGGACAAGAAACTCGCTCGCCTTGAGAAGAGGCTTGTAGCGAACATCGACTTCGACGATCAAGCTCTCAACTCATTGGGTTTTGGCATGGACATTTATTATATGTTGGGGCACCTAGGATGGGTGCAATTCTCCAACGAGGTGTCAGCAAATACCCACAAGGAATTTGCCTTTTAAATTCTAATGACCATGGCGCCTATCCTTGATGAGGAGGTGCCGAGTTTATCATTCCGGTTGGAGGGAATTCAGCAAGTGGTTCCCTTTCAACATATTGGGGAGCTACTTGGTCTCTAAAAGGGAGCTCCAGAGAAAGTAGACGTGTCGGATGGCATGTTGAATGGATTTTGGAATTTGATCTCGGGGGAAGCCCACCAACAAAGGAATTCTATCCGGAACCCCATCATCAAAGTGTTTCACTCATGGATTTGTAAAAGGATTTTGGGGAGAACGCGGGAAACAAAGGTGACTGACACAGAGTTGAATTGGCTTTACTTGGCATTAATTGTCAGGCAGCCAATAGACCCCTCCTACCTCATGATCAATAGATGGTGTTGTGAAGCAACATCAGGATCGGGAGATATTGGTTCAGGGTGTTACCTCTCCATGTTGGCCATCTCCTTAAGACCGGGTATTCCAAGAAACCCCGAGCATCTTCTACTCGGGACCTCTCTCGAATTCGAATACATGAAGCAAGGAAAATATATAAGTGGAGATGAGAGAGGAGACTTTAAAGTGGCCAATGTGAACTTATCCCTTCCGGATGCAAGACTAAGACTCTTTATTCAAGGGAAGTAAGATTGGTTGGAGGAAGGACTCCTTGTGCCAGCAAGGAAAAATAAAAGAGGAAGAATTGTAGAAGAAGGATCCTCCCCGGCACAAGAGGGAGGTGCACAACAAAACTATGGGCCACTGTATGGAGGAATTCCTACACCGCCAAGTTATCTTGGTGGGCCACCAATGCAAGTATGGGGGAGTGGTGCAGCCATGCCCCCACAAAATTATGTGGTGCCAAGACTCTAGAAGACTCGGGAAGACTCTAAAAGACTCTAGAAGACTCGGGAACTGACTCGGGCCCATTTCTAGGCCCAGTCAGCCTCCCTTTGACCTAGCTGCCATTCGGGCTATTTATAGCCCCGAGGCCAGGAGCCACGCATCAACTCATTCGTCATCAGCCGCCGAGGAGTAGAGAAGAGAGGGACACCATATCGAAGAGGAGAGGATTGAGCTAGTTGACTATGATCTCCCTAGCCGGTGTGGGAACCTTGCAAGGAATACTACGTCGGAGTTCTCGGAGCTAGAAGCAAGATCAGGGTAGGATCCCGGTGGTGATCTTGATTCATGTATCATGTAATGTTGAATTATCAAGTTGCAATCCGATTTCTAGCGATCGAGTGTTGCTCTTACGTCTTTGATTTCAATCGGCTTTTCATATCTTAAGATCTATTCTTGAGATAGATCATCGAGGGTGTTCTTGTAGCCGTGGTGGCTAGAGGTGCATGCCTGACCTTCTAAGAGATTTCAACTTGTCTTTGGACTCGCCCTAGTCTAACCTACATGAATAGGGGTGCGTTGTGACAGAACGGTAACTCCAAAAGGCGAGCATTTTTGGAGTCGGACGAGAAACCGTGATTTAAAGATGCTTTTTATGAGATTGAACTTGTTTACTTCTCCTTGCTCAGAACTTCAACAAAGGCTTGATTCAATCTCTCTAGATTGGTTTATCTATACCCCTCTATCTCTTGCTACCTCCGGTTTTCATAGATTAGATTCGTTTTCATGATGTTCTCTAGGTTAGATGCATAGGATTCTCCTTTTGAAGATCAAAGTTCTCGGCTTTATTAGATTGATTCTTGCATCGCACTTTGTTCCACGGATTCGATACCTTGGGTTCACACTTGAGGGAAGAAGGGTCCCTTGACTACGATGGAGGATTTGTCCGCTTGCAAGTCCACTTGAAGTTAAATACAAATATACACCATCAACATTGTGATGAATGATCGTGGTCCATACATGTTGTTCTATATGGAGTCATGAAATGCGTAGAGAAAATGGATAGCACATTTGAGCAGGAAACATTTATTTTTACATGTTTGGACGTCAACTACATATGTTCAATAAAAAATTTCAAATGTTTATGGTTATTGATGCATTGTACAAGTCATTACCACGGAAAACTAGTTTCTTGAATCCTACTACTGTCACCAAGGAATTAGATCATAATAGCTTGATTCGTCAAAAAGTATTATAATAAGAAATGACGATTAATGTATGTAGTCTATGTTATTCCGCTTTTAAATATATAGATGATTTATAGCTTCTATTATCTACTGTCATGGCCACATTTGTTATCTCCAAGCAAGGCTACAAAGTAGTATGTGCTTATTAGCTTACATGGATATTTGTGACATTTTAGGAAAACACAGAGTGGCGTGTGGCACACGGTCACACATGTGCACACACTCACCCTCCACGCACACAAATTTCAGTGGCATAAACACAAGTTACATGAAAAAATATATAGTGAATTGTATGTAGCACACATTTATGTTTACATTTCAATACACAATTTTATTGTGCACGTTGATGACAATATTGAAGAGGAGGAGGATGTTGCCACACCAACTGAAGATTGATCCACACGACTCATACAAATGACTTCCCAAGTAATTGGTTTCACATATAGCAAAAAAGAGTTCAATAACGAGTTGACATACATGCATAATATGGCTCCAAGATCTTCCAATCAGGAAAACTCAAAGGAAGGCAATTTTCAATTTAGAATGCCATTCCCTCAAAAAAATACTATAACCATTTAGTATTTTGTTCTAATTTTTCTCTCAATATTCAAGGTTTATACACAAAGAGGATAAACAAACAATAGATGTGTGTAAACCATGAAACAAAGAGGCCATTGCCCTCCACTTCTTGTAGTTTTTGATCCTCATGGAAGGTACTTTCTTGACCTCATGAATCTGACTTATTTACAATTTGGAAACATTCAACATACCATATTTCCAATATTTGTGTACATGTCACTTTGACTTTATTAGATATTTATCAATAACAAAACATAACATATGTTGCATATTTTTCATTTCGCAATGTACTAAACTAACATTGTTCAGTAATGTTTTTTTGCAGGTTTTCTCATTCACTTTTTCAACCTTTAGTGTGGTTGTGACGAATGATCGTGGTCCATACATGTTGTTCTATATGGAGTCATGGAACGGAAAGAGAAAATGGATTGCACATTTGAGTAGGAAACATATATTTTTAAACGTTTGGTCATCAACTACATATGTTCAATAACAATTTCCAATGTTTGTGGTTATTGATGTATTGTACAAGTCATTACCACGGGAAACTGGATTCTTAAATCCTACTAGTGTCACCAAGGAATTATATCATAATAGTTTGATTTGTCAAAAAGTATTATATAATAAGAAATGACTATCAATGTATGCAGCCTATGTTGTTTCGCTTTTAGATATATAGATGGTAAATAGCTTTTATTATCTACTGTCATGGCCCATTTGTTATCTCCAAGCAAGGATATAAAGTAGTATGTGCTTATTAGCTTACATCGATATTTGTGAGATTTTAGGAAAACACAGATTGGCGTGTGGCACACGGTCACACATGTGCACACACTCACACTCCACGCACACAAATTTCAGTGGCATAAACACATGTTACATGAAAAAATATATAGTGAATTGTATGTAGCACACATTTATGTTTACACTTCAATACACAATTTTATTGTGCACGTTGATGCCAATATTGAAGAGGAGGAGGATGTTGCCACACCAACTGAAGATTCATCCACACGACTCATACAAATGACTTCCCAAGTAATTGGTTTCACATATAGCAAAAAAGAGTTCAATAAGGAGTTGACATACATGCATACTATGGCTCCAAGATCTTCCAATCAGGCAAGCTCAAAGGAAGGCAATTTTTAGTTTAGAATGTCATTCCCTCAAAAAAAATACTATAACCATTTAGTATTTTGTTCTAATTTTTCTCTCAATATTCAAGGTTTATACACAAAGAGGATAAACAAACAATAGATGTGTGTAAACCATGAAACAAAGAGGCCATTGCCCTCCACTTCTTGTAGTTTTTGATCCTCATGGAAGGTACTTTCTTGACCTCATGAATCTGACTTATTTACAATTTGGAAACATTCCGCATACCATAATTCCAATATTTGTGTACATGTCACTTTGACTTTATTAGATATTTATCAATAACAAAACATAACATATCTTGCATATTTTTCATTTCGAAATGTACTAAACTAACATTGTTCAGTAATGTTTTTTTGCAGGTTTTCTCATTCACTTTTTCAACCTTTGGTGTGGTTGTGACGAATGATCGTGGTCCATACATGTTGTTCTATATGGAGTCATGGAACGGAAAGAGAAAATGGATTGCACATTTGAGTAGGAAACATATATTTTTAAACGTTTGGTCGTCAACTACATATGTTCAATAACAATTTCCAATGTTTGTGGTTATTGATGCACTGTACAAGTCATTACCACGGGAAACTGGTTTCTTAAATCCTACTAGTGTCACCAAGGAATTATATCATAATAGTTTGATTTGTCAAAAAGTATTATATAATAAGAAATGACTATCAATGTATGCAGCCTATGTTGTTTCGCTTTTAGATATATAGATGGTAAATAGCTTTTATTATCTACTGTCATGGCCCATTTGTTATCTCCAAGCAAGGATATAAAGTAGTATGTGCTTATTAGCTTACATGGATATTTGTGAGATTTTAGGAAAACACAGATTGGCGTGTGGCACACGGTCACACATGTGCACACACTCACACTCCACGCACACAAATTTCAGTGGCATAAACACATGTTACATGAAAAAATATATAGTGAATTGTATGTAGCACACATTTATGTTTACACTTCAATACACAATTTTATTGTGCACGTTGATGCCAATATTGAAGAGGAGGAGGATGTTGCCACACCAACTGAAGATTCATCCACACGACTCATACAAATGACTTCCCAAGTAATTGGTTTCACATATAGCAAAAAAGAGTTCAATAAGGAGTTGACATACATGCATACTATGGCTCCAAGATCTTCCAATCAGGCAAGCTCAAAGGAAGGCAATTTTCAGTTTAGAATGTCATTCCCTCAAAAAAATACTATAACCATTTAGTATTTTGTTCTAATTTTTCTCTCAATATTCAAGGTTTATACACAAAGAGGATAAACAAACAATAGATGTGTGTAAACCATGAAACAAAGAGGCCATTGCCCTCCACTTCTTGTAGTTTTTGATCCTCATGGAAGGTACTTTCTTGACCTCATGAATCTGACTTATTTACAATTTGGAAACATTCAACATACCATATTTCCAATATTTGTGTACATGTCACTTTGACTTTATTAGATATTTATCAATAACAAAACATAACATATGTTGCATATTTTTCATTTCGCAATGTACTAAACTAACATTGTTCAGTAATGTTTTTTTGCAGGTTTTCTCATTCACTTTTTCAACCTTTAGTGTGGTTGTGACGAATGATCGTGGTCCATACATGTTGTTCTATATGGAGTCATGGAACGGAAAGAGAAAATGGATTGCACATTTGAGTAGGAAACATATATTTTTAAACGTTTGGTCATCAACTACATATGTTCAATAACAATTTTCAATGTTTGTGGTTATTGATGTATTGTACAAGTCATTACCACGGGAAACTGGATTCTTAAATCCTACTAGTGTCACCAAGGAATTATATCATAATAGTTTGATTTGTCAAAAAGTATTATATAATAAGAAATGACTATCAATGTATGCAGCCTATGTTGTTTCGCTTTTAGATATATAGATGGTAAATAGCTTTTATTATCTCTTGTCATGGCCCATTTGTTATCTCCAAGCAAGGATATAAAGTAGTATGTGCTTATTAGCTTACATCGATATTTGTGAGATTTTAGGAAAACACAGATTGGCGTGTGGCACACGGTCACACATGTGCACACACTCACACTCCACGCACACAAATTTCAGTGGCATAAACACATGTTACATGAAAAAATATATAGTGAATTGTATGTAGCACACATTTATGTTTACACTTCAATACACAATTTTATTGTGCACGTTGATGCCAATATTGAAGAGGAGGAGGATGTTGCCACACCAACTGAAGATTCATCCACACGACTCATACAAATGACTTCCCAAGTAATTGGTTTCACATATAGCAAAAAAGAGTTCAATAAGGAGTTGACATACATGCATACTATGGCTCCAAGATCTTCCAATCAGGCAAGCTCAAAGGAAGGCAATTTTCAGTTTAGAATGTCATTCCCTCAAAAAAAATACTATAACCATTTAGTATTTTGTTCTAATTTTTCTCTCAATATTCAAGGTTTATACACAAAGAGGATAAACAAACAATAGATGTGTGTAAACCATGAAACAAAGAGGCCATTGCCCTCCACTTCTTGTAGTTTTTGATCCTCATGGAAGGTACTTTCTTGACCTCATGAATCGACTTATTTACAATTTGGAAACATTCCGCATACCATAATTCCAATATTTGTGTACATGTCACTTTGACTTTATTAGATATTTATCAATAACAAAACATAACATATCTTGCATATTTTTCATTTCGAAATGTACTAAACTAACATTGTTCGGTAATGTTTTTTTGCGGGTTTTCTCATTCACTTTTTCAACCTTTGGTGTGGTTGTGACGAATGATCGTGGTCCATACATGTTGTTCTATATGGAGTCATGGAACGGAAAGAGAAAATGGATTGCACATTTGAGTAGGAAACATATATTTTTAAACGTTTGGTCGTCAACTACATATGTTCAATAACAATTTCCAATGTTTGTGGTTATTGATGCACTGTACAAGTCATTACCACAGAAACCGGTTTCTTAAATCCTACTAGTGTCACCAAGGAATTATATCATAATAGTTTGATTTGTCAAAAAGTATTATATAATAAGAAATGACTATCAATGTATGCAGCCTATGTTGTTTCGCTTTTAGATATATAGATGGTAAATAGCTTTTATTATCTACTGTCATGGCCCATTTGTTATCTCCAAGCAAGGATATAAAGTAGTATGTGCTTATTAGCTTACATCTATATTTGTGAGATTTTAGGAAAACACAGATTGGCGTGTGGCACACGGTCACACATGTGCACACACTCACACTCCACGCACACAAATTTCAGTGGCATAAACACATGTTACATGAAAAAATATATAGTGAATTGTATGTAGCACACATTTATGTTTACACTTCAATACACAATTTTATTGTGCACGTTGATGCCAATATTGAAGAGGAGGAGGATGTTGCCACACCAACTGAAGATTCATCCACACGACTCATACAAATGACTTCCCAAGTAATTGGTTTCACATATAGCAAAAAAGAGTTCAATAAGGAGTTGACATACATGCATACTATGGCTCCAAGATCTTCCAATCAGGCAAGCTCAAAGGAAGGCAATTTTCAGTTTAGAATGTCATTCCCTCAAAAAAATACTATAACCATTTAGTATTTTGTTCTAATTTTTCTCTCAATATTCAAGATTTATACACAAAAAGGATAAACAAACAATAGATGTGTGTAAACCATGAAACAAAGAGGCCATTGCCCTCCACTTCTTGTAGTTTTTGATCCTCATGGAAGGTACTTTCTTGACCTCATGAATCTGACTTATTTACAATTTGGAAACATTCCGCATACCATAATTCCAATATTTGTGTACATGTCACTTTGACTTTATTAGATATTTATCAATAACAAAACATAACATATGTTGCATATTTTTCATTTCGAAATGTACTAAACTAACATTGTTTCAGTAATGTTTTTTTGCGGGTTTTCTCATTCACTTTTTCAACCTTTGGTGTGGTTGTGACGAATGATCGTGGTCCATACATGTTGTTCTATATGGAGTCATGGAACGGAAAGAGAAAATGGATTGCACATTTGAGTAGGAAACATATATTTTTAAACGTTTGGTCGTCAACTACATATGTTCAATAACAATTTCCAATGTTTGTGGTTATTGATGCCTTGTACAAGTCATTACCACGGGAAACTGGTTTCTTAAATCCTACTAGTGTCACCAAGGAATTATATCATAATAGTTTGATTTGTCAAAAAGTATTATATAATAAGAAATGACTATCAATGTATGCAGCCTATGTTGTTTCGCTTTTAGATATATAGATGGTAAATAGCTTTTATTATCTACTGTCATGGCCCCATGTGTTATCTCCAAGCAAGGATATAAAGTAGTATGTGCTTATTAGCTTACATCGATATTTGTGACATTTTAGGAAAACACAGAGTGGCGTGTGGCACACGGTCACACATGTGCACACACTCACACTCCACGCACACAAATTTCATTGGCATAAACACATGTTACATGAAAAAATATATAGTGAATTGTATGTAGCACACATTTATGTTTACATTTCAATACACAATTTTATTGTGCACGTTGATGCCAATATTGAAGAGGAGGAGGATGTTGCCACACCAACTGAAGATTGATCCACACGACTCATACAAATGACTTCCCAAGTAATTGGTTTCACATATAGCAAAAAAGAGTTCAATAAGGAGTTGACATACATGCATACTATGGCTCCAAGATCTTCCAATCAGGGCAAGCTCAAAGGAAGGCAATTTTCAGTTTAGAATGTCATTCCCTCAAAAAAATACTATAACCATTTAGTATTTTGTTCTAATTTTTCTCTCAATATTCAAGATTTATACACAAAAAGGATAAACAAACAATAGATGTGTGTAAACCATGAAACAAAGAGGCCATTGCCCTCCACTTCTTGTAGTTTTTGATCCTCATGGAAGGTACTTTCTTGACCTCATGAATCTGACTTATTTACAATTTGGAAACATTCCGCATACCATAATTCCAATATTTTTGTACATGTCACTTTGACTTTATTAGATATTTATCAATAACAAAACATAACATATGTTGCATATTTTTCATTTCGAAATGTACTAAACTAACATTGTTCAGTAATGTTTTTTGCAGGTTTTCTCATTCACTTTTTCAACCTTTGGTGTGGTTGTGACGAATGATCGCGGTCCATACATGTTGTTCTATATGGAGTCATGGAACGGAAAGAGAAAATGGATTGCACATTTGAGTAGGAAACATATATTTTTAAATGTTTGGTCGTCAACTACATATGTTCAATAACAATTTCCAATGTTTGTGGTTATTGATGCACTGTACAAGTCATTACCACGGGAAACTGGTTTCTTAAATCCTACTAGTGTCACCAAGCAATTATATCATAATAGTTTGATTTGTCAAAAAGTATTATATAATAAGAAATGACTATCAATGTATGCAGACTATGTTGTTTCGCTTTTAGATATATAGATGGTAAATAGCTTTTATTATCTACTGTCATGGCCCCATTTGTTATCTCCAAGCAAGGATATAAAGTAGTATGTGCTTATTAGCTTACATCGATATTTGTGAGATTTTAGGAAAACACAGAGTGGCGTGTGGCACACGGTCACACATGTGCACACACTCACACTCCACGCACACAAATTTCAGTGGCATAAACACATGTTACATGAAAAAATATATAGTGAATTGTATGTAGCACACATTTATGTTTACATTTCAATACACAATTTTATTGTGCACGTTGATGCCAATATTGAAGAGGAGGAGGATGTTGCCACACCAACTGAAGATTGATCCACACGACTCATACAAATGACTTCCCAAGTAATTGGTTTCACATATAGCAAAAAAGAGTTCAATAAGGAGTTGACATACATGCATACTATGGCTCCAAGATCTTCCAATCAGGCAAGCTCAAAGGAAGGCAATTTTCAGTTTAGAATGTCATTCCCTCAAAAAAATACTATAACCATTTAGTATTTTGTTCTAATTTTTCTCTCAATATTCAAGATTTTTACACAAAAAGGATAAACAAACAATAGATGTGTGTAAACCATGAAACAAAGAGGCCATTGCCCTCCACTTCTTGTAGTTTTTGATCCTCATGGAAGGTACTTTCTTGACCTCATGAATCTGACTTATTTACAATTTGGAAACATTCCGCATACCATAATTCCAATATTTTTGTACATGTCACTTTGACTTTATTAGATATTTATCAATAACAAAACATAACATATGTTGCATATTTTTCATTTCGAAATGTACTAAACTAACATTGTTCAGTAATGTTTTTTGCGGGTTTTCTCATTCACTTTTTCAACCTTTGGTGTGGTTGTGACGAATGATCGCGGTCCATACATGTTGTTCTATATGGAGTCATGGAACGGAAAGAGAAAATGGATTGCACATTTGAGTAGGAAACATATATTTTTAAATGTTTGGTCGTCAACTACATATGTTCAATAACAATTTCCAATGTTTGTGGTTATTGATGCACTGTACAAGTCATTACCACGGGAAACTGGTTTCTTAAATCCTACTAGTGTCACCAAGGAATTATATCATAATAGTTTGATTTGTCAAAAAGTATTATATAATAAGAAATGACTATCAATGTATGCAGACTATGTTGTTTCGCTTTTAGATATATAGATGGTAAATAGCTTTTATTATCTACTGTCATGGCCCCATTTGTTATCTCCAAGCAAGGATATAAAGTAGTATGTGCTTATTAGCTTACATCGATATTTGTGAGATTTTAGGAAAACACAGAGTGGCGTGTGGCACACGGTCACACATGTGCACACACTCACACTCCACGCACACAAATTTCAGTGGCATAAACACATGTTACATGAAAAAATATATAGTGAATTGTATGTAGCACACATTTATGTTTACATTTCAATACACAATTTTATTGTGCACATTGATGCCAATATTGAAGAGGAGGAGGATGTTGCCACACCAACTGAAGATTGATCCACACGACTCATACAAATGACTTCCCAAGTAATTGGTTTCACATATAGCAAAAAAGAGTTCAATAAGGAGTTGACATACATGCATACTATGGCTCCAAGATCTTCCAATCAGGCAAGCTCAAAGGAAGGCAATTTTCAGTTTAGAATGTCATTCCCTCAAAAAAATACTATAACCATTTAGTATTTTGTTCTAATTTTTCTCTCAATATTCAAGATTTATACACAAAAAGGATAAACAAACAATAGATGTGTGTAAACCATGAAACAAAGAGGCCATTGCCCTCCACTTCTTGTAGTGTTTGATCCTCATGGAAGGTACTTTCTTGACCTCATGAATCTGACATATTTACAATTTGGAAACATTCAGCATACCATAATTCTAATATTTGTGTACATGTCACTTTGACTTTATTAGATATTTATCAATAACAAAACATAACATATGTTGCATATTTTTCATTTCGCAATGTACTAAACTAACATTGTTCAGTAATGTTTTTTTGCAGGTTTTCTCATTCACTTTTCAACCTTTAGTGTGGTTGTGACGAATGATCGTGGTCCATACATGTTGTTCTATATGGAGTCATGGAACGGACAGAGAAAATGGATTGCACATTTGAGTAGGAAACATATATTTTTAAACGTTTGGTCGTCAACTACATATGTTCAATAACAATTTCCAATGTTTGTGGTTATTGATGCATTGTACAAGTCATTACCACGGGAAACTGGTTTCTTAAATCCTACTAGTGTCACCAAGGAATTATATCATGATAGTTTGATTTGTCAAAAAGTATTATATAATAAGAAATGACTATCAATGTATGCAGCCTATGTTGTTTCGCTTTTAGATATATAGATGGTAAATAGCTTTTATTATCTACTGTCGTCATGGCCCCATTTGTTATCTCCAAGCAAGGATATAAAGTAGTATGTGCTTATTAGCTTACATCGATATTTGTGAGATTTTAGGAAAACACAGAGTGGCGTGTGGCACACGGTCACACATGGGCACACACTCACACTCCATGCACACAAATTTCAGTGGCATAAACACATGTTACATGAAAAAATATATAGTGAATTGTATGTAGCACACATTTATGTTTACACTTCAATACACAATTTTATTGTGCACGTTGATGCCAATATTGAAGAGGAGGACGATGTTGCCACACCAACTGAAGATTGATCCACACGACTCATACAAATGACTTCCCAAGCAATTGGTTTCACATATAGCAAAAAAGAGTTCAATAAGGAGTTGACATACATGCATACTATGGCTCCAAGATCTTCCAATCAGGCAAGCTCAAAGGAAGGCAATTTTCAGTTTAGAATGTCATTCCCTCAAAAAAATACTATAACCATTTAGTATTTTGTTCTAATTTTTCTCTCAATATTCAAGATTTATACACAAAGAGGATAAACAAACAATAGATGTGTGTAAACCATGAAACAAAGAGGCCATTGCCCTCCACTTCTTGTAGTTTTTGATCCTCATGGAAGGTACTTTCTTGACCTCATGGATTTGACTTATTTACAATTTGGAAACATTCCACATACCATAATTCCAATATTTGTGTACATGTCACTTTGACTTTATTAGATATTTATCAATAACAAAACATAACATATGTTGCATATTTTTCATTTGGCAATGTACTAAACTAACATTGTTCAGTAATGTTTTTTTGCAGGTTTTCTCATTCACTTTTTCAACCTTTGGTGTGGTTGTGACGAATGATCGTGGTCCATACATGTTGTTCTACATGGAGTCATGGAACGGAAAGAGAAAATGGATTGCACATTTGAGTAGGAAACATATATTTTTAAACGTTTGGTCGTCAACTACATATGTTCAATAACAATTTCCAATGTTTGTGGTTATTGTTGCATTGTACAAGTCATTACCACGGGTATCTGGTTTCTTAAGTCCTATTAGTGTCACCAAGGAATTATATCATAATAGTTTGATTTGTCAAAAAGTATTATATAATAAGAAATGACTATCAATGTATGCAGCCTATGTTGTTTCGCTTTTAGATATAAAGATGGTGAATAGCTTTTATTATCTATTGTCATGGCCACATTTGTTATCTCCAAGCAAGAATATAAAGTAGTATGTGCTTATTAGCTTACATGGATATTTGTGAGATTTTAGGAAAACACAGAGTGGCGTGTGGCACACGGTCACACATGGGCACACACTCACACTCCATGCACAGAAATTTCAGTGGCATAAACACAAGTTACATGAAAAAATATATAGTGAATTGTATGTAGCACACATTTATGTTTACATTTCAATACACAATTTTATTGTGTACGTTGATGCCAATATTGAAGAGGAGGAGGATGTTGCCACACCAACTGAAGATTGATCCACACGACTCATACAAATGACTTCCCAAGTAATTGGTTTCACATATAGCAAAAAAGAGTTCAATAACGAGTTGACATACATGCATACTATGGCTCCAAGATCTTCCAATCAGGCAAGCTCAAAGGAAGGCAATTTTCAGTTTAGAATGTCATTCCCTCAAAAAAATACTATGACCATTTAGTATTTTGTTCTAGTTTTTCTCTCAATATTCAAGGTTTATACACAAAGAGGATAAACAAACAATAGATGTGTGTAAACCATGAAACAAAGAGGCCATTGCCCTCTACTTCTTGTAGTTTTTGATCCTCATGGAAGGTACTTTCTTGACCTCATGAATCTGACATATTTACAATTTGGAAACATTCAACATACCATAATTCCAATATTTGTGTACATGTCACTTTGACTTTATTAGATATTTATCAATAACAAAACATAACATATGTTGCATATTTTTCATTTCGCAATGTACTAAACTAACATTGTTCAGTAATGTTTTTTTTTGCAGGTTTTCTCATTCACTTTTCAACCTTTAGTGTGGTTGTGACGAATGATCGTGGTCCGTACATGTTGTTCTATATGGAGTCATGGAACGGACAGAGAAAATGAATTGCACATTTGAGTAGGAAACATATATTTTTAAACGTTTGGTCGTCAACTACATATGTTCAATAACAATTTCCAATGTTTGTGGTTATTGATGCATTGTACAAGTCATTACCACGGGAAACTGGTTTCTTAAATCCTACTAGTGTCACCAAGGAATTATATCATAATAGTTTGATTTGTCAAAAAGTATTATATAATAAGAAATGACTATCAATGTATGCAGCCTATGTTGTTTCGCTTTTAGATATATAGATGGTAAATAGCTTTTATTATCTACTGTCATGGCCCCATTTGTTATCTCCAAGCAAGGATATAAAGTAGTATGTGCTTATTAGCTTACATCGATATTTGTGAGATTTTAGGAAAACACAGAGTGGCGTGTGGCACACGGTCACACATGGGCACACACTCACACTCCATGCACACAAATTTCAGTGGCATAAACACATGTTACATGAAAAAATATATAGTGAATTGTATGTAGCACACATTTATGTTTACACTTCAATACACAATTTTATTGTGCACGTTGATGCCAATATTGAAGAGGAGGACGATGTTGCCACACCAACTGAAGATTGATCCACACGACTCATACAAATGACTTCCCAAGTAATTGGTTTCACATATAGCAAAAAAGAGTTCAATAAGGAGTTGACATACATGCATACTATGGCTCCAAGATCTTCCAATCGGGCAAGCTCAAAGGAAGGCAATTTTCGGTTTAGAATGTCATTCCCTCAAAAAAATACTATAACCATTTAGTATTTTGTTCTAATTTTTCTCTCAATATTCAAGATTTATACACAAAGAGGATAAACAAACAATAGATGTGTGTAAACCATGAAACAAAGAGGCCATTGCCCTCCACTTCTTGTAGTTTTTGATCCTCATGGAAGGTACTTTCTTGACCTCATGGATTTGACTTATTTACAATTTGGAAACATTCCACATACCATAATTCCAATATTTGTGTACATGTCACTTTGACTTTATTAGATATTTATCAATAACAAAACATAACATATGTTGCATATTTTTCATTTGGCAATGTACTAAACTAACATTGTTCAGTAATGTTTTTTTGCAGGTTTTCTCATTCACTTTTCAACCTTTGGTGTGGTTGTGACGAATGATCGTGGTCCATACATGTTGTTCTACATGGAGTCATGGAACGGAAAGAGAAAATGGATTGCACATTTGAGTACGAAACATATATTTTTAAACGTTTGGTCGTCAACTACATATGTTCAATAACAATTTCCAATGTTTGTGGTTATTGATGCATTGTACAAGTCATTACCACGGGAATCTGGTTTCTTAAGTCCTATTAGTGTCACCAAGGAATTATATCATAATAGTTTGATTTGTCAAAAAGTATTATATAATAAGAAATGACTATCAATGTATGCAGCCTATGTTGTTTCGCTTTTAGATATAAAGATGGTGAATAGCTTTTATTATCTACTGTCATGGCCACATTTGTTATCTCCAAGAAAGAATATAAAGTAGTATGTGCTTATTAGCTTACATGGATATTTGTGAGATTTTAGGAAAACACAGAGTGGCGTGTGGCACACGGTCACACATGGGCACACACTCACACTCCATGCACAGAAATTTCAGTGGCATAAACACAAGTTACATGAAAAAATATATAGTGAATTGTATGTAGCACACATTTATGTTTACATTTCAATACACAATTTTATTGTGTACGTTGATGCCAATATTGAAGAGGAGGAGGATGTTGCCACACCAACTGAAGATTGATCCACACGACTCATACAAATGACTTCCCAAGTAATTGGTTTCACATATAGCAAAAAAGAGTTCAATAACGAGTTGACATACATGCATACTATGGCTCCAAGATCTTCCAATCAGGCAAGCTCAAAGGAAGGCAATTTTCAGTTTAGAATGTCATTCCCTCAAAAAAATACTATGACCATTTAGTATTTTGTTCTAGTTTTTCTCTCAATATTCAAGGTTTATACACAAAGAGGATAAACAAACAATAGATGTGTGTAAACCATGAAACAAAGAGGCCATTGCCCTCTACTTCTTGTAGTTTTTGATCCTCATGGAAGGTACTTTCTTGACCTCATGAATCTGACATATTTACAATTTGGAAACATTCAACATACCATAATTCCAATATTTGTGTACATGTCACTTTGACTTTATTAGATATTTATCAATAACAAAACATAACATATGTTGCATATTTTTCATTTCGCAATGTACTAAACTAACATTGTTCAGTAATGTTTTTTTTGCAGGTTTTCTCATTCACTTTTCAACCTTTAGTGTGGTTGTGACGAATGATCGTGGTCCGTACATGTTGTTCTATATGGAGTCATGGAACGGACAGAGAAAATGAATTGCACATTTGAGTAGGAAACATATATTTTTAAACGTTTGGTCGTCAACTACATATGTTCAATAACAATTTCCAATGTTTGTGGTTATTGATGCATTGTACAAGTCATTACCACGGGAAACTCGGTTTCTTAAATCCTACTAGTGTCACCAAGGAATTATATCATAATAGTTTGATTTGTCAAAAAGTATTATATAATAAGAAATGACTATCAATGTATGCGACCTATGTTGTTTCGCTTTTAGATATATAGATGGTAAATAGCTTTTATTATCTACTGTCATGGCCCCATTTGTTATCTCCAAGCAAGGATATAAAGTAGTATGTGCTTATTAGCTTACATCGATATTTGTGAGATTTTAGGAAAACACAGAGTGGCGTGTGGCACACGGTCACACATGGGCACACACTCACACTCCATGCACACAAATTTCGGTGGCATAAACACATGTTACATGAAAAAATATATAGTGAATTGTATGTAGCACACATTTATGTTTACACTTCAATACACAATTTTATTGTGCACGTTGATGCCAATATTGAAGAGGAGGACGATGTTGCCACACCAACTGAAGATTGATCCACACGACTCATACAAATGACTTCCCAAGTAATTGGTTTCACATATAGCAAAAAAGAGTTCAATAAGGAGTTGACATACATGCATACTATGGCTCCAAGATCTTCCAATCAGGCAAGCTCAAAGGAAGGCAATTTTCAGTTTAGAATGTCATTCCCTCAAAAAAATACTATAACCATTTAGTATTTTGTTCTAATTTTTCTCTCAATATTCAAGATTTATACACAAAGAGGATAAACAAACAATAGATGTGTGTAAACCATGAAACAAAGAGGCCATTGCCCTCCACTTCTTGTAGTTTTTGATCCTCATGGAAGGTACTTTCTTGACCTCATGAATCTGACTTATTTACAATTTGGAAACATTCCACATACCATAATTCCAATATTTGTGTACATGTCACTTTGACTTTATTAGATATTTATCAATAACAAAACATAACATATGTTGCATATTTTTCATTTCGCAATGTACTAAACTAACACTGTTCAGTAATGTTTTTTTGCAGGTTTTCTCATTCACTTTTTCAACCTTTGGTGTGGTTGTGACGAATGATCGTGGTCCATACATGTTGTTCTACATGGAGTCATGGAACGGAAAGAGAAAATGGATTGCACATTTGAGTAGGAAACATATATTTATAAACGTTTGGTCGTCAACTACATATGTTCAATAACAATTTCCAATGTTTGTGGTTATTGATGCATTGTACAAGTCATTACCACGGGAATCTGGTTTCTTAAGTCCTATTAGTGTCACCAAGGAATTATATCATAATAGTTTGATTTGTCAAAAAGTATTATATAATAAGAAATGACTATCAATGTATGCAGCCTATGTTGTTTCGCTTTTAGATATATAGATGGTGAATAGCTTTTATTATCTACTGTCATGGCCACATTTGTTATCTCCAAGCAAGAATATAAAGTAGTATGTGCTTATTAGCTTACATGGATATTTGTGAGATTTTAGGAAAACGCAGAGTGGCGTGTGGCACACGGTCACACATGGGCACACACTCACACTCCATGCACACAAATTTCAGTGGCATAAACACAAGTTACATGAAAAAATATATAGTGAATTGTATGTATCAAACATTTATGTTTACATTTCAATACACAATTTTATTGTATACGTTGATGCCAATATTGAAGAGGAGGAGGATGTTGCCACACCAACTGAAGATTGATCCACACGACTCATACAAATGACTTCCCAAGTAATTGGTTTCACATATAGCAAAAAAGAGTTCAATAACGAGTTGACATACATGCATACTATGGCTCCAAGATCTTCCAATCAGGCAAGCTTAAAGGAAGGCAATTTTCAGGTAAGAATGTCATTCCCTCAAAAAAATACTATAACCATTTAGTATTTTGTTCTAGTTTTTCTCTCAATATTCAAGGTTTATACACAAAGAGGATAAACAAACAATAGATGTGTGTAAACCATGAAACAAAGAGGCCATTGCCATCCACTTCTTGTAGTTTTTGATCCTCATGGAAGTTACTTCCTTGACCTCATGAATCTGACTTATTTACAATTTGGAAACATTCAACATACCATAATTCCAATATTTGTGTACATGTCACTTTGACTTTATTAGATATTTATCAATAACAAAACATAACATATGTTGCATATTTTTCATTTCGCAATGTACTAAACTAACATTGTTCAGTAATGTTTTTTTGCAGGTTTTCTCATTCACTTTTTCAACCTTTAGTGTGGTTGTGACGAATGATCGTGGTCCATACATGTTGTTCTACATGTAGTGATGGAACGGAAAGAGAAAATGGATTGCACATTTGAGTAGGAAACATATATTTTTAAACGTTTGGTCGTCAACTACATATGTTCAATAACAATTTCCAATGTTTGTGGTTATTGATGCATTGTACAAGTCATTACCACGGGAATCTGGTTTCTTAAGTCCTATTAGTGTCACCAAGGAATTATATCATAATAGTTTGATTTGTCAAAAAGTATTATATAATAAGAAATGACTATCAATGTATGCAGCCTATGTTGTTTCGCTTTTAGATATAAAGATGGTGAATAGCTTTTATTATCTACTGTCATGGCCACATTTGTTATCTCCAAGCAAGAATATAAAGTAGTATGTGCTTATTAGCTTACATGGATATTTGTGAGATTTTAGGAAAACACAGAGTGGCGTGTGGCACACGGTCACACATGGGCACACACTCACACTCCATGCACACAAATTTCAGTGGCATAAACACAAGTTACATGAAAAAATATATAGTGAATTGTATGTAGCACACATTTATGTTTACATTTCAATACACAATTTTATTGTGTACGTTGATGCCAATATTGAAGAGGAGGAGGATGTTGCCACACCAACTGAAGATTGATCCACACGACTCATACAAATGACTTCCAAAGTAATTGGTTTCACATATAGCAAAAAAGAGTTCAATAACGAGTTGACATACATGCATACTATGGCTCCAAGATCTTCCAATCAGGCAAGCTCAAAGGAAGGCAATTTTCAGTTTAGAATGTCATTCCCTCAAAAAAAAATATTATAACCATTTAGTATTTTGTTCTAGTTTTTCTCTCAATATTCAAGGTTTATACACAAAGAGGATAAACTAACAATAGATGTGTGTAAACCATGAAACAAAGAGGCCATTGCCCTCCACTTCTTGTAGTTTTTGATCCTCATGGAAGGTACTTTCTTGACCTCATGAATCTGACTTATTTACAATTTGGAAACATTCCACATACCATAATTCCAATATTTGTGTACATGTCACTTTGACTTTATTAGATATTTATCAATAACAAAACATAACATATGTTGCATATTTTTCATTTCGCAATGTACTAAACTAACATTGTTCAGTAATGTTTTTTTGCAGGTTTTCTCATTCACTTTTTCAACCTTTGGTGTGGTTGTGACGAATGATCGTGGTCCATACATGTTGTTCTACATGGAGTCATGGAACGGAAAGAGAAAATGGATTGCACATTTGAGTAGGAAACATATATTTTTAAACGTTTGGTCGTCAACTACATATGTTCAATAAAAATTTCCAATGTTTGTGGTTATTGATGCATTGTACAAGTCATTACCACGGGAAACTGGTTTCTTAAATCCTACTAGTGTCACCAAGGAATTATATCATAATAGTTTGATTTGTCCAAAAGTATTATATAATAAGAAATGACTATCAATGTATGCAGCCTATGTTGTTTCGCTTTTAGATATATATATGGTAAATAGCTTTTATTATCTACTATCATGGCCCCATTTGTTATCTCCAAGCAAGGATATAAAGTAGTATGTGCTTATTAGCTTACATCGATATTTGTGAGATTTTAGGAAAACACAGAGTGGCGTGTGGCACACGGTCACACATGTGCACACACTCACACTCCACGCACACAAATTTCAGTGGCATAAACACATGTTACATGAAAAAATATATAGTGAATTGTATGTAGCACACATTTATGTTTACATTTCAATACATAATTTTATTGTGCACGTTGATGCCAATATTGAAGAGGAGGAGGATGTTGCCACACCAACTGAAGATTGATCCACACGACTCATACAAATGACTTCCCAAGTAATTGGTTTGACATATAGCAAAAAAGAGTTCAATAACGAGTTGACATACATGCATACTATGGCTCCAAGATCTTCCAAGCAGGCAAGCTCAAAGGAAGGCAATTTTCAGTTTAGAATGTCATTCCCTCAAAAAAATACTATAACCATTTAGTATTTTGTTCTAATTTTTCTCTCAATATTCAAGATTTATACACAAAGAGGATAAACAAACAATAGATGTGTGTAAACCATGAAACAAAGAGGCCATTGCCCTCCACTTCTTGTAGTTTTTGATCCTCATGGAAGGAACTTTCTTGACCTCATGAATCTGACTTATTTACAATTTGGAAACATTCCACATACCATAATTCCAATATTTGTGTACATGTCACTTTGACTTTATTAGATATTTATCAATAACAAAACATAACATATGTTGCATATTTTTCATTTCGCAATGTACTAAACTAACATTGTTCAGTAATGTTTTTTTGCAGGTTTTCTCATTCACTTTTTCAACCTTTGGTGTGGTTGTGACGAATGATCGTGGTCCATACATGTTGTTCTACATGGAGTCATGGAACGGAAAGAGAAAATGGATTGCACATTTGAGTAGGAAACATATATTTTTAAACGTTTGGTCGTCAACTACATATGTTCTATAACAATTTCCAATGTTTGTGGTTATTGATGCATTGTACAAGTCATTACCACGGGAATCTGGTTTCTTAAGTCCTATTAGTGTCACCAAGGAATTATATCATAATAGTTTGATTTGTCAAAAAGTATTATATAATAAGAAATGACAATCAATGTATGCAGCCTATGTTGTTTCGCTTTTAGATATAAAGATGGTGAATAGCTTTTATTATCTACTGTCATGGCCACATTTGTTATCTCCAAGCAAGAATATAAAGTAGTATGTGCTTATTAGCTTACATGGATATTTGTGAGATTTTAGGAAAACACAGAGTGGCGTGTGGCACACGGTCACACATGGGCACACACTCACACTCCATGCACACAAATTTCAGTGGCATAAACACAAGTTACATGAAAAAATATATAGTGAATTGTATGTAGCACACATTTATGTTTACATTTCAATACACAATTTTATTGTGTACGTTGATGCCAATATTGAAGAGGAGGAGGATGTTGCCACACCAACTGAAGATTGATCCACACGACTCATACAAATGACTTCCCAAGTAATTGGTTTCACATATAGCAAAAAAGAGTTCAATAACGAGTTGACATACATGCATACTATGGCTCCAAGATCTTCCAATCAGGCAAGCTCAAAGGAAGGCAATTTTCAGTTTAGAATGTCATTCCCTCAAAAAAAACTATAACCATTTAGTATTTTGTTCTAGTTTTTCTCTCAATATTTAAGGTTTATACACAAAGAGGATAAACAAACAATAGATGTGTGTAAACCATGAAACAAAGAGGCCATTGCCCTCCACTTCTTGTAGTTTTTGATCCTCATGGAAGGTACTTTCTTGACCTCATGAATCTGACTTATTTACAATTTGGAAACATTCCGCATACCATAATTCCAATATTTGTGTACATGTCACTTTGACTTTATTAGATATTTATCAATAACAAAACCTAACATATGTTGCATATTTTTCATTTCGCAATGTACTAAACTAACATTGTTCAGTAATGTTTTTTTGCAGGTTTTCTCATTCACTTTTTCAACCTTTGGTGTGGTTGTGACGAATGATCATGGTCCATACATGTTGTTCTATATGGAGTCATGGAACGGAAAGAGAAAATGGATTGCACATTTGAGTAGGAAACATATATTTTTAAACGTTTGGTCGTCAACTACATATGTTCAATAACAATTTCCAATGTTTGTGGTTATTGATGCATTGTACAAGTCATTACCACGGGAAACTGGTTTCTTAAATCCTACTAGTGTCACCAAGGAATTATATCATAATAGTTTGATTTGTCAAAAAGTATTATATAATAAGAAATGACTATCAATGTATGCAGCCTATGTTGTTTCGCTTTTAGATATATAGATGGTGAATAGCTTTTATTATCTACTGTCATGGCCACATTTGTTATCTCCAAGCAAGGATATAAAGTAGTATGCGCTTATTACCTACATGGATATTTGTGAGATTTTAGGAAAACACAGAGCGGTGAGTGGCACGCACTCACACATGTGCACACACTCACACTCCACATACACAAATTTCAGTGGCATGAACACAAGTTACATGAAAAAAATATATAGTGAATTGTATGTAGCACACATTTATGTTTACATTTCAATACACAATTTTATAGTGCACTTTGATGCCAATATTGAAGAGGAGGAGGATGTTCCTGGGCCTCGGACCATATTGCTTTTTTTAGATCAGCCCATATTGCATTCCACATGGCACTGTATACTCACACCACATTTAGGGAATAGTTCAACCAGTGCAATCGTGCAATATACATCAAGTTAGCATCAAATCGAATCAACATACAACAAATCATCAGCAACACAAGTTCACCAGGACCACACTTCAGTTGAGAGGAGGATAAACCTGGCTGAAATTTATCAAGCCTTGGATCAGATTATGCATGTCAGTTGTGCTCTTCTTCAAAGCTTCACGCGCTTCTGTTTGAGACTTCAATTTTGTCTCCTATTCTTCAGCCTTCAATCTCAGTTCGCTGATCTCAACCTCCTGTTCGAGAATCTTCTACTGCATTTGTGCCCCCCTCCCCTTGCTTCTTATTGTTAAGTTCAGCTCGTATTTTCTGAACCTGAAGTCCTAGATTGGACAACTTCCACCACTGCTTCAGCAGTAGTCTTTCTTGGTTGGTCGCCTTGAGGTTCCGAGATAATTTGTTCCATGCAAGCCTAGAAATAAAATAAAATGAAAGGTTTAAAATAAAATAGTCACACATGTTTCTACTATTGTTGCAAAGAAAAATGCAAAAGCAGAGACAAGTACTTTCAATGGTTGCCTGTACTTGAGCGGTTAAGCCATTCTTACTGCATTTGAAGGACTTGAAATAATCAAGTGGACATAGCCCTTCTCCTTCAGTAGTATACTTCTGCCTCTAAATATGTTTCGAAAACAGGCATAATTCTTAAAGTGCTAGCATTGTAAAATGGTTCAGAAATGAACTACAGAGCAAAAACATGACTTATTCATCTGCTTACCACAAGATTAGCTTGTACAATGTAGCTTAGAGATCTCGTGCGCTAATGGTACTTGACCTTTCCTCCATTACCGATGTTTGTACTACACCCCACCTCTACAATAATAAGAACTCGTGTAAGAAATAAGATTAAGAACAATATATAAGTACACGAAAATATGGTAGTGGCAAGTTGAAGTTCTATCATACCCTGTGCTCAGGGGAAGACCACATGTTAACTAGTGCCTTCCATTGGGCGTCGGTCAGATTAGGCACATTAGATTTAGTTGGGACAACATTTTCTGGAACATCATTGAAGTACTTTTTCTTCAGGCGATACATCGTCTATCTCTATATCGACTTCATCATGTCAGTGCATGCCACCCTTACAGGCTCATTGGTGGTGTCAATTTCGAAAGGTAACATTGTCAATGGGGCACAACCAGCTCCAGCCTCCCCGCAATAGCACAACGAGCCTTATCAAGTACGCCTACGTGCCAGAGACCTCTTGCAAGACTTCGAGCAAGATGGACATTAAGTTTACAACTCTCCTCAAGAAAACTTAGGCGCAAACCTTGCCACACTAGAACAACTTGAGGATACTCCTGCAATACGGCGTCTACAAGCTCACATCCGCGTCGCCACCGCCCAGGTCGAAGAAAGGGGTCCAGGATACAGCAGATCAGCTGCAAGCTCCTACTCCAGAAGTAGGTCGAAGCACCCTCGCCAGCGACGTCGCAACAACTCCCCCCTTCAGACCGTGGCTGAAGAGGGAAGAGGTGAAAACGAAGTAGTGCAGCCGGTCAACCCTGCTGCCAATGTTGCCGCCAACGCCGCGACCAACCCTCCAGCCAACGCTACCGCTAATGTTGCAGGCAATGTCGCCAACAACACAGCCAATGCTGCTGGCGCCCAACAACAAAACGTCGCTACCAACACCGGACAGAACGTAAGTGCTCAACCTGCAGCAGCACAAGCCAACTACCCTCAAAGCAGTCAACGTCGACGCATACAAGACAAAGTGGAGATAGCACGCCGTGCCAAATACGACCGTGACAATGGGGTCCCTGATCCCCTTGACGCTAACCACCCCATTCAAGCAACAGAACTCCGTTAGATGCATGACCAAGAGCTCCTGCGGACACACCTAGTACGACCAAGATAATGGTCCTCCAGATGACCTCTACGTCATCCCGTCAGCATACACTCTGTCAGCCAGCCCCGGAGCAATAAACAACTTCTCGGCGTTCTCACGACGTCTCAAGACGATGAGCTACCCCAACGATTTCAAGCCAGCCATTTAAAAATACGACAGTCGCTCCGACCCAAGTATTTGGCTCAAGATGTATAGTATTGCGGCACGCGCCTCTGGAGGGAACAAAGACCACATGGCAGGGTACTTCCCCTTGTGATGGGAAAAGCGCCACTCTTGTGGCTCGACAACCTTCCCGTGGAGTGCATCACCTCTTGGGCGACCTTGTCACGACTCTTCACGACCAACTAGACCTACAACCATCCTGGGGCACATCACCTAGCCAGACTGCGGATGAGGCGTGACGAAACTTTTAGACAGTGCACTAACCACTACTTTGAGAACCGCAACACTCTCGCAGGTGTCAAGGATGAAGATGTCATTGCCTACTATAAGAAGGAGGTAACCAACATCAAGCTCTTTGAGAAGATCCACGAAGCTAATGCCCACACCATCGCTGACCTCGTGGCCTACGTCGACAGGCTTGTCGATACTCAAGATGCGTTGATGCATGACTTCAATGGGGAAGACCACGACGATGGTTGGAGCAAGTCGCACAAGAGATCTGGTGAGGTCTTGCGACTGACCCACCCAGACCTTCCACCTTCCTTGAAGGTGACTTCAACATGGTCATGGACAATCAGTGCCAGTTCCACCGCGACGCCAAGCATATAATGAGGAAATGCCAACAGCTAAAGTGCGCCCTAGGGGTACCCCCAGAACCCAAGAAGACCAAGAGCGGTAACAACGACGACCAAAACAGCAGTCGCCGCTACAACAACCATAACCATCGAACCGATCGACGTGATTACCGCGACCGCCGAACCTACCATCGCAACGATGATAGGGACCTCCGTGTTTATCGCCGCGACTACCGCCGCGATGATCGATGTGACGACTACCGCCGCGATGATCGTCGTGAAGACAACCGCGAGGACCGGCAGGATGATCACCGCGACGACCGGTGTGATGATCTAGCCTTCTCCCCCACCACTGCCAAAAGGGGGCAACCCCAATGGTTGGTTTCAGACCGCCAATCGAGAGATCAACTTCATCGTTGGTGGTTGCCAAGCAGCCAAGAGCAATATACAACATCGATCAAACGCAAGGGAGATCGGCCAAGTCAACACTGAAACTCCACAACCTCTGCATTGGTCGGAGTACCCAATCACTTTCTCTAGGAAAGACCATTGGGTACACATACCTGACCCTGGGACCTACCCGTTGGTCATCAACCCTATCATGGATGGCGCGTTCGTACCTGAGACCCTCGTCGATGGGGGTAGTAGCTTGAACATCATCTTCACAGAGAAACTGAGAAAAATGGACTTCGACTTCAACAAGATGACCGCCTATGATGAACCCATCTACGGTGTGGTACCCGGAAAGGCTTCGTACCCCATAGGTCGTGTATGCCTTCCAGTCACCTTCAGCACAAAGGACAACTTCCGCACATAGTACCTAACGTTTGAGGTCGCGGACTTCCGCTCCTCCTACCATGCCATCCTTGGTCGACCTATGTTGGCCAAGTTCATGGCTATACCACACCACACCTACCTCATCATGAAGATGCCAGCACCAAACAGGATCATTTCCGTCCTTGGTGACATCATGGTCTCATACAACTGCGAGAGCACCACCGTCGAACTCGCCAAGGATTCTGCCTGCAAAGCTACAACTACGGTCATGGTCGCTCTGTCCGTCAAGATCGACCAAACCACTCTGGAGATGCTAGAGCAGAAGCACATAGCCACAACCTTGGATCCAAGTCCCTCTGTGAAGAAAGTTTGCCTCGACCTGCCTGACGCATCTAAGGAAGTCACCATCGGGGCCGACCTCGACCCCAAATAGGAACTCACACTCACCAATTTTTTTAGGGACAACACTGACATATTCGCATGGAGCCCATCTGACATGCCTAGTGTCCCCAGGGAGCTGGCTGAGCATGCCCTTGAAGTAAGCAAGACTGCACGACCTATCAAGCAAAAACTCCAGTGATTTGCAAAAAATAGAAAGCAAGCTTTAGAAGTAGAAGTCTATAAGCTCTTAGCTACAGGATTCATTCGTGAATGTAAACACCCGGTTTGGCTCGCAAACCCGATACTTGTACCCAAAAATACTGGAGGATTAAGGATGTGTATTTACTACACCGACCTCAACAATCATTGCCCGAAAGATCCCTTACATCTTCCTCGCATCGACCAGGTTGTATGCTCCACGGCTTGCAGCTTCCTACTTTGCTTCCTCGACCGCTATTCTGGATACCACCAGATAGCCCTGAATCCCAACGACGAAGACAAGACGACATTCATGATTCCCAATGGCATCTACTGCACAAGGTCATGACCTTTGGCCTGAAAACGCTGGCGCAACCTACCAAAACGTGATTCAGAAGTGTCTGAGTTCTCAAATCGGGAAAATGTAGAAGCCTATGTCAATGATGTGGTCGTCAACACCACTGAACAAGACCAACTCATCGCCGACCTCGCCGAGACATTCTCCAACCTACGAGAGTACCAGTGGAAGCTCAACCCGACCAAGTGCGTCTTCAGTGTACCCTCCGGATTGCTCCTAGGCTTCATGGTTGGACACCGAGGCACTGAAACCAACCCTGACGAGGTCGACGCAATACACAACATGACCAAGCCATCTTGCAAGAAGGACGTCATGAAACTCACAGGTATGATGGTGGCTCTAAGATTGTTTCATCAGCAAGCTCAGCGAAAAAGTTATGTCTTTATTCAAGATATTGAAGAAAGCAGATAAGTTCGTATGGGACGAAGAAGCACATAAGGCTTTTGAGGCTCTCAAATACTTCTTGACCACACCTCCAATCATGACGCCACCCATACCAGGCGAAACGCTCCTCCTCTACATTTCTGCCACCACTAATGTGGTCAGCACGATTCTCATCGCAGAATGAGAAGAAGGGCAGACCTACCCTGTTCAACGACCTGTGTGCTACGTGAGTGAGGTCCTGGACGACGCTAAGACACGGTATTCATAGCCTCAGAAGTTGCTCTACACACTCCTGATCACGACGAGAAAGCTTCACCACTACTTCCAAGCCCACAAGATTATGGTGCCTTCGTCGTTCCCGCTAGGAGAGATCATCCGCAACTGCGACGCCAATGGCTGCATCGTCAAGTGGTCGGTGGAGCTTGGAGAGTTCAACATTGAGTTTTGCCCTCGATAGGCGATCAAGTCACAGATCCTAGCTGACTTCGTGTCAGAGTGGACAGAGATCCAGATGCCCCCTCCCAAGGAGAAGCCTGAACACTGGATAATGTACTTTGATGATGCCCTCAACCTCGAAGGCACAAGAGCAGGTGTATTACTCATCTCTCCTCAAGGGGAGCAGCTCAAGTACGTCCTGCAAATACACTACAAAGCCTCCAACAGTGGAGCAAAATATGAAGCTCCAATTCGTGGGCTCCATATAGCAGTGTCCCTTGGCATCAATCGACTACTGGCTTATGGCGATTCCAAGGTCATCATCGAACAAGTCAACAAAGAGTGGGATTGTGTCAAAGACACAATGGACGCTTACTGTGCTGAGATCCGCAAGCTCGAAGACCACTTCGAAGGAATTGAGTTTCAGCACGTACCACGCAACAGCAATGTGGTCACCGATGTACTATCTAAACTAGGCTCCAAGCGGGCTCTAGTTCCGGCATGAGTCTTTGTCCAAGACCTAAGCAAGCTGTCGATCAAGCTATTAGACCTGGACAACCTGGACCTAGTACAACACGATCTAACCTGAGCACCTCCCCGTGACGTGCTGATGACAGAAAAAGAGGATGATTGGCGTGTCACACCTGGTTTTAGAAAAACAAACCAAGAGCATACCTATATGTATGCCAAGATCTAGTTTCATACATATAGTAGACATAAGTGAATAACAGTAACAGTATCACGTAAAGAACATAAACAAAACTTACTATTCTATAAGAGTTATACAGCTCAATCTTGGAAACGGAGGCGCCAACTCCACAAGCAATCGACTGGGGCCTGCATACGCCTAGCATCATCATCTTCAGCAACTTCACACCTTTTGCTTCTGAGCAGCGGTAAGCAAGGATGAGTACACTTATGGTTGGTACTCAGCAAGGCCACAAGAAATAACCAGAGTGCGATTTAAAGTCCATATTTAAGTTTAATTAATCATGTGAGGGTCCAGGCCGCTCTTGACCGTGAGCACGGCTAATCAATTAGTTTTACACTCTGCAGAGGCTGTACATCTTTACCCACAAGTCGCGTAAAAGTCCCAAAGAACTTTAGACCCAACCATGCGATGCTTCCAAGGCACCATACCACACTACCGAGGTGTGATTGCATAGGGACGCTACGAGGCCTTTACAAAGATTTCCTAGCATGGGCTGCTCGCTAGGTTACCTGATCGGTGCAGTGCATAAAGCTCCCTAGCAGGTACCGTGTCTTATCAAAGCCCAACTCCCCGCCACAGCAAATCTATGCACCATCTCTCGTCAGCCCCCAACCTCTTTCAGATAAAGCATACCACATACTAAAGTTTCTAATTAATTGGCCAAGACAGAGCCATATGTCTTGGGGTAGTATGGTTGTCTTGGGTGGTCGCTCCATGTTCCGATTAATGCAACAGTATTCTTGTAAATAAGCATAGGTAGAAGGTGGTTAGGGACACTTGCCTTTCTCCAACGAAAAGCTACTCTTGCTGCTCTTTCTTCAGCTCTCGCTTTCTTGAAACTCTTCATCTTCAAAGCAACGAACAATGATCCTTCTTCTACTCGAAGCAAACATCAGGCACAACATACAAAGCAACAAGTACAACTAAGAACACTGCACCAATCAAAAGAAAAGCTTTAAAAGAGCGCAGTAAAGGATAGGCTTGATTCTATGGTTGCGCACGAACGAAGGAGACGCTGAAAACCAAAGTAAGGTCAAAACAATCGGAAGATTATTATCAAACAACAAGAATAGACTACGTGGTTGACATATTTTTATTTCAGAGAAATACTCTATATTAAGCAAAGTTATATTTAATTATAGAAAAACACGATACACCTAATCATATTTTATTAGCAGATAGTTAAGTACAAGTTATATCAGTTTAACAATTAACATTAAAAGATAAAGCACATGAAAGAATCTAATCGAATAACTTTATATTACGTGTTCAACTAGGCATATTAATATTGAAAAGGCATTTAATATCATTAAGCACATTAACTTTATCATGAAAACCGATCTATAACACTAATCATCTTTTATTTATAAAAGTTAGTCAACCAAATTAAATCTTAGATTATGAAAACCGGAATAGAACCTAACCACTTTTATTTGGAAAAGTAATGGAATAAGTATTAGTCAAAATTAGCATGCAACTTTGATATTAAAACAAGTAACAGGTGGTACACATGCTAACGCATAAGTTATGGTGAAACGAACTACACAACGACACAAATGAGCTATCAAACGCACAAGAAAATCTTAAGGTGGCTTAGGAAAACTAGTCTACGAAGAGAACTAGACTAAAAGAACAACACTAAACAAAGGTAAGCTGAACTGATGTTGGTAGAGGAGATAACAAGATTGGCTCTAAAAGAAGATAGCTGCGGAAGACTAGACACAAGAACATAGCTGATACACTGAAAGAGAACTGAGAAAAGGATTACTAGCTAGGAAACAAAGATAACTGAGATATAGCTGACAGACAACGTCTAACGAACGATTTGCATTTATGAGTGAACAAGATTATGAGCTAGGTTCATTTTAGTTAACAAAACAGATGTAAAGGATATTTCAAAAATGAAATACCCTTTGTTGACAATAATGCAAATTAAACTTTATTTGAAGAAACTGGTGTAAAGAAACTAGTAGAATTTTATTTAAAATGTTTATGTATAAATTATGCCAATTAATCATTTATTTGGATAAACAACTTAGATGAAAAGATCTAAGCGTATAGCTTTATGATTCAGGTTGAACTAACCAAATTATAAACAGAAACTCATTTGTGTTCGTATTTAAGCAAATTAATATTTATTATGAAAGCCGGTGTAAAAACCTATCAACTTTTAATAATAAAAGTTAATCAATTATTAAGCAATAAACATTTGGTTTATGAAAAACCGAGATGTGGCACACTAATCATCTTTTATTAATAAAAAGCATGTGAAGTGAACATTAATCAAATTTACCTTGATATGAAAAACGGTGTATACCACTATGTTACTTTTATTTAGAAATGCATGTTTAACTAAGCAATAATCAAAATTAATATCAAATTAATTTTCAGAAACAAACTTGATAAAAACACACCACTAACATGTACTTTATTTCATGATGAACCTAACGCAATTTGAATAGATTAAAACGGAGCTAAAACAAAGAAACTATGCATTAAACAAGATTGTAAGGACTTAAACGGGATTAACCGTAGACAACAAGGACTAGCTGCAAAGATTAGCAAGGCACATCCAACAGAACTCGCGAAAAGACTTAAAGGTAGGGTTAGATCTGAAAAAGTCTCGGGTGGGATTTATGTGTGAAAGGTGGGATCTTTCTAGCGGGTTTTCTATAGATTGGTCAAGAGACAAAACAGATCTAAAGATTACATGGAAAGTCTACGGGCCTAATTGAAAAACGACCTTATCTTCTTCAACCTTCGGTTCAGGGACGAACTGGACTCACCGAAGGCACTAGCCGGTTCAAACCACCGGTGGATCAGGCGACCTAGGGTTCAAGTGAGGCAAGGAATGGAAAGAGGAGGTGAAGGGGATCTCGTACAAGTGCTCACCGGTGTTGGGGACGGGCGGAGGCGGTCGGAATCAGGGGCGGCAACGACTGCATGCTGCAGCTTGATCTTCGCCCACGGGCGGTGCTCCGGTGGAACTCCGGCCGTGGGGACGAGCTCCCTGGACGCGGCTCCGCGTCGCACATTACCTGGTGATGACGGCGTCGCCCAACAGTGCTCCGTTGTGGCGGCTCGGGTGAGAGGAAGTTCGGCCATGGTGACTGCAACGGAACAGAGAAAGGGAGATAGAGATTCGATCGGGACGACATCCAAACTTGCACGGGAACGGCAAAACAGAACGAGATCGATGAGGCAAACGCGATGGTGTGCTCACCTTCGGCTAGTGAGGAACGATGGTGACGGAAGGGCTCGCCGGAGTTGGAGAGTAGTCGTCAGCATTACTCGCGGAGCTGACATCGGAATCGAGCAATCCACCACATCACGGCGTTGAGCTCGACGAGATAAACTTCACAGTGGTGTCCGTTTGCACTGGAAGTGCACAGTTTCGCCGGAAAAGCTCATCGGAAAGTTCGCCGGAATTTAGTAAATGCAAAAGTTCGGCGAGGGTTTCTGGGAGCTAGGGTTATCGAAACGGGATAATGTTGGCGGCGTTGGAAAGAGGATGACGAGGAGATCATCGGGAGCTATTTATTGGCCGAGATTGAGTCTGATTTTATTTTCCCTTTTTTTCTAATTTCGGGAATTAATTTCGGATTAAAAACAATTCCACGAAATCCTGAAATCATAATTAAACCACGAGAAATACTCTGAATGCTCAGAAAAATTTGGGAAAATTACTAGAGATGATTTGGAACACAAGGTATCCAGATAAAATATTTGGAGCTTGAGAAAAAGATTTTAGAGCATTCCAATAAATAGAAATAGCTCGAGAAAAGTGAGAATAAATTCCAGAAAAAGCTGGAAAATTCTCAAAAGATTTTGATCAGCACCTAAACGTGTTTTAAAAGCCTTTTGCACGCAACAAACACCTAGATGCACCAGCATGAATGCAACACTCACATCGAACCAATTTATTTAATTTAGAAAATTAAACAATGACTTTTCCTATACTAGATTTCCTGTAAACAAAATAAATGTTGACAAATTTTTCTAAAATTATGAGAAAATAATTGTTTAATTATTCTTTCTATTCACATCCTGAAATTTGGAAATTTCAGGGTGTGACATGGCGCGAGCCTTTCTTAGCCTTCCTACTCCACCAATGAGTCCTAGAAGACAAAGCCGAACGAGAATGCATTACGCAATGTAGTGCCAACTACATCGTGATCGGCAACGACCTCTATAGAAAAGCCGTCTCTACTGGCATCTTAATGAAGTGCATCCTGCGGTCAGAAGGTCTACAACTCCTAGCTGAGATTCATGGCGGCGAGTGTGGCTGCCACGTAGGTTCTGCCAACCTAGTCGGTAAGGCATACCGATCTGGTTTCTACTGGCCCATGGCCATGGCTGGCGCCAAAGACCTCGTCAAGAGGTGCAAAGATTGACAATTCTTTGCCAAACAATAGTACCTGCAAGCTCAGGTCCTGCACACGATTCCCCCATCTTGGCCCTCCGCCATGTGGGGCCTTGACTTTGTGGGTCCGTTCCAAACCGCACTGGGCGGCTACAGGTATATTCTGGTAGTTGCCGACAAATTCACCAAGTGGATTGAAGTCCGACCTGTGGGAAAAGTCACGTTGGAAGAAGCAGCAAAATTTATGCAAGACATTACGCATCGCATCGGCGTGCCTAACAGAATCATCAACGACCTAGGGACAACCTTCACAGGGTCTGCCTTTTGGAATTTCTGTCTCGACAACATGATTGACGTCTACTACTCCTTGATCGCCCAACCCAAGTGCAACGGCCAAGTCGAGCGGGCCAACAGCATGGTCCTCCAAGCTCTCAAATATCGTATCTTTGATGAGGCTTCAAATTATGCCACCTGGTGGTTAGCCGATCTACCACATGTGATTTGGGATCTAAGAAGCCAAGTCAGTTCTACCACAGGCTTCTCACCTTTCTTCCTGGTCTACGGCTCAGAGGCTATCCTACCCATCGACGTCACCTTCGGAGCTCCACGCATATAGTTCTATGAAGAGGGAGAAGCCGAGCGGACTCGTTGTGTCGACCTCGACAGCCTTGAGGAACAAAGAATGGTGACTGTTATGAGACAAGCTTGTCACGACCAATATCTCTATCGGTACCACGATCGCAACGTCAAGGAGACCTCATTCAACGTTAGTGACCTAGTCCTAGGGTGTATCCAGACCTAGTCCTAGGGTGTATCCAGAAGACCGACGGCCTGCACAAGCTTTCTGCCCCCGAAGGACCCTTCATCATCACCGAAGCCATCAACCCATCTACATATCGCCTCCAGTGGGGCAACAGGAAAGGCGTACCCAACCCATGGAACATGGAGCATCTACGACGATTTTACCCATAGAATAGATTTTATTATAGCTATGTATTTCTCGTCCTTGTACCTTTTTCAGTTTAAATAAATATTAATTAAAGCAGACAGATGCTGTGACTCGATCTCTACTTCCTCCTCTTCCATCTCAAAAACTCTCCCCCTCAACATGCTCGGGGGCTTGGCCAAAACCAATACAAGGGTCGTAAGACCTGGGCGTTAAATTTTCTATTCCTCACCCTCGATATGCTCGCGGCTTTGGCTCAAGTCAACATATGGGTCGTTCGACCTGAGGACATCATCCCTCATGACTACCTGTTTTGTGTTATTGCGAGCCTAGCTACTTGGTCGTAAGGTTGCAAAGCCTGAGTCCTAGACTCCCCCCGCACGTCGATCACACGTAAGCCTCCCTGCTGAGTTGTGATGGTCGGTAAGCCAGCCTCTCTGTGAGTAGTCGTTAGCGGAGTATGATACAGACACATCACTTCAAGACTACCAAGTACACGCAAACACAAAACAAGTACGTCATGTAGACCAAAAGAAGGTTTTCAAGCAAAGTTTTACATGATTGGGAGAGGGAGGGTGTACAGCTCCAAGACTACAACTAGTCTTCCCCATCGTCGCCTTCATAATCAAGGGCGTCCATTACCGCTGTAGTGGCTTCGCGCACCTCAAGCTCCAAGACCTTGGGATCCTTCGTCGCATCTGAGCCTTCTCCGACCTTGACCATGTCAATGTCGGGGTAGTGAAACTTCATCCAAACCAACACTTCCGTAGCTGCCGCCAAGCTCGTTTCCTTCAGAAGGTCGAGCAGCTTTTCGGGCGTAGCCAGAAGACGGTCGATGGCAGGCTTGGGCTCCTCCCCCTTGACCTGCGACGCCAGTATGTCCATCACAAAGTTGGCAGCATTCTTCAGGTCGTTAAGCTCCACCTCTCTCCCTGCAATGGTCACCTGATCATTCTGCAGCGCCTTCAAAGCTACCTCGAGACTGACCTCAAGGTCCTTTCGAGATTGCTTCTCATAAGCCAGCATCTGAGATACAGCATACTCACTATCTATAGTGCCCTTCATCAGCTGTTTTATCTCCTCAGCACCAGCTTCAGCTTCCCGCAGGTTCACCTCCAAGCTTCGGACCCTCTCCTTCGTGCTTTTCAGGTCGTTCTTGAGGTCGTCCTCTCGCATGTGAAACTCTGAGATAAACAAGATGTCCTGAGGTCTAGACCTCAGTAGTACAAATTCATAACAAAAATAGTAGCAAGACAGTCGGCCTCACCAACACTCATTGTGTTGCACTGTGTATTCACCTCACGGGTCTTATGATTTTCTTTAGCTAGCATGTCTTCGAGCTTCTTCTTATCCGCCGCCGCCACTTAGCAGACTTGCTTGAGTCCTTGCTCGAGCTCTTTCATTTGCAGCTGTGTGGCTGCAGCATCCTTCAGCAGGTCGGACCTGCCCTTGGCATGGTCCGCCAGCAACTGCTTCGCAACAACTAGTAGACAGGTCATAAAAAACAATCACAAGACAAGTTGTTCAAGTAAATACAAGAATAGTGCTTACTGCAAGCGCTTGATTGAGTTTCAAGATCACTCGCGGGACCACCTTCATATCCTCGTCATCGTCAAAGACATCCTCCTGCCAGGGAGTGTTGGTCCAATCGATGTCTTCATGCAGTCAATTCGGTCTCATCGACGTCAAACCTGGTGCCTCCACACCGGTTATTTTTGGGTTCTCCTTTGGCTGCTCGATCTGTATTGGATCCGTAGTTGGGCCCTGAGGTGATGTGTTGGGCACTGAGTTGATGGGGTCCACGTCAATAATAGACAGAGAAGACGACACCCCGACATCACCAACGGTCCAGTGGCAGGCGGAGGAGCCGATGTTACCAAGTCGTCGACGGAAGCCTGAGTCCCGGCCTTTTGGTCGGAGGATCTTGTCCTCGAGTGTGAATCCTGAGTGCCCAATGCACTTTGAGGTTGAACATCCGACCTATAGCAATCTTCATCAACACAGTACAGAAAATAATCACAGTTAGCAAATGAATCAACTTCAGTTCTACGACCTTACCTTACAGTAGCTGGGGCATGCAGCTTCGGCCTAAAAGACTGTACCTTTACATTCACAGGCATCTTCTCCTACACGTCAGCAGCAGCTCGTTGTGCCTCTCTCATACGGCGGAGGTCGTCCGCTGCCACTTGTTGCTCTAATTCCCACTGCCTCTTGGCTGTGGGACTTGGTGAGCTCCACGTTGTACGGTCTTCAACAAACGGCGGATCATCAGTAGCTTCATCTTTAACGTCATCGATCTCCCTAGTTGATGGAGTAGGGATCACCGGCATACGGACCCCTAGAGGAGGTCTCACCCTCCTCTTCCGCTTCTTCTTGTCAGCTTCAAGTTTGGCAGTCTTGGCTGCCTCGACCTTGACAGCAGCCCTTGTGGTTGACTGCTTTGCTATTGCCGCCCTTGTCTTACTTCCAGGCTTTGTGGTTCCAACAGCTGCAGATGAGTTCGCCACATCGTCACCAACCTCCGGGTCGGTATCTTCATCGGCTAGAACTGACGAATCTGATTCGTAATTCTCGAGCAGCCCAGCTGCTAGAGGCTGGTACTTGTCCGACCTTAGCTTGCGACGGGGCTCCTATCCTCTTGGTAGGGGTGCTGGGCACTAGAACTGCATCTCTCGAACCTGCATCGCACAAGACACCCAGAAGTAAGATCGACGCAAAAAACCAAACATGCCAAAACGACCTGGCAATCTTAGAACTTACGGGGTCAGCTGGTCGGGACAAGGAGTACGCCCTTGGGCACTTCTTGCCTCCGGTGCGCCCCGCGTAGATTTGGGATACCCTAGCCATCATCTCCCCTTTGGATACCTTGTGGTTGACTTCGCGAGTGAATCTGATTGCCCCCAATACTCGTATGTCGGATGCACCCGATCCTTGATTGGCTAGATCAGGCGATGGCAGAACAACCTCGCCACTAAGCCTCCCATCACACCTTTTTCCTTGAGGTCATGCACCAGGGCAAGAACCTCCTTGACATCATCCAACTTGCAAAAGGTCACCTGCAGGTCCCACTCTGGTATCTTCTCGGGCTTGTGCCCAGTTCGCTTCGGGAGCACAGGCTACTGATCGGTAATTTAGAACCATTCCAACCTCCACCCAACGGTGTTGGAAGGTCCATATCAATCCATTCTGCATTGAGACCTGATCTCAATCAAAACTTCACCGCCCCCACTACACAAGTGTGCCTGCCAGGGAACTTGACATTGAAGAGGCGACGCTAGAGGAAGAAGTGGGGCGCTATCCCCAGATACACCTCACAGAAGTGGGTAAAGGACGATACTACAGTTATGGAGTTGGGGACGAGGTGTACCAGCTCCAACTTGTAGTAGAAAGAAGACCTCTGAAGAAGTTGCCAGCTGGGATGTTGAACCTTTGCTCGAAGAAGGAAGCGAAGACGACTTGCTCCTTGTCGTCCTCTGTCGGGAAGGCTTCGCCCGTAGGCACCTTCCACTCCACCTCCGCCTTGGGCCTCAAGAGCCTGTGATCCACTAGCGCTTGGAGCTTTGCCTCAGTCACCGTCGAGGGTTCCCACATCGTCCACGGATCTGGGATTTGACAAGCTGCGGCCGCCATTTCTTGAGCTCAGGTGGATTTGGATCTAAAGTTCACTAGGGTTTTTATGTGCATGCGAAGCGGAGCGACGCGCAGATGACCGAACCGGCGTGCGGTCTATAGTAGAAGGCGGTAGGGTGAAGATTATAGGGTGGCGCTAGGCTGTGAAGTGCGCGACTTCTAGGGTGCTAGGATTCTGGAGGAGATGGCGAGAGGAGGAAGACGATGGAAAGGGACGGTCAACGCCGGTCCCCGCCACTCTATTTATAAGGGTCCCACCGCGAGTGCCCATTGCAGATCCTTCCGCTGTAAGGAGCTCATCGCAACGGATAGGTGCCTCTAATTTCGCAAGACAATCTCACCGGATTTCATGCCAACAGATATATACTTAACGGATAGTCTTGCGACATATACCCTGAGTTTAGGTCGTGAATACAACAAAGTTATCATGTCGTCCTGATAGCACATTTCGATCCTCACGAGTCGATAAGCCCCCAAATTATGTTACTTTAGGTCTTTGATGAATAATTTTGTCAAAACGACCATAACATTACAGACGAGAGCGAACATTACATGGGGACTACAAAGGAACACAAGTCGCCTGCGACCTTATTGAATCTAGAACCCGTGAGAAAATACAAACATATTTGAAGACCTGGTCAACTTAGAGAAATCCTTGAGGTGTACTCTGCTATAGCAGAGCACATCGCAAGAACTCTCCTAGCTCTAGGACCTCGATGGTGGCCTTGTGTTGAATAGTTGCACGACACCGCACGTAGCAGGGCACACTCTGTGTTGGACTATTAAATGCAAACACGAGCTTGCTCTTCGACACGGATCACATGCTCCCCATAGACCTACAGCTTCACCTCGGGCCTCTACAACATCACCTCCAAACTCTCCTTGATTCCTCACTGAGGCACGATACAAAGAGTGGATGTGCTGCCTACATTTCGCAAGAATTCTTCTAACTCCAAACTTCTACAAACTTTGCATCCTATGCTGTGGTGGACAAACACATGCCAATGGCATGCTTTAATACTACTCTGCGACTTCATAGCTCGGAAATGCTCGATGCTTACCTTTTTGAGCTTCATGGCACTATTTATAGCCCAAGATAGGCCTTTAGTGGTAGGGAAAATGGAGGCACTATTCCCACGTGATTGAGAAGACCTGTCGGCATGTGCATGATTAAAGGTGGTGTATTTCCCCTGTCTCGCGGTACCTTTGTTGCTAGTGCATCAATGATGCCTGAGGCCATTATGGTGTCACATGGCTACAGTGTATTTCTCGGCTCAGCGGACAGTTTGTCATCTTCTTAGTGGCAAGAGTATCTCTGACCATTATTGACTCGTGACGCTGCAGTCTATGACCACTTTAGAGCAAATGGCTCGACACTGCTTTTACTCTTTTGGTACTAACCCTAGTGCTGAGTCGTTTGTTCACTCACGTGCTCGTTTTTTAATTTCAGGTGGGAGACTTGAAGAACATTTGATTGATTAACTCCGGTTGCTTGAGGCATATGACCGGAGACAAGGGGTGATTCTCAAATCTCGTCCCGGTGGTGACAAAGAGATACATCACCTTTGGGGACAATGGGCGGGGGCGTGTGCTGTCAGAAGGTGAGATTAAGGTGAGTGACAAGATCACTCTCGGGCGTGTTCCTCTTGTTCAATTGCTTGGATAAAATTTTGTTTCCGTGTCTCAGCTATTGGATGAGGGTTTTGAGGTGTTGTTTTCGGCCTGGTGGTTCTCGGATTTTGGATTCTCGAGGGGACCTTGTCTGTATGGTCGTTCCCGAGGGTGAGGTGTTTCGAGCTGATTTTTTCTTAGTCTTCTGGTGTTGAGCATTGTTTCTTGGCTGGTTCTTCGAGTGAGTTGTGGAAGTGGCATAGGATGTTGGGTCACTTGAGCTTCGACCTTTTGTCACGCTTGAGTAAACTCAAGTTGGTCCGAGGATTACCACGGTTGAGGTTTGAGAAAGAGTTGGTTTGTGTGCCGTGTAGGCACGCCAAGATGGTAGCCTCTTCTCATCCGCCTCTCACTGATGTGATGACTGAGCGTCCATGCGAGCTGGTCCATATGGACCTTGTTGGCCCAGCTCGTGTGTGATCTGCAGGTGAGAAGTGGTATGTCCTTGTTGTGGTGGACGACTACTCTTGGTATGCGTGGGTGTTTTTTCTTGGGAGAAAGGGGAGACATTTGGTTGTGTTTGAGATCTTGTCTTGAGGTTGAGGGACAAGAGGCACGAAGATGCCATATGAGCAATCCACAATGACAATGGCTCGGAATTCAGAAACTCTCGTTTCAAAACCTTTCGCCATGAGTTGGGTCGTGAACACTAGTTTTTTAGTCTGTATACGCCTCCCCAGAATGGTGTTGTGGAAAGGAAAAGCAGAATTTTGTGTAAGATGGCTCGGATGATGCTCGATGAGCATAGGACTCCGAGAAGGTTCTGGGCTGAGGCGATCAATACCGCGTGCTATGTTTCGAACAGGATCTACCTCAGAGTGCACAAGAAGAAAACCTGCTACGAGTTGATGCATGGTCGCACACCCAAGGTGAGTCACTTCCATATCTTTGGTTGCGAATGCTTTATCCTTTAGAAAGGGAAGAAGTTGGACAAGTTCGAGGCTAGGTCGGTCGATGGTATATTCTTTGGTTATGCATCTCATTCTAGAGCATATTATGTGCTCAATCTTGAAACTAACCAAATTGTGGAGACTTGCAAGGTAACCTTTGACGAGACACAGCCACGTAGTCAGCTTGTTTTTTAGTGTGCAGGTGATGATGAACTTGGCGAGGAGATCTTTCAGGAGGAGGATCATGAACATGGAGATTATGAAGATGGTGGAATGGTGCCTCGACTGAGCATGTTCTACTACTTCGACTACGGTGGTGGATGGCCCCTCTCCCACACCTACAACAACAAACCAAGTACAAGGAGAAGCTGTTGTTGAGGGGGAGGTAGCATCAAGGCGAGAACCTCCCCGGTGAGTACAAGTGGATCACCCAGCTTCGAGGATCATCAGCGACATGAATGAACGCACTACACGGTTGAGGGTTCGAAACAATTCTCATTTCGCTCATGTTGCTTTTGTTGCCACCTTTGAGCCCAAAGACATTGGATACGCACTATCTGATCACAATTGGGTAAATTCGATGCATGAGGTGTTGGAGAACTTTGAGAGGAACCAAGTTTTGGAATTGGTTGACCTCCCCCATGGTGTAAGCCGATTGGGACAAAATGGGTATGGAAGAACAAAGAGGGAGAGAAAGGTGAAGTGGTGAGAAACAAGTCAAGGCTTGTTCCTCAGGGGTTCAGTCAGAAAGAGGGGATCGACTACGAGGAGACCTTTGCTCACGTAGCTCATTTGGAGGCGATCAGGATCCTTCTAGCTTTTTCCGTGGCGAAAGGGTTCAAGTTATACCATATGGATGTGAAGAGTGCCTTCTTGAATGGTGTGTTGGAGGAAGAAGTGTATGTGAGGCAGCCACCGGGGTTTGAGAGTGAGAAGTACCCACACCGGGTGTACAAGTTGAGGAAGGCGTTGTATGGGTTGAAGCAGGCGCCTAGAGCTTGGTACGGTAGGTTGAGTGGGTTCCTGTTTGAGAGAGAGTTTGAAATGGGGAAGGTCGATCATACCTTGTTTCTTCTCGGGCAGGGCAGATACCCTGATTGTTTAGTTGTATGTGGATGATATTATCTTTGGTGTCTCGTCTAACTCTCTTGTTGCATGGTTTGCAGATGAAATGAGCATGGAATTTGAGATGAGCATGATGGGTGAGTTGTAGTTCTTCCTCGGGCTACAAATCAAGCAATCAAAGGAAGGAATATTTGTGCACCAAGCTAAGTACACCAAGGACATTGTGAGGAAGTTCAAGATGGAGGACTCCAAGGCCATGGCGACGCCTATGAGTATGACAACAACTCTTGATGCGGATGAGGAAGGTGAACACGTGGACCAGAAGGAGTACCGAAGCATGATCGGGTCACTCCTCTACTTGACAGCAACGAGGCCGGACATCCAGTTCTCGGTATGTCTGTGCACTCGTTTTCAAGCGTCTCCAAGGACTTCGCATCGGCAAGCAGTCAAGCGCATATTCAGGTACTTGCATCACACTCCCGACTTTGGCCTTTGGTACTCCGCGTCTTCTTCTTTGGCTCTTCATGGTTTTTCAGATGGGGATTTTGTCGGGTGTCAGTTGGATAGGAAGTCCACTTTTGGGACATGCCAGTTTTTGGGATCCTCTTTCGTGTCTTGGTCTTCTCGCAAACAGTCGAGTGTTGCTCAATCCACTACCGAGGCAGAGTACGTTGTCGCAGCTAGTTGTTGCTCTCAGCTCCTTTGGATCACATACACCATGAGTGACTTTGGTGAGGAGTATACCCATGTTCCACTTCAATGTGACAACACTAGTGCCAGAAGTGTTGCAAAGAACCCAGTGCTCCATTCCAAAACCAACCACATAGAAGTGAGGTATCATTTTCTGAGAGACAACGTAGAGAAAGGGAAGATAGCTTTGATCCATGTACCCACACATGACCAACTAGCCGATATTTTCAGTGAACCCCTAGATCAAGCAACTTTCACTCATTTGCGGGGGGAACTTGGTGTTTGTTTGATTTCTTGAGTTGGGTGTATGGGAGCTCTTTTGTAGCATATGTATAGCTTTCCTTTGTGCATTCCTTGTATTTGGCATGGCATATGTAACATGATGTATAGGCATCCTTGAATCTTAGATTGCATGCATTTTTTACCATATGCATTGGTTAGAAAAAGCTTCTCCTATATACATTGTTCACCATGGAATGATATGTATGTCTTTGTGAGCTTGTTTGGTAAGCTATGGTTAGTTTGGCTTAGCTCTTGATAATCTTGGTTTATATCCATGGTTGATTGCTATGTTTTTGAAAAATGTCACATGTATGCTCTCTTGTGAGTAAATGCCTTTATATGATCTTGACATGTTTTAGTGGATTGGCTTTGCTTAATTTGTGATTGGATAGCTTATCTTGATCATATGGGGCCAAAGGCTCATTTGCCATCATGAATGTTTAGCCCTCATGCTTTATCTTGTGGAGGGGCATAAGTTCCTTTTTGTCGCAAAGACATTTCATGTACCAAATATGAATCTGAAAATGAAATGTAAATAGCTTGGAAAATCTGCTCCCATGATGTGCTAAAATTATTTTTCTTTGGGTGCTAAACCGTCGCATGATGCCTACCAATGAGAAGTCTCATATATAGAAGTAGGCACATGGCTTGGTGGCTTTGGCATGACATGAGGTGCTTGTGGGTGTTTGTGATGGTCTTATGATTAGAATGGTCGTCCTAGCATGAAGTTTGTGTGGCTTTGCCATTTTGACATGTTTTGCTCATGTTTAGGACTTTGCTTATGAGACGGAAAATTTTCGCAAAATTGCTCAATTCCATCTTAGCTTCGTCCAATGGTTGTGAAACTTGGTGGTCATGTAGTTGATGTCATTACGAAGCTATAGAGTATTTAACTTGCTCATTTGGACATGTGTAGCATCCTATGTTGAATTTTGTCTATTTGAGAAGCTCTAGGTTGCATTTTTTGCATTTTTGGCTTGATTCATGCATTGTCAACAAGGGGGAGAAGTTTGAGCTTGATTTGGCGTGTTGCATGCATTTAAAAGGTTTCCAAGTGGTTTCAGGCTATTTTTGAGCTCGGGTTGTTTCCCAGGTGGCATCGGTCTGACTGGTGAGGGTGACCGGTCTGACCGGTCAAAGCTGAGTTAATGCAGCTGCTCTGTTTTTGTCAAGTGGTTCGCATGCATTCGTCCAGGGGAGTTGCATTAGTTCAGGAGGAGCTTGCATGTGCGCAGGGGGGAGCTCTTTGTGGTTTTCGAGCTTTGGTTTGGTGGTCTGCGCTCTTTGCTTGAGCATAGTTTTGTCTCGGATGTGTCGAGCCGTTGCCCTTTCCTAAGGGGTCTGAGACTTGCCGTCTTCAAGTGATTTTCCCTTTGCCATTCTTTGGCTTTCGATCACTTGTTGGAGTTTCTTTTTATTCGTGTCTTTTCTTTTTCTTTTCTCTCGAGATACTATATGTGTGTTGTCAATGCACTCATCAAGGGGGAGATTGAGGACCATGTGTGCTTCGAGGACCAGTGGAAGGTCGCTTCCTGGTGTGATGAGTGATTGACAACTTTGTGTGGACTGATTCTTGGCTAAGTATTTCAGGTGTAGGTTGCGACTTGACTGGTGTTGGTGCAGGTGAAGAGCAAGCGCGAAAGGTCGTGGTCGGTGAGGCCTCCAGGTGTGGAGAAGACAAGTAGGCTTTGTTCGAGGGACCCGACGGCCAGTGGAGTCAAGTGCGGGCCGCATGGTGGCAAGAACGGCAAGATGAAGTCATGGACGGTTTCTTGGTTGAGCCTCAAAACCAAGGTCGAGGCAGGACTACGTGGGAGTTGAGTCATGAGTCGCGATTGGCGGAGGCTACACCGAGTTCGCGGGGTTTTTAGTGGTTCACCAGAAAACCACTAGGTTCCTTGGTTGATCCACAAAGCCAAGACCGAAGAACCGAAGATGGAGGTGCAGCAGCATCAGACCGGTCTGACCGGTGTGCAACGACGTAGTTCGGATACTTCTAAGCGGAGGACACGCGTCGGGATCGCAAGGCTTGCGTCGAGGCTAAGCAAGTTTGCGGTTGCTGGGCATCCGTCTGATGGAGCGATGACAAAGATTTCCGAATTCTCCCTTGAGGGGCATGTATCCCTAGTTAGCTAGTAGGGTATTTAGACTTTCGGTTGCCTCCATATAACCCAAGAGGTGAGAGGATGGCAGCCAACTCTTGGAACCCTAGCTCATTTGGTTTTCCTATTTTCCCTTCCTATTTTCCCTAGTATTTCTGTAGGACTAGCTTGATATCTTCATGGTGAGATCTTGTGAGAGGCAAGGATGATTGGGCGGTAAGCTAGACCTTGTATGAACCTCTTTGTGATGTATAGATGATTCGGCGTGGTTCCTCAAGGCTTAGATATGTTGCTCCCGTTCATTCTTTTTGGTGATTTTCGAAGCCTTTTCCCGGCAATTTTCTTGGAGCGATTTCGAGGCCTTGCTCTTTGAATTTGATGGGGGATGTACGCATGAACCTTTCGTGGTTCTTTTCCCTTTGATTCCCCTCCCAAATATGTGAGCAAAGGGGATCGATTTTGGGGTTTTCAGTGTTCTAGAGTTAGAGGAGTTCTTGGCGGGATCTCTTCGATTCCTCTCGATTTAGCAAGTTTTGGTGGACCAAATCTTGGCTATAGAGTACCCATGAGGTGTTCCTACTATCCCCAAAGTCTTGTGCAAATTCGTGGAGCGATTCGAGAAATCGGGAGTTGGATTTGGGAGAGTTGACTCGCGGGCGTTGTTCATCCCAAGAGCTCAGGTCACACTGGTCTGACCGGCGCAGACTCCTGTTGAGTTTTGCTCAGGTGAATGTCTGGGTGAGTTCGCTGTTGTCCCGTGTTGCTGCTGTTTCTATTTTGGGTCAGTTTCGAGCTTGGTAGGCCTATTTGGTAGATTTGGGGTTTCTTGGCTTGAACCGGTCTGACCGATGAGCTACACCGGCCTGACCGGTGTAGGGGCCCTTCTGTAAAAGTTCCCAAGTTTCACCAGCGGGAACCGGTCTGACCGGTGGTGCTCACCGGCCTGACTGCTGTAGATCAGTGAGGCTCGAGTTGGTGTTCCGCTGCGTTCTCGGGTCCGTGAAGTTGGTTGTTGGTTCCTAGGGTCAGTACCACTCCAGTGGCTGTGTGGTCTTGGTCAACTTGGGTAGTGAGTCGAAGACGTGTGTTGGAAGCCGTGTTCATCTTGTTGGAGCCTCTATCTCCTTCGAGAAGAATTTTTATCGGCTCCCATTCACTCCCCCCCCCCTCTCTAGTCGCTGTTTTGGTCCTTCTGTCGCGAACCGGGCCCGAAACAAAGCCGGCCGGCAGCCCCGGGCCGTCGGCCCGAGCCCGGTTCGGCCCGGTTCGGCCCCGTTTCGCTCCCTGATGCTTCTCGGTCAATTGTTGACTTGCTCCCTTCTGCATGTGGGTCCTTGACATCTTTATCCGCGTGAATAGTTAGGGGATCTTGTCGTCCAAGCCTCTGTATCTTCCGTCTAAGTCCCCGGAGTTTTGTGCCTTCACGTTGTGGTCCTTGGGTCATTTGGAGTCATGTTCACCTCGAGTTTTGACTTTTGCCGGGCTTCATGATCTTCTCACAAAGTGCTCATTGAACTTCTCCCGAAAGTGCTCCTTTTAGTGCCTAAATCCTACGTAAACAACATACTCCAAATACCACATTCACAGGTGAACTTGTTACATCATTAGTGTGCCTAGTGGCGGGTTAGTTGCAAATCATAATTGAAACCAATGTATAACAAGTACTCTGGGTTGACGGAAATTCGCCGTCAACATCCCCCCCCCAATGCTTAAACCTTGCTCATCCTCGAGTAAATTTTCAATGGATATCGACATTGCCTTTTATTGTTCATACCCTGCACTTGATCACACATGAGAAAGCATAATGCTCTCCAAGTTTATATTTGTTAAATTCCATAATGTAACTAGCTTTCATGTCTATGGAGGGTAGATATAATTTAAGCTCTTTCCACAAGTAATCAATCATGCTCCACAAAACTCAAATAGGTCTTAAAAACTTTTGAAGTGAAGAATGAGGTGAATAAAAGAGCTAAACCAAGTACAAAAATTTAAACCTTCTTGCATCTTGCTCATGAACTCTCTCATCTCACAACTCTCTCTAGCCTACTTTATCTATATCCTTTCCCTCTCATGTTTTTAGGTGGAAGTGTTTTATTTGGAGCTCATAGGAAAGTTGAGACTATTATCAAAACAAGGCATGCTTCTCATGGACTTATCATGTCTCATCAAAAAGGTCATTGGAAAAATAATGTTCACAAGAAGGGGGGAGAGAAAGAACTCACACTTTAAGATAGGTGGACATGTGCAAATGGCAAAGAATAATCTCGAGACCCCCAACGAAGTCCTCGTTAACAGATTGCACATGGTTGGAAAAATGAGTATGGGTCTTGATTTTGAAGTCCTTGAAAAATCCTTAAGCAACTAGAGAACCAGGGGAGATTATTATTACTCTCTTTTTTTCTTTTTCCTTTTTTCTTCTTTTTTTTTCTTTTTGACATGTGTGAAGTGCTTTGAATTTTATTTATTTTATCCTCTTATCTTATTCATTTTTTATCTCCCCTAGAACTCTAATTTGCATAGTACCTACCTCCTCCCCCATGCTTAGACGTTTGCTCATCCCTGAGCAAAGAGGAAGTGGTGTTATGGTAGGTACCGGATGTCTTGATAAGAGGGAACTTGAATCTTCCCTTTGAAGCACCTTCTTGTGATGTGTCATCTCCATACTCAAGTGATAGGTAGGTCAAGGAGGTTAACACAAAACATGATGTTGGTTTAAAGGGTGGATATCCGGCGAGGTTTGCAAAGCGTTCGACGTGGGAGCTCACAATGCATAGATAGAATAGGCTAGCAAAAGATAAGTTACGCAAAAAATGGAATGACCAGCTTCTTAGTCACGAGCCAGAGAATCGAGCCTTGAATCAATTCACCCAACAATAAATCTTGTAATCTATGGTTGCACTCAATATATAAGGCTTTGTATAGGTAGAGCAAAATGCAAGAGGTATTAATGACAAGGTTAGCATGACTTTTAAAAGCAAAAAGTAATACGCCCTTCGACCCATCCAAAGTTGAGAGCATAAGAGAAAATATGGGTCTTTATTTTTAGAGTGAATTGCGCCATGGGTCCATGAACTATTGTCCACCACTCATCTAGGTCCATGAAATATTGTTTTGCTCATCTGGGTCCATGAACTTTTCCCACCGCTCATCTAGGTCCAAAACTATTCAAACTACCCTCTAGGAAGTTTTGAATGACAGGATTGCTGCAGTAATAATGTTTTGCTACAGTAGCAACAGCTTTGTCTTTTTCTTTTTTGTTTATTTCCGCTGAATCTTTAAAAAATCATAAGAAATCACATAAAAAATAGAAAATAGAAAATCAAAGTTTCTTTGACTCTACATGAGTGTTGATATAAAATCAGCACCTCACGCCAAGCACACAGCAAGCCGAACAAGCTGGCTTAACACGCGTTGCCGAATCCGAAACGTGCCAGTCAATTTTCCCTAAAAACTGGCAAAGGATGAAAACAGTTAGATAAAATCTGGAACTTGCCGGGTGGTACCAGACAGTTCCGTATTTACGGCTACAAAGCCAATCAAAACGATATATAGCTACAACAAGCAATTTGTCGGCAATTTAAGCATCATTCGGGAACTTTAAACATGTAAACAAGGTATAGCCGAATGCATGACGTAAGCATGATGAAAGATCGGTCTTTATCTAAACAATGTTGTAGCACGTGACCATGACCGATTATCAAGGATAAATCACAATAAAATAAATAAAGGCAAAGCATGATTATAAATTTGCAGTAAACATGCATGCATAGGCCAAAAGCACTAGTCTACCGCATGTCTAGGTAATTTCAAACCTGTCAAGCGTGGCACCAAACAAGTTAATCCACCGCATGATACGACTTGTTTGAAACCACACCACCAACCAAAAGTAGATCAATCCACCGCATGATACAATCTAAACATGTAAGGCTAAAAGCATACATTATTTAAAACTAGCTTATGAACATGTTTCGCTCGTGGCAGAATTGCCGAATACAGCTGTATAGCTGATTCGGGTTCCGTGGAGAAGGAACAAACTATGCTAGATCAACACGCTTGAACCCGCAACACGTGGCAATCTAGATTGATTCGAATTCGGATATTAAAAAGCACGTGATCCATGCATCACATCGAGTTGAAGATTTGAACATACATCATATGGATCGTAAACAAGATTAAGACAAACCTAATCAATCTAAATTGGGCAATAAGAGTGTTACATGAATTAAACATAAAAGCTGAACTCAAAGCAACACGTGGTAACTTAATGAATCTATTAGATCTTGCCAAATCTAATGGAGCTGATAACTAGCTCCAAGCTAGATCTTAGCCTACCGCATGGCTCATGATCTAACAAGAAGACCTCTTGAACCAAGCTTAAATCCACCGCATGATACTAAGCATGGTAACAAGACTACTTGCATCACGGTCTAAATCCACCGCATGATACTAGACATGATACAAGGTTGCCGGTACTTACGGAGGTCGACGGATCGATGGCTCCTCTCGAAGAACTCGACGACTCGACTAAAGGACTCGAAAGTTGGCACAGGGCTGGTTTGTTCTGAAATTGTTCGATCCCTATTACAAACACCAAGGGTTCATATTTATACCCTTGTCCTAACACGACTCCTAGTCGACCACGATTACAACATTTACTGCCTAAATTAATGCCCCGGCACCAATGTCCGTCTTGCACCTGTCATCAATTCTTTCCTTCCTTATATTCAAGCCACGTCATCACGTATTCCCGAATGCTTCCTCTTCCAAGCGCAAAACAGCCTTTCTGCCAAATGATGGCGTGCTCCCGACCGCAGGTATCTTTACCGAATGCTTTGAGGAAAATTTCCTGCCGAATGGTATTTTCTTACCAAACTCAGCCTACAAGTAAGTCTCTTTCCTGTACCAATTTTGGTGTCAACAATGAGTACATCTTCACGATGAACATACAGTATAATATAATATGCTTTAGTACAATGTTTTGGACAGTTTTGGAAAGTTCAGTGGGTGTAATCCAGAATTTTTATTACAGCCTGTCATTTACTACGTAACCAAACATTAATTAACTATTATTATTACCGTTTTAGCCTACGGTTTTAAATTTCTATTTTACGATTCTTTGTGATTTCCTATAAATTTTTAAAGATTCAGCAGAAATAAATAAAAAGACAAAGCTAGTGCTACTGTAGCAAAATGTGGTTACTGTACCAAACCTGTGTTCAAAACCGTCTGGATGGTAGCTTGAACGGTTTTGGACCTAGATGAGTCGTGGGGAAAAGTTCATGGACCCAGATGAGCAAAACAAAAGTTCATGGACCCAAATGAGTGATGGACAATAGTTCATGGACCCATGGCGCATTTCACTCTTATTTTTATCATGACCTCCACAAAAGATTAAGCTAGCATTTATGAAGACATGGTCATCATATATCAATGAGCAATATCAAGCCAAAATTATTTCATCATGGTGAGCACAAGGTGATGACAATAAACAAAAAAACTAGGTTGTACTCCTAGAAGCCATGTTCTTTAACAAGAGAGACATACAAAAATTTCAACTAAGGTTGTTGAAGGCATATAGATATATACAAGCATTTATGAAGACATGGACAAAGAGAGGGTTGAGAAATTGTTACTGTCCTTTAATGCTTGTGATGTAGCGTGCCCTCCCCCATGCTTAAGGATTGTGCCTAGCATGGAACAAGGAAGATCGGCATCCGCAGCAACCGTGATCCTTGAACTCCATGCGATCTTCTTTCGTCCACCAAGTCTTCCCCCATGCTTAGCATGTTGCTAGGCACAGAAGATGATGAACCATCTTAAAATTCTTGAAGTCCTACCGCCGTGCAAGGAGATCATCATCACATTGTTGCTTTTGTTCATCCTTCAATATCCGCCCTTTGCCACGAGCCTTGATCCCAATTGTTTCTTATCCCATCTTCTCCTCCTTCCATGTTGTCCCTTATCACTAGTTCATTTTCCACGAGTTTTTCTTCTACTTCCAGAACTGCGTATGTACTGAACCATCACTCCATTGCAAAGTGCTTGAATTATCTTTCTAACGAGTGGTCATTCATCCCGATCGGACTCCGAACAAGAGAGTTACGTCCTTTTTACTTTGTTGGTGCAACCTGTCCCAGGCTGATTTCAGAATGTGTGATGCCCAAAGATTTGGTTGTAACTTCTTGCACGGGTCTCCTTTTGTACATGTCTGAACATGTGCTTAATCTTGATGAAAACAACAGTGCTCCTATCGGGATTTTGGAGGTGTTGATGGTCTTGATTTCAGCTTTTATTACGGACTCATGGGAGTGATTCACCATGCCTACAAAATAACTATAATGCACAAAGTACCCCCGAGGTGACGGTCGGGAATACTCACCCTATGCCAACAAATCATGACATCCCTAATATCTTCACTTGTGACATAGTTGATCTAGCGAAAATCCTAATGGGTGTACGTGAGTGCAAGTGTGCATGCAAATGATAGGATGGTATAAAAACAAAACAATGTTTACGCCAAATTCTAAGCTCCATGCTTACAAAGTGGTTGCCAAACTTTCTATTCCCATAGAGATTTATTAACCAAGGTCAAAACACCATGTTCATCCCAAGATCAACAATTCTTTATAGTGCAAGAAAAGTAGGGCGCATTGTTAAGTTTATAAACCAACCAATGCAACATGATAGCTCGGGATATAAGACTAAATGATGGTGGTCTCCAATCATGTCTAAACACCATGTTTACACAAGATTGCAAAAAGTAGTAACGCATGTCGACAAGCATTAACATAGATATGAAAGCATTCATCATGAAGTTTCATAAAAAGGTCCCAAGCTAACATAAACTGGATGATGACAAAGAGATGGATGCAAAATGCAAATGCAAAAAGTTAGCACAAACAATCATTAGCAAAGTTTGAAAAAAACACTTTTGATGTGGTCTACAATAAGCAAAAGACAAAGCTTGATCTTACACTTCATACGAAGTAAGCATTGTCAACAAGGAAGTCACCCATCAAAAATAATCAATCAACCAAACTAACAAGGTTTAAGGGTAGGTTATGTGTATCCTATATTTCTGGCTCAAACAAGGATTTTGAAGAGAGGAATTCAAGTATAGAAATTCTAACTAAGGTGGTGCTAGAGTCTTTCCACAAACCTATGGTTTAAGGATGTCTATAGGTAGGAGAAGTTTTTATAAGGATTTTATGGGGAGGCTAGTCAAAGTGTTTAATTAGAAAAGAGGGAAGGGATAGACTTGTTCAACCCGGAGGGTGACAGCTCCCGGTCAACTCAAGCAATTCTACCTCTATTGGCAATGGTTTTTGGTGGGGTTATAGGAAGGTTTAGGTTGGTTGGACAAAAAGTTAGATCAAATCAAACATGCGGTGCGATGCAAGGTGGATGAACAAAATGATATGAAATGATATGCAGTGGTCTAAAACAAAAACAAATGTTAGCCTAAATTAACCAGCCACAAGTTTAGAATCAAAGGACGGTGCCAACTTCATATATCTCTCTAAAAAGACACAAAAGAAAAAGACTCTAAACTCTAATAGGGACACAAAAAAGGTCTACAAGTTTTCCAAGATCAAATAACAAAGCGCTCCCTCAGTAGCAATTAGAACATACAACATGGTGTTGTGGTTTTTATTAGAGCAATGGTACAATGTTACTTGATGGCTCGATTAAAGAGCACAATGTAGGACAGGGATATTCACCACGCTGCGTGGTGGATATTATTAAGCACGCACGACCGTGACTCTCTCGTGCTCCGGTGAGGTAAATTACTTCCCCCGTGTTTATTCCTCGCTAGATCTCAGAAGTAAAATCGACATAGGTAGGCTAGACGATACCGTTTTTGTATTTAATTGATGTAGATCCGGTGGTGAGATTGGGCGCCGCCGTTTCTCCATGGGCGTCGTCATGTCTTCCGTCAATCATGCCGATGTTCTCCATGGGCGCCGCCGTGTCCACCGTCGACCGTGCCGCCGATCTCCATGGGCGCTGCCGTGTCCAACGTCAACCGTGTCGTCGTTTTTCCAGGATCTTTTTATGCAGCAGACACCACCCGTGCTCGTACTGTGTCTTCCACGTCGGCATCCCACTACAGCATGTTGGTTCCCGGCGTGTGCGCCGCCTGCTCGTTGCCTCTCTGGTGAGGCCGTGATTCCCATGGCTGGTGCAGAGACGATGAAGGAAAAAGGTTGGAATTGAGGTCGTCGTTGGTGTTGATTGATTTGTTCACAAATTTCGTGGGGGATAAATTGCATTGACCAAAGGGGATTGACAGATATGCATCGAACGACTAGTCTATAACACGCTAGGAGCCAAATGGGGGGTGTTGGTGTTGATTGTTTCATTCACAATAATTTTGTTCCCAATAAATTGCATTGACCAAAAGGGATTGATAGATATGCTTCGAAGGACTAGTTTGGGGAGTAAAAAACTTAGGGCAGTCCCAATGGTGTATTTATAGTGGTTTCTATCCCTATTAATTGATCTGCCGCCTAAGCAAAAATTTAATGTGTTGGCCTTATTAATGAAGAAAGAGAACAAAATTTGAAGAAACCATTTCCTCATCGAGCTCCTCACGTGGATCAATGCACCAAGAAACTGCAAAATCACCATTGGGAGGAAACCAGTAGGTTCTATATGCTCCGTGCTTCGTGCTGCACCAATGGGAGATTGAGATAGAATACTCTAATATTTATTACGTGAAGACTCTACCATTGTGTGAGATAGTTTCTACCAATAACTTTTGCTATTATATTTTCTTGGACTTCCCATGTAGTTTCTATCATTGGGAGTGCCCTTATAGAGTAGTAGTTTTAATTTGTGTTGTACCAATGGCGCAAATCAGGGGTATTGTATTTATTGTGTATCAATGGCGCAAGTCAGGGGTTTTTGAATGAATAACATTACTGAGAAGAATGAATGTATTTAATGGTTTGAAAAAAGTGGTTGGAATTGTGGTCGCCTGTCACCTCTGGATCATTGGATTGTTCTATGTACATTAATTTGGTGTGCAATTCATTGCATGGGCTGACGCATTGAATGATATACTTCGAAGAAACATTACATAGTAGTACCATCTTCATTCGCATAAAGTAAATATGACATGTGATAGCTGAATTATGGGTTTTTGGGAGTAAAAAATTTTGAGGAGTACTGACTTTGTTACAGGATGTATCTGGGAGATGAGTCATGGTAGTAACAATGTCGAGGGGTAGTGATTTACTTTTTTCATGCGAGGTTGAACAGTTATATTTACACTAATTTGGTGAATCATTTCAAGTATTTTTTTCACGCTGAGGTGGAGTAAATATGACATGTGGTAGATAAATGATAGGTTTGTGAGTGTAAAATATCACGAGGAGTGCTGACTGTGTCAGGATGTATGTGCCAGGATGTATCTGGAAGATTAGTCATGGTAGTAAAAGGGCGAGTGATATATTTCTTTTTCGGGTGAGGTTGAAAATCTTAGTGCATTCTTCTTCAAAACGTCGACTGGGTGTGGGTGGATTTAATTGTGGGGAAAATAGGGAGTTTTTACCCGAAGTGGAAAAAATATAGTGAGTGTTTGCCTGCAGTGAAAATTTTCTATTTAAACAATTTTGTTGGATAAAATTTGAAAATTGTGCAATTGTTGCGCTCGGTTATGAACGTTTTGGTCGACTTGTGGTGTATTTGTACAAATCGCAGAGCAAATTCACTCTCCTTCGTTCGTTTGAAGATAATGTAGCATGTGGTACACAAATGATGGGTTTTTGAAAGTAAAATAATGCGGAGGAGTACTAACTTTGCACGGTGTCCCCTGAGGATGAGACCTGTGAGTAAAGATGTGTGAAGGTGGGGGTGTTGGGTGTGGGAGTAATTTACCCAATTTTGTTCATGAGAAATATAAATCTCTCGTCTTTTTTGAGTTTCAGATGTCGGCGAGGCGTAGGGGAATGAGATTTGCGAGAAAACTGTCAGGGAATCAATCCGCTCGAACTGCATTTGATTTTTTAAACCTGAATTTGATGCTTTATGCTGAATTTTTTCCGTCGGGTAGAGTTTACGCATTTTGCGCTTGTTGCGCACATGTCAACAAGTATTGGTGCACTTCCTGTTTCGACAATGGAATTTTTTATTCTATTTTAAACTTCTAGCAGGCGAGATGCCAGCATGAAGTATATGTTTTAGGTTTCTTTGACATGTGCCATCAATGTATATTGCAGAAGTGTGCAACTGGTACAAATTTAAATTACTTCATATTCCTCGGCTAGTATACACATGCCTATACGCCGTTACAAAACCCAGATGTTTTTTCTGTGTTGGTTCAGTCTGGGGAGGCTGTGCATTCACTGGCCCACGGCTTTTGCTGTCAGTAACACTGTATTTTCCAAGTCTTGTTTGGCTCGTGACAATGGGACAAAGTGTGAATTAGGTGTTTTTTTGTTAGTATTACTCATGTAAACGTCACAAGAAATGCTAAAAGTATTGTGTTTACAATAAGGAATTCATAAACTTAGTGATTTTTTGACTTTTGAATGGTGAAACATGAAAACTAGCATTGAATGTCTCATCGATTGGTACAAATATGGTTCCAACTTAGAATGAGTGAAATAAAAATGACCTGAAAACATAAAGATTTATTTTATTCATGACCCGGGAAAAATGAGGGTAATCAAAACTCATATTCTTCATAGTCGTCGCTTTCTGAGTCGCTGACCATAGCAAATTCATCTTGCAGTGATCGACACAGGTTGCTTGCTCTCGCTTCTTCCATTGCCTTGTCCATTGCACTTGGTCTGCCTCGCTTCTCTTTGGTTGTAGTAACTTGGCCATCCTTTGGGCGTTCTTCAGGTTGTCCGGGCAACTTGCCACGTTGTGACCAAGTGCTAGACCACAGTAACAACAGTTTCTAGTGCATTGCTTACGACCTCGTGCTCCGAGAGTCCTTGTCTCGACTGGAGCGCTCTCACCGCCTTTGACCCTCGATCGCGGTGGAGGTAGGGCACTGATCTCACTTACACTTGCTTGGCATCGGTGTATAGGAGGTGCATGGACTTGGATCGCAGGCCTTGAATCTGGCTGACCATGGCTATCTGTGGATGCTGCTGAGTTTCCATTGAATATGTCAGCATCGTCGTCAACAAGTATGGTTGTCGGTGCAGCGGTGGTGTTGGCAACCTTGTTCGGCCCAATATATGTTGGTATCCTCTCTAGCTGCTTCCTAAGATCTTCAATCACCCCTAAGCCTTTATGGAAACCAGAAGATGACATCGTGCCTGCATGTACAGCCGCCGTTGCCTCCCTCATCATTGTTGTGTGTCTGTACCTTTGTGTCTCCCTGTCTGGACTCTGCATCTTGACATGGTTTCTGTCAAAGTGGAGTCTTTCCTTGCAAACTTGGTGAGCCTTTTGAGAAAGTAATGCGTAGGGAGCTTGTCAACGTTTGATTGCATCAACCCACGCATGTCATGCTCACATAACATACCTGTTAGAAGACCAAGAACAAATCAGTGAAAGGTGACAACTTGTGGTTGTAAAAATGAATAATGAGTAAAAAAGAGACGGTAGACGCATTACGAGTGTGCTCCATCGACCTACACTCGCATTGATACACTTCATTAGTTCGGTCAATCATGACCCTGAACTAGTGTTGCCCCCATGTAATCTTGCTAGATCGATTCGAGTGCTGGACGAGCCAGTGGTTGGGCCCTCATCGGTGTCAAGTACACAGTGGAACCTTGTTGCAGCATTAGCAGTCTTGTTAAACTGAAAGAAAACTTGTCTTGTGTATAGTCTTGCCGCCTGTTCCACAAAGCCCCAGTTGCCTTCTGGTACATTATTACTCTGTACAGACATTGGGTGAACATGCGTTTGCAACTCAATGAAAAATCAAAACTTTGTGTTGTGGAGTAATAACATAGTGTTAGTATAACTTACCATGCCTCCATATGCTTTTGCAGCCTCTGCTTCACTCCTGCGCTGGATGAAGTGCAGAATCTGTTTCGGTAACATGCGCAAGCTGGTATTTCCCCCAATCACCTCACTCTTGACCATATTATTTGCACTCTCACTCCTCTGCGTGGATGTCATCCATCCACAATAATCAGCTTTGAAGAATGCCTTCACCCAGTCCAGTCGGTTTCTGTACAAAGTGTTCATCGTGGGATCCTTTTCTAGTCCGTATTCAACAATCATCTCACGTGGTTTATGGCTGAAGACAACCTTTCTGTGAAACCCTCATGTATGGATGCGAGCTCATTTAGTTGAGGTTGTACTTTGTTTGTCACGTGACACCTGCACAGCCTGTTTCAGGGAATTAAGTTTTGATAGCTTCAGCCATAGCGGGATCCTCATCTACACCGTAGGAAGGGTATTAAGAAACAATGGTAATTAATGCCGCATGTATGATGTGCGTGCAATTAAAAGGGAGTGATGAATGGAAAACAAATGGTGATGTTAATCATACCAGTGAGGATGCATCTCATCTTCTTTGCGCCCGTTATGCACAGTTTGAACGACCGGAATAGCCATTCAAATGTCTTTGTGGTTTCCTGTTGAAGCAGGGCAACACCGAATATGGTGTTCTGGTGGTGATGGTTGGAACCAACATACATTGCGAGTGGCAAGTTGTAGATATTTGTCTTGTATGTGGTGTCAAAGGTGACGGCATCACCAAAGTCAGCATACACCCCCTGCATGGCTGCATGCTTGCATGGCTCCAGAAGAGGTTCTGTATTACTCCTTCATCATCACATTGGAAATCCTAGAAAAACTATGGATTCTGTTCCTCGCATTCCTTGAAGAAAGAAACCAGTTTGTTTGTCATCGGTGCCTCGCCCCCTTGCTGTCGCCGCTCTCCTAGTAGTGAAACACGATGCAATAGAACGTAAATACCAGAGACGGGGTGAAGTAGTAATCAAAAATAGAAGTAAATGGGAATTACTGCTAATGTACTGCAGCTAGTTTGTATGACCCATGTTTGTTAAATCTCTTATTTATAGCTATCGATACAGCGCTTTTCAGTCTGACTATTTTGGGAAATAACATATGAAAATGTGTACCAGATTAGGGTGTCATGATGTAGTACATAATACTGGTGTAAAATCTACACTAGTTCGACGATGACTTGGTATTATAAATATGTGACAGATCGAGTGTGTTACTGCTTGTGGTCAGCAACAGCTATAGCAAAAAAAATTAAGCTAAAGGGTACACTCATGGTCACTGGAGTAAATACAACGTGCTGTGACCATTTGAAAAGCATATGATTGTTGCAGGTAGTAAATATCTGTGCACTGTATATTTGGTACGAGGCAATATACCATTTTTAGTTGAGTTTAGGCATGATGTGGGCTACCAACCCTAAAAAACATGCGGGGATCAAATGGAGTATAAATAGCTAAATTATTAAAAATAGAAAACACATACCTATTTTTTAAGTCACGTTGGGTCATCGGCAGGTTGTGCCCCCCCCCATACATATCACTCAGAAGTGTAGTCACACAATGCCTAGGGACGTCACTTTCATGGAGATGGTCCATGTATTCTCATCTGTTGTAACACGCGTTGTGACTCTGCCATTGGGTTATTGTGGTCAAGCCGTACCTTTTCAATCCTGACCTTCCCCAGGTACTCATTGTCCATCTCTTCAACGTATTTCAGCTTAATGTATACCTTACACCCTGTCTTCTTTGAGAACTTATTTCTCACCCGTTGCTGATCAGGCTTGTGGAACTTCGAGCGACCAGCCATCGTGCACGGAATCTCACGTACCGATAGCTTGCTCCTGTCATACCTAATTGGAAACCCACATTTTTCCTCATAGCGCCTGAAAAACTCATACGCATCCTCCTCCGAGTCAAAAAACATGCCGTCTGTTGGAATCATGTCTTTTGGCATGGAGGGGTCCTGTGTACCAGACGAGGATGGAGGGACAGCATATTAAAATGATTTCTAAAAATAAAACCATAATTTCTATTTAAAATTACTCCTAAAAGTTTTCTAAAATTACCTCTAAAACAAATATAGTATTGCTAACAATATTCCTGCATGGGGATATAAAAACTAGAATTTCTAAAATTACTCCTCAAAGTTTTCTAAAATTACCTCTAAAACAAATGTTGTACGTGTAACAGTATTTCTAACTAAAAGTAGTATTTCTAACAGTAGCCCTAAAATTATATGTTGATTCTTTTTTAAAAGTAAATCCATTATTTAAATCATTGATTAAAAGATATCTAAGAAAAATATAGTATTCCTATAACTATCTCGAAAATAGTTTCCAGACTAAATCTATTATATGTATATAACTAACTTGAGGATCGACTGCTTAGTAGAGTACATACATAGAAGTAATTATCCATATGCGGACACTGATGGGTGCGTACATGTGTAAATGGTTGTCCCTCAGCCGGGGTCGCTATCTCCAAATCCTTGAGTGTGACCGGCAGGGTGATGAGCACGTGCATATCTCCAGGCGCTTGCTCAACGAAGTCGTGGCGGCGCAAAAAAGGCGATGATATGGTGGACGGAGACGGGTCCGTCACTCGAGACTCATCGATAGATGACTGCCTCAGATGTTTTGGGCTTGCTGGGTCTGTGTGTGCGGTTTGCTGAGAAGGTCCTGCAGTACGTGGCAGAGGCTGCTGATTGGTGGGACTTGCAGTGGGCGAATGGTGGCGAGATGGTACAGTTTGAAGGTGGGATATTGAAGTGGGCGCATGGCGGCGAGATGCAGTGCCGGCAGCACGGAGGCGTTGCTTGCGGACGGAGCTGTCTTCGTGGGGGCGACCCATTTTGCTTTGGAACTTGATGGATTGAGGGTGTGCGTGGGGGGGATACAGACTAGCTATTATATGTTGTCAAATTGAGACATGTGTGCCGCTAATCCCGCCTCATTACATTCCAATTCATGGGTTGACCGTATAGTAATCGGTGGTGCTTATATTTGAGCAAGATAAACGTTGTAATGAATCAGAGGTAATGAATGACCGGTGGTGGGGGCAATTCCAGTGATTGGAAACAAATTGATTGGACTGTTGTGGGAGATGGGTCTGTGGACCATTATGTTGCACCGTGATTGATAATTAGATTTTCATGATGGTGAGTACAGCGGGGTGATACTGACCTATTAATATTTTTCATTGATTCTGCTTGTCAATAAATTGATTAGATTGTAGTGGTCAAGGCATCAGTTAACCGCGATGTTGCACCGTAATTAATAATTAGATATTCCTCGTGGTTAGTACATCGGTAAAATACTCATATGTGAAATATTTTCGTGAGGCAGCCCCTACTTTGATTTTGCTTGGAAGTAAATTGATTGTGTAATAGTGGGTGAGGCACTGGTGAGAATAGGTTTTGTACAGAAAAAATATTTCAGTGGTAATTGGCGCATTTCTCATATACGAAGAGTAAGAATCATTGGTTCATTATGTTTTTATTACGTTGGGTTGTGGGAGAATAAAATTGCGAGGGAAAATAGCAAATAATCCATCTATTCCAACTAATAACTGGGTTGTCTGTTTATGTAGGATAGTAATCAGTAGATTTTTTTCATGGTAGTTAGTGTAGTGGGAAAATACTACCGTGTTAATATTATATAGTGACACTCTATATCGTTGGTCTTTATTCGGGAAAGCCATAGGGTGCGATTACTACTACGTGCACAAGTAAAAAGGCGCACACTTGTCATTGTTACTACTCCAATGTGCCAGTGGTTTTTGTGACACATTATTACTACTCCAATTTGTCGTCTTTTCGATTTTATAGATTTGTAATAATGTAAACATTGGCTCTACGAGGTTGCGGGAGTAATCGGTGGACCATCCCGTTATGGGGGGAATGGAGATGATTCAAACGTTAACTATTGGTGGACTGCAGAAATCATCAATTGTGGTTGGTTGGCTCGCTCTAAAGATCCCATGGGGTGCCTAGGAACGAATATTGGGGGTTGTACCTTTTAACATTGATGTTTTAACATTTTAATGTCTATAAATGGTAATTAATGCTGCATGTATGGTGTGCGTGCAATTAAAATGGAGTGATGAATGGAAAACAAATGGTGATGTTAATCATACCAGTGAGGATGCATCTCATCTTCTTTGCGCCCGTCATGCGCAGTTTGAATGACCGGAATAGCCATTCAAATGTCTTTGTGGTTTCCTGTCGAAGCAGGGCAACACCGAATATGGTGTTCTGGTGGTGATGGTTGGAACCAACAAACATTGTGAGTGGCATGTTGTAGATATTCGTCTTGTATGTGGTGTCAAAGGTGACAACATTATTACTACTCCGTTATAATGAGGTTTTGCGATAAAAATATTTGGAGTGGTAATTGATGCACTTCTCACATACGAAGAGTAAAAATCATTGGTTCAATTTGTTTATATTACACCGGGGGTGTGCGGGATTGAAATTGTGAGGGAAATTGTCAATTAATGCATCAGTGATAACTGGGAATGAAATTGCGAGGTGTTTGATTTTTATTAGGTTTGTAATCAATAGATTTCCATGATGGTTAGTGTAGTGGGGAAATACTACCATGGTAATATTCTATAGTAACACTCAATATCGTTGGTCTTTACTCGCTAAAACCACGGCGTGGGATTTTTTTACTATACGCACCAGTGAAAAAGTGCACATGTGTCAATATTACTGCTCCAATGTGCCGATGTTTTTTGGTACACATTATTACTACTCCAATTTGTCACTAACTACCACCATGTGTGGTGGTAATATTTGCTATGAAGGGGTGGCAAATATGTCTTTGTTATGCAGATTAGAAACTGATGGATATGCATGGTAGTGATAATATTGGGCTCCCACGATGCGTCAGAAATGATGTATTAAATAGCAGTGACTTCCGCGTTTATGAATGATTATTTATAAAGTAATATGGGAAGGCATAATTTAAACTCTGTTGACCGACACATACATGGTGGTGTGTATTACATTTGGTGCACTGTGTGTCACAATTTGGTGTTGAGGAAATGGTGCGGATTATTGGAAATGTGGTTGCCACGGCGGAAAGGCGCTAATCTTCGTGGTTTGGTCCAACATCTCTGTGATGCATCCCAAATCTTGCAAGCAGGTCCCTAATTTGAAGTTCCTGACCGGCAACTATGCTTCTAGGGACTGCATCTTCCTCTTAAGCTCCCTGATCTCGACTTTAAGCTTCCAAACCTGTGGGTGACATTGGCAAGTTGGAATTGCTTTTTTTGGATGCATCGATATGTAGTTAAGACGGTTTGTACCTGTGGGGCTGATTTGTTGATGTACCTTTTGTTGCTCTCTGAAACTCCATCTATCTTGCGAAGGAACTCTTCATGATGTAGGCGCTCGATGAACTTCTCCATCTGGCGGTCTGGCCGCAACTGTCCAGGTATGTAGTCTTCCAGTTGACGACGACGTAGGAGATCCATGTTGGCTAGTAGCCCAAGTAGACCGCATTTCTCTATATATATAAAAGCACACGAGGGCATTGACACGCATGTGCTAGCTGGCACCCCAGAAAATCCAGCAACGCTAATGGCTTTACAACTACCACCATCAAAAAGTTGATTAGAAATTTATAGCATGTTTATCATTGTGATGCACTGTATCGTTGGTCTTGATTCCAAATATCAATATTCAAAAAAAGGATCATGTGTATCACTGATCATGTATTACGTAGTGCTCCATGTCAATTTCACAATGTAATGATTGGATTGTGTTGAACTGAAAAACAAGCGTTGGTAGTTAAATAATTGAAGATGAGTAGTTCCCATAACTTATGAAGTTTTTCTGCTTTGCTAAAATTCTAAGGCATTCCGATGATCACAATAACCCCCATATAGAGAACAATAAGGTTGGATTTGCATGCTGCATGAAGCCGGCTAAAAATCTTCTACAATCAGTGCAAAATCTCATATGCTACAATAAATGCAAATCAATGGTTGAGCCTGATTTAGATAAATGGCAGTATTTAAGAGGAAAAATATAACGGTAGAGTGGCAATTGTATCACATGATGTGCACCAAAGAATGAATTTTGGTAGTGAAAAATATTAAGTAGAAATTCACGCATTGTCCCGTATACAAGGAGTAAAAAGCATTAAATTATGGAGAAGTTCATTTTATTGTGTGGGGTGTCATATCACCAGAGATCCTCAGTTGTGTTTTGGTTAGTAAATTCGTGTGATGTAAATGTGGTAATTATTCATTGTGGTAATTATTCACTACCGCGGATTGATTTTTTCATATCACCAGAGATCCTTAACTTTGTAACCGGTCGCTGCAAATGTGGACTTTATGGTTTTGTAAATTGTAGTAATGTAATCATGGTATTTTTGAAAAATCTGGGGGTGAGGGGGTAAGTAAGCATCAGACCAATTGGGGAACCTGATATTATTTCGCCAATACTGGTTGCAGCAGTAGTAGTAAAACTGGTAGCTACATTAGTGTGAACGGAACAAAAGGAGGTACTAGCATGAAAACATTCCCATCACAGGTGCATATATGACACTGGTAGTAGCCGCCCATACGTAAGGCAATGAAAGATCTTGGTCAACGCGTTGAGAGCAGCTCAGGATTGGACTCCAGCCTCTCGGAAGCTCTCTATTTCTGGAGGGAGCTTTGCTATAAGGTTGAGTTGGTGGAAAAACATGTAGTGCAGCATTTCGGCTCTCACTGAAGCTCCATCTTCCTGGGAATGAACACAAGGTGTAAGCATACTGATAATGGTATTAAAATGTTGTGGTGGGGAAATGGTGTAATTCGCAGGTACTTACGACATCTAAACCTGTAGGCAGCTGCACGGTCTGCCTGTCGAAAAGTTCAAGTAACTTGAAGACAAAAGCTGCACAGTCAACCTTGGACTGTGTGATGAATGGAATCACAGTCCTTATGCGCCTCCAATTGGCAAAGTTGGGGAAGGAGCGTTTGCTGATAGTCTGTAATGCATCATTAAGACGATTTTGTATTAAGTTCATGGTGGGCTGGTCGTGGTTGTGAGTGAACTTCATTTTTAATCTGGCGTAATCAAGCGAGTCCATAACGTAAATTAGTGACCATTGGATGTTGATGCAGTATATAGATAAATGCTCGCGGTGGAACATGGCAAGGTGGATCTGCGACAGTATAGGGGTGAGTGAGAGATATTTACAATTGCAGGATGTTGATCCAAGAAATCAGCGAGCGGATACTAGTAAAAAGTGGAGGTTGATAGAAACTAACCAACTTTGCTTTTGACAGATCCGTACGAGGTAGAATTTGACACACACGATTTACAAGGTTATCCATGTTAAACTCCCCGCCAGAAGTCCCCAGATCGTGTCCCTCTGGGTGCAGCAACATCTGCATCAATGACATGGACTGGTGAAGGCATGTGTAAAATGGGAGGTTTAGGCTAAGTGATTCAGAGTGTGAGTGACATACGCTTATACGTGGGTCGAGGAATATCCTATAACCATAGCAATCTGGGTGATGCACTTGGTCGTCGTATGCCAGACAATTGACACAGTCGTCCATCAGTTGGGCTTGTGTTAATCCACCATGAGCGAAACACTTCGTGGTAAGCTCACCGTTGTATGATACAACATCGAATTGCATTAGCTTGATACTGTACATGGAAAGCAAATGTGACAGTAAAATATGTGAGTAAAAATAGGTGACAACGATATCAGAGGGTGGTGTATGTTGGAAACTTACATTGAGTACGGTGAGTTATCTGCACATATCATGTGCATAAGTTGATTTTCTTGTTTGGGATCAGCAAGCTTCCTTGGGCGGCCAAGTTTGAGAGGCTGCAAGTGGTCTGCTGGCAGCTGCTTGATCGCCCGCTTTTTTTTGGTGATATCACATTTGATTGTGATACATGAGCAGATATCCTGGTGCCAGGACGTTTTCGCCTAGTGGGGATAAGCCTGGTTTTGATGCTTGTGGTTTTCATGATGGTTGCTACATTCTCCATCTCCCCATGGGCAACAAATAACTCCTGTGTCGATTTTTCCTACGAATCGTTGGGATTGAAGTAAATGGACAAGTCAGTGGAATTAAAAATGAATATGTTCTTACTAAGTTGATGATATGGGCTGACCCTTGCCTCCTGTTTCTCGGACCCATCAGATGGGGTAGTGACTTTGCCAAGAGTGGAGTGTTTCTGTCATTTAGAACGAGAATTAAGGTTTATAGAGTGTAGTGATGAATTAATAGTATAATGGAGCGGGTTTAATGTGACAGACCTCCCGAGTGGATGCATCCTCCACGGCGAGTATTTCGTTGTAGTTATCATTGCGAGCAAGGTTTTGAAGGAGGTGGTCTATGGTTTGTGCAAGGCATTGTGGGGATCCTGCACACAAATGAGTAGCCAACCCAAATAACATGGGAAACAGATAGGTTACTAGGTTGCACCTAGATCTGGTGGACATCCTCCGGCGGCACCAACACGAGCATTGTTTCGTTTCTCGGGGTTATCATCACTTCTTCGTTTAGACTGCATGTTAGTTCCTTGCTCAGGTGTTTTAGCAGCAGGTCCTGCATGTACAACATTGTCCGGAAATATAAAGGGTAGTCCATAGTAACCCCAGCAAAATATACTACGAAATTAACAGGTTGTGACATGACTGTTAGATTGTAACTATCGGTAGAGTTCTGAGGTGTGGGGTTGAAGTCGTGAAACTGCCCATTGTCGAAGCTAAATTCGAAACAACCCGAGCCAACGGTAGTGTATCCGGTGTCATCTGTTACAGAATTGTAGGAGTAATTGGTAGGTAAGGTAGCAGAAAGAAAAATATTTGGGCGCCAGATGTCAAAGGGGGGTGGTGTTTACGTGGATGAGTAATATCAGCGGGCAATGTTGCCTTCGGATGAGATGTCACATCAGGGGATGTTGTGCGTTTGGCAAACTGTTGGGCTGGCAGCGGCTCAGGCGCAGGTGCAGGGCCTGTGATGTGACAAAGTAGGAGATCAGTTAGATGGTTATTGACTGCCCCGGCTGGATAGGAAAATATGTACAGTCAATGTGTGATGAGGATATCCAACAATAAATTGGAAAAGGGGAATAACCCAAAGGTGCAACAGATTGTTACCAAATTTTGGTGCGGTAACCACAGATACAGATCCTGAATGGGGTGCTTGTGCCGAACCTACCAATGGAGAACGAAAAAGACGTGGGTTAGCGCGTGTAGGATAAGTTGCAGACAGACGCAGCATGGGCAACACACGAAGGGAGTAAACACACATGAGGCATATGGAGCAGTAAATATACGTGTGGATGTCAAGGTAGCAAATGACTGTGTGCATTCTAGGGGTTCATGTGCCCCAGCCTGTGTACACAATGGATTGAACTCAGCGCTTGAGATGATGGGTTCTTCAATCGGCAACTCCCTGTCTGTATCATCTTGTATGCCTGCAGCAGGGTGTGGAAAAAAGTCAAAGAAACAAAAGAGGTAGTGAAGCAACCATGTTGGGTATTAATTCTTTTTGTTTGGCATGTGTGTACCTTGTGATGGCTGTAGTGGAATAGTATTTTGCGTGGCTGATGTTCCATGTGAGTGTTCGACATTTGGCTCGACGCACTCATCTTCGTTGGCATCACCTTCCGCTTTGTTATCTGATTGTTCAACACAGTTGGCAACAGGAACTGTGTGAGCTGAGTTTGAACCATCATCTAGCAAGGCTTTGACATCAGCAGCAAACTTGGCAACCCTATCACATGTGGCTTGATGAAGTGCACAGAGATCTGTGTCAAGGGCTGCCACCAAATCAGTGATATTTGCGCGCTGCCGTACTATTACCTGACCAGTGTATCCCTGCAATAGCTCCTTCATCAGGGGCATATGATAGGGGGCTGGTGGAGAGGAGGCACATGTGCCAGAGGGTACATCACAGCCAGACGTGTGCACTGGTTCTGTCTGGTTGAATGGCTGCATCAAAAAAAATGAGGTGAGAAAAAAGGGGGTGCACATATATAGAGCCTGCATTCGGGTTGGAGTGAAACTCATTGGCAGAGACCCATATTGTGTTCTTCCTTGGTCGTCCTTCCACCGATCAGCAAGTGCAATCGCCGATACCTTTTCCTTGGTGAACAATGCAGCCCTGGGTGTACGCGATCTGTTACCATGGTTCAACTTGTGCATTAGGTTGTCCAGGTAGTATATCTGGAAACAAACAAGTGTAGAGTTATGAAGGAGTAATTTAATGCATGTAGGTTGAATACAGTTGTGCCAGATAGTGACTTACAGTAAGGAAAGGTGGGCAGGAACTAAGGGATGGGTTATGAGAGCTTTCACCACGCTCATTCCAGGATTTAGCTGCAGACTGGAGATTGTTGAGCATTGCTTGCTGCCAGTCAACATTGCGAAAATTTTCCCAGTCCATTGTTAATTCCACCTCTGTGTTGCATACATTGATGGAAGTCATTGAAAACAGGAGTCTGTTGAACAGTATGAGGAAGAAGCACTTTCACCACGCTCATTCCAGGATTTAGCTGCAGACTGGAGATTGTTGGGCATTGCTTGCTGCCAGTCAACATTGCAAAAATTTTCCCAGTCCATTGTTAATTCCACCTCTGTGTTGCATACATTGATGGAAGTCATTGAAAACAGGAGTCTGTTGAACAGTATGAGGAAGAAGCACCGTATTGACAGATTATCAACCTGGTGTTCCCGAAGTTTGGCCCTGAGGCGGTCTATGGTAATGGCTGATGTGCAACCAAGGGCCGCTGCTAGTTTGGCTCCTTCACATTCACATCATTATATGAGTGCTTGGGTGGGGGTGTTGTGCCTGCTGGAACGTCGAGAACAGTCCGAATAGCATGCTTGTCGAGGGGGAGTGTAATGTTGGGGGAGGCACGAAGCACCATATTGAGTATATCAATCTTGGATAGCAGCCACTTGTACAGTTCCCTGGTCCTAATGGCATCAATTGTGATTTCAAGAATTTCGCCCCAGCCAAGGTCACATATCTTTTGCCTCTGATCAGATGACAGAATTTTTATTTCCTCAATAACATCTTTTGGCGAGCAACGGCAGCATGTTTTCCCAGTTTTCTTCGGATCATCCTATACATAATTAAAACAAGATCGGTGAAAACATGAGGGATTTGCAACAAGAATGGAAAGGGGTGTGTAGGAGATAACAAGCAGCTAACCTCGTTGACTTCACCGATTGTGGGCATCAATTTACGTCTGGAACTTGTCAGTTTGGAGGTTGATGCATCACCTGCGTTTACACCCAGCCACCTTACCTTGGTCGCCCCACTTGCGGCTGAATGTCCTGCAGCAAGCATGGGTGGTTTATCAGGTGGAGTGACATATGTTTTAATGGTACTGCAAACAATAAATCAACTGATGTACTCACGTCGAGGTCATTGTCTTGTGTAGGCAGATCCCGAGAAGGCGGGGGTCTGGATTACCGGATGGTGCATCGGTCACTTTAGGAGTTGGACCTGTTCATTTCTACACAGCTCTCTTCACCGGGGTATTTACTTGCACACGCTGTCCTGGAGCATCCATTGCAGACCCTGACGGTTTTTGCTGTACATGGGCATCATCCTGGGAAACAATCAAGAAAACGAGTGTCACATGACAGGATTTATTTTACTTTTATTTGTACATAGACACATGACAGGGATTTAGCATGATGTAACTGTTTTAAAATATATTCGAGAATTCCTAGCTGTTGAGACGAAGTAGTTACTACAATTCAGCATCAACCTGTACTTTTCAGCTTTATTTGAACCAGCCACTTTATGCTCTCGGCTGGTCAATATGTTTAAGCTATTACTTAAGTAGTTCCACTTAAATAGTTCCACGTAGTGTAACAAAGTAAATAGGCTTCATTTTACTTCTATTTTATCTGAAAAATAAAAATTACTACCAATTACCACAAAAGTATAACCAATGTAGCATAATAAACTCAAAGCAAGCTAAAAATCTGGATATAGTTTGTTGATGCAACTCAATGAAGCCATCACAGACAGATGTGTGGTGGGATCGACTCAATGGAGCTAAAATTTTACTTCAATGAAGCTAAAAAATCATCGGGAAGACAGACTTGAGTGCACATTGCAACTAGCAACTGTAGTGGGAGTAGCATGTCAAAGATCGAAGCTAGCTGATCTGTCACACCCGGTTTCAAAAACAAAACCAAGTGCTACCTATATGTATGCCAGGATTTAGTTTCATACATATAGTGACATCATTAGTGAATAACAGAAATAATATCATGTAAGAAAAAGAGATTATCAGAGATTTACAACGGAATCCTGGGGAAGCAAAGGCTCTAAACTTCACAGGCAATCGATTGGGGGTTGCGTACGCCTAGCACCATCTTCTGGACTTCATACACCTTCTTCTTCTTCTTCCGAGCAGCAGTTTAGCAAGGATGAGTACACTTATGGTTGGTACTCAGCAAGGCCACAAAAATTAACCGGAAAGCAATTTTAGATCCATCTTTAAGTTTATTAATCATGTGAGGGTCCAGGCCGCTCTTGACCGTGAGCACGGCTGTTATAACCGTTTTGCACTCTGCAGAGGTTGTACACTTTCACCACAAGTCGTGTAAAAGTACTGAAGAACTTTGAACCCAACCATGTTGTGCAAAGTAGGCACAATACCACACTTCCGAGGTGTGATTGCATAGGGACGCTACGAGGCCTTTACAAAGAGTCCTCCTATGTGTATTAGTCCATAGTAGCACGTCCTAGAGGCTATCTTTCGTACCCTCCTTCTACCCTCGGACCAGGTTAGTGAGGACCATGTGTGGTTCGAGGACCGGTGGATGGTCGCTTCCTTGTGTGATGAGTGATTGACAACGTTGTGTGGACTGATTCTTGGCTAAGTATTGCAGGTGCAGGTTGCGGCTTGACTGGTGTTGGTGCAGGTGAAGAACAAGCGCGAAAGGTCGTCGCCGGTGAGGCCTCCAGGTGTGGAGAAGACAAGTAGGCTTCGTTCGAGGGACCCGTAGCCGGCGGGGGTCAAGTGCGAGCCGCATGGTGGCATGAACAGCAAGATGAAGTCATGGACGGTTTCTTGGTTGAGCCTCAAAACCAAGGTCGAGCCGGGACTACATGGGAGCCGAGTCATGAGTGGCGATTGGCGGAGGCTACACCGAGTTCGCGGGGTTTCCGGTGGTTCACCAGAAAACCACTAGGTTCCTTGGTTGATCCACAAAGCCAAGACCGAAGAACCGAAGACGTTGCTGCAGCAGTGCTAGACCGGTCTGACCGGTGGGTCAGACCGGTGGGTACCGGTCTGACCGGTGGGTACTGGTCTAACCGGTGAGGAGCACCAGTCTGACCGGTGTGCGACGACGCAGTCCGAAATCTTCGAAGCGGAGGACACGCGTCGGGATCGCAAGGCTTGCATCGAGGCTAAGCAGGTTGCGGTCGCCGGGCATCCGTCCGATGGAGAAAACTTGAAGACTTCCAAAACCGCCCTTGAGGGGCTTGTATCCCTAGTTGTTAAGTAAGGGTAGTTTAGACTTTCGGTTGCCTCCATATAACCCATGAAGTGAGAGGATGGCAGCCATCTCTTGGGACCCTAGTTCATTTGCTTTCCTATTTTTCCCTTCCTATTTTCTTAGGATTTCCATAGGACTAGCTTGAGAGCTTCATGGTGAGATCTTGTTGACAGGGTTGGACGATCGAATGGCAAGCTAGACCTTGTATGAAGCTTTGTGGCATGTATATATGATTCGGTGTGGTTCCTCAAGGTTTGGATGAGTTGTTCCCAGTTGTTCTTGGTGGTGGTTTTCGGAGCCCTCTCTTTGTGATTCTCTCCATGTGTTTTCGGGACCTTGCTCTTGGGGATTTGTTGGGGGAAATTTGTGGGAACCCTACGTGGTTCTTTGGGTTGTGATTCCCCTCCCAAATCCGTTAGTCAAGGGGTTCAATTTTGGGGTTTTCGGTGTTCCAGGGTTAGAGAAGGTCTTGGCGGGATTTCTTTGATTCCTCTTGTTTGGACAAGTTTTGGTGGGATTAAACTTGGCTATGGACTCCTCATGTGGTGTTCCTATTATCCCCAAAGTCTTGTTCAAGCCTGTGGAGCGATTCGGGAGATCAAGGCTTAGATTTGGAGGTGTTGACCCGCGGGTGTTGTTCATCCCGAAAAGCCCAGGTCACACCGGTCTGATTGGTGCCTCTCACTGGTCTGACCGGTGCAACCCCTATTGGGTTTTTGCTCGGGTGAACATCTGGGTGTGTTCGCTTTTGTCCTGTGTTGCAGCAGTTTTGAGTTTGGGTCAGTTTGGAGGTCGGTAGGCCTGTTTGGTGATTTGGGGGCTTTCTAGCTAAGACCGGTCTGACCAGTGTGTTTCACCGGCCTGACCGGTGTGAAGCCTTTCTGTGAAAGTCGTCAAGTCTCACCAGCAGGGACCGGTCTGATCGGTGGTGCTCACCGGTCTGACCGGTGTTGGTCAGTGGACTCGAGGTTGGTGTTCCGCTACGTTCTCGGTCTGTGAGGTTGGAAGTTGGTTCCTAGGTTTAGTAGCACTCCAGTGGCTACGTGGACTTGGCCGATTTGGGTAGTGAGTCGGAGACGTGTGTTGGAAGCCGTGTTCGTCTTGTTGGAGCCTTCATCTCCTTCGAGAAGAATTTTTATCGGCTCCCATTCACTCCCCCCTCTCTGGTTCGCCGTATCGGTCCTTCAAGTGGTATCAGAGCAGGTTCGGGTCTTTATTGACTCTAACCAGTCTAAGATCCAAGGATGGAGTACCAGGAACGGGGTCCGGGTCCTCCGCACTTCGATGGCAAGAACTACCAGATGTGGAGTAAGCGGATGGAGGCGTTCCTCCGCGGAAAGGGTCAGATCCTTTGGGATGTCACGGTGGACACAGGCTATGTCCAGCCGATGAACTTCCTCGCTCCAGGATCGAGGGACATGTTCGACGCCAACAATAAGGCAGTCGACTACTTGTTTCTTGCTTTGTGTCAGCCTAAGTTCGATCGGGTGCACACTGAGCACTTGGCTTGTAGAATCTGGTTGGTGTTGAAGGAGGCTCATGTTGGAATGCCCAGGTTCAGGCTCGGGTGTATGCGACTTATCGGAGAGAGTACGAGAACTTCACTCATCTCCCCGGCGAGTCCATCGATGCCTTGTTTCAGAGGTTCACGGTGGCTGTGAACAACATGAGGACCAATGTGGACGTGCTCCCGTACGATGATCATGATAGAGCCATCAAGCTCTTACACTCTTTGGATCGTACGGTTTGGGGCAGAAAGTTCGAGGCCATTGTGCAGACCGTGAACGAGCTGTTCTCAAAGCTCAAGTCGGGTGAGGTGGATAGGGGCATGACAGCCAAGATCGAGAGCCCGACTGACTCTCATAGTCTCGCCCTCATCGGTGGTTGAAAAGGAAAGGCTAACACTAACCCATCCACCAGGATGTTCTCTTTGTCCTCTCTGATGTTTATTCCAGATGAGGAGTTTGACGTTCTTGGAGAGGACGAGCTGGCGCTCCTGATGAGGCGGTTCAAGAGGCTACACGAGAAACGGGTGAACATGAGGAGGAACACGAGGACATGCTTCAAGTGCGGCAAGGCTAGACACTATTTCGCCGAGTGTCCGAAGGTGAACAGCCACGACATGCACAAGTTAAAGGACAAGAGGAAGAAGTCCAATAAGAAGGATCATGGACATGGGAAGAAGACACGGGCTCGAGAGAAGATGAAGAGATCAAGTGACATCGAGTCCGACTCCGAGGACACGTCTTCAAGCTCGAGTGATGAAGACGAAGAGGATGACAAGAAGAAGAGGAAGAAGAACCTCGGCAAGTATCTCAACGGCCTCTGTGTGACGGGCCTAAGCCTCAAGGACGATTTTTTTGGCATGGCTCGAAGCTCCAGCAGCAAGAGAAGCCAGAAAGATGCCTCGGACTTAGATTCTGAGGATGAGGTATGTGATGAGCTCTCTTCTTTGCGCAAGGAGAATGAGGAGTTGGTTGACTTGCTTGATAATCGTGATCACATGCTTAGAGAGGCTAAGAAGTTTAGGAAGGAGCTTAGATCCTTGCTCGAGGATGCTAGGCCTAGAGTGGCTGAGCTAGAAACACAGGTTCTTGATAGCAAGCCTGAAATTGATTCTCTTAAGGCTAGCCCTGTTGTTTCTGATGAGATTGATTATGCTGATTGCTCTGCTTTCCTAGCTGACTTGACTGATCTTAGGGAAAAGTATGCCTCCAAGTGTGAGGAACTAGATGTGCTTAGGGTTGAGTTGGCTGAGCTACAATCTAGACCCACTTTGCTTGGTGCTTGTACTTCTTGCCCTAGTTTGCATGAGAAAATTGTTGAGCTTCGTTCTCGCATTGTTTTGCTTGAGGCTGATTTGAAAGTGCCTATTCCTACTTCTTTTTCTACGTGTGAGTTGCATGCTATGAAGAATCTGGAACTTGCACAATGTGTTAACCATTTATAGGATGAGAACAATAAGTTGCGTGAAGTGCTGAGTTGGTTATCTAGTCAGGAATCTCAGCTTGGTATGATGATTGTGAGTTGTAAGCGCTTTGATGCTTGGGCTTTGGGATTTGATAAGGTTGGTGAGAGTAGTGGTGAGAGAGAAGGGATATTCGGGAATGTTTCAGTTCCACCACAATCCACACCCAAAGACAAGTTTGCATCCAAGCCAAACCAGTTGCTTAAACTGAGAGAAAAACCGAATGAGAAGGCGAGTGAAAAGCCTAGTGAGAAACCAAGTGGGAAGCCTAGTGAGAAGCCGTGTGAAGAGCCTCACTCCAAGCCTAAGCCCAGATCAATCTGTTTCCATTGTGAATTTTGTGGAAAGGATGGTCACAGGAGAGAGTTTTGCTATAAGAGAAGGAGAGAGGCGAGAATGGCTAAGGAGTGGGCAAACAAGGACAGGTACCACCCTTCTCATGGTGTGCCTGAGCCTCGTATGCCACTGCCCAAGGGAAAGGGTTTTGTGCGTAAGGTTCCGGCTTGGGGAGAAAAGAGTACTATGGGAGGAAAAGGTCCTGCTGGAGGAGTGAAACCGGTCAGACCAGTTTTGAAACCGGTTAGACTGGTTTGGAGGCAGCAGAGGGACCAGTTTGGTTTTCGTGCTCGTGATGAGTCTCGGTTTGTTGCAGGAGGTCGTGGTTCTGGTGGTTGGTCTGGAGAGCTTGCAGGTGGTGAGTTTGTTGGACGTTCTCCACCTCGTGATCAATAAGAGTTTGGGAGAGGTCGCAGCTTTGAGTCTCAGAGTGCTACAGACCATGCTTTCCCTATCGTGGTAGTCGTACTCCTCCAGTGAGACGGGAGTGGTTTTCCCATGGTGGTTCCAGGTTTGATAGGTTTGATAGGATAGATCGCAGTTTTGATAGGCTCGGTAGGATGGATGTTGCTAACCCTTACTTTTGAGGAAATGGCCCAACACTGGTTTCACACCTTTGGGACTAACCCCAGTGTTGAGTCATTTGCTCGTTCTCGCTCTTGGTTTTGAGTTGCAGGTGGGGAGGCCCGGAGAACATTTGGTTGATATCGGGGGTGGTTCTCCGGCCTCATACCCCGATGGTGACATGGAGGTACATCACTTTCGGGGATGGTGGACAAGGATGAGTGACTTCTGAAAAAATGATAAAGGTAAGTGAATTTGTGACCTTCAAGTGTGTGGCCTTGGTCAAGCAACTTGGTTCATTTTGCTCTTTGCCCTATCTCATGTGTGTAAGGTGAGCTTTGTATGCTTTTTGGCCTTAATGCATGAGTTTAGGGGGAGCTTGTGAGTTTTTGCTCCTTTGCTCTTTTGCCGGTAGTGTCGAGCCCTTTTTGCCTCCCCTCGAGGAGCCGGTGGTTTGTGAGTTTTGTGTGGGAGCTCCTTTGTAGCATATGTATAGCTTTCCTTTGTGCATTTCTTGCATTTGGCATGGCATATGTAACATGATGTATAGGCATCCTTGTATCTTAGATTGCATGCATTTTGTATCATATGCATTGGTTAGGAAAAGCTTCTCTCATATACATTGTTCACCATGGAATGAGATATATGTCTTTGTGAGCTTGTTTAGTAAGCTATGGTTAGTTTGGCTTAGCTCTTGATAATCTTGATTTATATCCATGGTTGATGGCTATGTTTTTGTAAAATGTCACATATATGCTCTCTCATGTATAAATGCCTTTATATGATCATGACATGTTTTAGTGGCTTGGTTATGCTTAATTTTTGGTTGGATAGCTAATTTATTGATCATATGGGGCCAAAGCCTCATGTGCCATCATGAATGTTTAGCCCTCTTGCTTCATCTTATGGAGGGGCATAAGTTCCTTTTTGTCGCAAAGACATTTCATGTACCAATTATGAATCTAAAAATGAAATGAAAAATGCTTGAAAAATGTGCTCCCATGTCATATGTGCTAAATTTAATTTGCTTTGGGTGCTAAACCGTTGCATGATGCCTACTAATGAGAAGTCTCATACATAGAAGTAGGCCCATGACTCGGTGGCTTTGAAATGACATGAGGTGCTTGTGAGTGTTTGTGATGGTCTTATGATTAGAATGGCTGTCCTAGCATAAAATTTGTGTGGCTTTACCATTTTGATATGGTTTGATCATGTTTAGGACTTTTCTCATGAGAGGCAAATTTTTCGCAAAATTTCCCAAACCCAACTTAGCTTCGTCCAATGGTTGTGAAACTTGGTGATCTTGTAGTTGATGTCAATACGAAGCTATAGAGTATCTAACTTGCCCATTTGGACATGTGTAGCATCCTATGTTGAATTTTGTCTATTTGAGAAGCTCTAGGTTGAAAGTTTTGCATTTTAGGCTTGATTCATGCTTTGTCAACAAGGGGGAGAAGTTTGAGCTTGAAATGGCTTGCTGGATGCATTTAGAAGGTTTTCAGGTGGTTTTGAGCCTTTTCTGGGCTCTGGTGTGCACCGGTCTGACCGGTCAAGGTCACCGGTCTGATCGGTCAGAGTGCTGGTCCTGTGCACATGTTGAGCACCGGTCTGACCGGTGGTGGTGACCGGTCTGACCGGTGAGAGCTGAGTTGTTTTAGCTGCTCTGTTTCAAGTGGTGTTTTGCATGCATTCGTCCAGGGGGAGTTGCATTGGTTCAGGGGGAGCTTGCATGTGTGTAGGGGGGAGCTCTTTGTGGTTTTTCGAGCTTTGGTTTGGTGGTTTGCGCTCTTTGCTTGAGCTTTGTTTTGTCTCTGATGTGTCGGGTCGTTGCCCTTGCCTAAGGGGTCCAAGACTTGTCTTCTTCAAGTGATCTTGCTCTTTGCCTTTGTTTGGCTTTCAGTCGCTTGTTGGGGTTTCTTTTTGTTTGTTTCTTTTCTTTTTCTTTTCTCTCGTGTTACTTTGTGTGGGTGTTGTCAATGCACTCATCAAGGGGGAGATTGAGGACCATGTGTGGTTCGAGGACTGGTGGATGGTCGCTTCCTTGTGTGATGAGTGATTGACAATGTTGTGTGGACTGATTCTTGGCTAAGTATTGCAGGTGCAGGCTGCGGCTTAACTGGTGTTGGTGCAGGTGAAGAACAAGCGCGAAAGTTCGTCGCCGGTGAGGCCTCCAGGTGTGGAGAAGACAAGTAGGCTTCGTTCGAGGGACCCGGTGGCCAGCGGGGTCAAGTGTGAGCCGCATGGTGGCATGAACAGCAAGATGAAGTCATGGACGGTTTCTTGGTTGAGCCTCAAAACCAAGGTCGAGCCGGGACTACGTGGGAGCCGAGTCATGAGTGGCGATTGGCGGAGGCTACACCGAGTTCGCGAGGTTTCCGGTGGTTCACCAGAAAACCACTGGGTTCTTTAGTTGATCCACAAAGCCAAGACCGAAGAACCGAAGATGTTGCCGCAAAGAAGGCTGCACGGCCGGTCGACCGGTGGGTCTGACCGGTCTGACCGGTGGGTACCGGTCTGACCGGCGAGGATCACCGGTCTGACCGGTGTGCGACAACGCAGTCCGGAATCTTCGAAGCGGAGGACACGCGTCAGGATCGCAAGGCTTGCGTCGAGGCTAAGCGGGTTGCGGTCGCCGGGCATCCGTCCGATGGAGAAAACTTGAAGACTTCCAAAACCGCCCTTGAGGGGCTTGTATCCCTAGTTGTTAAGTAAGGGTAGTTTAGACTTTCGGTTGCCTTCATATAACCCATGAGGTGAGAGGATGGCAGCCATCTCTTGGAACCCTAGTTCATTTTCTTTCCTATTTTTCCCTTCCTATTTTCTTATGATTTCCATAGGACTAGCTTGAGAGCTTCATGGTGAGATCTTGTTGAGAGGGTTGGATGATCGGGCGGCAAGCTAGACCTTGTATGAACCTTTGTAGCATGTATAGATGATTCGGCGTGGTTCCTCAAGGTTTGGATAAGTTGTTCCCGGTTGTTCTTGGTGGTGGTTTTCGGAGCCCTCTCTTTGTGATTCTCTCTATGTGTTTTCGGGACCTTGCTCTTGGGGATTTGTTGGGGGAAATTTGTGGGAACCCTTCGTGGTTCTTTGGGCTGTGATTCCCCTCCCAAATTCGTGAGTCAAGGGGCTCGATTTTGGGGTTTTCGGTGTTCTAGGGTTAGAGAAGGTCTTGGCGGGATTTCTTCGATTCCTCTTGTTTGGACACGGTTTGGTGGGATTAAACTTAGTTATGGACTCCTCATGAGGTGTTCCTATTGTCCCCAAAGTCTTGTTCAAGCCTGTGGAGCGATTCGGGAGATCAAGGCTTGGGTTTTGAGGTGTTGACCCGCGGGTGCTGTTCATCCCGAGAAGCCCAGGTCACACCGGTCTGACCGGTGCCTCTCACCGGTCTGACCGGTGCAACCCCTATTGGGTTTTTGCTCGGGTGAACGTCTGGTTGTGTTCGCTGTTGTCCTGTGTTGCAGTAGTTTCGAGTTTGGGTCAGTTTGGAGGTCGGTAGGCCTGTTTGGTGATTTGGGGGCTTTCTGGCTAAGACCGGTCTGACCAGTGTGTTTCACCGGCCTGACCGGTGTGAAGCCTTTCTGTGAAAGTCGTCAAGTCTCACCAGCAGGGACCGGTCTGACCGGTGGTGCTCACCGGTCTGACCGGTGTTGGTCAGTGGACTCGAGGTTGGTGTTCCGCTGCGTTCTCGGGTCTGTGAGGTTGGAAGTTGGTTCCTAGGTTCAGTAGCACTCCAGTGGCTACGTGGACTTGGCCGATTTGGGTAGTGAGTCGGAGACGTGTGTTGGAAGCCGTGTTCGTCTTGTTGGAGCCATCATCTCCTTCGAGAAGAATTTTTATCGGCTCCCATTCACTCCCCACCTCTCTGATTCGTCGATCGGTCCTTCAGTTAGCCTAGAAGAGCACTTCCGTTCCAAAACCTGTCCAGAGTAGAAGAGTCATAAAAGCATTCATCAGTACCCCAAGCTACTAAGGCTAATAGCCACACAAGACTTCCCTAATTAATTGGCTAAGACAGAGCCATATGTCTTGTGGTTGTACTGTTTTCCTGGGTGGTTCTCCATGTTCCAGTTAATTCATAGTATTCTTGTTTAAAGCATAGGTAGAAGGATGGTTAGGGTCACTTGCCTTTATCCAACGTAAAGTTAGTCTTGCTATTCTGCTCTTGCTCTTTGAAACTCTTGATCTTTAATTAAGACTTCTGAACAACAGCTCGATCTTCTACTCGAAGCAAACATCAGGTACAAACATGCAAAAGCAAACAAGCACAACTAAGAACAATACACCATACAAGGAAGGCTTAAAAAGAGAACAAGGTTCGGCTCTAGGAACGCAAACACAAGAAACGCTGAGAACCGAACTATGGTTGAAAAGACAAACTATCGAGAGAATTGTATTATAACACACATAGTCTAGCTATGTGCTTGATATATTTTAATGAAATGAAATCATGTGCATAGGTTATTTCAGAGAAACGCCCTATTTAGAATTAAGCAAGTTATATTTATTTTAAAAAGACGATGTAAACTTAGTCCAATTTTATTCATAAATATTCAAGTATGATTTATGCAAATTAAGCAATTAATTTTAGAAGAAGCATATAAATCATCTAAGTGTGTACTTTATGTTTCGAGTTTAACTAAGCAAATTATAATTCGAAAACATATTTGTATTCATCTTAGTGAAATTAACATTTTATTAAGAAAACTTGGGATAGCCTAAGTAGCTTTTATTTAGAAAGCAAATTGAATATATATTAACCAATTTAACATTTATATTATAAAAAGCCGAATCATACCTATAATTACATTTTATTCAAAAAACATTATTAAATAAGATTAGTCAATTTAACGCAGGCTGTGAAAAACTGTTATATAGGCTCTGATGTTAATCAAATTAATTTATGATAAATTCTCCAAACACTTTTTATGTTGAACATCATGTCTAGCGCATATTTTATCATGAGACGGATCTAACGTAACAAGAACGAGCTTAAACGAGCTAAGACGTGAGATCTAAAGATTAAACAAATGTTAGGGATCTAATCATGATTAACTGTATGTAGATTCGAATGGCCAACCAAGAAGATTTACAAATCAAAGAGTAAATAGAAATATGGCTTAGATTACTTACTAGATAGATATCAGTACAATATGTTGACTTTTGAAGAAAAAGAATATATATGGCATAAGCATGATGCAATGCTGACATCATGATGGTGTGTATGTGTATACATCTGTACTACTTGCTTGCTTTCCGCCGGGTACTTGCCCACGGCAACCACATGCATGCAGGCATGGATTGAACAATGCATGCAGGCATGGATTGAACAGGGTGTGCATGTGTAGAATGCTCCTGTGCTGCTGTGCATGATGGTGCTGATAAACAGAGATAAAAGATGCATGCCATCACCTGCATGCAACACCTCCACTTGCGTCCTGTTGCTACTGCATGCAGCGCTAGCTGTTGTTTGGCACTAAATAGAAAACGGAGACATCTGCATGAATAGACCTGGGAATGGATTGGGCTTAATCCATATTCAATTGGACTTTTGGCACTTGGATATTGTTGGATTTGGACATAGTTGGATATGGACATCCATTAGCATTAGATCCAATGTCGTTGGATTTCACTGGACAAGGGAAACAGGATAATCCAATCCCTGTTGGATTTGTCTGTAGATGGCCGGCGGAGACCCTCTCGGGGCATGGCGGCGGCAGGGGTGGTGCTGTGTGTGTGCAACTGTTGAGCTGTAGCCCCGGCGGAGGGCCGCTAGTGGGCATGAGACGACCCAGGGGCATAGTGCTGGCTCGGGCGCTCAGAACCCGGCAGCCTGGGGGCGCTCCTTTGCCGGTGGTGTAGCACTCGTGCCTCGTTCGCGCGGCGGCTGACGACCTGCCCGAGGGGCGACCGATGGTGCGCGGTGGTGCCCCAGCCCCGGTGGTGTGCGGTGGTGCCCCAACCCCGGTGGATCGGGTGGCTGCGTCTTGGTAATCTGTGGCCGTAGCTTTCGTGCAGCTCCCGCTAGGGTCGGTGTCTCCGGCGAGCTGGTCATGGTGGAGGAGCACGTCGAACGGCGGCGACCTTGCTGTGACTGATGAGGACGTCCACCGGCGAGCCTGATGCACCTGGCGCCGGAGCCTACCGCAGCCGGGGAAGACGACCGTCGAGTTTGCAGAAGCCACACACGGCGAGCTTGCTGCGCCTAGTGCCTGCGAGCCTACCACGGCCGGGGAAGAAGACCGTTGAGTTTGCAGAAGCCAAGCACAACACCGCCGAGTGAGCGTGTCGTGGTCGGGGATGTCGTGGTCGTCGGGTCGGCCGGAGACGACTTCCACCATGATGTACTTACTTGTTTGGATTTTGTTGGATGGATTTGGATTAAAATGGCATTGGATTGGACTGGATTGGATGAATAGACTATTTGTTAGGACAGGATTGGATCAGTAGCTAAATTTAGTTGGACACAAACTGGATTTCGTTGATTGGATTTTGGATCTCAATCCATTCCCAGGTCTATGCATGAAGAACATGATCATGATGACTTGTGGTAGCTCAAGAGAACATGATGTGTTAGATACAAAGCATGGAGCGCACAAGAAAGGTTCTCACCAGTCAGCAGATCGGCCATGATGGGCATGGGCATCTTGGCTGCGTGAAGATGAGACTGAAACATCGTAGCAACTGATATCAGTGTTGTGGTGATTCGGCATGATGTGATGGGATGGTGCCATTCATCTGCATTAACACAGACAAACACAGGTTTTACTTAGAAATCGATGGGAGAGAAAGAAACACAGAGGATGAGGAGACCGTGTGGGGTGCTCACCGGTGGGGAAGGTGCTCAATGGTGGCCGGAATCATATGCGGCTGGAAAGGAAGTTGAACAGATCGAAGAGATGGTGACCGGTTCGAGAAGTGATCCCTACAAGAAACTATTTAATCTGTGAAGCATTCTCCGCGACGTTTTCATAAAACATCACGAATGTGCATTGCAGCCCAGAACACTGTGACGATTTGTTAAATTCGTCGCGATTTTATGACGTATTCCTGTTTTTCGTCACGCATGTGCATTGAAGTCCAAAACATTGCGACGATTTGTTTAATTTGTCGCGATTCTACGACGTATTCCTATTTTTCGTCACAAACACTGCGACGTTTTGTTTAATTTGTCGCGATTCTACGACGTATTCCTATTTTTCGTCACGGACGTGCATCGATGGATATTGAATCCCAAACCATCATGACGATTTGTTAAATTCGTCGCAATACGGCCCACAACACCGCGACGTTTTAGCAGATTCGTCGCGATCCGTAAAAAAAAAAGCCACCTCACCAGCACCTAGGACCCACCACACTGCCACGCAGGCGCCACCTCACCCAGGCGCCACGTCACCACCACGTGAGCGCCCAGGGCCCACCACACAGCCACGCAGGCGCCACCTCACCCAGGTGCCACGTCATCATCACGTGAGCGCCCAGGGCCCACCACACTAACACGCGGGTGCCACCTCATTGCCACGCGAGAGCCCAGGGCCCGCCAAACTGCCATGTAGGTGCCACCTCACCCAAGCGCCACGTCACCGCCACGCAAGCGCCCAGGGCCCACCTCAATACCACATAAGCGCCACCTCACCTCCACGCAAGCGTCTAGGGCCCACCACAGTACCACGCAAGCGCCACCTCACCGAGGCGCCACGTCATCGCCAACTCACCCAGGGCATGCGCTCCTCATTAATAAAATTATGCATTCTGGGGGACACCTCATGCTTCAAACAAAGCGCTAATAACCACTGGGCTACGGCCTCAATTGTGACTATGCCTAACATTTAATTGGTATTGATCTTACTATGCAGGAGAGAGAAAGGATCCCGCACCGAGATTCCCGGTCCCCATCCCCGCATCTCGTCACTGTCCGCCGCCCAGGAATTTCGAACCACTGGGGAAGCGACTTTATGTCAGTAGCAAAAAACAGAAAACTTGTGCAAAAAATTGGGAGGAGTTGAGTCTCGAACCCGGGACTAAGCGCATAAAAGCAAGAAGCCCGACCACTGCACCATTTCAATGTTGGATCAGAGATGGTGAAACAAATTTGTTTTATCTATTATGATAAGGGCCAGCACGTGTACGCTATTGGCTTGGTTGCTTTTGAGGTGAAGAACACATGATACAGTTGGTATTTCTTCTTTTAATTTGGAATTAAATTTTGTAACTAGTATTTCTTCGTCATATATAATCCAAATTCGACGTTTTTTCTTCCTGAATTTTTCTAAAATCACGATCTTTTCTTTAATGATGTTGTTTTTTACAGATTCTATTTCGTGATCCTATTTATATGCTTCTATCTAATTTCGCCTAAATACCGATTAGAAAAACCATTTATTTTGCACAAACATTGCTAATGTAACTTCGCATTTTGCAATAATATGCTAAACACAAGGTTATGGTAAAGTTTGAAGTGCATGTGAATTCGAAAATTTTGAAAGGTATGATACACTTGAATGTTCAAGTAATGTTACATGAAACTATGTGAGACATGTATCCATTTGTAAACAATGTAGGTTCCGCCGTTACCAAAATCATTTGAAAATTTTATGTCAAGTTTAAATATCCATAAAATGATTCCATGTCAATTTTTAGAATTTTTGGAAAAGTTTCTAGTATTATGATCATTATTTTGTAATAAGATGACTAGTATAAGTTTGAACTTTCCCTATAAGTTAATTGAATTTTTCGTTAATATCCTAGATGTGAGTTAGAATGGACCATAGACACCTAAATACAATTTTTTTTAATTTTATTAGAGGTACATATAGGTCAATATGGAATTACTTCCGGTAAACATGTAGAAAATCATTTAAATGATAGAAAATAGCAAAGCTACTCGAAAATTCATGAAACTTCTAGGTGACAACTTATATGTTGTATGCTGCATGTGAAAATGTTTTGAGGGTATGTAAGATAATATATTTGCATGTTAGTTTACAAAGGTGTCTTAATTAGGTATTTAAAAAATAGAAAAATAACTTTTTTAATGAGAATTGGAAATCTAAATCTCCAAATACTAATAGGATAGTAAGGTTCAAATTTCATCCAAACTTGAGGTGTCTATGAGGTAAAAAAGTAGTTGAGTGTGTACAAACTTTGAAATTTAAGTTGAGTTATATGAAATAATGTGATGAACTATTTAGTTTATGAATGATGTATACTCAAATGTTCACAAAATCTTATGAAACTTTTTTATCAAGCTTGTACATCCATAAAATGATTATATTCCAATTTACAAAATTTTTGGAGAAGTTTTAGGTATTATTATCATTATTATATAACAATGTGACTAGTAGAAGTTTGAGCTTTTCGTACAAGTTAATTGTAATTTTTGCCAATCTCCTACATGGGTCCTATAATGGACCATAGGTTCCTAAATATAGTTTTTTAATTATATTTAATCTTATAATAGGTACATATAGGTCAATTTGGAATTATTTTGAATAAGAATGTAGAAATTATATTAAACTGTAAAAAATAGCAAATCGGTTCTATAATTCTTGAGTTTCATACACAACAACTTAGATGTAGTAAAATTGTATATAAAAAATATATTTGTGCTTATGAGATAGTTATTTTTATATGTTATCTCCCAATGGTACAATAAAATAGAAAAGAAAATGAAAAATGTTAAGCAAAGAAGCTATACAATAAGGCCCATTTTGGCCCGACCGGCCCAATTATTGTCAGTCGTCCATTGCCAATTTGATGGCTCAGATCGCGTTCACATCCTATATAACCTATACAGCGCTTGCTTCCGGCAAACCCTATCTCCCCCACCCCCTCACGCGCCGCCTTCCCAATCCACCAGTTGCCCCCTCCCTCCACGTCGCCACCGCCGCTCCCGCTCGCCACCGCCGTCGCCTACCCCTCCCTCCACGACCGAACTCCTCCTATCCTCTTTCCTCAGCAGGCTCAGATCCATCCGCTCGTCCTCACTCCTCTTCCCCCACCCGTCGAGCTGCTGCTCCGGCTCTGCTTGTCATGTGTTGAGGCAGCCCCCGCACCAGGCTGGGCACCTCGGCGGTGTCGAGATCTGCTGATCCCAGAGGTGTCGGTTCTTTGATTCGCGTGGTTTTCGATCCTAATCGACTTTTTTTGCCTCCTGGTGTTGCGTGTCGGAGGTTGGGCGGGGATGCAGCAAGACGCTGGACGCCACCCCCCCCCCCCCGCCATGTCGATGTTGGACGCCTTCTTCAAGGGCGGCGCCGGCGGCGGCTTCCGCGGCGCCAAGTGGTAAGAACACGCCCAAGGGTTTTTGCGTCTGGGGATCTTGCGGGGCGGGAGTTTCCATTGTTCGATTCGCGTGGGATTTTAAAAAAAACATCCTGATTAGGTTTACTCGGTGGTGTGGATGGGGATGCAGCAAGACGCTGCTGAAGCTGTCGATCCCGCGGATCTAGCTGCTGAGGAACGGGAGGGAGCCGCAGCTGCGCCAGATGCAGAGGGACATCGCCAAGCTCCACTACAAAAAACCTTGTGATCTATGACGGTCGATTTTCATCACGGATCGTCCAATTTTCGTCATAAAATGACATCTATGACGAAATTTCATTTCGTCATGGATTGAGCGTCACAAATCACCTCTTGTGATGTATTAACGTTTTCGTCATGGATTGACGTAATCCATGACGTTTTCAGACCGTCATAGATTGGTGTAAAGCCCAGTGAACCCAGCCCAAAGCCCAAAATCTGTGACGAAAGTGACCGTCATGGATTAACTTGCCACATCACTTGTAGAGATGAGTTGGCAGATGACAGGCGCTGATGTGGCAGATGACGTGTAGGTGGTGTGGCAAACATGTGGTGCTGGTGTGGCAGCCACGTGGCTTCCACATGGCGCTAACGTGGCTGCCACATGGCACTGACGTGGCTGCCATATGGCACTGACGTGACGCAGGCGTGGCTGCCACGTGGCACTGATGTGGCAGCCACATGGCCCCAGGCCCAATAGTCATTTCAGCCCAACCCACATTAATTTCTAGCCAACAGCTCAACAATTATAGCACATCAAAATTCACCAATTTTATAAGAGAACAAGCCGCATGCAGTATAATACTAATGTATCAAGGGCAACATTTTGCACACAAGTACCACATCATATACAAATATATTTTTCATTGAACATCAGAGGTTCCAAAAAAAGGTTCAAAATAGCAATCCATCATGTTTCCTAATGACGTCGCCTTGTGATCCTGAAATCATGGGATCCTCCTCCACCTCAACCTCTTGGTTGGTCTCTATCTGCGCCTGCGATGACATTACACAAAAGCTAAGCTTAGCCTTTTCTGCAGATTCATAGGCATACAACAATGACTATACCCACTTATACTGATTGCTGCCTGCTGTTAGTACTCGTACTTATTAAGATGTCGTGTGGGTGATAACAAAGAGAAACAGCACAGTAAGCTACTAACAGCTGTACAGGGCATGTGAGTGGGACCAAAACCAGATTGCAGGTGACATTAAGAGCAGACAGAGGACAAGATGATGAATCAAGTCAAACTGTGAATCAATTGATCCCAACCACTATGCAATATAGCTTAACTTGTTTGCCTCTATTAATCCTAGCATATAATCAAAGAATAGCAACATATAAATGGGGAAAACAAATCTGAGGCTACCCTGGAAGCCTAGCTGTAGTTACCTTCTGCTCCTGATTCTCAACATCAGAGTACTCATTAGGCTGAATGGAAGTATGCTCCCCGTTACTGTTCATATCTCTATACTCAACATGTTCCTTTCCCTCAAAATGCTGTCTAGAACCCTCATCATCATAGTCAGGATGCAGCAAACTAACTGGCCTATCACTGGATAATTTTCCAGCATCTTCCATCCCAATCCCAGAATCATCTGCCACTGTCTCTTTGTACACATCAGTTCTTGGTGTTTGCTCACGGCTAGAGGAAGTATCCAGCCTGTTCGGTTGGCTGGTGGCTGATGGTCGGTGCTTGGTTTGTTACGAGAGAAATCTTATCTTGGCTGGTTCTTTGGTGGCTGATTTGTTGTGAGAGAGAAATCTTCTTGTTTGGTGGCTGATAAGCCAAGCGAACAGGGCGATCATTACTGCCAGGATGATTAGCACCAGAGTTTCCCTAACATCCAAACCATATATTAGCTCAAGGAGAAGATGATCTGCTTACCCAGAAACACTTTTAAGTCCTTTATACACTTACAATAAGAACATCCAATACAGGAAAAAACCACATTGACAATGCCATGACTGAGTCAACTGAAACAAAAGCTCTAATTACACAAGCCAAAGATGATACTTTGAACAATTCAAGCAGAAATAGTACATACAGAACATCATATCGATATGTAAGCACTAGAAACATAAAATTACAGATAACAGAGGCATGGTTGTATCATTGAACAGTGTGACATGAGTGTGCTACTCTCGTGTCATGTAAAATTGCAGATAACAGAGACTTCTTTGGACTACTGAAAACAGCATGATATTGGACTATCACGACACCACGGTGGCAGCAGAAATATGGAGAAATAAAAACTAGTGCATAGTAGGGACGACCCTTGGCCAAAAAGCAGAAAACATGCATAGTCCAATCATGTATATGCAAACCGAGGATTCAGATCATGCTAACCTCCATGTCATGCTGATCGGAAGTGTTACTATCCATCGCAGCCGTTTCATTATCTACAACAGCCAATATTTCATCCCTTTCCTTCTTACGCCGTGTAACTTGACAAACCGCACATATGCAGTCACTTTTGTGGCGGTCATTCCTGCATTCATAGACATCATGTAAGAACACCAAACTATATAGTCACAGTGTTCTCCTTAAAGAAAAGGGGGAGATTAAAAACACTAAACATCTTCTATAGTGTTGTAGTACCACTGCACTTTATCAATAGGAACACCATTGGGAAAATTCCAGTGTAGAGAGAATCAAATATATGTGTATTGGTGATGGTCTAAATCAAGACTCTTTTTCAGTGGCCATGTTACAAGAGTATAGGTTGGCTAGCCAGCTAGGTAACAATTCAAATTTATCCACTACCAGAAATGCAAACGGATAGCACCGGACGACCCTGAACTACTGGTTTAGTGATCATGTTAAAAGAAAATAGATGCATAGTTATAATCTATGATCTTTGAACATCACAGTTCTCCACTTATCCTTTATTACATTACTAGCTATGTACCCGTGCCAATTCAAATTGATCCACTACCAGAAATGCAAATGGATAGCACCAGACGACCCTGAAGTACTGATTCAGTGATCATGTTAAAAGAAAAGAGATGCATATTTATAATCTATGATCTTTGAACATCACAGTTCTCCACTTATCCTTTATTACATTACTAGGCTACTAGCTATATGCCCGTGATTGCTCAGATTTGTCCATAAAAGATTAGATTCTAAAAGCCAAATCATGCAATCTTTGAACATCACAGTTCTCCATTTATCCTTTATTACATTACTAGGCTACTAACTAGAGAAGTGTTCCCTTGCAATGTATGACTAGGGATGCCAAAACAACACATGAATTCTAAATATATATGCCGAGTAGACTTAGCTCCAAATTACTTATCCATGTACACGAGCAATGCAAACATCTAGTCTCAGCAATTCGAGTCCACAAACCAAGCCAAACTACGATCACGAGAAGATAAGCCACTTGCCACTGTACCTTGGTAAAGGTGTCTCCCTGGTTGAGTAGGTATAGGATACTCCAGTGCACTAATGACGGTCAAGGCATCATAACAAGAGTCAACCATTGCTCAGTTCGGAAGCCAACTAGTACATACAATCTAGACATGCAAGCTATCAAGAATCTTCTAGGAGGGGAGGCAACATCCAATGTTCAATAAGTATTAAATCACAGAATTTACTGAGACGGGACAGAACCATAATGGCACCATGAGCTAACCTTCTTCTCAGCGACTGTGTTGTTGAAGCTTCCGAAGTCCGTCTCTGCAAAACCAAAGCACAGATTAGCACAAGCAAGTCCCCAATCTCGAGAGTGCTCCAACCACCGAGGCCGAGATCTGTACAGGACAGCCACCGACACACGCGCCACTGCGTCGCCCCACCCATCCCGCCCTTAGAAATTACAACCAGATACCGCAAGGGGGCAACCAGATCCACGCACCTCCACCGCCCTGCTCGCCCTCGGACTCGGGGAACTCCTTCTCGAGCGAGCGGTTGATCATGTCGGCCAGGCTGCCCTCCTTGTTGTCTGTCGCATTGCCCTGCGCCACCACCTCGCCGCCGGCCTCCGCCACGGCCACCCGGTCCCCGCGCGCCTTCGCCTTGGCCTCGGCCTCCTACTTCCCCACGCGCCCCTCGTGGCCGGCCACCGCCACCGCCGCCGCCACCGGCCCGCGCCTTGGCGGCCGGCGGGGAGAATGCGACGGCCGCGGCCGAGGAGCGGCGTGCGAGGACGAGGAGCGGGAGGGGGGGAGGGAGGGGCCCGGGGCTGGCTAGCTCCGGCCGGCTCCATGGTCAGGAGGGGAGCGGAAGGGGGTTGGAGGGGAGGGTCGGAGGGGGCAGGGGTTGGACGGAAGGGGGAGGAAGGGCGGCAAAGGGAGGCAGAGGCGGCCATGATGATGAGGGGACGGGAGGAGGCAGAGGGGAGGGAGTGGAATGTGGCTAGGGTTTGAGAGATGCAACTTCCTTTTATACGAATAAAACACGATCTCAGCCATCCATTCGTCGATGAACGGTCCAAAATGAATGGGCTTTTTGGGCCATAATGGGCCTGTTACATTCCTCCTCTGCTTAACATTTTTCTTTTTCTTTTTTCATTTTTTTGCAATATGGAACAATTCCAATTTGAACTATATTTATCTCAAATAAAATTTAAAAAAATTATCAAAATTATATTTTAAGTACTTCTGATCTACTATAACTCGTATTCTGAAAATATATGAAAGTTTCAAATGTTTCTTGTCGTAATTCAAACTTCTACTTGCATATTTACTGTAAAATAATGATAATAAAATCTAAAACTTCTTAAAAACTTCTAAAAATTGCCATGAAATCATTGTATTGATGTTTAAACTTGACATAAAAGTTTCATTGGATTTTGCAAAAAAGAAGTGTACATTGCTCACAAAATGAATGGATCCCCATATTGTTTCATACATCTCAACATGAACTTTGATATTTGAACACCTCATAACGTTTTCAAACTCCATTACATCTAAAATTTGTACCCAAACATAAGTCGACCTTGACTTTAACAATTATGAAGTTTAATTACTAATTGGCATGCAAAAACATGTATTTATGTTATATCCTTTAATAGAAGGAAACAAGCCGTATGAAGATTATATTATTAATGATAATTAAAATACAAACAAATGAAATTATATGGAAGAACGTGATTTTAAAAAAATGAGAGAAAGAATCATCGAATTTGGAGTTCATATGAATGAGAAATACCAATTACAAATTTTAATTCCAGATTAAAAGAACAAAGAGGAAGTACACATTTGTTCAAGCGGCAGCAAGCAGATGTCGCCACATGGCGTTATCCTACTGGCCCTGGTGCATGAATAAACAAATTTGTAAAGAATAAAAACTTAAGATACCAAACTTATCCACAACTATAGTAGCACCGTAGTGGTAAGGCGTCCGAGTCTCATCCTTGAGACCAGCGTTCGAACCCCTTTTTGGGGCGTGGTCTCCGCGGGTTTGTAGATGCTCAAGATGATAGGTTCGAACCTAATACACCTCGTATTTTTTGAGGTCTCCGATAAATTTCCATATGCTAGAGGTTTTATTATACAAAAAAATATCAGACAAGTTAAAACCAAAACTGGGCAAGTGGTGTAGTGGTTCGGGTGTGGTCTGTAGGTGCCCGTGATCATGGGTTTGAACCCTGTTTGGTTCGTATTTTTTGGCCGCTGGATGAATTTCCATATGCTGGAGGCCAGCACCGTACAAAATAAAATAAACGCATGCAAAAAACGGTTTGAACCCCTGGTCTCACAATTTTTTTTCATTTCTCTATTTTTTCCATACATCATTCTATTTTTTCTCATGACTTTCTTAATGAGAGGTTATTTATTATTTTTGTGCTTCTGGTGGATTCAGTAGGCCATCATATTTGGGGGGAGTCCTTACTTCAGCAGTCCTGGCTAACTAATTGGATGTTGTTGCTGCTGCAGGTGGAGCACATCATCCGGGAGGAGAACATGATGGCCGCGCAAAAGATCCTCGAACTCTTCTGCGAGCTCGTCGTCGTCCGCCTGCCCATCATCGAGGCCCAAAAGTTCGTCCCCCTCCCAGCTTTACATTTCACTACTCCTAAATGCAGGTGCTCTGGTTCTGGTCAGTTTATCTAAGGATCATGGGGGCATTGCAATCTTGTTGTAGCTTGATTGGCCCTGTACTGTCTAAGTGTGCTAGAGCAACAGCTCGCTTGGGATTTCTAGAGACCTGTAGGCTATTGATCTTGTTGACCAAGAATTTCTCAGGCGCCTTTTTGTTGTGTTCTTGTTGATGTGGGGCGGCCACTTTAGAAATGGCTTCATTGTAATCTCCAGTTAGTGGTAGGTTGGTTGCTAATTTTGTGGTTCGGTGTACCGCACCACTAGTGCCACCATTATTAAACTTTAAGATGGTAGATTTCTTTATAGTTTGTATAATGTGTTAGTTTTCCATAGCGCTAACTGTCATACCTAAATATTACTTCACTTCTATAGTGGATTATGATTTATGTCTGTGTTGGTTCCATCCATAACAGGATTATCCATATGTTTTAAACAATGTGCTCCTCGCAGAGACTTGTGGCCCCCGAAAAGGCTTTAGGTGTCATGTTCATACCTCGAAAGGAGAGGCGATCATTCTTGTATCCCCTGCATTCTTATATTCCTTCTTTGTTTTTATGTGTGTTGCCTGTTGGGAGGGGATGTCAATTCTAGCTCTTAAATATAAAAGGTTACATTAGATGCAAAAGTGATAAAGCTGTTTTGTGTACTAAAAAATGTAATTAACATATTGCAATAACTCTGTAGATTTGCAGATGATTGTGACTGATTTGCATATCAACTTAGCACATGTTGAATGAAGTTACTAGAGTTTAAACTAGTATCTTCGTTTTGAGTCTGTCCAAGCAACTGATAGCATGACAACATAACTCAGATGATATAATGTGATCATCATATTGGACTATCTTTGTAGTGGCAAATGGGATGTATTGCGCTAGTGCTAATTCACTTTCAACAGTGTACACCTTCAAAGGGAAACACATCAAGTCTTTGTCACATTTTACTATAATAGGGTAAAGGATAATGATTGTATGAAATACAACTGTGTGCATGTTTTCTTATATAACTGACCTTCACATTCATGACATTCTCAAGCTCAGATATTCTCAAGCTCACATATTGCCGTCGTGTGCTGATTGCCTTTATGTTGGGTTTGCAGGTTTGTGGATTGGAATTTAGCGAGCTCACGCTGAATCGGCTCATTTAGTGTACCCGCCACTCAAGGTACTTGTTATTTTGCACAGAGCTTATGATCATACCAGAGTGTAAGCATTTGTGACCTTGTTGGTAACCTGTGAAATGTGTGGTTTCACTATTATCTACTTGCATTGAGTTGGTCTATTTGTATCTCATTTTTCCTAGACCATATGGCTTATGGCTTTTACTGTTAGATTCATCGCCAATTCCCTAATTTAATTGTATGACAATTGAAACTGTGATTAGATCTGTAGAGTTTCTTTTTCATGTACTGTATTAAAGATTTGGGCTATTGTTACTTTGAATTGTTAAATTTGGCTACTGTTCATGAGCTAGAGTTTCCTTTTCATGTAGTGTATTAAAGAGTTGAGCTATTGTTGTCTTTGCTAAGTGTATGCTAGTCTTGTAGGATGATCACCTGAATTGCACTCTGCACATATATTCTGAACGTGACTGATTTTTTTTGAGTTTTGCTGTGCAGGTGCAGAGATGGAGTGATGGAGCCAAATAATGGAGCTGCATCAAGTGAGTCCTCTGCATCTTATACCAATATACCTGCCTTCTGCTTCTACCTATTGAAGTGCTTGATGCAAAGATATTGGATCGAGTATTTGTCGCAAGATCAAGTAGTTATTTCCTGTATAGTATTGTTGGCCTTTTGCGGTCACTGAGCACTAATAATGCCATTTGTGGATATGCATGTTTTTTCAGCGTCAAGTATTTGTCGCAAGATCGAGTTTTTATTTCCTGTATAGTACTGTTGGCCTTTTGCGGTCACTGAGCACTGATAATGCCATTTGTGGCTATGCATGTTTTTTCAGAGTCAAGTAACTTTTCCATGTAAAGTTGATATTACATTGACCTAGTCAAACAAGATACTACTTAGAGCTATTATTTGCTATTACAGTTTCATAGTAGTCCATGGATTCACAATTCTTTTTATTACAAATATTGTCGGCAGTTTTTGACATTTTGATAATGTGTTCTTTTCGGGTTGAGGATCATTTGCAAGGAATAAAGGTGTTTATCTCCATATTTTGATAATGCTTCAAAGTTTAACATGTAATGCTAGATGTGTATCAGTGTATGCTTGTCCCTGTATAAAACCTTTAAGTGATATGTTGGATTTGAAAATGTTCTTATGGCCGTTTCTGCTAATTTGTGTTGGAATTATAAATCTGAGATAGGCTTTGTGGGCTGAAATTGTAATCTGAAATGGGTTGTGGTGGGCAGAATTTTGTGGGTCGTCAATATTTAGTGGGCTAGCAATGTGGCCACGTCATCATGCACACATGCTGCCACATCATCATCCATGTAGGCAGCCACGTCAGCGTCCAGGTAGGCAGCCATGTCAGCGTCCACGTAGGCTGCCACATCAGCTGCCACGTAGGCTGCCACATAGGCAGCCACGTCAGCATCCAAGTCAACAGCCATGTCACATCAAGTCAGCAGTAATCGTGACGATTTATTTTGTCACGGATAATGGGTTAGGGGTTGGGCTGCATGCGCCTCGGGCTACTCCGTGACGATCCGGATACGTCACGGATCGCGACGTTTTTTAAGGAAACGTCGAGAGATTTAATCAATGACGCTCATTCCACGACGAAAATGTAAATCGTCGCCGATGCTGATTTGCGACGAATTTTATTTAATTCGTGACAGAATGGTTACGTCACAGATTAAATAGTTTCTTATAGTGGATGCAGGCTGTCGTGGTGCGGACTAGCAGTGACCACGGAGCTCCATCAGGACGTTGTGGTTCTTGTGATGGCACTGGCTTGGCCTTAGGAAGCTTCTGGCCGGTTGAAATGGCGACGAACACCGGCAGCTGCCGACAGCTCTGCAGCGGCTTGGTCTTTCGCGAGACGATGGTGACAGGAACCGATGACGGGAGCCGCGCCCTGACATCATCGACGATCTGGGGTGCAGAATTGCAACGATGGGCAGCGTCCCGGCGGCGCATTCGACAACAAATTGCTGGAAACAGCAAACAACAGAGGCGACGACCGGTTCGGTGCACGAGTGAGGGCGACGAGATGTGGACGACGGCAGGTGGCAGCGAACTGTGCAGCGAGGCTGTGGCGCTCAGCTAGGACACGTGCGGCGCAGAGCAAGAGAGGCGAGGCACGGGCGCTGTGAGCACTGAGCAGCAGGGGCGCGAGGGACCTCGAGCTCACCCTTTATAGGCCAAGAGGAGAAGCGGAGGCGGTACATGAAGGAGGGAGAAACGTCAGGCGGCTCTGATGGAGATTGGAAGGCAGTGATGGCCGGCCATTCATGGCCTTAGTAGCAACGGCCGTTACTGCAGGAGTGAAGGAGGTGACGGTTTCATGGGCTGGCCGCTGGCGCATGGATCAGAGCAGGCGCGCACAGATGGAAGGGGAGGAACGTAACGGCACGCATGTGTTAGCACTAATCGTGACTTGATGACAAGAACGTGATGTGTTCACGTACATGTGTTTTTAGATGAGACTGTTAGCTTGCTAGTTATACGTGTGTGTGCATGGGTTTACGCCCTGTTCGCTTGGCTTATCAGCCACCAGCCAGCAGTATTTTTCTCTCAGAACAAACCAGCCACCAGCAACCAGCCAGCAGTACTTTTCTCTCAGAACAAACCAGCACCAGCCATCAGCCACCAGCCAACCGAACAGGCTGTTAGGCTTTGTTAGCATGTGAGTCTGTACGTGCTTGTGCGTGTGATGATGGCATGGCGCGCGTGTGTGGAAGGCGAGCGGATGCACGGGACAGACGGACAGGTATGGTGGTGATGCACGTCGGAGGCGAAAAGCAGTAGTGGCACAGACGCGTGTGCGAGAGCGAGCGGTGCGGTGCATGGGCGTGCAAATGAACGGGCGTGCGTGCGGTGCAGAACTCGGGTGCGAGCGATAGGATGGCACGGCCAGGCACGGATCATGCGGAGCGTGGACGGCCTGCCGGGGAAGGAAGACACCCCCGATGGGTGGGACCATGCCGTTAGTGGCTAGGAGAGAGGGGAACCGAGATGACGGCATCGTGCTGAGGAGGGAGGCGAGCGCGGTAGTGGCACACTCGTGGGTGTGCGGGATAGCGAAAGGCCGCGGGGATGGCAAGCGGCTCGTGAACAGGTGGCTGGGCGCGAGCGGCATGGCAGCACGCTGGTGGCACGGAGCAGTCAGGCGAGTGTCACGACCTCGCGGGTAGCGTGCAGCTCGGGCGCTAGCGCAACACGCGGGTGCGTGCGAGCATGGGCACGGGGTGGAGATAGGCCAGAAGTGGGAGGATGCCTGACGTATGGCATTCGCATGTCGATGAAGAGGAAGCAATGCGGCTGGGTGCACGGAGCTGACAAGCTCGGACACGAGCGAGCATGTGCGCGAGGGAGCCGGGCAGATGCGGCGCCACACGGCTCGGTCCAAGTTGGTCATATGTGCGAGACGAGGGAGTTCGGCTTGACGGATGGAGCCCGGCTGGCAGCAAGAAAGAGGGGAAGGGTGAGCTAGCAGGTTAGACGGTTGGTGAACGTCACGGGAAGGCGAGCGAGTGCAAGGCCGGGGAGGCCAAGCGGCGTGGACACACGCGCACAGGAGCCGAGTGATTGCTCAGACTTGAGTCTGGCTCAGGTCAGATCGGAAGGGGAGGGATAACATGTGGAGTCCACCCATCAGCAGTACAAAAGACGGAGAGGGTAAGCTGGGTCAGCCGATGGATAATGGGCTGACAGCTTTTGCTCCTGGGCCGAGCAAAGGTTTGAGCCGAGAAAAAGAAGATTGCTGGATGGATTGGAAACATAGACAAAGATAATGAGTTTGATGTACCATAAAAAGATAGAGATATAGAGAGAGATTTTGATTTGACGTTTTTATGATTTTGAAAACACTGACTCAAACAAAACAAATGCAATCGAAATGATGCAACACTCAAACAATCATTTTATTTAATTCCGAAAGACAATCAATTATTTTCCTACGCTAACTTTCCTGTAAAGAAAATAAATGTTGGGCAAAATTTTTGAAATTATGAGAAAATCGTTGTTTAATTATTCTTCTTATTAACATCCTGAAATCAGAAAAAATTTAAGGTGTTACATGATCAACGCGTTGCCCCTGCTGCCTTTGCAATGATCAAGGTGTTACATGATTTTGACGCTCCACCCAGGTGAATCCCTGTAAAAATCCTCAACGTAATTCCTCTGTAATTTCTCTGCTTGATTCCTCAGTTTGATTCATCTGTCCATCTTAGTAATTTCTACCCCCCAACAGTGGATCCTCATGGTGATTTCTCTTCATTTCAGTAGGGTGCGGCTAGCAGCGGCGAGCGCGAGGGATCCGGTAGGCCAGCAGCATGAGCTCCCATTGGCACCCCAACCCCTAGAAATTGATCTGTGTGATTCATCTGCACCCCCAAACCCCAACGTACTGATTTGATTTTGTCACCTCCCACCCAAGTGAGTCTCTGAAAAAAATTCTCTGCTTGATTCATCTGTCAGTAATTTCTATTGCCCGTCTCAACAATTCATCACAGTGATTCATCTCTCCATCTCAGTGTGCGTGTAAGAATGCTAGGAACAAATAACTCATGACAACTGATAGGATGCACCACTGAATCAAAAACGTATTTATTACTGAAGCTATTGGCATGCAGTACTAGATCCAAAATATCAATTACTGAAGCTGATGGGATGCACTGCTAGATCCAATAGTACTGATTACTGAAACTATTGGGATGCATTACTGAACCTGATCAACTACTAAAAAATGTGGATTACTGAGAACTAAGGATTACTGAGTTTTCTCTAAATGTTTGCAGGAATTGGTGCATAGTAAAAATGCCTTGTAGTGCTACTGTTTATGTAGCTGCAGCCAGCGTGCTGTTTTTTTGGTAGTGTCTGCGTGAATTTAAGGAAATATGCTTAGTGTTTCGGATATTGTATTATTGAGATACTATTCGTGTGCATGAAAGGCTTAATAAGCTCATAAAAAACTTTGAATTACCAAGTGTCAGGGATTACTATAGTAACTAGGACCACTGAAGGTTCAGGGATTACTGTGGTAACCAGAACTAGTGAAAGTTTACTGGATTACTAGATTGTTGTTAGCAATTGGTGCAGAGTCTATTTTGCCTCGTGATACTATTGTTTAAGTTGCTGCAGCCACCCTACCAATTTTTTGCTTGTCATTGGTACATGAGCCCCATAAAAAATTGTTTAGCACTGATGTATTTTGTGTTTTGCTTTTTCACTACAGATGTGGATGGTGGTTGTTCTGCAATGAATCTAGCGAGGCCTTCAGTCAGCCTTGTCGGTGATAGAAAAATGTTGCTGATTACTGAAGGGAGTGCTTGTGAATGTGCTTACTGAACAAATTACTGGTGGCGTGTTTGTGCTTTTTCATGTATGTGTGATTTTTGATGAACTGAAAACACAAGTGTGTTGATGGTTATTGTATCCTTGTTCAGTAATTTATTGTATGATTACAGAGATTAGAAAAAAAAGTGCTTGACATAGATTGCATGACGTTCAATAATTGTGGAGATTTTTGGGGTATTATTACTGAGATTACTGCGGATATGCTTGTCATTATTGAGATTATTACAGATATGCTTGTGATTACTAAGATTAATGCTGATCTGTTACTGAGTTACTCCAAATATGCTTGTGATTACTGAATTATTATTGAAAATAACAACTGAAGAAAACTGTACAGACGTGCCTAAAAAGTACCGAAATAAACGTGGAGATCATATACAAGCTTTGAGATTACTCAATTACATAAAGATTATTGAATTGCATAATGTCTCTAGTTGTCCGAGTAGCTGGGTGTGTGGTGTATTAACATATTACCAAAGATGGGGAGAATTCAACATACACAGCGGCTAAAATAGGATAGGTTTGAAAATACGTAAACGGTGTTACATGGAGAGGGTATAGATTATCAAAACTTCAACGCTAATGGTTAAAAGGGATCCAAAAATGTATACATACAATAAGTGTATGCTTGAACGGTTGCTGAATTACTGAATTGCCAAAAATTACTGAAATACTGAATGCTTGGAGTGATTAAATATTGAAACTGGACAGTAAATCACTCATGCTATACAAAATGACCACAATCCTGAATGTAGTGAAAAACTCAACGCACATTAGCTTAAAAAAGTATCAACTTGGGTTACGTAATCATTACTGAATGATGGATTACTGACAGATGGAAAATGCAGAGTCCAACATTACTGAATGATGGAAAGTACATATATCAACTTGGGCTACTCAATCAATGGTAAGGATATCAGCTTGACAGGTTGTGTCCGTATATCGGGATTACCAAACAGTGAGTCAAATATAACAAGATATAGCTTGTGTCCATATCTGCAACTAGAGAAAACAAGCGAATCCATACAATGCTGTCTCCAATCTGGATGCCAATTTTTTCCTCCCAAAATATTCCATCACACATCACATTAACAATTTGCACGATCGAAAAATAACACTAGAGATTGCTAAAGGCATCATAATCCAAATTACTAAGAGAAGAAGTTAAATGATTTATCTCCATATACGTTACATGTCACACCCTGAATTTTCCAATTTCAGGATGTGAATAGGAAGAAAAATTTAAACAACGATTTATTCTAAATTTTAAAATTTTGCCCAGCATTTATTTTCTTTACAGGGAATATAGTATAGAGAAAACCTTTGTTTGTTTTTCGGAAATTAAATAAAAGTTATGAGTGTTGCATTCATGTCGATGCATCTAGTGCTTCTTGAGTGCAAAAAGGTTTCAAAAATTCGTTTAGGATCTGTCCAAACTCTCCCGAGAATTTTCAGGAATTTTCTGGAATTTATTCTCATTTTCCTTGATCTATTTATATTTATTAGAAGGCTCTAAAATCTTTTTCATGAGCTCCAAATGCTTTATTTGGGTTGTTCATGTCTTAATCTATCTCTAGGAATTTTCCTGGAATTTTTGTGATTTTCGGAGTATTTTTCGTGCCTTTTAGCAATTTCTTGACTTTTCTGAAAATTGTTTTCGCATTAAAAATGAATTCAAAAAAAAGAAAAACCCTACCTACCGGATTGGGCCGAGCCCGAGGCTCGACCCAACCCGCGCCGCCGCCGCAGGCCCGCGCGGGGCCCATCTAGGGCCCGCATCGCGCCGCCGCCCGGGGAGCCGCCGGCCGCACCGCGCGCCCCCCATAAAGGCGGCGCCGCCTCCCCGTGTGCCCTAGCACGTCGCCCGCAGCAGCCGCGCACGCCGCCGCCGCCCCCGCCGCACGCCGCGCGCTGCCCCGCGCCGCTGCTCTTCTGAACCCGAGTCGCAGAGAAATCAAGGAACCCGCCGGCGCCGTTGACTTCAATTTCCGGCCGATTCCGTCGATTTCCGCCGGCGGTGAGCGAGCTCGGTTCCTCTCGTTCTCCTCGTTCGATTCCAGGTCTCCTCCGGCCTCCTCGTCGCCCGTGCCGCCGGCGCCGCCGTTGGACAGGAGCCCCTGTCCATGGCCGGTTCCCCCTATGTCCTGAGGAAGAAGATGGCTGTTTTGCTTTTGACCCCCTGCGAAATCTTGGAAATAATTAGATTCAATTTGGTGTCTTGCAATCTTTGCTCCAAACCCCCCAGATCTATTAAATCTTCACAACCAGATCCATCCCGAAACTTTTTGCAGATCTAACCCCCAGATTAGATCTATTCGCGAGCATTGTTTGACGTGTCTCGGGAATCTCTCCTGCTAACCCCTAAAAGCTATAGTTAATTACGAATAGGTTCTCCGATCTTGTTTCCTCCATATCTTCCGCGTTTTAACTCCGTTTTTAGCGTTCTTTTTATCCACGCGATCGTCTCGACGAGTAGAACGACTTTTTGCCACTGTTTAGTTCTGTTAGTACTGTTTGGTGATTGTTTCTTATTTTATTCCATTGTATGCTTGTATGTGTGTAACACCCTGAAATTTTTCGATTTCAGGATGTTATTAGGAAGAATAATTAAGCAACGATTTTGACATAATTTTAAAATTTGCTCAACATTTAATTTCTTAACAAGAAATTTAGTCAAGGAAAATTATTGATTGGTTTTAAAAAAATGAAATAAAATGGTTTTCTAAGTGTTGCACTCATCTAGATTGCATTTGTTTTGTTTGAGTAAGTGTTTCCAAAATCATAAAAAAAAACCATATATATCTCTTTATATATATCTTTTTATGGTCCAATTTATCCCCTCCCCATCTCTCTTTCGAGCCCACTCTGACAAGTTCATTCCCGGCCTTTCTATATATTTCTATCGGCCCAAAGTGCTTGCGCGTGCCAGCCCAGCAACTTAGGATGTCGGCCACCTTTCCGGTAGGTCCATCCACCGACCCGCCTTTTCCGCTCAACCCAAACTATCTGTCAGGCCCGTCTTCCTCCTCTAGCATGTGCCTGTGCGCCATGCCTGACTATTTGCACGACCTGGGTAGGGACGCGTCGTCCTACCACTCACGGTTGAGCGTCACAAGGTGCGCGCATGTCCGCCTCCCCGGCCGCACCTCCTCACTATCCCACGCGGCTGGGCCCCGCCCGCACACGCTAGTGCATTGCGCCCAAGCTTATCTGCGCACCGTCTTGGCGCGCACACCCACCCACCAACATTTGGGCACCGACCGCTCATGCCCAAGCCGCTTGCCGTCCCCGCGACCTTTCACTACATCGTGCCCCACACACACTTGTGCACTTGCGCTTGCCGCCGCCACGTATCCCACCTCCCATCCTTGCGCCCGCGCGCCCGACGTCCGTTCGCGTCTCTGCTTGCCTATGCCGGCTTCACGCCATTAATGGCGCTGCTCATCTTGTCCTCCTCCACGAGTAAACACTCCACCTCTATTGGTCAGTTAATTTCTGAGCCTGCTCATCTCCCACGCATGCATGCGCCAGCACTGTCTCTCCACGTGCTTGTTCACCTCATACGCACGCATCGAACTCGGCGGCTAGCGTCCAGGCCGCCGGCCTCTTTTCCATCTTGGCCCATCAGCCGGCCCACTCAACCCCTCTCCTCTCCCTCCCGCTGACAAACGGACCCCGACCGTCGGCCTTCTCCCCACCTCCGATCCGCATCACGCCGTGCCGCCGGCCGCTCGGCCGCACGTGTCCCGGGCGCACCGTCCCGTGCCGCTCGGGCCGCCCTTCCGCATGCCGCGCCCGTGCGCTTCCCCTCCCTCACCACAAATCGTCGCCCCTTCCAATCTCTCACCAGAACGGGCCGCCATCACCATGACATCAATAGCCGGCCGTTTCCGTCCCCTCCCATCGGTGCCGCCACCGCTTCCCTTCCACGGCGTGCCGCTGCCCGTTCCTCTTCCTTCCTCGCCGTATAAAAGGGATGCCCGAGCCCCGTGCGCTTGCTGCTCCACTCCGCCTCGCCCGCGGAAGCGCCGCTTCGATCCGAGCTTTCGGGAGACGAACATCCTCCGCTCGATTCGTCGCACCACAATGCTATCGGACAAGGCCACCGCACCACGAGCTTCACCTCGCCGAGACGGAGGTCCACCTCCCGGTCACGAAGCCCTCCGATGTTGGAGTCCCGCCGCCGCATGAAGACCCGAGCCGCCGCCGTCGACGAGCGTCGCGAGGCTATTTCGCCAACTCGCCGTCGTTTCCCTGCGAAGCATCACCGCTAGACGCCGGAGCAAGTGTGCCGCCGCCGTCACCATCTCCTCGTCCAATGTGACTCGTCTCTCGTATCCCTACCGGTGAGCACCACCACACGCCGTCTCTTCATCCTCTCCTCTTTCGTTGTTCTATTGCCCCTAAATTTTTTAGCACCGTACCATTCTAGCACATCTCCAATGTGTTTGCGTTTCGTGATTAAATTTTCATTTGTTACATCTTTGCAAGCATCGGTGTCTCCCGATCCATCACGTCCATCATTGAGTCTTGCTAATATTTACGGAAAGTTGTCCTTCGTCCAATGAGTGAAGGTGCTGCCATGTTTGGAGTTTCATCGTTTCGTACCAAGCTGCAGTGTACCGACCGCTCCATCCTCATCGGTTCCAAGCTTGTTCACCATCAATCACCATAGAATCCTCATGCTGGACTAATCTGTTTTCAAGTTCCAGCGTACTCACTAGCACATGTTGTCTCCGATTATCACGCCGGCCACCACATGTAGTAGCCGGAGCATGCAAACTTTACTCAGAGTTCAATTCTTGTTGACCTCGCAATGTTTATTCTTCTCAAACCAAGGTAGCATCACAAGCTAGCGCAGTGCATGCAGACCAAGCAAGTAGCATGCGGCGATGGCGTGCATGTGCTTGACGTTCCTTTAGACAAACCGAATAGCTTTGCATATATGTTAATTATTCTTTGCATGATGTGAGCGTGTGATCATGCCGATGTCAAACACTCTCTTGCGTCAACGTGAGTACATGCCGGGAAGCAAGAAATCGTACATGTCCATCTCCATGATGTCGGGATTACATCATGTTGATGCCATATACTTTTGTTTTGTTTTCGCATTATAACCCTTGAATTTTGCACAAAGGTCCTCGAAAAATCTTGTAAACATCATCCTATATCTTGTCTCTGATAGTACTTTCATATCTTTCAATCTAACTCCTCTGCCATCTCTTGTTAACCTAAGTCAGATTTCTAATCCTCGTTTAATCCATAGATATGACGTGTTACCCGCTTAAGCTCGTTCTTGTTGCGTTAGTTTCGTCTCACAATAAAGTACGAGTTAGTGTTGATGTTTACCCTACAATGTGTTTTAATAATTAATTCTATATTAACTTGGTTAATGCCTATTAAACTTGTTTTATAAATATAATCTAATTAGAGTTGAACCTCGTGTTTTTCACACTAAAGTTAATTTGATTAATGCTTATTTGAATAATTCTTTCAATAAAAGCTAATTAGGGTTATACCTCGGCTTTCATAAAAAAATGTTAAATTGGTTAATATTTATTTAATCTGCTTTCTAAATAAAAGCAACATAAGATTTATCTCGAGTTTTCTTAATTAAATGTTAATTTGGTTATTGTGAATATAAATGTATTTTTGAAATATAATTTGTTTAGTTGAACTCGAAACATAAAGTTATACGCTTAGATTCTTTACATGCTTCTTTTGAATTCAAATGTTTAATTTGCATAAATCATACTTGAATAATTATAAATAAAATTGTCTTAAGCTCAACATCGTCCTTTTGTATACAAATATAACTTGCTTAATTCTAAATAGGGTATTTCTCTGAAACAACCTATGCACATTGCTTTAGTTAATTAAAATATACCAAGCACATAGCCTTGTGTGATATAATCCAAATCTCTCGATAGTTGTGCCTTTTCAATGATAGATCCGTTCTTAGCGTTTCTTGCGATCGCGATCCTAGAACCAAACCATGTTCTCTTTTTAAGCTTTTCTTGATTGGTGTATTGTTCTTAGTTGTTCTTGTTTGTTTGCTTTGCATGTGTTGTGCCTGATGATTGCTTCAAGTAGAAGATCAGTTGTTGTTCGGAGGTCTTGAAGATTAAGAGTATCAAAGAGCAAGAGCGGAAGAACATAAGATTAGTTTTTGTTGGAGAAAGGCAAGTGGACTTCTCCCCCTGCATATTCTATTTTTGTCCCACACAACTTGCATGATAACTAAGTTTACATTTAATGTTATACTGCATAAATTTGATGGGAAAATGACCTTTTTAAGGACATGACTAGAATTTTATCCCCTTTACCTTGGACAACCCTTTTTTTTAAATAAATGTTTTGGGGTAGAAATGCTTAGTTGCTATACCTTGGGATGGTTTAAGTGAATCTTTTACAATATGATGAATGTTGATCATGATAACCTTTGGTGATATATATGTATGTGTGTGCTTATGGTTAATAACAAGATCATATGGTTTAATCGGAACATGGAGAACCAACCAGAAAACAAAGGCAACCACAGTCCACATGGCTCTGGCTTAGCCAAGTAATTAGGAGAGTGGGTTAGCTGATAGCCTTTTTCCGAGAGGGGCCCAGGGGGCCGGAGTTGAAGGGGTATAGCCCGGTTCTTTTGGGGTAGCAACCTTGGCTAAGGTGCTGACCTTTAGGGAGGGTTATGGTCCGCTCCGTCGTCAGAATCGTCGCGGGCTATTGGTTTCTCTTCTTTCCTTTGTAAAGGCTTCGTAGTGGACCCCTAGCCACTCACCTCGGAAGTGTTTAAGGGCCTTGCAAACCCGGCGACATGGGGAACACGAACCGTGGGTAAAGTGTACAACCTCTGCGAGTGTAAAACTGATCGATCAGTCGTGCTCACGGTCAAGAGCGGCCTGGACCCTCACATGATAATCAAACATAAAGATGGAATTAAATCGTGGTTTTCATATGGATTTGAGATGAGATGCTTTCCTAAATGCTTAAGTGGGTTGGTATGAACTTACATCTAGTAAATAGGTGTTTGATAATAAAATTTGACCAACTTAAAATGCTAACCGCTGCAAAACCTTAGCCTATCCTTGATAGCCTTGCATTTCCCCCACTTGCTGAGCTCCAACCATAAGTGTGCTCACCCTTGCTAAACCGCTGTTCGAGAAGAAGAATAAGAAGGAGAAGAAGGTGTATGATGTCCGGGAAGATGGTGCTAGGCATACGCAACCCCCGCCGATTGCCTCGTGAAGTTTGGAGCCGTTGTTTCCCAGGATTCCGCTGTAAATCTCTGATAATCTCTCTTTCATTACGTGATATTGTTTCTGTTATTCACTATGATGTCACTATATGTATGAAACTAGATCCTGGCATACATATAGCTAGCACTTGGTTTTCTTCAGAAAATCGGGTATGACAGAGTGGTATCAGAGCTATATCGACTGTAGGACGTAAGCCTAGATAGCAGTGGTCTCTTCCTAAGATCTGTTTTCCTCTAAAACAATTCATACCTTACTCTTGACCATTCCAAGAATTATTCTCACTATCCAATCATTTGTTTTCTCAAAATCATTTCTAACTTACCTTTCCTGCTTACTCCATTTTCCATTTGCACTCTCTTGCTTTGCAAATGAAAAGAAAAAAAAACTATAATCCTTTGTTTATTTGCTTCCTCTGTCCTTGATGCCTTGTTGATCTTGATCATACATCTCTTTTGATATTTGATTTTTCAATCTCATCTATCGCATAACATTTCAATTTGTTGGTAATAATGTCTACCCTTGCTTCTTAATATTCTTATCCTAGTTAAAATATCTTCCCCTTGATTTTCTTTTAATCTAATCCCATTGTATCTCTCCTTGCTTTTTAAATACCATTGCTTTGGATCCTTTCCCTTCCTCTTTCTTCCAAAGTGATATCCTATTCTCCTTTTATTCAACATGATTAGATGATCTATGCCCTCTTACCCTTAAGCCTTCCTAAGTCATCTAAAGAATGGAGCTACTAGTTCATCTATCCTCGGTGACTGAAGAAGCAAGTCTTTGCAAAGGAAGTTGAAGTTTGACATCACAACCAAGCTTAGGAGGATCCCTTCTAACCCTATTAACAACGTTTAGTATCGATCCTTGGCTGTTTGATGGTTGGTGAAGTTCTGTGTATGCTTGATGATGTTTGTCTTTATGGCCTTGTTTGAGTTGGTTCTTTGTATTGATTGTTGGTGTATTGTGGGTCTTCAACCTACAATGACATCAGTTGCTTAGTTGGGTTCTTCTTTTGTATCTCCCACCTCGTTGTTCCCCTTTCCCTCTGCTCAGTCCAATGGATGACGTCGGAAGAAACTGGGAGCAACAACAACGTAACAACGTCAACAACAAGAAGATGTTACCACCTTCACCAATTTATACACTGAAGCAAGTTGAAGAAAAGAAGTCTTTCCTCTCATATCCCATTATCTCACTCTCTAATGAAGATTCAAGATCGAAGATATTGAAGATGCAACCATGGATATTCTACCCACGACACGAAAAGATGAAAGACTATCCGCTTTGTCGTCAGAATCTTGTTTGTCTCCCTACTCCTTGTTTTTGCTCTCTTCGAATCTCGGGACGAGATTCTGTTTAGGGGGGTAGATTTGTAACACCCTGAAATTTTTCGATTTCAGGATGTTATTAGGAAGAATAATTAAGCAACGATTTTGACATAATTTTAAAATTTGCTCAACATTTAATTTCTTTACAAGAAATTTAGTCAAGGAAAATTATTGATTGGTTTTAAAAAAATGAAATAAAATGGTTTTCTAAGTGTTGCACTCATCTAGATTGCATTTGTTTTGTTTGAGTAAGTGTTTCCAAAATCATAAAAAAAACCATATATATCTCTTTATATATATCTTTTTATGGTCCAATTTATCCCCTCCCCATCTCTCTTTCGAGCCCACTCTGACAAGTTCATTCCTGGCCTTTCTATATATTTCTATCGGCCCAAAGTGCTTGCGCGTGCCACCCCAGCAACTTAGGATGTCGGCCACCTTTCCGTAGGTCCATCCACCGACCCGAGTTTTCCGCTCAACCCAAACTATCTGTCAGGCCCGTCTTCCTCCTCTAGCATGTGCCTGTGCGCCATGCCTGACTATTTGCACGACCTGGGTAGGGACGCGTCGTCCTACCACTCACGGTTGAGCGTCACAAGGTGCGCGCATGTCCGCCTCCCTGGCTGCACCTCCTCACTATCCCACGCGGCTGGGCCCCGCCCGCACACGCTAGTGCATTGCGCCCAAGCTTATCCGCGCACCGTCTTGGCGCGCACACCCACCCACCAACATTTGGGCACCGACCGCTCATGCCCAAGCCGCTTGCCGTCCCCGCGACCTTTCACTACATCGTGCCCCACACACACTTGTGCACTTGCGCTTGCCGCCGCCACGTATCCCACCTCCCATCCTTGCGCCCGCGCGCCCGACGTCCGTTCGCGTCTCTGCTTGCCTATGCCGGCTTCACGCCATTAATGGCGCTGCTCATCTTGTCCTCCTCCACGAGTAAACACTCCACCTCTATTGGTCAGTTAATTTCTGAGCCTGCTCATCTCCCACGCATGCATGCGCCAAAGATCGTCTCTCCACGTGCTTGTTCACCTCATACGCACGCATCGAACTCGAAGCAGCTCCGAAAGCCGCCGCCTCTTTTCCATCTTGGCCCATCGCCCGGCCCACTCAACCCCTCTCCTCTCCCTCCCGCCGACAAACGGACCCCCGACCGTCGGCCTTCTCCCCACCTCCGATCCGCATCACGCCGTGCCGCGGTCGCTCGGCCGCACGTGTCCTGGGCGCACCGTCCCGTGCCGCTCGGCCGCCCTTCCGCATGCCGCGCCCGTGCGCTTCCCCTCCCTCACCACAAATCGTCGCCCCTTCCAATCTCTCACCAGAACGGCCGCCATCACCATGACATCAATAGCCGGCCGTTTCCGTCCCTCCCATCAGTGCCGCCACCGCTTCCCTTCCACGGCGTGCCGCTGCCCGTTCCTCTTCCTTCCTCGCCGTATAAAAGGGATGCCCGAGCCCCGTGCGCTTGCCGCTCCACTCCGCCTCGCCCGCGGAAGCGCCGCTTCGATCCGAGCTTTCCGGAGACGAACATCCTCCGCTCGATTCGTCGCACCACAATGCCATCGGACAAGGCCACCGGCACCACGAGCTTCACCTCGCCGAGACGGAGGTCCACCTCCTGGTCACGAAGCCCTCCGATGTTGGAGTCCTGCCGGCCGCATGAAGACCCGAGCCGCCGCCGTCGACGAGCGTCGCGAGGCTATTTCGCCAACTCGCCGTCGTTTCCCCGCAAGCATCACCGCTAGACGCCGGAGCAGTGTGCCGCCGGCCGTCACCATCTCCTCGTCCAATGTGACTCGTCTCTCGTATCCCTACCGGTGAGCACCACCACACGCCGTCTCTTCATCCTCTCCTCTTTCGTTGTTCTATTGCCCCTAAATTTTTTAGCACCGTACCATTCTAGCACATCTCCAATGTGTTTGCAGTTTCGTGATTAAATTTTCATTTGTTACATCTTTGCAGCATCAGTGTCTCCCGATCCATCACGTCCATCATTGAGTCTTGCTAATATTTCTGGAAAGTTGTCCTTCGTCCAATGAGTGAAGGTGCTGCCATGTTTGGAGTTTCATCGTTTCTGTACCAAGCTGCAGGTACTGACCGCTCCATCCTCATCAGTTCCAAGCTTGTTCACCATCAATCACCATAGAATCCTCATGCTGGACTAATCTGTTTTCAAGTTCCAGCGTACTCACTAGCACATGTTGTCTCTGATTATCACGCCGGCCACCACATGTAGTAGCTGGAGCATGCAAACTTTACTCAGGAGTTCAATTCTTGTTGACCTCGCAATGTTTATTCTTCTCAAACCAAGGTAGCATCACAAGCTAGCTGCAGGCATGCAGACCAAGCAGTAGCATGCAGCTGATGGCGTGCATGTGCTTGACGTTCCTTTAGACAAACCAGAATAGCTTTGCATATATGTTAATTATTCTTTGCATGATGTGAGCGTGTGATCATGCTGATGTCAAACACTCTCTTGCGTCAATGTACTACATGCTGGGAAGCAAGAAATCAGTACATGTCCACCTCCATGATGTCAGGATTACATCATGTTGATGCCATATACTTTTGTTTTGTTTTCAGCACTATAACCCTTGAATTTTGCACAAAGGTCCCTGAAAAATCTTGTAAACATCATCCTATATCTTGTCTCTGATAGTACTTTCATATCTTTCAATCTAACTCCTCTGCCATCTCTTGTTAACCTAAGTCAGATTTCTAATCCTCGTTTAATCCATAGATATGACGTGTTACCCGCTTAAGCTCGTTCTTGTTGCGTTAGTTTCGTCTCACAATAAAGTACGAGTTAGTGTTGATGTTTACCCTACAATGTGTTTTAATAATTAATTCTATATTAACTTGGTTAATGCCTATTAAACTTGTTTTATAAATATAATCTAAATAGAGTTGAACCTCGTGTTTTTCATACTACAGTTAATTTGATTAATGTTTATTTGAATAATTCTTTCAATTAAAAGCTAATTAGGGTTATACCTTGGCTTTCATAATATAAATGTTAAATTGATTAATATTTATTTAATCGCTTTCTAAATAAAAGCAACATAGGATTTATCTCGAGTTTTCTTAATTAAATGTTAATTTGGTTATTGTGAATATAAATGTATTTTTGAAATATAATTTGTTTAGTTGAACTCGAAACATAAAGTTATACGCTTAGATTCTTTACATGCTTCTTTTGAATTCAAATGTTTAATTTGCATAAATCATACTTGAATAATTATAAATAAAATTGTCTTAAGCTCAACATCGTCCTTTTGTATACAAATATAACTTGCTTAATTCTAAATAGGGTATTTCTCTCGAAACAACCTATGCACATTGCTTTAGTTAATTAAAATATACCAAGCACATAGCCTTGTGTGATATAATCCAAATCTCTCGATAGTTGTGCCTTTTCAATGATAGATCCGTTCTTAGCGTTTCTTGCGATCGCGATCCTAGAACCAAACCATGTTCTCTTTTTAAGCTTTTCTTGATTGGTGTATTGTTCTTAGTTGTTCTTGTTTGTTTGCTTTGCATGTGTTGTGCTCGATGATTGCTTCAAGTAGAAGATCAGTTGTTGTTCGGAGGTCTTGAAGATTAAGAGTATCAAAGAGCAAGAGCGGAAGAACATAAGATTAGTTTTTGTTGGAGAAAGGCAAGTGGACTTCTCCCCCTGCATATTCTATTTTTGTCCCACACAACTTGCATGATAACTAAGTTTACATTTAATGTTATACTGCATAAATTTGATGGGAAAATGACCTTTTTAAGGACATGACTAGAATTTTATCCCCTTTACCTTGGACAACCCTTTTTTTTAAATAAATGTTTTGGGGTAGAAATGCTTAGTTGCTATACCTTGGGATGGTTTAAGTGAATCTTTTACAATATGATGAATGTTGATCATGATAACCTTTGGTGATATATATGTATGTGTGTGCTTATGGTTAATAACAAGATCATATGGTTTAATCGGAACATGGAGAACCAACCAGGAAAACAGTGCAACCACAGTCCACATGGCTCTGGCTTAGCCAAGTAATTAGGAGAGTGGGTTAGCTGATAGCCTTTTTCCGAGAGGGGCACAGGGGGCCGGAGTTGAAGGGGTATAGCCCGGTTCTTTTGGGGTAGCAGCCTTGGCTAAGGTGCTGACCATTAGGGAGGGTTATGGTCCGCTCCGCTGCTGTAACTGTCGCGGGCTATTGGTTTCTCTTCTTTCCTTTGTAAAGGCTTCGTAGTGGACCCCTAGCCACTCACCTCGGAAGTGTTTAAGGGCCTTGCAAACCCGGGCGACATGGGGAACACGAACTGTGGGTAAAGTGTACAACCTCTGCAGAGTGTAAAACTGATCGATCAGCCGTGCTCACGGTCAAGAGCGGCCTGGACCCTCACATGATAATCAAACATAAAGATGGAATTAAATCGTGGTTTTCATATGGATTTGAGATGAGATGCTTTCCTAAATGCTTAAGTGGGTTGGTATGAACTTACATCTAGTAAATAGGTGTTTGATAATAAAATTTGACCAACTTAAAATGCTAACCGCTGCAAAACCTTAGCCTATCCTTGATAGCCTTGCATTTCCCCCACTTGCTGAGCTCCAACCATAAGTGTGCTCACCCTTGCTAAACCCCGTTCGGAGAAGAAGAATAAGAAGGAGAAGAAGGTGTATGATGTCCGGAAGATGGTGCTAGGCATACGCAACCCCCGCCGATTGCCTCGTGAAGTTTGGAGCCGTTGTTTCCCAGGATTCCGCTGTAAATCTCTGATAATCTCTCTTTCATTACGTGATATTGTTTCTGTTATTCACTATGATGTCACTATATGTATGAAACTAGATCCTGGCATACATATAGCTAGCACTTGGTTTTCTTCAGAAAATCGGGTATGACAATGTGAATGATGTGGTGCGTAGAAGACGGTTCGTTCGTGGACTACGCCAGAGTTGAAGATTTCCAAGACCTTGAGCAGCAGCACACGTTGGTAGAAGGCAAGTCCTTGCTGCATTCCCGTTGATCCTATTACAACATGCATTTTAATTACACCGTTATTTATTATTGCTTTGCATTAAATTGATGGGTCCTACTATTAAGATTTGACTAGCTTTGTTTATCCTGTGCCTTGATCAACCTGGGTTTATGTTTATGTTGGGTAGACCGTGCTTAGTTGCTCAACTTGGGTTTATGGTGGTTTTGACGAACAACAATGTTAATCTTGCTTTAATTATGTTGTACCTTTCATTAAACAAGATCACCTGTGTTAATTGGAACATGGAGCGACCACCCAGGAAAACAGTACAACCACAAGACATATGGCTCAGTATTGACTTAATAATTAGTGAACTAGGTGTTAGGTATGCTTTACCTGATAAGGGTTGGGGGTTGCCGGTAGTTGGTGTATAACCCGGCCCTCAGACTGATCTGCTCTATGGTAGCTTCGCGACTCGAGAGAGGTTTATGCATTGCGCCGTCAAGTAACCTAGCGAGCGACCGCATCCGGGGATCTTTGTAACGGCCTCGTAGCGTCCCTATGCAATCACACCTCGGCAGTGTGGTATGATGCCTGATCAGCATCGCGTGGTTGGGTCTAAAGCTCTTCGGAGTTTTTACGCGACTTGTGGGTAAAGATGTACGACCTCTGCAGAGTGTAAAACTAACTAGTTAGCCGTGCCCACGGTCACGGGCGGCCTGGACCCTCACATGAGTAAACTATGGAAGATGGAATAAACTTGTTGCATTTACTTTCGTTCATGATGATGATGCTTATGATAATCTCTGGGTTGGTATAAACTTACATTTGCTAGTAATTCAGCTTGCTTAATAAAATTTGACCAACTAAAATGCTGATCTACTATGCAACCACAAGCTTCCACCATAAAGCCTTTGCATGTTGTTATAGAACTTTTCCCTTGTTGAGTACGACATGTGCTCATGCTTGTTGTTCTTTTATATGCATCTACACAACCCGGTTGCTACTCAGACGGACGCTTTGAAGACTTTCCTGGAGAGTTCGGTGGTTTCTAGGCGAGCGTGCCACCAGTCAGCTGCCTGTGGAGACGTCCTTTACCGCTGCTAGTACTCGCTTATGTTACGATTTTGAGACATTCGGTCATGTAATAAAGTTTAATACTCTCTTTACGCTTTTACACTGTGTTTTGGTATACACTGAGTCAATGCATGTGTGAAACTTGATCCTGGCGCACATGTGTTCTATGCATTCGGATTTGCCCTTAAATCCGGGTGTGACATTACAATAGTTCAAATCTCTTTTAACAAAATACAAAAATATTCAATAAAATTGGATCTCTGATCTCTAGTCTTGCATATGCTTCAACTCCTCCAAGCCTTTTATTGATAGGAATCCAAGCCTTCATGTGATCCTGAACATAGAGCAAAGGACACCAAGCTCCAACCTTCAACTTTGTTCGGTTGGTGGTGGTGATGGTCAGGCTTGGTTTGTTCGAGAGAATAATCCGCTTTGGTCGGTTCCGGTGGCTTGGTTTGGTCTGAGAGAAAAGTATTGCTGGCTGGTGGCTGATAAGCCAAGCGAACAGGGCGCTTGATGAGTTACTGAATTACTGATTTTTTTTTCAAGTTGGCAAAATAACAAGAGCATATTACTGTGTTACCAAATACAGTGGAAAACCCTCTGTACACTACAACTAAGGGGGTACAAATCCCTGGCACATCCAACACAATAATAATTTACTGAATAGAAAAAGAATAACGAAAGTACTGAAGAAAAAGATAACCAAGGAAAATATAAAAATGTATTACTGAATTACTAGCTGGGTGTAGGGACTTGGGCCATTGCTGTGTGTGCACTAAAATGGTGCTACTGACAAAAACGCTGAAATGAAAAATATATTACTGAACTTAGTTACTACACTAAAGCAAAAAAATGCTTGCATAAACTACTGTTGTAAAAAGGACTTCCAAAAATATCACATAAACTATATTGCAAAAAAAAAAAGTGAATCCCTTGCGGAACCAGATTCGTAATGGTTAAAGGAACCGAACAGCAAGACACAAGAATTTGTTGTGAACAAAAAGTCCTAACAGATAGTGAATCCTTTAAAAAGGTATTACTGTATTAGTGGTAGCATGATCCACATGGGTCAATGGAGTTTTGTGTCAGTAACTTTCATCAAGTCAGTAAAAGAACAAAGGATGATTACTCAAGGCTTGTTGTGTTTAGTAGTTCAAGATGGTTACTGAACAAAATGAAATTACTGAAAATACTGAAGAGATTACTAAACATCCAAACTGCATACTCATTTTTCAGTAACTCTGCATTCATCTTTTCAGTAACAAATTTTGAGATTTATTGGGCCTACATATTACTGTGCATAACATATACATTTGTTGGTACTATTGAAACTAAGCAAATGTTTATTACTGACAAGGATGAGACAAATGTAGGGGGCCTTTCAATTACTAAACATCAAAATTACAGACATGCAGTTTTCTACCACTTTATTTATACTGAATTAATCTGAGAATTAGCCTCCAATTGTTGAATCTAATCTGTAGCTGGCTATATAACCTCAGCAGCTAAAGGGCCTCTTTCCCGCTTCTCTTGTACCAGGATCCAAGGATCTGCATTCCAAAAAAAGGCATGTGTGAGTGAGGTAAGCCCAACCAAAACACAATACTAGTGTGTCCTGTATCATTCAACTAAGATTATACAGATAGAAAGGGAAAGTACTTGAAGGTGTCAATTTTACGACTGATCTAAGAAAAATACTTTGTACTACTGAACTAAAATATTACTAAAAGCTAATTACTGAGCATAAAAAGACAAATTAACTACTGAACTAATATGAGAAAAAGACTTTGTACTACTAAAGTAATCTATTACTGAATGATAATTACTGAAATAATTGTACTAATTGTACTACTGAACTATGAGAAAAAAACCTTTGTACTACTGAACTAATCTATTACTGAGCATAAAAAGACAAATGAACTAGTGAACTAATCTGAGAAAAATACTTTTTACTACTAAACTAATATATTGCTGAATGTTAATTACTGAAATAGTTATACTAATTGTACTACTGAACTATGAGAAAAAACTTTGTACTACTGAACCAATATATTACTGAATGCTAATCTATTACTCATATTACTGAAAACTGAAACCAATTACTCCATTTATCGTCCTACTGAACTACAATCATTGCTGTGTACATGCTTGCAAACAAGCATCACATAAAAGAAAACATTAAAAAATTGAAGGAAAAGAGGGAGGGGCGGAAGGTGTGTCGAGGGAGGGGGGAAGGGTGTCAACTTGATTTCACAATGCTTCTCCCAGTCACTGCAAAGTAGTTCTGTAATGCAACTGTTGGAGACATACATCATTGTTGTTGGAGACATGGATGCAATTGTTGGAGGGCAATAAAAATTGTGATACTGAACTAAAAAAATGCATCGGTGCTAATCACTTGCTGCAGCAAAAAATGCTCAGATATCTGCTGGGTGCTAAACTCAGTAAAATGTGTAGTATTAGATACTCACACTCCCGATGAAAACTAGCATTAACTAACCAGAAATCCTCATGGAAAAAATACAACACCATCCATGGATAGTATGCTCACATACAGAACATCACGGACATAGCAAGAATTGGAGGAACATGGAGGGTGGGAATGCGTGGAGGGGTCGGGTATCACCTTGATTCTGCGCTAATGCTCTCCCTTCATGACCAAGTGATCAATCTTCTGCCAGCAACACAAATTGATAAAAAATCTGACAGAAAATTGAAACCCTAGCACATCCAAATCAATAAAAAAATCGCAGATCCATGGTAATAGCGCAAAATGTCAGTGCGTGTGGTGTGCTCACCTTAGTGCATTCAATGTCGATCAGCAAAGATCCCTGCTAGTCCTCCACAGGATCCCCTTCCCGCCGGCGGCACCCAGCGACCCGCACCTTCCCGGCAGCGCATCACTACAGCCTCTCCCCGGCGCCGCCTCATCCCCGATCTGCTCGCCCGACGAAGGGGTAGGGAGCCTGAAGGGACTCACGGAGGAGGAGGGGTGGAGAGCGCGCATGCCCCCTCCGCGGCCGCCGCCGGAGAACCCCTCGCTGCCGTTACAGCCACGGAGCCGCCACCCCCTCACGAATCGCGTCGCAGCCCTGAAACGCTCGGGGGTGGACTCGAGGACTAGGATGGGGGTAGCTGAGATGATAGGGGCGGGCGCCGGTTGTCGGGTCGGGTGGTGCGGAGCCGTAAACGGGCGCGAGATGGGTGGGCTAGCTGGGGCTGGTTGGTCTGGTTTGTTTAGTTTGGCTGATTTGGGTGCGTGGGTGTAGGATGATATTCTATATGGCAACGTATCAGGTGGAAACCAGGCATGTGGTGCAAACTATGGAAACTCCCACCTGGACCGCCAGATCTCCATCCTACGGCTGCGGATTGAGCCCCTGCAACTTTGCAAAGAGCCGCCCGCCAGCCCCCTGATCCGCCCCTGTTTTTTTGCAACTAACCCCCCGCCCCTATCCCACCAGGCACCGAACCGGTTAGCCCCCACCTCGGCTTGTTCCTCGACGAGGCGCCCTCGAGAAGAAGCCATTCCGCACCTGTAAAAACCTAGCACCGCCGGTGACCCCTATCCCGTCCGTCACGACGGACTTCTGTGCGCCCTGCTTGGAGTCCTGAAGTCCACTCCCGCCGCCCTGGATCTCCACCGGTTGCCCCTCCAGTGGCGGTACGCCACCCTTCCAGTGGTTGCCCGCCGCCCTGGATCTCCCCGGCTGGCCCTCTGGTGGCGGCACGCCGTCCCGAGACCACTACTCCGTCCACGGGACTGGGGGAGCATGGCACCACGCCGCCGTTCAAGTTTGGGCAGGCAACGCCTCCCCGACCGCATCGCAATGGAGTAGTGGCCGTCAAGCACTCAAGTCTGAAGCTGTCCGCCGCCTGTAAAGCCTTGTGGTTGGTGTTGTTGTGGAAAAAGCCTGAAATTGTGTAATGCCTGAACATGTTTGATGAATGGCAATAGCAATTGTGCAAATTCTCCTGTTTCGCTCATGTATGGTGTTGTGCAATTGTGACTATTATGTAATGCAATTGTGTGTGAAAAAAATTGTGCGAACTGCTGGCATGAGCTTCTGTAATGTCAAATGCAAAATTGTGTTTCAGACATCCAAATTGTGCTTCTGTAATGGCAATGGAAAAATTACACATCAATGAAATTCGGTAATACTTTCACAGACATTTAGTGATGCTTCTCAGATTCAGTAATAATAAAAAAATTAGTGATGCTTCTCCAATATGAAACTCTTGCCTTATGGTCTCAAAAGTTAGGTAAAAGAAGTTTTTCTCTCTAATCTTTTGAAAGAGCCAGCCTGTGTTCTACCTAACATGTTGTTTCTCTATGGTTGCTTTATGATATTTTTGTTAGTCACAATCTATCGGTTAGAGTTGTAGAGATCCTTAGAAGCATTGCAAAATTATTGTTAGTACTGTTTCAGTTGAACGTTTGACAAATCAAGGAGGAAAAATACAACCAAAATGATCATCGGGCAAATTTCTTTCACTAAAATTTCAGTGTTGCTGGTTGTAAGAATCTGAGAACTTGAAGTACATTACCATGATTTCAACCTGGTACCATTGTTTAACATCTGAAAATCATCCAGCAGCAAGTATGTGTGGAATACTGAAACTGATAGCATTGTGTGTGAAAATGAAAGCAAAAACCATCCAGTCACACATGCTTGTGAATAAGAGAACATGTCATTTTTCAGATTCAAAGCTGGACAAGTAATAAGTCTATAGTGAAATTGATATATTGAAATAGGAAAAGTCATATATTGTTCATAACCAGCCAAAATGATATACTGTTCACAACTAGCCAAAACAGAAATGAAAATGAGGACAAAATAGGTGTCCAAAATGAGCCAAAATGATCATTGGGCAATTCTTCACAAAAAATACACTATAATTCAGTAAAGGGAAGTAAAACATGCAAAAAAACAAGTTGTTTACAGTCAGCCAACTACGTTGTTTGGGCAATTACGTGCATCATGATCCACTAATTGCTTGCATTTTCCACACTTCCGTTTTCTCGGTGCCTTCTTCTCCTTGCTCTTCTTAATTCTTTTGCTACGCCCTTTTGAAACGACATCAGTTGGTGGATGTATTTCGACTTCATTTGGAATTTTGGTACCAAGGAATGACTCAAACTCATCCTGTTTAGTAACTGATGCGGCTGGAATCATCGCTTTGAGAGGTTCTTCAAGGTTGGCTAAACTTGAAAATAAAAACTCCATCCCTGAATCTGAGTTCTTGGCCATTTGGATTAGATCTTCAAACTTGTTGCGTGAATCTGAATTTTTTTTCTGCAAATCCACCTCTTTAGGATCTTTAGCCTTTTCATCCAAGAGGTTGCCTTCATCATCAAAAAATACTTCCCTACGAATTCAAATATTTTTCTTAGACATATTGCATAAAGAAAAGCAAATTGCCATACAAAATAAAACAGAATGGTATCTCACCTTTTACATCTTTTATCCCATCTCTTCATAATATAAATTGATGGTATCTCATTTTGCTTCTCGCATCTAAGCATTTGTATTAGGTGACGGCACGGGACGCCATAGGACTCATAGAATTTACAGGAGCACGTACCAAACATGTTTGACTTGTTGATCTGAACCATGCGCTCCTTTCCAGATAGGCTGCTAATGGTGAACATTTTCATATCTTCAGACTCTAAAATTCCTTGAACAATGCAATGATCTCTTGCCACTATGAGTTGTTCCTGAAATTTACCAAAAACTTCATGTGTATAAATGACACTACATTGCCTCTCCATGTGCCATGGTGTCACCAATTTAGGATTGGCGTGAAGACTTGCATTATCAGCTTTCAACTCTTCTTCACGCTGGCACTCCAAAGCTATGTCGAACCTTAGCCAAAATTCAACAAAGCTCAATTTTCGATGAATGAAACGGTTGAAAAATGAATTTGCACTCTCCGACCGTGATGTGGTCCTAAGGATTCCTGCTAAAGGTGTGTCCATAAAGTACGCCGGAATCCATGATTCACGCATATCAAACTTGGTGGAAAACCACTCATTTTCAGTGAGCCCATAATCTGCCATGATAGAATTCCATTGAGACACAAAATCATTCGGATCATCGGAGCCCCAGACACACTTGTGTAATCTATCCCAGAACTCCTCATCCTCCCTTATGGAGGGACCAACCTTCTCAGGTACCTTATCCATGATATGCCACATGCAAAATCTATGAACAGTATTTGGAAAAATCTGAGCAATTGCAGCCTTCATGCTAGCATCTTCATCTGTTATGATTAGACGAGGTGCTACTTTACCCATAGCCTGAAGAAAGGTCTGGAACAACCATACATATGAATCAATCTTTTCATCAGCTAAGAATGCAGCCCCAAGGAAAATACTTTGCAAGTGATGATTGACTCCTGTAAATGGCACAAACTTCATATTATAATGGTTAGTGGTATATGTTGCATCAACCGAAAGCACATCACCAAAAACACTATAGTTCTTCCTGCATGTGGCATCTGCCCAAAATACACGAATAAGTCGACCTTTGTCATCCACCATGAAGTCATAAAAGAAGGCAGGATTTACGTCCTGCTTTCGCGCAAGCTGTCCAACAAACATCTGGGCATCAGCATCCTTGATTTTGATCCTCAGGTCACGATAATAGTTCTGCAAATCCCTCCGCGTGCAACCAACATTCTGACAACCACCGTCACTGACTTGTAGAAGTCGAAATGCCATGGACGTGCCAATACTAGCCTTATGACAATTGAACAAAGTACTCTTTGCCCTCTCACTGACATTACGGTTGGATCTTAGCAAGTGTCTCTTATCCGGCGAAACAAAACCATGGTTGTGCTCATCAACCATTGAAAATATTCGATATTTCTTGTCACTCTCAAGCTTCACAACAATATGTGCCGGACAGCCACATCTAGTTTCCAACACATTTGGTGTCTTCCTTTTCTTACTGGATTCATCTGTAGCATGTTTTTGACTCTCCTTTCTGAACCCTTCCCTTGCACAATAATACCGCTTGAATAATATTCCTTCATTTCCCTTTTTGTGCTGCCCAACACGAACACTAAAACCATTATCATGTGCATATGATTTGTAAAACTTCTCCACATCTGTGAGTGTATCAAATATCATTCCAACCGTTGGCTTCAACTGTTCTTTGCAATTTTGTTCTATACTCGGTGAAGATGTTGCCCGTGGTGTGCTTGGTTCTTCAATGACGGTTACAACTCCGTCGGAAGCCATGTCTACTGCACCTTCGCCGTCCACTAAGAAGATTAATTTTATGATCAGATTATTTTGTACTCCAGCAAAAAAGAAAAGTAAAGAAAATGGCATCGCGGGGTCCATGGCTGAGAAACTAACCACGTGATGGAGGGCTCCCGGAGTTCATGGCCTGAACGGCGGGCTGTGGCTGGCCCTCTTGAATGACGAGCGGCGGCGGCTGGCACTCCTGAACCGAGGGTGCTAGGGGCAGGCGCACCTGAACGGCATCCACCGGCAGCTGCCCGGCGGCGGTGTCTATCTCCATGGTAGCGCTGACGACGGAGTTCATGGCTAAACCTAAAATTTCAGATAGCACCCAAACATGAATATTGATGTCTGTATCCAATTCCTGCTGATTTTGATGGAAACATAATCGATTTTTATGGAAACATGAATATTTTTTCAGCAAAAAAAGTGTGAAAAGCCTGATTATACATTCCATAAATGTGGAGTTTCTGTGAACATTGTATTTGACATTATTCAGATTCATGTATGTGCGCTGTACTGAACATTTCTTGCACCCTCTTCATTGAGTGTTGAATCCACTTATGTTGTCAGTCTGATTGGGAGTTGCTTTCCATGTCATTCCTTTTTGTCTAGATATTATTTAATTTGTGAGGTGATGACACTCATGAGATTATCTGCAGATATGGAGTGCAACAGAGAAGCGATACAAGAAGCTGGCTTTCCAAACTCATCCTGACAAGAACGTTTGTGTAGACATGCATGAGTTCTACGAAGGATACCGACATATGGAGTCCATACCTGCAGTCCAAAGCTGTGAGTCCATGCCCTATAGCCGGGGAAGGACTTGAGTGGATCCAAGTTCACGATGCCCGTCCCAGGCCATCACTTCATTGCGCCACGTCCACAGAACTCCACCGAGTACCGATTCCACCGTACGTACACAATCGATTCGATCGGAACACAAGCAAAAGGAACGAAATTTGAGATGCGAGGGTCACGAGAGAGGATCAATGGAACACAAAATGGACATGGCATCAGGATCGACGGCGTACCTCAAGGCGGCGACGGCGGTCTTGGTCGACAGAAACGAATCGTCACGGCGTCGGGGAAAACGAACAGTCGCGGCGTCGGCATCTCAACCAGCTACGTGGCACCCAAAGGGGATTAGGATAGGGGTTTTTGTGCAAAATATGCTTAGCAAGTTAATGGTGGAAGGGTTTGATTATTAAAATTACTCCACCTCTACCGGTAGCCATCAGATGAAGATCCTATGACTGTGATGAAGGTTTCCATAGTTTGCACAAGGGTGGTGGTTTCCATAAGATATGTTGCCATTCTATATATATCTATCTACATATATGACAGGGCTATTCACCACGCTTCGTGGTGAATATAATTGGCACGCGTCGCCAGCTATGGCGAAGCTCCGGTGTGATTAGAAAAATTACTTCGTTTTCAATCCTAAGTAGTAAAATGGAATCTCACGTTGTTGAGGAGCCGATTTTAATAGTCACCTGGGTGAATTGAATTTTTCTACCCACGGTCATGATAGCGAGTTGACTAGAACTCCGACGAGGTGCTCCGACCTATGGTAATTTATTCGTTCTCATCCTGAGTAGTAAAAAATCATACAGATGGTTCTTCTACATCTGATTTTTCCTCACTCATCAATATCTCAGATGTGAAGTTGCTAGAGCGAGGAGGTTGGTGATGCCCTCAGAAGTGGGGCTGCCGGAAGCGGGTAGTAGGCCTCAGACGTAAAATTCATAAGCAATTGTATAATAATCTTGTGACTCATGAGATGGAAACAACCGAGGCTGTAATTCCTTGGTTGTGCAGCAATCGACAAGCCGACAACAAAGCATGGTGACAAGTTGGGTCCGACCAGGTTGCTTAGTTGTAGAATTGAGGGGAATTCAATCTAGGAACTGCAAAAAATGCATCTCGTTGTTCTCGGAGGTTGCACTGGTGGAGATTGCCTGGAGGATGGAGATGTTACTGGCATGTTCTTGAGTGGACAATTATTTTTATGGTTCAATTTTATTGGGCGGTAAATGATTAATGGTATGGTTAATCCAATTGGTCAAAGCTGCAGGAGGGGCAAATTGTGGTTGCAATGCCTGCAAACATGCCCTTGCAGCATTCATCATGCTGGATTGAGATGGATTATTAAGAACAAATAATTTGCTTGAATGCAGTTAATGCACTGATTATGTGGTTTTCAAGACCCGTAGTAAAAGCATCAATTAGGTGATGAATTTAGTGTAGGAAAGTCTAGTCCTGTTCAACCACAATGAGGTAAAAAACATCCTTTTCGATAGTGATTTTTAGATTTGCAAATGAATATTGTTATTATGATTACTCACAAATTGAGGGGGATTGTAATTCGTTTCGACTGAAGCGATCAAAGGCGTGATTCATGATGATTTTGAATAGTGATAGGACTTTTGGTTTTTGCGTTATGATACTGATGGAATTACACCTTGGTGTTGTTGAACAAGTAATTACTACCATGCTCCGCGGAGGCGAAGTAATTACTACCATGCGCTCTGAAGCTGTTCGCATGTGCATTCCATGAATAAAAACATTGGTTGGCCGATCAATTTAATGTTTTTCAGTCACCAAAACGAGATGAGTTTAAAAAGCTTATTAGTGAGACACATGTGCATCTACAAAATTGTAAAAACAAGATAAAACTAGATGAGTTTTAAAAAAAGCTTATCAGTGAGCCCTGATGGAAACACAAGATACACATGTAGGGGGCAGTCATCAAAGCCCGTGCTTCTGCCCGGAGCTTCTAGTGACGTAAAAAGCTACTTGTTTGGATGTCGTGGTAGTAAAATCATCCGTGCAGTTACTCCTCCAACCATTTTAAATGCATTCATGTGTTGACCCTGATTCCTCGGAGATTACCCAACTGCCGACGCAATAAAGCTTCCAGGCACTACTGTAGGTCCGGCGAGCTCTGTAAGTTAAACACAAAATTGTTCCTTCCCGCTATTAAGTAGTAAAAATGAATTACAATGACGGTCAACACGCGATTTTAATGGATTTGTTGGTAGGATTTGGGTGTGACTCATGGGACTCATTAATATTGGTGTGCCACCGTGGCAGCTCCAATGAGCTCTCGTGGACGTAAAAACTAATTGTTTTCTATTTAACAGTAAAAATCATGTGGCAGGTGCATTAGGTGTCTATTAATTGTGTGTTGACATGCTTGCTAAAAAATTCTGCGATGATTCCATCAGTTACTGCTTGCATGCGCAACATTTGGGAGCCGCAATTATAAATTCATTTTATGAGCCTAATCACATTAGTGTAGTTAAGATTGGATGTATGCATGAACTTCAATTGAAATTTCAGGATAGAGGCAACAAGAAAGATTTGAAAAATTCCACGATAGTTAATTCCCAATTGCAAGATAATAAAGAAATAAAAAACAACAGCAAAACGAAGGTGACTATCCTGGATAGTTTGAAAATTTTCTAAACCCGCACGCGCATGACAGCCTAGGGCTATTTTACTTGTTGCATTGATGAAATTACTGCTTATTGACCTGCTAGACCCATTTATCTATAACAACGTTGCACAAACTGATGGAACATGCACTATGATCATAACAAGTAGAAATGTAAAATTATAGAGTCTGCGTCAATATATTTTTCACTTGTTACTAGTATCTTCTAATTAACAAAGGAGAACATTTTTCTACAAAGGACTAATGTACACATGTACGAACAATTTACTCCTCGCGAGGAGTAAAAATGGATCCATTTATATGCCAATTAACTCCTTTGAGCCGTCGTCGTCACCTTCGAGCCGCTCCTGCCATCGACGTCGTAGCTATCAAGATTACTCCTTTGGTGCATAAACAATTTTTTTCTTTTATGTATCTCCATGGGTGCATCTTGATTATTCCTTTCGCATATGGATAATTACTCCATCTTATGTATAAATTCAATTATGTAAATTGTTTCTCTTCCTGCAAAACTACTCATTGCATCTCTAAAAGAGTATATGTTGTGCATATCGTAAATAGCTCCATTGGTTCAAATAACACCAACTATTGAAAATAATTCCCTCTGCATGATTACTACTTAGTCTCTAAAAACTTTTTTGTGTGAAAATTACTACTTGATGTACAAGGTTACTCTCCTTTGATCTAAGAAATATTTTTGAAACAAAGTAGTAGTAGGAGCAGGAGCAGTAGCAGTAGCAGTAGCAGTAGCAGTAGCAGCAGTATTAGTAGTAGTAGTAGTAGCAACAGTAGGAGTAGTAGTAGGAGTAGTAGTAGCAGCAGTAGTAGTAGTAGTAGTAGCAGTAGTAGTAGTAGTAGTAGCAATGATAGAGTAATATGACAATGATAGTAGCAACGAGAGTAGTAGCGACGATAGTAGTAATGCAGCAGTAGTAATGGCAGTAGCGATAGTAGTAGTAACGACGAGTAGTGGAGCAGCCAGTAATAGCAATGACGAGTAGAAAAGGGCGACGAGTAATAGCTGACGAGCAATAGTAGTAGTAGCGATAGTAGTAGTAACGACGCGCGCGTGCGCCGATAAAGGCGTGATAATACGCAGCGTAGTAATGCTTGGCGACGGCGACGGCGGCGATAGTAGGACCAGCAGCGGTAGTAGCGACGCGGTAGTAGTAGTAGCGATAGTAGTAGCAACAGAGAGTAGTAGTAGCGAGCAGCGAAGTAGTAGCAAGAAGAGCAGAGTAGCAGCAGCAGCCAGCAGTAAGAAGAAGCGAAGCGCGCGCGCGCGAGCAGCAGCAGCAGTAGTAGTAGCAGTAGTAGTAGCAGCAGTAGTAGTAGCAGCAGCAGTAGTAGTACTAATAATAATAATAACACAATCAAAACAAGCAGCTTCAATACTCATAATCGAACTTGAATTCGCCCTCATGCACTAGCGCTCCACTAGGACTCCGTGACACCAGTTAGCTAGCTTATGTTGTGTTCTCCGCCATGACCACACTACAACCTCACTTGCTTTTGCCAGATTTTCTAAGCGCAGGCCGCAGGCGGCGCCAAGACCGGGCACGAGCACGACATCATATATGCATCGGTGGTAGAGTTGCCTGTATGTAAAAAAATATGGATGCAAACTGTGACCATGAAATTCCATCTAGAGTGTAGTAAATTAAAAGTAATGTGTACCTGCTTTCCACCTGAAGGTAGATGCATCAACCTCTGTTGTCCAGGGCATTGCCGAGGGTGTGTTCAGCGATGACTGCTAGAGTCTTGAAGATCGAGTCAGTGGGTAAATGGATGTGTCGAAACATGATAAGAACCTAATGATCCATCACCCACGGGCAGTGGCGCTGGGAGTAGAAGCCAAGGCGAAGCAGCGTGCGTAGAAGAACGGTGACGGTCTGCAGTTGGCCGCGCAGGTTGAAAACCGGCAAGCCGATGGAAGTGACAACGAGCGCTTGTAACCTGTATTTTTATAGCAATAGCCAATGCATGCTAATGCATGTGTTGTTTGAGAGTGACCTCAAAATCCTGCTCAAAAAATTAATATCAGCATGCATGCAATGCATGCGTTCACTAAGAGGGACCTCAAAATCCTCCTCTAAAAATTAATATCAGCATGCATGCATGCCGACATGCAAGCAGAGCGGCTCCCCAATCCAATTAATGCATGCATATGAGTAAATATGAATACAAATTTACTATTGTGTAAATAAGGATGTCGCCGCCGGGTGTTCACCCTGTGTGGTAGATATACATTATATATATATATATATATATATATATATATATATATATATATATATATATATATATATATATATATATATATAACTATTAGTCTATAGCTGGCTACAGAATAATTGATTCTGTAGCCAGGTCCGAATGACGCAGGCGACTGGTGGAGTCCGTCGCGTCCAGTCCCTCATTTCACGCGCACAAGCTATTGTATCGGCTCGGCTCACGCGCTCAGCTTCTAGTAACCGCATGTCCGAATTAAGGAGCCGAGAATTTCGCCCAATTCTTCCATCCATCCAGCTGCCCTGGACGCCATTCTCGCAGACCTTTCTGGAACGCCATCGCTGCCCGGGCTGCCATCGCTGGAAGCGGCGGCGGCGGCGACCTGGAGGCATCCCGCGGCAGGACCCTCCGATCCCGCGCCGGCGACCTTCGAGCGGCCAGCCTTCCGGCCAGCAATAGCGTCAGATCCCGGCGGCAAACTACGTAGAGACCCTGGAGCGTTTGCTTCCACGGCGAGCAGTACTCGCTGGCGGCAACCTTGTGTGACGCTGCGGCGGAATGGGTAAGGGCCGTAAGGGCCTTCTTTGCATCGATGCTTCAATTTTGTGCTCCAAATTTGTGACAAATCTCCATTTTCTATTGATTCAAGCAGCTCGGTTCTCCATGCACTTGAACACGGCACGGGATCTGTATCACCCTTTGATCCCTCTCAGTTATTCGTTTTGACAGCGGTAGCTGGTGGATCTCCGGCCGGCGCAGCGGATGCGTAGGGAAGACATGGAGAAAATTAGTGCAGATACTGAGATACCTACTTGCCGTCAAAATATGAGAGCCATCACAGATTTACCATCATTCCCACAACCAAGCATCAATGCATCGTAAGTCACGACGGGCAGCCTTGCCGGAGTTATGGTTATTAACTACGCTCCATGACGACGAGGCTGCAAATGACTACGCGTTCGGCTCGTTCACTAGTTGCCGGCTGGAGGTGCTTGGAATCCCGAAGCCGTGGGTCACGTACGCATGCGGGGAGCGAGACGCCGACGCCAAATCCTAGCACACCACGTGTCCTGGCCATAGAATAAGGTATTCTATGGCCGGCTACAGAGTATACTCATATATATATATATAGATACATACCGGGTTGCCTCCCGCAAAACGCTTCATTTAAAGTCGTAGAGCTCGACTTTCTCACGTACCTTCTTGTTGTTGTGAAGCCATGATCCTTAATGCATGATTTGAAGGTGTTCATGCAGCATTGATCCACTCTCCATGCTTGACACAATCACTTATGCTCGATGAGAGGCTTGCCCAATCGTCTCTAGGCCTGCAAGGGGTGCGGATCGGAGCACCCCTGTTACTGCTCCTCTGCTCCTTCAGAGAGAAATAGGGTCACAACATCGCCCGACCCTTGCATCAGGAGAACGCTGCTGACCCGCGGGGCACCGAGGTTCGAACCGGACGCGAGATTGATTTTGATTAACGCTAGTGCAGCTGGAGTGGCTGTAGAATCGGCAAGGAAGCTAGTTGGACAAATGGACAAGCTCCATCGGGGTCAACTTTGCACGCCGGCGGGCTTCCAGAAATCGCCGCTCGTCAGTGTCTCGGCGTCTGCGTGAGGAAGCGCTTGAAGTCGCCGGCCGACGTGTAGACCCAGGCCAACAGCCTGGAGGTGAGAACGATGGGCACCGGGCGGCGGCCGCAGCATACTTCTTGAGCAGTCGCTTGTAGATCCCCTAGCCACGCATGATGACGGTTGATGGCGATTTGCGTCGCCGAGAAGGCGAGGAGGCACGCAGCTCGGCGGGTACGACTTGAGTTGGGAGGGCAGGAGGAGGAAGATCGCGCGACCGCCGATCTAGGACTCGATGCAGAACCACCCCAGTCGACGAATGAGCAGATGACGCTGCCTGAATGCAGCACACGCGAGCACCGGGAACGGCAGCCTGTGCCTGACCGCCGGCGCGGCCATGAGGACGAGGGTGGCGACGATGACGAAGTTGGCGAAGGTCATGGTGGCGACGCCCTGGAGCGCGAACATGCTGAGGTCCACGAGGCTGCCTGCGAGGTAGTATGCCGATGAAGAGCCCGACCTAGAGGCAGGCAAGTTCCAACTCCGTCATGGTTTCGAAGGATAAAATCGAGAGGAGAGCAAGGTAAGAGGCGGCGGAGAGCTGCGAAGTGAAGCCTCCGGCGTTGCGAGAGGTTCGACCCTAGAAGCGATTGGGTTCGATGGCAGCAACGAACCTATTGCTCCTGTTATGATTAGGATCGACCCGCTTCGATTCATCTCTTAATTTGAGGGTTGGGGCGAGTTCAGAAGTGGATTGACCCGCTCCCTTTGCAGGCCCAATCGTCTCCTTGCATCATCAACATCACCTTCTCCATCGCACTTTATCGTTGCCTCTTCTTTCACAAATTTTCCTCTCTGTCCAGATCAGACCATGTAGAAAGCAATAGCTTCCATGTGTGGCACATGAAATTGTCTTTACATCAAGTATTTATTCAACCCCAACAGACTCCGATCGAGTGAGTTATGCCTGTTCTACTCCGGCGCTGCAATCTGTCCAAAGCTGATTTCAGACTGCACATCGCTCAATGTTTTTGTCATATCTCCTTGTACGGGTCTTCAAATTCATCGATCTTGGATGCGTTGGAACTGGAACTTGATGGAGCTTCTGATTTTTAAATTTTTCTTCCTTGAACATGTCTGACCAGGTCCTCAAAATTGATGAAAACAACGACGTCCGTTTTTGAGGTTCGGTGACGGTGATCCACGGGTTTGCAATTCCTTTAGGTATGACTTCTCTCCTCTTAATTTATGTTTAATGCCATGCATGGTTAGTGAAACTTGGGATTTCTCCCACAATTTGCTTTTTTAAGGTCACTAGCTTGACCGAGCACAAAGCAAGCCCGAGATTTACAAATCATATCGCAAACAAACACATCTATAACCACAATTTATGACAAAGTAAGTTGTGATTAATTGTAGCATAAGTTTTCTTGCTCAGCGCTAAGCTCTCATTAGGGAAAGATTCATTAGGCATGTAACAAAGTTTAAACACAACAAAGCCTCTTTATCACACTCAAGAAATTCTAGCCTATCATGAACATCATAAGAACAAGGCATGGAATTGAATCAACCTCACTATTGGATATGAATCATAGATATATCAAAGGAATATAAGCTCCAAAAGTATCTTGAGAGGTTAATTTGTACCTTGGCCTTCGAGCTTTTCATCATGAGTGGTCTCTCGGAGTTGAAAGCAAACAATCTTCAATGATCGGTGGCTTGTATCGTCTTTTAGCAATTCCTTCATTCGCGCCACACATCATCAAGGTTGTCTTGTGTGGACTCACTCTTCTTATTCATTTTGTGGGACTTCACACAAGTCTCAAATATCTTCATGTAACTCCATGATCTTTCGTGTGAGAGCCCAGGTATCCGCGCCATTAGATCCCATCATTTGTGTGATCCATCGTGATTTGCTTCTAACATCTCCTAGCGTCGGATGTTGCCAACTTGTGCCTTCTTTTGTCAATGCTTTTGGGGTCTTTGTTTTGTTCCAAACTTCTGAATTTCATCTCGCGTGGTCTAATGGAAGCATTGCCCAAGCTCCTCTTCGTTGTCGTCGTCCTCATCTCCACTATCTTGTTCTCATCGTGTTGCTGCCGCCTCTTTTTCGTAGATTTTCCCGTGTACATAACAGAACACATACCAAAATATTGTTCCGTTTAAAACTTTATAAAATTACCTTTCCACTAGGTACTCATTCATCTTAATCGGATCCCAAATGAGGGAGATATGGTCGTTTTGTTTCCGCTCTTGCATGCTTGTCCAGAAAATTTCAGAACGCGCAACCTTCGGTAATTCGGCCATATCCGCTTGTAGGAACCTCCGATTGACTTGATTCTTGATTCGTTGGAAGTGTAACTTCATGGGGCTTATAAATATCCAAATATATCCTGTTGTTATCCCTTGAGGTTGTGCAGATATTGATGCGAACATAGACTTCTTGCGAATCGATCCGAAAATGTTGACGACCTTGATCTTGTGGTCTTCGGGGCGTTACGTCACGTCTCCTTCGGCTTTAAGTCATCGCCATTGCTGGTCCAATGAGTAGCATGATGGCAATGGTGTGTCTTCTTCATGATTTTGCTTTAGCCAAAGTGACGGGTACTTCTTTCGCAACGTGATTGCTTCCAACACCTATTATTTGGACAAACAAACCTCCACGAAACCTTAGTCTTAAAACTTCAATTGACACATTGGCATACCATGTTTAACATTGCTCATGTAGGGTGTGGACTCAATAGCGGATGATGGGCCACTAACAAAAGTTAGCACCTACCAATAAAGAGTGAATCTTGATGTAGTCATCATCTTGTCGGAGTGGATTGTGAACTTCTCAAACGTCTTGTGTCTAGCTTTTCACCTACTTTCAAGAACACAAAAAAAAGCAAGCATATATGCAATAATAGAAATTAGGGTTAGTCAAAGAGATAGATGGATCGCCCTAGGGTTCAAGTTGCCGATCCCCGGCAACGGCGCCAGAAAAAGGGGCTTGTTGACGGTTCAAAACCGTGCTCAAGTTCACCGCAAGCTTACGGGTGACTTAGTGCCTTTTCACCAAGAAGGGTCCTCCCTAGATTTGTCAATCCAAGGATCGGAAGCAAACTCCTAGGATTATCCATCTAACCTATCGATCTATCCTAACATGAAGCATTGATTGCATAAGAAGATAAACGTTAAAGATGTAAGAGTTATAGCATAAGGTTGATCGCATCCATGAACATCGACAAGGTAAGGAGCAAGCAGGGAAAACTAAGGCCTGTCGTCTTCTAGTCGTAGTTCTAGCCAAAAGAGCAAGCGCAACATGCATCTCATCCAAAGCCATCTTAAAACTACTTCCTCCGGTGCGATTCTGAAAACGCCCGCCTTTTGGAGCCACCGTCCTGTCACAACACATTCACAGGTGAACTTGTTACACCATTAGTATGCCTAGTGGTGGGTTAGTTGCAAATCATAATCGAAACCAATGTATAACAAGTATTCTAGGTTGACAGAAATTTGCCATCAACAGGCGTGCCTCGCTACTCTGCCGGATCCGTCTGGGCGCCTAGAGATCAGAAGCTTGAAATCTATTCGTCGGGCCCCTGTGGTTAGTGTGCCTATTGCTGAGGTCCTCAATACCCTAGTGTCATGGCTCTGCTAGATGGCTAGCAGCTATGTTGGTCGTCTGGGCACCAAAATGGCCTTCCTGAGGTCGGCGTGCCTTCATATCGAGGCCTTGAAATACCTTCGTATATCTATAGCTTTGCCAACCTAGTTGGGCGCCACGGATGTGTGACCTTCGAGGTCGGTGTGCTCTTGTTGCCCTGCTAGCATGCTCTGAACACCCAGGATTTCACGTCAATGAAGGTCTCCCTGTGGGGTGCGCGCCTGATAGCCCTGCCAAGTGCTTCCGGGTGCTTGGGCGCTATAGACTTGAGATCTTCTTGAGGTCGGCATGCCTCGGGTGGCTCTGCCAGACTCTTTGCAGCTATGCAGGATATCTGGTATCTCTACACTCCATTCGTTGAAGATCAACATGTTTCTACAACTTCAACTACGACATCATCAACAACCTCTTCATATAACGCATTTGTCAAGATCTCGCTAGGTATCTTCGGATGGGCATTATTGATTTCAGGTCTCTTTGAGGTTGGCACGCCTACAAGGCCTCCTCGAGGTCGGCCCTGCCAGACTCCTTGCAGCTATGCTAGGAGATCTTGGTGTCTCTACACTTCGCTCGATCAAGATCATGACTTAGTTTTTCTTCTCTTTTTTGAGCATCAAACCAGCCATGCTGCCTGTATCAATGCTCAGGGACTACTCTATGAGAGCGTCTTTGATGCCCTCTTGTTTACTTTGTCGTATCAACATGTTGGGAAACCTGTTTCTGATCAATCGTTACTCGACCTACTTTTTCTTCTTTCTCTTTTGGATCAACATACCAGCCATCCTGCCCACCATAATGCTTGGATACTACTCTATGAGTGTATCCTTGATGCCCTCTGAATTTTTTCTTTGTCGTTTCAATCTATTGGAAGTCAGTTTCCTATAGGTCATCACTCGACCTCTTCACATTCAGCAATGCTATAAAACAGGTCGGCTGCTAAGATGATTTGTTCCTTTTTTGACCGACGTGCATGCTATTCAACCTGTTGACAGCTCTGTGACTTCATCATAACCTACTAAGGTCGCTGCACCTACACCTTGCTCGGGGCTTGTGAGACATGGGTACCCCTAGGTCTCCCTTGACTAGGCTCACAGCTGTTCCCGACAAGTGGGTCCAGCCTACCAGAAGACCTGTCGACCTGATAGTAAGCCCAACTGACCTAGCTGGTGGACCACACGACCTCCTGAAGACCTTCTAGAAGATTCCAGACGACCTTATTCGAAATGACTACATGACTTGGCGTGCAAGACAAGACATCAGTGGATTCCGACCAAGCAGATCGATGGATATGGCAAGTGTTGTAATCAACTAGACTTAGGTCTCCTGGTCATAACCGACTACGAAACTGGGAACCGACCTTGCCCACTGGCCAATATAAGGTGGGCAGGGTGACCACTTGTACAATCACGCAATCCTCAAGCAAAATACACCAACAACTGGACGTAGGGTTTTGACTCTCTAGAGGCCTGAACCAGTATAAACTCGTTGTGTTCTCTGTGTTCCATGTGCTCGTGAGCAACCTTCGAGTTCTTAGCCTTAGATTCCGCTCTCCCGAACAAATAAACCACTGGGGTTAACCCCCCTGTGGGCTGTCCAGATCTCGACCTCTAACACTATTAATTAGTTACATCCAGCAAAGTATATATGCTTAAGCTTAACAATGGAACAGACACTAGTAGAGTTAGGACCTTTTGTGCACCCCTTTAGTCTCGTTTGAATTCTGGAGCTAGGACTAAAGGGTTTTCATCGACATGGCCTCAAATGTCTACGGACACCCCTACCCTTTTGTCCAGGTTGGTATTACCAACCAAGACAAAGGGGGTGTCCAATCGTTGTTTTTTGGCAATTATTAGCATAGACCTTTAGTCCCTGGTGGTGTTTCCATCCGAGACTAAATCTTTAGTATCGGGTGGAAACACCATCCGAGACTAAAGATCTTCCCCCACGTTGGCTTCCCCTCTTTCCCTTATCTTTCTCCCACCACCCAAGCACCCAGTCAACTCCTTCTCTCCTCTCATTTTTCTTATCTCATCTCTATGCTCTTGCCTATGCACGTGGGCATGGCGGGATGCGGCCTTCGGCGGAGCGCGACACGGCTGGCCCACCCTCCGGCGGTGGCGTGGCCGGCGACCGGCCAGGCGTCGCAAGCCGATGGGAAGAGGCGCGACTGGCCCGCCCTCTGGCGACAGTAGGATCCTAGCAGGTTTTTTTAGTTTTGTGAGAATGAAATCAAACTCATGTGGCTGTGAGTAAGATTTGAGAATGAAACCAAACACATGTGGTTGTAAATTAGATTTTTTTAATTCATTATGTGTTCTTCCTTTTTCTGTGATGATTATTCTGTGATGATACGTGAGATAAACTTGTGTGATTTTGAGATGGTTGGATGTGTGTGTTTCGTTTTTGTAATAAGCCCAGCCGGAGTTGTACGGGACGACGGAGGAGCAGGCAGGGAAGCGACGGCGGGAGACACCCTTGTTGGAGGGTATCCGAAAATCCGGACAATATCCCCGAACACAAGAGAAGAACGTACGCAAACGTTGAAGTCACAGTCGCAGACGACGTAAGAGGAGACAAAGGATCTCCTAGAAACTGCTCATGCCCCAAAAGTAGTGAATCCCCTTACACGTGCCCTCACGCCCCCTTTTATAGGGAGACGAAGGGATTTTTACATTCCGACAATACCCTTGAACTCAAAGAATATCCTAGTGTGAACACACACACAAATGTCTTTTTACATCTCATATATTTACAAGCCTGCCACTAGTTCACACGCTAAACCCGGACTTTTTGAGACGACAACTTTGACTTTGCTTCTTGCTAGTTCGTGAATCTCCCCGTTCAGGAAATCTTCACATACCGTGACTCCCGAACTCGTCCTCCATCATATTCCCAAATTTCATAGATTCCCGAAGTTCGTGGCTCCACAGGTTCATGGCTTTGAGTCTTTACAAATTCGCGACTTCGAGGCTTCGCAGGTTCAAGATTTCAAGCCATCGCGCATTCGCAACTCCGAGGCTTCGAGAGTTCAGGATTCCAGACCACCGCGCGTTCGCGACTCCGAGACTTCGTGAGTTCTAGATTCCAGATCTTCACGAGTTCTTTGCTCCTGAAAACTTGCATCACAAATTTCATTAACCTCGACGTTTCGAGGGTGACGGGTTTTCCTAAATTCCCCAACACTAGCCCCTCGGGGAAGCGGGTTGACTCCGGCGATCCGATTCCACGAACATTTCAGAATTTCAGTAAAAAACGTCACCCTCGGAACGTCGGAGGAGACACGCGTCATCCGGAAACCTCGCAACGGTCGAATCGAGGCGCGTTCGCAGAACTACCCCCCCTCGCCCCTATAAATAGACGGCTTCCGCTGTCAAAATTTTTTCACCGCTCTCTTGCTTTGTTGCGAACTGTAGTTCTCTCCTTCGCGGAAAATCGTCTTGCGTTCTAGTGTTTGCGGCTTCAAATTTTCTCCGAACTTTTCTAAGGTATTATTCTCTTTGTCTCTTAACTCTTGTTTCCTCTTTCTATCGTACTGGTGTTCTTTATTTTGCGAATTTTATTCACGAACGTCGTCTTTATTTTCTCTTATTTGTACTACTGTTGAATAGGTGGCTCGAGTCAAAAGTACTGCAAGACCCATGACGACCGAAGAGCTTGCTGCAGCTGGCCTTCCGGCCGAACCAGTAGCTCAGAATCCTGAGAATGTTCAACCTCCCGAAGAGGAGGGATCGCCTGCTGCCAGCGAATCCAAGAGTCACGAAGACGGGGAGGTCAGGACAGACAATGAAGACGTCAGGGATGTGGATGCCGACGTCAGAGATTTGGTCAGAACAAGGCCGACGGGACCTCTCCCTCTGTCTCTTGTTTTTGGGGAATCCAAGGTTACCACGAACATGATCAGAGAGTATGAAGCAGCTGGATTCTTCCCTTCAGGCACCGGGCGGTCTCCACTGGATGAGCAAACTCCTACTCCTGAAGATGGAGAGGTAGTTGTGTTTCGTGACTTCTTCACCTGTGGGCTGAGATTCCCTTGTGATCCAGTTCTCCCTGCAATTTTGGACGCTTTTTCGGTGAAGATTCATCAGCTCTCGCCGACGTCTTTCCTGAAAATGTCCAAGTTTATTTGGATCATGAAGACCTTCGGGTGTAACCTCAGCGCCGATGCTTTCGCAAGGTTTTTTGAGTTAGTCATTGCGCCCGATGTTATCAAAGTCGACGTCGGGCAGTTCTACGAAACTCACTATGCGTGTTGTACTTTCAACACCCGACGACAAAACACCTGAAGAGGGATCATGCGAATTCAGATCGCGCCCTGCTGCAAGACCAACTTGACTGACGACTGGAGCTCGTACTGGTTCTATGTCAAGCTTGACATGTCTAAGATTCCTAGATACGAAGGACCGGCCCATCCTCTGTCCTCTCCTATCGAAGCCCTGACTGTTGTGAACACTGCAGAATTTAACCATCGGGCAGTTGGGATCAAAAGCTGTGAAAATGCATTTCACCTCGCCAGCACTATCCTTGGAGGCCGCGACATTGTTGAAGAGTTCGTTGCTGCCCGGATTTGGCCGATCTCTTATGGCTGGGCCCCGAACGATATCGTGCACTTCAATGTTAATTGGGCATCACAAGAAGTCCCTTTCCCGAAATTCGGCGTTAAACTGAGGGAGGTCCAGAGCGTCGATGCTTTCATGCTCGATGTCGAAAAAAGAGTAAATCTTATGATAGGTGAATATACTATGAACGAGTACAAGGCATACAAAGCTTTGGTAAAGCATAAAAGGAAGATAAATCGTGTGTTTTCCGAAGTTTGCGGGGATAAAGCTTTCCCTCGCGACGCCCAGGCCGCAAGCTTAAGATTCCTGCAGTTGCTGTTGCCAGCTGCTCGGTCGCTCCTCCGAAAGCCCCGAGGAGAAGATCTTCCAAAAACGTACCCACGACTGTCGACGAGACTACATCTTCTGGCGTTCAACCCGCGAAGACAAGGTCTCTTGAGTCGTCGAAGCGCAGACGCAAAACTTCCGAACAAGTTTTGGATGCTGAACTTCAGGCAGCCTCTAGCCTTGCTCAGATGAGCCGGAAGAAAGCCAAGAAAGCTGTTAAGAAGATTGTCTCTACTGAAGTTCGGCGGGTTCCTTCCGCTTTCGACAACGACCTCTTCACGGAGCCCGGCCAGAAAGGTTCTTTCTTTTGGCCCTTGTTGAGATTCAATTTTCGTGAACACTGCCCGTTGGGTTCTGAAAATGAGTTCGTGGATATTGACTCCTTTTTAGATGCTGCTCCCGAAGTTCAGAAGGAAATTATGCCCGACGCTACCGCTGAACCCCTACTGCTGTTCCCTGGTCTGCTCATCCTCAAGGAGAGGCAACTCCCGAATTCACTAAAGAGCTTGAGCTTACTGTTCATAGGGGTGAAAATCCCATCCCAGATGCTCCTTTGGTTGAAGTTCGCGAAGTTCTTCCCGAAGGTCGTGATCCTTCTCCTTCTGTAGCTGCCTTCAACACGAGCTTCGGTACGTTGTATCGTGGTGAATTGCTAAGTGTTGGCTGTGAGGTGTCTAGAAACAAAGGTGGTGCACCCAAGATTTTAACGCTTTAGAAATCATCTGCGCTTATTGATGAAACAGGAGGGGAGAGTTCGGAACAGTCACTTCACTCACTTGGAGGAGCTGTTCGCGATTCCGGGAAGGAACCTCGCTCCTCTCTGTAGAAAACTCTCGCCTCCTTAGGCAAATCTACTTCGGGTTCGGGGAAGAAGGTTACTTTACAAAATCTAAGCAGACAAGGTTCAATTATTTCTGTTAACTCTTGTACTTCTCAGCTTTTCGAATTTTTGCTCAAGATTTTAATCATGGAACTTTTCAGAATTTAAGGACCTTCTTCGTTCGTACCCTCTGTCCAAGCTTGCGAAGTTTCAAGAAGATTATGCTCTTAAATCTTCCATGCTTGGGAACGTTACAGCTGAACGGCTCATTGATCAAGAGAATGCGAACAAGCAACTTTCTTAAGAATCTAAGGAACTTAAGCGCAACTTCGCTCTTGCTAGATCTGCAAATGTTGACCTCGAGAAAAAGGTAGCCGAATTGGCAGAAGCCATGAAGCATTGCCAGGACGAGAAGAAGATTGCTGACAAGGCACTTGAGCAATCCAAGAAGGATTTGGAGAAATTGCAGAAAACTCACGATGAAGATCTGAGTTTGATTGAAAACCTTCGCAGGACTCATGACAAATCGTCAAAAATTGCTGAAGATCTTCGTGCTAACAATGCTGACTTGGCCAGATCCCTAAGCAGCAAGGAACAAAGAATTCAAGATCTCGAAAAGGCCTTGACTGAGAAGAGGGAGGCTTCAGAGAAGAGGGTTTCTAGCATTGTCAACAAGTTGAAGGCTTTGTTTGGGGAGTACGAGAGATCTTTGAATGATTTCGGTGTTCGTCCCGCTCCTCTTCCTGCCGACTTGGGGCTTCCTGAGTTCATGGAATGGATTGACGCTGAATTCAAGGCGCTTCCTGAAGTTATCTCTGGTGCTAACGACTTTGCGGCAGCCTTTTCTGTAGAAAGCATCCTGAAACTTCTTCACGACTTCGACTGCGCGGATCTCGCGAAGTTTCGCGAAAAACTCCCTCAGTTTCCCGACACCCTGAGTACCTCAAGAATTCAGCCAAATGAGGATGTCCAAGCTATCAGGTCCAGATTCGCGAGGGAGTTTTGGCTTGCTAGCGGGAAGGAGGCTGTCAAGAGCATCGCACGTGCTAAGCTTGCCCAGGTTAGTTTTCAGACGGTTCTGTTCGCCACTGCTAATTCGCACAATTTTTGCCCTCTGATTTTCCTTATGTTTGTTTCTTTGCCTCTCTTAGCTAATTGATGAAGATAAACGAGGAAAAGGCGCTGCGTCTCCTGAATCCTCTACTGAAGATGAAGAATCAAGCGACTCGGAAGAGGAGGGCATAGGCGACAGCAGCGATGACGGCAGTGATGGCGACCAAGCCTCCGGGCATGAAGAAGACTCTCCAAAGGTTGACATTACAGGCTAGATATTGCCAAAACATTCGCCCTTCGTGGCTGTTCGTGTATATTTGTACATTCATTCAGTTGTAGTGTTTTGCCTGAACAAGTTTCTTTTTGTAAACTTTAACCTGCGCAGGTCCTGCAAGTTGGGCCTGCGCAGGACGTGATGGCACTGCGAATTCATCACGATAAAATGTTCGTCAGTGGCGAAGCATGGCGTTTGTTCCAAGAGGCTCATCCCGAACAAGATTTTTCCGATTTTTGGCTTGAGGTTTCGCTTAGATTTTCTATGGGATGTTTCGATCTTTCTTCTTTATTCCTTCTTTTAAGAAGGAGAATTCAAGTGTTGCGAATTCAAGTTCCTCGAGGATCCCGAAGACGGAGCCCCTTAGCCCGATCGCCGATGAGCTCGACTTTGCTTACGCTAGTGACATTGCAGAAGATAATAGTCGCGAACCAGGACACGTTGTCAAACTTTCGTTCTAGGATCTATACTTCTCAATGTAATTGTTGTGAAACTATTTTGAAATTTTTATGCAACTAAGGCAATAAAGACGTTTTCTTTTTAAAAAAACGTCACCCTCCCCCACCTTGCCGTTTTGCATGAAAATTTCAAGGCAAGTTAACAAAGTTTTACTATTCTTCGAGTATCTTGATCATACACGCTTTTTCGCGAGTTTATGATAACTTCAAACGTTGTGACGCAAGTCGACAAAATTTCTTCTCGAATTTTGTGGACTTGATCCGCTTGGCATACTTGCCTTGGTTGATATTGCAACCCTCAGTTGCTTCAACCATGTTTTTCTACGAATTTCCACACGAGCCCCTTGCCCTTTTATCAGAACGTTTTTATCACGAAAAACTTTCATCAATCCGCGTTAAGGAAAAATTTTTAAACAACGCCTCACACATTCACTTGACCGCAATCGCCATTAATTATCATGATGGAAACTCAGGCTACAACCCATTGTTGCCCCGAGCCTTTTTGGTGAAAATCCCTTCGTGGATGGGATTTTAGGCCACAACTTATTGTTGTCTCAGGCCTTTTCGGTGGGAATCCCTTCATGGATGGGATTTTAGGCCACAACTTATTGTTGTCTCAGGCCTTTTCGGTGGGAATCCCTTCATGGATGGGATTTTAGGCCACAATTTATTGTTGTCTCAGGCCTTTTCGGTGGAAATCCCTTCGTGGATGGGATTTTAGGCCACAACTTATTGTTGTCTCATGCCTTTTTGGTGGGAATCCCTTCGTGGATAGGATTTAGGCTTTTACGGAGCCTTTTTTCACAACCTGTTATTCTTTTCACAATGGAATTCTGGCTATTAGGAAGCCCTTCGCACGAACTTTTTTCTTTTTTCACGATGGAATTTTGGCTATCAGGAAGCCTTTCTCACGAACTTTTTTATTTTTTCACGATGAATTTCTGGCTATCAAGAAGCCTTTCTCACGAACTTTTTTCTTTTTTCACAATGGAATTCTGGCTATTAGGAAGCCTTTCTCACGAATTTTTTTTCTTTCTCACAATGGGATTCTGGCTATCAGGAAGCCTTTCTCACGAACTTTTTTCTTTTTCACGATGGAATTCTGGCTATCAGGAAGCCTTTCTCACGAACTTTTTTCTTTCTCACAATGGAATTCTTGAGATGCACGATTTGGGGGGAAACTCTTTATATATATATATATATCACAAAGAGTATTTACATAGGATCTACCTCGTTAAAAACCTTGCCTCTTGATTTAGAGCCCCCTTTGCAAGGAAAAGAGTACGGTCCTCCTTATTCTCTCGAAGTCCACAATGTATTCTGAGAGTTCAGCGCCCCATTTGATTATTCGGGTAGATGCTTCTCTATTTGCGAATAAATCACTCAGTGGCTGATTGGTGATGACCCTTATTCTGTGACCCTCGAAATAGTGCCTTAGCTTCCTCGCGGCCATGATGACTGCGTATGCAATCTTTTCCAACTCAGAATAGAAGATCTTCGAGCCAGACAAGGCTTCGGAAGCGAAATATACTAGGATCTGTTTAAGCTTTCCTTCTTCCTCCTTTTCTTGCACCAGTACAGCGCTTACTGCCGAATTCGATGCAGACACGTATAGCAGAAGTGGTGATTTTGGTTCTGGAGGGCACATCTCGGTCATGTTGGACAAGTAATCTTTCAGTTCTTGGAAATCTTGCTTTTGGGTTTCGGACCACTGGAAATTCTTGGCACTTCTGAGAAATTGAAAGAATGGTAAGCTTCTTTCTGCAGCTGTAGGAATGAATCTATTAAGCGCGGCCACTCTCCCTGTCAACTTTTGCACGTCTTTCACTGAAACTGGATCTTGCATTTCTACTAATGCCTTGATTTTGTCGGGATTCGCCTCTATGCCCTTTGTTGAGACTAGGCATCCGAGGACTTTCCCCTTGTGAATTCCGAATACACACTTCTCAGGATTGAGCTTCAGATTCGCTGCTCTCAAGTTCGCGAATGTTTCTGCCAGATCACTGATGTGATCTCTTCTCTGGACACTCTTGACGACTATATCGTCCACGTATGCCAAGATGTTTCTGCGGATTTGAGGATGGAGGACTATTGCTATCATTCTCGAAAATGTGCATCCTGCGTTTTCAGCCCTTCTGGCATTCTCACGAAACAAAACGTTCCAAAGGAGGTGATGAAGCTTGTTTTCTCTTCGTCCTCTTTGCGAACTCTGATTTGATGATATCCCGAGAACATACCCAGGAGGGAGAGCATTTCACTGTTGGCTACATCATCTACGATTTTGTCTACCCTCTCCAAGGGAAAATCATATTTCTTGCATGCCTTGTTCAAATCCGTGAAGTCTACACACATTCTCCACTTTCCATTCTTCTTCTTTACTGGTACAGTGTTAGCCAGCCAGACTGGATACTTGACTTCTCTGATCACTTTCGCATCTTGCAGCCTTTGAACTTCAGCTTCAACTGCTTTCACTTTTTCTTCGGACATTTTTCGAAGTTTCTGTTTCTTGGGAGCTTTTCTTTCATCTGTTTCTAGGGCATGTTCAATGATGTCCCTGTCAACACCTTGCAGGTCTTTGGCTGACCATGCGAAAACATCCTTGTTTCTGTTCAGGAATTGTGTAAGCTCTTTTTCTTCTTCGGGACTGAGGTGAGCCCCAATTGTGACAGCTCTGTCGGGCATGTCGTCCAGGTACACTTTCTTGGTTTCACCATCAACTGCTATCTCAATCTTTTCTTTGCCGCGCTTGGATTCTTCGTAAGGTTTTTTCCTTTCTTCGGTTGTTTTCAGCTGGTACACATTTGCTTGGCCAGGGGTGTGGCCCTTTTCAATGTTTCTGACCTCTTGCTGATTGTCGAACACTGTAATGACCCCCTTGGGTGCAGGTATCTTCATACACAGGAATTGCTGTCTTATGGCGGCGTCGAATTTATTCATGAATCCTCTGCCGAAAATCGTGAGGTATGGGTGATAGATGTCAACGACATCGAAGGTGAGATTCTCTGTTCTGGCATTGTCAAGATCTCCGAAGGAGACAGTAAGTGATATCTTTCCAACTGGCTTAATTGGCTTTCCTCCAAAACCTTGTAATGGGTATTCTGGCGGGTGCAACATGTGCTGGCTCAGGTTCATCTTCTCGAATGTTTTCAAGAACAAAATGTCTGCCGAACTTCCATTGTCAACTAGGACCTTTCTGATGATCCACCCAGCTATGTTTACCTCGATGACCATGGCATCATTGTGAATCGCGGATTTCAGTTTGAAATCCTCTTCTGTGAAAGTGATTGGCACCTTGGCCCATTCCGGCCGTGCAGCTGGACCGTCATTGATGATGGTGTTCACAGACCTGAAATAATTGCTTCTTTGCTTCTTAGTTTCGAATTCCATGGCTGACCCTCCTGAAATTGGCATGATAGTCCCAAAGGATGGCAATGCCTTCGAGTTCTGAGGTCCTGAACTTGATTGTGGTCTTGACGAACTGTCGGGTGGTGGTGGTAAGATTTCCCGAATTGGCTGTGGTTGCTGGATTGATTGGATTGCCTGCGACTGGGGAAAAACTGCTGAGATTGTTGCCAGGATGATTGTGGTTCTGAAAATTGTTGTATTGCGATTGGACTTGGTTGAGAGTTCATGAATTGTGGCTGCCAGAAGTTCGGGCGAAATTGACTCGGCATTGAGGACGCGATGCTCATCAACGCTTTTTCTTGCTGGATTCTTGCCATGTTTTTCTTGGTTTCTGGGCACCCTTCAGTGCTGTGTCCTCTCCCATGATACTGACAATAGAAGTACGGGTCTTTTGGGTTGTGATTTGTGAGTCTCGGGGGTCCTCTTCCTCTTCCCCTTCCTCTGGGTGCGAACCCTCCTCGTGCACTAGGTCTGTTGTTTTGGTCAGGCTGAGGATTTTCCACATTGTTGACATTTCGTGGATTCTGGGATTGCGCTCTCTAGGTCGTCTCTCTGTTGCCTTGCCGGGCTTCATTTCGTTCAGCCACTCTTTTGCGATGATCATCAGACAAGATGTACTCTTCCAGTTCATGAAAAAGTTCTTCAACCGTCTTGGGTTTCTTTCTTGTCAGGTGAGAAGCTGTTGGTCCTGGAGTCAAACCTTTGATTTGTGCATTGATCGTTGTCTTGTCATCAGCTTCTGGGATCTGGGATCTCTGTTGCATGAATCTTCTCACGAAGTTCCGCAATGACTCTCTGTCTTTCTGCTTGCAGTTGTACAGATCCGATGATTCAGCTGTTGTGTCATGAAACATCTGAAATGCTTGCATGAATTTTGTCTTGAGATCTACCCAGCTACAGACTGAGTGCGGTGGCAGCAAAGAGTACCAATTCAGTATTGGTCCTTCGCAAGCAATGATGAAGGATTTAGCCAGTGCAACATCGTCACAGCCGATTTGTACCTCATGAGGAACCGTCGGGAATTTCCTAAGCCGTTATATTTCGGGAGAGAAACCGGCTTGAATTTCAGTGGCCATGGTGCAGTTTGCAGCCCTATGGATAGTGGTGATTCAGAATCTACGAACTGTGAGATTCCATTTCCTGCGAAGAAATTTTCTTTCGGGGTTCTTCTGGTTGGTCCAGAGTTCTGATGTGATGAATCTTGCCATAGTGAACTGTTTTCTTGTTCTTTCATTTCATCTATTTCTCTCTGTATTGTTTCAATTTGTTCTCTTGCTTGGTTAAGCTGTTCTAATTTTTCAGGGATCTTTCTCTTTGCTTGCAATTGGCTTGTGAATTTTTCTTTCTCTTTCTGCAGCTGTTGTATCTTCTGTTGAACTCTCTCCAGTTCCCTGTCTATGGTGTCGTCATCATCATCAACGTTCTCATGCATTTGCTATTCAGTAGGTTGTTCTTGAATGTGTGCTGTCTTCTCAGCTCTTGCCTTCATCAGAGCTTCGAGTTTTGCTCTCCGTTCTTGATCTGTGGTGTTTGAAGGTTCGGGAACGAAAGAGATTTCATTCCCTTCAAGAGGATGATAGTCTTCTTGATTTGTCTCAGCTGGAATGTTCTTCTTGGACTTCTTTTGTGGTGGCATCGTGAGTTGTTTTTCGGCTGAAACACGGTGGGCGCCAATGTTGGGGGGTATCCGAAAATCCGGACAAGATCCCCGAACATAAGAGAAGAACGTACGCAAACGTTCAAGTCACAGTCGCAGACGACGTAAGAGGAGACAAAGGATCTCCTAGAAACTGCTCATACCCAAAAGTAATGAATCCCCTTATACGTGCCCTCACGCCCCCTTTTATAGGGAGACGAAGGGACTTTCGACAATACCCTTGAACTCAAAGAATATTCCTAGTGTGAACACACACAAATATCTTTTTACATCTCATATATTTACAAGCCTGCCACTAGTTCACACGCTAAACCCAGACTTTTTGAGACGACAACTTTGACTTTGCTTCTTGCTAGTTCGTGAATCTCCCCGTTCAAGAAATCTTCACGTACCGTGACTCCCGAACTCGTCCTCCATCATATTCCCGAATTTCACAGATTCCCGAAGTTCGTGGCTCCGCAGGTTCATGGCTTTGAGTCTTTACGAATTCGCAACTTCGAGGCTTCGCAGGTTCAAGATTTCAAGCCATCGCGCGTTCGCGACTCCGAGGCTTCGAGAGTTCGGGATTCCAGACCACCGCGCGTTCGCGACTCCGAGACTTCGTGAGTTCCAGATTCCAGATCTTCGCGAGTTCTTTGCTTCTGAAAACTTGCATCACAAATTTCATTAACCTTGACATTTTGAGGGTGACAGGTTTTCCTGAATTCCCCAACAACCCTACCACCCGGGACTAAAGACTCCTTTTAGTCCCCGTTCTTCACCCGAGACTAAAAGGGGGTCTTTTGTCTCTCATCATTAGTCTCAGTTGGACTTGAGGGAACCTAATGCCTCTACCAACTGGACTAAAGCCCCTCACCTTACCGGTGAGAGTTCTAAAAACAATGGAAAAGGTTCACTTTCAAAAATAATGGAAAGATTCAAATATTTCTTATGGGGCTAAAGGATAACACCATTGAACATGTATATAGGCCTATCCAGACTTGCATCATGGGTCAGCCCAACGGCTTCGCAGCCCGTACTACTCTCATGCCGGCACTTAATTAGATAGCGGCCCTATGTGTGAAAATTTATCAGCTCTACGGTATCCAGTCCAATGTTTCCCTGGTATCCAGTCCTATGTGTGAAAATTTATCCAGCTCTACGGCACTTAATTATAATCGTTTCACCCTTTAATTGTATAATTACAACTGTACTTTCTTGTGCACAAGCGAACCTCTGGAATATATCACATCATTTCCTTCCTAAATAGGTGTTGTTTGGGTAGGCGGAAAACAGCTACAGGGGTATTTGCTTATAAACACAGTTACGTCCAAATAAACACAAAGCATTGTACAACCAAAGAAATTTCAGAAACATAGGAATTGGAGCACATACAAAAGTGAACGATTTTCATATCTGTAGCTAAATTTGAAGTCAAAAGTTCAGGTCAAATCTGAGGCAAAAATTTCAGAGTACAGAGTCTTTTAGTAGGAATGAAAGTGGCACGGATGTTATTTAGAAAATTACATGATTGGTTATTATCCATCCCGAGGTACTTTAGTCAAGTCTATCTCTTAGCCTATGGGGAACCAGAACAGATATTTTAAAAGCACACGAAGTAATAGGTAAGGATGTTGACTTTGTTTGTCTGGTTTATCAGCCACCAGTACTTTTTTTCGGGCTCTTTAAGTCTATTTTTAGTAAGGATAAATATGTAATTATCACAAATTTAATTATTTTGAAACTATCTCCTGATTTTTCGCCCTTTCCTCCGGACGGATTTTTTTAAATTAATCCTTGCTAGCTAACATCTTGTAGGCCGCCGGCCCTAATTAATTAAGGATGGCAGTTTTACCCATGGGTAAGGGTACCCGCGGGTACCCTGCCCTGTTGGGTAAGGGTACGGGTATAGAATTCTACCCGCGGGTAAGGGTACGGGTATAGAATTCTACCCGCGGGCAAGGGTAAGGGTGTGAAACTCTACCCATGGGTTACCCAAAGGGTACCCGCACTAAAGAAGCCCATAGAAATATTTGACCCAAGTAGGCCTATTCCAATTTTTTCCAAAGTATAACTTGAATTGATCTAATGTCTATTATTTTGTGTTCTCCGGATGATGTTGAGTCTGACATCATTGATCCATGACTCATTGACTCGCAAAAATACATCACAATTTGATCTTATTTCTTATGTTGGGATGTTGTAATTTCTTATTTGACTTTTTTATGTATCGATAAGTGTGTGATTGTGAAGTTTGAGACTTATTTAACTATCAAATGATTATTGTACTCTTATATATGAACTTAATGACATGTTTATGTTAATACCCATCGGGTACCCTTTTACCCTGCGGGTAAGGGTAAGGATTTTTACCCGTTACGTTTGGCGGCTAAGGGTACAAAAGAGATAGACGGGTATGCCAACGGACGGGTAAATGCTTTACCCTTACCCTACCCTATCCATTGCCATCCCTGTAATTAATACTGAATCCAATCTGTCGTGGAGATGGGGATCAGCAGCAGGAGGCAGCCACCGCCTCCTAGTCCAGTGCATGATGATCGAGTTGCGCGGGAGGCGGCTGATGGGCCCTATGGCAGCACACCGATGTGCGCGAGATCTCATGCAAGAACCTGAGGGTGTCGTCGCTGAAATAAGAAAGCTCAACGCCGGCAAGAAGGGCGGAACGAGATCGGATTGTGATGGGAAGCCCGACGCACGGAGGAGGCGCCATAGGCTCCGAGGAACTGCTGAAAAAAATTGAAATGGACAAATCATATATTATGTTAATGTTATTGAGACAAATTTGAAATGAAAATTTTCATTTTTGAAATTTGAAAAATTTGTCCATACCATCAGAGTGAAATAAAAAAATCATATATTTTTTTGTGACGCTAAGAAAAAACTACCAATAATACCCATACCCTTTATACCACCTATGCATACCACTGTATATCACATGTTAAGCTGTGGTGGTATAAAATTAATCTCAACCGTCGGATCCTTCCATACTGGTCCCTTCCCAACAGTGGTATAGGGTGGTATTATCCACCGTAAAAGAGCCCACTTTTCTCTTAGAACAAACCAACCATCAGGAACTAGTACTTTTTCTCTCAGAACAAAACAACACCAACCACCAGCCAAATGAACAGACTGCTTTTGAGGTTCTGCAATCTATCTACTCCCTTCGTCCCAAAATATAAGGATTTATTGACTTTTGCTGGTCAAGTTTGACCGCTCGTCTTATTCAAAAATTTATGAAAATGTGAAAATAATAATGATATACATAAAATATATATAATGAAAAACATGTTGTAACAAACTAAATAATATTTTCACAAATTTTTTGAATAAGACGAGCAGTCAACATGATCGACAGAAGTTAACAAGTCCTTATATTCTGGGATAGAGGGAGTATTGTTCCAGGAGCTTGTTCGAGGAGCACGTCGTTACCGGAGACACAGAGACACTTGGAAACATCATGAAAGCTTGTATCATTATGCACAATGAGTGTCAAAGATGAGGGAGTCATTGACCCTGCTGAGTGGTTCGATTATGGTGGCCAAAATTTATTGATGCATATAAAAGGATCAGAGACAAACAAACCCATCAACAGTTATAAGACCTAATCGAGCACCTAAGGCAGCATTTTTCTCATAAATAATTTTTCTCATAAATATTACTCCCTCTGTCCCAGATGAGGGAGTCATTGACCCTGCTGAGTGGTTCGATTATGGTGGCCAAAATTTATTGATGCATATAAAAGGATCAGAGACAAACAAACCCATCAACAGTTATAAGACCTAATCGAGCACCTAAGGCAGCATTTTTCTCATAAATATTACTCCCTCTGTCCCAAAATAAATGCAAGACAAGAGGTTTTAGAAGCTTCTCACATAAAAGACAAGTCAATTACTATATCTTTCTCATAAAAGACAAGGAGTATTTTGGTCACTACACACCTCACATGGGTTCGGCCCTACAATCGCATTTATTTTGAGACAGAGGGAGTAAGATCATAGACTTTAGAACAAGTCATCATTCATGCTATCACCCAAGCACTGTTTTTGTTTGTATTCGGTGAAGGGATACGGGGTGGCTACGCTAGCGCAAAACAAAATTTTCCCCGCAAAACGAGGCCGCCGCGTCGTCGAGAGATCACGGGATTACCACTATACGCGTAGATGCGGCGGAACCGTCTCGATGTAGACGAACGCGTCGAGGGTAGCGAGCGGTGCGGTTGCTCACGTCCTTCTTGACTTGCATGTGCGGCTCGTCCGATCCAAGTGCTCCGGATGCGGCACCTCCAAGGTATCCACACGTACGGAGAAGGAAGCGACGCACGCCGGACCGCTAGGTCCGCGAGTGCGACGAGGAGAGAGCGTTGGCGCGCGGCCGCTACTTGAGAAAGTTGTGTCTTTTCGGGAGGGGTGTGGTCCATATTTATTGGGAGGAAAACCCCCACACCATCATCCATTAGCAATACGGGACTAATAGATGGTGTACCCCTTCCAATACTAATGGGCTTTACAACATTTGTGGCCCATTAGGACTTTTACACCATAATGGATCAAATCCATCTGAGCCCACTAGTGGATCAAATCCAGTTGAATCTAGGGCATATTTCCATCAGTCTCCCACTTGCACTAGAGTCAACTATGCAAGTATATTCATCCTTATTCGACTTCCAACCCCTTAAGTGTGTGACCCTATAGGTTCACATACACATAGACTTGACCCGAGTACATTACTCGATCAATAGTTGATAGCGGCCTCTAGCAAGACGTGTCAACTCCTATGCATACGTAAAGATCTTATCAGACAAACCATCACAACAATTCATACATGCTATTCCCTTTGCCTCACGATATTTGGTCTAGCTCCAAGCTGACCTCTCTTTCTCGACACCGTGATTCGGATCATCAAAAGGGGGTTAACCCTTAACCCGAAGCACGGCCATGCATTTCTTGATCCGATCACTCGAGGAGCCCAGAGATATCTCTCTCAAGTAGAGGGACAAATTCTATCTTGATTGAGCATGCCTCACAAAGATGCTTCCCTGACAAACCCGAAAGTCACTTTTATGACTACCCAGTTACGGAGTAGCGGTTGATGGCCCCTAAGTAGGTCAATTCACATCTTGAGTACATGCGACAATCTCAAGTCTAAGGACATAGCGTATACGTTGTGTAAACAGAGAACAAGGTCTCCAATTGGGTCAGTCCAGCCCCATGTCATACATGTGCCCACATTATTAGTTATACATCTCCATGTTCATGACTTGTGAAACATAGTCATCAGCTAATTCATGTGCTAGTCATTAACTCATACTAGGGACAACTTTTGAATAAGCATACATGTAAAAGAGTTTCACAAACAATTCACATAATTGCCAATCAAATACAAGTCGCCTTTCATGGATATTCAATAAAATAACCAAGTGACATGGATATAATGAAATATAATCATCTCTATGATTCCTTATAGGACATATTTCTAACATCCTTCCACTTGCACTTGAGCTAATCTAGAATATATCTAATACCCATAGCTCTCACGTGCGCCTCATGCTTAGGTCTGTGGAAGGGGTTTTGTCAAAGGATCCGCAACATTCAAATCCGTGTGTACTTTGCATATCTTGATATCACCTCGTCTAACGATCTCTCGTATCAGATGAAATTTCCGCAGTACATGTTTATTCTTTTGGTGGTTCCTTGGCTCCTTTGCTTGCGCAATAGCCCCATTGTTGTCACAATAAAGATCCAATGGGCTAGAGACACTCGGAAACACACCAAGTTCAGAAAGGAACTTCCTTATCCAAACACCTTCCTTTGTAGCTTCCGAAGCCGCGATGTACTCGGCTTCTGTTGTAGAATCAGCCACTGTCTCCTGCTTGGAACTCTTCCAGCTCACAGCTCCACCGTTTATCGTAAATACGTATCCTGATAGCGACTTTGAATCGTCTTGGTCAGTTTGGAAACTAGCATCGGTGTAACCCATTACAACGAGCTCCTCCTCACCACCATAGACTAGGAACATGCATTTAGTCCTTCTTAAGTACTTAAAAACATTTTTAACCGCTGTCCAGTGACCCTCACTTGGATCAGATTGGTATCTGCTTGTAACACTTTGTGCATACGAAATATCTGGACGTGTACATATCATTGCATACATAATAGATCCGATGGCCGAAGCATACGGTATTCTACTCATGCGTTCCCGCTCAAGGACACTGAGTCTTGCTAAGATGTATGCCATGTGACATAGGCAAGAACCCTTTCTTTGCCTCTTCCATGTTGAACCTTTTCAACACTTTATCAATGTAAGTGTCTTGGCTTAATCCTATAAGCCTTTTTGATCCATCTCTATAGATTTTGATGCCCAAAATGTATGCCACCTCACCTAAGTCCTTCATTGAAAAACTATTTTTTAATGAGGTCTTAGCGGCCTCAATCATAGGAATGTCATTTCCAATCAGTAATATGTCATCCACATATAAGATTAGAAATACTACAGAGCTCCCACTTGCCTTCTTGTAAACACAAGGCTCTTCTTCACTCTGAATGAAGCCAAACCCTTTTACCACCCATCAAAGCGAAGGTTCCAACTCCGAGATGCTTGCTTCAATACATAAATGGATTTTTGAAGTTTGCACACCTTCCCAGCATTGGTTGGATCAACAAATCCCTCAGGTTGTGTCATATACACATCCTCAGTCAGATTTCCATTTAGGAAAGCTGTTTTGACATCCATCTGCCATATCTCATAATCGAAATATGCAGCTATAGCTAGAATGATCCGAATAGATTTAAGCATCGCTACGGGTGAGAATGTCTCGTCGTAGTCAACTCCTTGAACTTGTCGAAAACTTTTTGCAACAAGTCGAGCTTTATGGATGTGAACATTTCCATCCATGTCCCTCTTCTTCTTATAGATCCATTTGCACTCTATGGGTTTAACACCATCTGGTGGGTCAACCAAGTTCCAAACTTGATTGTTATCCATGGAATCTATTTCGGATCTCATGGCACTTTGCCATTTCTCGAAATCTGGGTTCATCATTACTTCCGCATATGTCATAGGTTCATCATTGTCTAACAACAATATGTCGCGCTCTCCCGCGATCATGAGATTGAGCTTATCAGTTGCGCGACGTGCCCTTTCAGACCTTCGTGGTTGTGGTGGTGCTTCTCTTGCCACAGGCATCTCAACTCGTTCAGCTACATTAGCATCAATTGTGAAATCTTGCCCAACCGGCTCATCTTGAACTTCTTCAAGATACACCTTCGTCTACATTTTTCTCTTTTAAGAAACTCTTTCTCTAAGAAAACGCCGTTCCGAGCGACAAACACTTTGCCTTCGACCGGTTGTAGAAATAATATCCCAAGGTTTCCTTTGGATATCCCACGAATATGCACTTGTCCGATTTAGGTGTTAATTTATCCGATTGAAGTTTCTTCACATAAACCTCACAACCCCAAATTTTCGTAAAAGACAACCGGGAGTCTTACCGGTCCACATCTCATATGGTGTCTTAACTACGGACTTAAAAGGTACCCTATTTAAAGTGAAAGCTGCGGTTTCTAGAGCATAACCCCAAAATGACAATGGTAGGTCCGATCGGCTCATCATTGATCGGACCATGTCCAACAAGGTTCGATTACGTCGCTCGGATACACCGTTTCTTTGAGGTGTTCCAGGTGGCGTAAGTTGTGGAACAATTTCGCAACTCTTTAGATGATTGCTAAACTCATGGCTCAAATACTCACCTCCACGATCAGAACGCAAGGTCTTGATTTTCTTGCCACGTTGATTTTCTACTTCACTCTGAAATTCTTTGAACTTTTCAAAAGTTTCAGACTTGTGCTTCATTAAATAGACATAACCATATCTACTTAAATCATCAGTGAACGTTATGAAGTATTGGTATCCACCTCTAGCTGTCGTACTCATTGGTCCGCACACATCCGTATGTATGAGTTCCAGTAAGTCTGAGTCTCTCTCAGGAAAACTTGAGAAAGGCATCTTGGTCATCTTTCCTAGCAAACAAGCTTCACATGTCTCGTAGGATTCAAAATCAAACGAAGTTAAAAGTCCATCGTTATGGAGCTTCTTCATGCGCTTTTCACTTATGTGACCCAAACGACAATGCCATATGTAGGTAGGACTTAAATCATTAGGTCGATACCTTTTAGCACTTATGTTACAGATAGGTGAATCATCAAGATTTAAAACAAATAAGCCATTCACAATGGATGCACAAGCCACAAACATATTATCCTTAGAAATCACACAACCATTGTTTTCACTCGCAAATGAATAACCATCCTTCATCAAACATGAAGGGGATAAAATGTTTCGACTCAAAATAGGAACAAAATAATAATTATCCAACTCCATAATAAATCCTGACGGGAGGTGTAGTTGCATCGTTCCGACGCTCAATGCAGCAACTCTTGCATTATTGCCTACGCAGAAATCAACTTCTCCTCGTTCCACACTTCTACTTCTTATCATTCCTTGCATCGAGTTGCAAATATTAGCAACCGATCCGGTATCAAATACCCAAGAATTAGTATAAGAATCAGCGAGAAAAATATATGTAACATAAACATTAAGTGTACCTAAAGTGGAAGTACCCTTACTTCCATTGCTTTTCATAGAAGCTAAGTACAACTTACAATTTCTTTTCCAGTGACCGATTTTCTTACAATGAAAATATTCGGCCTTGGCGTACTGGACTAGCCTTGGGCGCCTGGTTTGGCATTGGGATCTTATCCTTGGCCTTACCTTTCTTCTTCCAAGAATTGCCCTTCCTTTTAAATATCGGCTTGTTTTGGATCGCCATCACATGACTACTGCCCGTGTTTTTTTTAACGTTATCATCTATTGGTAAGGGGGTGCCTAGAACTCCTTCCCTTTTCTCAGCCTTGAGAATAATTCTAAGGTTACGGATCCAATCCGTATAGTTCGTTCCATTCCACTTGTCCTTCTCAAGGATCGTACGCAAAGAAAATTCCTTACTAGGTGCCATCTACAACAAAATAATAAATGCAAAATACTAAGACAAAATATCCATGACTGAGTAAAATAAAATAATTTACTCACACTAAAATCAATATCCCCACATTGATACTTAGTGATTCAGAATCCACAACTAACAAGTCTACTAGTGAGCTTTTGCGTCACCGCTAGTAAACAAGGTAGATCGGTAAGCAACTCTTTGCTAATCATATCATATATGACTCCTGTTGTTGGGTGACATCTTTATGTCTAGGCTCCCAACCTTTATGCCCCAAAGTCCTTAACCGTTAAGATGACTTTGATAAGCAAACCAACACTTATGCGTGTAAGTATCCGATACAAACCCGTCTAGTCAAGGAAAACTAGTGGCACCCTAATTTCATAGACCCACCACTAATTGTACGAGACGTGGGACGGTGGCAAGTGTTGGGAGGGCATGTTAACTTAAAATTCCAAAGGGATCGTTCTACTCGTAACATCACACGTAAGAAAATAACATTGTCGCATGTAAAAGTAGAACGGTAAGAACGACATTCACACAATTGTAACACGGTATGGCCTATTGTCACATGGTGATCTCCATCTCCATTGACCTGTACATCATGTTGATCTCCATCTCCATGATTTGTGTGTACCATCCTTCATGTGATGAGTCCTCCAAGAACTATCTAACGCGTGCTAGTAATGAAAGTTACACAGTCGCGTGTTATATCATCACAAATTGGTACGCAGACCATTACATTAATTTTGACAATACATGTGGCTCCAGCCGTAGTATTGCCGTACGCGTGACACGCAGGTCACGAAAAAATTACACACATGCATCACATACACATATAGGCCATACCGATCACAAAACCTGCAAAGCAGATTATCGCAATTTCGACGTCCAAACTTAAAACGCCCGAAAACCCATCTTGCAAGCCGAATTTGGCAAAACTAATTTCGCCGAGACCAGCAAAGTTGGTTTATCACATGTGTAAAATTTTCTGTAGATCAAGTTTCATATAGAAAACTTCTTCATCCGAGTTAACCACGAAAAGTTATGGCTGTTTTACCGAACAACATGTTTTCTGGTTTTCCCGGACCGGTAGCAGATCCAATTTGCCGCCGCCACGCCTCCCATGCGCCTGGCACTTGACCTAGCTTCGATTCGACCAATCGAATTGATCTCCTTCTCGTTGTGACTGGGTTTACGTGTATCACTTAACTCTGATGACGGAATTCCGACCGGTAGGAGTAATTCGTTACACGATCATCACGTCAAGAACACGGAGCCGATTAAAACTTTGATCTACATCTGCATATCTCTATATGCACACATCCCGAATCTAAAACTTAGCAGCTACCGCTATGATACCACTGAAGGGATACGGGGTGGCTACGCTAGCGCAAAACAAAATTTTCCCCGCAAAACGAAGAAGCCGCGCTCGTCGGAGATCACGGGATTACCACTAGACGCGCGGATGCGGCGGAACCGTCTCGATGTAGACGAACGCGTCAAGGGTAGCGAGCGGTGCGGTTGCTCACGTCCTTCTTGACTTGCACGTGTGGCTCGTCCGATCCAAGTGCTCCGGATGCGCACCTCCAAGGTATCCACACGTACGGAGAAGGAAGCGACGCACGCCGGACTGCTAGGTCCGCGAGTGCGACGAGGAGAGAGCGTTGGCAGCGCGGCTGCTACTTGAGAAAGTTGTGTCTTTTCAGGAGGGGTGTGATCTATATTTATTGGGAGGAAAACCCCCACACCATCATCCATTAGCAATACGGGACTAATAGATGGTGTACCCCTTCCAATACTAATGGACTTTACAACATTTGTGACCCATTAGGACTTTTACACCATAATGGATCAAATCAATCTGAGCCCACTAGTGGATCAAATCCAGTTGACTCTAGGGCATATTTCCAACATTCGGATATATAACAAAAACTTATGACACACAGTTAACGCGCATAGGAACACTGCACGCCAAAAACAACACTACTGGCCAGCGGTCTCAAAACATGTACAGAGAGGAGTAACCGCAAAATGGCATCGCCACGTACGCTCAAGTCACATCTCGGCTTTGGACGCCTTGACCTCCGCCGCCTCCTCCGGGCCGCCCACTTCTTCGCCACCGGCGATGCTGATGACGCGCGGCTCCCGCCCGCGGTGCCCGTCGACCTTGGGAACGGTGACGATGAGCACGCCGTTCTCCAGCATGGCGGACACGCGGTCGACGTCGGCGCCGGCGGGCATCCGGAACCGGCGCCAGAACCGCCCCGCCGCGCGCTCGGCGCGGTGCCACCGCTCGCCGTCCTTCCCCTCGCCAGCCCGCCGCTCGCCGGAGACGCGGAGCACCCGGCTGTTCTCCTCCACCTCGACCTTCACGTCCTCGCGACGCACCCCGGGCACGTCCACCGCGATGACGTGCGCGTCGGGGGTCTCCTTCCAGTCGCACCGCGCCAGCGCCACGCCTGCGGGCATAGCCGGCTCGCTGCTGCCTGGCACCACCACCCTCGGCGGCGACGTTGCCGGGGTCGAGAACGGCGACTGCTCGAGCACCCGGAATGGGTCGTCGAGCAAGTCCCACATCAGCCCGTGACCGTACGGCACCAGCGCCGCGGCTGGCGTAGCCTGCACCAGTAGCGCCGTTACCGCCGCCGCCACCGCGAGGATAGCAGCGGCTCCGGAGGCTGATGCCTTCGTCCTGGACACAGCAGCCATTTTTAGCAGCCTGATGATCGAAGTGTTCGTGTGCTAGCTTGGTGCTGGTAGATCGTTTGATTCCTTCTCCTTGGTCGTGCTCGTTTGGATGCTTGGAATGCGAATGGATTGAAGCTATTTATAAGGGCGACATGGGTGATCGAGATGGTTCGGTGGTTGCGTTCTAGGCGTTTCTAGTTTGTTTGACGACGGAGGCAACGTCGTCGGTGGAGACCAATTAAAGGAGCAGCTCCCGGAGACTCTGGAAGTGTCCTTGGGCTGGGTTGGACCACCTACCTACTTTGGGTCGGCTCGGTGCAGGCCGGCTGCATCTCTTCGATCGTCTAAATGGGCCGCCTAGATTCATGGGCCATATATATTTCGAGAATTTGTCTAGTCCTTTTCGAGTAGACAACAATTTTATTGATGAAAGATAGGCTGCTGGTGGTACCGTAGCATCTCCTACCGCCGTGGGGTGTAGTCTCTTTTCAAAAAATCGTATTTTTTGTTTGAACTCGGATGGAGGTAAACTTTATATGAAAATTGTAGTTTTCGACGAGATCTACAACTTTATAGTTCAAAGTTTTTACATTTGAAGTCATCTTCATAGTCAAATAACGATAAACTATCCAGATCTCAGTTTGCAGTCTTCAGATCTGAATAGTGTATCGATTATTTGAGTATGAAGATGACTTCAAATGAAAAAACTTTGAACTACAAAACTATAGATCTCGTCGAAAGCTACAATTTTCATATAAAGTTTACCTCCATCCGAGTTCATGCAAAAAAGTTACAATTTTTTGAACGTAAACTGAAAACTGAGATTTGAATATGAAAACTGAGATCTAGATAGTATATCGATTATTTGACTATGAAGATGACTTCAAATGGAAAAACTTTGAACTACAAAGTTGTAGATCTCATCGAAAGGTACAATTTTCATATAAAGTTTACCTCCATCCGAGTTCAAACCAAAAAATTACAAATTTTTGAAAAGAGACTGCACCCCTACCGCTGTGGCTTACGGCGGTAGGAAGGCGCTACAGTACCGCACGCCTCCTGCCGCCGTGGGGCACGGCGGTAGGGACCCCGCTGCGCTAGATGTATAGTTGCAAATTTTTTCGGACCATATATTTTTGCAAAAAAGAGAAATGAAAAATGTAAAAAAGAAAAAATTCTATATATTTCGAGAATTTGTCTAGTCCTTTTCCAGTAGACAACAATTTTATTGATGAAAGATGAATGGCTATTTCCACATAATCAATGTTGCATGTTATCTTTATAGAGAGAATTTATTTTAAAAACTACAAGGTACATTAGTTCCCTATTGTCCCCTGAAAGTTGGAATAGATTTCCTTATTTGAGATCCACTGTAACTTATTACATGCCCTACATGACACTCGTATTTGCTGCTAGCTTTTTTTTAGAATATATTTGTTGCTAGCTGAGTAGTATGTGAAATACGATTTTGCCCCTATGGTCTAGAACATGATATTTTTCAATGTATTTTCAGATTTTTCACTTTATTTTACTTGGAGAAGCAACATTAAAAATAGGAAATTGCTTACACAATGAATGTAGGAGTAACATGAATTGAACCGATGTGGAGTCATGGTTCACGTTGCAGGTCCGGTTACGGCGGTAACCATTAGAGTCTGTTCACGTTGCAGGTCCGGTTACGGCGGTAACCATTAGAGTCTGTTCACGGATGAGTTACTGTGTGAGGGGTTCATGAATATAGTGGAGAGCTAAGTGGAGCCTTGAGGTGGACAAGTCTAGAAGTGATTTGTTTTTTTGATGTTTTTCCTAGAAGATGATTTGTAGTGTGACAGAAGAAATGCTTTTTGTTAGATTACAATTCAATTATTCAGATATATTACAAAAATATTTCGACCCATTTTTGTGATATCCAAACTTCTATTTATATATTTAAAATATGCTATATTTTTGTACAATCCAACTATTTTAGCACACCATTATCTATTTTCTCACCCTTATTTTCAAATACTAAAACATTTGAAAACATTTTTAATGAAATAAATTAAAGTGTACTTTATCATACAACTTAGAGCTTCTCCAACATTTCCCCAGATTAAACCTTATCCAACATTTCTTCATCCCAGGTTGCTGTCGGTGTTTTAGACCGGCAACCTACCAAGGGGAGTACCCGAGGTAGATGAATGTAGCCTCGTCGAGATCGGTAACTCGAAGGAAGAGACACGTGGCACACAATTTATACAGGTTCGGGCCGCGAGGTGCGTAATACCCTACGTCCTGTACGCTGCGTAGCTCTGAATTGATTGGATGTCATTACAAGATGATGCGTAATCTGAGAGAGAAGGGTCCCTGCCTCGCCTTATATAGTCCAGGAGGCAGGGTTACAGGTCGGTTTAGGGAGAGAGTACTAGTCGTGTACGTCTAGGAGTCCTCTACAAAATACATGGTATGTAAAGCTTCCTATCCGAGTACTTCTCCACCGTAGTCCTTGCGCCTCACGCCATCAGGTACTGTGCGGCACAAGTCGGGTAGTCCCAAGGGCCCACCGAGTAGTCGGTCCTGGTACCCACCGAGGTAGTGGGCCCAGGGAGGTCCATACAACAAGCCCCCGAGTACTTTGTAGTCGAGCAGGATAGCTTCGAGTAGTCTTGACGGCCTTGACGAGTAGTCCTCACGTGTCCCCGAGTACTGCAAGCCAAAAGTCCTCAAGAATATTTGAAGCATCCCGAGGCTGGAAGGTACTCCAGCTGATATTTGAGTAATCCCGAAGTCTTCTCGAGTAGTCCCAAGCGTCCTCGAGTGCTGCTCTTGAAGGTCTTCAACAATACCCGTGTTGTCTTGAAGCCGACGTTGATATGGAAGTGCGATTGCAAAATCGCACTCCATATGGAGTAGCCCCCGAGCCTTAGGTTGAGTTGTAGACTCTGGCTGAGGGTCCATCTGAAGTTCTGTCAAGACTATCCCGCAAAATTCGGAGAAAAAACCAAAGGACACGTGGCACGGAGCCCCCGAGCCTTGAGTCGAGTACTTCCTCTCGAATTGAAGGGTCATCCTGTATGTAGAATGTGTCCTGAGTTGCTCTTTAATCTTGTCGCTACCCAGGGAATTGATTAGATGTAGCCGAGCCCCCGAGATGAGGCGCGGCGACTACTAGAAGTTGAAGGGTCAGGTGCTGCCGCTGAGTCAGCCGTCTGGAGACTTATCCGTCCGGCCATTGAGGAGCCACCCGTTGACTTATAAATAGAAGCCGAAACCCTTAGGGTTTTCACCCCACGCACTTGCAACCATTCCAAACAGATCTTGCCTAGAATCCGCCGCTAGTGCACACTGCCACCTCAGAGTAGATCGCAGATCCAAGCGCGCCGCCAGCGGAAGTCACCGCCGTAGCCCCCGAGCGAATGCGAGTTAAAACCCAGTGCACTTGGAGAATGAAGCCCTTGCCATCCAAGAGCTTGAAGACTGCCGGCGGGAAGAAGAGATCCCGAGAGGAAGCCGCCGGATCCGCCGCAGGGTCATCGCCGCCGGTGTCTCCGCCGCGCCCGAATCCCAACCAAGAGTGGAAGAAGTCGAAGGCGAAGACTGAGGATCTGCTGGCGCTGCTGAATAGTGGATTTCTTTAGGAGAAGGAAGTCGACATGTGGCGCGCCGCCGCGGGAGATCCGTACCGCATGAAGAAGAATCCGTATGAGATCCCAATGTTCACGCGGTTCGCGGAGCGCGGGTTGGCTCTTCCAGCGAGCAACTTTTTCAAGGGGCTCTTGGAGTACTATGGCATCGAGTACCTCAACCTCAACCCCAACGGTATGTTCCACACCCCCGTCTTCGTCCACTTTTGCGAAGCTTTCCTGGGGATCAAACCCCACTTGGTACTCTTCCGGGAATTTTTCCGAGTGAAGCCCCAGCCGAGTGCCAACAACCCCCGAGTAGTTGGAGGAGCCGACATCCAGATGCGTGAGGACGCCGCGGAGCAGTACCTTGTGTACAAGTTGATCGACTCCAAGCAAGATTGTAAGTCGAAGTGGTTCTACATCACCAACCACCACCCGGAGCTGCAGAAGCCCAGCGAGAAGCAGCCAAAGCACAGGCCCTGGTGGAACACCGAGCCGACGATGCAGGAGGGTATCCAGCTACCCGAACTGCTGACGAAGATCAAGGCTTTAAGAGAAGCCGGGCTGAGGGCCAAGCATGTGGCCTTCATCTTCATGAAGAGGAGGGTGTAGCCGCTGATGGCTCGCGACACCCTGGGCTACCAGTACACCGGCGACGGCGACTCGTCACGGATGCCCGGTGATGAAATCTACGACGACGACATCGTCGACAGGCTGGGGAGAATCTTCAAGGACATGCCGGCGTACACGCCCTGCCCTGTGCCCAAGTACTCTGCCGCACGTCCACCGAATGAGGTCAGTAGCCGTACTCAATGTCGAGTACTGATTGTGTAGTAGTAGTCGTGCTCATCCAATGTGCTTCTTGCAGGATGACATAGTGAAGTTTGTCTCTGAGCCGGCGTCACCTCCTCAACTTGTCGAAATCCCAGATGGGGGGAAGAGCAAGGCCAAGGAGCGCCGCGGGGTCGGCGAAGGAGACACCACTTTTGTCGTCGAAGACGCATCGAACGAGGATGACGAGGAGACGCTTCAAGAGTGGTTCCAGCTGCGGTCAAGATTCAGCCGCCCTGGATTGCCCAACGTTCCTCTCATCCATGATCCTCCAACTAGCTTGGAGGCTAGTTTGCTTGCGCCGCCAAGGAAGCCGTGCAACGTGGCCCGCAAGCGCGTGGCCACGGAGACCACATCTCAAGAGGTAAGCTCCTTGAGTAGGGTAGTCGAGTAATTGTTTCTCGATGTTGTGTATGCTGACGACGAAATTCCGTTGCTTGCAGGAGATTCCGCCTTCCGACCCCGTAGACCAAGGGGACGAAGGCGACTGGGATACGGTGAGAGAGCCGGCTGGAGCCAGCCGCAGCCCAGCCCCCACCGTGGAAGAACTCGTGGCGCAACTGACGCGCCAGCCCCCAGTTGCTGAGGGGAGTACTGAACCGGCCGTGGCTGTTGCTGAAGAGCCAACGGCTACTGAGGCCGAAAAGGAGGCGCCTGCTGAAGCCGGCCTAGTCGACATCGCTAGCATCCTTGGCGCCCCGACCGTGACAGTAGTCCGGTCGAGCCTGTAAGTGAAGATCTTCCCCGAGTAGTACATGTGGTTTGGTAGTCGTACTTGGTTGACAACCAGTTGCGTACTCTGTAGGAAATCCACGGACTTGACCTGTGATGAGGATGAACCCAGCGCAGCGGTGGCTGAAGAGGAATCCGCACCAGCCATTGAAGAGTCCACTCCCGCCCCTCGAGCAGAGTCCGAGGCGCCGACCGTGGAGGCTACATTGCCAGAGGCCAGCATTGTAGAAGGTGAGTAATGGGGACGTGGGTTCCCGATCTTCCGTCAGGTGGAGATAGCTATCGATTTGGTGGAGATGTCACACAAACGATCCGGCTTCCAATCAACACGACTAGAACCCCGCAATCGCAGCACCACTTCTCCTTTGGTTATCAACCATGCACTGCACGATTGACCTTGCCACGAGGGCTAATCCTTGCCTGAGAATCGAAAGACACAAGCAAGAACAAGAAAGAAACACAATCTGGAAAATTGCAGATGAATGATTAAGCTCACAAGTTGGGGTCTCACAAACCGATCGAGCGGCGAACTGTTCTTGACAGAATGACTTAAGCAAAACCCGAAACCATAATGAGGGTGGCGGCTACGGATAAATAGAGGTTAGGGGCGTCCTAGGGTTGGGGGCGATCAGGGGTGGGGCGCCCCCAACTTGGGCCTAAGGCCCAACCAAACTGTCAGCGCAGCACTTTGGCAGATTCTGGACGTCAACTTGTTTCGACGATTCCTGTTGCCTCAGGACGAATTTTAGCACAAGACCGGTGCCATTGGAAGCTTTATGAAATTCTGCTTCCAACCATATATAGAACGTCCAAAACTGACTCCGTATGCGACCTGGGCGTCCGTTTTATTGCGCACTACTCCTGGACTCCGAACTGGACTCGAACTTGAATTGCTTTTGGCCTCCACCTCGGGGACTCGAACCGGATCAACCTTGGACCTCCTTCTTGACTTGGAAGCCTTTGTTGGACTTCTTCTACTCCATTCCATGCACCAATCATGGTCATATGCATGGGTGTCATGTCCTCATCATTCTCCCCTTCTTGATGAAAAGCCGTCCTCGGCGTCGATTGTACTTGGAACCGATCCTGCACAACACAAGAGCGAACGGGGTTTCGAAAACCAAACAAATCAAAATTATTGTGAGGAGGAATGTCACCATGTCTCCAATTGGTAAATATGTCATCTTGCATATAAAATTTAGCGAGCATGTAAGCATCTTGATCGGATGACACATAATAGTTGGCAACACTACCCTGCAAAAGATTAGTACCAACAAAAGACAAAGTAGGCATAGGTAGCAACCAGCAATGCTCTCCTTCTTGGAAGTAAACTTGTTTCACCAAAACTGAACTAGAAAAAAGGTGAATGAATATGTGTAGTGTGGCTGCCCTCTAGTGGATTAAAATTGAGCACAACAAAAGGATAATTCAAATTTTCACAAATGTACACTCGATGTATCATATATTCCCCTTTGTTGTTATATTTGCCAATAGCATGATATGTGTGTTTAGAAAAACATGGCAAATCGGCATATTTAGAAAGTTGCTCTTTCAAACAATCTAGATTACACAAAACATCAAATTCAATGTAACCCAAAGTATGTAAGGAAGGCAATAATTTCTTCTCATCATTAGGACTAACAATATGCATAACATGTTTAGTTTCAGCAATAGTATTTGGTTCCAAAGCATGTAAAACTGAAGCATTATCAACCAAATCATCTTTATCACAAGGAACATCAAGCAAATCATCATGTGACAGATAAATCTAGAGAGGGTTCCACTAACAATTGCTCTTGGATAGCATGGTGTGTGGAAAAATTCAGCATATTATGACAATTCTCACCTTCTATAATTATAGCACCATGATCATTACCTGTGTCCTCAGTAGAAATATCAGGTGCACTGTGAAGTGGTGGTTCTGAATTTTCACATGAGGATGTGAGCTCCAATCAAAACTTGTTGGCGCCTTCGCCCAATATCACAACGGAGTCCAGGATATGCAGGCGAAGAGCGACGAGCTGGTGCGGAAGAACAAGTCGCTCCGCAACAAGAATAAAGGTACGTGTTGTCCTGTCGAGTACCCATTGGAGGTACCTTGCAGTAGTCTAACCCTCCTTGCTTGTTGATTGTAGAGCTTGAGACTCGTGTCGAGCAACTGAGAGCTTCAAAAGTCGACATGAAGAACCTATTCTACCGGGAGAAGGAGGCCCATGAGGTACTTGAATATGACTATAAGCAGTTGGCTTACGAGTGCGATAAGCACATGGAGCTTCGAATTGCCTCGGATCGTGACCTCGTCAACTGCTACAAATCTCTACAGAAGCTGAACGAGGACTGCGAGAAGCTGCGGGCCCAGCTGAAGGAACTCGAGGAAGCCGCACTTCCCATTGCGAGGCTACTGGTGCCTCATCCGGGCGGGCCGAAGATAGCTCTGTTGGTGGACCGACAGAGAGAAGCTCCTAGTCGTCTGGCGACGTACGTCAAGCACTTGGCGAAGTCGATCCCCAATCAGATCTTGGCGTACATGAAGTTGTACTTCCCGAAGGCTCTAGTGGATGTAGTCGCCGGTGGACTAGCCGCCAACTGCACGGACGAGCAGTACGCGAAGCTCCTGGAGCAAATGGCGCCAATTGCTGAGTAGGTCACCGAGAAGCTTAACCTTCAGTAGTCCTGTAGGGTTAGCTTGTAGCAGTAATTGTATAAACATAGTTGTATTTTGTTTAAGTATGAAATGAGAAAACTTCTCAGAAATGAGTACTCGTTGTCGCAAGGTGTGTATGCGGAGTTCTCATTGTGGAGTTGTGACGAGTATTCGTACTCGCCGGTATACCCGTTGAGGGAAAAAGACAGTAAATCAGTTGATAAATCAAACTTTGTTACTGATAGAGATACACCTGGATGGCCAGGGCCGTTTTACAAGAGTAGTCGCCAGGACCCGGAGGCCGCCTATGGCTAAGTGGTGCTAGGGCGTGTAGCCGCTTACAGTAGTAGATCCGTTAGTAGCCGTGTAGGCTGGATCTAGGAGTACATGGTCTCTTAGTAGACCACTGCTGGAGTCCTTTGTCGCTCGGAGCAGCCCAAGATCCGTTAGTAGCCGTTAACGCTGGATCTTGGAGTAGAGTAGTCCGGAGACTAGTGCCTGGACCCGGAGGCCGCTTACAGCGCAGGGGTCTTTGAGTAGTCGTGTAGACTTGAGCCCCCAGGGTAGTCGATAGACTAGGTGTAGAATCGACAGAGCTGGTCGATATTCCACGAGTTGTTGATGTCTTCGCCTTCGAGCGTCTGGAGGTGATAGGAGCCTGGTCCGATCACCTTTGCGACTGTGAAGGGACTTTCCCAGGGTGAGCTGAGCTTGTGTAGTCCCTCCGTGTTCTGGATGCGGCGGAGGACGAGATCTCCAACGTTGAAGGAGCGTTCCTTGACGTTGCGATCGTGGTAGCGTCGGATACCCTCGAGGTACCTTGCTGATTGGATGAGGGTGGTGCAGCGAGCTTCTTCTAGTCCATCGATATCAACTCGTTTGCTGTCTTCAGATATGCCTTCATCGTATTGCTCTACTGCTGGTGAATCCCACATGACATCAGTAGGGAGAATTGCTTCGGAGCCGTAGACCAGGAAGTATGGCGATTGTCCCGTTGGCTTGGAGGGTTGAGTGCGTAGCCCCCAGAGCGCATTGGGTAGTTCCTTGATCCACTTGCCTCCTTTGGTGTTGGCAGCGTCGTGTAGCCGCTTCTTGACAGCGTAGAGCACCATCCCATTGGCGCGCTCGACTTGTCCGTTGGCCCGAGGATGGGCAACTGAGACGTATCGGATGTCGATCCCGCTGTTCTCGCAGTACTCCCAGAACTGGTGATTGTTGAAGTTGGAGCCCAGGTCTGTGATGATGCGGTGGGGTAGTCCGTAGCGATGTACGAGTTCATCCAGGAAGTCGAGTACTCTGTCGGTCTTGGGGCATGTGACCGGCTTAACCTCGATCCATTTGGTGAACTTGTCGATGGCCACCAGTACTCTGTTGAATCCACCTGGCGCAGTCAGGAGTGGCCCAATCATGTCGAGCCCCCAGCAGGCGAAAGGCCAGGTTGGCGGTATGGTGACTAGCTTGTAGGCCGGGACATGTTGTTGCTTGGCGAAGTATTGGCACCCTTGGCACCTTCTGACGAGTTCTTCGGCGTCGCCCAGAGCTGTGGGCCAATAGAAAGCTCATCGGAAGGCCTTGTTGACCAGCGTGCGAGAGGACGCCTGGTTACCGCAGACGCCTTTGTGGATTTCCTCCAAGATGCCCTTGCCTTCTTCTTGGGGAACACACTTCATGAGTACTCCAGAAGATGCGCGCCGCCTGTAGAGCTTGTCTCCGACCAGGACGTAGGACTTGGCACGGCGGATGAGTTGCTCGGCCAAGTTCTTGTCCGAGGGAACCTTCTGCTCGCGGAGGTAGTCGATGAAGGGTTGCCTCCAGTCCACGTCGATCATCATGACCTCCTGGCCAGCCGGGGGATGCGCTGGATCAGTGGTCGGTGGCGCCGGCTCCGGGATGGATGGCGCGTGAAGCTCGTGGACGAAGACACCCGCTGGTACTTGAGCGTGAGTAGAACCAAGCTTCGACAGGACGTCCGCTGCAACATTGTTGTCGCGGACGACGTGGTGGAACTCGAGACCGTAGAACTTGTTCTCGAGGTTGCGGAGTTCTAGGCAGTAGGCGTCCATGTTCTCCTTGTTGCGGTCCCAGGACTTGTTGATTTGGTTGATGACCACTGCAGAGTCGCCGTAGACTAGTAGCCGCTTGATGCCCAATGAAGCCGCGAGGAGGAGCCCGTGTAAGAGAGCTTCGTACTCGGCTTCGTTGTTTGAGACCTTCCAGAAGATCTGCAGGATGTACTTGAGTTGTTCGGCGTTGGAGAGATCAAGAGTACTTCTGCACCTGCGCCTTCGAGCTTGAGCGAGCCGTCGAAGTACATCACCCAGTGCTCTGGGCGCTCAGTCGGAGTAGGTAGCTGATTCTCCCGCCACTCCGCCATGAAGTCGACTAGCGCCTGCGACTTGATGGCTGTGCGTGGCTTGAAGTCGATGTTGAGGGTGCCGAGTTCGACTGCCCACTTGGAGATTCTTCCAGTAGCATCTTGGTTCCGCAGGATGTCGCCGAGCGGGTAGTCGGTGACGACGGAGATCGAGTACTCCTGGAAGTAGTGTCGTAGCTTCCGCGAGGTGATGAGCACTGCGTACAGTAGCTTCTGTACTGGCTGATAGCGTGCCTTGGATTCTGACAGGACCTCGCTGACGAAGTAGACTGGTCGCTGGACTGGGTAGGCGTGGCCGTCTTCCTGCCGCTCGACAATGATGGCAGTACTGACCACATGAGTAGTCGCAGCGAGGTAGGGCAACAGCTGCTCACCTTTGCGAGGAGCCGTGAGGACTTGTGGTTTTGATAGGAAGTCCTTGAGCTGGGCAAGGGCTTGGTCTGCCTCTAGAGTCCACACGAACTTCTCTTGATGTTTGAGTAGTTTGAAGAAGGGGAGGTCCCGTTCTCCAAGCTTCGAGATGAATCTATTCAGAGTCGCCATGCACCCGGTTAGCTTCTGCACGTCTTTGATGCACGTGGGAACTTTCATGCAGGTGATGGCGGAGATCTTCTCGGGGTTGGCTTCGATGCCGCGGTGGCTGATGATGAAGCCGATTAGTTTGCCCGTCGGTACACCGAAGACGCACTTGTTCGGGTTGAGCTTCCAGCGGTACTCTCGCAAGGATGCGAAAGTCTCTTCAAGATCGGCGATGAGCGTATCGGAGTTTCTGGTCTTGACGACCATGTCATCCACATAGGCTTCGACATTCTTGTTGAGTTGCCTCTTAAAACAGACCTGGATAGCTTGTTGGTAGGTATAGCGTCGGCGTTCTTCAACCCGAAGGACATGGTCGTGTAGCAGTACGCGCCAAACGGGGTGATGAACGCGGTCTTCTCCTGGTCTTCTTCCTTGATTGCAATCTGGTAGTACCCGGAATAGCAGTCGAGGAAGCAGAGCAGGTCGCAACCCGCCATGGAGTCGATGACTTGATCTATCCGCGGCAACCCGAAGGGGTCCTTAGGGCAGTGTTGTTGAGGTCGGTGTAGTCGACGCACATCCTCCACTCGTTCGAGTTCTTCTTGCGGACGAGGACGGGGTTGGCGAGCCACTCAGGATGGAATACTTCTCTGATGAAGCCATCCGCGAGTAGTTTGGCGAGTTCCTTCTTGATGGCATCCCGTTTGTCGTCGGCGAAGCGGCGGAGGTGTTGTCGCTTCGGGGTAGCTTTAGGGTCGACGTTGAGTGAATGCTCAATCAGCTCCCTGGGCACCCCTGGCATGTCCGCTGGTTTCCACGCGAAGATGTCTCGGTTAGCCCAGAGGAAGTTGATGAGCACGTCTTCCTATTTCGGGTCGAGGCCCGCCCCGATGGTGGTGGTCTTGCTGCTGTCGCCTGTCCCAAGGTCAACTGTCTTGACTAGAACTTCCTCAGCTGGCTGAGGCTTGTTGGCTTTGTCCGACTTCTCTGGGATGTCGAGTTCACTTGGGGCAAGCTTCTTCGACACAATGTAGATCTCCATCATTGCGTTGGGTACTTGATTCGTGGCTGCGAGTTCCACAGCCTCTGTGTCGCAGTCGAAGGATATCTTCAAGTCCCCTTGCAGTGAGAGTACACTGGCTGGACTTGGCATCTTGAGTACAAAGTAGGTGTAGTGGGGTACCGCCATGAACTTGGTGATAGCCGGTCTGCCGAGGATGGCATGGTAGGACGTCTCGAAGTCCGCGACTTCAAACTTGACGTACTCGGTACGGTAGTTGTCCCTTGTTTCCCCGAAGGTAACTGGCAGAACCACTCAGCCCAGTGGGATAGCCGCGTTCCCAGGGACGATGCCGTAGAAAGGCGAAGTGCTCTTGGTGAGCATGTGGGTGATGTCGAGCTTCATCTTCTTCAAGGTCTTGGTGAAAAGGACATTGAGCCCGCTTCCACCGTCGATGAGGACCTTGTTGAGTTTGGAGCCCGCGACCACCGGCTTCAGGACGAGTGGGAACTGTCTTGGTTCAGAGAAGTTTGTCCATTGATCCACGCGGGAGAAGGTAATGGGTACCTCCGACCACCGAAGAGGGGTCGGGACCGCTGGTTCAATGCTCATGACTTCTCGACGAGTGGCTTTCTGAGCCCGTCGGTTGGGTAGTCCGCCGAATAGGATGTTCACTGTCTTGTCGGGTTCCTGGAAGTCGTCGTTGCCTTTGTCGGCCTTTTTCTTGCCTTTCTTGTCATGAGGGTGCCGTGGCTCCGGAGTGTCCTTGAGTGCTCGCCGAAGTTGGTAGCACTGCTCGGTGGTGTGGTTGTCGTCCAGATGCCACGGGCACTTCTCCTTCAGCAAGTCCTTGAAGCCGCCGGAGGTCTTCTTCGAGTTGTCTTTCGCAGGGCGCTGGATAGCCGCGACAGTGTTGTCTGGCTTGCGCTTGCGATTAGGACCCGAGTAGTTGCTGTTGCGACCGCCTTGGTTCCCGTTGTTGTTGTTGTTGTTGCCGCCCGTGTTCTGCTTGCTCTTGCCACGGATGGCGTCGTACTTGGCGTTAGCCTTGTCTTCTTCATCAGCCCAGGAGGTGATCATGTCCTTGAGGTGGGTGATGGAGCTCGGGCGGCGACGACCGAAGTCTTCGAAGGTGCGACGGTGATAGAGACCGTCTTGGAAGAGGTCGATGACCTCCTTGTCAGAGACATTGACTACGGTGGCGCGCTTGTCGAAAAAGCGCCGCATGTACTTGCGAAGGGTCTCGCCCTGTTCCTGCTTTACCATTGCCAGGTCCATGCGAGTACCCGAGCGGCCCATAGCGCCCGCAAAGTTGCTGGTGAACTGTTCCTTCAGCTGGTCCCACTTGTCGATCGAGTACTTCTCGAGTGACTCGAGCCATGTAAGCGGGCTTGGTCAAGACAGAAGGGGAAGTAGAGGCACTTCGTGTCATTGTTGCCACCAGCGTTTTCGATGGAGAGGGCGTAGCACCTGAGCCAGTGCACTGGATCCTGCTTCGCGTCGTACTTGGTGATCCCCAGAGGCTTGAATTTCTCCGGGAGAAGTAGGTTGCGAAGCCGTGCAGAGAAGGCGGGGAAGCCATCGTTGTCGCCTACCGTGGAGGACTTCTTGCGCCAAAGTTCTTCGATCTTCTGGTGGGCGTCGAAGCTGCCACGTGAAGCTCCGGAGGCGTGGCTGTTCGCGTGGCCTCGGCCGCCGTGGTCGCCTCCGCCCCCGGCTCTCCTGCCAGCCCCATGGTTGGAGCTCCCGCCGCCAGGATCACGGTGAGGGATGATCTCACGGTTGATGACGGCGCCGCCGGCGCTGTTGCCACCATGAGAGGGTCCACCGGCCGATGCCCAGGTACGGTTGGGGTTGGCCGGTAGCTCCCCTCGAGTACAGTTGCGACCGATGTCCACACTGCGACTTGTGGCTTCGTTGTCTTGCTGGCGGTTCCTGACGGGGGGCACTTGAGTGACCCTGTTGTCGACTCGCATGAAGTAGGCGTCCTCCGCGAGCTTGGTGATGACTTCTCCTGCGCGCATCCCCTGAGCCTGACGTGCTATCGTAGTGATAGACATGAGGCATTGCTCTGGGGTAGTGTGTACCCGGCTCTCGACTTGGTCGAGGGCTTCCGCGAGGTTCCAGATGGGAAGGGACTCACGGAGACGTCGGCGCCGTTCATTCCACTTTCTGTTGCGTTCACGTCGAGCATCCCTGTTGGCGTCGGTCTCGTCAGAGGGCGCGTTGGCGGACAACTCGTCCGCTGAGATATCCTCGAGATATCGGTCAGGGAGTGTCCCTGAGAGCCCTGGCGTCTCGTTAGTAGTCATGAAGACTTGCCGATCAGGAGAGCCAAGGCTGGAGTCACTGGTTGCCACCTCTGTCGGAGTGTGCTCCCCAGCTGGGGCGAGCGGTGTTCCCTCCTGGAAGGGAAGTGAGTCGAGGTAGGCAACACAACGTGAGTTCCCTCCCGTCAGGTCTGCGGGCTTGCGGTCTGGCCAGTAGACGAATCTCCCGGCGGGTGTAGATGTTATAACCAGACCGGAAGCTGGTCCTGACAGGGGTTGCTCTGTAGTGTTGTTCTCGGACTCGGGCTCATCAGGGTCCGACCCGAAGTCGAACTCGTAGGAGGAGTCCGAGTAGAAACCGGAGAGAGGGTTGGAGTCCGAGTTGTAGCCGGGGACGGTGTTGGGGTCCGAGTCGTACTCGGGTACGATCTCCTTGCCGGCCCGACGCGTAGTGGGAGCCTTCGCGTGGGCCCTACTGACGTTGTGAGGGCCGCGTGTGAAGCGCTCACGGAGTGGGGAATCCGCACGCGATGGCTGGGTAGCTGACTCGCATACGATAGCCCACGGGGACGTCGAGTTGGAGTCGGATCCAAGCTCGAAGTCGGCGTGTTGGTTGTAGAGCGAAATTTCGCCGAACTTTCCGGCGAGATTGCCCGTGACTACTTCGAGAAGCGTCACGAGCCCAGTCTCCGGGTTGGGCTGCATGGTGGGGCGGTGTTGGAAGGATCCGGCGCCGTCAGCAATGCAGACCCAGGAGCCGAAGACAAAGGTGTCGCCGCGGTTGAAGGCGACGGTTGGCTTGATGAAGATGGAAGCCGTCGAGTTCGCCATTTGATCTTCGGCGAGATCCCCTACCCGGCGCGCCATACTCCTTGCGCCTCACGCCATCAGGTACCGTGCGGCACAAGTCGGGTAGTCCCAGGGGCCCACCGAGTAGTCGGTCGTGGTACCCACCGAGGTAGTGGGCCCAGGGAGGTCCATACGACAGTTGCCATTTATCCCAAGTTCGGAAAAAGATCCTCTATACGTGTATATATGCCCGCTCATATCCGCAGCACATCCGTCTGTATCAGAAGAGGTGGAAGGGAGTAAACATATTTTTGTTCCCGTGTCAAGGTTCATGATGCAAGTTTCAAGAGATGGAAGGGCATAAACAAATTTTTGTTTCTCTCTCAGGATTCTTGATGTATGTTAGATCTAGTTTGGCAAGTGAGTTATGCCAAAGTGTTGGAGATGAGCACATCTTTTAAGTGGCATATCTTTTTAGAAGTGGGCAAAACACAAGAGTTTCCAAGTAAAATTGTACAAACTCATGGAGATGCTCTTAGAGAAGCAGTCATGCATGATTTAATACATAAATAATTATTGCATCTATAACTTCAAGAAACAAACTAAGCAAACAATATAATCATATGCATAATATATTAACTTTTTAATTAATAAATCAAAAAGATCAGAGGGAGTAATTGTTTAAAGTAATCAAACATTTGTGGCCTACTGAAGTTTTTAGATATTCATGTGATGAAGAAAAAGTATAAATTGCGCCACATAATTTGAACTCTATAAACGAAGAAATGGTCGGACACTTGCATTTAGAGATAAACATAATTAGATCAACAATGTTTGAACTTTGAAAAATAATACAAATGGTATTTTCTTAACATCAGTATAAATCTGCAGCTATGTGCTGGTAAGAGAAATAAAGTGGGGAGAAAGAAATAGTCTTCTGAAATGAAAATCAAAACTTCCTTGGAAAAAGATTATCAAATAGGTTAAATGTTAACCTTATATCTATGATCAATTAAGCATGTGGACAATTGGGATATGAGACCATTGCCTTTTGTAAGGATGTTGACGCTGAAATTCAAGTAAGTGAGCACCAATACACTAGTGCATATGATGAAATGGTCCAGGCTCTCAAGCTCAGAGCACTCAACTCCAGTTCTGACTCATATTTTTCCATTCGTATTTCCAAGTCTTTGGATCATCTTTTTACAAAAAAATTACTAGTTTGTTTCAAATTTCTTTCAACATAGTAACTTTTTGCAATTGTTTTTTTGACAATCAAACCTTTTGTGAACCTTTTGCAAACTAGTCAATGAAACTTTTTATTACTTCCGATGCTAATCCTTAGGTGCAAAATCTCATACAATTTCTAGATATATTTTTGTTTATGTTTATGTATTAGTTTGAGAACATCATTGCTTTTCTCAATGTATCTTGGAAAGAAAGGGATATAGTTTAGCCATCCGAAGAGGGTCCCACATCAAGACTCTTGATAGAAACTAAAAGAAAAATACATCTCATTTTCCTGAATTGTACGTGCACTAATATTTATTTTATCAAGATCCTCTCAAGTATTACTTTTTAGATAGACATTCTTATTTTTGAAGCATTAGTACATGTATATTGCACAAACAAAAAACAAGAAAAAGGGAACATGATAATGATATTAAAAAGAAAATAGACAATGATAATTGTAACTTTAAAGAAAATAGGAATTCTGTTGATTTGAATTTGCTTACTATTCCTCATATTTTTCCTATTTTTCAAGAGAAATCTCTTAGAGCCATGGTGAGAGTATTCACGAGCTCAACTGTCGTGGAAAAGTCTTCTCCAATCTGCACGAAAAATAAGCTGCTAATTAAATTTATGTACAATAAAAAATGGGGTGGCAAAAACCATCTTCCAAATGGGTGATCATAACTTCCTTGGAATAAGATAATCAAATGGGTTAAATTTTAACCATACATCTAATTAAGATACAATTAAGTACATTGCCATAGTAATGGTCAATCGGGATATGAGATCCTTGCCTTTGCAGTGATGCTGATGCTGAAATATGTGTTAGTGAACGGCAAGATGCTGGTGTTTATGATGGAAAGGCCCAAACTCTCAAGCTCAGAGATGAGCATCACGAGCACTCCGCTCCTCCTCTCACAACAGATTTTCAGCAAGAGGGTGCTATCATGGATGGTTGCCTCAACGCCTGGGTTGGAGGCACCAACACTGTTGGAACTCCCACTGGGACATGAGTTGTACTCAAAGATGGTGGACGACTCAGAGGATGTTCTCCTAGTGTTTTGCTTCTCTAGTGTCTCCACCTTCTCCTCGAGTTGCTTCACATACTGGATGGTGCTCCCTAGGATAGAGATTTTGTCCGTCTGACAAATGCAAAAGGTTAATAATTCATGGTACAATAAGTACTCACAGTAAGGTTATACATCTAAAAAGTTAATAACCGAAAACGGTACCACTCTCTATGCCTTAACAACAACCTAAATATATATAGAAGTCGGTGGAAACATTAGCCTTAAATTCAGATCAAAATAAATTTACAACCAAATAATCTCAAACACCATCTTTTATAAACTAAATAAAAACCCTAGCAGGCGGCATCATTCTGGATCATTCTCAATCGTATTTATATCTATTTGTTAGTGGTTAAGTCATTGTTTTCAAGGACATCATGACAAGAGACATCCAGATTCCCGAGAGGTGGATGAGGCTGGCAAATATATGTTATGCTAAAATACATTTAAGTTTTAGTTGGCTGTGTTGATGTTCCAATCTAACCAGTCAGTGTTGTGTGGTTCCCCGCGTCGATCCAACCAGGTGAGTTTTAGTTTTTTGTTTATTTCCTTTTTCTGCTTATAGCCTCTCACGAGTCTGGGCTATAATCTTGTATTTTCAGCTATGTCAATAGAAACACAGGTCGTGTGCCATTCGTTCCAGAAAAAACATTCCACAGATGATAGCTAATTCCGTTTGTGGGCCTTTTTGAACCACAATAAAGGTCCTGTTTGGATCTATGGGCTAGAGTTAGTTTTGGTTAGTTGGAGCTTAACTAACCGCAAAGTATCCAAACATGAGGGCTAGATTGAGCTAGTTTGCATCTAACCCACCCCAAAAAACTATCCCACCCAAGAGGTGCTTATTGGGGCTAGTTCATGTTGGGTCCACCAAAAAGTGACTTCTCTCTCCCTCCACTCAATCCTTTCATCCAAACACCTCTAGAGCTAGAGTTAGGGCGTGTTTGGGAGGGCTCCAAACAGCTCCAGATTCGCAAAAACAGCTCCACTTCATTTTTTTCCTGCCAAACACCTCAGCTCTGAAAATTCCAGATCCACCAAATCCATGGATCTAGCTCCTAACTCCACCAAATCCATGGAGTACCTCAAGGGGTACTCTGCGAAGATTGGTTTCGTACTCACTCGTGGAGTTAGGTGGAAATTACCCACCTTTACCACCCATTACACAACTTACCGGTTCGTTTAGTTTTTTTTGATAGATCCCGTCGCGCGGCGCCCCTCCTCTTTCGTTGTTGTTTCTCTCCCAGCCGCCTCCTGCTCTTCCTCGTCCTCTGACTCTGACTTCGCCAGCGCCATCCGCCTGAGTGGGCCGCGGCGTGCTCGGCGGCGGGAGCGGGGATCCCCCTGGGACTTCCGCAAATGAGGAACACCTCCGCAGCTGGGCGCGCACGACAACTTCCGCAGCCTCCCGGGACCCCCCCTCACCGGCACCGGTGCCTGCGCCAGCAACGCGCCCTTGCCATAGCCCGCTGCCGTCACCCCCGACGTCGGCTTCGAGGGCACCTTACTAACTGGTTGCTACCTTCTTTTGCCTTCTTTTCCTTGCTGGGGATTGGGACTTCAATCCATCTCCTTCCCCGTCCACATCTCGCTCCTTGTGGAGGTGGTGCTGGTTGCTGGTGGTGCTAGAGCCCTCGTGCAATTGGCTTCCCGATTCCTTTGATTCGATTGGGCTAGTGGGTGCCGACGGCAACTCGTCTTGTTTTTGGCTTTTGCTTCTCGCTTCAGTTGGTGCTATGCCGGGAGCACGAGTTGTTGTATAGCGAGTTCTTGCGCCGGGTTTTCGTGGATTCTTGCGCCAGGTTTTCGTGGATTCGGCATGCTCTGGTAGCCAAGGCCGGCGGCGCCACCGTGCTGTCTGCGCTGCACGTGACCAGGGACGACTTCGCCCGCCTCTGGCTCGCCGTGCTGCTCAGGAACGCGCTCAGGCTCGCCACGCTCGGGGCCATCTGCCTCATTGCCATGCGAGGAAGAGAGGAAGAAGAGGGAAAAAGAGGATGACATGTGGGTCCGTTTATAATGGGTATAATTGACTTTTCACAACATGATCTATGTTTCCGGAGCTGGAGCTGTTATCTCTGCCAAATACATCTCTTCAACTCCAAATTGAGAGTCCAGCTTCACGATGGAGCTGCAAATTGGCGAAGCAGCAGCTCCAGAGTTGGTTTGGTGGAGCCGGAGCCCTGTCAAACATGCCCTTAGTTTAAGGCTAGAGCTAGAGTTAGAAACTAGCTCTAACTCTAACCCTGCTGGAGTATCCAAACAGGGCCAAAGTTAGACATGCAATAATCTTATAGGATTAATAAAACGCATGCCAGTCTAGCAGTTGTCCAATACATCAACCACCTGTAGTCCCAACAACCACATGCAATGATCAATGTCAATGGCGTAGCCATATATGGAGGTTTTGCTTGCTCACCGAGAGTCTGAGACCAGGACTGGTAACAGGGATGAGTGAGGATTTTGACGTACTTGCTTGTACGGTCGGTGTACCAGGCAAGCTCAGGATATTTATGAGTATTTGGATTATTTTACCTTGGTGAGGTCGGGGACCATGGTGGCCAACGCCACGAACTGCTGCTGCATCTTCTCACGGCGCTTGCGCTCAGAGACGACGTGCTCCGGCGTGCTCGAGTGCGACCGGCTCCGCCTCTCCGGCGGCACCCCTTCGACGGTGACGTCTGGCAAGGCTTCTCCTCCCGACGAGAAGTTGAGCGTGCTAGCCGCCGGCAGCGCGCCGAAGGAGAGTATGGTCGACGACGACGGCTGCCCACCAGCTGGCTCGTTCTTGATCGCCACCGGGCTTCCAAACGACGACAGGTTCGGCAATGCTGGGGTAGCACTCCCAAACCCCTGCGGGCCGGTTATGGCCGGCGGCGTGGGATGCCGCCGTGGGTCTTGGAACAGCTGCTGCATCCCGGCGTAATCTTCTTGCTGGTACATGTATGCGAGCTCGTCCTGATCATCAGGCTCCTGACTTGGCCAGCATCGGTTTTGTTGGAAATCAAGATCAAATCAAATGAAAGAATAATTTGAAATCAAGGCGAGAGGTTATATTCTTACCGGCGCCTGTGACTCTGATGAGTACCTTTGGTTTGGTTCATCCATGGCCTCGATCCTACAATATGAACAAGATGATTAGGAGGGATCGATCCAACTTCGGGCGCGAAATGGATGGAAAGTAAAGCAAACCCATACCTCTCGATTTCTTCTTTCAGTTCCGCTATTTCATACGCTTCTAGTCTACTGTCTGGCTACATACTCTTTGTGCATATATACAGAAGACTGGAGAGGGCTTACGCTGGGCAGATAAGGCCAATGAGAAAATATTTGCAAGATTTGGATGATTGGATTCGCAGCTTTTCTACAATTTGATTCCTCTGCTTCGTGCGTGTGCTGACCGTTGACATGACATGACAGCTCTGATCCTCGAGGATCACGCATATATCTTCCTTTTGTCAGAATCCATCTTGTGATCTGCACTAGGTTTAGACAACTCCTTGCGCGTATCTCAGCAAGGCCTATCCGAAGATACTGTAGGTACGATGACAGGGACACCGTACCTGAATGTGCTTACAGAAGTGTGCTTCAAAGATGTGTGCTTTGCTCAGAAATAACGATATACTATGTACTAAGCAACTTACCTGAATAAGCAGGTCTATGTATACTATACTCAAACCATTCAGGGAGTGCTACAGTAGGTAGCAGCGATGGTGACATTTCCGTGGAAATGTCTACATCAGTTGTTGGGCCAAGTGAAGTTGTCGGTATCTATAATTCATACAGATAACGATACACTCATGTCAAGTATGTTACGATCGAGGTCCACGTCATAATGGTGTCCCTGCGTTGTTTAGCTAATCGTGCTGGCTTTAGATTACAGAAGCAGATCCACAATAATGGGTTCAAATCAGTGTGAATCTGAAGAAAACACTCCAATATATTGTCTTTTGGCCTTATCTATATCGCAGTGCCACTTCAAATCTATGGTATGCTCTATATTATGTTACGAAGGATGCTCTTTTTTTACTCAGCTGTCAAAGAAATTAGAATTTTGACATCTCTTTTATAAGTAACTTCGTGTTCGTGTTCATTTTCATGCCACCATCATGTTGCAGCAGTAGTAACTTGGTATTTATTAACTTATATCAATCGCATCATCATTCCATACGCTTGGCAAACTTCTCAAAACTGAAAAAGATACATCTAGATTTTAGACGCTGATGTTAGCTTAGCAATTAACCGAGGCTCTCTCATGGGTACATTCTAATGTAATTTTTAATCCTCTCTGTTCTTTTTTGTAACACTAGTATCGTACCCGTGCGTTGCTACGAGCTTACAACATAATTAATAAAATCACATATGTTTCATATAAAATGAAAAACTATAAAGTAAACCTACAATGAGAGAGGAATCATTCGAATTTAGAAAACCAATAAAGACACCGTTAGAATTGGTTTCTTGCAGTTTTACTTGACCGGACCAAACACAAGCAACATCTTTAATTATTGATGGAACTTACGAAGCAAAGTAGCAATTTGTGCTAAAGAACAATGCAAGTGAATAACTTAGCACCAATCTGTATATATGCAAATCATAAGCTATAACTTCCATTGTTTACAGCTGGGAAAAATTACAAAGAATGTGAACAGTTTAAAAAGAAATGACATGTCAAGTAGTTATTGACATCTTTACCAGTAATTTGTCTGTTTTATCAAATCAACCAGATGGAGAGCATTCATAATACTACAATGCAGATTCAATCATGAGTCTCTAACCCATGAGAGAGTTTTACAAAGGATCTTACAACCAGGTGGTTGAAATAACAGGATTAAGAAGCTATGTAAAGGAGTCACATCCCCATACCAGGATCATAGTATGTAAATTGGCAGTTGACGGATTGCAGGCACCAAAGGACAAAGTGCTAAAAGTTAACCTTTATGCACAGAAAATTAATTCAAGTCTACCAATCACCAATCTCCAATAGCTCAATTTTCTCTACTTGGTTGCTCCTCAACTGCATTGGAACAACAATCACACCCAACAACAGGCATGCTCACCCATTCAATGAGATTGCATTCGAAGGCACATCATACACCAAGGCCTCCCTAGCAGAAGCTGATGAGTGGGAACTACATGTTCTGCAATGAATGAACAAAATAATCAAATTGTCATCAACCATAACAATATAACCTCAAACCTATCTGCTCACTAACTGGCTTGCTAAATAGAACTGAAAAGAGCTTGCATTAGTTCTACTTAATGTTCAGTAGCTAACATCATTCTACAACGGTTATCCACCTTGGGGTTTGTGGGCGGATAAGTCGCTCTAGTGTATTTATGCTCTCACTTTTCAAAGCAGATGATAGTTCATACCCGCAGTTAAGTTTCAGAGAGAAATATAAACACCATCATATAATTATCTTTAGTCCATTTGCATATTTCATCGAAATGACCATATAGATAAGCATAATGTTCAAACAGAACAATCAATTGTTGATGATACAAAACTTACCTCAATTATTAGAAATCCACGAAAAGCAATCGGTGCTGTTTTGGAAAGGATTGCTATTTACCTGCAAGAAATTTAGTCTCCATATTTACAAGTAAAGCAAGGTTGCAAAGAAACTGAGTCCATACAGCAGTTTAAATTGAGCAAAATTTAAAGAATTGTTAAATAGATCTAAACAATCCTAGCATAAGATGGGGTGCGGTGCGTTTACTAATCCTAGCATAAGAATGCATTGCATTGTGCTCCAATGGAGATAGAAGCAATTAAATAGTCATCAAGTTTATTCAACCACATCCTGATTGATCCAAGAAGTATCTGAGACAACATTAAAAATGAGAAGCCAAATGTGCATACCCAAAGTTGACAACTGATACAGGAATACAAAACCTAAACCCTGCAATATCCATTACAAAGTGAAATTTACCATAATACCAGTCATTTTTGTTCAAGTAGTTCAAACTGCATTTAGACAGAAGGATTACCATATAGAAGTGTAGGAAGGGCATCATTCTAATATTTAGATGACAACTCTAACTATTTTCCTGACCATAACTTGTTCCAAGCAAAAACTACAGCAATAACACAAGGATCTGATTCAGTATAACCTGAAATGACAATAGTTATAAGAAAAAGGTATCTTGTGAATAAAATGCTTAAATGACAGATCAGTTCAATGGAGGATGCAAAGCATACCTTAGGAGACAAATTTACAATTGTCTGCTTGGGCATGCACTGATCAAGAAACTAATACTATGCATGGGATCCGCGCACAAAACCAGTTATGGTTCAGCAATATGTCTGGTATCAGTTTCTGAAATGAACACATAAACAAACATAAAAATTCACAATGTGATAAACACCAATAATATTCTAGCTAGAAATTTGTCATGGTAGGGCAGGGCCACACTTGCATTGCAAAAGATGCATACTCACTATTAATCTACATCTAAGGCAAGATAAATACTATAGCAGAATTTTGGTGAGGTGGCCATGGATACAGCCATACCAAACATAATTTAAGTTACTTTCATGCTTTATAGTCACAACTCAACGAATCACAAGCACATTCTTAGCTTCCAAACCGGTTAATAAGAATTCAAGACATTAATAAGATGGACAAGGCTATTCTGTAGACTCATCATCAAGGAACTTGCTTTTGAAGAATGCACAACTTTTTGGCCCAAAACAACTGATAGCAGAAATTCTTTCTAAGCAGCAGACAACATCAAGGACCATTGGACAAAGACACAAAATATGATTAACGAAAGACTTGGCATATATAATTTGTTCATATCCACCCAAGGACCTCCAATAAGCCACAATTGTTTGAGGATCAATTTACTGTGCTTGGAGTGGTCGGTCAAATGACAAGTATCAGCTACTGCCTTGACTTCCATTAGAATTTCAGATTACGGTATGTTGTATAAGTCTGCACATAGTGAATCACCCTAAGTCCATTCTCCTTAACTTGTGCTATGTCTACTATTTGGCAGAATGACAAGGCAGAAACTGCAGACTTTCCTAGCAGCCTAGAAACATCTTATACATCAGTTAAACATCTTATCCTAAAAAATGGCCTCACCTTTGATTGGCATAAAGGATTTACCACGATGTGCGGTGACACTGAGACGTGCGGGTGACGAATGGGAGTTGCGCAGCGAACTGGGGACAAATGTACCTAAAGCAAATGGTTTTAGATTTTTGGAAATGCATCTATCAAGTTATCTGCTAACTCAATGTATAACTTCTTTCATATCGTCGTTAGCCTAAACAACTTGAGAATTTCTTCAAATATAGTAGTTTCATTTGCTTAATTAACCTAAGAAATTAAATTGTTTTTACTAAATAGCAGATCTTCCAAACAATCTCATATTATAAAATGAAAAAGAGAGAAGAAAGCCACAAATGACAGCATGTAGATGTGAAAAAAATCCAACACACAAGATCCAACAGGGCATTGCACAAAGCATATTTAGACGGTGCACAAAACCAGGTGATGGATATTACGAGCAGAGGTTCTATAGCTTTCTAATTAGAAAACACATCAGATGGCCTTGTATGCATTTTATCAAACACATGATGGGTAAGTAAATGCAAAGAAAAAAAGAAGCAGACACCTCACCTTTCCGTGATGCCGGCCAGTCCAAATCTCAGGCCACTGATGTCATGATGGCTCTCCTTTGCATTCTGCAAGAACAGGAAATGAACCACAAGAAAGGAACAAAGCTCAAGGATCTCGACAGTTGCATTTGTTTGGGAAGGAGAAAGAGCTGCACGCAGGAACGATGGAAAACCAGAGATGTTGGTAGGGTGCGGATGACCTGGACGATGTTGGTAGGGTGCGGATGACCTGGACGATGTTGGTAGGGTGCGGATGACCTGGACAATCTGCTACTTTATTCTTTCGACATATGTTCCCTAGAGAGAGAAGAAACAAAGAAGCAGTTAGAAAAGCAAATATTTTGAGGTGCACACAAGCTATTTTTTCTACAGCAAAGGTAATACTGTAAATGAAAAAGTAAATATTTGAGGTGCACAAACAACTCTTAGTACAATTGCCAGATGTATTAGTACACACTATATAGTTATCCATTCAACAAGAATGTTCTCAATAGCACAATAGTTGTCCCAATTCTCAGCCGAGAGCATTTCAGTATTCAAAAAGAACTAAAAAAATGCTAGTTGGGCTCATATTTTACCTTCTCTAATTGGCTAAACTGGACCATCAGTACAATGCCAGCTTCTGCAGGATGCTAATAGTAGCTCAGCTACCCCTTTCCAATGGATACAAACCTCGATATCGGATTTTGCAGATAGGCTCACAAAGCAAAAGAGTAATGAGGTAAGACAATGTTAAAACCAGCTAGGTGAGATTATCACGAGACAAATATTGTCATAAAGTGCATTCACCTAGTTGAATTTGAGTGCACAGGCATCTTTGAATTACGGTGTACAAGCAACTTTACATCTGAATAATACTTTGTACTATATATTAGTGTGTGTGTAAGAAAATACAAACAATGCTTAAAGGACATTAGGGGAATCACAACTCGCCTCAAGAATCATGACTATAGGGATGAATGAAAGGCTATAGCTGGAATAGTAAAGCAGGCAGGGTTGCTTTAGCGAAAATGCGTGAAATAAAATAATTTTCTCAAATATACTGGTAATCTGAATTAACTTTTACCTAGACTCAATCAAGAACAAGTAGATCCGTTGAGATTGAAGAGAAGCAGAGACTGAGGAGGCTGGCAGGACGTCCTCCACCATCTACCCAGGCGACACCAAACTGATTAACAATGTCTACCAAAGGATGAATGAATTAGAAATGTAGAAGAAATCACGGACATACCGACGGTGGCGTCCGCAAGCCACAAAGGATGGTGGTGTCATCGACGGCGACGCGTGGACGGCAGCACGGATGTGGGACGACGTTGACAGTGGAGCAGGTGCTGGGATGGTGCTCTGATAGATGGCGACTGTCTTTGGGGAGGCAATCCGGGGCAGAGGTGATGTCTTCGGCGGCGCGGATGTGTGCGATGGCGTCAACGACGGAGTGGGTGCGGGGGCGACGCTATGAGGATCTGTTGACCGTCTGAGCGCCGCCCCCGCACCCGCGCCCTGGATCGACGACGACGACCAGATGCGCGATGGAGGGAGGAAGAGAGGCATGGGTGGAGGGGGGAGGAAACGGAGGCGAGGGTGGAGGGAGGAGGAGAAGGAGATGGTGGCGGGCGGACCGACGGGCGCGGAGAGTGGGGGACGGCGGCGGCACAGGAGGGGCGGTTTAGGGATTGGGTAGATGGAGATACGACAGGAGCAGGGGAGACAGCAGACGGCGGGGACGACATGCCGCCGGCGCGATGAGGCAACGAGATGGTGAGGCGGCGGATCGAGAGAAGGTATAGGCTTGGAAGGGAGGCACGGAGGCGGAGGGTGCGCAGTTGGGGAGGCGGCGTGCGAGGGTGAAGAGGGAGGCATTGGGGCTGGCGGCGTGGGGAGGGAGGGCGAGGAGGGGGCGTGGCGGATGGGGCAATTGATCAGGGGTAAAAATGGAAACGAAAAGCGAGGTGGGGGCGCCGGGAGCGGACTGCGGGGTAGGGCAGAGCCACGGGCAGGTGAAGCCACGAGAGCCCAAGTTTTTACGTATGAAGTTTTGTTCTCCTTTTCATTCTTTTTAGAAGTAGAGATAGAGATAAAGGGTCCTGCTTGTTGGCTGAACATCAATCGTTGTTGGGCTTTCACAACTTGAAGCTGGTTGGCTTGCAACAGATGGTTTTCCTCTGCCTCAAGGCCCACGATTCTTTCTGTTCTTCTGATGGCTCTGTTAAGTGTGATTGTACAATCACATAGGATGAGGCCCAAGAATATGCCCAGCAGCTTTTTCTAGTTACCTGGTTCAAGGATCCATTTCATCTGAAACTGCGTATCTCAGCTTCAATCACAGACAGCGCTGGTGACCACCTTCTGGTGACTGGTGGTGTAAGTTGAACTATAATTCTCCGAAGATGGCTGTAACTTTAACCGCCTTCTGAATCAAAAGACGAATCAGAAAAATAGCTATTATCTCAGCTTGTGTCAGATGATTTACTTCTTCAGTGCATTGTCTAATACTCAACTAACCATGAGTGGGAAAGGGAACAGCAGGGCGCGCACTAGACATCCTAGGTGTTATGAAATATTGATTAGTGATCAATTAGCATAACTATGTAATTAGGGGAATCATTAGTGATGTAATTAGGAAGTCACCACCGCCTTGTCGAAGGGTCATCCCAAAGGGGTGCGGCACTTCCAAAGGGGTGCCTACACACCCTTTCCCTGTGTATATATTCAGAGGTCCACCACCTCATCAATCAATCAATTCATTTGCCCCCATTACATTACATTCCATTCCTTTTACTCTTAACACGTTATCAACACTGCCCTCTGCCATGAGACGCACGCACGCAAGAGACATGTCGGTGCGGAAAGTGGTCCCGACACTAACCAGTAGATAACGCCTAGGTCTATCCCTCAATGGTCGATGCTAAGCAACAAGTGACACAAGATTTTATCCTGGTTCCGGCCGAGAGGGCCGTACGTCCAGCAGGGTTGTGCTCGTGGCACTATATTGCTCTGCACCGGGGGTGCTTGTAGTGGGGCAAATACAAGCAAGGCGGGAGAGGAAGCGTGGCTTCCAAGTCCCTGATGAGTGGCTGAAGGTGTTGTGGGAGAACAAGAGAGCGAGTGCACGGTGTGTTGTGTTCGACTGTGAATTCGTTCTCTCCCCGCGGCTGGGGGCTCGCCTCCCCCTTTTATAGGCCAAGGGGGCGACGGGTTACATGCACGCCGCGCTACCTAGCTACGTGAGGGAGCACGTCGCGCTACGGTGTAGAGTGGGCGGCCGTCCTGGACGATCTTTGCTACGATTAGGCCATGATGGCCTACCTCGTACCCGAACAGTGGCGGCTCGAGGGTAGAAGGCGGTAGATGGCGATGGCGTTCCCTGATAGGCTCCGAGGGAGGTGCTGACGATGGCCGGTACGGTGTACAGGAGCGGGTGGCACGGCGTTCCTTCCCAATGAGCGCTGTGGTGGCGGAGTGGTTGCTACAGTGCCCGGGCGTGCGCCTGCGGAGTCAGGCGTGTGCCTCGCGCGCGTGGGTACGGCGGCCGCGCCGTTACGTGTGGCCGGGATGGCCGCCCACCGGCCTAGCGCCCTTCACCCAACCCGCAGGTCACGGGAAAGCGGGATCGAGGGTGCGCCCGGCCCCCTTTCGAGGGTCGGGCGCGTTAGTCGTACGGTGGCGTGCGCACGGCGTTATTGGACCGACACCGGCCGTACCGCACGTCCACCCCACGGGGGCGGGGATGGGCTCCTCCCCCGGGGAGTTGGTGCGGCGGCACCGGGCGTGAGCCCCGGCGCATGATGGCGCCGTCGCGGCGTCGGGCGTTAAATGCCCAAGTACGGGGTCGGCGCACGCGCGCGGGCGCCCGTGAGCGTGGCGGGCCCCGGCCCGAGGCGGGGGCGGACCCTCGAGCGAGCCGGGGCTCGCTCGAGGGGGGAGCGTGCCCTCGAGCGGGGCGGGACCGCTCGAGGGAGGGGTCGCCCCTCGAACGGGGCGGAGCCCGTTCGAGGAGGGGGGGTTGCCCCTCGTGCGGGGTGGAGTCCGCTCGAGGAGGAGCGTACCCTCGGGCGAGGCGAAGCCTCGCTCGAGGGGTCTTCCCGCACGGGCCGTCTTGATGGGCCCTGCGGAGTCCCGGGGCCATGTCCTGCATGGTTAGTTCCCTGCATGGTTAGGCTTATAGGAATTTAAACGAGGGTTCCCTCATCGTTTAAGGGGACCCCTAGGGCGGTCCCCGACAGTAGCCCCCGAGCATCCGGCGGTTGGCCGTTGAGGCTCCCGCATGCCGGAACCTACTGATAGGACGTTCTTCCCTCCTTGTTTGCGAACGCTATCCGTGGGGCCGCGTCGCGCGGACCCGCGGGTCTAGCCTCGAAGCCCCGGCAGAGTGTGGGCTCTCCCCGCAGGGGGTTAACCGCGAGCAATTCGGACAGAAAGGCGTGGCACATATGCCAACCGGCATCGGCAGTGTTTCAGCCGGCATCGGGGGTGCACGCTCCCCACATCCTTGTCTCCCGGCGGGTGCAATTTCAAGGAGGTGTAGCCGTGCGTCAAGCCCCCGAGCCTTGGCCCTGTTCGAGGCGATCGGGTCGAGCCTGACGACTTGTTTTTTATCGCGCCCTCGCCGTCCCTCCGCGGGTCGGAGGGTGAGGTTTCCACGACTCCCATCGAGCGGGTCGCGAATCGCGGATTCCTCTTCGAGCCGCTAGCGGGTAGTTCAAGTGGACGTCCATGCCCCGTTCGATAAGGGGTAGGCCGCGCGGTCCGGAGACACGTCCATGGAAGCGCTTGCGTGGGTTTGCTAGGTGGGGCTCGGTCCCGTTCGCTAGGGGACCGAGGGCGCGGAAGCTCTCCCTCGGTGGGATCCCCCGGCTAGCCGCCCTCGCCGGCTCTCGAACACGACATGTGGGGCACCCTCGAGCCGACGGGCTCGAGGAACGGCTCGAATGCGCGTGCCCTCGTCGTCCCTAACTCGTGATCCGAGGCGCCCGTTCGAACCCGTCGAGGGTCGGGCTTCGAACCTCTCGATCGCAAGGCCGTGCGGGGCCGTGCCTTGGCCCCCCCCCGTCTTTTCGCGTTTGCGGCCGTCGAGGGGTCCGGGCGTGCCGACCCTCGAGGTGCCGGATGGTGGCGTGGCGCGGCATGAGTGCTTTCGGTGTCGCTCGTTTCAAGCGTGACACGGGCGATCCTCTTTGCGCGCGTGCCTTCTTTAGGGGGTTGACATCGTCTCGAGTTGGGGTTCACGCCGCTCGAGGGTCCTACGTGGCATGGGTGCCCGCGGTGGTCTGCTCTACATCGAGCAGGTCCCGGCGACCTTCTCACGCCGATATCCCATCGAGGGTCGCCTTGTTTCGAGTTGGGGGTCATGCCGCTCGAGGGTCCATCGTGGCATGGGTGCCCGCGGCTGCCTGCTCTACACCGAGCGGGGTCCCGGCGACCTTCTCACGCCGTCATCCCATCGAGGGTCACCCTTGTCTCGAGCCGAGGATTCGCCTCGCTCGAGGGCTCTCCTTGCTTGGCAAGGGGCCCGGCATTTAATTGCCTTGCGGGCGTGGCCGCGCTTTGCAGCGGCCGGCGCGCTTTTTAGGCGCCGCGGTTGCGTGCGCGCGCGCGTAGTGGGCGGCGCCGCCGGCGGATGTGACGGTTTCACCTCGGTTGCCGCCGGTCTCGCCGTAATGATGACCCGCCCGCAAGTGTTAGCGCCGCCGCGGCCGTGGTGGGGCCCGCTCGCCGACGCGATGGAAAGATTCCCCGCAAGCATGTTGGCGGGGCGTCCGCTCCGGAGAAATCGCCTGCTGCCTATAAAACTGCGGGGAGGGGGAGGAGGCGGTTTTTTACCTTGGCTCCTCGCCGTTTTAGTCCTCCGCCTCTTCGCCTTCGTCTCATCCTTGCCGTTGCGCGGGCTTGCTTGCTTAGAGCTTTCTCCTTGTTTCCTCGCCCTCCGCCTTCGTGCTCGTTAGTCCCCCCTTATGGCGCCGCCTCGCCCTCCGATCCGGTTACGGGAGCCGTATGCCCGGGAGAAGTCGACGGTGACCCGGCTCGCGCTTGGCGAGCTGGTCGCCGCCGGCCAGCTGTTGCCCAATGAAGATGGGCGCCCGGCGGAGTGGATCGTACCGCCGGCGTCGCACCACGAGCCCAACCCGCCGGGAGGGTTACGTGGTGAGCTTTCTCCGCTACCACGAGCGCCGCTCACCGCGCCGGCGAGCACGTTCATGCGGGCGCTGTGCTACCACTACGGGGTGGAGCTGCACAACTTCGCCCCCAACGCCATCTCGCAGGCGGCCACATTCGTGGGCGTCTGCGAAGGGTACCGGGGGATCCCGCCAACCGGGAGCTGCGGGTACACCTCTTCCGCGGGGAGCCGATCACGCAGCCCCACGACGGAGCCGAGGACCCGCCGCGCGGTGCGCGCCGGCGGGATGTCGCTTGCCCCGCGAGGGCAGCTCAAGAACTTCTACATCCCCCGCACCATGACGACGAACAACGCCGGCCGGGGAGCGGGGGTGGTTTTATCCGCGCAACGCCGAGCCCGGCCTCCCTCCCTACACCGGGCGGGTGTTCAAGGAGAGGCCGGACCGGCGGGGCTACGGGTTGCCTACGGCCAACCACCGGCGCGCCGAGAGTCCGTCCTCGCCGCCCTGCAGCGGCTGGCGAGGGATGGGCTCAACGCGATGGGCGTCCTCGCCTTCCTTCACCACCGGCGGGTCGTGCCGCTGATGGAGAGGCCCCTCTGCATCTACGAGATGACGGAGGCGGCCAACCCCATCGACCTGGCGAGGTCGCGGATGCTCCCGACGCCGCTGGAGCGGCCGTACGCGCTCACCCGGCGCGGAGCGCCGTCGATACCCGGACGCCGGCGCCTACGGGTCGGACCCCCGTGGGACATGGAGATGCTTCCCACCGGCCCGTTGGTAAGTGTAGTTTTCAACTCGTCATGGTCCTCGTTCTCGCTTATGTTTCTTGACGCGCCATTGTCGCTTTTGCGCGCGCTGGTGCAATTCAACATCGCCAAGTCCGTTCCACCTACCCCCGACTCCCGTGCGCTCGGGCCGGCGGCGCGGCCGGGAGCAAGCAGGAGCGGGCGGCGCGCCGGAGGGAGCACGCAAGGCGGCGCCAAGCGCGTCGCGACGCACGGTCCGCCGAGTACCGGCGGCGGGAGGAGCCGGGGCTCTCCTCCCCCGACATCGAGGAGCCCTCGTCCTCGGACCGGAGACGAGGAGGAAGAGTCCGAGGGGGAGGGCCCCTCGACGAGGGTGGCGCCCGCGCCCCCGTCGCCGGATCTTGCGCCGGCGTCGGGGCGGCTTCGTCCGGGGCGGGCGCGTCGGCGCCCGCCGCCGGGCGCTCATCGTCGGGGCGGCACGCGCCGCGGAGGTGCGGCGCGCGCGCCACGGAGGCGCGCTCGGCGGATGTGCCGCGCGCGCGTCGAGCGTGCCCGCACGCGGCGGGAGCGCGTCCGTGCGAGCGGCGTCGTCGTCGAGGGGCGCGTCGGGGAGGCGTGCCCCGCGCGCGGGACAAGCGTGCCCCCGCGCGCGGCGGCGCCGTCGGGGGGGTGCGGCGTCGGGCGCGCCCGCGCACGGGCGGGCGTGCCCGCGCATGCGGCGGCGCCATCAGGAGGCGCTGCGTCAGGGGTGGCCGCTACGGCGGCCCCGTCCGAGGCCTCGAGGAAAAGGAAGCGGGCCTTTTCCTCCGCGAGGTACGTAGCCTTGCCTTCCTTCGTGTGGCTTTGGTGCACTGGTGGTTAGACGTTCTAACTCTCCGTTCGTGATTGCGCAGGGCGGTGCCGACCGTTCCTCCTCTCGCACCGGCCAAGGTGCTGAGGACGGACGCGCTGATCCCCACCCGGCGGCGCTCGTCGAGGGGGTCGCGCCAAGGAACGGCGCGGCGGCGGGCACGAGCTCGCAAGGCCCGGCCGAGGCCTCGAGGGCCCGGCCCGGTGGATCAACCCGTCGCGGCGCAGCCGCAGGCCGCCGAGGGGCGATCGGCGCCGCCGCCGCGGAGGCGCAGCCGCGGCGGTGGCTACGGTGGAGGCGCCGCCCGCGGTGGCGGCCACCGCGGAGGAGGCGGAGCGGGCGCCACCGCGGGAGCGCCGCGGGTGCGGCGGCGCGGACGAAGGTGACGGCCACGGCGCCACGACAGCGCCCGTGGTCGCGAGGAGCGAGGGTGGGGGCGCCGGCCGGAGGCGGCGCGGACGGCTCCGCCCGCCGGCGGTCCCCGGTGCGGAGGTGGTGGAGCTCTCGGATGACTCCCCGCCGCCCGGGTGGAACCGCGTGGGCCACCGGCCCGCGAACTCTCCCGAGCCCCGAGAGGGGGCCCTCGTGAGGCGGCACGAGGGTCGTATGACCGGCGGGGGCCGAGGGCACGATGCCGAGGCCTCGTCCTCCCGCGCCGGCCGCCCCGCCCGGGGGGGGGGGGCCGTGGAGGATCCCCCGGCGTTTGCTGACGCCCGGGGGGAGCAGGAGCTCTGGGGCGAGCTCCTGGGCCATGGCGCTACGCTCAACCGCGCGTTGAACGAAGCGCTGCGGGTCCACAGCGGCCCGGCCTGGACCGTCTTCCAGGTGAGCCATGGTTGCTTGTTTCCCTTGCTTTTTTCGTTTTCGCGTGTTGCATTCAAACTTCGACACTTACGAGATTCGATGTGTGTGTGCCAGGAGCTCGAGCGCCGCGCCCGCGAGAAGTACAACGCGTTCGACCAGGTGAACGCCGAGGCCCGCCAGCTCCGGGAGCGATGCAGCGCTTACGACGCGCTTGCGGATGCTCTCAGGACGCCAGATAGCTGGCTGGTGTACCGGGCGATGGCGTGGTGCGACGTGCTCCCTGAGAGCTCAGGGCAGGACGCGGCGCGTGACCCGAGCCTCGGGCGGATCCGCGCAGCCCTCGTTGATCGTGACGAGGCGCTGTGGACCGCGCGCGAGGACCCGGACAAGACGCGAACGCCGGCCGCCACCTCGGGAGGCGGAGGTGGCCACCGCTCGCGCCGAGACCCGGGAGCTCCGCACGTCGCTCGAGGGGGCCCGGGACGCGCGCAGCCGCCGGGCCGAGGAGCGGGCGCGCGGGTTGGAGCGGCGCGCGAAGGAGGCCGACGACCCGAGGGGCCGCCCTCGACGCCAAGGCCGCGGCTCTCGTGGCCGCCGAGGAGCAGCTCCGGCGGGAGCGCATCGCCCGCCGAGGGGCCGAGGGGCGGCTCCGGCAGAGCAGGCGCCCTTGGCGACGCCCCGACGGCGCCGGGAGCGGAACGCGTCGCGCGCGAGACGGCGGAGAGGTCGCTGGAGGAGCGGAACGCCGCGTTCTCCGAGGTTGAGGATGAGGCGTTGGCGCTTAGCATCAGCAACGCCGCCCAAGAGTTGGCCCTCGTCGAGCAAGGCGAGACCGTCCAGCGTCTCCAGTCAGTGCTCGAGTCCGCGCGCCGCGACCTCGATCTTGAGAAGAGACAGGTCGAGGGTAAGCTACTGTCTGACCCTGCTCATTAGTTTTTGCTCTAGAGGACTTGTTTCCCCCTTTCTGATTTCTCGTCGTCTTGTTGCTTCCAGGCCTGCGCACAGCCTTGGGGCACGCTGTTGGGCGGGCCGAGGCCCTGCAGGCTTCCTACAACTCCTCTGAGCAGGAGTTGCGGGAGCTGCGTGTCGCGGCCCTCGAGACCTGCCGCGTCGTCGAGGAGGGGGAGGCCCAAGCCGGCAGCTCTGCGGCCGCCCGCCCGCGCGCCCTCGGTGGCCACGTCACGCGACGGATGCGCCGGCGTTGCACCTGGGCGTGCAGAAGGCCCTCGGAGTGGTGCGATCCCACTACGAGGTCAACCTCGAGGCGGTGGCGGAAGGCTACATCGTGCCCGTGGGCGTCGAAGACGAGGTGGCCATGGAGCGCGCGGACGCGCTTGTTGCTGACGCCGCCGGGACACTCGCCGAGGCCTTCGAAGAATTCCTTTTCCCGGACGCCACCGACGCTGCCGCTTCCTCTGCCTGAAAGCACCTGGGCGCTAGGCCCGTTTTTTGTTTGTTTGGATCAGAATTGTGGCCTCGTGGCCTCTTGTAAATGAACAAGTTGTTTTGTGAATCATAAACAGTTGCTTGTAAATGAAATCGTTTGTCTATTACGCTTTTTTGTTTTCCCTTCTTCCTGAGTTGATTCTAGTTAGGGGAGTTCGTTTTTCGCAGGGGGCCCGCTGGGTTGGAGGCGAGAGAGACGGGCCATAGCCGCGCGGCGTAGGCTGTCTCTGGCTCGCGCGCTCCTTCCGCTGTGCCGTCTGCGCCCTGTTCGAATCGTGGCTCGAGGTTGAAGTAGGAAACAAACTTAGCGCACGTTGTTACGTTTTTTGCGCGAAAAAATGGGACCATTTGGGGGGGGTGCCCCCCCGCAGTAGCCCCCGAGGGTAACTTGGGTTTCAGGGGAAAGCCGAGTTGCCCTTTTATTAGACTTGAGTATTTACATGGGTGACACCAACTGGGGCGTTGGTCGTTCGTTTTTACAACGGAAAATGCTTGGAAATCCTAACTAAGGGTAGAAGCGACGTAGCTGTTGGATGTTCCAAGCGTTGGTGAGTTCTTCGCCGTCCTCGTTGGCCAGCTTGTACGTGCCCGGCTTGAGCACCTTCACCACGACGTAGGGTCCCTCCCATGGGGGCGATAGCTTGTGGCGCCCTCGGTTGTCTTGGCGTAGCCTTAGGACCGTGTCCCCCTCGCCGAAATCCCCGCGACGTATCTTGCGCGCTTGGTAGCGTCGTAGGGACCGTTGATACCTTGCGGAGTGCATCAACGCCACGAGGCGTACTTCGTCTAGCCGATCCAAAGGAGTCCTCGCGGCTCGTCGGTTAGCGTCCTCGTTGTAGCCTCGAACTTTGGGCGATCCGTATTCCGCATCCGTGGGGAGGACGGCCTCCGCGCCATGGACTAGGAAGAACGGGGTGAACCCGGTGGCTCTGCTTGGGGTGGTCCTTAGGCTCCATACGACTGCTGGTAGTTCTTGGAGCCATTTTCGGCCAGATTTGTTGAGCTGGTCAAAAATTCTGGGTTTGAGGCCCTGTAGAATCATGCCGTTAGCACGTTCCACTTGGCCGTTAGTCTGTGGGTGCGCCACAGCTGCCCAGTCCACTCGGATATGGAACTTGTCGCAGAATTCCAAGAATTTCCGGCCCGTGAACTGGGACCCGTTGTCTGTGATGATGGAGTTTGGCACTCCAAAGCGGTAGACGATATCGGTGAAGAACGTAACCGCCTGCTCAGCCCTCAAATTTGTGATGGGGCGCACCTCCACCCACTTGGAAAACTTGTCGATCGCGACAAGGGTGTGGGTGAAGCCCCCCGGCGCCTTCCGCGGGGGCCCGACGATGTCCAACCCCCACACGGCGAACGGCCATGTGACGGGGATTGTTTGTAGGGCGTGAGCGGGCGGTGTTGGTCTTGCGGGCGTAGAACCGGCACCCTTCGCGGTGCGCACTACTTCACCGGCGTCCGCGACCGCGGCAGGCCAATAGAAGCCCTGGCGGAACGCGTTGCCAACGAGAGTGCGTGGCGCGGCGTGGTGGCCACAGATTCCCGCGTGTATGTCCCGCAGGAGCTCGCGCCCCTCGGGGATTGGTATGCACCGCTGGAGGATGCCTGACGCGGCGCGCTTGTACAGCTCACCGTCGACGAGGGTGAAGGACTTGGCCATCCTGGCGATGCGCCTGGCTGTGGCCCGGTCTTCGGGGAGTTCCCCTCGAGCGATCCAGGCGGTGTACTTTTCACGCCAATCTGCTTGGACTGGAGCCGGTTCTATATCCATCGCATCGACCTCGTGGGAGCCATACCCCTCGAGAAGAGAGAGCACATACGCCTCGTTCGAGGGGTCCTCTTCCATGGGTTCCGCACCCGCTGGATTCGAGGGAGCCCCCGAGGGTCCGCCGTCGCTCGAGGGGTAGGGCTCGAAGGTGACAGAGGGCTGCGCGATGTCGCGCGCAAAGACGTTTGGGGGAACGGTGATCCGCCGGACGCTATTTTTGCCGGCCTCGCCCCCGCCTCCTCGTTGTACCGGCGGGGTACATGATTAAGCTCGATGCCGTAGAATTTGTCTTCGAGGGCCCGCACGGCTTACAAGAGGGCCTCCATCTTGTCGTCGTGGCGCTCGCGTTCTTCATGACTTGGTCGATCACGAGCCGCGAATCCCCTCGTACGTCGAGGCGCTTGATGCCCAACTCGATGGCGATCTTGAGGCCGCGAGAGGAGGGCCTCGTATTCCGCCATGTTGTTGGACGCGGGGAAATGGAGACGCACCGCATAGCGCATGTGCTCTCCGAGAGGTGACACGAAGAGCGAGCCCGCGCCCGCTCCCGTCTTCATCACCGAGCCGTCGAAGAACAGAGTCCAGCACTCTGCTTGGATCTGAGGGGGCGGCAGCTGCGTGTCCGTCCACTCCGCGACGAAATCGGCAAGGATTTGTGATTTGATGGCCTTGCGCGGAGCGTAGGTGAGCGTTTCGCCCATCAACTCCACGGACCACTTGGCAATTCTGCCTGCCGCGTCGGGGTTACGAATGATTTCTCCTAGCGGGAAGGAAGAAACCACCGTGACCGGGTGGGCCTCGAAGTAGTGGCGGAGCTTGCGCCGCGCGAGGACTACCGCGTACAACAGCTTCTGGACCTGGGGGTAGCGCGTCTTCGTGTCCGACAGGACCTCGCTGATGTAGTAGACCGGCCTCTGCACGGGCAAGGCATGCCCTTCTTCCGTGCGCTCCACGACGATCACGGCGCTGACCACCTGGGTAGTCGCGGCCGCGTAGAGTTGGAGGGGTTCGCCGTCTCGTGGCGGCGTAAGGATTGGGGCGTGCGTCAGGGACGCCTTCAGCTTGTCGAGCGCTTCCTGGGCCTCGGCGGTCCAAGAGAAGCGCTCGTGCTTCTTGAGCGGCCGTAGAGGGCGCAGCCCTTCTCACCGAGCCTCGAGACGAAGCGGCTTAAGGCGGCGAGGCACCCCAACACTTTCTGCACTCCTTTGAGGTCCCGAATTGGGCCCATTCGCTCGAGGGCCGCGACCTTCTCAGGGTTGGCCTCGATTCCTCGCTGGGAGACAATGTACCCTAGGAGCATGCCCCGCGGCACTCCAAAGACACACTTCTCGGGGTTGAGCTTGACCCCGTTGGCCCGCAGGCAGCTGAACGCGATGCTAAGATCGCTCACCAGGTCGTCCGCCTTCCTGGTCTTGACGACGATGTCGTCTACGTAAGCCTCGACCGTCCGCCCGATATGGTCCCCAAAAACGTGCTGCATGCAGCGCTGATATGTTGCGCCCGCGTTTCTGAGGCCAAAGGGCATCGTGACGTAACAGAACGTCCCGAACGGTGTGATGAACGAAGTCGCGAGCTGGTCGGACTCCTTCATTTTTATTTGGTGATAACCCGAATAGGCATCAAGGAAACAGAGTAGTTCACACCCGGCTGTGGAATCAATGATCTGATCTATGCGTGGCAAAGGAAAAGGAACTTTTGGACATGCTTTATTGAGACTGGTATAGTCTATACACATCCTCCACTTCCCATTTTTCTTTTTTACAAGCACAGGATTAGCTAACCACGTGGGGTGGAACACTTCCTTGATGAATCCGGCCTCGAGGAGCTTTCGCAGCTCCGCTCCGATCGCCCGCCGCCGCTCCTCGTCGAAGCGGCGCAGTCGCTGCTGCACGGCGCGAGCGTTGGGCGGAGATATCAAGGAGTGCTCGGCGACCTCCCTCGGGATGCCTGGCATGTCCGAGGGACTCCACGCGAAGACGTCGGCGTTGGCGCGGAGGAAGTCGACGAGCACTGCTTCCTATTTGGGGTCGAGGGTCGAGCTGACCCTCAACGCCTTGCCCTCGGGGGCCGACGGGTCGAGGGGGACCCCTTTGGTTTGCTCGGCGGCCTCGAAGGTGCCGACGTGCTTGGCGGCGGAGCTGAGGTCGTCGTTGACCATCTTCTCCAGTGTGTTCACCGGCGCTTCATCCCAGGCGCTAGCGCCTCTGCATGTTCCACGCACTCGACGTCGCAGTCGAACGCGTGCTCGATCGACGACCCGACGGTGATGACGCCGTTTGGACCCGGCATCTTCATCTTCAGGTACGTGTAGTTGGGGACTGCCATGAACTTGGCATAGCATGGTCGCCCAAGGATGGCATGGTAGGCCCCTTTGAATCCCACCACTTAGAATGTGAGGGTTTCCTTGCGGAAATTCTTGGGGGTCCCAAACCATACGGGCAGGTCGATCTGCCCGAGGGGATGAACCTGCTTGCCGGGCGCGATGCCGTGAAACGGCTTCGCATACCGGGCCGCGACTCGGTCCAGCCCGATCCCCATCGGGCGCAATGTATGCGCGAAGAGGATATTGAGGCTACCGCCTCCGTCCATGAGGACCTTCGAAAACCGGCGCTCCCAATGATGGGATCGACCACCGGTGGGTACCGGCCCGGTTCGGGATGCGGTTTGGGTGATCTTCCCGCTAAAGGTGATGGCATCCTTCGACCGGTTGAGAAAGGCCGGAGGTGCCCTCTCTGCGGCGAGGACTTCGTGCCGTTCCTTCTTGCGTTGCCGGGTTGACATGTCGACAGTAGGTCCCCCGAAGATGAGGAACACATTTTCGACGGGGGCCGGGGAAACCGCCCGCGTCGCCGTCGCCCCCATCCTTCTTGGCCTCCGCCTCCTTCGCGGCGGCACGGCCATAGAACTTCTTGAGCATGTCGCACTGCTCAAGGGTGTGGTTCACGGGGGTCTTGTGGTAGGGGCACGGCTTCTTCATCATGTCGTCGAAGACCCCGGGCCTCGAGGAGCTCGTCGAGGGCCCCGTCGGGCCGGGTCACCGCCGAGGGCCTCGGCGTTGCCGCCGGCCGCGCCCTTGCTCGCGCGCCTCGCGGCGCGGCTTCTTCCCCCTTCTTGCCCCGCTTGTCGTTGCGGCGCGGCTCCTTGGACCCGCCGCCTTCCGCGGGCGTGTCCTCGGAGCGCTTGCCCTTCTTGCCGTCGAAGATTGCCCCCCACGGCCTCCTCTCCGGAGGCAAAGCTGGTGGCAATGTCGAATGCCTCGTTCGAGTCCGTGGGCGGGCTGCGTCCCGCCCGCGCACAAGGTCCCGCACGTGGTGCCCTCGAGGAACGCGTGCACGATTTCGGATTGCGCCACGCTGGGGAGCTCTGTGCAGCGCTTGGAGAAGCGCCGTATGAAGTCCCGCAGCGATTCGCCCGCTCGCGTGCGGGAGCGCGCATCCCGTGAGTTCCCGGGCGCACGTATGTGCCCCCGGAAGTTGCCCACGAAGGTGTGGACTAAATCGTCCCGGGGGCCGTGGATCCGTCGGCGGGCAAATGCTCGAGCCACGTCCGGGCCGCGTCGCCCAGATGCAGGGGCAAGTTGCGGATGATTACTTCGTCGTTGGTGGCTCCGCCCAGCTGACAGAGCTAGGCGGTAATCGTTGAGCCAGACACGAGGGTCCGTCTCCCCGTTGTATTTGACGATTGTCGAGGGCTGACGGAAGCGCTGGGGGAACGCTGCCGTGCGGATCTCCCCCCGCCGAACACCCGGTGCCCGGGCTCCGGCGTTGGGGAGCGGTCCTCACCGCTGTCGTAGCGTCCACCCCTTCGAGGGTGGTAGCCCCTGGCCGCCCGCGCGTCTGCCTTGCTGGTGCGCCTGGCGTTGATGACGTTGCGGGCGTCTCCATCCGGCCGCCCCCGCGCGTGTCAAGGAGTCGCTCCTTGGCTGGCGTGCGTCCTTGGCCAGCAAGTTGGCCTATGTGCACCGAGGGTTCGCCCCCTGGTGCCGGGTCGTCACCCCGCACGTCCCCCCGTTGGCGGATGCGCGAAGCCGAGCTCTCGGCCCGCCGGACCGGCCGCTTGCTCAAGGAGGGTCCGCACCTCGCGGTGCATGTCCCGAGCCTCGGGGGTCGAGGGTGCGGCATGGCGCGCGGCGGCGTTGCGGCGGCGATGAGCTTTTGGCTCGCCCGCGGCGGAGTATCCGCGTTGTCGACGTTGGGGGCGGGGTTGAGGCGGTCACGGACTTGCTCGGCCCGGCTCCCGCGCGCGTTCACCACGCGCGGAGGCCTCCCCTGCCATCGAGGCGCGGAGTAGCCGTATGGTCCGATACTCTTCTCGCCGCCTTGGCCTCGAGCTCGCGAGCTTGGGCCACCGCGCGTCGACGTCGGCCCCCGGCAGGGGCGCTTGGCCCCGCGGCCGGGCGCGTGGCGATCCCCTCGGGGCCGGCGTGACTTCCCCATCTCCCGCGCCCGCGCGCCGCGGCGTTGGCCGGTCGTTGGTGATGACGGCGCAGCACTCCCGCGTGGGGTCGTAGCTCCCCGTGCCGGGAGTCGTCGGAGCGCCCAAACCAATAGTCCGTGGCGTCGAGGAAGCGCCCGAACGCAACTGGGTCCGGCACACCGGAGAAATCCCACTCCGCGTACCCGTGGCGGGCCGGGCGGTGGCATCGTGTCGACGGAGCCCGGGGACGATTCGTCCGTCGCCGAAGTGCCGGGTCCCCGGCGACGAAGACGTGGCGACCGAGGTGGAACCCTCGCGCATTGTCGTGTTGGTGTTGGCGTTGTAGGCCGTAGTTGCGCCACGCAACCCGATGGGGACGCGTGGTCCGGAGACCGCACGCGGTTCCGCTGGGGCGGTGGCGGTCGTCGTGACGGTGGACGCACCGTGTTGGGCGGCGGTGCGCTCGGCCCGCCGCCGCTCGGACCGCGCCCGACGCGAGCGCGGCCCGCAGCGACGACGGCGTCGCGGTGTCGACGGTTCCGCCGCGCCTGTGCCCACAGGCGCCTGTGTGGGTGTCGTGCGTGCGGCGGAGACCAGGGCGGACCTGGCCTCGCGCTGCGCGCGAAGCTCCTCACGGTTGGTGAGGCGCATGAGATAGCCATTTCCCGTGGCCTGGAAGTTCAAGTCCCCAAAGCGGATCTCGAATCCGGCCGGGAGAGGGTCCGAGCTACCCATGTTGTAGCGGGTGCTACGGTACTCGGTACGAATCACCATGGAGGGAGTCAATGAAATGACCTTAGGCGCTCGTTTGCCCCACGGTGGGCGCCAACTGTCGGTGCGGAAAGTGGTCCCGACACTAACCAGTAGATAACGCCTAGGTCTATCCCTCAATGGTCGATGCTAAGCAACAAATGACACAAGATTTTATCCCCGGTTCCGCCGAGAGGGCCGTACGTCCACAGGGTTGTGCTCGTGGCACTATATTGCTCGCACCGGGGTGCTTGTAGTGGGGCAAATACAAGCAAGGCGGGAGAGGAAGCGTGGCTTCCAAGTCCCTGATGAGTGGCTGAAGGTGTTGTGGGAGAACAAGAGAGCGAGTGCACGGTGTGTTGTGTTCGACTGTGAATTCGTTCTCTCCCCGCGGGCGGGGGCTCGCCTCCCCCTTTTATAGGCCAAGGGGGCGACGGGTTACATGCACGCCGCGCTACCTAGCTACGTGAGGGAGCACGTCGCGCTACGGTGTAGAGTGGGCGGCCGTCCTGGACGATCTTTGCTACGATTAGGCCATGATGGCCTACCTCGCACCCGAACAAAGGGCGGCTCGAGGGTAGAAGGCGGTAGATGGCGATGGCGTTCCCTGATAGGCTCCGAGGGAGGTGCTGACGATGGCCGGTACGGTGTACAGGAGCGGGTGGCACGGCGTTCCTTCCCAATGAGCGCTGTGGTGGCGGAGTGGTTGCTACAGTGCCCGGGCGTGCGCCTGCGGAGTCAGGCGTGTGCCTGCGCGCGTGGGTACGGCGGCCGCGCGCGCGTGTGGCCGGGATGGCCGCCCACCGGCCTAGCGCCCTTCACCCAACCCTCGGGCGGGGTCACGGGAAAGCGGGATCGAGGGTGCGCCCGCCCCCTTTCGAGGGTCGGGCGCGTTAGTCGTACGGTGGCGTGCGCACGGCGTTATTGGACCGACACCGCCGTACCGCACGGTCCACCCCACAGCGGGCGGGGATGGGCTCCTCCCCGGGGAGTTGGTGCGGCGGCACCGGGCGTGAGCCCCGGCGCATGATGGCGCCGTTCGCGGCGTCGTGGCGTTAAATGCCCAAGTACGGGGTCGGCGCACGCGCGCGGGGCGCCCGTGAGCGTGGCGGGCCCCGGCCCGAGGCGGGGCGGACCCTCGAGCGAGCCGGGGCTCGCTCGAGGGGGGAGCGTGCCCTCGAGCGGGGCGGGACCGCTCGAGGGAGGGGTCGCCCCTCGAACGGGGCGGAGCCCGTTCGAGGAGGGGGTTGCCCCTCGTGCGGGGCGGAGTCCGCTCGAGGAGGAGCGTACCCTCGGGCGAGGCGAAGCCTGCTCGAGGGGTCTTCCAGACGGGCCGTCTTGATGGGCCTCTGGAGTCCTGGGCCATGTCCTGCATGGTTAGTTCCCTGCATGGTTAGGCTTATAGGAATTTAAACGAGGGTTCCCTCATCGTTTAAGGGGACCCCTAGGGCGGTCCCCGACAAGACAGAAGCCTGAGGGCTTTGCCGGCAACGCCGGACCCGTCCCTAGGCCTCATGTTCACGGAATAAAGGCCATCTCTACACGAAGTTGCCGGCGTTCTACAAAACATTAGACGCAACGATCTTCGGCAACAGAAACAATTTTCTTGCCTTCCAATGAGGAACTCCATTGAAGGCGTTATCAATCAAAGAATTCTCTAATTAAGATGTCTTACCTTGATCAAAGATGGTTTTTGTGACGGCCATCAAATCACCACAGCTGCACCACGTCCATACTTGCCAACCATCAGCAACAATTTCTAAGTCTCCTCGGAGCGCACGTGGATGGCGACAAGCTTCGGTCCTCAGACCAACCCTCCCGCCATCACCAACATCAATTCAACCTTGTCGGACCCTCCAGGCTTCCACTACGGCTTGACACTCGGGACCATTGCGACTCGCCGTGAAGCACTGCTGTTCTTCACAATCGCTCGCAGACCACAGTCCGCATCTTTGGTGACGACAGCGGCGCCCGCTGCACCAACCCCCTTCGGCCGCATCGCGGCCGTGGCCCGCAGCCCACAAATTCGTCGCGGTGGGGCTCCTCCTCCGACTACTGCAGGCCGGCGCACAGGGGGTAGACACCAGGAAGGAGAAGAATAGGGGGGCACCGATCTGCGGCTGGTGGAGGTGCTGAAAAACGCCGGCCATCCGGCCGGCCACTCTACCGGCGGCGGTGGCAGCGCCACCCTCACCAGGCGGCGGCGGCAGGGGGAGGCAATGGGTTAGAGAAACCTAGGGCGTGTTTGATTTCTGGGCTCCAGGGAGCCTGGCTAGCGAGCTAGGCCCAGGCCAGCCACGACCCGGCTGAAATGGCAAACTTCACTTGTTTGATTCAATTGGCTCATATTAGCTTGGCTCAACCCATTTTTGTGTTTGATTTGGAGGCAGTAGCCTGGCCCAACCCTAACTGCCATCAACTAACACCATGGGATTGTGTTTGATTTGAGCCTGGCCCAACCCGAACCAAACATCAATTTCAACTAAATTCTAGAGCAAATTGAACAGAAATGAACAACAATACATGGTGAAATATTTTCTTCATATCTAAAATAATGGTCTCAGCTAATAAGAAGCATCAATTTACATCAGTTCAAAAATATGCATCATCGGCCATATCGAAACAACATTGTGTTCAAGTTTTGAGTTGACCAGTACAATACCACAGCACATTCAACCACATCACAACACATTCTGATATGTTATCGTAGCATCACCAGCACGATCATTGCAGAAGGATCATAGCATCAGCAGATGGATCACCAACAGGAACAATCTGCAGCTATGCAAGGCAAGTGGTTGTACCTCACAAGAATAAGAACAGATGATATGTTATGAATTTATGAGAAGAAGAATGGTTTGCCTTACAAGTAAAATATTGCCTTAGATATAGGAGATCAATGGGTACATGTGAACCATGGAAACGTCAAATTCACATGGTCCATAGTTGAATACTTGGACCATGGATGAATTTGACATTTTGATGGAATGCATGACAAGCAATAATCATAGATCATATCATCATAGGCTAAAAAATAGGTCCAAATTGTGGCCTCAGGTAAATAAATGAGTAGCAAATGTTTCATGGCAACCATGGAATCATGTGAGAGGTCCAGCCCTAGTTTGAGAAACATGGCATGGACGTCTCACATGGTTTGATGAGAGACATGATAGATAAATGGTGAACAGGTTCATCATCGGCCTGACAGTGCAACAGGAACATGCGAAAATGGCCTCAGACTACTTGAACTTAGAGCAAAAGTGAAACAGAACATTCATGACAGTCATTGAACCGGGGGAGACATCCAGCCCAAGTTTGGAAACATGGGCATGGATGTGTCCCACGGTTTGATGAGAGACATGAGTAATATATAAGCTCCAGTCATCATAGGCCAAAAAAATGAAAGAACAGAAAATATTTGCCTCAGATTTAGGAGAATTGTAGTCTTCACCCTCCAGCTTAGCAGCAACACTATCAGACTTGTTGACCCCCAAAGGCTGATTGGATCCTACAGCAAACCTACCAGTAGCCAAGGTGCTACCAAAGATAGCCTCCATCTCAGAGTAGAACCTTATTGGAGTGTTCAAGAACTCGGCATCCTTAGGGTGGTCCTGAAGAGAGGTCACAATTATGGAGAGATGACACAATTAAGAAGAGATGACACAGTTATGAAGAGGGGACACAGTTAGGAAGTGAATGCTTCAGACATGGTTTTGTACCTTGCAATGACCAAGATAGTGGTCCGGCTCTAGCATTATGGCTTGCACATCTTCATCAAACAATGCCCCACTAAGGTTCTTCAGCCTAGCAACCTTAGACCACTTCGCTTTTCCACTTCCTCAAGTGATTATACACTTGAGTTGCGATTCTACTGTGCATCCCACAATACTCACTTAGAGCCTTAGCTACTGCATTCACATCTTTGTCTTTGTAGGTTTTGTCAGTCCTAGACCTCTCAGACACAATCTGGGTCATCCTCCTTAGGACAAACCCAGAAGTGTTGTTAGTCCACCTCATAGGACCTTGCTGTGGTACAGCATGGGCAGCCTCACCATCTAACATGTCAACAACATCTGGTTCACCCAAGGCAGCTCCTGCAACTGCAGGTGCTCCTTCCATCATGTTTGCAGCAGCCACAAACCCACCCTGGGCATCAAGGTTAGCTGCAGCCATCCTAGTGCACAAACAATCAAGATAAATAAGCAGGGAAGCACAACACAGACAAGTAAATAATGAATATTTGGTCTCAGACATAGCAGTTAAGAGTACAGAAATCATGCACCACATTAGTTCCATGTCCAGGGTCTACTAAATTAGTTTACACATCCATGAAATGCAAGTGAAACATCAAGTCCTATATGAACCCCTAGCACCCCACATAGCATTGCATATCTCATCCCTCACAGTCACCATAGCAGGTTCCTCTAGAGGCAGTTCTCCCTGCTCATCTTCATCCAAATCAGGAACAAATCCTTCCTCTGATGGAATAATTTCATCTAAGCCAAAACCAATGATCCAATTGTGGAGTACGCAGCAAGCAAGCACAAGTTTGACTTGAGTCTTGTATTAGTGGAAAGATTTATTGTCTATAATTCTGAACCTGCCCTTAAGTGCACCAAAGGCCCTCTCCACTGTGACCCTAAGTGAAGAGTGCCTAAGGTTGAATAGCTCCTTTGCATTGGTGGGTTGGTTTGTGCTGGAGAACTCACTCAAGTGATACCTGACCCCTCTATATGGTGGCAAGAAGCCTTGTCCGCATGCATATCCAAAGATCTACCGGGTAGAAGTGACCTACAATTGTTGGAGAATGAGTGTGAAAGTGTGTTTGATCACAAGTGAACATAAGTGCATTGACTAGCTAGTGCGTTACCTACCGGCACAAAGTTGAACCCATCATCTCTCTCTATGGCATCACCCAAAATTAGTGCATCATGGGCCGATCCCTCCCAACCAGCCTAGAACATATGTGAACATTAGGTCAAAGCTCACAAAGCAGCCCATCACATTTTGAGTTGTGGTGGACTTCCTACCCCTGAAAGCTTGCTGCATGTGTCTAGGCACCCTTGCCAACACATGTGTGCCATCAATGGCACCAATGCAATTCTACATAAATGTCCATAAGCCAAAAGATTAACATATGTGCAAACACATTGATATGAACATGTGTGGGAAACATATAGACATGAAAGTACCTTCGTAAAAGGGAACCATCCGTGGCTGCCCATAATCTTAGGGTGTGTGGCGTTGCTTGGAGGCTTGATCATGTCGCCCTTAATTCACCAATAGCATACAAAACTTGGTGGAAGATCCTACCGACGGCCTCAATGGATCTCCTAAAGGATTGATGAACTACCCTAAACCTCCGGTTGTGCCCAACCACATGTATAAACATTGCCACCGCTCCTCCACCGGACATCCAACCTGTCTCTCAGAACAAGTTTTCTACTCCTAAGCAAAGTTGCACAAAGAAAAGAAGGGGACTCGTTTCATGCGCAACATGGCAATGCATTCAACATCATTGTAGTTGTACATCATTTGGAGTGTGCTCGTCTATGCTTCTCGGCCCTCAGTCCTAGGCCCATAAGGGATTGATTCTTCTTCACTAATCCTTCTAAGCCTATTTACTACAAAGGAAACCATAACAACAACCATCCCTGCTGCTTGCCTAGCCATCAGTGCATGTTGTGCATTTGTATCCATCTACATGCATTCACAAATGTATAAGCAATTTAAGTAGACCCTGGCTGGCCTCTAAATGTAACTGCAATCACTCACAAATGAAAAAACGCACGGCTGCAGTACTAGATATGCCTCCCTGTGCCAATAAGCTAGTCATCATCGACCATTCATACCCCGAACAACAACATTTACAATATCAAACAAACCGGCAAGGATCCACCAACAATAACAACGAAGCATGAAAAAGGCACGACTGCAGTACTACAATATCAAACAAATCGACAAGGAATCATCTCCGAGAACAACGAAGCATGCAAAAATACGGCCACGATATATCATCGCAAGAATAAATACCAACAAACAAGACATAGATCTGAACAAAACAATGAACTGCGTACTGATTAAATGGGGGAAAAATAGGGATTTCACCTTGAGTGAGCAAGAGGGGTACAGAAGCTGCTGAAAACAGCTGGAGGTGGGGAGGAGGTAGCAGATCTGGAAGGGGAAGCAGATCCACGAACAGCAACACCGCCGCGAGCCCGCGACAGAACCACGCCGCCTGGACGCAGATCCACACGGGGAACAAAGAGGAAGCCCGGGGAACAACACGACTGCGCCGGCAACTTACCTCGTCGACGGTTCCTCAACGGGAGCGGAGAGTGGAGAGGAGGGGAAGAAGTGAGGGAGGTAGGAGGGAGCGGTATAAGTAGGCCATGGAAGTTTCACTCCTCCCGCGCGGAAGTTTCACTCCTCCCGCGCGAGCCCGCGCGAGCGCGCCAGAGCTCCCGCCGACGGCAAGATTCGCCCGCGCAGCTCGCAGCCAGAGCCAGGCTGAGGAGAAACGAACCCTAGGAGCGTGCGGCGCGAGCCAGGAGAGAGAGAGGGGGAAATGGACCGCGGCGGCCAGGCTCCCAGGCCGGCCAGCGATATCAAACACGGGAAGATGGCTGTGGTGGGCCTGGCCGGGCATATTTGGCCCATATCAAACACGCCCCTAACCGCCCCTCCCCTTCTTATTCACCAGGTCACGTGGGCCGACTAGGCTCGCAGGCCCCAGCCTGCTGGCCTCACAGGCCTTTGCCGCGGGCTGGTGGCGGACCGAGGACAGGCCACTGCCGGCCCAATTCCGTAAGAAGTCTTCGTGACCCCCTCCAATTTCCGAAAGTCCAGATTACCTGCTTGAACTTTCAAATAGCCCTCAGGCTTTTATCTATTTACATAGTTAGAATAATTAGTTCTGATATTTACGTTTTGGACCCTGAATTATTCTATAGTTATGTATTGTCACGCACATTGTAATATATACCCTCTGGTATTTGCACCTTTGTAATTTGGATGCTAATATCACTGCAGTAATTATGCATTTCTATGATCTGCAGATCGTTTATTGGTGCTAGAACAATTCTTACATATGCAACTTAATTTTATTTGCATGATTAATGCTTAATCAAATTTTCTACATCAAGTAGAATATTAAGCAAAATTAAAATTAAGGTATATACATATAATTTGGAATAAACACAAGGTGATGTGACCTAGGCGCTGGCTGCGATAAGTTCTTTATATGAGCTTATTTGCCTTGAGATCCACATTTTTTAGGAAGCTTCTGCTCATCACTGAGAGGTCCAAGTGTGTACCCAAATTTTATATACATGGACAACTTTGAATATGACTATCAAGTCAATTATTATTCCTACAAGAATTAAAATGACCTTTACCTTAATTTTGTAAGAATCATCTTGCATTCATTATTTTGCTTATTTTACAATACAAAATTTACCTCAGTAAATTAACTTTTGTTGCAAGAATCATCTTGCCTTCACTAGTTTTGCATAATCATAACACCAATATGGTGATTATTCCCCAAAATGACCTCTTAATCTTACTAGTGTAACACATATGAGTGGAGTCTAAGGTATTTATTGCAATCATGCAAATTATACCTATAGAACGAGTTTCTCGTCCACCATTTCAAAGGTTACACCTTTCTAGTGATTACTTTTATTACATTAACTCACTAGTATATGATGATTGAGTCACACTCGATAGTAACGATTTCATCGTACATCAAGAATGAGATCCACACTAATTTTAATTGTAATTCAAATCTCAATTTGAATATACATGGTTTTATACAAATTATTCAAGACTCATCTTGGAATCAAAATTTAAGCATAAATTTTGGCTTAAAAATAGCAGAAAAAGTGCAATGTATTTTATTGACAATACTCTATCATAAATAAAGAGAGTATGTTTTGGTAATGATGATCAGATCATTTATTCTCACAAGAATAGAATCCAAAAGCATATGCAACGACTTCTGTCGCTTGTCAATTATAAGAATATTCCACTTATAATCAAATATAAACTTGATTTAAATAATTTTTGCACTACAATATATTTCATGCTATATAATTTACTCATCGAGTAAATTCATTTTAATACATGGTTAACTCATGTAGGACATGACTAATGTTTCCAAAATGGAAAATTTTGAATTCGCATTGGATTGAATTTACTATCAAATATGGGTACATAATATCAACGATATCATTGCAATATTCATGGCATCCAAGCCACCATCATTGTACCCACATATAAGGACCCAATCAATTATTATCATTACCACACATGCACCTTTGTGTGTTACTACATTTCCTCAATTCTGATTTTACAAATTAGAATAATCAAATGAGGAAGATCCATTTATTCTTTAAACTTTTGAGAAGAGTTACCAACAAAGAATAGAACTTTTCGTTCATGGTATTTACAACACAATGGATCTCATCTATAAAATGTCACTTTTGTTCAAATCAAGTGACCATAATGACTAACTTCAAGTTTGTCTATAGTGTGGTTGTACATCCATGTACACATGATTTTCAAATAAAATATTTGGTACAAACAAAATCTCCACCCCAGTGGAGGAAAGTGAATTCAAGGAGATCAATTTGAAGCACACTTCAATAAATTAATAAATCAGATCTCCACATGTTTCCATATAAATTCATGAAATTATCATTAGTTCAATATTATACTACATGTGTAGTACATTGTCCATCATTAATATCATGTACTTCATACATGGTATTTATTCGGGATACACCCAGAAAGAAAAGGAATTTCACAAAGTGGATCACCACTATCACAATTATGAGAAATTTACTCTCCTCACGGGTATTCAATTATTTATTATAGATGCACTCATGTATTCTACAGAAACCCTCAATTTTGTGACATCCATTTGTATATGGTTTCATACTGAAACCCATTACCAAGGATAATGATGAAAAATCAGCACTCAACTTGGTAAAATGGACAAGAGAAATCAATATTCATACAATTCCTTTCATATCATCTGGGACATGTTATATGTACCTACATAAATCTCGTATGACATGTTGCGTATTAATAATTTTTCAATCTTGAATATATCAGGAATTGGCATTATAGCCTTGGTCATCCTAACTCATGGATGATAAGAATAACTATTATCAATTCTATTGGTCATAGCATACATTCTCAAAATCCTCAGATTTTGTGCACCACATGTGTCACTAGAGAATTAATTTTAAGGTCCTCTTACCTTAAAATTCTAAACAATAAGCCACACAAATCCTTGAATGCATTCAAGATAAGTTGGCATATTCAACCATTTATGGATTATCTAAATCAAGTGCTCATAAAGTCATTTATGAATAGTTCCATTTGTGTCCCTTACTGATCATAAGGCATAGCAAATTACCAAATTGATTGCTCTAGTTTTCAACTTTGAGCAAAACTTTCCTGGACGCAGGATTACATCCATTCATATGAAATTATTTGGTTTTGGGAACTATAAAACTAAGTACAATATGTCCATACCAATTATGGTTTAACTCAATCCCTTATCAAGATAACTCATTTGCATGACCATCACAATAGAATTCAACCTGTCAACATCAAGTTGGTAATATATGGATTTACACACCACATATTTTACATTCATCAAGCTGCAATCATACGGCTCCCTCTGTTGCAGTTAGTACGTGAGAGCTTGGCCATAGCCAAATATTTCCTATCTGCGTGTCGGCTATGTTTCGCACATACCGATATCACCACCTCACAACATACATCATGGGCATTAAGGACCTACATAAAACGTATTATCCGTCATTCATATAATACCTTTGGTCTCTATGGGGATTTACATAAAAAGCCCGTATGTTGATCACACCTTGAGGATAATTCCAGGCATTAGGGGGAGATTAATACCACATATAGAATGCCAAGAATACAAATGAATGTTACACATCACATTCAATCCTCACATTCATGTATATGCAAAAGAATATCTGAACTATCAGTTCAGAACATTGTTGACGGTTAATAGTTGTATCAAAGTTCGTTTAGACTTGCAAGCGGACAAGTCTCCCGTCGTAGTCAAGGGACCCTTCTTCCCTCGAGTGGTGAACCCAAGGTATCGAATCCGTGGAACAATGTGCAACGCAAGGATTCAATCTAGTAAAGCAAGGAAAGCTATCTAATGAAGAACCAAATTGCATCTCATCTACTAACTCATAAAGGAAACACATCTAATCTAATCTACTAAAGAGGTAGCAAGAGAAAGCAAGAGATAACCGATCTAGAGAGTCTAGATCATGCTTATGTTGTAACTCCAAACAAGATAGATGAAGATAGAAAAAAGAATCTCATTAAAAGCATCTTTAAATCGTGGCGTCCGGTCCGACTTCGAAAACGCCCGCCTTTCAGAACCCCCGTTCTGTCACAACGTATCCCTATTCATGCGGGTAGTCTAGGGCGAGTTTGATAAGAACAAGTTGAAATCGCTAGGTCGGTCCGGTATGCACCTCTAGCCACCGCGGCTACAAGAGCACCCTATGTAATCTATTTTAAGTATAGATTGTAGAAGAAGCAAAACCAAGAAGAAAACAAAATCATCGAGAAGGCACTTGATCGCTAGAAATCGGATTCACTATAAAAACTTCACCATGAATGATTACATGAACAAGATCACCAACGGGATCCTACCTCGATCTTGATCCTTGCTCCGGAGCTCCGACGTGGTCTTCCATGCAAGGTTCCCACGCCGGCTAGGGATACCCTAGACAACTAGCACGACCCTCATCTCCGAGATGGTGTCCCTCAAGCTTCTCTGCTCCTCGGCGGTGGATGACGAATTGATTGATGCGTGGCTCTCGGTCAGGGAGCTATAAATAGCCCGAGATGCATCTAGGTCAAAGGGGAGGCCGACTGGGCCCCGAAACAGGCTGGGCCGGCCGGCCTGGGCCGACCGGCCTGGGCCCGTCTCGGCCTAGTCCGTGGTCTCCTTCGCCCGGTGTTGCTTCCCGAGTCTTCTAGATCCTCTCCCCTTTTGCATGTGGGCCCATGTCGTCGGTTTCTCTCCGAATTGGACGAAGCTCCTTGTCTTGCAAGATTAAGCACTTTTCCCGGAAGTCTTGCTTTCAACGTTAAAACCCTGCGTAAACACTTAACTCCAAAACCGACATGCACAAGTGAACTTGTTATACCACGGGGTTTAGTACCAATGGATAAGATACAAAAGTCATACCAACACCGAAGGTAAACTCATGGCTAGGTTGACTGAATTTCACCGTCAACAGCTCCCCCATGCTTAAACCTTGCTCGTCCTCGAGTAAGCCTTCGATGGATATCATCGTTGCCCTTCATTGTTTGAACCTTGCATTTGATCATACATGAGAAAACATAATGCTCTCAAAGGTTTAGTTGTTATTGTTCCATAATGTACCAGCCTTCATCCCTACGGAGGGTAGATATTTAATTAAGCTTATCCCACAAGTATTAACATGCTCCCAAAATTCGAATGGATCTCAGAAATTTTGAAATAAAGAACAAGATGAAAAAGAGCTAAACCAAGTTCACAAATTTAAACCACCTTGCATCTTGCTCATAAACTCTCATCTCATCTTGTCTCTCAAGCCTATTTTTTTCTACTCCTTTCCCTCTCATAACATATACATATGTGGTAGGCTTTATATGGAGCTTTTTAGGAAAGTTTAGTCCTACCAAGATATTATAAATGAGATGTTGTCAAAACAAGACATGCTTCTCATGGTCTTACCGAGACTCATCAAAAAGGTCATTGGAAAATAATGTTATATCAAGGAGGGGAAAGAGAAAAATACACACGCTTGAGATAGGTGGACATGTGCAAATGACAAAGAGTGATCCTGAGGCACAAAGGAAGTCCTCGTTATCGGATTGCACATGGTTGGAAAGATGAGTTTGGATCTTTTAAATCTTGAGTCCTTGAAATTCCTAATGCACTTTAGAGAACCGGGGAGTTCACTTTATTTTATTTTTATATTATACATACTCATATTTTTTTTCTTTTCTCATTTGTTTCTTTACACTCACTTTTTTCTTTCTTTCTTTTTTCTCTTCTTTTTTTCTTTCTCAAATTTTTTTTATTTGCTCCCCTTTGAACTCTAAAATTGCACTGTACCTACCTCCTCCCCCATGCTTAGACGTTGCTCGTCCTCGGGCAAAGAGGTGATAGAGATAAGGTAGGTACCAGAAATACTTTTCCTTTGGAGAGATACTTGAAATCTTCAATAATGGCATTGTCTTGCTATCTTCCTTGAATTGATGATCCATACTCAATGATAGGTTGTGGTCAAGGTGGTAAACACAAAAGATGATAATTGGTTTTAAGGATGGATATCTGGCATGGTTTGTGGGATCTCCGATGTGGGGATACACAATGCACGGATAAGAGGCTAGCAATAAGATAGATACGCAAAAATGGAATGACCAGCTTCTTACTCTCGTGCCAGAGAAATCAAGGCCTGAAATAACTCACCCAAAAATAAACCTTGTATACTAAGTTTTTGCACTCAAATATTTATATGGCTCTGGATAGGTAGAGCAACACGCAAGTGGTATTTATGACAAGGTTAGCATTACTTTTAAGAACAAAAATAAACCATCTTTAATCCATCTAAAACTTGAGAGCACATAAAACACTATTGGTCTTTATGTTTATCATAACCTCCGCTAAAGATTAAGCTAGTATTTAGATAATTTCAGATTTGTATTTTAAGAGAACATTAGCTTAAACATGCATAAATCAAATACAAAGATAAACAAAGCGGCAATTATAATCATATATCATCATGGCACAAACTTTGTAACTTTACCAAAGGTAAAAACTAGGTGGTGACATTATTCATGATGAAAATAAAAACTAACACACATGCTGAAATTTAAAGTAAAAACTAAAAATTAAAGTAAAAGCTGAAAATACTACGCATACATAGGCGCAAACAAGCTGAAAATTAAAGAAAAGGGGGCGAAGGAAAGATAACTAAAGCTCCTCATCTCTCTAATCTTCCGCCGGTGGTTGATATTAATAATCATGGTTGTTGCACCCTTGCTCATAATAGGAATGCACTACTCCTCCTATGAATTGTTCGACGGTGTTAGGTGAAGGTGTCAAAGATCATAAGCGATGTTTGCATTTCCTTCACCCATTTGGTTTGCATTGGTTTGGATGGCTGCAATAATTTGCATGTTTCTTGCAGCGTATCCTCCAATGATGGCCACATTGTTGTGGTTGAGGAAGATGTGCATATGGCTCCACAAAGGCTACGTTGGGCACCGAAAAATTTGGTGGGGGCACGACTGCACCACTCCCCCATGCTTGCATTGGTACACAACCGTAACAACTCAGCAGGGTCGGAATTCCTACAAATGGTGGCACATAATTTTGTTGTGCACCTCCTTCTTGGGCCATAGAAGATCCTTCTCCTATAATCCATCTCTTTTATCTTTCTTCGCTGGCACAAGAAGTCCTTCCTCTAACCAATCTTCTTTCCCCTCAAGAAAAAGTCTTAATCTTCCATCCGATAGGGGCAAATTTACTTTGGCCACTTTGAAGCCTCCTCTCTCATCTTCACTTATATATTTGCTTTTCTTCAAATCTTAGGGAAGTCCTGGGTAGGAGATGCTTAGGGTTCCTTGTAATACCCAGTCTCAAACAGATAGCCAACATGGAGAGGTAACACCCCGAGCCAATATCTCTCAAACCCGATGTTGCTTAACACCATCGGTTGATCATAAGGTGAGTGGGGTCGATTGGCTGCCTGGCAAAGCCGAGTAAAGACAACTCAAATCCGTGTTGGTTATCTTTGTTTCTCTCATTCTCCCCAAAATCCTTTTGCACATCCAGTGAAACTCTTGGATGATGGGGTTCCGGATAAAATTTCTTCGTTGATGGTCTTCTCCCGTGCTCATACTCCAAAAAAAACTTCCAATGTGCCTCCAAGCACATCCACTTGTTTCGGGGCTCCCTTTGAAAACTGAGCAATTCCCTAATATCATAGGGAACCACTTGTTCAATAAAGATAGAAGACACTCGCCCATGGGTCTACGATACTAGAACATGCAATCGTTTCAAACACGAAAACCAATCTAATCTATCGGGGGTCGTGACCACGGTTTTGCTCTTTCCCTCCTCTCGTACTACGTGAAGGTATTCATGACTAGACCTATGACGGACACGACGTGTTGAATGGATCCAAGGAAGCATTGAGGCCTTACTCCCTTTAAGGCATGGTAGCTAACCTTAAGCATTAAAGTATATTCAACACAAGATGATAGATAGATAATCCAACAAAGTATAATTACATCTCAAGATCGATTGCAACCCATGGATGAAAGGAGATTACCCCATCAAGGTGCTAGACATAGCACCATTGATCATGGTTACCCTTCCGATTGTGTCTTCCTTCTTCTCCACTTGTGGGTGGCCTCCTGGTGTGAATGGCCCTCCAAACGGAATGAGAGATTCAGCACTCCTTCATCAAGGATATGCGCCATGGTCATGAACTTCCTAGGCGAATTACTTGTGGGTGTTTGCCGACACTCCGTTAGAGAATTGCACCCAACCTCGGTGTCCTGTATGAAAACCCAATATGCAGAGAGCTTGGTCGTCGAAGTCGACGTTCGCTACAAGCCTCTACTCGAGGCGAGCGAGCTTCTCCTCCTCCTCCGTTGTGATGATAAACCCATTGGAATACCACGGAGCGTGTGGAGGTGGAGCGGATGATCGTGTCGAGCGGTGAGCTTGGACGGGCGGCTCCTCCATATGTACTTGAGGTCTGGTGAACCTCATAAACGAGTTTCGTGTGGCCCTCATGCCACCGAGGAGAAGAGTGTGGTTCCTCCTCGGTGGTGCCGTGTCCTCTTCCATACTCCGAGGAGACTCGGAAACTGAGTGCCTCCTCGAAGAGGTTGGCGATGGCTTAGACGACGATGATCCCTTTTTTTGTTGAAAAGGCTTGTAGTTTTCTTCCATGGTTGCAGCACTCTCCCTCACAAAAATATATTCGGGGTTTTCAACCGGTAACAAGGTACACAAATATTATTTTGTAGTCTGGACTTTGAGTGGAATTAGGATGTGTTTTGTTGCACGAAACAAACGAGGTGGATGGCTAAGTCTAAGGTGGTTCCGGACTACAAACTTGAGCACACGAACAAAGAGCTGTATGGGAGACTACCTCTCTCCTCTTGGCTCGGTTCTTCTCTAGTGCACTTGTTGCTTCGTGACCGTGTGCACCTTCCAAATGTTCTTGTCCACTCCTTCGCTTGCATTATTGCTCCTTCCACTTGATGATTTTGCTTTGAGTCACTTCCATGCTCCCTTGCTTCACATGCCTCCATGATATTCCTACAAAACGAAGCCTTGGCTGCCCCCCCATGCTTGTACTTTGCATGTGGTTTGATAAAAGATGTTGGGGTGGCATCCCGTGATGCATCATGGTGCACGCATGGTTAGGTTAACTAGATTGCCTCCCTCTAAGGCCCCGTTCGTTTCCATAGGAACCATTCCATTCCGGGTGGATTTATTTGGTTTGGTTTTGAATCCGGCTCATAGTAAAATTGCCGTTTGGTTAGGGAAGGGTTCTGCACGGGTTGATGTGGCCCGGTTTGGAATCCAGTTCATTGTGTACATCAAAAGACTTGGATTTGTCCCCCACCTCTTGAGGTCTGGAATGAAATAGCTGGATCAAGTGAACCACCCTGATTCACTCGATCCCCTCCCGTAATGGTTCCGAGTCCTGGTCCAATCTGATGTAACCGAACGAAGCCTAAGCATGTTTTAATGCTAAGTACTCCTCTAATTTCGAAAATTAAAAATAAATTCAGAGCTATGGGTGAGCTCAAGCATAAATTTAGAGAAGGTTTTAAAGCATTAAAAACAGTTGTAAGCCGGAAAATATTTCCGACTACTTTTATGTTGGTCTCACCAGTATTGTTTGCCTTCATTAGTTGAGAGCAAGCTTTTCCCGGCTTGATCATGGGGGCATAGGTTTAGATCCAAATTTTGATTAGATAAGAGATATTTTGAATGAAATAAAATTAAATGAGTCTTAGAAAAAATTCTAATCTTAGAGAAATCAAGGATATGTATTTTTAAACCAACCAAAAATCAAGTTTCTAGGTTCACGTGAGTCCTACCACGTGCTGCAAAATTAAATAACATCTAGGTACAAGGCGTGGCTCTACTCATGTGTTTTTAGCATGAAAAACAAGTCAACCACGGCATCATAAAGAGGATGAATGGTTGAGTTAGGTTCTGAATTTTTTTGGTTGTGGTTTCTCGAAAAGAAGCAAACAATCATGTAGGATGGTTCATGTAAAGGGTTTATGATCAAAAAAAAAATATTCAACCAAGAATTATGTATCTAATATTGTTCAACCATTCTAAGTCTAATGTTTTGCGTAGTAAAATTAAAAACTAAATTATTAAAAAGACTCGAAAAACCTGGAATCGGGTTGTCCTCTCGGTAGCTTATTCTTGACTCGACGAAACGGGTTGCCTCCCGCCTAGCGCATCGTTTATAGTCCATGGCTACACTTCGTCACTTGATTACTTCGGATCAATGCTCTTTGCGGGTGTTGCAATCTTGGGTACCCACTTCCGCACCATCTTGGGCACGGGCTTATTCTTTGGCTTAGTCATATTTTTGGTCTTCACAGGCTGGCTTTGTCTTTTGGTCTTGACGGATGCAACAACTTCCTTATGTAATGGCTCGACATCTCAAACTCCGGTCCTTCGGTCGTGATCTTCATGGTCTCCTTAGTGTGATCCTCCATCACTCCCGAATGAGTTTGAGCAGCCTTCTCCTTCTTGCGACCTTGAGATTATCTCGGAAATTCTCCTTTGTTACCCATCGGGTGCCCCACATGTTGTCCCACTTGCGTCTCTAACATCTTCATCACAATGAACACTTCGTGTATAGAGCTTTCGACCTTCGTCACCTTGTCATTTGTCATCTAAATTCTTTAATATTTTCTCCATAGCCTCGAACTTAGTGACGACGTCCTTCTTGATCTTAGCTTGCTCGTCCATGAAGTCCTTGAATTGTGTACAAAGAGGAACCAAATCTTGGATGGACGAACTTGCATTAAATCGGGGTTTACCTTAGACATGGTCATGCTCCTCACAATCCTCGCATGTGGATCTTGCCTTGTCAGCCTTTAGGTGTTGAGCTTCTTTCTCTATCTCCATCTTCTCCATCCTCCTCTTAAGTAAACCGATATGCCACTCAAGGAATCCGGCTCATATGTATTCATTGAAACGCTCCAAAGCTCTCGCAATCGTCATGCGGATAGTTGTGACCTTTATCTTGAATGGCTTCCAGCGTCTTGAAGGTTTATGATAGGTAGATCAACAATGCCCGGGGTGCATAGCTCGCTCCGGTTGTGGTTGTTCTACCATGGGTGGTGATTGAGGTTGATCTTCCTTTGGACTTGGAGGTGGTGATTCCCTTGGAGATTTCGACGGTCCTTCAACTTCAACTTTTCGATCTAGGGTTTCCAACCCTTTAGCTTGTGTTGCACGTCTCCTTTGCCTGTAAAGTTTTCCTGGATCATCGACAAAAGAAAGTTTGGGTTTCTTGGAGAGGTAGCCAACCATCTCCGGTTAGGGTTAGCAAAAACAAAAATCTAAAAAAAAGAAAAATTAGGGTTAATCGAAACTAGATTAGATTGTTTTTTCTTTTTGAGGATGATCAAACTTAAGAGATGCAAAAGAAAATCAAAAAAGAAAAACTGAAAAATAAGTGATACTAGATTGGATCTTGATTGCTTGTTCCCCGGCAACGGCGCCAGAAAAAGGGGCTTGTTGACGGTTAATAGTTGTATCAAAGTTCGTTTAGACTTGCAAGTGGACAAGTCTCCCGTCGTAGTCAAGGGACCCTTCTTTCCTCGAGTGGTGAACCCAAGGTATCGAATCCGTGGAACAATGTGCAATGCAAGGATTCAATCTAGTAAAGCAAGGAAAGCTATCTAATGAAGAACCAAATTGCATCTAATCTACTAACTCATAAAGGAAACACATCTAATCTAATCTACTAAAGAGGTAGCAAGAGATAACCGATCTAGAGAGTCTAGATCATGCTTATGTTGTAACTCCAAACAAGATAGATGAAGATAGAAAAGCGAATCTCATTAAAAGCATCTTTAAATTGTGGCCTCCGGTCCGACTCTGAAAATGCCAGCCTTTCGGAACCCCCGTTCTGTCACAACGTATCCCTATTCATGCGGGTAGTCTAGGGCGAGTTCGATAAGAACATGTTGAAATCACTTGGTCGGTCCGGTATGCACCTCTAGCCACCGCGGCTACAAGAGCACCCTATGTAATCTATCTTAAGTATAGATTGTAGAAGAAGCAAAACCAAGAAGAAAACAAAATCATCAAGAAGCCACTTGATCGCTAGAAATCAGATTCACTAAAAAAACTTCACCATGAATGATTACATGAACAAGATCACCATCGGGATCCTACCTCGATCTTGATCCTTGCTCCGGAGCTCCGACGTGGTCTTCCATGCAAGGTTCCCACGTCGGCTAGGGAGACCCTAGACAACTAGCACGACCCTCATCTCCGAGATGGTGTCCCTCAAGCTTCTCTACTCCTCGGCGGTGGATGACGAATTGATTGATGCGTGGCTCTCGGTCAGGGTGCTATAAATAGCCCGAGATGCATCTAGGTCAAAGGGGAGGCCGACTGGGTCCTGAAACAGGCTAGGCCGACTGGCCTGGGCCGACCGGCCTGGGCCGACCGGCCTGGGCCCATCTCGGCCTAGTCCGTGGCCTCCTTCGCCCGGTGTTGCTTCCCGAGTCTTCTAGATCCTCTCCCCTTTTCCATGTGGGCCTTTGTCGTCAGTTTCTCTCCGAATTGGACGAAGCTCCTTGTCTTGCAAGATTCAGCACTTTTCTAGCTAGGTCCCTGGAGTTTTCCATCTTCTCGGGTTGGGTCCTTGGGCTTCTTGGAGTTGTGTTCACTTCATTGCTTGACTTGTACCGGGCTTCAAGGTCTTGTCATGAGGTGCTTAATGAACTTATCCCGGAAATCTTGCTTTCAACGTTAAAAACCTGCGTAAACACTTAACTCCAAAATCGGCATGCACAAGTGAACTTGTTATACCACGGGTGTTAGTACCAATGGATAAGATACAAAAGTCATGCCAACACCGAAGGTAAACTCATGGCTAGGTTGACGGAATTTCACCGTCAACAAACATCTTATATATTTGTAGCATATTACAAATACTCTGCTAAATGCATTTACTTATCAAAAGTGTCATCTTATTCAATCTTTACAAATCAATGTGCCAGAAAAGAGTGGAAATCTAACAAGATCACTCAACTCCCAAATTAAAATAAGAGGGGGAGAAATATGGTCACTAGGGACATAGCTTGTTAATAAGCATCCGCGGTAATAGGGGGAGACATCCTCCAGTATAGTAAATGCAAATCAACGTCATACATGTTGTTAGACACTTTATGGATAATTGAAAATCCAAAGCCTATGAATGTTTAATATTCTAAAGCCCAGTACATGTGCACATAAATTTAGGCACTGAGGCATCATTGGAACATCATAACTCTATCATCTTGGAAAATGAGATAAGAGTTCTAAAGTATTAATATTTCACATGTTATATTGGTTCTATCGAATCAATAATACAAAGACTACATAAATGTCGACATATACTCCTGAAAATTGTAATACACCTTAAACTGGATCCAGACCAAAAGTCCTAGGCAGAGTGTATCAACACTCAAATTGGGTCAAATAAAAAGGTGGCAATTATGGAGAATTTATCCCATTCACTAGTAAGAGGTATTTACCTCAGTAATGTCATCTTCTCCGAAATGCATTCTTTATGAAAGCAAGGTGGTGATATAATGAGATATTGTAGCAATGGTTTCACGCAGAGACCTTGAAGCATACCCCTGTGGTATATGTGAAAAATTATGTTCCTATACTTTATCATTGGCAGATCAAATAACAATAAAAATCGCAACATATATTGTGTATCACTCAAGTCACTCCATGACTTGGAATAGTCAAGTTGATTGTGGTACAACTGACTAAGCAAGTATCTTCCACAGAAGGATTACTTCAATCACTGTGGTTGCATGTGTGTTAATAAACAAATGCAACTTGGATTTTCCATCATCATTGTAACACCCATAATGCGTAAAAGGAAAATACGCTATGTATATTGGAATACATAAAGTGGACGACTAAAGCATGACTTTTTGTTACATCGCTCGGATGGACGAACGGAGGTCATGGTTGCGTAGAGCTCGTCGAATCCTTTCCGTTTGACTACTCGCATGCATAATTTGCAATTTGGATCAAAAAGTTATGCAAGTCCCAAGATTCAACCACATCTACTACAGTAGCCGCGGCTACAGTAATCAAGTCGGACCCTGTCGTGGTGACTGAGTTTGAGTCGAACCAGCCCTGGCCGAGTCGAGCAGTTCTTTTCTTCCTTTTCTTCTTTTCCTCCCACATCGGCATCTCCTATTTTCTTCCTTCAACCCTAGAGCCCTTGCCTCTCTACCGTGAAGATCTCTCCCTCCCCTAGCAATTGCCAAATCTTGTCAATCTGCATCCAGCAAGAAAAGAAAACGAAGAGTAGAAGCAAGCCGTCACCCTCTTGATTGGTGAGTCTATACTCTTGAACCTTTGGCTTGGAGATTCACTATCTGATCTACTCCCTGCTGCTCACGTATGCCATCAAGGAAGAAATAGGAGGGGAGATGGCATAAAGGATCGAGAAGGGAAGGGGTCGAGTTTAATTTGTTGGATCTCTTGTCGCAACAGTTTTGTTCCTCCTGCTATCCTCAATTGATATCTGAGTCAAAGGTATGTCCCCATTAATTGTTTTTCCCCAAGTTTAGATGAGTTCTCACCTGCTGCTAGTGGAAGACAAAGCCGACAAGTTTGGAGTTAGGGATTAAATCTCGTGGCTGTTCTCATCATGCAATCAATCTGTGCAGTTTTGTTCATATAGGTTTTTCGTGGTTTTTAGAGGTCTCAAAAAATATTAAACTTATATATGAGTTGTAGGATATCTTGATAGCTTTCCATAGCCATAAAGAACACCTCAATTGGATTTAAAATCTGAGAGATATCAATATTTCTTTCTGTCAGTTTTTCAGCATCGTAATTCTGAGCAGTATCTGTTCACATAAATTTTAGGCAACCCAAACGACAGAACTGGATCTTGGGATGACTAAAGAAGTTTTAGAGAATTTCATAACCTTTCCATATTGGTTAAGTACATATTCATATGAATTTTGGAGCTCAAGATATGCCCATTTTGCTAGGACTGTTCTGCAGAGATTGCCAGATTTTCAGTATGAGATTCATCTCAAGATTAGTCTTTGTTCATGATTTTTCCCCTCTTGATGGATCACTAGAAAGTTGTGACTACTGAAGTTTTATTTCTTTTGGCACAAGATTGGAATTTTTAGCCATCAGAATTAAAAGATACAAAAAAGAGAAGACTTTTCGCTGCTGTCATGTCTAGACTTGTGTGTCTTTTTGTGAGAATGTCGGGTTCAGGCGTAGGAGCGTTGTGATTTAAATTCTTTATGCTTGTGTGTATGTGTTGGTGCTGAGATATGTTTGTGGACAGGTGGTGCGCCTTCGGATCGTGCTTAGCTCACGTTCTTGATCTTCGGTAAAGGCAAGTAAACGTAGCGATGGTCTACATGCTTTAACTTTGTTGTTTGAATTGCCTCCATTTAATTTCAGTACCTCACACCAGCAAGATCAATCTGAATTTATCTTTATATCAGAGTATTTTGATCCACCCATACTTGGACATTTTTGTGGTCGTGTTCATTGATGATATCCTAGTTTATTCAAAAACTGTGGAGGAGCATGAGGTGCATCTCCGATTGGTGCTGGATAAGCTGAGGGAGTATAAGTATTATGCAAAGTTGAAGAAGTGTGCATTTTGGCTTTCTGAGGTTGCTTTCCTTGGTCATGTTATTAACCAGGATGGTATTACTGTTGATCCAAAGAATGTTGCTTCGGTGGTGAAGTGGCAGAGACCGACTACTGTTACAGAGGTTCGGAGTTTTCTTGGTCTTGCTGGATACTATCGTCGGTTTGTTCAGAATTTTTCTTCCATTGCAAAGCCAATGACAAAGCTGACGATGAAGGGTGTCCCATTTGTTTGGACTGAGGATTGTGAGGCGAGCTTTCGTACTCTAAAGGAGAGGTTGGTGAGTGCTCCTATTCTGGTATTGCCCGAGAGTGGCAAGCGTTATACAGTATATACAGATGCCTCTCGTATTGGTCTTGGTTGTGTTCTCATGCAGGAAGGTAGAGTTATTGCCTATGCATCTAGGCAGTTGAGGAAGCATGAAGAGAATTATCCTACACATGACTTAGAGTTAGCAGCTGTGGTTTTTGCATTGAAAATTTGGAGGCATTATCTCTATGGTGAGTCATGTGACATCTTTACAGATCATCAGAGTCTTAAGTATATTTTCACTCAGAAGGAATTAAACATGAGACAAAGGAGGTGGCTTGAATTGATTAAGGATTATGATCTGAATATACAGTACCATCCCGGTAAGGCAAATGTCGTTGCAGATGCACTTAGTAGGACCGGTGTTCCTAAGACTTGTATGCAACTGACTAATGAATTGGACCATATGGGTATTTCTCTCTCTGCTATGCTGGTGTTGCCCGTGAGGAAACTGAGTTGGTTATTCGATCACCATTGCGGGAGCAGGTGCGTGTGGCACAATTACAGGATCGCTTGCTCTTGGCTGTTCGCAAGCGTATTGAGGCGGGGAGACCTCGTGATTTCAGCATGAAGGAGGATGGTACTATTTATTTTAGAGGTCGCCTCTGTGTGCCACAAAAAGCTACGAGTTAAGATGGAGATTTTGAGGGAAGCTCATCGGACTCCATATACGGTGCATCCGAGTGAAGCTAAGATGTATCAAGATTTGAAGCGAGTTTCGGTGGAAGCGGATGAAGGTTGATATTGCCAAGTATGTGGCTTCTTGTGGTATTTGTCAGAAAGTAAAGGCTGAGCATCAAAGGCCTGCAGGGTTATTAAAACCATTGGAAATCCCTACATGGAAATTTGAGAACATTACCATGGATTTTGTGGTTGGATTACCTCGTTCCCCTAGAGGCAAGGATGCAATTTGGGTTGTGATAGATAGACTCACAAAGGTTGCCCATTTTCTTCCCATGAAGACTACTAATTTCGCTTCGATTTGGTTCCTTTATATATCAAGGAAGTGGTGAGGTTGCATGGTGTGCCTAAGTCCATTGTTTCTGATCGTGATTCAAAATTTGTATCGAATTTTTGGACGAGTTTGCATAGTGCTTTGGGTACTAATTTGGACCTTAGCACTGCTTTTCACCCTCAGACAGATGGTCAGTCAGAGCGTACCATTCAGACCTTAGAGGACTTGTTGCGTTCTTGTGTGCTCTCTTGGAAGGGCAGTTGGGAGGATCACTTGCCATTGGCAGAGTTTGCTTATAATAACAGCTATCAGACTAGTATCAGGATGGCTCCATTTGAAGCATTGTATGGCCGCAGATGTATTTCTCCACTCTGTTGGGATGTTGTTGGTGGGGGATCCTTGGTCGGCCCAGATTGGGTGCAACAAACTCATGATAAGGTACGTGAGATCCGTCAGAACTTGTTGGCTGCTCAGAGCCGACAGAAGAGCTACGCAGATGTCAGACGGAGGGATCTGGAGTTTGCAGTTGGTGACGAGGTTCTTCTTAAGGTGTCGCCGACAAAAGGCATTGTTCGGTTTGGCACTAGAGGGAAGCTCAACCCTAGGTATATTGGACCTTATTTGATCACTGCTCGAGTTGGTTCCTTGGCTTATCGTTTGCAGCTACCAGAGTCGATGAGTGGTGTGCACCCTGTGTTTCATGTCTCTATGTTGAGGAAGTATTTGAAAGATCCAGAGCAGAGGATGGAGGCTGAGCCGGTGATTATTGAGAAGGATTTGACTATAAAATGCCATCCAGTGCGTATATTGGATTTCTCTCAGCGTGTCATGCAGAATAGGACTATCAAGTATGTGAAAATCCTATGGACTAATCAGTCGGAGCGGGAAGCAACATGGGAATTGGAGGACTCTATGCGCGGGGAATATCCGGAGCTCTTTGAGACTGGTAAGCAATATTTATATACATATGGCTCTTTTCTCGTTTTTTCCTTAGCGATGGTGAATTCGGGGACGAATTCTTTTAAGGAGGGGAGAATGTAACACCCATAATGCGTAAAAGGAAAATACGCTATGTATATTGGAATACATAAAGTGGACGACTAAAACATGACTTTTTGTTACATCGCTCGGATGGACGAACGGAGGTCATGGTTGCGTAGAGCTCGTCGAATCCTTTCCGTTTGACTACTCGCATGCATAATTTGCAATTTGGATCAAAAAGTTATGCAAGTCCCAAGATTCAACCACATCTGCTACAGTAGCCGCGGCTACAGTAATCAAGTCGGACCCTGTCGTGGTGACTGAGTTTGAGTCGAACCAGCCCTGGCCGAGTCGAGCAGTTCCTTTTCTTCCTTTTCTTCTTTTCCTCCCACATCGGCATCTCCTATTTTCTTCCTTCAACCCTAGAGCCCTTGCCTCTCTACCGTGAAGATCTCTCCCTCCCCTAGCAATTGCCAAATCTTGTCAATCTGCATCCAGCAAGAAAAGAAAACGAAGAGTAGAAGCAAGCCATCACCCTCTTGATTGGCGAGTCTATACTCTTGAACCTTTGGCTTGGAGATTCACTATCTGATCTACTCCCTGCTGCTCACGTATGCCATCAAGGAAGAAATAGGAGGGGAGATGGCATAAAGGATCGAGAAGGGAAGGGGTCGAGTTTAATTTGTTGGATCTCTTGTCGCAACAGTTTTGTTCCTCCTGCTATCCTCAATTGATATCTGAGTCAAAGGTATGTCCCCATTAATTGTTTTTCCCCAAGTTTAGATGAGTTCTCACCTGCTGCTAGTGGAAGACAAAGCCGACAAGTTTGGAGTTAGGGATTAAATCTCGTGGCTGTTCTCATCATGCAATCAATCTGTGCAGTTTTGTTCATATAGGTTTTTCGTGGTTTTTAGAGGTCTCAAAAAATATTAAACTTATATATGAGTTGTAGGATATCTTGATAGCTTTCCATAGCCATAAAGAACACCTCAATTGGATTTAAAATCTGAGAGATATCAATATTTCGTTCTGTCAGTTTTTCAGCATCGTAATTCTGAGCAGTATCTGTTCACATAAATTTTAGGCAACACAAACGACAGAACTGGATCTTGGGATGACTAAAGAAGTTTTAGAGAATTTCATAACCTTTCCATATTGGTTAAGTACATATTCATATGAATTTTGGAGCTCAAGATATGCCCATTTTGCTAGGACTGTTCTGCAAAGATTGCCAGATTTTCAGTATGAGATTCATCTCAAGATTAGTCTTTGTTCATGATTTTTCCCCTCTTGATGGATCACTAGAAAGTTGTGACTACTGAAGTTTTATTTCTTTTGGCACAAGATTGGAATTTTTAGCCATCAGAATTAAAAGATACAAAAAAGAGAAGACTTTTCGCTGCTGTCATGTCTAGACTTGTGTGTCTTTTTGTGAGAATGTCGGGTTCAGGCGTAGGAGCGTTGTGATTTAAATTCTTTATGCTTGTGTGTATGTGTTGGTGCTGAGATATGTTTGTGGACAGGTGGTGCGCCTTCGGATCGTGCTTAGCTCACGTTCTTGATCTTCGGTAAAGGCAAGTAAACGTAGCGATGGTCTACATGCTTTAACTTTGTTGTTTGAATTGCCTCCATTTAATTTCAGTACCTCACACCAGCAAGATCAATCTGAATTTATCTTTATATCAGAGTATTTTGATCCACGTGTGACTTTACCTCTGAATTGAAGTTAAGAATTATGATGTATATGAAGTTCATGCATTGCAATCTTGCACTTGCATTCTCATGTTTTTATGCATATGAAGAAAACCGTAGCCGGATTGGTGCGGTAAGTACCGGTACAGCAACGCACGTTGAGATATAGCAATGTGGTTGCAGCCCTCATATCCTTCCTTCGGGATGTGTGGGTAGAAGTGAAGACATGCATTGCATTGCACCATTTGCAATTCATCATGAAGCATTATTGTGGAGCATTTATTTTAACTTATTACTTGAAGTTATGTGGTGCATCTTTGATTATAGTGACTCTTAAATTGCTGCTTATTTTATTGTGATTTAAATGGCTTGGTTGAAGCAGTTTGCTTGTTTGCTGAGGTTTCCATAAACCTCATACGTTTTTCCCTCCCCGCAGGTCTTTGAGTTTGGAGTGCGATGGTGGATGGGAGTAGCAGCACGTGTGCACACACGTTCTTTAAATATATATTTTGGTCACAGGTGTTGTAATAAAAATGTTTAGTTGAGAAGTCCTTGCTTAGCTTATATTCTCTTTGGACCTGTTTTGAGATGGTTACCTAGATGATTTATTTTGCTTCCGCGTGCTCTATTAATTTATCTCTTTGTTGCTGTTTTTTTTCTTATGTGTGTGCCTATAATAGCTTGTTGTGGTGTGGTAACGCTCCAGAATGTTGTTCCTATTCTGGGGTGTTACAGTTGGTAATCAGAGCTTAAGGTTATAGGTTCTTTTTGTTAAAACTTGACTCAATTTAAAACATGACACACTTGCACACGTAGGATGGGAGTTATTTGGTTATATGTTGTTCTATCTTTTGTTTTCCCATGTGGTTGTGTTGTTGTACTGACATTGTTGTGTGGGCTGTAGATGCCTCCTCGTGGTCGCGGCCGTGGTCGAGGCGGTCGTGGTCGTGGTCGTGGTAGGGGTGAACCTGCTCCTGAGGATCCTCCGCCAATCCGGATCCGGGCCGCAATCTTAGCAGAGATGCAAACAATGCGGGCAGAGATGAATGCTTTACGTGAGGTACCTGTGGGTGGTGCTAATCCTGATGGTGCTCCTAGTGCTCCTGGTGGTGCTCCTGGTAATGCCCCTGGTGCTAATCTTGATGGAGCGCCGGTAGTGCCTCCTGAGCGTCCGTTGGACTTGAGAGATTGGTGTCGTATGGCACTAGAGAAGTTTGATGGTACAGGTGCTCCTATTGAGGCAGCAGATTGGCTATCTTCAGTGGTTGACAAGCTAGAGTCCTTTCAGGTTCCTGCTTCAGATTGGGTTCGTTATGCTCATCAGTTGCTGAAGGGTGAGGCTCTGGTATGGTGGAGGGGTGTTCAATCATCTTATCCTGCTGCACGTGGGCCTATCACATGGATGGACTTTGTCAGCCAGTTTGAGAGGAGGTTCTATCCTATTGCTTTCATGGATAAGATGAAGACACAGCTTGAGAGGTGCCATCAAGGCAAGAGGACTGTTGCAGAATATGAGGTTGAGTTTAACAAAATTGTGCGCTTTGTACCTCATGTGGCCCGTGATGACTATGAGAAGGCACGGATTTTTAGACAAGGTCTAAAGGCTTCCATTCGTCGTGTTTTGGGTGCTTTTGTTGTGGAGGATTTCCGCTCGACTGTTGAGAGAGCTTTGGGAGTTGAGGTGCAGGATGACTTTACTGAGGAGCTTAGAGGTGGAGATCATGCACATGTGCAGAAGGAGCAGAAGGGCCATTCTAGTGGTCCAATTCAGAAGAAGGATAAGCATCATCGTCACCATCCGTACAGCGGTAGTTCTTCTCAGTCTCGAGGTTCTGGAAGTGGTTCTGGAGGTGGTTCTAGAGATGGCTCTATTCGGTATCGAGCTATTGCCAAGCCAGGACTAGGATTGGTCTGTTTCTGTTGCGTCGATGCTCACCACCGTGCAAACTGCCGTTGGACTGGTCGATGCTCTAGGTGTGGTCATGATCATAAGGAGGATGTGTGTAGGAAGAATCCTAACAACAAGCTGATCTGGGAGCCAGTGACTTCTTCCTCGTCCGGTCGGCCGTGGCTCGCACACATGATGGCTGGAGGTTCTTTTGGGCAGCAGCACACTACTCTAGCACAGCAGTTTCTACCAGCACCTGTTGCACAACAGTACTTACCTGCATCCTCTTCGCAGCAGCTCTTGCCTGCGCCTTCAGCGGCACCGATGCTTGGTTCTTCACACACCCCTATTCCTGGTGGTGCATATTGGGTGACTCATGCTCCTACTCCTACTCCATCAGCTCCAACATGGGCACCTACACGTCCTGGGATTCAGAGGCCTTCTCCTTCTAGTGGTGTTCATGGGGCATACTCTATGCCCTCAACTGACGGTCGAGACCGTAGTGATGTGGTGACAGGTACTATCTCCGTTGATTCATTTGATGCCTATGTTCTGTTTGATTCTGGAGCTAGCTTCTCGTTTGTTTCCGAGGGTTTTGTGGGTCGTGCTGGTATTTCTTTTCAGCAAATTGGTCAGGCGGTTACAGTTATTTCTGCTAAGGGTTCTGTTTCTAGTACGTTTGTTAGTCCAGGTTGTCGTATCTCCCTAGCAGATGAAGATTTTGTGGCCAATCTAGTAATTATTCCACTAGATATATTTGATGTTATTCTCGGGATGGACTGGCTTTCTCTCTATCGGTCGTTATCTCTTGCTTCTGGAAGACAATCTCACTACAGGCACCTTCAGGACGTGAGGTTGTATTCCAGGGTAGTGCTCCTAAGTTTTCCCTTGCACTGCTATGCTACTTGTTTCCTGGTCGCTGGATGAGGAAGTCAGGTCTTGTAACACCCGAAAATTCCATCACAATAAAATATTGCTAGAAACAAGGTTTAGTTTTATTTTCTAAGGATTTAATAAATTTGAATAAATAAATTTGCCTTTAATTAAATTAAACATCATTTAATAATTAGAAACAATCAAGTGTTTGTGCATCATGTTGAAATGCATGAGTTTTGTTTGTGGTGTGATTTTAAAAGTCTTAAAATATTTATGAAAAAGTCCTTAAAAATAATTGTGAAAAGTTTGTGGAAATTAGTGTAAAAGTTTGAATTAAAAAAAAATGAAAAGAGGTTGAAAAGTTTGAATTTAAAAATGTTTGAAAAAGTTTTCTAAAAGTCTTAAAATATTTGAATAAATTTGTGTTAAAATTTCAATTTGAAAAGTTGAAAAAGATTTGAATTTAAAAGATTTGAAATGGGTTTGAAATAGATTTGAAAAAGAAAAAGGAAAAAAGATCAAACCCTCTCTCCCTTCCCTTTCTCCCGCGGCCCAGCTCCTTTCCACTCTTCTTCTTCATTTTTTTTTCAGCCCGCATTCGCAGCAGGCCGCCGGCCCATCTCCCTTCCCGGCCCAAGAGGCACCGCCAGCCCACCTCTCCCTCCCTCTCTCCCGGTCATTGACAACGAGGTCCCCACCGTCAACTCCTCCTTCTACCTCCACCGGCCGCCTCCCCATGGCCTCACCACACCGCCACACCCCGGCGTCCTTCCCTTCCCCGCGCCCCTTTCGTTTCCTCCACTGAGCAAGGCTTCAATGCATCGGCGTACCCACGCGCCGCCTCGCCCTCTTCCTCTCCCGAAACGCTCCACCACCGGGCCATTCATGGCCGGCCACCGAGTTCCACCGCCCCCACCGCCTTGCCGGCCCCTCCTCTTCCCCCTCCGCCCTATAAAAGCGGCCCCGAGCCCCTGCTCCTCCGGCACCAATCTCCTCTCGCTCCTCCCCGCTCGCGCGTAGCGCCGCCGCCGTCGAAGCCCGGAGCAACGTCATCTCGTCCTCCTCGCCGCAGCCTTCGAAATTCGGTCATCTCCATCCATCTCCATCACCGGTGAGTACACCCCCCGAGCTCTCCTCCTCCTCCTCTTTTCGTTCTGCTGCTCACCAAAACCCTTAGCTCTCCCAGTCGGTGCCGATTTTTGCCGGCCAGAAGCTCCATCCGCCGGCCACAAATCTGTTCGAGCAAGCCATCGTGATCTAGTCTGTAAAGATAAGGCAGTTATGCGTTTAGGTCCTCAAGAAAACCTGAAACAAAAACTAAATGACTTGTCTCTTGCAACTTTACCCATAACCCCCTAGATTTATCCCACCTTTTGCACATAAATCCCACCCTTCTTTTTTACCTGCTAGCCCCCATTCTTTTATCTTTTCGGGAACACTATTTTGTGTGTCCTGCAGATCTTCCAATCTAACCCATGCGGTCTATAGTTAATAGTGTTTAGACCCTTGCAACCTTGTTTAGTCCATAGATTTTGCGTTTTAGCTCCGTTTCAAGCGTTTCAAGTTGCGTTAGGCTCATATAAACTCAAAGTACGCGATAAGAGCAATGTGACCATGTTCTTTGTTTCATAATCTTTTAAAATATTTAAATATGATTAAGTAATTATATACATGTTTTTCTAATTAAAATCTAATTAGAGTTGTATCTCGGTTTTCATAATCAAACTTAAATTAATTAATGTATACTCAATTTGCTTTCTAAATAAAAGCAACATAGGTAATATCCCGAGTTTTCTTAATTAAATATTAAATTGATTTATATGAACATAAATGTGTTTTTGAATTATAATTTGCTTAGTACAATTCGAAATGTAAAGATATACGTTTAGATGCTTTACATGCTTCTTTTAAATTGAAATGTTTAATTTGCATAAATAATACTTGAATATTTATAAATAAAAATGGAATAAGTTATACACCGTTCCTTTTATATAAATATAACTTGCTTAATTATTAAATAGGGTATTTCTCTGAAATAACCTATGCACATCTTTTTGAATTAAAATTTACCAAGCACATAGCCTTGGGTGATATAATCCAAATCTTCCGATAGTTCTGAGTGTTTTTGCGTTCGTGGTCCTAGAACCAAACCTTGTCCTCTTTTAAAGCTTTTCATTCTTGGTGTACTGTTCTTAGTTGTTCTTGTTTGTCTGCTCTGCATGCTGTGCTCGATGTTTGCTTCGAGTAGAAGATCGAGCTGCTGATCGGAAGTCCTGAAGATCAAGTGAGCAAGAGCAGAAGAGCAAGAGTAGCTTTTTGTTGAGAAAGGCAAGTGACCCTAACCACCCTTCTACCTATACTTTAATCAAGAACACTATAAGTTAATCGGAACATGGAGAACCACCCAGGAAAACAGTGCAACCACAGTCCATATGGCTCTGGCTTAGCCAATTAATTAGGTGTGCGATTGATCTGATGGCCCTTTTCCGAAAGGAGCAGAGGGGGATCCGGGTTGCAGGGTTATAGCCCGGTCCTTTTGGGGTAGCAGCCTTTGCTAAGGTGCTGACCACTAGGGAGGGTTATGGTCCGCCCTGATCTGTAACTATGCGGGTCGTTAGTCTTTTGCATATCTTTGTAAAGGCTTCATAGCGTCCCTATGCAATCACACCTCGGAAGTGTGGTATTGTGCCTGATCAGCACATGCGTGGTTGGGTTCAAAGTTCTTTGGAACTTTTACGCGAACTGTGGGAAAAGTGTGCAACCTCTGCAGAGTGTAAAACTGATCGATCAGCCGTGCTCACGGTCAAGAGCGGCCTGGACCCTCACATGATTAATTGAACTTAAAGATGGATTAATATTGCTTTCCGGTTATTTCTGTGGCCTTGCTGAGTACCAACCATAAGTGTACTCATCCTTGCTTACGCTGTTTAGAGAAGAACCCTGGAGTGGAGTACTTCACCGACTACGAGGCGTTCTGAGGATGCGATCAACCAGTCAGATGCCTGTGGAAGATGAAGATGGAGTCGCGTCTTCATAGTTATCGATGTTCGTGTAAAGACATTTGTGTCTACCTTCGTGAGTGTAATAAAAGTTAATAAACCCCTTTTCTGTACGTTTTTGAGCAGTGTCTTGTGATATTACACTCATGAGTCTATCATATGTGTGAAATTTTGATCCTGGCACACATATGAGATGCATTCGGTTTTCTACGGAAAATCGGGTGTGACAGAGTGGTATCAGAGCATTGCTGACTGTATGACGCAGCCTCAGATAGAAATGGTCGATATTAAGGACTCTTTATCTAGAAAGCCTTTCCAGCATTCAAAATATCTTATTTACGCATAAAAAAAAATAAAATATTTTATTATTTATTCTTTAACAAAATCAAATCTTTTGTTTTCTTCTATGCTGAGTCTGATTCTTGTTCTTCCACCTTGAACTACCACACGTGTTTTATAGGATAGATTCTTAGGTTGCCTACCCTTCTATCAGTTTCGTTTCGATAGAGCCGTTCTTGTGAGGACGTGCGATGTGAATGCTTGTTGATTGTAAACATGCATGATTTGGATCTTTGACATGATTGAAATGTTTTTTGGAGTGATGGCCACAAATACATCAATAAAATAATTAAAGTTAAAATTTGAATCTTAGCCCCTTTTCTCTGATTCACCTTTATCAATTCAACTTCCTATCGGAAAACTTCTCTCTCTAACAATCAAATGGAAAACGTCAGGTCAGGAGCTGGACAGGATATTCCGTTCGTCATCAATCAGTTGAATCAAGTTCCCTCCTCCACCACAAGAATTAGCGATGGATCCCACAATGCAGCAGTTCTTTACGGAACAGATGCAATTAATTCAGAACCTCACTGCCACTGTCCAGAATCTACAGGCACAGCAGAACCAGCCACCACCTCAAGGACCTCCACCACCTCCACCACCAGTGAACAAGCATAGAGAATTCATGAGCCACAACCCGCCCACTTACTCTCATTCTGTAGATCCCCTCGATGCCGATGATTGGCTTAAGACCATCAACAAGATGCTGAATATCACCCAATGTAATGATCGTGAGAAGGTTTTGTATGCCTCAGGACGTCTGGAAGGTGCAGCCGCTGATTGGTGGGATGCTTACACCGTCGCACATGCTGCTGCTGACACCATTACTTGGCAAGAGTTCCAGGAGAGTTTTCGTACACATCACATCCCAGCTGGTGTGAAGAAGCTGAAGAAGAAGGAATTTCTAGCTCTAAAGCAAGGCAACATGACCGTTAGTGAGTATCTGGATCAGTTTACTCATTTGTCCCGCTATGCACCAGATGAAGTCAACACGGATGCAAAGAGACAAGAACGTTTTCTCGATGGTTTGATAGGTCCACTTAACTATCAGTTGCAGAGCCACACATTTCTTAACTTTCAGATGATGCTCAATAAGGCTATAGGCTTGGAGAATAAACGCAAGGAACTCCGTGAACAGAAGCGCAAGTTTCAACCTCAAGGTCAGTCTAGCAGTAACACCCGCCCACGTTACAACTCATCGCAAGACTCTCAGTTTCGTTCTAGCACACAAGGCAGAAGCCATGGACAGAATCAACCGTTCTATCGTTCGTTTGATGAACCCGAAGAATCCAACCCAATGACACCTCAGGCTCCAAATCCTCATCAGAATCGCTCAAGTGCACCAGTAAGGAACACTACTCCAGTTCACCCCAGTGGATGCTTCAACTGCGGAGAATTGGGACACTATGCCAGTATTTGCCCACAGCGCAATATGCAGACACCACAGGAGAGATAACGAGAGGTCAACAGAACAATATGCATGGTAGGGTGAACCATGTGACATTGAAGAAGCTCAAGGAGACAAAGATGTTGTGCTTGGTACGTTTCTTATCAACTCGTACCCGCAACAGCTTTATTTGATTCGGGGCATCACATTCATTTATTACTGAACGATTCGTGACAAAGCATGATGTACCCAAGAGTTCCATGAAGACACATTTGCTAATTAGTTCCCCAAACGGTGAAATGAAATCCACCTATGTATGCCCACATGTCAATCTTAAGATTGGAGAGATAGATTTTGAAGCGGACTTAGTGATTCTAACATCCAAAGTGGAATAGATGTGATCCTTGGTATGGATTGGTTAAGCAAGCATGATGGAATCATTTTGTGTGCCAAGAAGTCGGTGCTCTTAACTACCCCGCAAGGAGATAGGATTGAGTTTGCCGCTACAAGCCCGAAGAAGAAGGAGAAGTGAACAAGCTCTGTGATAGTAAACCGTCATCTTTCAAGACATCTTGTAACTCCTCTTGTTTCCCGATCCCTCCGAATCTCGGGACGAGATTCTTTTTAAGGGGGTAGGATTTGTAACACCCGAAAATTCCATCACAATAAAATATTGCTAGAAACAAGGTTTAGTTTTATTTTCTAAGGATTTAATAAATTTGAATAAATAAATTTGCCTTTAATTAAATTAAACATCATTTAATAATTAGAAACAATCAAGTGTTTGTGCATCATGTTGAAATGCATGAGTTTTGTTTGTGGTGTGATTTTAAAAGTCTTAAAATACTTATGAAAAAGTCCTTAAAAATAATTGTGAAAAGTTTGTGGAAATTAGTGTAAAAGTTTGAATTAAAAAAAATGAAAAGAGGTTGAAAAGTTTGAATTTAAAAATGTTTGAAAAAGTTTTCTAAAAGTCTTAAAATATTTGAATAAATTTGTGTTAAAATTTCAATTTGAAAAGTTGAAAAAGATTTGAATTTAAAAGATTTGAAATGGGTTTGAAATAGATTTGAAAAAGAAAAAGGAAAAAAGATCAAACCCTCTCTCCCTTCCCTTTCTCCCGCGGCCCAGCTCCTTTCCACTCTTCTTCTTCATTTTTTTTTCAGCCCGCATTCGCAGCAGGCCGCCGGCCCATCTCCCTTCCCGGCCCAAGAGGCACCGCCAGCCCACCTCTCCCTCCCTCTCTCCCAGTCATTGACAACGAGGTCCCACCTGTCAACTCCTCCTTCTACCTCCAGCTGGCCGCCTCCCCATGGCCTCACCACACCGCCACACCCCGGCGTCCTTCCCTTCCCTGCGCCCCTTTCGTTTCCTCCACTGAGCAAGGCTTCAATGCATCGGCGTACCCACGCGCCGCCTCGCCCTCTTCCTCTCCCGAAACGCTCCACCACCAGGCCATTCATGGCCGGCCACTGAGTTCCACCGCCCCACCGCCTTGCCGGCCCCTCCTCTTCCCCCTCCGCCCTATAAAAGCGGCCCCGAGCCCCTGCTCCTCCAGCACCAATCTCCTCTGCTCCTCCCCGCTCGCGCGTAGCGCCGCCGCCGTCGAAGCCCGGAGCAACGTCATCTCGTCCTCCTCGCTGCGGCTTCGAAATTCGGTCATCTCCATCCATCTCCATCACCGGTGAGTACACCCCCGAGCTCTCCTCCTCCTCCTCTTTTCGTTCGTCGCTCACCAAAACCCTTAGCTCTCCCCGGTCGGTGCCGATTTTTGCCGGCCGAAGCTCCATCCGCCGGCCACAAATCTGTTCGAGCAAGCCATCGTGATCTAGTCCGTAAAGATAAGGCAGTTATGCGTTTAGGTCCTCAAGAAAACCTGAAACAAAAACTAAATGACTTGTCTCTTGCAACTTTACCCATAACCCCCTAGATTTATCCCACCTTTTGCACATAAATCCCACCCTTCTTTTTTACCTGCTAGCCCCCATTCTTTTATCTTTTCGGGAACACTATTTTGTGTGTCCTGCAGATCTTCCAATCTAACCCATGCAGTCTATAGTTAATAGTGTTTAGACCCTTGCAACCTTGTTTAGTCCATAGATTTTGCGTTTTAGCTCCGTTTCAAGCGTTTCAAGTTGCGTTAGGCTCATATAAACTCAAAGTACGCGATAAGAGCAATGTGACCATGTTCTTTGTTTCATAATCTTTTAAAATATTTAAATATGATTAAGTAATTATATACATGTTTTTCTAATTAAAATCTAATTAGAGTTGTATCTCGGTTTTCATAATCAAACTTAAATTAATTAATGTATACTCAATTTGCTTTCTAAATAAAAGCAACATAGGTAATATCCCGAGTTTTCTTAATTAAATATTAAATTGATTTATATGAACATAAATGTGTTTTTGAATTATAATTTGCTTAGTACAATTCGAAATGTAAAGATATACGTTTAGATGCTTTACATGCTTCTTTTAAATTGAAATGTTTAATTTGCATAAATAATACTTGAATATTTATAAATAAAAATGGAATAAGTTATACACCTTTCCTTTTATATAAATATAACTTGCTTAATTATTAAATAGGGTATTTCTCTGAAATAACCTATGCACATCTTTTTGAATTAAAATTTACCAAGCACATAGCCTTGGGTGATATAATCCAAATCTTCCGATAGTTCTGAGTGTTTTTGCGTTCGTGGTCCTAGAACCAAACCTTGTCCTCTTTTAAAGCTTTTCATTCTTGGTGTACTGTTCTTAGTTGTTCTTGTTTGTCTGCTCTGCATGCTGTGCTCGATGTTTGCTTCGAGTAGAAGATCGAGCTGCTGATCGGAAGTCCTGAAGATCAAGTGAGCAAGAGCAGAAGAGCAAGAGTAGCTTTTTGTTGAGAAAGGCAAGTGACCCTAACCACCCTTCTACCTATGCTTTAATCAAGAACACTATAAGTTAATCGGAACATGGAGAACCACCCAGGAAAACAGTGCAACCACAGTCCATATGGCTCTGGCTTAGCCAATTAATTAGGTGTGCGATTGATCTGATGGCCCTTTTCCGAAAGGAGCGAGAGGGGGGATCCGGGTTGCGGGGGTATAGCCCGGTCCTTTTGGGGTAGCGACCTTTGCTAAGGTGCCGACCACTAGGGAGGGTTATGGTCCGCCCGATCCGTAACTATGCGGGTCGTTAGTCTTTTGCATATCTTTGTAAAGGCTTCGTAGCGTCCCTATGCAATCACACCTCGGAAGTGTGGTATTGTGCACGATCGGCACATGCGTGGTTGGGTTCAAAGTTCTTTGGAACTTTTACGCGAACCGTGGGAAAAGTGTGCAACCCTGCAGAGTGTAAAGCGATCGATCGGCCGTGCTCACGGTCAAGAGCGGCTCGGACCCTCACATGATTAATTGAACTTAAAGATGGATTAATATTGCTTTCCGGTTATTTCTGTGGCCTTGCTGAGTACCAAGCATAAGTGTACTCATCCTTGCTTACGCTGTTTAGAGAAGAACCCTGGAGTGGAGTACTTCACCGACTACGAGGCGTTCTGAGGATGCGATCAACCAGTCAGATGCCTGTGGAAGATGAAGATGGAGTCGCGTCTTCATAGTTATTGATGTTCGTGTAAAGACATTTGTGTCTACCTTCGTGAGTGTAATAAAAGTTAATAAACCCCTTTTCTGTACGTTTTTGAGCAGTGTCTTGTGATATTACACTCATGAGTCTATCATATGTGTGAAATTTTGATCCTGGCACACATATGAGATGCATTCGGTTTTCTACGGAAAATCGGGTGTGACAGGTCTTTTGTGGTCCATGGTCGAGGTTCCTAAGGCTATCTTATGTGTTGAGGATATTCCAGTTGTTTGCCACTACCCAGATGTGTTTCCCACTGATCTTCCTGGCTTGCCTCCTGAAAGGGAGTCTATCTTTGAGATTAAGTTGATCCCTGGAACTCAGCCAATTTTCAGGTCGCCGTATAAGATGGCACCTGTTGAGCAAGTTGAATTAAAGAGGCAGATTGATGAGCTCTTAGCAAAGGGATTTATTAGGCCAAGTGTCTCCCCTTGGGCTGCACCTGTGATTTTTGTGGAGAAGAAAGATGGCACTAAGAGGTTATGTGTTGATTATCAAGAGCTTAATCAAGTGACAATCAAGAACAAGTATCCTTTGCCTCGTATTGATGCATTATTTGATCAGTTAAAGGATGCTAAGGTGTTCTCCAAGATTGACTTGCAGTCGGGTTATCACCAATTGAGGATTAAGGAGGAGGACATTGAGAAGACGGCTTTTAGCACGAGGTATGGACATTATGAGTATGTGGTTATGTCTTTTGGTCTAACCAATGCTTCCCGCTTGTGTTCATGGAAGCCATGAACGAGGATGTTGCACCCATACTTGGACATTTTTGTGGTCGTGTTCATTGATGATATCCTAGTTTATTCAAAAGCCGTGGAGGAGCATGAGGTGCATCTCCGATTGGTCTTGGATAAGCCGAGGGAGTATAAGTATTATGAAAAGTTGAAGAAGTGTGCATTTTGGCTTTCGAGGTTGCTTTCCTTGGTCATGTTATTAACCAGGATGGTATTACTGTTGATCCAAAGAATGTTGCTTCGGTGGTGAAGTGGCAGAGACCGACTACTGTTACAGAGGTTCGGAGTTTTCTTGGTCTTGCTGGATACTATCGTTGGTTTGTTCAGAATTTTTCTTCCATTGCAAAGCCAATGACAAAGCTGACGATGAAGGGTGTCCCATTTGTTTGGACTGAGGATTGTGAGGCGAGCTTTCGTACTCTAAAGGAGAGGTTGCTGAGTGCTCCTATTCTGGTATTGCCCGAGAGTGGCAAGCGTTATACAGTATATACAGATGCCTCTCGTATTGGTCTTGGTTGTGTTCTCATGCAGGAAGGTAGAGTTATTGCCTATGCATCTAGGCAGTTGAGGAAGCATGAAGAGAATTATCCTACACATGACTTAGAGTTAGCAGCTGTGGTTTTTGCATTGAAAATTTGGAGGCATTATCTCTATGGTGAGTCATGTGACATCTTTACAGATCATCAGAGTCTTAAGTATATTTTCACTCAGAAGGAATTAAACATGAGACAAAGGAGGTGGCTTGAATTGATTAAGGATTATGATCTGAATATACAGTACCATCCCGGTAAGGCAAATGTCGTTGCAGATGCACTTAGTAGGACCGGTGTTCCTAAGACTTGTATGCAACTGACTAATGAATTGGACCATATGGGTATTTCTCTCTGCTATGCTGGTGTTGCCCGTGAGGAACTGAGTTGGTTATTCGATCACCATTGCGGGAGCAGGTGCGTGTGGCACAATTACAGGATCGCTTGCTCTTGGCTGTTCGCAAGCGTATTGAGGCGGGGAGACCTCGTGATTTCAGCATGAAGGAGGATGGTACTATTTATTTTAGAGGTCGCCTCTGTGTGCCACAAAAAGCTACAGTTAAGATGGAGATTTTGAGGGAAGCTCATCGGACTCCATATACAGTGCATCCAGGTGAAGCTAAGATGTATCAAGATTTGAAGCAGAGTTTCTGGTGGAAGCGGATGAAGGTTGATATTGCCAAGTATGTGGCTTCTTGTGGTATTTGTCAGAAAGTAAAGGCTGAGCATCAAAGGCCTGCAGGGTTATTAAAACCATTGGAAATCCCTACATGGAAATTTGAGAACATTACCATGGATTTTGTGGTTGGATTACCTCGTTCCCCTAGAGGCAAGGATGCAATTTGGGTTGTGATAGACAGACTCACAAAGGTTGCCCATTTTCTTCCCATGAAGACTACTAATTCTGCTTCAGATTTGGTTCCTTTATATATCAAGGAAGTGGTGAGGTTGCATGGTGTGCCTAAGTCCATTGTTTCTGATCGTGATTCAAAATTTGTATCGAATTTTTGGACGAGTTTGCATAGTGCTTTGGGTACTAATTTGGACCTTAGCACTGCTTTTCACCCTCAGACAGATGGTCAGTCAGAGCGTACCATTCAGACCTTAGAGGACTTGTTGCGTTCTTGTGTGCTCTCTTGGAAGGGCAGTTGGGAGGATCACTTGCCATTGGCAGAGTTTGCTTATAATAACAGCTATCAGGCTAGTATCAGGATGGCTCCATTTGAAGCATTGTATGGCCGCAGATGTATTTCTCCACTCTGTTGGGATGTTGTTGGTGGGGGATCCTTGGTCGGCCCAGATTGGGTGCAACAAACTCATGATAAGGTACGTGAGATCCGTCAGAACTTGTTGGCTGCTCAGAGCCGACAGAAGAGCTACGCAGATGTCAGACGGAGGGATCTGGAGTTTGCAGTTGGTGACGAGGTTCTTCTTAAGGTGTCGCCGACAAAAGGCATTGTTCGGTTTTGCACTAGAGGGAAGCTCAACCCTAGGTATATTGGACCTTATTTGATCACTTTGCTCGAGTTGGTTCCTTGGCTTATCGTTTGCGCTACGGAGTCGATGAGTGGTGTGCACCCTGTGTTTCATGTCTCTATGTTGAGGAAGTATTTGAAAGATCCAGAGCAGAGGATGGAGGCTGAGCCAGTGATTATTGAGAAGGATTTGACTATAAAATGCCATCCTGTGCGTATATTGGATTTCTCTCAGCGTGTCATGCGGAATAGGACTATCAAGTATGTGAAAATCCTATGGACTAATCAGTTGGAGCGGGAAGCAACATGGGAATTGGAGGACTCTATGCGCGGGGAATATCCGGAGCTCTTTGAGACTGGTAAGCAATATTTATATACATATGGCTCTTTTCTCGTTTTTTCCTTAGCGATGGTGAATTCGGGGACGAATTCTTTTAAGGAGAGGAGAATGTAACACCCATAATGCGTAAAAGGAAAATACGCTATGTATATTGGAATACATAAAGTGGACGACTAAAACATGACTTTTTGTTACATCGCTCGGATGGACGAACGGAGGTCATGGTTGCGTAGAGCTCGTCGAATCCTTTCCGTTTGACTACTCGCATGCATAATTTGCAATTTGGATCAAAAAGTTATGCAAGTCCCAAGATTCAACCACATCCGCTACGGTAGCCGCGGCTACGGTAATCAAGTCGGACCCTGTCGTGGTGACTGAGTTTGAGTCGAACCAGCCCTGGCCGAGTCGAGCAGTTCCTTTTCTTCCTTTTCTTCTTTTCCTCCCACATCGGCATCTCCTATTTTCTTCCTTCAACCCTAGAGCCCTTGCCTCTCTACCGTGAAGATCTCTCCCTCCCCTAGCAATTGCCAAATCTTGTCAATCTGCATCCAGCAAGAAAAGAAAACGAAGAGTAGAAGCAAGCCATCACCCTCTTGATTGGTGAGTCTATACTCTTGAACCTTTGGCTTGGAGATTCACTATCTGATCTACTCCCTGCTGCTCACGTATGCCATCAAGGAAGAAATAGGAGGGGAGATGGCATAAAGGATCGAGAAGGGAAGGGGTCGAGTTTAATTTGTTGGATCTCTTGTCGCAACAGTTTTGTTCCTCCTGCTATCCTCAATTGATATCTGAGTCAAAGGTATGTCCCCATTAATTGTTTTTCCCCAAGTTTAGATGAGTTCTCACCTGCTGCTAGTGGAAGACAAAGCCGACAAGTTTGGAGTTAGGGATTAAATCTCGTGGCTGTTCTCATCATGCAATCAATCTGTGCAGTTTTGTTCATATAGGTTTTTCGTGGTTTTTAGAGGTCTCAAAAAATATTAAACTTATATATGAGTTGTAGGATATCTTGATAGCTTTCCATAGCCATAAAGAACACCTCAATTGGATTTAAAATCTGAGAGATATCAATATTTCGTTCTGTCAGTTTTTCAGCATCGTAATTCTGAGCAGTATCTGTTCACATAAATTTTAGGCAACCCAAACGACAGAACTGGATCTTGGGATGACTAAAGAAGTTTTAGAGAATTTCATAACCTTTCCATATTGGTTAAGTACATATTCATATGAATTTTGGAGCTCAAGATATGCCCATTTTGCTAGGACTGTTCTGCAAAGATTGCCAGATTTTCAGTATGAGATTCATCTCAAGATTAGTCTTTGTTCATGATTTTTCCCCTCTTGATGGATCACTAGAAAGTTGTGACTACTGAAGTTTTATTTCTTTTGGCACAAGATTGGAATTTTTAGCCATCAGAATTAAAAGATACAAAAAAGAGAAGACTTTTCGCTGCTGTCATGTCTAGACTTGTGTGTCTTTTTGTGAGAATGTCGGGTTCAGGCGTAGGAGCGTTGTGATTTAAATTCTTTATGCTTGTGTGTATGTGTTGGTGCTGAGATATGTTTGTGGACAGGTGGTGCGCCTTCGGATCGTGCTTAGCTCACGTTCTTGATCTTCGGTAAAGGCAAGTAAACGTAGCGATGGTCTACATGCTTTAACTTTGTTGTTTGAATTGCCTCCATTTAATTTCAGTACCTCACACCAGCAAGATCAATCTGAATTTATCTTTATATCAGAGTATTTTGATCCACGTGTGACTTTACCTCTGAATTGAAGTTAAGAATTATGATGTATATGAAGTTCATGCATTGCAATCTTGCACTTGCATTCTCATGTTTTTATGCATATGAAGAAAACCGTAGCCGGATTGGTGCGGTAAGTACCGGTACAGCAACGCACGTTGAGATATAGCAATGTGGTTGCAGCCCTCATATCCTTCCTTCGGGATGTGTGGGTAGAAGTGAGACATGCATTGCATTGCACCATTTGCAATTCATCATGAAGCATTATTGTGGAGCATTTATTTTAACTTATTACTTGAAGTTATGTGGTGCATCTTTGATTATAGTGACTCTTAAATTGCTGCTTATTTTATTGTGATTTAAATGGCTTGGTTGAAGCAGTTTGCTTGCTGAGGTTTCCATAAACCTCATACGTTTTTCCCTCCCCGCAGGTCTTTGAGTTTGGAGTGCGATGGTGGATGGGAGTAGCAGCACGTGTGCACACACGTTCTTTAAATATATATTTTGGTCACAGGTGTTGTAATAAAAATGTTTAGTTGAGAAGTCCTTGCTTATCTTATATTCTCTTTGGACCTGTTTTGAGATGGTTACCTAGATGATTTATTTTGCTTCCGCGTGCTCTATTAATTTATCTCTTTGTTGCTGTTTTTTTCTTATGTGTGTGCCTATAATAGCTTGTTGTGGTGTGGTAACGCTCCAGAATGTTGTTCCTATTCTGGGGTGTTACAATCATCTTTAAACACACATTATCAAACAAGCAACAGTTTAATGACGAAATTTAAGATGGAAATTTTGGTAAAACCAAACTATGCTCAAGTTTACAACTTGTGCAAATATATATCAGTTTATCAATATTCAATTGATAGCATGTACCAATATTCAAAAATTAATATTGGAAAAACATATCCATCAACATTTATGGTCATTCTATCCCTAAAAATGATCAATATCCATTTAGACCGTGGGATGATAAATTTTAGTACCAAGAAAGTTCTTGTGTATCATACAAATTACAACATGCTTAATATTGCAGTTGTAGATACCTTGCTATAATTCAGCACCAACAACACCATGCTGGTGGGAGTGAAAATGATATCCATAGATATCAAATGGTACTAAAAGTCTTGATTAATATTTCAAGACTTGACCAAATAGGATATCAAGATGCTGGCTAACTGATCCCCATGTATTTTGCCAGATCATAGACTGATACATAATGGACTCCACAACATAAACTTTTATATATCATTCTGAAGCATCATATGCATATGCTTGACTTTCATGGATGATAAAATGTGATTCTATGTAATCACTAGCGTTATCCATAAATGATAATGCATCTTGTATCGATCAAAATGTTTATCCTCATTTTTACAAGATGAGGGAATAAATATTGCAAAAAAAACACTCACTAATGCTTATCCACCACTACATTGTAGAATTGTATTCATGGTAAGTGGTGAGTGACAACTTAAAATTTTACAAGGTTCAAGATGAGATATCCTCATCAATTACAAAAGAAAGGTATGAGACAACTCAAAGATTTGCAAGAATTAAGGGGAGACATTCCTTTGATATAACTTACACATAATCATCTGATTATGAATATTGTACTCTTTTTCCTATATGAATTTTCCCTACAAGGTTTCTCATAAAGGGTTTTAATGAGGCAATATCAATACAAGGGCATATCACATATCACCTAATTTTTCCACTAAGATTTTAAGGGTGGTATTCAAGACATATTCTATGTCATATCTTCTGTTTTCTCTACAAGAGTTTTTAAGAAGATATAGAATCCCTTCTCATATTTTCCCATTGGGTTTTGGAGATGGTTATTCAAACATGATCCTCAGATCATAACATTACTAATCTCTAAACTCATTTATGAGTTTTTCCTTTTTAAGGTTTTCTCATATAAGTCATCATTGAGACAGTAATCTAAAATGCCATATCATTTTCTCATTATATTTTCCCATTGGGTTTAAAGGAGTTTTAATGGCATATTCACACAAATTGGTTTCTCCTCAAGATTTTTCCCATAAGGTTTTTGGAGGAGTTTTACAAGACAATATCCACAGATGATTGAAGAAGAATTACATCAAGATCCCAAGAAGCAATTGATCAAGGGGGAGTGTTATGAAATATTGATTAGTGATCAATTAGCATAATATGTAATTAGGGGAATCATTAGTGATGTAATTAGGAAGTCACAACCGCCTTGTCGAAGGGTCATCCCGAAGGGGTGCGACACTCCCAAAGGGGTGCCTACACACCCTTTCCCTATGTATATATTCAGGGGTCCACCCCCTCATCAATCAATCAATTCATTTACCCCCATTCCATTACATTCCATTCCTTTTACTCTTAACACTAGGGTTTCCTTTATAGCACACCACTTTCCAGGGCCAGCCTGAATTAATTGTAAATATATCAGTAACATTTAATTATGCTCAAAAACCTCCATCAGGCGCATGTCAGCATTTCGTTAATGTGTGATTGTCAAAATATCACAACATTGTACTAAATCAAAGAACCACTTTGTATCGGACAGATACATGTATGGGTTGATCATATCTGGTCAATCATTTCGGCAAATCGAAGGAGGGATGTGGTTGGGTTCATTTTTTTATTTCATTTTTCTGTCCTCTTTGCTTGCATAATGATCGCGATTTTATTATTTTTTTAAAAAAAACACAACAGTTGTAGTAAGATTTTCTCACCTAACACAATTATTTCAGCATACACATGCATAATTTTAATGTTCTTCTCAACAATCTTTACACGAAAAATGCTCCTATTTAACTAAAAAGTTTTCAGCTTTACGTGAAAAAGGTCCCATCTTAATTAAAACTTTTCCATCTTGACATGAAAATTTACAGCAAGATTAAAATAACTAAGTTTAGATAAAAAAGACATGATTGATTTTTTTCATTTGTTACACACAATAAGAGTTGTACGAAAGGATTACCTAGTTCAAATAAAAAGATAATTTCACATTCATAAATATTTTTTCATGTGACTCAATAATTTCAACATACAAAATTTACATATCTAAAAAAAGTTTGCTAAATTAAAATTAGAAATTGCAGAGTTCTTATAATTAACATGGGGCATCCATCTGATGAAATCTGATGGTCGTCTTGTACCGAAAAGTATCAATAGGGTAGTGCCAGGAAGTACCAGTTTGGTGAGCCCAACAACTAATTTTATTTAGTTATTTTCAATTGAATTAGCTGGTTGGGAAATCTTACTACAAGGTACTACTCAGTACCTTTCGGTTTATAAATATCCCACCTTTTTACTTGATATAGTGGTTGTACTAGGAAGTACCAGTTTGGTGAGCCCAACAAATAATTTTATTTATTAAACTAACTCGTAGAAAAATCATGATACAAGGTATTACCGGGTACCTTCTGGTACTATCCAAGTACCAAGGGTTGCAATCTTTTGCATTGGTTCAGCCCTTAAGGGGGCAAACCTTTTAAAGATTGTTTTATTTTTTAATTGCACATAGTTGCACAAAACACTAAAGTGCACATACTTGAAAAACATTAATAGATAATTAAATTTAATATATATAATCCCACAAAAGAGTGTAAACCACTCCATATGTGTTTTTGACACATGGAACACACTCTCAAAATACAATCAAGCTCATAGTGTGAGCAAAATGTAAATTTCTATGAAGTTAATGATCACTACTAGAAAACCCCCCCTTTAGCTACGTTATAGTAGTAACACCAAAAGTGTCTCTATGCTGGTGTGTAAAGATGTTTTCTAACACGATTTTGATAACATATCAAATTGTCACGACATTAAACATGCTTACATCATTAGTAGTCGTATAGAGATACTTTTTTATCACGCTACGGAAATCATCTCAAAAGAAACGAAATTAGACACGATTTAAAGCGTTATTGCTATCTAGACACGCTAGAAAGCGTATCAAACAACGTCTATAGTCATGTAAGGATACTTTTTGACATGATTAAAAAAATGTCTATACATGGTTAGACATGCTTTGAATTGTGACTAGCATATAGGAACGTCATAAAGCGTATCAAATAAGTGTACTAATGGTTATTCATTGGCAAACTCAAAAGTAAAACATACTTATGTAAATCACATTTGTTGTGTAGGTGAGATGGTAAAGAAGATATGTGTGAGGTGAGAGGTCTTGGGTTCGAATCCTACACACTACACATAAATAATCATGTGTAAGTGTTATTAAATCCAAAATTATTTTTTTTAAATTAGTATACATGCTTTATAGATGCATCTAAGAATTTTTCTCTATGTTTTTAAACATATAATTAAGCATTACTATACTATGTAACTACACCACTAAACATGTTATAAATGTGTCTCTAAAATTGTATCAATGCGAGTAGACATGCATGAAATGTGTCAATGAAGTGTTACTTTCTTTCATAGACACGCTTAACGAATTCATCTCTACAAAGCCTAACACGATGACTAGGAAGACACTTCTAACACGCTTTTTGAAAGTGTATCTACAAAGTCATAGAGACGAAATAAAGCGTGCCTAACTCTAAATAGCGTAGCTATAGGTGGGGTATTCTAGTAGTGGATGAGTTATGCAAATTATGTAGTACTATGCCCATGGATCAAACATGTGTAATGATGTATGCCTTTTGCAACTTACACATTGTTGTAGTTATACAAATTTACTTTCTATGAAAAGATATCAACAAAAAAAGATCAGCTCACCATACATGGATAATAAATTTTCATCTGCATATTCATAAAGTTACCATTGTACAAAGTTCTTTTGGGACTGGGTGCTCACATTACAAAAAATAATAATAGTTTCTATAGACGCAGTATAATTGTAACATCCAAAAACATATCCTTGCTCGTTAAGGTTTATGTTTTTGTTAATATCCTTTTCAAGAATCAAGATATATGAAATCAACCTCACCAACAGCTAAATAGATTGAAAAATTAAGCATCGCTCATTAGCTAAGGGTTTTAGTAGGGGATTCAATCTACCTAGGTTATGGTCATAGACTCGATCAACATGGTTCCCACTTTTCCGTGAAATAAAATTCTAGGTAGAGATAGCACGTGCACCTCCAACTTGCACTAAAAAACTAAAAAGTTGAATACGACCCAATCACTCATAGCATCTCCAGCAATAGCCCCTTTTTCGAGCCCCCACTCTTAACTCTAGCAATACCCCCAACTTTGAAGCCCCTACTTTCATATGACATGCGGACCCAGTCGTCAGTGACTCAGAATTTTATTCCACCCATTTTTATTTCTCTCATACGTTTCTCTCTCCCCATTCCCCACCTTCTCTCCTCTCTTTCTCCCATCTCGGAGGCCGACACGGGAGGACCCGAGCTCCTTTGCTCCTCGACTCCTCGTGGCCCGGCGACGCGGCTCGTGACGCGGAGGAGAGGCGCGCAAAGGAGCGGGTGGAGCAGCGGTGAGAAGGAGCGGGTTGGGCGCGAAGGAGCGGGTGGAGCGCGGCGTCGGATCTCGTGGCGGCGGCGGCCCGCACAGCCGGATTTCGCAGCGTAGCGGCGACCCACACGACCGGATCTCGCAGCGCCGCGGTGAGGACCATGTGTGGTTCAAGGACCGATGGTTGGTCGCTTCCTGGTGTGATGAGTGATTGACAACGTTGTGTGGACCGATTTGGCTAAGTTTTGCAGGTGCAAGTTGCAGCTTGACTGGTGTTGGTGCAGGTGAAGAACAAGCGTGAAAGATCATTGCCGGTGAGGCCTCCAGGTGTGGAGAAGACAAGTAGGCTTGGTTCGAGGGACCTGGTGGCCAGCGGGGTCGAGTGCGGGCCGCATGGTGGCAAGAACGGCAAGATGAAGTCATGGACGGTTTCTTGGTTGAGCATCAAAACCAAGGTCGAGCCGGGACTACGTGGGAGCCGAATCATGAGTGGTGATTGGCGGAGGCGACACCGAGTTCTCGAGGTTTCTAGTGGTTCACCAGAAAACCACTGGGTTCATTGGTTGATCCACAAAGCCAAGACCGAAGAACCGAAGACGGAGGTGCAGCAGCATCGGACCGGTCTGACCGGTGGGTCTGATTGGTCTGACTGGTGTGCGACGACGCAATCTGGAGACTCTGAAGCGGAGGACACACGTCGGGATCGCAAGGCTTGCGTTGAGGCTAAGCAAGTTTGTGGTCGCTGGTGAAGGACTGATAAGGTGACCAGAGAGGGGGGGGGAGTGAATGGGAGCCGATAAAAATTCTTCTCGAAGGAGATCGAAACTCCAACAAGATGAACTAACTCGGTCGGACACCCAAAATCACACGCTCCGCACTTCTACCTTCCGTTTGCCAAAACCACGTAGCCACTGAAGTGCCACTGTTCCTAGGAACAAACACTACCAGCAACCTTGACTCCTACACACATGCGGCAGCGGAAACAACAGGGAGCCGGCAGACTGGAGGGGGCGGTCAGACTGGGTATGGGGGCAGTTAGACCGCCTCCACCTGGTGACCAAGGGAACCTCCGAAAAGCCTCTTCCGAGCACCAAAACGCCTCACGGTTTCACCAGCAGAAATCTCTGATCAAGGCCAAGATGGCTATCAAGAAATCTTGGTGAAAACCAAAACTTCACCGAAGGGCCTAGGGGCGGTTAGACCGGCTACCAGGGGTGGTCTAACCTCCTGTACCCATCAAGAAACTCCGAGCAAGAACTCCTAGCAAACAGCACGAAAACGACCTGAGATTTCACCTGAGCGCTCCTCTGATCAAGGCGAACAAACTCACAAAGGAAAATTTGGCAAAAACATAACCTTCACCTAGAAGGCCCAAGGCGGTTAGACCGCCCCCTAGGCGGTTAGACCGCCCTTTCCAGAAAACCTACCCGCGGGTCAACCCTTAACTTCCGATCGCCCGATCTCCTGAATCACTCCACGGATTGCAGCGAAACTTCAGGAATAGCTGGGTTACCTCCTGGGCAACCTCTACCTCAAAGGAATCGACACGAATCACCCATAATCAAAAGGAATCGAAGATTTCGGCTCTCTAGGGCAAGAACTCGAGCAACTCGGAAAACCACCAAATCGAGTCCGATTCAAGGGAGATTTGGGGGCAAAGTCACCAGCCAAAGAGGCACAAGGTCCTCATACGTGACACCCAACAAAATAGACCAAGAAATCATCCTAAAATCTCCACCAAGAAAATCACAACAAAGAGATCCAAAAATAACCAAAAAGAAGGACGGGAAAAGCACCACACAACCTTGAGGAACCACGCCAAACCATCTATACATACCATGAAGGTTCGTACAAGGTCTAGCTTGCCACCCATACATCCATCCCTCTCTCTAGATCTCACATGAAGCACTCAATCTAGTCCTAGAAAAAACTACAAGAAAATGAGAATGAAAATGGAAAAACAAGTGAGCTAGAATCCCTAGAGTTGGATGCCATCCAACCCCTCAATGAGTATATATGGAGGCACCCAAAAGACCAAACTACCCTTACTTAATAACTAGGGATACAAGCCCCTCAAGGGCGAATTTGGAAGTCTTCAGATTTTCTCCATTGGACGGACGCCCAGCGACCGCAACCTGCTTAGCCTCGACGCAAGCCTTGCGATCCCGATGCGTATCCTCCGCTTCGAAGCTTCTCGGTGGCAGCGACCAGGGTGGTCAGACCGCCCCTCCTAGGCGGTTAGACCGTCCTGGGTGGCCGCACCTCCTCATCGAGTCTTCGGCCTCGGTTTTGTGGCTCAACCGAGTAACCCAGTGGTTTTCTGGTGAACCACTGCAAACATCGCGAACTCGGTGTAGCCTCCGCCAATCGCCACTCATGACTCGGCTCCCACGTAGTCCTGGGTCAACCTTGGTTTTGAGGCTCAACCAAGAAACTGTCCACGACTTCGTCCCGCTGTTCTTGCCACCATGCGGCCCGCACTTGACTCCGCTGGCCACTGGGTCCCTCGAACCAAGCCTACTTGTCTTCTCCACACCTGCAGGCCTCACCGGCGACGACCTTTCGCGCTTGTTCTTCACCTGCACCAACACCAGTCAAGCCGCAACCTGCACCTGCAATACTTAGCCAAGAGTCAGTCCACACAACATTGTCAATCACTCATCACACCAAGAAGAGACCATCCACCAGTCGTCGAACCACACATGGTCCTCAATCTCCCCCTTGATGAGTGCATTGACAACACACACATATAGTAACCCAAGTGAAAGGAAAAAGAAAAGAAACGAATAAAAAGAAACTCCAACAAACGATCGAAAGCCGAAGAAAGGCAAAGAGCAAGATCACTTGAAGAAGAACAAGTCTCGGACCCCTTAGGCAAGGGCAACGGCTCGACACATCCGAGACAAAACCATGCTCAAGCAAAGAGCACAAACCACCAATTCAAAGCTCAAACAACACAAAGAGCTTCCCCTGCACATATGCAAGCCCCCCCTGAGCCAAAGCACACCCCCCTGAACCAATGCAGCAATGCAACAAAGAGCAAAAACCTGCTCACTTTGCCCAGGGCGGTTAGACCACCTACATCGTACCGGTCGGTTAGACCGCCTACCTGTCATCTGACCGCCTGGGGGCAGTTAGACCGCCCCATGAGACCGGCCCTGCACCACACTTTTCAAAAATTACCCGAACCAATTGGAACACCTTCCAAATGCTCCCAGGTGCCCAAATCATGCACAACCCCCCCTTGTTGACAATGCATGAATCAAGGCAAAATGCGAAAAGTTTCAACAAATAGCTTCTCAAATATACAAAATTCATCACAAGGTGCTACACATGTCCAAATGATCAAGTTAGATACTCTACAGGTTCGTAATGACCTCAACTACATGATCACCAAGTTTCACAACCATTGGACAAGGCTAAAAAGGATTTGAGCAATTTTGTGAAAATTTACCCTTCATGAGCAAAGTCCTAGATATGAGCAAAACATGTCAAAATAGCAAAGCTACACAAACTTCATGCTAGGACAACCATTCTAATCATAACACCATCACAAACACCCGCAAGCACCTCATGTCGTGTCAAAGCTACCGAGCCATGTGCCCACTTCTATATATGAGACTTCTGATTGGTAGGCATCATGCAACGGTTTAGCGCCCAAAGCAAATTTAAATTAAGCACATATGACATGGGAGCACATTTTCCAAGCATTTTACATTTCATTTTCAGATTCTGATTTGGTACATGAAATGCCTTTGCGACAAAAAGGAACTTATGCCTATCCACAAGATAAAGCAAGAGGGCTAAACATTCATGATGGCAAATGAGCCTTTGGCCCTATATGATAAAAATTAGCTATACAACCACAAATTAAGCATAACTAAGCCACTAAAACATGTCAAGATCATATAAAGGCATTTACACATAAGAGAGCATATATGTGACATTTTTCAAGCCATCAACCATGGATTATAAATCAAGATCATCAAGAGATAAGCCAATCTAACTATATCATACCAAACTAGCTCACACAATCATATATAGCACATCATGGCGAACAATGTATATAGGAGAAGCTTTTCCTAACAAATGCATATGATACAAAATGCATGCAACCTAAGATACAAAGATGCCTATACATCATGTTACATATGCCATGCCAAATGTAAGAAATGCATAAAAGAAAGCTATACATATGCTACAAAGGAGCTCCCACACACCAACTCAAGAAATCAAACAAACACCAAGCTCGCCCCCGCAAACGAGTGAAAGTTGCTTGATCTAGGGGTTTGGTGAAAATATCGGCTAGTTGGTCATGTGTGGGTACATGGATCAAGGTTATCTTCCCTTTCTCTACATTGTCTCTCAAAAAATGGTATCTCACTTCTATGTGCTTGGTTTTGGAATGGAGCACTGGATTCTTTGCAACGCTTATGACACTTGTGTTGTCACATTGAAGTGGAACATGGGTATACTCCTCACCAAAATCACTCATGGTGTATGTGATCCAAAGGAGCTGAGAGCAACAACTAGTTGCGGCAATGTACTGTGCCTCGGTAGTGGATTGAGCAACACTTGACTTTTTGCGTGAAGACTAAGACACCAAAGAAGATCCCAAAAACTGGCAAGTCCCAGAAGTGGACTTCCTATCCAACCGACACCCGGCAAAATTCGCTTCTGAAAAACCATGAAGCGCCAAAGAAGAAGACACGGAGTACCAAACGCCGAAGTCGGGAGTGTGACGCAAGTATCTGAATATACGCTTGACCGCTTGCCGAAGCGAAGTCCTTGGAGACGCTTGAAAATGAGCGCACAGACATACCGAGAACTGGATGTCCGGCCTCGTTGTCATCAAGTAGAGGAGTGACCCGATCATGCTTCGGTACTCCTTCTGGTCCACGTGTTCACCTTCCTCATCCGCATCAAGAGCTGTAGTCGTACTCATAGGCGTCATCATGGCCTTGGAGTCCTCCATCTTGAACTTCCTCACAATGTCCTTGGTGTACTTAGCTTGGTGCACAAATGTTTCTTCCTTTGATTGCTTGATTTGTAGCCCAAGGAAGAACTGCAACTAACCCATCATGCTCATCTCAAATTCCCTGCTCATATCCTCTGCAAACCTTGAAATAAGAGAGTTAGACAAGCCACCAAAGACAATATCATCCACGTACACCTGCACAATCAGGATATCTGTGCTCTGCCTAAGGAGAAACAAGGTCTGATCGACCTTCCCCATCTAAAACCCTCGCTCAAACAGGAACACTCTCAACCTACCATACCAAGCTCTAGGTGCCTGCTTCAACCCATACAACGCCTTCCTCAATTTGTACACCCTGTGGGGGTACTTCTCACTCTCAAACCCTAGTGGCTGCCTCACATACACTTCTTCCTCCAACACACCATTCAAGAAAGCACTCTTCACATCCATCTGGTGTAACTTGAACCATTTAGCCACAGAGAAGGCTAGAAGGATCCTGATCGCCTCCAAATGAGCCATGGGAGCAAAGGTCTCCTTGTAGTTGATCCCCTCTTTCTGACTGAACCCCTGAGCAACAAGCCTTGACTTGTTTCTCACCACTTCACCTTTCTCTCCCTCTTTGTTTTTCCACACCCATTTTGTTCCAATTGGCTTACACCCTAGGGGAGGGTCAACCAACTCCCAAACCTGATTCCTCTCAAAGTTCTCCAACTCCTCATGCATCGAATTAACCCAATTATGATCAGATAGTGTGTGTCCAATGTCTTTGGGCTCAAAGGTGGCAACAAATGCAGCATGAGCAAAATGAGAATTGTTCCGAACCCTTGACCGTGTAGTACGTTCATTCATGTCGCTGATGATCCTTGAAGCTAGGTGATCCACTTGTACTTGCTGGGGAGGTTCTCACCTAGATGCTACCTCCCCCTCAACAATAGCTTCTCCTTGATCTTGGTTCATCGTCGTAGGTGTGGGAAAGGGGTCGTTCATCACCGTAGTTGAAGTAGTAGGTACATGCTCAGCCGCAGGCACCACACCGCCATCTTCATCATCTCCATGTACATGCTCCTCCTCCTGAAAGATCTCCTTGCCAAGTTCATCATCACCTGCACACTCAAAGACAAGCTAACTACATGGCTGTGTCTCATCGAAGGTTACCTCGCAAGTCTCCACGATTTGGTTAGTTTCATGATTGAGCACACGATATGCTCTATAGTGAGATGCATAACCAAAGGAAATACCATCGACCGACCTAGCCTCAAACTTATTCAACTTCTTCGCTTTCTTAAGAATGAAACACTTGCAACCAAAAACATGGAAGTGACTCACCTTGGGTGTGTGACCGTGCATCAACTCAGAGCTGGTTTTCTTCTTATGCACTCTGAGGTAGATCCTGTTTGAAACATAGCACGCGGTATTCACCGCCTCAGCCCAGAACCTTCTCGGAGTCCTGTGCTCATCAAGCATCGTCCGAGCCATCTCACACAAGGTTCTGTTTTTCCTTTCCACAACACCATTCTGGGAGGCGTATACGGACTCGAAAACTGGTGTTCAAGACCCAAGTCATGGCAAAAGGTTTCAAAATGAGAGTTTCTGAATTCTGAGCCATTGTCACTACGGATTACTCATATGGCATCTCCGTGCCTCTCATTCCTCAACCTGAAGACAAGATCTCGAACAAAACCAAACATCCACCCTTTCTCCTCAAGAAATAGCACCCACGCATCCTGAGAGTAGTCGTCCACCACAACAAGGACGTACCACTTCCCAGCAGTAGATCGCACACGAGCTGGGCCAACAAGGTCCATATGGAGCAGCTCGCATGGACGCTCAATCATCATATCGGTGAGAGGCGGGTGAGAAGAGGCTACCATCTTGGCATGCCTACATGGTGCACAAACCAACTCTTTCTCAAACCTCAACCGTCGCAATCCTCGGACCAAATTGAGTTTACTTAAGCGAGACAAAAGGTCAAAGCTCAAGAAACACGAAAAGGTCAATGCCACTTCTACAACTCACTTGAAGAACCAGCCAAGAAACAACGCTCAACACCAGAAGACGGAGAAAAATCAGCACGAAACACCTGACCCTCGGGAACGACCATACATACAAGGTTCCCTCGAGAGTCCAAAATTTGAGAACCACCAGGCCGAAACAACACCTCAAAACCCTCATCCAATAGCTGGGACACAGAAAGCAAATTGTATCCAAGCGATTGAACAAGAGCAACATGCCTGCGAGTGATCTTGTCACTCAGCTTAATCTCACCTTCTGATAGCACACGCCCTCGCCCATTGTCCCCAAAGGTGATGTACCTCTTTGTCACCACCGGGACGAGACTTGAGAACCACCCTTGTCTTCGGTCATATGCCTCGAGCAACCAGAGTCAATCAACCAAATGTTATTCAAGTCTCCCACCTTAAATTCAAAAACGAGCACGTGAGTGAACAAACGACTCATCACTGGGGTTAGTACCAAAGGAGTAAAAATAGTGCCGAGCCATTTGCTCAAAAGTGGGGTTAGCACAATCCAAAACATCTTTCCTACCAAAGCTACCTCCACGAACACCACCACGGTAACCACTACGAGGGAACCATCCCTCTCTAACTGGAGGAGGACCAAAACCACGAAAGGAAGACTGTGGACCGTCCCTCCTCTCCATCTCAAAGCTACGTCTCCTCCCATCCCCGTATTGAGCACGAGGGGGAGAACGCCCAGCAAACTGACCACCTGCAGACTCTCCAGACCTACCACCAGCACTACGGCCTCCAAAACTGAAACCACTCGACTCACCACTTCGAAAACCTCTCCGCCCGAGGTGCCGGGGGGGCGGTTGAACCGCCTAGCCAGGCCGGTCTAACTACCCCCTTTGGGCAGGGCCGGTCTAATAGCCCTCTCCACAAAAACCCTTCGGCTGCGGGAACTCACATCTCCCCATGCCGGAATGCTCCTCACAACAGCTTTACCCCTGGGCAGTGGCATACGAGGCTTAGGTACACCATGGGAAGGGTTGTACCTATCCTTGTTCACCCACTCCTTTGCCATCCTCTCCTCACGCTTCCTCTTGAAGCAAAACTCATCCTTGTGACCATCATTCCCACAATAGCCACAATGAAACTTTATGGGCTTAGGATGGGGCTGCTCACTTGGTTTCTCTCCACTCAGCTTCTCAACTAGTTGTTCCTCACCAGGTTTCTCAATTGGTTCCTCCCCACTTGCCTTCTCACTCTCTTTCCCAAAGAACACTTTCCCCAAAGTGCTCATGAACTTGATAGGCTTTTGAAAATCATTTGTTTGTGGAGGAAACACGGGTGGAGCTGGGGTTGTATATAGTTAGTTCCTAAGATGGTTCGGTTTAGGAGGGAAAGAATTTTTGTGGTGGGTTTTTGGTTGCTCTGGGATATTCTCTCCACTTCCCTCACATCGATCATCATGACCTCCTGTCCAGCTGGTGTGTGCGCTGGGGCAGTGGTCGGTGGTGCCTGCTCCGGGATGGATGGTGCGTGAAGCTCGTGAACAAAGACACCCGCTGGTACTTGAGCGTGGGTAGATCCAAGCTTCGACAGGACGTCCGCTGCAACGTTGTTGTCGCGGACGATGTGATGGAACTCGAGACCATAGAACTTGTTCTCGAGCTTGCGGACTTCTAGGCAGTAGGCGTCCATGTTCTCCTTGTTGCGGTCCCAGGACTTGTTGACTTGGTTGATGACCACTGCGGAGTCGCCGTAGACTAGTAGCCGCTTGATGCCCAGTGAAGCCGCGAGGCGGAGCCCGTGTAGAAGAGCTTCGTATTCGGCTTCGTTGTTCGAGACCTTCCAGAAGATCTGCAGGACGTACTTGAGTTGTTCGCCCGTTGGAGACATCAGGAGTACCCCTGCACCTGCGCCCTCGAGGTTGAGTGAACCATCGAAGTACATCACCCAATGCTCTGGTCGCACAGTTGGGGTAGGTAGCTGGTTCTCCCGCCATTCTACCATGAAGTCGACTAGAGCCTGCGACTTGATGGCTGTGCGTGGCTTGAAGTCGATGGTGAGGGCGCCGAGCTCGACTGCCCACTTGGAGATTCTTCCAGTAGCATCTTGGTTCCGCAGGATGTCTCCGAGCGGGTAGTCGGTGACGACGGAGATCAAGTACTCCTGGAAGTAGTGTCGTAGCTTCCGCGAGGTGATGAGTACTACGTACAGGAGCTTCTGCACAGGCTGATAGTGTGCCTTGGACTCTGATAGGACCTTGCTGACGAAGTAGACTGGGCGCTGGACTGGGTAGGCGTGGCCGTCTTCCTGCCGCTCGACGATGATGGCAGATGCGACCACATGAGTAGTCGCGGCGAGGTAGAGCAGAGGCCGCTCGCCTTTGCGAGGAGCCGTGAGGACCGGTGGCTTCGATAGGAAGTCCTTGAGCCGGGCAAGGGCTTGATCCGCCTCTCGGAGTCCACACAAACTTCTCTTGGTGCTTGAGTAGTTTGAAGAAGGGGAGCCCCCGTTCTCCAAGCTTCGAGATGAATACGGTTCGGTGCCGCCATGCACCCGGTCGGCTTCGGACGTCTTTGATGCACGTGGGAGCTTTCATGCTGGTGATGGCGGAGATCTTCTCGGGGTTGGCTTCGATGCCGCGTTGGCTGATGATGAAGCCGAGTAGTTTGCCCGAAAGTACGCCGAAGACGCACTTGTTCGGGTTGAGCTTCCAGCGGTACTCGCGCAGAGATGCGAAGGTCTCTTCAAGGTCGTCGATGAGGGTACTGGAGTTTCTGGTCTTGACGACCACGCCATCCACGTAGGCTTCAACGTTCTTGTTGAGCTACTTCTTGAAGCAGGACTGGATAGCTCGTTGGTAGGTAGCGCCGGCGTTCTTCAACCCGAAGGACATGGTCGTGTAGCAGTACGTGCCAAACAGGGTGATGAACACGGTCTTCTCCTAGTCTTCTTCCTTGATCACGATCTGGTGGTACCCGGAGTAGCAGTCAAGGAAGCAGAGTAGGTCGCAGCCCGTTGTGGAGTCGATGACTTGATCAATCCACGGCAACCCGAAGGGGTCCTTGGGGTAGTGCTTGTTGAGGTCGGTGTAGTCGATGCACATCCTCCACTCGTTTGAGTTCTTCTTACGGACGAGGACAGGGTTGGCGAGCCACTCAGGATGGAAGACTTCTCTGATGAAGCCAGCCGTGAGTAGTTTGGCGAGTTCCTTCTTGATGGTGTCCCGTCTGTCGTCGGCAAAGCGTCGGAGGTGTTGTCGCTTGGGGGTGGCCTTAGGATTGACGTTGAGGCAGTGCTCAATCAACTCCCTTGGCACTCCTGGCATGTCCACTGGCTTCCACGCGAAGATGTCGCGGTTATCCCAGAGGAAGTTGATGAGCGCGTCTTCCTATTTGGGGTCGAGGCCGGCCCCAATGGTGGTGGTCTTTCTGGAGTCGCCTGTTCCGAGGTCGATCGTTTTGACGAGAACCTCCTCAGCTGGCTGAGGCTTGTTGGCATTGTCAGACTTCTCCGGGATGTCGAGTTCACTTGTGGCAAGCTTCTTCGACGCAACGTAGACCTCCATCATAGCATTGGGTACTTGATTCGTAGAGGCGATCTCCACGGCTTCTGAGTCGCAGTCGTGAGAGATCTTCAAGTCCCCTTGAAGAGAGAGTACACCCGCTGGGCTTGGAATCTTGAGTACCAAGTAGGTGTAGTGGGGCACCGCCATGAACTTGGAGATGGCCGGTCTGCCGAGGATGGCGTGGTAGGAAGTCTCTAAGTCCGCGACCTCGAACTTGATGTACTCGGTACGGTAGTTGTCCCGAGATTCCCCAAAGGTAACTGGCAGGACCACTGAGCCCAGTGGGATAGCCGCGTTACCGGGGACGATGCCGTAGAAGGGCGTGTTGCTCTTGGTGAGCATGTGGGTGATGTCGAGCTTCATCTTCTTCAAGGTCTTGGTGAAAAGGACGTTGAGCCCGCTTCCACCGTCGATGAGGACCTTGTTGAGCTTGGAGCCCACGACCACAGGCTTCAGGACGAGGGGGAACTGTCCTGGTTCGGAGAAGCTGGACCATTGATCCGTGCGGGAGAAGGTAATGGGTACCTCTGACCACCTGAGAGGGGTCGGGACCGCTGGTTCAATGCTCATTACTTCTCGACGGGTAGCCTTCTGCTCCCGCCTGCTGGGTAGCCCGCTGAAGAGGACGTTGACGGTCTTGTCGGGTTCCTGGAAGTCGTTGTTGTCGCCGTCGTTCTTCTTCTTGCCCTTTTTGTCATGAGGGTGCGGTGGCTCTGGAGTACCCTTGAGTGCATGCCTGAGTTGGTAGCACTGCTCGGTGGTGTGGTTGCCGTTCAGATGCCACAGGCACTTCTCATTTAGCAAGACTTTGAAGCCGCCGGAGTTCTTCTTCGAGTTCTCCTTCGCAGGGCGCTGAATAGCTGCGACAGTGTTGTCTGGCTTGCGCTTGCGGTTGGTACCCGAGTAGTAGTAGTTGTTGTTGCGACCGCCTTGCTTCGCGTTGTTGCCGCTGCCGCCGCCCGCGTTCTGCTTGGTCTTGCCACGGATGGCGTCGTACTTGGCGTTCGCCTTGTCTTCTTCATCTGCCCAAGACATGATCATGTCTTTGAGGTGGGGGATGGACTTGGGGCGGCGACGACCGAAGTCTTCAAAGGTGCGGCGGTGGTAGAGGCCATCTTGGAACAGGTCGATGACCTCCTTGTCGGTGACGTCGACTACTGTAGCGCGCTTGTCGAAAAAGCAGCGCATGTACTTGCGGAGGGTCTCGCCTTGTTCCTCGTTGACCATGGCCAGGTCCATGCGAGTACCCGATTGGCCCACGGCGCCCGCGAAGTTGCTGGTGAACTGCTCCTTCAGCTGGTCCCACTTGTCGATCGAGTGCTTGTCCAGCGACTCGAGCCATGTGAGTGGAGCTTGGTCCAGGCAGAAGGGGAAGTAGAGGCACTTGGTGTCGTTGTTGCCGCCGCCGTTCTCGATGGAGAGAGGGTAGCACCCGAGCCACCGGATGGGGTCTCGCTTCGCGTCGTACTTGGTGATCCCCAAAGGCTTGAACTTGTCGGGGAGGAGCAAGTTGCGAAGTCGAGGTGAGAAGGCGGGGAAGCCGTCGTTGTCGCCTGCGGTGGTCGACTTCTTCCACCGCAGCTCCTCAATCTTCTGTCGGGCATCGTAGCCGCCCTGTGAGGCACTAGAGGCGTGGCTGTTCGCGTGGCCGCGGCCGCCACGACTGCCGCCGCCACCGGCCCTCCTGTTGGCTTCATGGTTGGAGCTTCCGCCGTCGCTGCCGCCGCCGTCAGGGTCGTGGCCGCCGCCGCCGGCAGGAGCACGGTGAGGGACGACCTCGCGGTTGTTGTTGCCACCCTGTGGAGGTCCACCGGCGTTGGAGCGAGTACGGTTGGACTGGGCTGGGAGCTCAGCTCGAGTACGGTTGGGACCGAGGTTGGCGCTGCGACTTGTAGCTTCATTGTCGCGGTGCCTGGCGGGAGGAGGCTGGTTGACCCTGTTGTCGACCCGCATGAAGTAGGCGTCTTCAGCGAGCTTGGCGATGACCTCCCCAGCGCGGATTCCCTGGGCCTGGCGTGCGATCGCTGTGATTGACATGAGGCATTGCTCAGGGGTAGTGTGTACTCTACTCTCGACCGCCTCGAGAGCTTCCGCGAGGTTGCGGATGGGGAGATTGTATCGGAGACGCCGGCGCCGTTCGTTGCGCTTCCTGTTACGCTCGCGTCGAGCGTCTCTGTTGGCGGGGGCCTCGTCTGCTGGTGCATCGGCAGACAGCTCGTCGGAGGAGATGTCTTCAAGGTACTTGTCTTGAGCCGTCCCTGAAGGTCCTGGGGTGTCGCCAGCGGCCATGAAGACTTGGCGATCAGGGGTGCCAAGGCTAGACTCAGAAGGCGCCACCTCAGTTGGTGTGTTCGAGTCAGCCCGGGCTAGCGGTGTTCCCACCTGGAACGGGAGCGAGTCGATGTAGGCGACGTAGCGTGAGTCACCACTTATTAGGTCAGCGGACTTGCGATCTGGCCAGTAGACGAATCTGCCGGCCGGTGTGGAGATTATAACCAGTCCAGAGGCTGGCCCTGATAAGGGATGCTCAGTAGAGTTGTCCTCGGACTCGGGATCCTCTGGGTCCGACCCGAAGTCGAACTCGTATGCAGAATCCGAGTAGAACCTGGAGAGGGGGGGTGGAGTCCGAAGCGTGGCCGGTGGCGGTGTCGGAGTCCGAGTTGTACTCGGGTACGGGCTCCTTGCCGGCTCGGCGCGAAGGAGGAGCCTCCTTGCGGGCCCTGCTGAGGATGCGGGGACAACGCCTGGAGCACTCACGGGGTGGTGGGACCACGTGCGATGGCTGAGTAGCCGGCTCGCATGCGATAGCCCATGGAGACGTCGAGTTCGAGTTGGAAGCGGACTCGAGCTCGAAGTTAGCGTGATGATTGAAGAGCGAAATTTCGCCGAACTTGCCGGCGAGCTCGCCTGTGACAACTTCTGGAAGCGTCACGAAGCCGGTCTTCGGGTTGGGCAGCATGGTGAGGCGGCGTTGGAAGGACCCTGCGCCGTCAGCAGTGCAGACCCAAGCGCCGAAGACGAAGGTGTCGCCACGGTTGAAGGCGACGGTTGGCTTGAAGTAGACAGGAGCCGTCGAGTTCGCCATGTGATCTCAGGCGAGATCCCCTACCTGGCGCGCCAGCTGTTGGTGTTTTAGACCGGCAACCTACTAAGGGGAGTACCCGAAGTAGATGAACGTGGCCCCGCCGAGATCGGTAACTCGAAGGAAGAGACACGTGGCACACAATTTAGACAGGTTCGGGCCGCGAGGTGCATAATACCCTACGTCCTGTATGCTGCGTAGCTCTGGATTGATTGGGTACGCTTACAAGGTGGTGTAATAGTACGCCGTGAGATGAGATTGGATGCTAGAGAAAGGTCCCTGCCTCTCCTTATATAGCCCGGGAGGCAGGGTTACAAGTCGGAGTAGGGAGAGAGTACTAGTCGAGTACGTCTAGGAGTCTTCCATATAGTGCGGGACATGTACAACTTCCTATCCGAGTACTTCTCCTCCGTAGTCCTTGTGCTCCACGCCATCAGGTGCCGTGTAGCGCAAGCCGGGTAGTCCCAGGGGCCCACCGAGTAGTCGGTCCCGGTACCCACTGAGGCGGTGGGCCCAGGGAGGTCCATACGACACTCACCAACCTTGTTTGCCCCAAGTCCCTCACCATCTTGCCTCTTGTATGTCTCGATCATTATCCTCAACTGAGGCTCATGACCAGACAACCAACCCATCAACTTTCTCAACTCATCATTCTCATCCTGCAAACGATCAACATAATGTGCATGTTCCAGATTCTTCAAAACATGCAATTCACAGGTAGAGCAAGATGTAGGAATTGGTTCTTTCAACTTAGCCTCAAGAGCAATAGTGTAAGCATGCATCTCATCAATTTTTCCATGCAAAACAGGGTAAGAAGTGCAAGCACCTAGAAAAGAAGGTCTAGACTTAAGCTCAGCCACTTCAACCCTAAGCATATCTAGTTCCTCACACTTGGAGGCATGCTTTCCTTGAACCTAGCAAGATCAGCAAGGAAAATAGGACAATCAACACATTCAACTTCATCAGAAACAATAGGTGAAGCTTTAAGAGAGTCAATTTCAAGCTTAGCATCCAAGTTCTATGTTTCTAGCTCAGCCACTCTAGTCCTAGCATCCTCAAGTGAGGCTCTAAGCTCTTTCCTCATCTTCTTCTTCTCTCTAAGTATGTCATCATGATTATCAAGCAACAAGCCAAGCCGTTCATTCTCCTGACGCAAAGAAGGGAAGTTCATCACGCACCTCGTCGTCGGAGTCGGACTCCGAGTCACTCTGGTTGCTCTTTTTGCTGCTAGAGCTAAGCGCCATGGTGCAGAAGCCATCTCTAGCAAAGCAGCTTAGCCCGCTCAGGTTCTTGGACGACTTCCTACCCTTGCGCCGATCACCTTCATCTTCACTGCTACTCGAGCTCGAGGTGGAGTACGCGGAACTAGAGTCAACGTCGCTCGCTCCAACCATCGCTCGGGCCTTGCCTCGGCTCTCCTTCATCCTTGATTGCCGCTCGTCCTTGTGCTTGCTCTTGTTGTCGCGCCTTGACCGGTACTTGCCATCCATCTTCAACTTGTGCTTGTAGTTGTCCCTGTTCTCGACCTTCTCGGGGCAGTCGGCGATGAAGTGTCCTGGCTTGCCGCACTGGAAGCATGTCCTCATGTTCCTACTCATGTTCACCCGGTTCTCGTGCAGCCCCTCGAACCGCCTCGTCAGGAGAGCCAGCTCGTCCTCTCCGAGCACGTCGAACTCCTCATCTGGAATAGACATCAAGGAGGACAAGGAGAACATCCTGGTGGATGGGTTAGCATTAGACATTCCTTTCGAGCCTTCGATGAGGGCAAGACCTTGAGAGTCAGTCGGGCCGTCAATCTTTGCTGTCATGCCCTGATCCACCTCAGCCAACTTGAGCTTCGAGAATAGCTCATTCACGGTCAGAGTGTCGTACTTCTCCGACTCCACAATGGCCTCGAACTTTCCGCCTCAAACCGTACGATCCAACGAGTGTAAGAGCTTGACGGCTCTATCATGATCATCATACGGGAGCACGTCCACATTGGCCCTCATGTTGTTCACCACAACCGTGAACCTCTGAAACAAGGCATCAATGTACTCACTGGGGAGATGAGTGAAGTTCTCGCACTCTCTTCGGTAAGTCGCATACATCCGAGCCTGAACCTGGGCGTTTCCAACATGAGCTTCCTTCAACACCGTCCAAATTCTACAAGCCAAGTTCTCCGTGTGCACCCGATCGAATTCAGGTTGACACAGAGAACGAAACAAGTAGTCGGCCACCTTATTGTTGGCATCAAACATGTCCCTCGATCCTTGAGCAAGGAAGTTCATCGGCTGGACATAGCCTGTGTCCACCGTGACATCCCAAAGGATCTGACCCTTTCCGCGGAGGAACGCCGCCATCCGCTTACTCCACATCTGGTAGTTCTTCCCATTGAAGTGGGGAGGACCCAAGCCCCGTTCCTAGTATGTCATCTTTGGATCTTAGACTGGCTAGAGTCAATAAAGACCCGAACCGGCTCTGATACTAATTGAATGACCGATTAGGCGACCAGAGAGAGGGGGGGAGTGAATGGGAGCCATAAAAATTCTTCTCGAAGGAGATCGAAACTCTAACAAGATGAACTAGCTCGGTCAGACACTCAAAATCACACGCTCCGCACTTGAACCTTCTGTTTGCCAAAACCACGTAGCCATTGAAGTGCCACTGGTCCTAGGAACAAACACTACCAACATCCTCGACTCCTACACGCACGCGGCAGCGGAAACAACACGGGAGCCGACAGACTGGAGGGGGCGGTCAGACCGGGTATGGGGGGCGGTTAGACAGTCTCCACCTGGTGACCAAGGGGACCTGCGAAAAGCCTCTTCCGAGCACCAAAACGCCTCACGGTTTCACCAGCAGAAATCTCTGATCAAGGCCAAGATGGCTATCAAGAAATCTTGGTGAATACCAAAACTTCACCCAAGGGCCTAGGAGTGGTTAGACCGGCTACCAGGGGCGGTCTAACCTCCTGCCCAGCAAGAAACTCCGAGCAAGAACTCCTAGCAAACAGCACGAAAACGACCCAAGATTTCACCTGAACGATCCTCTGATCAAGGCGAACAAACTCACAAAGGAAAATCTGGCAAAACAAAACCTTCACGTGGAAGGCCCAAGGTGGTTAGACCGCCCCACCTAGGCGGTTAGACCGCCCTTTCCAGAAAACCTACCCGCGGGTCAACCCTCAACTTCCGATCGCCAGATCTCCCGAATCACTCCACGGATTGCAGCGAAACTTCGGAAATAGCTGGGTTACCTCCTGGTCAACCTCTACCTCAAAGGAATTGGCCCGAATCGCCCATAATCAAGAGGAATCGAAGATTTCGGCTCTCTAGGGCAAGAACTCGAGCAGCTCGAAAAACCACCAAATCGAGTCTGATTCAAGGGAGATTTGGGGGCAAAGTCACCAGCCAAATAGGCACAAGGTCCTCATATGTGACACCCAACAAAATCCCCAAGAAATAATCCTCAAAACTCTGCCAAGAAAATCACAACAAAGAGATCCAAAAATCACCACAAAGAAGGACGGAAAAAGCACCACACAACCTTGAGGAACCGCGCCGAACCATCTATACATACCATGAAGGTTCGTACAAGGTCTAGCTTGCCACCCATACATCCATCCCTCTCTCTAGATATCAAATAAAGCACTCAAGCTAGTCCTAGGAAAAACTAGAGGAAAATGAGAACGAAAATGGAAAAACAAATGAGCTAAAGTCCCTAGAGTTGGCTGCCATCCATCCCCTCAATGAGTATATACGGAGGCACCCAAAATACCAAACTACCCTTACTTAATTACTAGGGATACAAGCTCCTCAAGGAGAATTTTTAAGTCTTGTGATTTTTTCCATTGGACGGATGCCCAGCGATCGCAACCTGCTTAGCCTTGACGCAAGCCTTGCGATCCTGATGCGTGTCCTCCGCTTCGAAGCTTCTCCGCGGCAGCGAACAGGGTGGTCAGACCGCCCCCCTGGGCGGTTAGACGACCCAGGCGGTCTGACCGCCCCTCCTGGGTGGTTGAACTGGCCTGGGTGGCCGCACCTCCTCGTCGAGTCTTCGGCCTCGGTTTTGTGGCTCAACTGAGTCACCCAGTGGTTTTCTGGTGAACCACTGCAAACCCCGCGAACTCGGTGTAGCCTCCGCCAATCGCCACTCATGACTCGGCTCCCACGTAGTCCCGGCTCGACCTTGGTTTTGAGGCTCAACCAAGAAACCGTCCACGACTTTGTCCCACTGTTCTTGCCACCATGCGGCCCGCACTTGACTCCGCTGGCCACCGGGGCCCTCGAACCAAGCCTAATTGTCTTTTCCACACCTGGAGGCCTCACCGGCGATGACCTTTCGCGCTTGTTCTTCACCTGCACCAACACTAGTCAAGCCGCAACCTGCACCTGCAATACTTATCCAAGAGTCAGTCCACACAACGTTGTCGATCGCTCATCACACCAGGAAGCGACCATCCATCGGTCGTTGATCCACACATGGCCCTCAGCTGGGCATCCGTCTGATGGAGAGATGACAAAGATTTCCGAATTCGGCCTCGAGGGGCATGTATCCCTAGTTAGCTAGTAAGGGTATTTTAGCCTTTCGGTTGCCTCCATAAAACCCAAGTGCTGAGAGGATGGCAGCCATCCCTTGGAACCTGTAACAAACCCGGATTTTCGGTGAGGAAAACCTGAGTCTCTATACCTTCGCGATAGTCCCGGGATCAGTGGCTATTGCGTACAGATCTCATCACAGAAGGTAAATCACAACCATACATCACATCACACAAATATTAGTACATAATTTATTACATGTCCATAATGGAGTACAACATTACAAGCCTCTTGGATGAATCAGAGTAAAATTATACTCAGCGGTAGCTAACATCTCAGAAGAGTCTCCATCTTTTATTCTTCTCTCCCACAGGCATCCTTGAGCGAAGCGACGCATCCCTCAGTCGTACCATTCGTCGGTGTTGACGTAAAATCAGCACCTCACGCCAAGCACACAGCAAGCCGGATCAAGTGGCTTCACACACGTGGCCCGGGCGTCGAAATCCGGAAGCGTGCCAGTCAATTTTCCCTGAAACTGACAAAGGATGAAAACGGTTAGATAAAACCTGGAACTTGCCGGGTGGTACCAGACAGTTTCGTATTTACGGCTATAAAGCCAGTTACAACGACATATAGCTACAAACAAGCTATCTGTCAGCAATTTAAACATCATTTGGGAATTGATAAAGCGTGGGAACAGAGCACTACCGAATGTATGACGTAAGCATGATGAAAACTCGGTCTTTATTTAAACAATCGTTACAGCACGTAACCATGACCGATTATCAAGGATAAAGCATGATAAATTAAATAAAAGCGAAGCATGATCATGAATTTGCAGTAAGCAAGCATGCATAGGCCAAAAGCACTAGTCTACCGCGTGTCTAGATACTTTCAAACCCGTCAAGCATGACATGAAACAAGTTAATCCACCGCATGATACAACTTGTTTGATGTCACACTACCAACCAAGAATAAATCAATCCACCGCATGATACAACTTAAACATGGAAGGGTAAAAGCATACATTATTTAAAGCAAACACATGAACATGTTTCACTCGTGAGGGGACTACCGAATAAGGCCGTACCGCCGAATCGGGTTCCGTGGAGAAGGAACAAACATTGCCAAGGATGATAAATCTATCAGATTGAATCGAATTCTAGTTCACTGACTAGTTCTAAGACAATCCAAAAACCTGCATCTACCGCATTATACCCGGTTGTGTCAAGATCTATGCAAGATCAACAAGCTTGAACCCACAACACGTGACAATCTAGATTGATCCGAATTCGGATATAAAAAACACATGACCCGCTTGCTATGTCAAACCAAAGACTTGAGTGTGCGACACGTGGATCGCAAACAAGATAGAGCCGAATCTAATCAATCTAAATTGGGCAATAAGAGTGTTACATGAATTAAACACAAAAAGTAAAATTCAAAGCAACACATGGTAACTTAATGAATCTGTTAGATCTTGCCAAATCTAATAGAGTCGATAACTAGCTCCAAGCTAGATCTTAGCCTACCGCATGACTCATGATCCAACAAGGAAACCTTCTTGAACCAAGCTTAAATCCACCGCATGATACTAAGCATGGTGACAAGACTACTTGCATCACGATCTAAATCCACCGCATGATACTAGACATGATACAAGGTTGCCGGTACTTACGGAGGTCGACGGATCGATGGCTCCTCTCGAAGAACTCGACGACACGACTAGAAGGACTCGAAAATTGGCACGGGGCCGGTTTGTTGTGAAATTGTTCGATCCCTATTACAAACACTAAGGGTTTATATTTATACCCTGGTTCTAACATGACTCCTTGTCGACCACGATTACAATTACCTAAAATTAACACCATGACGTTATGTCCGTCTCGTATCCATGATCAACTCGTCTCCTTTGTATCCAATCCACGTCATCACGTTCTCCCGAATGCTTTCGCTTTCATCCGTGGAACAGCTCTCTTGCCGAATGACGATGTACTCCCGACCGCAGAGGCCTCTACAGAATGCTTTGAGGAAAACCTCCTGCCGAATGGTATTCTTTTGCCAAATTCGGCTCACATGTTAGTCTCTTCCTTGTACCAATTTTTGGTGTTAACATATGCCCCTTCAATTACAGGATAAAAGGTGATTTTATTCTGGAATTGAACATAAATACTCAACGTCCCCAGGCCAAATCTGTTGAACACCTGTTCTTTCCTCCTTTAAACCGTTCGAGCCTTCGTCTAGATCCAAACCCTAGCTCATCAATTTTTCAAGCTTCAATCTTCAAATGGCGAACCAAGACCAAGCTCTCCAGGTAAATCTTATTCTCCTCAAGCACATTCGATATTACCTCTCTCGAATCCCATCTCAAATTTTTCCTTTCGCCCTCTTTTGTTCTTGATACGCTCTAGCCGCCGAAATCTTGATTCCCGTCGAGGAACAAGCAACATCTTATTTCCTCGGGCATGTAGGAGTTTCCGATGCCTCTGAGTTTATTGCAGCCGAATCCCAGAGGATTACTTTCAAGACATCACTGACGAAGCCTCACGAGTGGCAGGACACTTTCAAGAACTGGCCTCTGCCCCCAATTGCAAGCTGGAGAAATTGGTACAAGAGGGTACTTGATGACGAAAGCCCCAAAACAAAAAATTGGGACAACCTTCGTATTTCCCATTGCTTAGAATTGTCCCTAGCCGAAACACCCGAAAATGAGAGCCTTTTGATTGCAGCCTCCCACTTTTGGTCTAATGGCGCGAATGCCTTCCTTTTCGGCCATGGGCCAATGTCTCCCACCTTGGCCGATGTTTACATGATAACCGGCTTGAAAGTCACAGGAACTGTGTATCCTTTTAAGTACAAAGGCTCTTCCAAGCAAACAGGAGTAAAGCCAGGAGTTGGATACAAGAGATATATCCAAAACCATATCTCTGATGGCCCCCTGACTGATGTTGAATACAAAGCTTTTCTGAATATGTGGTTTTGCAGATTTATCTTTTGTGGCAAAGCTAATCAGCCAACCCTGAACCATATTGTGATGGCTGAAGACCTGGTTGCTGGTACACCTATTCCCCTTGGGAAATACCTTCTAGGAAGTGTCTATCATATGCTTCATCAAACCACCTATCTGATGCACACCAGCAAAAAGATCCCCCGTGTCAATGGTCCTTGGTGGTTTGTTCAGATGTGGCTGCAATTATACATGCACCAGATTGTTGCTATTAACCTCAACAATCGGCACTTCCCTTCAACCAACTACAAGGAAGTAGAAACCCAGAGCACCAAAGGCTGCCAAACCTATGGAGAAGCTGCTTCCACTGTGTCTATCAACAAAGACATTGGCCAACTATTTGAGCTCTTCTTCAGAGGTTTTGCCAATCCTCTTTGGTTCCCATATCTGGACAATGACAACCTGACTCTTCCTTGTGAATTTAGTTTTGAAACTGGATGTAATGATATACATTCCATAGCAATCTTCAATGCTTTCATCCATCCCTGTATTCTGCCAGCAGAATTTTGTGGAGGAAGGCTGGTTCAGAGTACCTTTGAGTACTACCAGCCAAACATGATGGCCAGGCAATTAGGATGTGGCCAAGTGCCCCCAAGGTTATTTCTCCATGAATTTCTCAAGCCCAGAGAGGATATCAAGGAATCTATAGAAGCAAGAAGGATTTTTGAGTATAAATGCAGCACGACTATTTATACACCCAAGCCCTTTGTGCCAATAACATTTGCTCATCCTTCTTTCATTCTTTGGTGGCAAGAACTTCTTGATCACATCTTTAAAATGCCAGTACACCCTCTCTATCTTGAATTAATGCCTGACTTCCAACCAACTTCAGAGGTAATATGTTCATCTCCCTTTCTTACATCTGTTTTTAATCATACTCCTCCTCACTGATCATGATTCTGTCATTTTGCAGGATACAGTACCTGCCCCACTTGCTAGGACAATCCTTTATAAGATTGAAGGCCCAATCTCTGCTTTGGGATGTCGATCCCCTACTCTGGCTCAACTGATGTCTAGCCATGCCACGCTAGATCCAATTCTCATCAGGCCAGTTTCTGACAAAAGGAAAGCCCCATCTCTGATTGCTTCTTTAACTACCTAGAAGAAAAGAGCAAGCAAAATGCTAGTCATTCAGGTCAGAACACCTTCCCCTCCTGAACATAACGTCATTCTTCATCCTGATCATCTTTATCTTTGCATGATTTTAGACCAAAACACAGCAACCAGTGGTTATTATAGATTCTGCCAATGCTCCATCAACTGGTAAAATTTTCACCATCTTATTCTTCAATCATTTTTCTTCATTGGCACTCACCCCCTACTTGTTAGTTCCAGAGGAAACTTTGGTAGATCAAACTGTGGGGGTCCTTCTCCTCATCATGATTCAGTCCCAGTCTCACCAAGGACTCAACCAGCTTCTCCTCAACCAGAAGTCTCAGCTTCACCGAGAAATCATCCAGTTTCTCCTCAGCCAGATGTACAAGATCCTTCCATTGAGCCTGAAAAGCTTCCTTCTCCCATTCGGGAAACTAGGAATGATGTAAACATGAGCATCCACCAGAACTTCGGTAAGAACTTCTTTTCAGGAGAAAACTGTGTCATGACCCAACTATTCCTTTGCTGTTGATGACTTGGTTCCTGAAAAAGGAGATGAAGCATCTTCTAGCAAAGCTTTATCAAAGAAAATCAAGCAAAGCTGAAGGAAATCCTCTCCTTGCTGTAATGGGACGTTCAAGACCAAGTCAGGGATGCCGATTTTCTAAGAGAAGCGCTTGAACTTATCGATCAAGATCTCCCAACTGATATCAAGGCTTCTTTAGAATCTATTTCCCAATTGGATTATCACTTTGCCACAGTAAAATGGGCTTTGAAGAACCAATCCTCTCAACCAGCTCTGGAACAAAGGAGAGGTACGACCAAGTAATCTGTGAAAGATTTGCATGCTCAGATTCAGAACAATAAGGAATTGCTAGCCAAATTGCAGCCTGCACTCGAGCTGAAGAAAACCAGAAAAGCTGCATTGGATGCTGAGCTGAGAAACTTGACAGCTGAGATTGAAGCTGACGAGAGGAAGATGGCTGAACTTCCCGAATCAACAGAGAAAATGCGTAAGGAAGCTTCAGCAGCCCTGAATGTAGAAAGGCAGCTCAAGACAAAGCTCTCTACTCTGTCTAAAACCCAAGAGGCTGATCAGAAATAGTTGGAGAATATCAACAAGATCATATCAGATGCCACCAATATAATTTCAAACTACTTGGGTGTGTAATTGTAACAAACAATTCGTAGCCGTATGCTTTATCAATTCTATAGTTTCACTTTCTGTTTATTCTCCATATTTGTTTTGCCTTATCTTGACGAGTAGCCTCTAGATGATTCATTCGGAAATTCTGACCACAACAGTGTCAGACCCGAAAAACGACTCAACCGCAACACAGCCGAATCTTAACCAGTCAAACCGAATATGACTCAGCATGAATCCCAAATGACTCGGAGACCGTTCGGTCGAAGGAGTCTCTCTACTTTCCAAATTTCTTGGGATATGCGCCACGATCTCCGGCCACGATCTCTTCGTCAGTTCCATAAATAAGGACCTCGGGTGCCCCTAACCTTTCACCAAATCCTCTTCCTTCCAAGCCTCTACTAACCCGAGCTCTTTCTCTTCAAGCACTAGTACTCCCAAGAACTTCATGGCCAACAGTGGCAACAGGCGCCCGACCAGCGACGAGGCTGAAGGGAGCCGTGCCGGCGCTCGTCGGAGGTGGTGATCGTCTGCTTCTTCTCAACCTTCTTTTAGATCTTGTCTCATCCCTGACGATTTTCTTTGCGCTCTCTGGCTCATCCAATGAAACCCCGCTCCTGCTCCAGCTGCAGCTCCGGCCGCGGCGGGTGACTCCTCGGGGTCATCTAGCCGATCCTACTCCTCCAGGTCTTCGCGCTATACTGACCACGACGCCCACAGGTTCCGGGAGGAACGCAACGCGACCCGGCACGAACTGGAGATTATCTCCAAACAGGTTGGGTGGCAGCATTAGCACAAGCAGCTGCTCGAGGCCATCGATGGTGAGTCCCGCAACTTGCTCAATTTCAACTTAATCTTGAACAATACTAATTGTCGTTGCTCTGTGACCCCTGCAGATCGCGATGCCGAACTCAATCGGCTAAAGGCGCTGGCCGAGAAGATGGCGAACAAGGTGAACGCTCCCGGAGACACGCCGGAAGTTCGCCTTGGCGCGGTGGTAGGCCGCGTTGACGAGGTGGCCCTGCATGGCGTCCGTCTGGGCACCACCTTGGGCCTGGCCGCCATGTCGACGCGCACTGGCGTCGATTACTCCACGCAGTTGCCCGGCTTCGATGGTGGCGCACCGGAGGACCTTGACGACATTGAGGACACTATGGAGCACCTCGATGGCCATGGCGCCGCCATTGCCGACTCCATCCACCCCCAGTCTGTTCTGAACAGGCTGTTTGATTAGTTTGTACTAGTGGTCATGGAATTTCGGCAATGAAATGAAAATTTATCTTTTGCAGTTGTCTTGTGATAACTTTTCCTAATTTGTGAATACGATTCTTCATTGTTTTGAACGCATTCGGGAGCTTTTCCTCTAGCCGAATGCGCACAAACTTTTGCCCCTTGGCGCAGAATCCGCAGAGAATCCTCATTCAGGAACCATGCACACTATTTTGTTGAAAAACCTTCGCATCCAAGGAAAAAACCCCTGTCGTTTGGTATTCCCATCAATGCGAGCCGGCGAGTCATCACTCCCGATGCATTTCCACTGCTAATAAAATAGCTCTCCGGTGCTCTGCAAATCCACTCGTACACACTTCCATCATTTCACTCCCTCTCGTCTTCCTCCTCCAGAAAAACCCCCAAAGCCATGGCAGACAAGGGGAAAACACCACGCGAGGAGAACAGCCTCCTACCAAAGAAGCGAACCATCCGAGGGTAATCTTCTCTTCCTATTCATTTCTCTTGATCTTGATTGCAATCTCGTGATTCATCTTTCTTTGATTTCAGCTTCAGTCTGCCGCCAAAGGATATTTTCGGCACTGAAGAAATTCCTGAGCACATCCTTTCCGACTCCTCGGCTGAAGAAGAAGACGCTACGCATGAGTAGAGGGCCAACCATCAACTACGCCGTCACATTCGGTACTTAGAGCATGATCTGCGGGACATCACCGCCCGTTGCTGTGCTGAACGTGAACGCGCATGAGCCTGGAGGTGGTGATAGGCGGTGAGATCTTATATCCCCCATTGAATCTCATTTTCAAGTTCAGATCCCGTGTTTGATGAGAATCTGTTCTTCTTCAGATATGTCCGACAGGAACAACAACCTGAATGTCGCCTGGGACAGTTTGATGGAAACTGCAGAACACGCCAGCCCCCAAGGTTTCCACGTCGCCGTCACGATGGTCTTGGAGCAGCTGAAGAGGGACGAGCTCAAGAGGAAAAGCGTTGAGCCAAAGAAATGAAGATACTTTCGCTTCTTCTTCCAGGCCTTTTTTTGTAATCTTAAGTAGTTGTATTGTTAATAGAAGAACCTGCAAGAACGTTTCTGATGCAAAAAATATTTTTGCGCTAAGGGCAATACACTTTAGTATTGGCCATTTTCCCTTTGTCAGAATTTTGTTCTGAAGGCGGCTTCCTCCCGAATGCCGGCTATTTCCGTTTCTCTGACGCTTGGAACAACAATCAATTATCAACTTCAATACTAGGATAATATTTCTTCAAGTATCTCCCGTATATAGCAGCGGTGAATTCTTCTCCCAGCAAAGTTTTCAAGATGTATGCATTTCCAGGCGTGCACCTAACCACCCGAAAGGGACCTTCCCAATTTGGAGACCACTTACCGAATGCACTGTACTTAGTCCCAATTGGCAATAATGCTTTTCAAAGAAATCTCCTTCTGCAAATTGCTTGACCTTTACCTTCTTGTTATAGTACTTAGCAACTCGCATTTTGTTTTTCTCAATATTTTCCAAGGCCCTAAGACGAATCATATGCAAATCTTCTAAATCGTCCATCATTAAGTCATTGTAATCCTTGGAACTTAAATCCTTTTGCAATATTATTCTCCCTGAGTCTGACTGCATCTCCCATGGCAAGATAGCATGATGTCCATAAACCAACTTATAAGGAGATGTCTGTGTAGCTCCATGAGGAGCCATTCGGTAAGCCCATAAGGCTTCGTTGAGTACCGAATGCCACCTTTTTGGCTTCTGATCAATCTTCTTCTGTATAATCTTGATCATGATCTTGTTAGAAGCTTCTGCCTGACCATTAGCTTGGGCATAATAAGGAGAGGAATTTAATAATTTGATCCTCGTACTTTTAGCAAAATTTCTGAATTCTGAAGATGTAAACTGAGTTCCTTGATCTGTTGTAATTGTCTGAGGAATTCCAAATCTGTAAATGATATGCTCTTTGACAAACTCAATCATATTTTCTGATGTCACCTTTTTCAATGGAATTGCCTCAACCCACTTAGTGAAATAATCTGTTGCTAAAAGCACAAACTTATGCCCCTTACTAGATGGAGGATTTATTTGGCCAATCAAATCTATTCCCATCCTCTGAATGGGCATGCCTTGATAATAGGATTTAGAGCTGATGCTGGAACTCTCTGAATATTTCCAAACTTCTGACAATCTTGACATCCCTTGTAATATTCAAAGCAATCTTCCAGCATTGTCGGCCAATAACATCCAGTTTTCTTAATGACCCACTTCATTCGGTAAGCCGACTGATGTGCTCCACATAGCGCATCATGCACTTAACTCATCATCCTCTTCGCTTCTTCTTGACCCAGGCATTGTAGCAACACCCCATCCATGGATTTGTAATACAAACGTTCATCAAGAAGAACAAACTTTATGGCTTTGTACCTGAGCTTCCTAGAGACCTTTCGGGATGGATTCTCCAAATAATCAGCAATTTCTTTTCTCCAATCATCTTCTGCTAGACCACTCCCAAAAGCATATACATCACTGGCAAACACTTCTTGATTCTCTCTATAACCCGAAGCACTTTGAGCTAGCCTGTTTGCCTCTCCATTGTTTTCTCTAGGAATATGTTGTAGAATTACTAACTGAAAGCTTTTCAGGATTTCTTTACACTCCTCCTAGTAATTCCTCAGGATATCATTTATGCATTCATATTGGCCATTCAATTGTTTTATAACTAGCTCTGAATCTCCAAAAATCTCAACTGCAATGGCCTTTGCCTCTCTCAAGTATTGAAGCCCTCTGAACAATGCTTCATACTCAGCTTGGTTATTTGTGACAGTAGGTTGAATAGGAATAGCAAATTCAAACATTTCTCCCTTGGGTGAAATTAATAAAATACCTACTCCACCACCTTTGCCACATGAAGATCCATCAAAAAATAAAGCCCAAGGAGTAATCTCAAGCAAATTAATTGATGAACCATGATGTTCGGTAATGAAGTCAGCAATAATCTGTCCTTTAACAGCTTTTGCCGACTCAAACCTTAATTCAAACTCAGACAAGGCTAAAATCCATTTGCCAATCCTTCCATTCAAAATTGGCATAGACAACATGTGTTTAATTACATCAAATTTTGAATATACAATGCATTCGGCATTCAATATAGTGCCTAAACTTTGTACACGAGTAATGAACACACAAGCAAAGCTTCTCTGCAGTCAAATATCTTGTTTCGGGATCAAGCAATTTTCGGCTAAGGTATGCAACTACTCTTTCTTTTCCCTCAAATTCCTGAATGAGGGCCGATCCAATGGTTTTGGTATCGGCCGCAACGTACAACTTAAAAGTCTTGTTCAATTGTGGAGGTACCAATACAGGTGGTTCCTTCATGTATTCCTTGATTTCATTGAAAGCCCTCTGTTGTTCATCACCCCATACAAACTTCTGATCCTTTTTTACTCTTAACAATGGAGAAAAAGGCAACACCTTTTGTGACAAATTTGATATGAATCTTCTCACAAAATTGATCTTGCCAAGCAGTGACTGCAATTCTTTAAGATTGGTTGGAGGAAAAACTTCATCAATAGCTTTCATGCTTTTCTTGCCAGCTTCTATTCCTCCCTCATGCACTAGAAATCACAGGAACTCTCCGACTGAAACTCCAAAAGCACATTTACTCGGGTTCATCTTAAGCCCATGTTTCCTAGTACATTCTAGAGTTTTCCTCACATCAGCCAAATGTGATTCATGATCCAATGACTTGATCACGACATCATCAATATATATCTCTACAGTTTTGCTGATCAACTCGTGAAAAATATAATCCATGGCTCTTTGATAAGTTGCACCAGCATTCTTCAACCCAAATGTCATGACAATCCACTCGAATAACCCTATATGTCCAAGACACCTGAAGGCTGTCTTTGCTACATCCTCCACTACCATAAAAATCTGATTGTACCCTGCATTGCCATCCATAAAGCTAATAACTTTATGCCCAGCAGCAGCATCAACCAACAAGTCAGCAACATGCATTGGATATCCATACATGGGTGTAGCCCTGTTTAGATCTCTAAAGTCTATGCAAACCCTCATCTTTCCGTTTTTCTTGTAAACAGAAACAATATTAGAGATCCACTCTGCGTATCTACATGGCCGAATGAAATTTGCTTCTATTATCTCTCAACCTCTTTTTTCACGTCGGCCAATACTTCATCCTTGTAAATTTTCCGGGGAGGTTGCTTGTAAGGTCTATAACCAAGCTTGATTGGCAACCGATGCTCAACAATGGAACGATCCAAACCAGGCATCTCCGAATAATCCCAAGTGAAGCAATCTTTATATTCTTTTAATAGCTTAATCAACTCTTCTCTAAAATCCGAATCCAAGTTAGTACTGATGAATGTCGGCCTTGGCTTGTCACCATTTCCAATGTCTATTTCTTCCAAATTATCGGCCGACATAAATCCACGTCCTACCTTCCCATTAGTTCCATCAATTGGATTCTCCATTAAAAATTACTAAGAGCCGACTGCTTGGATCGGCTGTTGATCACTGCTGACTGGTTCAACAGGACCTTCACCCCAGTCTTTGCCTGAGAAGCAATCTATGCCTTGATACTCCCAGAAGGCTGGTTCCACATTAGCCACGCTTACGGAATCATCTGCTTGGACAACTTCCACGTCGTCATCTACCCACTTAACAAGCTGTTGATGCATAGTAGATGGAATGCAGCAGTTCGCATGGATCCAATCCCTTCCAAGCAGCAAGCTATATGCCCCTTTGCCTTCAATGACAAAGAAGGTTGTAAGCAGAGTCTTAGATCTGATCATAAAATCTACATGTACACAACTTTTGGTGTCTGAAGGATTTCCAGCAAAATCATTTAGAACTATGCTCGTTGGCGTCAAATCTCCAAGGCCCATGCCAAGCTTTCTAAATGTAGTATATGGCATCACATTGACAACACCTCCACCATCAACAAACATCTTAGTCAATGGCTTCCGTTAACGTACCCTCTTAAGTACAATGGTCTCATGTGCCGATTCTTGGCTGGCTTATCAAAAGTAGCTTGCTTGGCCAACATTAACTGTGCCATTAACCCAAATTGCTCAGCCTCATCCATATTTGGCAATACTTCTTCCTGCACAATTTGATTGGCTGGAGCCATGAATTCATTCCACACAAAACATACCATGCATGTATGGGCCGAACGACCAGATTCATCAGGTTTGTCTTTTGGGTGCCACACTTGTTTCTCCTTAATTCCAGCATACTTCAGTTCCTGTTTCCTCAAGCGTTGTACCCTTCTCTTCTGGCTTCTTCTTAAACTAGGTGGGCACCACTGTCCCTTTTGCCAGACATACCCATGATCTTCTTCTTCTTCATGATCAACCTACCTGTGATCAGCATACCTTTTCCTCGGTTAATCATCAATCTTATTTATTTTTAGGCGCCGACCATCACTAGGATGCACCTTTCCAATTCTTTCATGGTTGGATCGGCGATTGGCGGTGTCTTGCCTATATTCGGTATACCTGTCGCTACATTCGGGACAATTATTCCGTGTGGGAAGCTTTAAACCCTCGTTCCAACAGTGTCTGAAGAAGGCACATCCCCAATGTACACGCTCTTGTTCTCGCATATATTCCTCTTGTTCCTTCCTGTACATCTCTTCTTCATATCTCCGCTTCTCCTCTATGTACTTGTGCTTCTGGTAGCGCTCCTTCTCTTGCTGACACTGCCATTTATTGAGGAGAATACGCGAAGTCACTCTGGGTTTAGAGGATTCGACCACTTCACTTTGACTATTCGGGAAGCGAGGCTCTTTCTTGTGAATCTATTCAAATGTGATTTGTCGAGTGGGATCAACTGAGCCATCCTGCTTTGCCTTTTCCGAAGTCAAAACTTTCACCTTTTCTTTCCTTTTAGACTCAAAAGCATTCACCATGTTAATTGAGAACCCGATCATGTTCTGAGGGAATGGATTACCATCCAATTTCATCTTATTATCAAACTTCAGATGTCCTTCTTGGATAGCTTTCTAAATCCTTACTCTAAAGACCCTGCATTCATTGATGGAATGAGAATTTCTGTCATGAAATCCACAGTACTTCTTATCTTTCACTCCATCAGGTCGAAGCATAGAATGCCCGTCTGGCAACTTGATCTGGCCTTCTTTCACGAGGAAATCGAAGAGCTTATCTGCCTTGGTTACATCAAAATCATAGGTGCCTTTAGTTTGCTTGATCCACCTCTGATTCACTGTCAGTGGCTCTTTGCCCCACACAATCTCTACTGCAGCTATTTCCTGTTCATCATCATATTCATCTCCTTGATCTGCCCTTTCGAGGAATTGATTGTAAATTTCAGCTATATCATTGTGCTTGACAAATCTGGAGTCTTTCTTGAAGCCATATGCTTGATTACTCATCAATGATAGTCGGTGTGACAGCTGGCCAAGGTCGTCGAATTCCATCCCGAATAGCTTCTCCCGAATGGCTGGCAACATTCCTGCTACTACCACACTAGCCAATTGATCATCTGGTATGTTCAGAGAGAAGCACATGCTTTTTGTCTCTCTGAATCTCCTGAGGAACTCCATTGGTGTTTCATTGTTCCTCTGCCTCAAGGTGGTCAGATCAATGGGCATGGAACTTTTGCTCCAAATCTTTCCAAGAGCAGATTGAATGAGCAGGTAAGGAAGTGAACCATGTGAATGTTGGGCCTGTCAAGGACAAAGGGAAGTATCTAATTCTAAAGGCTTCATCATCAGAAGCTTCCCCAAGATGCATTAGGTACCGGGCTATGTGTTCCACAGTACTGGTATCATCTTGCTCTGAAAACTTAGTGAATTCTGTGGGAACTTTCACCCTGTTTGGTAGTGCTACCCTTTGGTACCATTCTGGGAAGGGAGGTGTATACATGTGTCCTTGATTCTTAGGCTTTAGACCGAATTGATTTTGCAGCACATCGGTCATTCTTTGCACCAGGATATCAACATTGGTGTCTTGATTCCCTAGCTTTCCAGCAGGCATCCCTGTAGCATCACCATACCCAGGATTCGGGAAAGCATCGATAGCACTATAGTCCATGAACTCTGAATACCCATTCCCGTAAATATTCCTTTGCAGCCTATTACTTGTTGGGGCTATCCTTGTAACACCCCAGAATAGGACCAACATTCTGGAGCATTACCACACCACAACAAGCTATTACAGGCACACACATACGGAAAGAATCAACAAAGAGATAAATTAATAGAACATGCGGAAGCAAATTAAATAATCTAGATAACCATCTCAAAACAGGTCCAAAGAGATTATAAGCTAAGCAAGGACTTCCCAACTAAACATTTTTATTACAACACATGTGTCCAAAATATATATATATAAAGAAGGTGTGTGCACACGTGCTGCTACTCCCATCCACCATCGCACTCCAAAACTCAAGGACCTGCGGGGAGAAAAAACGTATGAAGTTTATGGAAACCTCAGCAAGCAAACCGCTTCAACCATGTCATTCAAATCACAATACAAATAAGCAACTATTTAAGAGTCACTATAATAAAAGATGCACCACATAACTTCAAGTAGTAAGTTAAAATAAATACTCCACAACAATGCTTTATGATGAATTTCAAATGGTGCAATGCAATGCATGTCTTCACTTCTACCCACACATCCCGAAGGAAGGATATGAGGGCTGCAACCACATTGCTATACCTCAACGCGTGTTGCTGTACCGGTACTTACCGCACCAATCCGGCTACGGTTTCCTTCATATGCATAAAAACATGAGAATGCAAATGCAAGATTGCAATGCATGAACTTCATATGCTTCATAATTCTTAACTTCAATTCAAAGGTAAAGCCACACGTGGATCAAAATACTCCGATATAAAGGTAAAATCAGATTTATCTTGCTGGTGTAAGGTACTGAAATTAAATGGAGGCAATTCAAACAACAAAGTTAAAGCATGTAGACCATCGCTACGTTTACTTGCCTTCACCGAAGATCAAGAACGTGAACTAAGCACGATCCGAAGGCACACCACCTGTCCACAAACATATCTCAGCACCAACACATACACACAAGCATAAAGAATTTAAATCACAGTGCTCCTACGTCCGAACCCGACATTCTCACAAAAAGACACACAAGTCTAGACATGACAGCAGCGATAAGTCTTCTCTTTTTTGTATCTTTTAATTCTGATGGCTAAAATTTCCAATCTTGTGCCAACAGAAAGAAAACTTCAGTAGTCACAACTTTCTAATGATCCACCAAGAGAGAAAAAATCATGAACAAAGTCTAATCTTGAGATGAATCTCAGGCTGAAAATTTGACAATCTCTGCAGAACAGTCCTAGTAAAATGGGCATATCTTGAGCTCCAAAATTCATATGAATATGTACTTAACCAATCTGGAAAGCTTATGAAATTCCCTAAAAATCATTTACTCAACCAAAGATCCAATTCTGTCGTTTTAGTTGCCTAAACTTGAAGTGAACAGATGCTGCCCAGATTTGTGACTCTGAAAAACTGACAGAATGAAACTTCGATATCTCTCAGATCTTAAATCCGATCGTAGTGTTCTTTATGGCTATGGAAACCCCTAAAAACTTCCTACAACTCATATATAGGTTTGTTATTTTTTGAGACCATTAAAAGGGTGTAAAACAGCAATTACTGGAAACTGCGCAGATTGAGTTTGTGCTGAAAACAACGACGAGGGTACCACTTAACCCTAGCCCTTAACGGTAAAGATTGACGCTACAAGCATGTGCTAGAACGTCCAAAAAATTAGAGGAAGAATGAAATACAGTGAGTCATGCCTCACCTAGGGTTTCCCTTCGAAACGGTGAGGGCAAAGATGACGGCGGCGATTCCGACGTCAACTCCCAGTTGTTTTCCTCTCCGTAGCGACAAACGTCACAAAAGCTCCCTCGATTTCATCTCAGCTGCACCACACATGGCGGCACCACCATGAACAGCGAGGAAAAGGCAACCGATTGGGGGAAAATGGAGAGGGGGAAGGAAGGCCAACCAATTTTTATGGAGAGAAGCTGGGACGACGGACGGCGGCGTACCCTAATCTCCCTCTATCCTCTTGTTCCCCTTCTGACTCCCTTTGGATCACGACCAAGGGAGATGGGGGTGCTCGATGTGGAGGCTATGAAGGGGATCTGGTTTGGGAAAAGGAACCGACGAAGTCGGACGGAACGGCCGCGCTACTGTAGACGCGTACTGTAGCAGTTAGGTTAAAACTTGTGCCATGTGTAACTTCTTGATCCGAATCCCGAATTATGCATGTGAGTAGTCAGACGGAAAGGATTCGGCGAGCTCTACGCAACCATGACCTCCGTTCGTCCATCTGAGCGATGTACCAAAAGTCATGTTTTTGGCTGTCCACTTTATGTATTCCATCATACAAAACGTATTTTCCTTTTACGCATTATGGGTGTTACAATTTTGTAAGTAGAGACAGGTTGAACTCCAGTAGTACCGAATGCCATCTCACCATATGTGCGTGGATTAGGTATTGCTTTATGAGGGTTCTGATGGATCAGTTGACTACCCACATGCTGAGTTGGCTGAACACTCATATTTTGCTGAGGCGGCTGAGCACTTGCATCTTGACGACGTGGTTGGCCATTAGCAGCAGAACTTGATTCACCTTGCTCAAAATGTTTGTCCACGCTTGGGCCAAAGACACCAACCATCATCTGTCAGAAGCTATTTAAAAATGCAGTGTTGTGTCTGGCCATTGTTTCTTCTATAGCTTGCCGTATCATAGCAAAAGCTTCTTGTTTCTCTGCAGCAGTAGTGGCATCAGTCTCTCCTAGCATCAGAACTCTTGGCATATCTGTCATGAGGAATGGCACACCACTCCTATTCTTGGAAAAAGACAACAGACACTTCTGCTAGAACTGTTCCACAACCTCTTTCAGTATCAGTTAATGTTCTGAAGACAGTTCATTTAAGATGACATCCAGGACAGCTTGGATTTCAGGCATCTTGATCAACTGGAGTGTCCCACCAGGCGTGCCAAAAAGTGTGTTGACGTAAAATCAGCACCTCACACCAAGCACACAGCAAGCCGGATCAGCTGGCTTCACACACGTGGCCCGGGTGTCGAAATCCGGAAGCGTGCTAGTCAATTTTCCCTGAAATTGACAAAGGATGAAAACGGTTAGATAAAACCTGGAACTTGCCGGGTGGTACCAGACAGTTCCGTATTTACGGCTATAAAGCCAGTTAGAACGACATATAGCTACAAACAAGCTATCTGTCAGCAATTTAAACATCATTCGAGAATTGATAAAGCGTGTGAATAGATCACTGCCGAATGTATGATGTAAGCATGATGAAAAATGGGTCTTTATCTAAACAATCGTTACAACACGTAACCATGACCGATTATCAAGGATAAAGCATGATAAATTAAATAAAAGCGAAGCGTGATCATGAATTTGCAGTAACCAAGCATGCATAGGCCAAAAGCACTAGTCTACCACGTGTCTAGATACTTTCAAACCCGCCAAGCATGACATCAAATAAGTTAATCCACCGCATGATACAACTTGTTTGATGTCACACTACCAACCAAGAATAAATCAATCCACCGCATGATACAACTTAAACATGGAAGGGTAAAAGCATACATTATTTAAAGCAAAATCATGAACATGTTTCACTCGTGAGGGGACTACCGAATACGGCCGTACAGCCAAATCGGGTTCCGTGGAGAAGGAACAAACATTGCCAAGGACGATAAATTTATCAGATTGAATCAAATTCTAGTTCACTGACTAGTTCTAAGACAATCCAAAAACCTGCATCTACCGCATGATACCCGGTTCTGTCAAGATCTATGCAAGATCAACAAGCTTGAACCCGCAACACGTGACAATCTAGATTGATCAAAATTCGGCTATAGAGAACGCATAACCCGCTTGCTATGTCAAACCAAAGACTTGAGCGTGCGACACGTGGATCGCAAACAAGATAGAGCCGAATCTAATCAATCTAAATTGGGCAATAAGAGTGTTACATGAATTAAACACAAAAAGTAAAATTCAAAGCAACACGTGGTAACTTAATGAATCTATTAGATCTTGCCAAATCTAATAGAGCTGATAACTAGCTCCAAGCTAGATCTTAGCCTACCGCATGACTCATGATCCAACAAGGAAACCTTCTTGAAACAAGCTTAAATCCACCGCATTATACTAAGCATGGTGACAAGACTACTTGCATCACGATCTAAATCCACCGCATGATACTAGACATGATACAAGGTTGCCGGTACTTATGGAGGTCGACAGATCGATGGCTCCTCTCGAAGAACTCGACGACATGACTAGAAGGACTCGAAAATTGGCACAGGGCCGATTTGTTGTGAAATTGTTCGATCCCTATTACAAAAACTAAGGGTTTATATTTATACCCTGGTTCTAACATGACTCCTAGACGAGCACGATTACAATTACCTAAAATTAACACCATGGCGTCGTGTCCGTCTCGTATCCATCATCAACTCGTCTCCTTCTTTGTATCCATTCCATGTCATCACGTTCTCCCGAATGCTTCTGCTTTCATCGGTGGAACAACTCTCTTGCCGAATGACGATGTACTCCTGACCGCAGATGCCTCTACCGAATGCTTTGAGGAAAACCTCCTGTCGAATGGTATTCTTCTGCCAAATTCGGCTCACTTGTCAGTCTCTTCCTTGTACCAATTTTTGGTGTTAATAGTCGGGGTTATTGTCGAAGTAGGATTCGTACCCTGCACACACAAATTATATCCCCAAGGAGTGGGATAGGTTCACGTCACCGACTATATGCAGCTTTAAGTGGCCTATCTTCTAAAGGGTAAGAAAATAGACAAGGTAGAAGCTCAGGTTTCCTATGGAGTAGCAGTAAAGCATAAACATAAATCATCTCCATATAGGTCCCAAACCATACTCTCAAACACAGCTCGGAATCACCTGGTACCCCAGGGCCCCGTCTCCACTTCCTATCTCCATCTAGGGTCGATGCGAGAACTTCCTCTCCTCGCACCTCAATGATTGCAATCGAATCGTCGAGGTAGAGGGAGCCACTCTCCTCTAACCGACTGCAACCACGGCTCACCACACTCTCATCTACAGGGGGAGGTACAAATCCTAAAACAGGAGGACAAAGCTATCAAAGCACATGTCCATTACCGAGGACGCGACTATACGTATAGATCTAAACTCTATAGAGCATGTACACCTGTACCCAAACCGGAATGGAACCCGGCGGTTATCAGCCAACCGAGCCCATTCTACCGTGCAAACTCTTGGTAGTTACGGTCCCATCCTGCATCCGACCCTCAAAACGGTCCCCCCTCAGAAGGGACGGCACCGGAACTGTGAAATGCCCCCGTGTGGCCACACGGGAGTTGCTTTGAGAGGGTGGTCTCACCTCCACCTCTCCCCCACTGATACCCCGCTATCCTGCTGACAGGTATGGTTCCACACTTGCCGAGCTCAACTCGGCCCTAACCCCACGCTCGGCGGGGTGGTGTGTACGTAAAGGTCCAGTGAAAAGGTCTGTCCACTCGCTTTCATACCGGGGCGAGCTCATGTCCCCCATCCGCAAGTAAAACACCAACACCTAGGCTCTGTAAACCGTAAAAGTAGGGATACATTGAGGAGTGCACCCCTATCCCTGATCCCAGATCGGTTGTTTCGAGCTCACCATGCCAAAGTACCCAAAAACGCCTTCTCCTGCCGGTTATACCCCACTCACGCCAGGAACCACCATTCCCATCCCAACACATGCATCGCGAAGCTAAGCGCATATACACACTTATAAACATATATAGTAGTAGGGCAATCAAGGACAGGATAATAAAAGAAGGCAATGCAAGGTTCATCAACATGCATTTAAAGTAAAGCGCTAGCATACTAGATAGCAATGCCTAATAGGTATTCAGAATCTGTCAGGCATGAACACCTGTGTGCGAGTAGTTGTCGGTAGCGTAGTCGTCAGTGCAGTCGATCTCCGAGCTCAGCTCCCCGGCTCCAACTACTCCTATTAGCGCGCAAATAAAATAAAGACGGATCCTATTGCAATTAACTCCAAATGAACAACAATTAAGAGCCAAAAGAGAGCGAACACTAGCCTAACACGGAGTTTATGATTTTAGAAGAGCTTTGGAAAATATTTTACATTTTTCGGAGCTGAAAAGGATTTTCTAGGATTTTTCAAAAGTAAAATACATTTTCTGGAATTAAAATACGCATAGACAATACACTTAACTATAAGCTAACTACTGGCTGGATCTAAAAGGCTCTAAGCTATCTACAGGCTGGCTGCAAGCTAGCTCTTCGAGCTCACATGGCTGCCACATAGGTAGCTATAAGCTGACCCATGCAAGTGGCTGCCTACATGACGGATAGGGTGGCGGCCACAAACGATCCTGGCTGGATCTATAGTGGTTCAGTGAGGTGTAGGCAAACGAGTGGCTTGTGAGCGGTTGGACAGCCACACAAGATCCAAAGGATCCGCTGCGGCTCGATAAGGTGCGGGTAAAGGTGTGGCTGAGGTGTGGTTGGCTCGGTGCACGGGATCCAGCGGGATCCGTTGTGGTTGAGATGGCGTGAGCGCCAGTGTGTGAAGGGAAACCCCAACTGGGTGTTTGTCCACCCCAAAACGTGCTCAACGAAAAGCTCTAATGGAGCAGCGGGTCGGCAAGAGCTCGCCGGCAGCGAGGTGTTCCGGCGGACGGTCAACACGTGCCACGGCAAAGACGAACAGACCCTAGGGCTCGGTTTGGGCAAGGAACAGGAGACAATTTGTTCGGGACTCCGGCCTGGCATCGACGAGATGTGGTCCGGCGCGGCGGAGCAAAGAAGGTTTCAGTGACGAGGCTGAGGTGGCCAGCGCTGGTGGGGTTGTATACGCTCGCGTGCTCGAGAGAGAACGCTCACACGGTTTGGTCCGACGCTCGCGCGCCTAGACGGAAAGGATGCCCTTGACACTGGGGTTCTGGCCGCGACAGGCTAAGCGGCGGTCAGGTCTGCCTCACACGCGGGATCACGTTCACCGGACTGAGGTGATAGCTTGGTCGGGCGCATGCGTGTGCGCGTATCCGTGAGATGAAGGTCCCGAACGAGCACGGCGGTGCGGTGGGAAACGACTTAGTGCGGCTCGAGCTCCGTGGCGTCACGACTGAGGTGTCTGCGACGGCGTGGCAGCTCACTTGCGGGGGCGTGCGTGCGCGTGAACACGTGTGTGCATCATTTTGGACAGGGAGAGCAAGGCTTGACTCCCTCGGGTGCGGGCGTGCGTGAGTAGAACACCGTCAGCGAAAGAGGGCGACTCGGCGCGACCAGGTAAAGCTGATGGTTTCAGCATCATGGCCTGGGGGTACTAGCACCGGTGCACTCGCCTGCGTGCGCGTGACAAAGGCGTGCACCAGCTTGGCATAGTGCTCGTGCGCCCGAGCAGAAGGGATGCCCACGGCGGTGAGAACAAGAAGAATGGCGGCTCGGCACGGCGAATGTCAACAGAGACGACGCACTACGCGGTAGGGATGCCGTCTTGCGAACAGAAGATCACAGTCGGAAACAGGCTTGCCCAGCGATGGTTAGGTCGCGTGCACATGCACGCGTCTGCCGCGAAACAAGGTCCAGGCCAACACGGCAGAAAACAGGGAAAGTGCAACAGCGCGGCGGAGGTGTCCAATGCCGACGAGGGCAAGAAGGGCGGTGAGGTTCAACAAGGGCAATGCGAACGCCACAACATGTAACACCCTAAAATTCCATCACCAAATTAATATAAGCAACAAGGTGTTTTAGTTTTAATTTTCTAAGGATTAATTAAATTATCAAATAAATTTGGCCTTAAAAATATTTAAATATCATTTTAATAATTTAGAAGCAATAAGTGCTTGTGCATCATGATTTGAATGCACGAGTTTTGGCTGTGGTGTGGTTTTAAAAGTCTTAAAATACTTGTGAAAATTCTTAAAAATAATTGTGAAATAGTGTGTGAAAAGTTGTGTAAAAATTTGATTTAGAAAAGGTTTAAAAGTGTGGTTTAAAAGGTTTTGAATAAAAAACCTATCTAACCAACCCCGCCGCGGCCCAGTTCCACTTCCGGCCCACACGGCCCAGTGCCCCGCTCCCCTCCCTCTCCCTCACGCGGTCACCGACAGGTGGGGCCCACCTGTCGACACCTTCTTCAACCTCCAGCGCCGCCCTCCCCTTTCTTCCCGCACCGGCCGCCGGCCATTCCTGCGTCTCCCGCGCCTCCCCCATCAAAACCTCCCCTTCAAGAGCATCTAAAGCTCGGCCTTCATCCCCTCCATCAATCTCCTACAGTTTCTCCTCCATTAAGACCCCTCCCCCTTTGAATGCTTTGAAGACCGGCGCCCCCGGCATTAATGGCCATTGTAGTCCTGGCCGTCGCCCCCTCTCGCCCTCCTCGCACTATAAAGTCGACCCTATAGCCCCTGCAGTTGCCCTTTTGCACGCTCCCGCGCTCCCACATCTCTTCCCACCTCCACAGGCGCCGCCCGATCCCAGAACCCACCGCCGCGCACCGAGCTCCCGCTGGCATTAATGGCGGCCGCCACTAACCTCGCCGCCCACCGCCTCCACGCTGCCTCCCCTTCACCTCTGCCGTCCTATAAAAGGCGGAGCAAGGTCTCCTCTTCACCCCGCGCCACTTCTTCTCCCTGCTCCGCAAGTGCAGCACCGCCGTCGCTGGAGCACCGCCCGCCCGTCGAAGCTCCGCGTCGATCTCCTCTTCTGGCCTTCCTTCCTCCCTTCCAAGGCTTCCGGTGAGTTCCTCGAGTCTTCCTTTTCTTTTTTGTGCTTTTCCCGTGCGAATTGGTGGCCGGGAGGCCGGCCTTGGCTCCTCCGGCGAGCCTTGTCCCGCGCGCGCCGCCGGGCGCCGCCGCGGGCCGGCCGCTCCCCCCGCCGGCCTCGCCACACGCGATCGGGGCCGTCCGTCGGCGCGGACGACCCGCATTAAAAAGAAGGGGCGTACCCCTTCGGCGGTCCACCGTGGACCGGTGGGACGGGTCCACGGGCGCGGTTCATCGGCGGCGTCAGCGCCAGCCAATCGCAGCTCGCCATGTGGCGCCACCGCAGCCTCTCCGCCGGCCGCCCAGGCAATTTTGCAAAAACAACCATACAGATTCCAAAATTACAAATATACCCTTCCACCTATATAAAAGCCTTTCAACTATGTCCTTTCTTTTATGCTTAGGCCCCTGCGGTCCTTGATTTCTCTATTCTAAAGCCCACCCTTGACCTTTTACATGTTAGACCTCCTAGTTTCACATATAATTATGTTTAGGTCCCTGAAATCTTGCAGAAAACCCCCTAAACTTCCAGATATTCACAATTTAGTCCCTGAATCTTGTTTTAGCCATATCTTTTCCGTCCTAGCTCCGTTTTAAGCGTTCTTGGTATCCGCGCGACCGTCTTTTCAAGCCCGTCGGTTTTAGAACCTTGTTTAGTCCATAGATCTAGCGTTTTAGCTCCGTTTCTACCGTTTCAAGTTCCGTTAGGCTTATATCAACTAAAACTACGTGATAGGACCAATGTTGTACATGTTCTTTGTTTTATAATTTATTTAAATATTAAATATGATTAAATCCTATTACACATGCTTTTCTAATTAAAAATCTAATTAGAAGTTTAACACGTGTTTTCATAAGAAAATTAATATGATTAGTATTAAATGAACATTTCTTTTAATTAAAAGTTAATTAGATGTATATCTTGGTTTTTATAATCAAACTTAATTTGATTAATGATTAAGCAATTTGCTTTCTACTAAAATGTAACATAGGCTATATCCCGAGTTTTCTTAATTAAATGTTAATTTGACTAAAATGAATATAAATGTGTTTTTAAATTATAATTTGATTAGAACAACTCGAAATATAAAGATAAACGCCTAGATACTTTTAAATGCTTCTTTTAAAGTTAAATGTTTAATTTGCTTAAATCATACTTGAATATTTATAAGTAAAATTGGAACAGGCTTACATCGTCTTTTAAATATAAATATAACTTGCTTAATTATAAATAGGGTATTTCTTTGAAATAACCTATACACATGATTTTTACTTAATTAAAAGATATCAAACGCATAGCTAGCTCTTGTTTGTGATCATCCAAATCTCCCGCTAGTTCCGAGTGTTCCCTGTGTTTGCTTTCCTAGACCCAAACCTTGTTTTCCCTTAAGCTTTTCATGGTTGGTGTATTTTTTTGATTATTGTATGTATTCTTGTGTGCTCGTAGACATCGTGCCAGTTTCAAGCGAGCAGCCAATTGAAGTAGATCAAGAGCAAGTGTTTGAAGAAGAAGAACCTTAGTGTTTAAGCAAGGAAGGCAAGTGGTCTTCTCCCCCTGCATGATTCTATTTTTATCCTATGTAATTGCATGACAACTAAGTTTATATTTATTATGATATTGCATTAAACTGATGGGAACACCCTATTTAAGGACTTACCTAGACTTTTATCCACAATCCTTGGATCAACCCTGTTTAACAAATGTTTTTGGGTAGAATATGCTAGTTTCTCAACTTGGGTTGGATAAAATGGTTTTTCATGACAAAGGCTTGTATGTTTAATGATGATGCTTTTGGTAATACAAGATCATGTGATTTAATCGGAACATGGAGAACCACCCAAGAAAACATGTGCAACCACAGTGTTACATGGCTCTGACCTTAGCCAATTAATTAGGTGTGCGATTGATCTGATGGCCCTTTCTGAAAGGAGCAGAGGGGGATCCGGGTTGCAGGGGTATAGCCCGGTCCTTTTGGGGTAGCAGCCTTTGCTAAGGTGCTGACCACTAGGGAGGGTTATGGTCCACCCTAATCTGTAACTATGCAGGTCGTTAGTCTTTTGTATACCTTTGTAAAGGCTTCGTAGCGTCCCTATGCAATCACACCTCGGAAGTGTGGTATGATGCCTGATCAGCATCGCATGGTTGGGTTCAAAGTTCTTCGGAACTTTTACGCGAGCTGTGGGTAAAGTGTGCAAACCTCTGCAGAGTGTAAAACTGATCGATCAGCCGTGCTCACAGTCATGAGTGGCTTGGACCCTCACATGATTAATAAAGTTGAAGATGAGAATAAATCGTGGTTTGGTGAAGCTCGATGAGCTTTGGGTTGTTTTGCTTAAAAGTTTCTTAAGTGGGTTGGTATATACTTACATCTAGTAACTAGGCGTTCTTTAAATAAAAGTTTCACCACCATTAAAATGCTAACCGCTGCAAAACCATAGCCTATCCTTGATAGCCTTGCATATTTCCCCCACTTGTTGAGTACCAACCATAAGTGTACTCAGCCTTGCTTACCGCTGTTCAGAAGAGAACAATGGTGAATAGTTCTACTGCGACCTTGAGGAGTTATGAGGCTTGCGTCTCCCCCAGTCAAGTGCCTGTGGAAGCGGAAGATGAAGACTCGACGTGTAGTTATCGTTTTCCGATGTTAAAGACATTTGTGTCTTCCGAATGAGTGTAGTAAGTTGTTAAACCCCTTGTTACGTTTTTACTGTCTATGATATTACACTCATTTCGTCTATCATATGTGTGGAACTAGATTCTGGCACACATATGAGATGCATCTGGTTTCCCTCCGGAAATCGGGTGTGACACAACACATGTCGGGTCGTGATTCGACTTCTCTTGCAAGCGGGGAAGAAGCGTGTGCGGCGGTGAGCATTGGGCCAGCCAAAGGTGGTGTCCATGCCCTCCCGTGTGTGTGTGAGCGCGCGAGCATACCGCTGGCTTGGCCACGGCGGCGAGCTCCACGGTGGCACACCGGGGTGTGTGCCCGATTGGGGCGGTCGGGCCGTTATGCCTCGACACATGCATGACCGAAAGTTCGACCTTTGCCTTGGTTGCACGGCGTGTGCACGAGTGCAGGGCTCTGCATGACGATAAACTAGTCGGTGACACAGTTATGCGCAGACGTCGACGTACGAACTCATGTGTGTGTGGGTGCATGTGCACGGGTACGTGCGTGTGTGCGGGGCGTGCGTGCGTGCACACGCTCGGCCAGGAAGAACAGGGCTTTGGCCCGACGAGTGCAAGGCCTCGACTTGTCCTCGACCAAAGCAAGGACGGTGGGTGACGGAAAGTGGTGCGCGGCGAGGTGGGTGACACGACGGCGAGTACTAGGGGTTTTGCGCCAGCGTGCTCGTTCACTCACGTGTGTTTGTGCGGGTCCTGGGTCGGCCAGGAGTTACTACACAAAAGACAGGGCCTTGGCTCCTTGGGTGCTTGCACGTGCAAGATGCCGGTGACGTGGCCACGGCAGCGACACAAAACCGATGGTGTGCACCAGGCAAGGGAACAAAGAAGGGAGAACGGCGAGGAACGGTGGCTCGACAACAAGTGTCACGACGAAGATGAGGGGACCCTAAGGTTTGGTTTGGGTAAAGAAAGGCGTGGCCTTTGGTCGGTATTCCGGCTCGGCAACGACAAGCTCGGGTGCGACACGGTGCGGCGGAACGCACCAGAGGTCCACGGCGGCGAGAGCAAGGGGAACGACAGCACGGTCGTGACAAGGGTGACAGGATCGCGGCCTATGTGGCTTGGATAGGGCCAAAGCACCATACGACGGCACAGCCTTGCGCACGCGTGCATCCGACCTAACGGTGAAGTTCTCGATCGAGCACGACAGCATAGCGGGAAAGGACCGGAGCGGTGAAGACAGGTCGGCAGCACCGGCATTCCGGGCTCGCTGCAGTGTGTGTGTTGGCCATGAATCTCTGCCCAGAAAAGGCAGAACTTTGGACCCAGGAGAGCACATGTGTGAACAGGTTGTACAGGAGAACTGAGGGATTCAGCCCCTCGGGTGTACGTGCGAGTGCGTGCCGAACGACGGCGGTGCAGCCGTGTGGGTGCTGACGGCGAGCCGGAACTCGGCGTGCGCTCGTCGGAACAAGGTCAACACGATGCAAAGCAAGGAGCGTGTGCGTTGCGGTAGGCAGCAGCACCTGCAAAGTGACTGGCTCGGCTCAATGGCCTGCTCTCAGGCGACGGCGAGTCTGCGCGGTGGCGGGAGCAGGCAGCGGGCAACACGCCAACAGTGAGCTCACAAGGCTCGAACGCGTCCGCGGCTCGAAATCCGGGCGCCACAAGAAGAGAGGGCTTTGGTGCTCACCTCGTGCTCCTGCAGGCGGTGGTGAGGCGGCGGTGAAGAAGATGTAGACAGGGGCGGCGGCGTGCTTGGCGGTTCCGGCGTCGGCTTCTCGGCGACCACAGCTCCCACGAACGGCTCCGGCTTCATGGTCCATGCACGGGCGCTCCCTCGGACGGCCTCGCTTTCAGGACTGCGCGACGGTGTGGTGCCCCTGAGGCGCGGGTTGCGTTGTAGGCCGCACCCCTAGTCTGCTCCCCCACTTCCTGCACCTCCCCTCATTCTTCTCCCCCAACTCCTCCTCTAATGTTTGGTGAAGGCAGTGGACAGGGATTGGGGAAAAATCCCTAATGGGCGGCAGCACAGGTGCTTGGCGGTGGGGCAGCGGCTCCTCCCTTCCTCCTTCCTTTCCTTTCCTCCCCCTTCCTTTGCTTTTTGGTGGAGGCGGCGGATTTGAGGACAATTCCCCTGGGCGGCGGCGCGGTTTAGAGTGCTGCGAGGACGGCTTCTTATAGGGCAACATGGCCTAGGGTTCCAGGGCAGATGGATGGATGGCGGAGGATGATTTTGGGTGGTGTGGCACGCATCTGCAGGTGCCAGCGTGGTACGGCGGCGGCCATGGGGGCCGACGCGGCTTGCGGCGCCTCCCTGCCCCATGGCGTCGTCATGAGAAACGCAGAGAAGCGAAAAGGTAGGAGAAAGGAGGGCTGACTGGCTGACTTGTGGGACCCACCTGGCGGCGTCACAAGGAGATGTGGTTGGTGGGAGGCAGGCCGGCGGGCTGAAAAGCCAGATGGGCAGCGGGCTGTGCAGGCTGGTGAAGAAAGAAGGAGGTTTTCCTATTTTCCTATGGCCTTAACTCCTATTTGAACTATGATTCAAACTTGAATAAAAATTCAAATTCGAACCCCACTCAATTAAGATTCAAAATAAATCCAATAAACTCCAAAGTTCTCAGACTAGCAATTTATATTTCCTAAATTTTATGATTTTGCTCAATTTAAATCGAGGAAATTAGGGAAGGATCAAAGAAGACATCCTTATATTTTAATTATGCACTCAATTTCAAATCGAAATTTTGAAATCCACATTTTTGCATTACAAACATTCTAAAGAAATTCTAGGATGTTACAGAACTCCCCCCTCGCAAGAATCTCGTCCTCGAGATTAAGAGCTGACTCTCGGTTTTTGAAGAGATGAGAACACAGAAGAAACGAGTTGCTCCAGCATCAAAAAGAGTTAGAGCTGAAGCGAGCCAAGTTAAAACTCACCGATCACAGCGGCAGAAGTGTCGGTAGCCTTCCTTCCTTCGGGTGGGTAAGCCTTCCACGGCTCACAGACTGCTGAGGAGCGGACTGAGGATGTCCTCCCCCTGGGGTCGGTGCTTTTGCGGGCGTGGCTGTGGTCTCCTTGTCGGGGCACTGAAAGGACTTGTGCCCAAGCTTGCCACAGGAGAAGCAAGTCGGGGTGAACCCTCCGGTGTTGGGTCTCGGAGCGCTTGGCTGCAGACGGTTGTATCCTCCATTCTGCTGCTGGTAGTTGAAGCTCCCTCCTTCTGAGTAGTGGCTGCTGCCTCCTCCGAAGTTGCTTCCATTCTGGTTATACCCTGGGCGGAAGCTCCCTCTCATCATGCTGCTTCACTCATCTCTCGGCTTCTGGAACGATCGGTCGAAGTGGTCCCGATCTCCCATCCTCGTCCTGTCCTTCATGCGGTCTTCATGACCCCTTCTCTCATCCTCGAGTGCAATGGTGCGGTTCACGGGGTGGCGTAGGGACTTGTGTTTAGTTGGCTTTAGTCCCTGGCGAAGACCATGGTGAAGGCCTCGCAGAAACCAGAACTTCTTCTTCTGGTCGGTGTTGATGTCTTCGGGAGCATAGCGCATCAATTTCATGAAGCGGCGCTCATACTCCTCCACTCTCATCTCACCTTATGTCACGGTGCGGAACTCTTGAGCCTTCTGGACCATCAGCTCACTAGCAGGTACTGCTCGTGGAACGCCTCGCAGAACTCCAGCCAAGTGATAAAAGCTGGGTTCAGGTGGCTAGCGGCGTAGTTCTCCCACCAAGACTTGGCAGAGCCCTCCAGCTGGTGCGCGGTGATGGTGAAGCACTCCTCGTCAGTGTAGACAGTGATGTCGAGCTTGGTCTCGATCACCCTCAGATAGTCGTCGGCATTAAGCGGCTCATCCGAGTAGCTGAAGGTGGAGGCCTTCAAGCGGATGAACCTCTCGATCTTCTTCGTGAGGTCTTCCTCTGGTGGGGCATTGCGGTTCCCACCGTTGCCGCGGTGCTCCATGGCTCCCGCCATCCTCTGTATCAGCTGAGTCTACAGGGCCATCACGTCCACCAAGTTGGGTGGTTGTTGACGGTGAATTTCCGTCAACCTAGAGTACTTGTTATACATTGGTTTCGATTATGATTTGCAACGAACCCGCCACTAGGCATACTAACGATGTAACAAGTTCACACTTGCATGTCGATTTTGGAGTTTGTTGTTTACGCAGGAAATCTACGCTAAAGAGGAGACTTTCGGAATAAGTTCACCAAGCACTTTGGAAGAAGATCATGAAGCCCAACAAGAGTCAAGACACGCAATGAACATGACTCCAAATGACCCGAGGACCGAAGCGTCAATGTGCAAGTCTTCAGGGACTCAACCAGAAAATAGCGAAGCTTGCATAGCAAGGATTCAAGCCTTAACCATGAAGGAAACGACGTCAAAGGCCCACATGCAAGTGCACACAAATAAGGGATCACGCGAGAAGCAACCGGGGAGGAAACCGGGGCCGAACCGGGCCGAAATGGGCCTGGGCCGGCCGGCCTGGTGCGACCGGCCCAGCCCACTCCGGGGTCAGTTCGGTGCCCCCTTTGCCCTAGGTGTTCGTCTATTTATTGCCTCCGCCGCCGTCGGCCGCCACATCGAATAAATCATCCTACTGACGCTATTCACCAGAAAAACGCCGCCGCAAGATGAGGGAGAGAGTTAGATGAGCTCGTCGCAAGGATCAACGCTGGTGGAGAGAAGGAAGCAAGAGGAGGACTCCAAGCTGCTGGCCTAGGGGTGTTCCCAAGCTCCATCGCCGCCATCTTCATCGACGACGTTCTCCGGAGTCTCCATCACCCCTATGTGCTTCAATCCATGTGAGATGATGGGGTAACGTCTCTGTTCATCCCTAGGGTTACATGGATACATGTTATGTGATCGCTACTTGATTCATGGTTTCAATCTATTGCTTTCATGTTGATGATGCTTTGATGATTAAGGTTAGCTACCGTGTTTTTCGGGCGTATGATATCCGCTACTCCCATAGATTCCATCAACATACCGTGTCCATCATAGGTCTAGTCATGATTACCTTCGCGTAGTGACCGTACGAGGGGAGGGAAAGGGCGAAACTGTGGTCACAACCCCCGGTAGATTGGTTTACCACTCTCGTGTAGTAGATGCATATCCATGTTATCCTAGATCCTAGGGAGGGAACGCTTATGTTTCTTAATCACTCTCTTGTGTTCACCCATTACCATCTAGTTTAACCCTAGATTTGTTTGATCAACTTAAGTTAGATTTACTTAGGTTAGATTGTTTTACCTTTAGATTAATACTCTTCCAAAGGTTTTCCATTCAACTAGATTAGTACTTGGTTAAGTGCTAGTAATCCCCTTGCTCCGCGGATTGACAAGAACCTTGGGAATCCCGTGGTGAAAAAGGTGTAGGTCCATACGCTTGCGGATCGTAGGTGGATACGAGTTTTATCCGTCAACAAGCCCCTTTTTCTGGCGCCGTTGTCGGGGAGCAAGCCAGTTTGCTACATTTAATCTAGTATTAATTTGGTTGATTACTAACACCTAACCCTTATTTTCTAGAAAAAATCTTTTTTTTGTTTTCTTTCAACTTTTCTTGTGCCTAGATGGATTTATTCACCTCACCATTGGAAGACGAAGAGATGTCGCTAAGGGAGCTAGCAATGCCGTCAATGGAAGACATTGAGATACAAAAATGAGATTTGATGCTTGCTACAACCTACTACAAAGTAAAGCCTAGTATCATCAAGTTAGTGGTGACAAAACAATTTAGAGGATTGGAGGATGATAACCCATATAGACACATTAAGGAATTCATGATTATATGCAACACGGTGCAACAAAAAGGAGTTCCGGCCGCTTGGTTCAAGTGGAATCTTTTTCCGTTCTCTCTCGAAGATGGAGCGCGAAGATGGTACACACTTGCGTCCGTTGAAGCAAAAGGAAATTGGGATGAGCTAGTGAAGAAGTTTCTTTTGAAGTTCTTTCCCATAAGCAAGGTCCAAGACTTAAGGAGTCAAGTGCTCACTTTCAAGCAAGGAGAGGATGAAGGAATTGATGAAGCATGGGACCGTTTTAATGAACTACTTGAGCGAGGCCCGAACTTGGGATTTTCCGGTGACTTGATGTTGCATACCTTTTATTTTTCACTAACCCCTAACTCGTCTCGTTTTGTAAGCATGTGTGCAGGCAGTGATATAATGGATAAAACAATTAGTGAAGCCACACAAATCTTACAAAGGATAAGAAATGGACAAAGAACGCAACGAGATTGGCAAAGACGTTGTCGAGAGGAGCAAAATGACAAAAGCAAGCCCAAGGTGCTTCCTAAAATTTCTGAAAAAGATGAACCGGAGGTCAAGGAAGATGAATTGACCATACAAGAAATTGAAGATCCACTTCCCAAGGTAAGAGAAGTCATTTTGGATGTTAAAAATGTTGAAACTAACATGATTGTAGGCCGAAGTATGTGGAATGCTAGACCATTGGCGGAGTTCGAGCAATCCGGTTGGGTTCAAGTTGATTTCGCCCCACTAATCAACTACCGAAGGAAGGAGGAACGCCGACACGTTGCCAAACTAGTTGAAGATATATTTGATCAAGAGATGAGTGGAGAGTCGATCCAAAAGATGTTTGAAGAAGAAAGAGAAAAAGGAGATGAAGGATGGATCGACCGGTTTGACAACTCAAAGATTTGCAATAAAGGAAGAGAAGAGTACAACCGTGATGAGCCTAGTGACTTAAAGGATAAATGGGAGGAGATAGGACTCAAGCTAGAAGATGAATGGGAAGGGGTTGACATAGATCAAGTACTCCAAGAAGGCCCCTCCCCACAAGGTTATAGCTTGTGTGCTATTGAAGCCTACACACTAGCAAATCAAGACATGGAAGTACTCAAGGATGACAGAAAGAGTGAATCAACAATGAGCGATCTTGACGACATGTGGTACATGGAAGATAAAGAAAGCAACATACAAGACTTTGAAGACGAAGATTGGGATGACAATGAAGACTTCAAAGAAGAGAAAAATGCAAATGTAGTTGATGGATTACACGTTCCACATGATGAGATGGAGGGGATGCAAAAAGGTAACAAAGAGACACCTTCACTCGTTGAGATTCATTCGCCTTCAACACCGCTAGATGAACCAAATATCACTCTTGTTGAAAAGGCTCTAAGGCCAAGGTACACGCTGAAATCTCAAGATATTATTGGTATTGATGATGATAAATTCAAATACTCATGCTCAACCAATAGAATAAATGATAGTTTAAATTCTATGCCTTGTGACAATAATGATCATGTGAATAGGCTAGATTTTCTTGAGAATGAAAAATAGGAAACATTTATGTTTGAACCAATTAATCTCACACCTAAACAACCTTTGCCTAAGGATGAGCTAAGTGCTATGCATGAAACATATGCTTCTTTTGTTTACACCTTGACTTGTTGCTACAATTTGCATGTGGTGTTAATTATGGACGCGTATGTTTACAATAAGTTTTGTAAATCTCGATCATACTTTGCGCTTGGTCAAGCTAATGACCTTAAATAAGCACATGTCGGGAGAAGGCCCGATTTTCACTAACCATGTAGACAAGGCTTGAATAATGAAAAGAGAAGTAATGCCTACAAGAGTTGCTAGATAAATCATCAACCTCTCCAAATCCTGCAATGGATGCTGCTGTCTTAATCAATTTGAGAGCTTGTTCAGAGGTGTAAAAATGAAGAAAATGAGATATCCAGAAGCTCCATCAAGTTACCATTCCAACGCATCAAGAACCAACAAGTTTGAAGACCCGTGCAAGGAGTTATGGAGAAAACATTGAGCGTTGCGCGTTCTGAAATTTCATGACAGATTTCATCGCCGAAGTAAAACGGACGTAACTCTCTTGTCCGAAGTCTGATTTGGGCAAATGAAGACTCGTTGGAAAGACAATTTTGTGCACTGTGCAATGGAGTAGAGCTTGAGTATACTTTCTGTTCTGGACATTAAAAAAATTCATGGAGTGAAGGCAGCACCGAAGGATGATAAAGAAGGAGATAACGATGAAACAAAAGGATGCTTTGGGCAAGTCTTCTATAAGTGATCAAGCACAACATGGGAAAATTAAAGCTGCATTGGTATCTTTTTTCTTGCATGAAGGGCCATGGCGAAGCGACGAAAAGAAGGTATGTGAGAAAGTCGAGCTTTATGACTTTAAATGAAGCGCTTTTCGGGAGGCAACCCGTTTCTTTATATTTTTACTACTTTCTTAGAGAAAATAAAAGAATGGCACTATCTTATGATGATCAACTTGTGGTTATTAATCTAAGTTCAGTTTTCCTTTTTAGAACCACCATCATGTTCATGATCATATTTATTTGCATGCATTGCATTTTGTTATCAGTGTGATGTTTCTTTGTGTATACATGTTTTGCACATAGTTGGCTTGGTTGTTTTATATACTTAATGATGTATGCTTCTTTTTCATGTTAATACTTCATAAGTCATTATGAGTATTTTCCTTTTGTGATCTTGTGTAAACGTGGTGTTTAAACAAGATTGCGGACCATCATCGTTAAGTTCGATAAACCTAGCTAGCTTTTCATATGTTTTTATGTTGCTTTGGTTAGTTTATAATCTTTGCAATGTGCTTAATTTGTCTTGTGCTATAAGAGTTATTGATTTAGGGATAGACATGATGTTTTAACCCTAGATTTATTAACCTTTGTGGCTATGGAGAAATTTGGCAACCTAGTTGTAAACATGGTGTTTAGAACTAGGTGAAAACATTGTCTTTGTTTATATGCTTTCCTATCATGTGCATACACACCTTGCAACACGTACACTTATTAGGTTTTTATTCCTCATTAGACTAATTATGCCACAAGTTAAGAATCTTATGAGACATTGTTGGATTATTGGCAATTCTATCTACTCCCAACCGTCACCTTGGGGTAGAATGTGCGTTTAAAACGTCTTACAGGCAAGATAAAGACTCTCACTACAAGGAAATTGAAGGATGGCTAAGAAGTGCTTTGTCTTCTTCTTCCATGACTAGCAAAATGCTAAGCATGGGGGAGACCCTAAATCTTCAACACGATAGTGCAACATGATGCTCTAGAAGATAAAATGATCAAGATCATTAACATCTACGGATCAATGTGCAAGAAGCTATCGATCTCATCAAAATTCTGCATGGTCTCGAAGGGAAAACACTGGATATTTTTGGATATTTAGAAGCCCCATGAAGTTACGATTCCCACAAATCAAGAATCAAGACAATCGGAGTTCCTACAAGCGGTTATGCCCGAATCACCGAGTGCAACACGTCCTGAAATCAGTTTTGGACAGCACACAACGCTGAAGTAAAACGGACATAGCTCCCTTGTTTGAACTCCGTTTTCGATGAATGACCACACATTGGAAAGGTAATTTCATAAACTTTTCAATAGAGCTATATTTCGATATATGTTCTGCTCTGGACAGAGGGGGAAATCCATGAAAAAGAGACAGCAAGGAGATGATGAGAACAAGAAAGAGGAGATGGTGATGACAACATTGAAGAGAAGGGCGACCACTGACTCCATTAGGCATACAAGATTAAATTCAGAAGTTTAGGGGCATTGATAAATCAAGACAAAAGCAAAATCCACTTCGATACATGGAGATGTTGGAAGGAGGCAACGAAGAATTACAAAGGATGGTAACCTCTCCATGTACCTTCTCTTTTCCAAACACAAATGCTTGTAAGTATGCCTTTAACCTCAACTAGGTGCAACCTTTTATTTTTCCCTTCAAACAATAACATGGCTACTAGGATGACAACCTAGGTTTCTTTTTACTTTCAATAGATAGGCATGACCATGTGTTCACCTCGATGTTTTATATTGCCTATGCTTACGGAAAGATGATGAAAGTTGCCGATTTGTTTTACCTACATGAAGTTATACATGTCTTGGCTAATTGCTCTCTATAATATGATCTGAAATTAATTTAAATACCAGCTCTTTTATTTGTGGAGGTGAAATGACTATGCTCTAGACCTACATACATATCTTTGCTCTTTGGTTTAAGTTTATAGATAGCCGGATAACTTGTTGTTTTTATGAAAACTTAACTTTTATGCTATCTACATATTTGTGATCCTCTTGCAAAGTTCTACCTACCAAAGCCATATACATATATGTTTTATGATAACAAAACCCGTAGATTGCAAACATATGTTTTGATGAGTTGGATTAGGATTGATTTCTATGGTTCGAGACTAAGAAGCTGGTCATTCCTTTGTGTAACTTTTTCATGCTAGCCTTTTTGTCCATGCATTGTGGGTTTTCACATCGAAAATTTCACAAACTTCGCTGGGCATCCACCCTAAACCAAAAACATCTTTTTGTGATCACCTCCTTGTCCACAACCCAATTTGAGTATAGAGTAAAATTCTCGATGGAGATTCAAATATTCTGCAAGATTATAGAATCTATACTTACTTTAACAGTCATTTCCCCTGTCTTTTATGCTCGAGGACGAGCATCGTTCAAGCATGGGGGCGGAGTCAGTCTCTGACACAAATGCTATGTAAGTATTATGTTGCAAAAAAGTTTTGAGGAGCAAAAGAAAAAAAAGGAAAAAAATGAAAAAAATATGATAAGAAGAAAAGAAAAGTAAGAAAAATAGGAAGAATAAAGTGAAAAAAAGAAAGAGAGAAAAATGAGAAGGAAATAAAATAAAGAAAAAATAAAGATGCTCCTCGGTTCTTTTTGCTTCATAAGTTCTCAAGTGCCTTGATGACACATCCATACTCAAATCTTCCAACCATGTGCAATCCGATAACGAGGACTTCACTCGTGCCTCGGGATCATCCATTTGCCACTTGCACATGTCCACTTATATAAATGTGTGTGTTTCATCCCTCTCTCTTTCCAACATTTATTTTCCATGGCCTTTTTGACGAGTCTCGGTAATTCCTCAATGGATCTCTCTCTTAATTTGACAATATTTCGGATGTATGTTTTGCTAGGATTGTTTTTAACCTTCCAAGCTCCACATAAGCCTTCCACTATCACATATGAGTAGAGTAGGTTGAAAATAATCTAGTATAGGCTTGAGTGACTTGATGAGATGAGTGTTTCCACGAGCTCTTGCAAGAGATTTTCACTTATGTTGGATATGCATCTTTTTGAAAATCTTCCATGTGACAAGGTAATGGTTTGAAGTTCACTTAAGTTTGAGAGCATCGTGTTAAATACGGCTTGTTCTTTATTGTTAGTCTATCTTCCATAATGAAAAAGAAGTCGGTCACAACTTGAACTTTAAAAATAAATTCTTAAGAGAGAGCAATTTGCCTCGTCATGAATGACTAAGTGCAGGGACAACATTGGAAGGCAACACTGATTTCCCTTTTAAGCAAGGATTACTTACTGGAGGACGAGCAAGGTTTAAGCATGGGGGAGATGTTGATGGTGAATTTCCATCAACCTAGAGTACTTGTTATACATTGGTTTCGATTATGATTTGCAACTAACCCGCCACTAGGCATACTAATGATGTAACAAGTTCACACTTGCATGTCGATTTTGGAGTTTGTTGTTTACGCAGGAAATCTACGCTAAAGAGGAGACTTTCGGGATAAGTTCACCAAGCACTTTGGAAGAAGATCATGAAGCCCGACAAGAGTCAAGACACGTGATGAACATGACTCCAAATGACCCTAGGACCGAAGCGTCAACGTGCAAGTCTTCAGGGACTCAACCAGAAAATAGCAAAGCTTGCATAGCAAGGATTCAAGCCTTAACCGTGAAGGAAACGACGTCAAAGGCACACATGCAAGTGCGCACAAATAAGGGATCACGCGAGAAGCAACCGGGGAGGAAACCGGGGCCGAACCGGGCCGAAATGGGCCTGGGCCGGCCGGCCTGGGCTGACCGGCCTAGCCCACTCCGGGGTCGGTTCGGTGCCCCCTTTGCCCTAGATGTTCGTCTATTTATTGCCTCCGCCGCCGTCGGCCGCCACATCGAACAAATCATCCTACCGACGCTATTCACCAGAAAACCGCCGCTGCAAGATGAGGGAGAGAGTTAGATGAGCTCATCGCAAGGATCAACGCCGGCGGAGAGAAGGAAGCAAGAGGAGGACTCCAAGCTGCTGGCCTAGGGGTGTTCCCAAGCTCCATCGCCGCCATCTTCATTGACGACGTTCTCCGGAGTCTCTATCACCCCTATGTGCTTCAATCCGTATAAGATGATGGGGTAATGTCTCCGTTCATCCCTAGGGTTAGATGGATACATGTTATGTGATCGCTACTTGATTCATGGTTTCAATCTATTGCTTTCATGTTGATGATGCTTTGATGATTAAGGTTAGCTACCGTGTTTTTCAGGCATATGATATCCGCTACTCCCATAGATTCCATCAACATACCGTGTCCATCATAGGTCTAGTCACGATTACCTTCGCGTAGTGACAGTACGAGGGGAGGGAAAGGGCGAAACCGTGGTCACAACCCCCGGTAGATTGGTTTACCACTCTCGTGTACTAGATGCATATCCATGTTATCCTAGATCCTAGGGAGGGAACACTTATCTTTCTTAATCACTCTCTTGTGTTCACCCTTTACCATCTAGTTTAACCCTAGATTTGTTTGATCAACTTAACTTAGATTAACTTAGGTTAGATTGTTTTACCTTTAGACTAATACTCTTCCAAAGGTTTTCCATTCAACTAGATTAGTACTTGGTTAAGCGCTAGTAATCCCCTTGCTCCGCGGATTGACAAGAACCTTGGGAATCCCATGGTGAAAAAGGTGTAGGTCTGTACGCTTGCGAATCATAGGTGGATACGAGTTTTATCTGTCAACAGTGGTGGCGGTGCGACTGCACCGGCTTAGGCTTGGTCTTGCTTTGGTTCGGGCTCAGCTTCCTCCTCTTCGGCATCAGCTTCATGGTCACTGGGCGGCGGTGGCGGTGGTGGCACACCAGCACGTCAACTTCGAGACGCTCGAGCTCCTCCACGGATGGGCGAGCGTCCACGGCCACGGGAAGGTGCACGTTCGCGTCCATGAGTGGCGGCACGACCATGACTACAGCCACAGCCCTGTGGGACTTCCTCTGCCGCGACAGATTCTTTAAAGTGTGCCAGCAGGCGACCCGACCTTTGGATTGACATTATTCTAAAAAACATGACCACGGAAGGGAAAACTTTAGACAACGTCACTCACCAACCCATTGCGTCAGACACAAACATGAAAATATTACTAATTATATAACCTATCACTCAACGAGAAGATGCATTAAGACACAATTAACCCCATTAAGATCCAAACACTCAGCAAACATGATAGATACACATATAAGCTTCCTCGAGGCTGACTCAAGCCTCAGAGGTCGCGAGCAAATCAGCGATCTAGTTTATCGTTAAAAGATCTCTAAGAGGTTGTGCCTAATATGGTGTTTCAACACTGCTCCACTTCATCGTGTTCATGACAAGTTCTCGACCAAAGGTCGTGTCCTCGTAAGAAAGGTTGAAGCTCGTAGGTAAGAGAGAAGCTTTTTAAAGGGGGAAAGCTTTTTATAAAATAATTCAAGGAGTTTATATAAAGGAAGGAAACATATAGAATCCTTATTTACTATCGGCCATTCCTAGGGATACGCGCTACGGTCAAGTACAGCTCTGATACCACCTGTAACAACCTCGGATTTTCGATGAGGAAAACCCGAGTCTCTGTACCAATGCGATAGTCCCGGGATCAGTGGCTATCGCGTACAGATCTCACCACAAAAGGTAAATCACAACCATACATCACATCACACAAATATTAGTACATAATTTATTACATGTCCATAATGGAGTACAACATTACAAGCCTCTTGGCTAAATCGGAGTAAAATTATACGCAGCGGTAGCTAACATCTCAGAAGAGTCTCCATCTTTTATTCTTCTCGCCCACAGGCATCCTTGAGCGAAACGACGCATCCCTCAGTCGTGCCATTCATCAGGATTGTTGTCCAAGTCGGATTCGTACCCTGCACACCCAAAGTCTATCCCCAAGGAGTGGGATAGGTTCACGTCACCGACTGTATACAACTTTAAGTGGCCTATCTTCTAAAGGGTAAGAAAAGAGACAAGGTAGAAGCTCGAGTTTCCTATGCAGCAGCAGCAAAGCATAAACATAAATCATTTCCATATAGGTCCCAAACCATACTCTCAAACACAGCTCGGAATCACCTGGTAACCCAAGGCCCCGTCTCCACTTCCTATCTCCATCTAGGGTTGACGCGAGAACTTCCTCTCCTCGCAACTCAATGATTGCAATCGGATTGACGAGGTAGAGGAAGCCACTCTCCTCTAACCGACTGCAACCACGGCTCACCACACTCTCATCTACAGGGGGAGGTAGAAATCCCAAAACATGAGGACGAAGCTATCAAAGGACATGTCTGGTGGAGGCGGCAGATTTGGGGACAATTCCCCTGGGCGGCGGCGCGGTCTAGGGTGCTACGGGGGCGGCTTCTTATAGGGCGGCGCGGCCTAGGGTTCCGGGGCAGATGGATGGATGGCGGAGGACGATTTTGGGTGGCGTGGCGCACATCTGCAGGTGCAAGCGCGGTACGGCGGCGGCCATGGGGGCCGGCGCGGCTTGCGGCGCCTCCCTGCCCCACAGCGTCGTCACAAGAAACGCAGAGAAGGGAAAAGGTAGGAGAAAGGAGGGTTGACTGGCTGACTCGTGGGACCCACACCTGGCGGCGTCACAAGGAGATGTAGTTGGTGGGAGGCAGGCCGGCTGGTTGAAAAGCCATATGGGCCGCGGGCTGTGCTGGTTGGTAAAGAAAGAAGGAGGTTTTCCTATTTTCCTATGGCCTTAACTCCTATTTGAACTATGAGTCAAATTTTAATAAAAATTCAAATTCGAACCCTACTCAATTAAGATCCAAAATAAATCCAATAAACTCCAAAGTTCTCACACTAGCAATTTGTATTTCCTAAATTTTATGATTTTGCTCAATTTAAATCTAGGAAATTAGGGAAGGGTCAAAGAAGACATCCTTATATTTTAACAATGCACTCAATTTCAAATCGAAATTTTGAAATCCACATTTTTGCATTACCAACATTCCAGAGAAATTCCAGGATGTTACAGAACCCTAGTGCATTTTGTTTTGCTATTTTCCTCTTCCTTTTTCCTTTGGAATTTCTAGGACTAGCTTGAGAGCTTCATGGTGAGATCTTGTGAGAGGGTAGGATGATCGGGCGGAAGCTAGACCTTGTATGAACCTTCATGGTATGTATAGATGATTCGGCATGGTTCCTCAAGGCTTGTTTGAGTTCTTCCTAGTTTTCCTTCTTGGTGCTTTTCGGAGCCTTTTCTTGGCGATTTTCTTGAGGTGGCTTTGCGACCTTTCTCTTTGGGATTTGGTGGGGGATGCATACATTAACCCTTCGTGGTTCTTTTTTTCCCTTTGATTCCCCTCCCAAATTCGTGAGTAAAGGGACTCAATTTTGGGGTTTTCGTTTTCCTAGGGTTAGTGGTGTTCTTGGTGGAAATCCTTCGATTCCTCTTGATTCAACGAGTTTTGGTGGACCATAACTTGGCTATGGAGTGCACATGAGGTGTTCCTACTATCCCCAATGTCCTGTTTGAATTCGTGGAACGAATCGGGAGATCGGGAGTTGGATTTGGAGGAGTTGACCTGCGGGCTCTGTTCATCCTGAGCTGCCCAGGTACCACCGGTCTGACAGGTGTGAGCCCTTTGTGGGATTTGTCTCGGGTGAATTGCTTGGCTCGTGTGTCGTTGTGTTGTGTTGTTGCTGGTATGTTCTTGGCTGGTTTGGAGTTGTTTTGGCTAGGCTTTGTGAAGGGTTCTTCTTCCTTGCAGGTTGCATTTAGGGGGTGTTTTTGTTCCAGGGCCTAGAGAAGTCACTGAGGCTCTCTGGAACGTTTGTTGTGCGGCTGCTGTAGCCACCGGCCTAACCGACTCTGTCCACCGGTCTGACCGTTGTCACCGGTCTGACCGATGCAGGCCATCGGTCTGATCGGTGTAGCACAGGCAGCAAGCCGTGCAAGTTTCCGCTGTGTGTGTTCGTGAGTTTTAGTTCGAAAGGCTATGTGTTGGTTCCTAGGCCCAGTAGCACTCCAGTGGCTATGTGGGCTTGGCCAACTTTGGTAGTTGAGTCGGAGATGTGTGTTGGTAGCCATGTTCATCTTGTTGGAGCCTCTATCTCCTTCGAGAAGAATTTTTATCAGCTCCCAAGCTAGTCCTAGAAATTCCAAGGGAAAAGGAAGAGGAAAATAGCAAAATAAAATGAGCTAGGGTTCCAAGAGATGGCTGCCATCCTCTCACCACTTGGGTTATATGGAGGCAACCAAAAGTCTAAAATACCCTTACTACATAACTAGGGATACATGCCCCTCGAGGGTGAATTCATAAATCTTTGTCATCGTTCCATCAGACGGATGCCCAGCGACACTTGCTTAGCCTCGACGCAAGCCTTGTGATCCCGACGCGTGTCCTCCGCTTCGAAGTCTCCGGACTGCGTCGTCACACACCGGTCAGACCGGTGCTCCTCACCGGTCAGACCGGTATCCACTGGTCAGACCGCTCTGATCCTGCTACACCTCCGTCTTCGGTTCTTCGATCTTGGCTTTGTGGATCAAGCAAGGAACCCAGTGGTTTTCTGGTGAACAACTGGAAACCCCGCGAACTCGGTGTAACCTCCACCAATCACCACTCATGACTCAACTCCCACGTAGTCCCGGCTCAACCATGGTTTTGAGGCTCAACCAAGAAACCGTCCATGACTTCATCTTGTTGTTCTTGCCACCATGCGGCCCGCACTTGACCCCGCTGGCCACCGGGTCCCTCGAACCAAGCCTACTTGTCTTCTCCACACTTGGAGGTCTCACCGGCAACGACCTTTCACTCTTGTTCTTCATATGCACCAACACTAGTCAAGTCGAAACCTACACCTGCAATACTTAGCCAAGAATCAGTCCACACAACGTTGTCAATCACTCATCACATCAGGAAGCGACCATCCACCGGTCCTCGCACCACACATGTTCCTCAATCTCCCCCTTGATGAGTGAGTTGACAAAAGACACACGTAGTAACCTGAGAGAAAAAGAAAAAGAAAAGAAATGAATAAAAAGAAACTCCAACGAGCGATCGAAAGCCAAAGAAAGGCAAAGAGAAAGATCACTTGAAAAAGACAAGTCTTGGACCCCTTAGGCAAGGGCAACGGCTCGACACATCCGAGACAAAGCTATGCTTAAGCAAAGAGCACAAACCACCTAACTAAAGCTCGAAAACCACAAAGAGCTCCCCCTGAACCAATGCAACTCCTACTGGACGAAAGCATGCAAACCACTTGACGAAAATAGAGCAGCTGCATCAGCTCAACTCTAACCGACCAGACCGGTCGACACCACCGGTCAGACCGGTGCTCAACATGTGAACAGGACCAGCCCTCTGACCGATTAGACCGGTGACCACGACCGGTCAGACCGGTGACACACAAAGCCCAGAAATGACTCGAAACCACCTGAAAACCTTCTAAATGCATTCAGTAGCCCAAAACATGCTCAAACTTCTCCCCCTTGTTGACAATGCATGAATCAAGCCAAAATTAGGAAAAATTCAACCTAGAGCTTCTCAAATAGACAAAATTTAACATAGGATGCTACACATGTCCAAATGAGCAAGTTAGATACTCTATAGCTTCATAAGGACATCAACTACATGATCACCAAGTTTCACAACCATTGGACGAAGCTAAGATAGAATTGAGCAATTTTGCCAAAAAAATTTACCCTCTCATGAGCAAAGTCCTAAAAATGAGCAAAACATATAAAAATGGCAATGCCACACAAATTTCATGCTAGGACAACCATTCTAGTCATAAGACCATCACAAACACCCACAAGCACCTCATGTCATGTCAAAGCCACCGAGCCATGTGCCTACTTCTATATATGAGACTTCTCATTGGTAGGCATCATGCAACGATGTAGCACCCAAAGCAAATTAAATTTAGCACATATGACATCGGAGCACATTTTCCAAGAAATTTACATTTCATTTTCAAATTCGTATCTGGTACATGAAATGTCTTTGTGACAAAAAATAACTTATGCCCCTCCACAAGATAAACATTTATGATGGCAAATGAGCCTTTGGCCCCATATGATCAAAATAATCTATTCAACCACAATTTAAGCATAGCCAAGCCATTAAAACATGTCAAGATCATATAAAGGCATTTACTCACAAGAGAGCATACATGTAGCATTTTTCAAAAACATAGCCATCAACAATGGATATAAACCAAGATTATTAAGAGCTAAGCCAAACTAATCATAGCTTACCAAACAAGCTCACAAATACATACATATCATCCCGTGGTGAATAGTGTATATAGGATAAGCTTTTCCTAACCAATGCATATGATACAAAATGCATGCAATCTAAAATACAAGGATGCCTATACATCATGTTACAAATGCCATGCCAAATGCAAGAAACGCACAAAGGAAAGCTATACATATGCTACAAAGGACCTCCCACACACCAACTCAAGAAATCAAACAAACACCAAGCTCCCCCGCAAACAAGTGCAAGTTGCTTGATCTGGAGGTTTGGTGAAAATATCGTCTAGTTGGTCATGTGTGGGTACATGGATCAACGCTATCTTCCCTTTCTCTATGTTGTCTCTCAGAAAATGATACCTCACCTATGTTCTTGGTTTTCGAATGAAAAACTGGGTTCTTTGCTACACTTATGACACTTGTGTTGTCACATTGAATTGGAACATAGGTATACTCCTCACCAAAGTCACTCATGGTGTATGTGATCCAAAGGAGCTGAGAGCAACAACTAGCTGCGACAACGTACTCTGCCTCGGTAGTGGATTGAGCAACACTCGACTATTTACGGGAAGACCAAGACACCAAAAAAGATCCCAAGAACTGGCAAGTCCCAGAAGTGGACTCCTATCCAACCGACATTCGGCAAAATCCGCGTCTGAAAACCCATGAAGAGCCAAAGAAGAAGACGCAGAGTACCAAAGGCCGAAGTCGGGAGTGTGACGCAAGTACCTGAATATGCGCTTGACCGCCTGCCGATGCGAAGTCCTTGGAGACGCTTGAAAACAAGCGCACAGACATACCGAGAACTGGATGTCCGGCCTTGTCGCCATCAAGTAGAGTGACCCGATCATGCTCTGGTACTCCTTCTGGTCCACATGTTCACCTTCCTCATCTGCATCAAGAGCTGTAGTCGTACTCATCAGTGCCGCCATGGCCTTGGAGTCCTCCATCTTGAACTTCCTCACATTGTCCTTGGTGTACTTAGCTTGGTGCACAAATGTTCCTTCCTTTGATTGCTTAATTTGTAGCCCGAAGGAGAACTGCAACTCACCCATCATACTCATCTCAAATTCCCTGCTCATGTCCTCTACAAACCTTGCAACAAGATAATTAGACGAGCTACCAAAGACAATATCATTCATGTACACCTACACAATCAGGATATCTCTGCCCTGTCTGAGGAGAAACAAGGTCTGATCGACCTTCCGCATCTCGAACCCTCTCTCAAACAGGAACCCCTCAACCTACCGTACCAAGCTCTAGACACCTGCTTCAACCCATACAACACCTTCCTCAACTTGTACACTCGATGGGGGTACTTCTCACTCTCAAACCCTGATGGCTGCCTCACATACACTTCTTCCTCCAACACACCATTCAAAAAGGCACTCTTCACATCCATCTGGTATAACTTGAACCCTTTAGCCACGGAAAAGGCTAGAAGGATCCTGATCGCCTCCAAACGAGCTACGGGAGCAAAGGTCTCCTCGTAGTCGATCCCCTCTTTCTGACTATACCCCTGAGCAACAAGCCCTGACTTGTTTCTCACCACTTCACCTTTCTCTCCCTCTTTCTTCTTCCACACCCATTTTGTCCCAATCGGCTGACACCCTGGGGGAGGGTCATCCAATTCCCAAACCTGGTTCCTCTCAAAATTCTCCTACTCCTCATGCATCGAATTAACCCAATTATGATCAGATAGCACGTGTCCAATGTCTTTGGGCTCAAAGGTGGCAACAAACGCAGCATGAGCGAAATGAGAATTGTTCCGAACCCTCGACCGTGTAGTATATTCATTCATGTCGCCGATGATCCTTGAAGCTATCTTCCCTTTCTCCATGTTCATGCTCCTCCTCCTCAAAGATCTCCTCGCCAAGTTCATCGTCACTTGCACACTCAAAAACAAGCTAACTATGTGGTTGTGCCTCGTCGAAGGTTACCTCGCAAGTCTCCACAATTTGGTTAGTTTCAAGATTGAGCACACGATATGCTCTAGAGTGAGATGAATAACCAAAGAAAATGCCATTGACCAACCTAGCCTCGAACTTATCCAACTTCTTCCCTTTCTTAAGGATAAAGCATTTGCAACCAAAGACATGGAAGTGACTCACCTTGGGTGTGCGACCATGCATCAACTCATAACAGGTTTTCTTCTTGTAGACTCTGAGGTAGATCCTGTTCGAAACATAGCACGTGGTGTAGACCGCCTCAGCCCATAACCTTCTCAGAGTCCTATGCTCATCAAGCATCGTCCGAGCCATCTCACACGAGGTTCTGTTTTTCCTTTCCACCACGCCATTATGGGGAGGTGTATACGGACTCGAAAACTGGTGTTCAAGACCCAAGTCATGAGAAAAGGTTTCGAAACGAGAGTTTCTAAATTTTGAGCCATTGTCACTGCCAATGTTGCAAATCGCTGGCTATAGAATTTAGCGGAGTCCTTCCGAAAAAGCTATAAGAGCTATAGCGTAGCTATAGCGGAAGCTATAACCATTAGCGGTATGCAAAAAAGTAATAAAATTTAGACCTAAACATTATTAATTTTATAAATTTCAGCTCATATTTCATATGTATTTGTAGGCATTAGTGAAAGCATAAGTAGCGGTGTTTCAGTCTTGATTCAGAAGACAAGTGATAAATCATAACTCAAAGTTCATAAATGTCAAGTATATAAGTTCGTAGTTGAACCATAGCGGCGTTAGCGGTGCTAGGCTATTGAATTTAGCGGAGCTATTTCATGATATAGCGAAGTTAGTGGCATTAGCGGTAAAATATGCAATATCGTAGCAGCACCTTTCTCAAAAAGCTATAGCGGAGCTATATCGAAGCTATAGCGGGCTATTTGCATCAGTGGTCACTGCGGATCGCTCGTATGGCATCCCAGTGCCTCTCGTTCTTCAACCTCAAGACAAGATCTTGAACAAAACCAAACGTCTCCCCTTTCTCCTCAAGGAAGAACGCCCACGCAAACAGAGAGTAGTCGTCCACCACAACCAGGATGTACCACTTCCCACCCATAGATCGCCAACGAGCTAGGCCAACAAGGTCTATATGGAGCAGCTCGCATGGACGTTCCGTCATCACATCGGTGAGTGGTGGATGGGAAGCAACTACCATCTTAACATGCCGACACGGAGCACACACCAACTTTTTCTCAAACCTCAGCCATGGCAATCCTCGGACCAAATTGAGTTTACTCAAGCGAGACAAAAGGTCGAAGCTCAAGTGACCCAAATTCCTATGCCACTTCCACAACTCACTCGAAGAACCAGCCAAGAAACAACGCTCATCGCCTGAAGACTGAGAAAAATCAACTCGAAACACTTGACCCTCAGGAACGACCATACAGACAAGGTCCCCTCGAGAATCCTAAATCCGAGAACCACCAGGCCGAAAAAACATCTTGAAACCCTCATCCAATAGCTAGGACACGGAAAGCAAATTATACCCAAGCGATTGAACAAGAGCAACACACCTGAGAGTGATCTTGTCACTTACCTTAATCTCACCTTCTGACAGCACACACCCTCACCCATTGTCCCCAAAGGTGATGTACCTCATTTTCACCACCGGGACGAGACTTGAGAACCACCCCTTGTCTCCGGTCATATGCCTCGAGCAACCGGAGTCAATCAACCAAATGTTCTTCAAGTCTCCCACCTGAAATTCAAAAGCGAGCACGTGAGTGAACAAACGACTCAGCACTGGGGTTAGTACCAAAAGAGTAAAACTAGTGTCAAGACATTTGCTCCAAAGTGGGGTTAGCGCACTCCAAAGCATATCTCTGATCAAAGCTACCTCCACAAAAACCACCACGGTAACCACTATGAGGGAACCAACCCTCTCTAACTGGAGGAGGACCAAAACACTGAAAAGAAGACCGTGGATCGTTCCTCCTCTCCATTTCAAAGCTACGACTCCTCCCATCCCCATATTGAGCACGAGGGGGAGAAAGCTTAGCAAACTGACCACCTGCAAACTCTCTAGACCAACCACCAGAACCATGACCTCCTGAACCAAACCGAGACTCATCATGGGATGAAACCTAACCCCTTGTCAGCCCAGACCTGCACTAGTCTGACCGGTGTGGCTCGGCCAGCAGCACCTCCTGTAGCATTTCGCTCTCCCCAAGCCACAATGGAACTTTTTGGGAGTAGGCTTAGGCTTGGGATGGGGCTGCTCATTTGGTTTCTCTCCACTCGGCTTCTCAACCGGTTTTTCCTCACTAGGCTTCTCACTCTCTTTCCCAAAGAACACATTCCCCAAAGTGCTCTTGAACTTGATGGGCATTTGGAAATCATCTGTGCGGTGAGGAAATATGGGAGGATCTGGGGTTGTGTCAAGTTTGTTTCTCAGTGGGTTGGGCTTAGGAACATAGGCATTTTTGTGGTAGGTTTTTGGTGGAGATTGGATATCACCAATTTTCTCTCCTCTCTCACCACTAGACTCTCCAACTTTCTCCGAACCAAGCGCTTGCCCATCATAGCGCTTGTATGCCTCAATCATCATCCTAAGCTGCGGTTCATGACCCGACAACCAACCCATCATTTTCCTCAACTCATCGTTCTCATCCTGCAAGCGGTCCACATAATGTGCAAGTTCCAGATTTTTCAAAGCATGTACTTCACATGTAAAGCAAGAAGTGGGAATAGGTTTTTTTAGCTTAGCCTCGAGTGAAATAGTGTAAGCAGGCATCTCATCAATTTTCTTGTGCAAGCCAGGGCAAGAAGTGCAAGCACCTAGCAAAGTAGATCTAGATTTAAGCTCAGCCATTTGAACCCTAAGCACATCTAGTTCCTCACACTTGGAGGCATGCTTTTCCTTGAACATAGAAAGATCAGCTAGAAAGATAGGACAATCAGCATATTCAACTTCATCAGAAACAATAGGTGAAGCTTTAAGCGAATCAATTTCAAGCTTAGCATCTAGGTTCTGTGTTTCTAGCTCAACCACTCTAGTCCTAGCATCTTCAAGCGAGGCCCTAAGCTCTTTCCTCATCTTCTTAGCCTCTCTAAGCATATCATCACGATTATCAAGCAACGAGTCAATCTGTTCATTCTCCTAACGCAAGAAGGGAAGCTCGTCACGTACCTCATCCTCGAAATCAGAGTCCGAGTCGCTCTGGTGACTCTTCTCGCTGCTGGAGCTAAGCGCCATGGTGCAGAAGCCATCTCTAGCGAAGCAGCTCAGCCCACTCCGGTTCTTGGATGACTTCCTGCCTTTGCGTCGATCGCCTTCATCTTCACTGCTACTCGAGCTCGAGGTGGAGTACGCGAAACTGGAGTCGACGTCGCTCGCTCCAACCATCGCTCGGGCCTTGCCTCGGCCATCTTTCTTCCTCGATCGCCGCTCATCCTTGTGCTTGTTCTTGTGCTTGTGCCTGTTGTCATGACTTGATCGGTACTTCCCATTCGTCTTCGACTTGTGCTTGTAGTTGTCCTTGTTCTCGATCTTCTCGGGGCAGTCAGTGACGAAGTATCCTGGCTTGCCGCACTGGAAGTATATCCTCGTGTTCCTCCTCGTGTTCACCCGGTTTTCGTGCATCCTCTCGAAGCGCCTAGTCAGCAGCGCTAGCTCGTCCTCTCCAAGCACGTCGAACTCCTCATCTGGCAAAGACATCAAAGAGGACAAGGAGAACATCCTTGTGGATGGGTTAGTGTTAGTTTTTCCTTTCGAGCCACCGATGAGGGCAAGACTATGAGAGTCAGTCAGGCCCTCAATCTTGGCTGTCATACTCCGATCCACCTCATCCGACTTGAGCTTCGAAAACAGCTCGTTCACTGTTGAGGTGTCATACTTCTCAAACTCTACAATGGCCTCAAACTTTTCGCCCCAAATCGTACGATCCAGCGAGTGCAAGAGCTTGACTGCTCTATCATGACCATCGTACGGGAGCACGCCCACATTGGCCCTCATGTTGTTCACCACAACCGTAAACCGCTGGAACAAGGCACCGATGGACTCACCGGGGAGATGAGTGAAGTTCTCATACTCTCTCTGGTAAGTCGCGTACATCTGAGCCTGGACCTGAGCATTTCCTACATGAGCTTCCTTCAACAGAGTCCAAATTCTACAAGCTAGGTTTTCCATATGCACCCGATCGAATTCGGTTTGACACAGAGAACGAAACAAGTAGTCAATTGCCTTGTTGTTGGCATCGAACATGTCCTTCGATCCTGGAACAAGAAAGTTCATTGGATGGACATAAGCTTTGTCCACCGTGACATCCCAAAGGATCTAACCATTTTCCGCGGAGGAACGTCGCCATCCGCTTACTCCACATCTCGTAGTTTTTGCCATCGAAGTGTGGAGGACCCGAACCCCATTCCTGGTACGCCATCCTTGGATCTTAGACTGGTTAGAGTCAATCAAGACCCGTAACCGGCTCTGATACCACTTGAAGGACCGAAATGGTGAACCAGAGATGGGGGAGTGAATAGTAGCCGATAAAAATTCTTCTCAAAGGAGATAGAGTCTTCAATAAGATGAACACGACTTCCAACAAACATCTCCGACTCAACTACCCAAGTTGGCCAAGAACACGTAACCACTGGAGTGCTACTAGTCCTAGGAACCAACACACAACCTATCGAACCAAAACTCACCAATACACATAGCGGAAACTTGCACGGCTTGCTGCCTGTGCTACACCGGTCAGACCGATGGCCTGTGCCAGTCAGACCGATGGCCTGTGCCAGTCATACTGGTGACACCAGTCAGACTGATGGACAGAGCCGGTTAGGCCGGTGGCGACAGTAGTCGCATAACAAACGTTCCAGAGAGCCTCAGTGACTTCTCTAGGCCCTGGAACAGAAACACCCCAAAACTCATCCTGCACGGAAGAAGAACCCTACACAAAGCCTAGCAAAACAACTCCAAACTAGCCAAGAACTGACCAGAAGCAACACAACCCAAAGACACACGAACCAAGCAATTCACCTATGACAAATCCCACAAAGGGCTCACACCGGTCAGACCGATCAAGAGCACGGTCAGACCGGTGATGCCTGGGCAGCTCGGGATGAACAAAGCCCGCAAGTCAACTCCTCCAAATCCAACTCCCGATCTCCCAATTCGCTCCACGGATTCGCACAAGACTTTGGGGATAGTAGGAAAACCTCATGGGCACTCCATAGCCAAGTTATGGTCCACCAAAACTCGTTGAATCAAGAGGAATCGAAGGATTTCCGTCAAGAACACCACAAACCCTAGGACAACAAAGACCCCCAAAATCGAGCCCCTTTGCTCACTGATTTGGGAGGGGAATCAAAGGGAAATGAACCACAAAGGGCTCAAGCATATATCCCCCCACCAAATCCCCAAGAAAAAGGCCTCGAAATCTCTCCAAGAAAGATGCCAAGAAAAGGCTCTGAAAATCACCAAAAGGGATGTTGACGGATAAAAGACGTATCCCTCTACGATCCGCAAGCGTACGGACCCCACACCTTTCTCACCACGGGATTCCCAAGGTTCTTGTCAATCCGCGGAGCAAGGGGATCACAAGCGTTCGATCAACAACGACACACTAGCTACTAAAACCCTAACTTACTATTAAACTAGAAAACACTAAACTACACTAGAGAGAATAATAAACGATCAAGATAGAAGACACACGCCCACGGGTCTACGATACTAGAGCATGCAATCGCTTAAAGACATGAAAAACCAATCTAATCTATCGGGGTTGTGACCACGGTTTCGCCCTTTTCCTCCTCTCGTACTGTCACTACGCGAAGGTATTCATGACTAGACCTTTGATGGCCACGGCGTATTGAATGGATCCAAGGAAGCATTGAGGCCTTACTCCCTTTACGGCATGGTTGCAAACCTTAAGCATTAAAGTATATTCAACACAAGATGATAGATAGATAATCCGACAAAGTGCGATTCCATCTCACGATCGATTACAACCCATGGACGAATGAGAAGATTACCCCATCAAGGTGCTGATCATGGCACCGTTGATCATGGTTTCCCTTCCGCCGGTGTCTTCCTCCTTCTCCACGAGAGGGTGCTTCCTTCGAGGTGGCTGATCTCCAGCCGGAGATCCTCCTCCTCTCTCTCTAGCTTGTGGATGGCCTTCTGGTGCGAATTCTTCCTCTTCTCTGTGTTGGCGGCGCGTCGGGGGTTTTAGGGTCGAAGATCCTTCGAGGGCAAGGAAGACGGGACCGAACCGGTGCCCGAAGTGGGCTGGGCCGGCCCGCCGGGCCGGCCGGCCCGTGCCCGGTTCGGCCGGCTCGGTCGCCCTTTTTGCTCCGTGGGTCCTCGTGCACTTATCTACTTTGCCCCCTCCACTTGCATGATTTTGACGCTGTTATCCTCACGATCAAGATGGAGGCTCTCTTTGCATGAAGTTTGATCTTTTACGCTTCAATCCCCGGGGGTGTTCCTCATAGCACTTCGGTCCTCGCCACCATTGGAAGTGATTTCAGCAAGCTCATGAACACGAACAAGACTCCATGAATGCTCCTTTGAACTTGTTGCGAATCCGTCCTTTATGTCCATGTTTTCCTACATAAACACAACACTTCCAAATGCATGCACAAAGATGAACTTGTTATATGATTAGTGTGCCTAGTGGCGGGTTAGTTCCATAATCAAATCCAAACCAAAGTGTAATGATCATGCTAGGTGCACCAAAATACACCGTCAACATCTCCCCCACACTTAGCTCTTGCTCATCCTCGAGCAAGTACTCGTAAAAGAATTTCGTCCAAGGTGTGTAATCGTGTACCACTTATCCTTCTTCACAAGTTAGTCAATCCCTTCATCTTTAATACATAAACACAAAGTAATGATAATCAAACATAAACATGGGCGTTTAGAATTTTTACCACGTCAAGATTTACCCCACAACTCAAACTCTTCACTCGAAGCCTTCAATTTCAGCCATACTTACTTCTTTGCTTCCACCGGAGGGTTTTTATGATTTTCAAAACAAAAATTCCTGCAACAAGTATTAGACAAAAATCTTTCTCCAAGCTCTCTCAAGTCACTCATATGAAGTGGCTATCCTAACCAAATTTTATAAAACTCTCACCTCCCATTAATCTCTCATATATCATGTAAAGTGGAGCTATAGGTAGAGCTAGCGCAATCAACACAAGTATTGTCAAACTAAGAACTTCCTCTAATGGTTGTCTACCTTTCAAAGCCAATGATCATGAGAATTAACTATATGTAGGGATATCAAGGATGAGAAGATTTAGAATGGTGGACATGTGCAAGGGCAAAAGAAAATTGTGACTACAAGGCACCAATGATGTCCTCGTTGTCGGATTGCACATGGTTGGAAATAGAGTAAAAGTTTCGTCTCACAATCAACGTGACATCCTTCCTTACACTTTATATTTTTTTCTTTTCTTTCACTTGATCCATCCCTCTCATATCTTCATTGCTAACTCATCTTTCTCTCTTTTTCTTTTCCTTCTTTAATTCACATATGATTTTTCTTTCTTTCTTTCTTTCTTTTCCATACACATACTTTTTCTCTTTATTCTTCTCTCTCTCTTGACAACTTTTCAAAGCTTTCAATTCTCTCTTTCCTCGCATGCATACAATCTGAAATTTTTAAATAAATCAAGCTAGAGACGAGACGAAACTTTGAAAATAGGTTGTGTTCAAGGAATACGATGTACAAAAGAGATGTATAAGGTTGGGTATGGAATCCAGTGATACACATGACTTTCATTGTGAAAGTCATGAACTGAATATATGACGAGGCTAGCAACAAAAGATAAGCACAAGGACATGATCATTGCTTGAAATTAAAACTCACCAAGAGAGAAGGGTCCTAGCCTAACTCATCGTGCTAATCACACTTATGGTGGAGCGAAAAAAATAAACTTGGCTTTGGATAGGAATTTTTTTCTTACTCTCAACTTGGAAAAAGAGGTTTTGCTAACCTTTATTACAAGGGTTTTAAAATAATTTTCAGAACTGAAATCCTCCAATTTTTAGCATCGAACATAGCACAACTAACATGTAAAGCTCAAGATCGAAGTGCGGTATGGGTACTTTAAGTAGTAGCGATTCCACTAAGCACCACGGTAAATGCTTTCAAACCATATACTTGTGTTCATATATCAAGAATCGAAGATTAAACAAACAAGTAAATAAAGATAAACAATACATAAAACACAAAGATATATATAAAGACTCTTTTTATTTGGTTTTCTTGACTCAACACTAATTTAAGACACTTGCAAAAATTTAAAAACAGACTCGAAAACTAAAGACTCATTAAAAACACTAAGACTCTCACACGAAGATTAAACCGAACCTAAACTTGAAGTTCAAAAGCTAAGGCTAGCGAGCTAGCTCTCCCCCACACTTAAAACATACGACGTCCTCGTCGTATCTTACAAAAATCCTAAGGGGAAAACTAGATCTAGTGGTACTTCAAGCAAGCTTTGCACCACTTGCCTCTCATGTTTCCAACCATGCCGAAAAGCTTGCGCACGTTGCGCTTAAGGAACTTGTAGTCATCTTCAACTACGCGCTCCAAGTCCTCCATACGCCGCTTCATCGCTTCCATGGTTTGAAGACATTCGTCGGCCGACGCGTAGAGAGCCGCGATGGATTGACGGCAAACTCGACAAAGACACCGGATGCAATCCGAAGGGGTCGTCGTCGCCATAATCTCCACCGTTGTCACCACCGTCGTCGCCACCTCCATTGTTGTTGCCTTCGCCACCGCCGTTGCCGTCGCCGTTGGGGCCTTCGGGAGTCCTTTCATAAGGATGCTCATCCCAATCATCATCATCTCTACCGGCGGCCGCCCACGAGCTTGGGCTACGATTGTCGGAGTAGTCGCTATCCCCATAATCCTTAGGCTCCGGCGACACCTCCTTGTAATCCTTGCGCTTAATGCCTTGGAGACGTGCCGACCTTCGAACGGGTGTAGGGACCTTCTCTCCTTTGACGGGGTAGCGAGATGCAAGAGCTCCGGTCGGGACACGTCCTCCGCAACGGATACGTGCGGTCCTCTTGACGGGTACCTTGACCTCGCATCGCATCGCCTCCTCCATCGATGGCTTCTTGGCTTCTAGCTTCAACTCTAAGCTTTTTGGAGGCTCAATGGCTGCTACAAGGGTGCAACACATTGCTTGAAAGGTTTGATTCTCGAGCTCCCAATTCGGCCAAATATATAGTCCCGAGAGAAAAGCCCCGGGAACCTTATTTTCCTTTTTTACACTTCCCTTAAAATTTTCCGACCAAACAAGGAAGTCAAAAAGGAGCAATTCGGCGAAATTCGGGGACATCGGGCGTCGGGCCACCCCCGGGCCGATCCGATCGGGCCGGCCGGCCCACCCCCGCCTCGGGGGCCGGCCGGTCCGGTTTTTTGCACACCGCCCTATTTTTTTCTTCCTCGGCCCATGGGAAAAAGTTGGCCCGGTTAATCTTCGCGAAAAACTCCGTGAAAGCTAAAAGAAAAATTATTTACGAAGTTGATGCCTTGTTTTTCGTCCTAGGCGGGACGTTCGGGCTCTTCCTCCATGGTAAAGACGTCAACATGATGAATGGGCACGACATCGGGTTCGTAGTAAACCTTAAGCCGCTGTCCATTCACCACAAATTGATCGCCGTTTATATCCATAATGGTTACCGCTCCGTTGGAGAACACCGAATGCACAACATAAGGTCCGTCCCACTTGCTTTGCAATTTCCCCTTTCCGAAGGTTTTAAACCTCGAATTGTAGAGGAGGACCTTATCTCCTTCTTTGAATTCTTTTTTCTTCAATCTTTTATCATACCACCTTTTGATTCTCTCTTTGTATATGCTTGCGTTTTCATAAGCTTTCAACCTCAACTCCTCTAGCTCGCTTATTTGAATCCTTCGTTTCACCACCGCGGCATCGAGATCAAGGTTCATCTCTTTAATCGCCCAATAGGCTTTATGTTCCAACTCAACCGGAAGGTGGCAGGCTTTTCCATAGACGAATTGATAAGGGGTCATACCTATCGGTGTTTTAAACGCCGTTCGATAAGCCCATAAAGCTCCGTCTAATTTCTTTGACCAATCCTTGCCTCCCTTCTCTATGGTCTTGTTAAGTATGCTTTTTAATTGCCTATTTGACGTTTCCGCTTGTCCGTTGGTTTGTGGGTGATAGGCCGTGGAGACCCTATGCTCAATTCCCAACTTGGACAAGCACTTTTTAAAGTTCTTCCCCGTGAAATGAGTTCCTCCATCACTTATCAAGATTCTCGGTGTACCGAAACGGGGAAAAATCACGTTCTTGATCATAGTGATGGACTCCTCCGTGGAAGCTTAACGACATGGTATAGCTTCTACCCACTTGGATACATAATCAACCATAACAAGTATGTACTCGAATCCAAATGAGTTTTTAAAAGGCCCCATGAAGTCTATGCCCCATACATCGAATATGTCGACTTGCAAGTTGTATTTCAAAGGCATAGAATTTCTTTGAGAGATGTTTCCGGTTCTTTGGCATTCGGGGCATGACGCAACATATCTTTTAGTATCTTCATGCATCTCCGGCCAATAGAATCCGCTCGACCATACTTTGGCTTCGGTTCGAAAATGGCTATAGTGCCCACCGTACTCCGCCGAGTGGCACTTCCTTAGAATCTCAAGCCTCTCTTCCCTTGGCACACATCTTCTCATCACTCCATCATTGCCAAGCTTGAAGAGGTATGGTGCATCCCAAAAATATTTCTTACTTTCAGAAATTATCTTCCTTTGAGTGTTTTTGTCTAGATGATCAAGGGGCATCTTTCGAATTGCTCGAATGATGTCGATCATCCAAGTATCTTTATCAAGCACTCTATAGAGGTGGTCATCTCTCATCTTATCTTCTATGGGCTCTTTATCATCTTGTCCACGATTCATCCTATACAAATGATCGGCCACAACATTCTCCACCCCCTTTTTATCACGAATTTCAACATCAAACTCTTGGAGAAGAAGGATCCAACGAATCAAACGTGGTTTAGCTTCCTTCTCAGCCAAGAGATACTTTATAGCTGCGTGATCGGTGTAAACAATGACTTTCGAGTTCACGATGTAAGATCTGAATTTTTCGAAAGCGAATACTACCGCTAGCAACTCTTTTTCCGTAGTGGCGTAATTTAATTGTGCCCCACTAAGAGTTTTGCTAGCGTAGTAAACGGCGTGAACTCGGCCTTCCTTTCTTTGACCCAAGACCGCGCCTACGGCGTAGTCACTTGCGTCACACATGATCTCGAAAGGTTGGCTCCAATCCGGGGGTTGGATGATGGGAGAACTCACCAACGCATTTTTCAAGGTCCGAATGCCGCTAGACACTTCTCATCAAAGTCGAAAGCCACATCCTTTTGAAAAAGGTGCGTTAAAGGCTTAGTGATCTTCGAGAAGTCCTTTATAAATCTTCTATAGAATCCGGCATGGCCTAGAAAGCTCCTTAAGGACTTAACATCCGTAGGAGGTGGGAGTTGCTCAACCGTCTCTACCTTAGCCTTGTCCACTTCAATTCCTCTCTCGGATATAACATGTACGAGCACTATGCCTTGCTTAACCATGAAGTGGCATTTTTCCCAATTTAAAACCAAATCTACCTCCGCACACCTTGTAAGGACCTTTTCTAAGTTTGCTAAGCAATCCATGAACGTCTTCCGGTAAACGGAAAAATCATCCATAAACACTTCAACAATCTCTTCGATGAATTCCGAAAACACGGCCATCATGCAACGTTGAAAAGAGGCCGGAGCGTTGCATAGGCCGAAGGGCATCCTCCTATATGCAAACGTTCCGTAAGGACACGTAAACGTTGTCTTATGTTGATCTTCCGGTGAATAGGAATTTGCATGAACCCCGAGTATCCATCGAGAAAGCAAAAATAAGCGTGGTTTGCTAACCTCTCGAGCATCTCGTCTATGAACGGTAGGGGGAAGTGATCTTTCTTCGTCGCTTTGTTAAGCTTACGGTAATCAATACACATCCGCCACCCGGTCACGGTTCTTTGCGGTATCAATTCGTTCTTCTCATTCTTCACCACGGTCAAACCTCCTTTCTTCGGTACACAATGTACCGGCTCACCCATTCGCTATGCGGAACCGGGTAGATGATTCCGGCATCAAGTAACTTGATAACCTCTTTCTTTACTACCTCTCGCATGGCATGAGTTAGCCTCCTTTGGTGGTCCACTACAGGCTTACATTGGTCTTCCATTGGTATACGATGAGTGCAAAAGGCTGGGCTAATACCTTTGAGATCATTAATTGAATATCCAATCACCTTCCTATGTTTTTTTAATAAAATCAGCAACGCTTCATTTTCTTCGGGGCTCAACTCGTCGCTCACAATGACTGGATAAGTTTTGTCTGGGCCCAAAAATTCATATTTTAATCCCTTGGGCAAAGGTTTGAGGTCTACTTCGGGCACTTGCGGCTCCTCGGGTTTGATTTCTCCTATGTCTTCGAACTTCTCTTCCTCCACGCTACCGTCATGCGGCTCTAAGCCTTTTGTTGCTTCCTCTAGTTCTTCATCTTGTTGATTACTAATTTGATTTTCCATCGCTCTTTGCAGCGGGTCTCTAAGGGTTTCAATAAAACAAAGACTATCTATCTCTTCTACTTCTTCATCTTCGGGAGGAAAAGGAGTAAGGTGTTTAGAAGCACGAAGAAAGTTATATGTGTACTTTGTTCCATTAAGGTTCATTGTTACTTTGCCTTCTCCGGCATCTAACACGGCATCAACCAACTTAAGAAAAGGCCTACCTAAGATTATATGATCGGAATTACTATGGTAAGCATCAATAACAAAGAAATCGGTTGGTATATAGTTTCTAGAGATTTTTACTTTCATGTTGCAAGCAATACCTAGAGGTTTGATAGTTCTACCATCTCCCATAATTAATTTCGTTGATGTTGGAGCTAAGTCTAGGTCGTGGTATTGAACTTTATCGTAAATTTTAGAAGATAGAACACTTACTTGGGCTCCGATGTCGCATAAGGCTTTGCATTGAACTCCGTTGATCTCGCAACTCAAGTGCGGCGTCATCTTCTCTTCTTCTTCGGATCCGATCGAATAAATTTCAGCAAGGCGAGCGTATGGTGATGCTTCGGGCTTGATCCCCATGATCCTCTTCACCTCGGCAATATGTTCCGGATCCACCACGTCATCTCCAAAGAGCTTTTCAAAAATCTCACCGGTGGTTTCAAGGTCGTATGAATTTTCAGCTTTCTTCTCCGGTGGGAAATCGACTTCCAATGCTCTTGCCATTCCCTTTTGATTAGGGAACGGTCTTCTCTTGTCGAATACTTCTCCGTAATCAATAGGAACCCAATCCATTGGTTCGAACTCCCTTAGTGGCTTCGCGCTTGACATGCTTCTCTTGTTCGTCTCATTTGGTGCGGCGAAGTCGACGTTCGGTGTAGTTTTTGACTTGATGTGTTCTTGTTCAAGCTTTTCCATGATTGGCTCCTCTTTTGTGACTTCCGGGGTTGCCTCTTTAGAAAAATCAGCAAGCTTTTTCTTCCTTGAATTGAATTCCGGCTCTTCCGCAAGTCTTGTTTCCCAATCTCTTCGCATGGCAGCCGCTTTACTAACTTTTTGTAGAAGTTGGGCGGCTTCCGTGAGTGTTTTCTCCATGAGATCCCCACCCGCACACATTTCGACGTGTCGCATGCAACTAGGGGTTAGGGAAAAGAAAAATGTATGCAAGAGTACGTCACCGGTGAAGCCGAGTTTTGGTCCTTGTTCGATTAATTCATTAAACCTATCCCGGGCTTGGTCTATCCCTTCCTCTTCTCCTTGCATGAAAGTGATCACTTGCCTCCTTAGATGTTGAACCTTGCTAATTGGAAAGAACTTCTCGCAAAACTTCTTTGTCAACTTGTTCCAATTGCCTTCAACTTCAAAGGTCGCAACCGAATACCATGTCTTTGCTTTGCCGGCAAGTGAGTAGGGAAAGAGATTCCATTTGAACCATTCATCGGGAACTCCTTCTTGACGCACCGTGTTGCATATTGTCGTGAAATCCCTTATGTGTCTATATGGGTTCTCCGTAATCATCCCTTCAAATGGGTTTTCCGCCACCATCTTGATGATCTTGGATTTAATTTCATACTTGGTCGCTTCGAGCTTCGAATCCGACTCTTGTACCTTTATGTCTTCACATCGAGGGCTAGTGTAATCCCTTAATGATTTCTCCGGTTCTTCCACGGGTTGATTAATGAACTCCATCCAGACAATAAGATAAAAACAAAAACAAAAAAGAAACAAGTGTTTTTCTGATAATATATGTTAGATATAGCAAATAAAAGATAAACTAAAATATAAAACTAAGTTAGATGCAAATCAAACGATGTAAACTGACTTGCTCCCCGGCAACGGCGCCAGAAAAAGGGGCTTGTTGACGGATAAAAGACGTATCCCTCTACGATCCGCAAGCGTACGGACCCCACACCTTTCTCACCACGGGATTCCCAAGGTTCTTGTCAATCCGCGGAGCAAGGGGATCACAAGCGTTCGATCAACAACGACACACTAGCTACTAAAACCCTAACTTACTATTAAACTAGAAAACACTAAACTACACTAGAGAGAATAATAAACGATCAAGATAGAAGACACACGCCCACGGGTCTACGATACTAGAGCATGCAATCGCTTAAAGACATGAAAAACCAATCTAATCTATCGGGGTTGTGACCACGGTTTCGCCCTTTTCCTCCTCTCGTACTGTCACTACGCGAAGGTATTCATGACTAGACCTTTGATGGCCACGGCGTATTGAATGGATCCAAGGAAGCATTGAGGCCTTACTCCCTTTACGGCATGGTTGCAAACCTTAAGCATTAAAGTATATTCAACACAAGATGATAGATAGATAATCCGACAAAGTGCGATTCCATCTCACGATCGATTACAACCCATGGACGAATGAGAAGATTACCCCATCAAGGTGCTGATCATGGCACCGTTGATCATGGTTTCCCTTCCGCCGGTGTCTTCCTCCTTCTCCACGAGAGGGTGCTTCCTTCGAGGTGGCCGATCTCCCGGCCGGAGATCCTCCTCCTCTCTCTCTAGCTTGTGGATGGCCTTCTCGGTGCGAATTCTTCCTCTTCTCTGTGTTGGCGGCGCGTCGGGGGTTTTAGGGTCGAAGATCCTTCGAGGGCAAGGAAGACGGGACCGAACCGGTGCCCGAAGTGGGCTGGGCCGGCCCGCCTGGGCCGGCCGGCCCAGGCCCAGTTTCGGCCCGGTTCGGTCGCCCTTTTTGCTCCGTGGGTCCTCGTGCACTTATCTACTTTGCCCCCTCCACTTGCATGATTTTGACGCTGTTATCCTCACGATCAAGATGGAGGCTCTCTTTGCATGAAGTTTGATCTTTTACGCTTCAATCCCCGGGGGTGTTCCTCATAGCACTTCGGTCCTCGCCACCATTGGAAGTGATTTCAGCAAGCTCATGAACACGAACAAGACACCATGAATGCTCCTTTGAACTTGTTGCGAATCCGTCCTTTATGTCCATGTTTTCCTACATAAACACAACACTTCCAAATGCATGCACAAAGATGAACTTGTTATATGATTAGTGTGCCTAGTGGCGGGTTAGTTCCATAATCAAATCCAAACCAAAGTGTAATGATCATGCTAGGTGCACCAAAATACACCGTCAACAAGGGAAAACCAGGAAGAACTCAAACAAGCCTTGAGGAACCATGCCGAATCATTTATACATACCATGAAGGTTCATACAAGGTCTAGCTTCCGCCCGATCATCCTACTCTCTCACAAGATCTAACCATGAAGCTCTCAAGCTAGTCCTAGAAATTCAAAGGGTAAAGGAAGAGGAAAATAGCAAAATAAAATGAGCTAGGGTTCCAAGTGATGGCTGCCATCCTCTCACCACTTGGCTTATCTGGAGGCACCAAAAGTCTAAAATACCCTTACTAGCTAACTAGGGATACATGCCCCTCGAGGGCGAATTCGGAAATCTTTGTCATCGATCCATTGGATGAATGCCCATCGACCACAAACTTGCTTAGCCTCGACGCAAGCCTTGCAATCCCGACGCATGTCCTCCGCCTCGAAGTCTCTGATCTGCGTCGTCGCACACTGGTCAGACCGGTCCAATGTTGTTGCACCTCCGTCTTTGGTTCTTCGGTCTTGGCTTTGTGGATCAACCAAGGAGCCCAGTGGTTTTCTGGTGAACCACTGGAAAACCCCGCGAACTCGGTGTAGCCTCCGCCAATCGCCACTCATGACTCGGCTCCCACGTAGTCCCGGCTTGACCTTGGTTTTGAGACTCATCAAGAAATCATCCATAACTTCATCTTGTCGTTCTTGCCACCATGCGGCCCGCACTTGACCCCGCTGGCCACCGGGTCCTTCGAACCAAGCCTATTTGTCTTCACCACACTTAGAGGCCTCACCGGCAACGACCTTTCGCGCTTGTTCTTCACCTGCACCAACACCAGTCAAGTCGCAACCTGCACCTGCAATACTTAGCCAAGAATCAGTCCACAAAACATTGTCAATCACTCATCACATCAGGAAGCGATCATCCACTGGTCCTCGAACCACACATGGTCCTCAAAAACAAATAAATAAATAATCAAATATATAAAAATGTTATTAAGCATTGTATAAAGTATTTTCAACCTATGTATGCGCCCTATATGTCCACATTTCTTAGTGTTTTAGTAACCTTATATATTTGTTCATGTAGCTAGGATCACATCTTAGTTTCTTGCTACTACTCCATTATTAGATTGCTAGTGAGCAAGGTTGAACGGGAAGAACTGTTAGGCCCCCTGCTGTATTGGCCAGGCTAGTGCAGAATTCAAATTAACTGAACAAAACTTAAGCTAGTAAGTTATACAAAAACATAACTCTATTAACTTGGACAGTGGACACCCTAAACATTAACAATACTACAGAACTCATCAATATAGTCACGAGCCTTACTTAGAAGTACATGTAGTACTTGCAGGTACATTCCTTTCTTATCCTTCTTACAACAATATATTTACAAATAACTAAAAGCATATCATTGTAATTTCTCACTATTTTTTGGTTCTTCTTGGAACTTCCCTTTAGGTACTTCCCGGTACTTCCACCAATAAAGTTCAGCGGATGGACGACTCTTATTTATTTCAAGCACTCTAAAATTTTCTGCGGACAACTGTACAAAATATTACAATTGGTTTAATTTGACCTAAGTACCTTGTTGAACATTTTCCACTGTTGATTGCAATTTAAGGTCGTATGTGGAAATAAATGGCAGTAACCATTGGTAGAGGACAAAGGTATTTTCACTGTCCATTATATACCAAAATATACTATGAAAATAGCATTAATACAGTTTGTTCTACGCATGAATCGACATTGAAATGATTATTTTGATAGTCGGTCCTAGCTTAGAACTGTCACTACATAGATACCCAACAAAAATCTGCAGTTTACTTTGAAAACTCATAATTTTTCCATACAAACTTGAATTGAGCCAAAGTTTATATGAAAATATAGCCCACGATGAGATCGACAAGTTTTTCAGTAAAAATGTTTTCATTTGAAGTCACTTAAACAAATAAATTTAGAGGCCAAAAAATACCAAACGTGGCTTTGTTGAGTTGATTTTTTCATGTCAACCTCAAAATTATCATTCACAAAAATGGTCATCCCATTTCGCGTTTATATGCAAAATTTATCCCGTTTTACTGGACACATACGCAAGTTACAATTTCTTAGTGATGTTTTTTATTTCACCATGGTAAAAGTTATGTTACTCAAATGTTGATCCATGTGAGCAATAAAGCTTCTAAATGAGTCAATAAAGGATCAAACATAAGGCAAAACTTTCATGTATTTGGGTAATCTACCACATAAAAACAAGGTTTGTGGTCGACAATGAAAGATGAACTACAACCATGGACACCACTATTATACCAGGTGTTGTTTTTAGAGAACCCTTCCTATAGTTTTGGTGTTACTAGGATAGTGCTCAGCTTTGCAGTTTGTGTTGTGTGGTGTAGTTCGCCACGACATGTCACATGTTATCATGTTGTTTTATTTATTTTTCTTTTTTCTATTGGCTATGTGCATCATAGCTATGCAGAGGTCAGGACTTCTCTTAGTTCGATTTTACCACCTCCATGTAATTGTCTAAGATTAATAAAGTTTCCCTTATCAAAAACAAGTACTATACCAAACAAATTCAACAAAGAGAATTGGAAATGAAACTTTATTGTTAAAAATTATTTTATTTAAAGTTGTTTATATATCTGAATTACAATAAAAAAGTTTCAGCCAGGATTGGTTCAATGAAAAAACATCTCCCTTGCACACCCAAATCTGCATCCACCAGAGGGAATTTGCGGCGGCAACCAGGGGCGGAGGGAGGAGGAGGAGGCGGGGCGCCACCGCCGCCGACATATTCTCCTCACCGGTTTGGGAGCTGACGCCGACGTTCGCCAGCAGTGGATGGACCACTCTCGATCCTCACCACCGTTAATGATGACTCCTCGCATGACGAGGGCCTCCTCGGCTCCGCCAAAGGGGAATTGGCAAACATCATCTAAGCATTCAATGAATCAGGAGGGGTGATCCATAATCCTTCTTCGAATGAAAATCAAACAGAATTAGACATCAATCAGAAAGGAAGAGCAGAGATTATCAGAAGGATTGATGCGGAGGAACTCAAGGGGGCACGACTGAGAAATTTGGGGTGGGACCAGGAAGAGGAACACGAGAGATTGGCTTAATCCATCAAGCGAAGTTTGTTCATTTCTTCCGCTGCAGAAAAATCACGAGAAGATGACGGATCATCGAAGGAGGACATGCTCCAATTGGAATTAGCCTGCAAGACATTGGGGGAGACGATGGGGAGAACTCTGAGGGGTGACAGCAGAATCGATGAACATCAACGCAACGAAGGCAAAGCAAAGGGGTGATTCGAGGGGAATGTAGATTCAGCCAATAAACAGATGAGATTGGACAAAAAGGGAGTGAAAATCACAAAGTGGGGGCGGAAAATTTTGGACGAAACATTGGGGATCTGTTCAAACATTCATGGCGGCCCATTCCGTCAGAGAGGTGGGTCTGGGTCGCTAAGCCCATGGTTATGGGGGCCCGAGAATTCCCGACCCGGTTGGAAGAAATAAGAATATTTGGGCATAAAGCCCATCAGGTTTTTAGGGTTTGCAAGACGCTGCCGCTTAGTCGTTCCTTTGCAAGCACATTGAGAGAGGGAGGGATGTCGAGGGAATATAGCAGCAGAGGCGGAGGGGGATTCAAGCGGTTGTACACCGATGAGCGGTCATCTGGCCATCCCTTCGATGAGCTGGGGCGTCAGCGACAGGGGGAGGAGATCCATCGCGAGCAACAACTCAGAGACCGGATGTTTAGGGAGAGGCCAGGGGTTTCCAAGAGGAGACCGTGGCCTGCGGGAGGAGACGACGTACCAAGAAATGAGGAGCACCGAGTTTAGAGGGACACACTCCGCCAGGCCGCAGTTTGAACCACAACGCAACTGGGGAGAACCCGCTCAAGGTAAATTTCAGTACCATTCTCAAGAAAATCAGAAGAGAGGGGAAGGTAGGGCTGCGACCAACCGAGGGAGGGACATTGCGAGAGGGGATGGGAGCAAAGCCGAGACAGGGAAATCACAAGAGTAGGATGTGTGCTTCTGGAGCCGAGAGGAGGGACACAACCAAGCGACATGCATAAATCCCCCTTTCTATTTCAGATGTAAAGAATCTGGACACTTAACAGTGAAATGCCCGAGCAATACAAAAATTTGCAAGAAGATGTATGGATTTGGGTTTCTAGATCAAGGGTATCACTGTCTCAATATCCCTAGACCTGTTAAGACTCAGAAGAACATGGAGAATATGGGGCTGATTAGGGTCAAGAGTGGAGATGACAGTGTGGCGAGAATGGAAATGGAATTGAAGCATCTGATAGATGAAAAATGGCAGTGGCAGGTGAAAAAAGTGGCTACCAAGGAATATGTGGCGACCTTCCCCAACAAACAAATCCTGGACACGTTTTCAAGATCAAATGGCTTTGACATGGCTCTGTACAAGATGTTTGTTACTATCACACCAACAAGGATGGACCCTGCTGTGCCGTCGGTGCTTCAGGAGGGCAGGGTACAGATACATGAGCTGCCAGACTTTGCCAGAAGTGTCGAGGAGGTGACAACAATTGCAGAGCGAGCTGGTGAAGTGATGGTTGCAGATGAGGTTTCGCTAATCAAGGTGGGACCGGTCAGAGTCAAAGTAAGAGCACAGGAGATAGTTAAGATCCATATGGTTATCTGGAGTTCTTTGTGGAGGGCATTGGATATGATGCAAAGTTTGTGCCAGAACTACCCAAGAAAAATATATCTGTCGATCCAGCAACTCAGGCCAAGTCACAGGGGAGGATGGCTACGATGATGACGGGGATGATTATCTTTTTGACTTTGATGATGACCCTACTACGAAAACACAACAGTCTGAAGGGGGGAAGCAACCTAAAGAAATGTTGACGGTGAAATTCCATCAACCTAGCCATGAGTTTGCCTTCAGTGTTGGCATGAATTTTATATCTTATCCATTGGTACTAAACCCCTTGGTATAACAAGTTCGTTTGTGCATGTCGGTTTTGGAGTTTAGTGTTTATGCAGGATTTTAGTATTGAAAGAAAGACTTTCGGGATAAATTCATTATGCACCTCATGACAAAACCTGGAAGCTCGGTACAAGTCAAGCAATGAAGTAAACATGACTCCAAGAAGCCCACGGACCAAACCCGAAAAGATGGAAAACTCCGAGGACCCAGTCAAAGAACTATCGAATCTTGCTGGACAAGGAGCTTCATCTAATTCGAAGAGAAACTGACGACAAGGGCCCACATGCAGATGGCGGAAGACTCTGGAAGACTCGGGAACCGACACTGGGCAAAGGAGGTCGCGGGCTGGGCCGAAGTGGGCCCAGACCGGCCGGTCCAGCCCGCTTCGAGGTCCCCCCTTTGACGTAGCCGCCATTCAGGCTATTTATAGCCCCGAGGCCAGGCATCACGCATCAATTCATTCGCCATCTGCCGCCGAGGAGTAGAGAAGAGAGGGACACCATCTCGGAGAGGAGAAGGTCGAGCTAGTTGACTAGGATCTTTCTAGCCGGCGTGGGAACCTTGCAAGGAAGACCACGTCGGAGTTTCCGGAACTAGAAGCAAGATCAAGGTAGGATCCCGGTGGTGATCTTGATTCGTGTATCATGTATTATGTTGAATTATCAAGTTGCAATCCGATTTATAGAGATCGAGTGTTTCTCCTACGACTTTGATTTCAATCGGCTTTTCGTATCTTAAGATCTATTCTCGAGATAGATCATCGAGGGTGTTCTTGTAGCCGTGGTGGCTAGAGGTGCATGCTTGACCTTCCGTGAGATTTCAACTTGTCTTTGGATTCACCCTAGACTAACCTGCACGAATAGGGGTGCGTTGTGACAGAACGGTGGCTCCAAAAGGCGGGCGTTTTCGGAGTCGGACGAGAAACCGTGATTTAAAGATGCTTTTTATGATATTGAACTTGTTTACTTCTACTTTGCTCGGAACTTCAACGAAGGCTTGATCCAATCTCTCTAGATTGGTTTATCTATCCCCCTCTATCTCTTGCTACCTCTGGTTTTCACAAGATTAGATTCGTTTTCGTGATGCTCTCTAGATTAGATGCATAAGATTCCCTTTTGAAGATCAAAGTTCTCGACTTTATTAGATTGATACTTGCATCGCACATTTGTTCCACAGATTCGATACCTTGGGTTCACACTTGAGGGAGAAGGGTCCCTTGACTACGACGGAGGATTTGTCCGCTTGCAAGTCCACTTGAACTTTAATACCAATATACACCATCAACAAGACCCTTTTTCTGGCGCCGTTGCCAGGGAACAAGTGATCAAGATTCTATCTTCTATTGCTTTTTGTATAATTTTCAATTTTCTTTTGGTTTTTCTTTTTGCACTACTAACTTTTGATTATCCTCAAAATCAATCTAATCTAGTTTGTCTAACCCTAGTTTTCTTAGATTTTTTTAATTTTTCATTTTGTGTATATTTTGTTTCTCGCTAACCCTAACAGGAGATGGACGGCTACCTCTCCAACAAACCCGATAAATTTGTGGATGATCCGGAAAAACTTTATAGGTTAAGGAGACACGAAGCACAAGCTAAAAAGCTGGATTTTGTAGATTCGAAAGCAGAAGATGAAGGATCGTTGGTATCTCTGAAGGAATCACCAGCTCAAAGCCTTAGGGAGAATCAACTTCCACTAATGGGAGGACAACCACAGCCAGAGCGCGAGATCGGGGTGCTATGCACCCCGGACATTGTCGACCTACCAATCTTGAACCTCGCGGAGATCGAAAGGCCGTTCGAGATCAAGACCTCAACAATCCGCATGGTGCAACATTCACCCTTCACCGGTAAAGAAGATCTGAACCTTGACCTCCAAGCATTCATCCAACTTTGTCAAACCTTCAACATGGACAGGGTGACTCAAGATCAAATGAGGGCAAGGCTCTTTCTGTTCTCGCTACTCGGGAAGGCTTTGCAATGGTTCTACTCTCAACCGGCAGAGACGGTGCAAAATTGAGAGACATTGATGAGGGCCTTCATGAAGGAATACTACTCACCGGGTAAAACTCAAAGCTTGTGTAATAAGATTGCTACTTTTGCTCAATATCGTACGGAGACTATATCAGAGGCATTCGAGCGCTTCAATGAGTACACTCGGGCAGTTCCACATCACAAGTTCCTGAAGGACGATCTTGTTCAAAAGTTCTGCCAAGGACTCACCATGGCGTCAAGGAAGATCATCGATGCATGGGCGGGAGGATCTATCATCAAGCTTACGCCGACTCAAGCTTTCACTTCAAGAAGGTCACGGACAATGACACATGGGTGTCATCCGGACGCTTACTTCTGGTTCAACCCATGGGGAACGTCAAAGGAGTCTTGCAAGTGGAGAAGGAAGACATACTCGAAGGCAAGATCGATTCCCTTATGTGGAAGTTGGAGAAGATGGAGATAGAAAAGAAAGAGGCTCAAAACTTAAAGGCTGTCGAAGCAAGATCCACATGTGAAGAGTGCGGAGAATATGGCCATGTCCACAAGGATTGTCCGGAGGAAGCCAAGGTGCTCGATTACATGAGGAAGGGGGATTTGCCGAACTTCCGCTACGGGCAAGGTAGACCTCAATTTAATGCAAGCTCATCCATTCCGAATTTGGTTCCGCTTTGTATACAATTAAAGGACTTCATGGACGAGTAAGCTAAGATCAACAAGGATACTGTCACCAAGTTCAAAGCCATAGAGAAGGTGTTGGAGAACATCAATAGCAAAGTGACGGAGGTCGGAAGCTCCAACCATCAAGTGCTCAACATGATGAAGATGCTCGAGACGCAAATGGGACAACTTGTCGGGCGCCTATCCGCTAATGAAGGGAAGCTTCCGGAACAACCTCAAGGTCCCGAAACGGTGAAGGCCATTCAAACTCGTTCGGGGAAGGAGACCGAAGATCCAGAACGTTCCGCAGGAGCATGGAAGCCTAAACCATCCGCTGAGACGAAGGAATTTGCTAAGGAAGAAGTTACCGAGATCATCACCGAAGAGCCCGAGTTTGAGATGTCAGGAGAAGACACAAAGATACCACAACTCAAGCCACGCTACTTCCGAGGTAAACTTGATAATCATTTTTAGAAGTTTGTTGAGGTTGTGTGTAGGTTAAGCATCAACATGCCATCATTGGATGCCCTTCAAGTTCCTACATATTCTCGATACTTCAAAGATATTCTTGCAAATAAATATGAGATAGCAACACTCGGGTAGATCATGTCAAGATGTCCGAGCAATGTAGTGCCGCTATTGCATTGGACTAGAGAAGCAAAAAGACCCCGGATGCTCGACGATTCCATGTTCCGTTGGTTTGTTCAAGTTTGAGAAGGCATTATGCGACCTTGGAGCAAGTGTGAGTGTCATGCCAAGAGATGTGTTCGAGAAGCTATGCTTACCATTGGAGCCTACGGGCATGTGCTTCGAGTTGGGTGACAACTCCATTCGCTATCCCTTGGGCATCGCTGAAGATGTGCCCGTGACCGTCGGACACCACTTCATCCCCGTGGACTTTGTGGTACTCGAGATGGGAGAATGGGAGAAGCCACCACTCATCCTTGGGAGGCCTTTCCTCAAGACCGTGGGAGCTACCATTGATGTTGGCAAGGGGGAGATCAAGTTCAACATTAACGGCGAGAGGAATTCCTTCAAGTTTCGACCACGGCTCGAGGTATGCAATGTGATTGAAGTTAAATATATTCCGCCTCATCGTCGTGTTGTTAAGAAGAGCCAAGGAAGAAGGAAGAGCTGAAGAAGAAGGAAGTGAAGAAAATCAAAGAAGTTGTTGCATCCGTCAAGATAAAGGAACAAAAGCCGCCTATGAAGACCAAAAAGATGACTAAGCCAGAGAATAAGCTCACACCCAAGATGGTGCGGAAGTGGGTACATAAGATTGCAACACCCGCAAAGAGCGTTGATCTGAAGTAATCAAGTGAAGAAGTCTAGCCATGGACTATAAATGAAGCGCTAGGTGGGAGGCAACCCGTTTCGTTGAGTCGAGAATAAGCTACCGGGAGGACAACCCAATTCAAGATTTTTCGAGTCTTTTCAAGTAAGTTAGTTTTGAAATTTACTATGCAACACATTAGACTTAGAGTGGTTGAACAATATTAGAGACATAATTCTTGGTTGGATATTTTGCTTGGATCATAAACCCTTTACATGAACCATCATATGTGTTATTTGCTTCTTTTCAAGAAACCAAAACCAAATAAGTTCAGAACCTATCTCAACCTTTCATCCTCTTTATGATGTTATGGTTGACTTGTTTTACATGCTAAAAACACACGAGTAGAGCCACATCTTGTACCTAGATATTATTTAAATTTCAGCACGTGTAGGACTCGCGTGAACCTAGAAACTTAACTTTTGGTTGGATTAAAAATCTATATCCTTGGTTTCTTTAAGATTAGAATTTTTCTAAGCCTCACTTAATTTTTATTTCATTCAAAATCTCTCTCATTCAGCTAAAGTTAGAACCTAAATCTATGCCTCAATGATCAAGCCGGGAAAAGTTTGCTCTCAACTAATGAAGGCAAACAATACCGGTGAGACCGACATAAAAGTAGTCAGAAAATATTTTCGACTTACATTTGTTTTTAATGCTTTAAAAACTTCTCTAAATTTATGCTTGAGCTCATTTATGGCTCTGAATTTTCGAAATTAGAGGAGTGCTTAGCATTAAGATATGCTTAGAGGGAGGGAATCTAGTTAAACAAATCATGCATGCACCATGATGCATCACGGGATGCTCTCCCAACAACTTTTATCAAAGCCACATGCAAAGGACAAGCATGGGAGGGCAGCAAGGCCTTGTTTTGCAGAAAAATCATGGAGGCATGTGAAGAAAAGGAGCATGGACATGAGTCAAAGCACAGACATCAAGTGGAAGGACCAATAATGCAAGCAAAGGAGCAGATGAGAGAGTTTGGGCGGTGCAACCTGTGGAGCACGCGGGCACAAAGGTCACAAAGTGAAGATGAGTGTGCTGGAAGAAAATGGAGCCAGGGAGGCACAAGGCCACCCAGGCCGGTCGGCCCATGCCGGTCGGCCTCCCCCTATTTAAGCACCCCCGGTGCTCCTCTTCGGCAGGTAAGCAGCTCATCTAGCTCTCGGTTTGTGTGCTCGAATTTGTAGTCCAAAACCACCTTAGACTTAGCCATCCTTCCCAAGTTTATTTTTCCCAACAAAACACATCCTAAATCCACTCAAAGTCCATACTCCGAAATAATTTTTGTGTGCCTTGTTACCGGTTGAAACCCCAGGATTATATTAGAGATGATAGTGCAGCAATCATGTGGAAGAAAACCACAAGACTTTCACCAAGAAGAAGGGGTCGTCGTCGTCCAAGCCATATTCGACAACGTCTTTGAGGAGGCACTCGGTTTCCAAGTCTCCTCGGAGTATGGAGGAGGACACAGCACCGCCAAGGAGGAACGACACTCTCCTCCTCGGTGGCATGAGGTTCACCAAACCTCAAGGACGTACGGAGGAGCCGCCCGTCCCACCTCGTCGATCAACACGATCATCCGCTCCACCTCCGTACACTTCGTGTTACTCTGCATATGGATTCATCATCATGTCGGAAGAGAAGTAGAAGAAGCTCGCTCGCCTTGAGAAGAGGCTTGTAGTGAATGTCGACTTTGAGGATCAAGCTCTCAACTCATTAGGTTTCGGCACAGACATTTATTAAATGTTGGGGCACCTAGGATGGGTGCAATTCTCCAATGGGGTGTCAGCAAACACCCACAGGGAATTTGCCTTGGAAATTCTTATGACCCTGGCGCCTATCCTTGATGAGGGGGTGTCGAGTCTCTCATTTCGGTTGGAGGGAATTCAACAAGTGGTTCCCTATGAACATATTAGGGAGCTACTTGGTCTTCAAAAGGAAGCTCCGGAAAAAGTAGACATGCCGGAAGGCATGTTGGATGGGTTTTGGAATATGATCTCGGGGGAAGCCCACCAACAAAGAAATTCTATTTGGAACCCCATCATCCAAGTGTTTCACTCATGGATGAGTAAAAGGATTTTTGGGAGAATGAGGGAAACAAAGGTGACTGACACGAAGTTGAATTGGCTTTACTCGGCTTTAATTGCCAGGCAGCCAATAGACCCCTCCTACCTCATGATCAATCGATGGTGTTGTGAAGCAACATAGGGTTCCGGAGATATTGGTTCGGGGTGTTACCTCTCCATGTTGGCCATCTCTTTAAGACCGGGTATTCCAAGAAACCTCGAGCATCTTCTACCCGGGACCTCTCTCGGATTTGAATATATGAAGCAAGGCAAATGTATAAGTGGAGATGAGAGAGGAGGCTTTAAAGTGGTCAAAGTGAACTTACCCCTTCCGGATGCAAGACTAAGACTTCTTATTCGAGGGGAGGAAGATTGGTTAGAGGAAGGACTTCTTGTGCCAACAAGGAAAATAAAAGAGGAAGGATTGTAGAAGAAGAAGGATCCTTCTCGGCACAAGAAGGAGGTGCACAACAAAACTATGTGCCACCGTATGGAGGAATTCCGACGCTGCCAAGTTACTACGGTGGTCCACCAATGCAAGCTTGGGGGAGTGGTGCAGCCATGCCCCCACCAAATTATGTGGTGCCCAACGTAGCCTTTGCGGAGCCTTATGCACAATTTCCTCAACCACAACAAAGTTTGGCCATTATTGGAGGATATGCTACAAGGAACATGCAAAATATTGCAGCCATCCAAGCCAATGCGGCTCAATTAGGTGAAGGCAATGCAAACATTGCATATGAGCTTGGACGCCTTCACCTAGCACCGACGGAACAATTCATAGGAGGAAAAGTTCAAACCTATTATGAGCAAGGGTATAACCATCAAGATTATCAATACCAACCACCGGCGGAAGATTAGAGAGAGGAATAGTTTTAGTTTACTTTTATTTTCCCTTTTTCTTTAATTTTCAGCCCGTGTATGCTTATGTATGTGTAGTATTTTCAGTTTTTATTTAAATTTTCAGCATGTGTGTTAGTTTATTTTCACCACCTGGTTTTTACCTTTGGTAAGGTTACAAAGTTTATGCCATGATGATATATGATTATAATTGCCACTTTGTTTATCTTTATAATATTTTTATGCATGATTAAACTAATTCTTTCTTAAAATGCAAAACCGAAATTATCTAAATGCTAGCTTAATCTTTAACGGAGGTTATGATAAAAATGAAGACCCATAGTGCTCTGTGTGTACTCAAGTTTTAGAGTGATTGAAGATGATTTGTCTTTATCTTAAAAATTATGCTAACCTTGTCATAAATATCACTTGCGTGTTGCTCTACCTATCCAGAGCCATATATCATAAACCTTAGTGTACAAGGTTTATCTTTGAGTGAGTTATTTCAGGCCATGAATTGTCTGGCCCGAGACTAAGAAGCTGGTCATTCCGTTTTTACGTACCTATCTTATTGCTAGCCTTTTATCCGTGCAATGTGTATCCCCACACCGGAGATCTCACAAACCTCGCCGGATATCCACCCTTAAAACCAAATATCATCTTTTGTGATTACCTCCTTGACCACAACCTATCATTGAGTATGGATCATCAATTGAAGGAAGATCGCAAGATGGTGCCAAGATTGAAGATTTCAAGTATCTCTCCAAAGGAAAAATATTTCTAGTACCTATCTTATCTCTATCACCTCTTTGCCCGAGGACGAGCAAACGTCTAAGCATGGGGGAGGAGGTAGGTACAGTGCAATTTTAGAGTTCAAGGGAGAAAATAAAAATAAAAAAGAGAAAGAAAGAGAAAAAGAAAAAAATGAGTATAAAGCCAAAGAAAAAATATAAATAATATATATGAGTATGTATGATATAAATAAAATAAAGTGAACTCCCTGGTTCTCTAAAGTGCATTAGGAATTTCAAGGTTTCGAGTTTAAAAGATCCAAACTCATTTTTCCAACCATGTGCAAGCTGATAACGAGGACTTCATTTGTGCCTCAGGATCACTCTTTGCCATTTGCACATGTCCACCTATCTCAAGTGTGTATATTTTTCTCTCCCCCTCCTTGATATAACATTATTTTCCAATGACTATTTTGACGAGTCTCGGTAAGACCTTGAGAAGCTTGTCTTGTTTTGACAACATCTCATTTATAAAATCTTGGTAGGAATAAACTTTCCCAAAAAGCTCCATATAAAGTGTACCACTTATATGAATGTTATGAGAGGGAAAGGAGTAGAACAAATAGGCTTGAGAGACAAGATGAGATGAGAGTTCATCAGCAAGATGCAAGATGATTTAAATTTGTGAACTTGGCTTAGCTCTTTTTCATCTCTATCTATATTTCAAAATTTCTGAGATCTATTTGAATTTTGGGAGCATGTTAATACTTGTGGGATAAGCTTAATTAATAATCTACCCTCCGTAGGGATGAAGGCTAGTACATTATGAAACTTTAACGAACTAAACTTTTGAGAGCATTATGTTTTCTCGTGTATGATCAAGTGCAAGTTTTAAACAATGAAGGGCAACGATGATATACATCAAAGGCTTACTGGAGGACGAGCAAGGTTTAAGCATGGAGGAGATGTTGACGGTGAAATTCCATCAACCTAGCCATGACTTTGCCTTTGGTGTTGGCATGAATTTTATATCTTATCCATTGGTACTACCCCCCTTGGTATAACAAGTTCATTTGTGCATGTTAGTTTTGGAGTTTAGTGTTTATGTAGAATTTTAGTATTGAAAGCAAGACTTCCAGGATAAGTTCATTAAGCACCTCATGACAAGACCTTGAAGCCTGGTACAAGTCAAGCAATGAAGTAAACATGACTCCAAGAAGCCCAAGGACCAAACCCGAGAAGATGGAAAACTCTAAGGACCCGGTCAGAAAACTGCTGAATCTTGTGAGATAAGAAGCTTCATCTAATCTGAAGAGAAACTGCCAACAGGGCCCACATGCAGATGGGAGAAGACACGAGAACCGACACCAGGCAAAGGAGGCCGTGGGTTGGGCTGAAGTGGGCCTAGGCCAGCCGGCCCAGCCCACTTCGAGGCCCAGTCGGTCCCCCCTTTGACCTAGCTGCCATTCAGGATATTTATAGCCCCGAGGCCAGGCGCCATGCATCAATTCATTCGCCATCCGCCACCGAGGAGCAGAGAAGAGAGGGATGTCGTACGGACCTCCCTAGGCCCACTACCTCGGTGGGTACCAGGACCGACTACTCGGTGGGCCCCTGGGACTACTCGACTTGGGCTGCACGGCACCTGTTGGCGTGAAGCGCAAGGACCTCAGTGGAGAAGTACTCGGATAGGAAGCTATGCATGTCCTGTACCATGTAGAGAACTCCTAGACATACAAGATAAGTACTCTCTCCCAAACCGACTTGTAACCCTGCCTGCCGGGCTATATAAGGTGAGGTAGGGACCTTTACCTCTCTCATGCGCATCATCTTGTAAACACACCCAATCAATCCAGAGCTACATAGCATACAAGACGTAGGGTATTACGCACCTCGCGGCCCGAACCTGTCTAAATTGCGTGCCACGTGTCTCTTCCTTCGAGTTACCGATCTCGGTGAGGCCACATTCATCTACCTCGGGTACTCCCCTTGGTAGGTTGCCGGTCTAAAACACCGACAGCTGGCGCGCTACGTAGGGGTTCTCGCCGAAGATCTCATGGCGAACTCGACAGCTTCAATCTTTATCAAGCTAACTGTTGCCTTCAGCCGCGGTGACACCTTCGTCTCCGGGTCCTGGGTTTGCATCGTTGACGGTGCCGGATCTTTCCAACACCGCCTCACCATGACACCCAACCCGTGGACTGGGCTTGTGACACTTCCCGAGGTGATCATGGGCAATCTCACCGGAAAATTCGGCGAAATTTCACTCTACAACCAACACACTGACTTTGAGTCGGGATCCACCTCCAACTCGAACTCGACGTCCCTGTGGGTCACCGCATGCGAGTCGGCTACTGAGCCATCGTGTGTCGACGCTCCACTCCACAAGCACTTCCCGTTTGGCCTCTGCAGTGCTAGCAGGGCCCATGCGGAAGCTCTCGTTGCGCGCGGGGCCGGCAAGGATATCGTCTCCGACTACACATCGGATTCCAACCCCGGCTCCGGCTACTACTCGGACTCCTCCTACGAGTTCGACTTTGGGTCGGACCCTGACGAGCCCGAGTCCGAGAACTCCACGACTGAGCAACCGCCGTCAGGACCAGCCACCGACCTGGTTATAACATCTACACCTGCTGGCAGATTCGTCTACTGGCCAGACCGCAAGCCTACAGACCTGACAGACAGGAACTCACGCTACGTCACCTACCTCGACTCGCTTCTCTTCCAGGAGGGAACACCCCTAGCTCCAACAGAGGAGCATACTCCAACCGAGGTAGCGACTATCAACTCTAGCCTCGGTACCCCTGATCGCCAGGTCTTCATGGCTACTGGCGAGACACCAGGACCCGACCCGACCGCTACTTCGAAGAGATATCAGCAGACGAGTTGTCTGCCAATGCACCCGCTGATGAAACCAACGACGACAAGAACGCCCGACGTGAGCGCAATAGGAAGCGCAACGAACAGCGTAGACGTCTCCGAGAATCCCTCCCTGTATGGAATCTTGCAGAGGCCCTCAATCAAGTCGCCAACCGGGTGCACACTACCTCCGAACAGTGCCTCATGTCTATCTCTACGATAGCACGTCAGGCTCGAGGGATACGCGCGGGTGAAGTCATCGCCAAGCTCGCGGAAGACGCCTACTTCATGAGAGTCAACAATAGAGTCACTCAAGTGCCTCCCCCCAGAACTCGCGAACACGAGAACCATGAAGCCACAAGTCGCAGTCCAGCCAATGGACGCAACTGTACTCAAGTAGAACTCCCCCAGAACCCCAACCGTACTAGGGCATTAGCTGGAGGACCTTCTCAGGGTGGTAACAGTGCTGGCAGCGCCGGTGGCAGTCGCGGCGCTGATCATGGTGATGCTGGTGGCGGAGGTAGCGGCAGCGGGAGCTCCTCACACGGGGCTGGAAGGAGAGCCAGTGGCGGAGGCGATTTCGGAGGCCGAGGCCACGCAGACAGCCACGTCACCAGCGCCTCACGCAACGACTACGATGCCAGCTGCAGAATTGAAGAAATACGATGCAACAAGTCCTCCACGGTAGGTGACAACGATGTCTTCCCCGCCTTCTCTTCTCGACTTCGCAATCTACTTCTCCCAGAGAAATTCAAACCTCTGGGAATCGCTAAGTACGATGTGAAGCAAGACCCAGTCAAATGGCTCAGATGCTATGCCCTCTCCATCGAAAACGCTAGTGGCAACAATGACACCAAGTGCCTTTACTTTCCCTTCTGCCTGGACCAAACACCACTCACATGGCTCGAGTCGCTCGACAAGTACTCGATCGACAAGTGGGACCAGCTCAAGGATCAGTTCGCCAGCAACTTCGCGGGCGCCATGGGACACTCGGGTACTCGCATGGACCTGGTAATGGTGAAACAAGAACAGGGCGAGACGCTACGCAAGTACATGCGACGCTTCTTCGACAAGTGTGCCACTGTAGTCGATGTCACCGCCAAGGAGGTCATTGACCTTTTCCAAGACGGTCTCTACCATCGTCGCACCTTTGAAGACTTCGGTCGCCTCTGCCCAAGTTCTATCACCAAGCTCAAATACATGATCATCTCATGGGCCGACGAAGAAGACAAGGCTAACGCCAAGTACGACGCCATTCGCGGCAAGAGCAAGCAAGACCCTGGCGGCAGCAACAACAACAACAGGGATCAAGGGGGTCGCAACAACAACAACTACTCGAGTCCTAACCGCAAGCGCAAACCAAACAACACAGTCGCAACTTGTCGGTGTTTTAGACCGGCAACCTACTTAGGGGAGTACCCGAAGTAGATGAATGTGGCCTCGCCGAGATCGGTAACTCGAAGGAAGAGACACGTGGCACACAATTTAGACAGGTTCGGGCCGCGAGGTGTGTAATACCCTACATCCTGTATGCTGCGTAGCTCTGGATTGATTGGGCACGATTACAAGATGGTGCAATAGTGCGATGTGAGTTGTATGAGATGTGATGAGGTGATCCTAGAGATCGGTCCCTGCTTCGCCTTATATAGTCCGGGAGGCAGGGTTACAAGTCGGAGTAGGGAGAGAGTACTAGTCGGGTACGTCTAGGAGTCCTCCATACAATGCGGAACATGCACAGCTCCCTAACCGAGTACTACTTCTTTGTAGTCCTTGTGCTCCACGCCATTAGATGCCATGCAGCGCAAGCCGGGTAGTCCCAGGGGCCCACCGAGTAGTCGGTCCTGGTACCCATCGAGGTAGTGGGCCCAGGGAGGTCCATACGACAAGCCCCGAGTACTTTGTAGTCGAGAAGGATAGCTTCGAGTAGTCTTGATGGCCTTAACGAGTAGTCCCCAAGCGTCCCCGAGTACTACAAGTCAAAAGTCCTCAAGAGTAACCGAAGCATCCCGAGGCTGAAATGTACTCCAGCTGATGTTTGAGCAATCTTGAAGTCTTCTCGAGTAGTCCCAAGCGTCCTCGAGTGCTGCCTTCGAAGGTCTTCAAAAAATGTCCGTCTTGTCTTCAAGCCGGAGCTGATATGGAGGTGCGATTGCAAAATCGCACTCCATATGGAGTAGCCCCCAAGCCTTAGGTTGAGCCGCAGGCTCTGGCTGAGGGTCCATCTGAAGTCTTGGCAAGAAAATCCCGAAAAATCCGGAGAGAAAAAACCGAAGGACACGTGGCACGGAGCCCCCGAGCCTTGAGTCGAGTACTTCCTCTCGAATTGAAGGGTCATCTTGAAGAATGTGTCCTGAGATGCTCCTGAATCTTGTCGCTTCCCAGGTAGTCGAGTAGAAGTAGCCGAGCCCCCGAGGTGAGGCGCGTCGACTAGTAGAATGCGAAGAGTCACACTTAGCCGCTGAGTCAGCCGCACGTGGACTTATCCAGCCGGCCGTTGCGGAGCCGGTTTGACTTATAAATAGAAGCCAATACCCTTAGGATTTTTCACCCATCTGAGCTGTAGTCATTTCGATTCGATCTAAGGTAGATCCACCTCCAGCGCACGCCGCCGCCGTAGTAGATCCAAGTGCGCCGCCACCCAGAGCTTTTAGAGTAGCCCCCGAGTGGATGCCCGGAGGTGAGATGGACGACGACGACATCATCGAGAGGCTGACACGGATCTTCAAGGATATGCCGCCGTACACGGCGTGCCCTGTCCAGGAGTACTCCTTCGCGCGCCCGCCAAAGGAGGTGAGTAGTTGTACTCCTCTAGTCGAGTAGTCCTTGCTTGGAGTAGACGTGTTGATGTCTTGTGTCTTGCAGGATGACTTGAAGATGTTCGTATCCGAGCCGCAGCCGCCCCCTCACGGGATCGAGATCCCGAAGGAAGGGAAAGCCAAAGCCAAAGAGCGGCGAGAAGTCGGCGAAGGCGATGACACCGTCATCGTGGAGGACACCACCGATGACGACGACGACGATGACGACGAGGAGACGTTGCAGGACCGCTTTCAGTTGCGGTCGAGGTTTAGCCGTCCAGGCTTACCTCATGTGCCTCTTGTGCAAGACCCACCGGCTAGCCTGGAGGCTAGCCTGGCTGCGCCGCCACGGAAGCCGCGCAACCCCGCCCGCAAGCTGGTGACGAAGAAGATGAAGGTCACGGAGACCACGCCCCAAGAGGTAAGAAGCCTTGACTAGTGTAGTCGAGTACCCATCGAGCGAGTACACTTGTTGATGAGTAGTCTTCCTTGTATGCAGGAGGTGCCACCAACGGAGCCCATCGAGGAGGGCGACGAAGGCGAATGGGACACGGTGGGAGAGCCGGTCGGGAGTCGTAGTCCAGCCCCCACTGTCGTGGAGCTCATAGCGCAGTTGGAGCGCCAGCCCCCTGCTCCTTAGGGGAGCACAGAGCCTGCGGCTGCTGCCACTGAAGAAGTAGTAGCCGCGGGAGCGCAGGAGAGTGCTGCGCCGGCTACTGCTGCTGGAGGAGGAGCAACAGCCATAGAGGCGCAAGAGGAGGCGCCCACCGAAGCTGGGCTGGTGGATATTGCCAGCATCCTTGGAGCGCCGACCGTGACGATAGTCCGGTCCAGCCTGTAAGTACTGAACTTTCCCGAGTAGTATTTGGTGTAGTTGTCGAGCTTGAATGACAACTAGCTTTGTGTACTTCTGCAGGAAATCAACAGACTTGTCCTGGGAGGGAGATGAGCCCTCCACGACGGTGGCGGAAGAGGAAGTCGTGCCGCCCATCAAGGAGTCAACTCCCGCACCCCAGGTGGAGTCCGAGGCGCCGGCTGCTGAAGTTGCGTTGCCCGAGGCCAGCGTGGTCGAGGGTAAGTGTTCTGTTGTGGATTTGATCTTCCCCATAGAGTAGTCGTAGTTGCTGATGATCTTGACGTCTTCTTGTCAGGCGTCGAGGCCGAAGGGAGTGACATCCCTGCGGCGGTGCCCATGGAGAAGTCGACACCACAAGCGCCAGAGGCTGCTGAGGGAGCCCTCGAGCCGATGCAGGAGGTCACTGAGGAAGCCGCCGCGGCGACCAGAGGAGGGGAGGCCACCGTACCACCAGAGGTTGCTCTGGAGGTGGCTATCTTCTCTACGGAGATCCAGGACGCAGAGCCCATCCGCTCTGCGCCGATGACGGAGGCCGCCGTGAGTAGTCGTGGCGGAGTGGAGCTGCTCGCGGACGATCTGGTGGACCCGGCAATGGTGGCCAGGCACCTGGAGGCAGTCCGCCAGGCCGAGCAGTGGATGAAGGTAAGTAGCCGTAGCTTCTGAGTAGTCAATCCTCTATTGTTGAGTACTCGTTGACGTGTGTTATCTCTGCAGGACGTCGTGGAGAGGTCCCGCGAGAAGTCCAACATGCTGCAGGGCTTTGGTGACGCGGTGCTCCGGGCTAAGGCACTGGAAGATCAGCTTGTGAAGTCGCGGAAGCACGTGGCTGCCATGCAGGCCAAGCTCGACGCCGCTTTCGCCAAGTACCACAATGACATCCAAGAGTTGCAGGCGAAGGGCGATGACTTGGTGCGGAAGAACAAGAGCCTCCGTAACAAGAATAAAGGTACGCCGTTGGACTTGGTCGGGTAGTTGTTGGAGGTCGAGAGGTAGTCTGACCCGCTTCGGCTTGTTGCATTTGCAGAACTTGAGGGCCGAGTGGAGCAGTTGAAGTCCTCAGAGACGAGCATGAAGAATCTCTTTTACCGGGAGCAAGAAGCCCGCCAGGTACTCGAGCTCGACTACAAAAAACTTGCCTTCGAGTGCGAGAAGCACATGGAGCTTCAGATTGCATCTGACCGCGATCTCGTCAACTGCTACAAATCATTGCAGAAGTTGAATGAAGACTGCGAGGCGCTGCGGGCTCAAATGAAGGATCTTGAAGAAGCCGCGCTGCCGATCGCAAAACTCTTGGTTCCTCATCCGGGTGGCCCCAAGATTGCTCCACTCGCGGATCGCCTCAGGGAAGCCCCCAGCAGGCTGGCGGCATATGTGAAGCATATGGCGAGGTCGATCCCGAAGCAGGTTTTGTCATTCATGAAGTCTTACTTCCCGAAAGCCCCGGTGGAGGTAGTCGCTGGCGGTGTAGCCGCCAACTGCACCGATGAGCAGTATGCGGAGCTGCTGGAGCAGATGGCTCCCATCGCGAAGCAAGTAGCTGATAAGCTTAATATCCAGTAGCCCTGTAATAGTTAGCTAGTAGCCAGGGTTGTACAAAAACAATTGTAATGAATTGCTTAAGTATTAATGAAAGAAAATTTCCAGCAATGAGTACTCATAGTCGCGATCTCAGAGTGCGGAGCCCCATCGTGGAGTGGATGCGAGTAGTCGTACTCGGCGGTGAAGACCATGTGTGGTTCGAGGACCGGTGGATGGTCGCTTCCTTGTGTGATGAGTGATTGACAACGTTGTGTGGACTGATTCTTGGCTAAGTATTGCAGGTGCAGGTTGCGGCTTGACTCGTGTTGGTGCAGGTGAAGAACAAGCGCGAAAGGTCGTTGCCGGTGAGGCCTCCAGGTGTGGAGAAGACAAGTAGGCTTCGTTCGAGGGACCCGGTGGCCAGCGGGGTCAAGTGCGGGCCGCATGGTGGCATGAACAAGCAAGATGAAGTCGGGGACGGTTTCTTGGTAGAGCCTCAAAACCAAGGTCGAGCCGGGACTACGTGGGAGCCGAGTCATGAGTGGAGATTGGCGGAGGCTACACCGAGTTCGCGGGGTTTGCGGTGGTTCACCGAGAAAACCACTGGGTTACTCGGTTGAGCCACAAAACCGAGGCCGAAGACTCGACGAGGAGGTGCGGCCTCCCAGGCCGGTTCAACCGCCCAGGAGGGGCGGTCAGACCGCCTAGGGCCGGTCAGATCTCTCGGGCCGGTCTAACCGCCCTGGGGTGGGGGCGGTCCGACCGCCCCCGGCCGCCGCGCCGAGAAGCTTCGAAGCGGAGGACACGCGTCGGGATCGCAAGGCTTGCGTCGAGGCTACGCAGGGTGCGGTCGCCGGGCATCCGTCCGATGGTGAAGACATCAAGAATTCCAAATCCGCCCTTGAGGGGCTTGTATCCCTAGTTAGTAGAGAGGGGCATTTTAGACATTCGGTTGCCGCCTATATAACCCAAGAGGTGAGAGGTTGGCGACCAACTCTTGGAACCCTAGCTCATTTGGTTTTTCCATTTTCGTTCTCTATTTTCCCTAGGTTTTTAGAAGGCTAGTTTGAGAGCTTCATGTGAGATCTAGAGAGAGGGATGGATGTTTGGGTGGCAAACTAGACCTTGTACGAACCATTCATGGCATGTATAGAAGGTTCGGCGTGGTTCTTCATGGTGGTTTTCCCGTCTCTTTGATGTTGATTATCGGAGCTCTTTTTGGCGGTGTTTTGAGAACGAGTTCTTGGGGTTTTTGGTGGGTGTCACGTATGAGGTTCTTATGCCTCTTTGGCTGGTGACTTTGCCCCCAAATCCCCTTTGAATCGGACTCGATTTGGTGGTTTTTCGAGTTGGGCGAGTTCTTGACCTAGAGAAGCGATTTTTTCGATTCCTCTTGATTGTGAGCGTTTCGGGTCGATTCCTTTGAGGTAGAGGTTGCCCGGGAGGTAACCCGGCCTATCCCCGAAGTTTGGCTGCAATCCGTGGAGTGATTCGGGAGATCGGGCGCGAGGAAATTGAGGTTTGACCCGCGGGTTCGTGTTCTGGAAGGGGCGGTCTAACCGCCTACGGGGGGCGGTCTAACCGCCGGGGTGTTTCCGGGTCAAAGTTTTGTTTCGACGGATTTTCCTCTCGTGAGTTTGTTCGCCTTGATCGAGGAGTGTCCGAGTGAAATTTGGAGCCGTTCTCGCGCGGCTTGCTAGGTGTTTTTGGTTGGAGTTCATTGCGGGTACAGGAGGTTAGACCGCCCCGGTAGCCGGTCTAACCACCCCTAGGCCCTTGGGTGAAGTTTTGGTTTTCACCAAGATTTTCCGGTAGCTAGCATGGCCTTGACCAGAGATCTCGTTGGTGAAACCGTGGTGTGTTTTGGTGCTCGGAAGAGGCGTTTCTGAGGATTTCTCGGTTGCCGTGTGGAGGCGGTCTAACCGCCCCCTATACCGGTCTAACCGCCCCCTCCGGTTAGCCGGCTTTCGAGTAGTTTCCGTCGGTCGGTGCTGCGTGTGTGTTGTGGTTGCTGGTAGTGTTTGTTCCTAGGACCAGTAGCACTCCAGTAGCTACGTGGTTTTGGCAAACGGGAGGTAGAAGTGCGGAGCGTGTGATTTCGGGGGTTCGACCGAGCAAGTTCATCTTGTTGGAGTTTTAATCTCCCTCGAGAAGAATTTTTATCGGCTCCCATTCACTCCCCCCCTCTCTGGTCGCCTTATCGGTCCTTCAAGTGGTATCAGAGCCGGTTCGGGTCTTTGTTGACTCTAACCAGTCTAAGATCCAAGGATGGCGTACCAGGAACGGGGTTCGGGTCCTCCACACTTCGATGGCAAGAACTACCAGATGTGGAGCAAGCGGATGGGTGCGTTCCTCCGCGGAAAGGGTCAGCTGCTTTGGGATGTCACGGTGGACACAGGCTATGTCCAGCCGATGGATTTCCTTGCTCCAGGGTCGAGGGACAGATTCGACGCCAACAATAAGGCGGTCGACTACTTGTTTCGTGCTTTGTGTCAGCCTGAGTTCGATCGGGTGCACACCGAGCACTTGGCTTGTAGGATTTGGGCGGTGTTGAAGGAGGCTCATGTTGGCGCCCAGGTTCAGGCACGGTTGTATGCGACCTACCGGAGAGAGTACGAGAACTTCACTCATCTCCCCGGTGAGTCCATCGATGCCCTGTTCCAGAGGTTCACGGTGGTTGTGAACAACATGAGGGCCAATGTGGACGTGCTCCCGTACGATGATCATGATAGAGCGGTCAAGCTCTTACACTCTTTGGATCGTACGATATGGGGCGGGAAGTTCGAGGCCATAGTTGAGTCGGAGAGGTACAACACTCTGACGGTGAACGAGCTGTTCTCGAAGCTCAAGTCGGCTGAGGTGGATAGGGGCATGACTGCCAAGCTCGAGGGACCGACTGACTCCCATAGTCTTGCCCTCGTTGGTGGTTCCAAAGGAAAGACTAACTCTAACCCATCCACCAGGATGTTCTCGTTTTCTTCTTTGATGTCTATGCCAGATGAGGAGTTTGATGACCTTGGAGAGGACGAGCCGGCGCGTTGACGAGGCGGTTCGAGAGGCCGCACGAGAACCGCGTGAACATGAGGAGGAACACGAGGACTCGCTTCCGGTGCGGCAAGCCGGGACACTTCGTCGCCGACCGCCCGAGAAGGCCGAGAGCAAGGACGGCCTACAAGCACAAGCCGAGGATGAACGATGGCAAGTACCGTTCGAGGCGCGACCACAAGAGCAAGCACAAGAACAGGTACAAGGACGAGCGACGATCGAGGAAGAAGGAGGGCCGAGGCAAGGCCCGAGCGATGGTTGGAGCGAGCGACGTCGACTCTAGTTCCGCGTACTCCACCTCGAGCTCGAGCAGCAGTGAAGACGAGGGAGATCGCCGCAAGAACAAGAAGTCATCCAAGAACCTGAGCGGGGCGGAGGCCGCTTCGCGAGAGACGGCTTCGTACCATGGCGCCGAGCTCGCGGCAAAGAAGAAGAGCACACGGAGCGACTCGGACTCTGAGTCCGACGACGAGGTGCGTGATGAACTTCCCTTCTTGCGCCAGAGAATGAGAGGCTTGGCTCTTTGCTTGATAACCGTGATGACATGCTTAGAGAGGCCAAGAAAATGTGGAAAGAGCTTAGGGCTTCACTCGAGGATGCTAGGACTAGAGTGGGCCGAGCTAGAGACACGGGTGCTTGATAGCAAGCTTGAGATTGATTCGCTTAAGGCTAGCCCCGTTGTTGCCGATGAAAATGATTGTGCTGATTGCTCCATATTCCTTGCCGATCTTGCTTTGTTTAAGGAGAAGCATGCCTCCAAGTGTGAGGAACTAGATGTGCTTAGGGTTGAAGTGGCCGAGCTTAAGTCTAGACCTCGCTTTGCTAGGTGCTTGCACTTCTTGCCCTGTTTTGCATGCTAAGATTGATGAGTTGCATGCTTACACTAGTTCGCTCGAGGCTAAATTGAAGGAACCCATGCCTACATCCTGCTCTACTTGTGAAATGCATGCATTGAAAAATTTGGAGCTTGCACATTATGTTGATCGCTTGCAGGATGAGAATGATGACTTGAGGAAGTTGATGGGTTGGTTGTCCGGTCATGAGCCTCAGTTGAGGATGATGATCGAGGCCTTTAAGAGGCAAGATGGTGAGGGGCTTGGGGCAAACAAGGTTGGTGAAGGAAGTGGAGAGAATATCCGGGAGCCACCAAAAACCCACTACAAAAATGATTTCCCTCCAAAACCCAACCATCTTAGGAACCGACTAGACACAACCCCGGCTCCACCTATATTTCCTACACCCACAAATGATCTCCAAAAGCCCATCAAGTTTGTGAGCACTTCGGGGAAAGTGTTCTTTGGGAAAGTGAGAGAGAAGGCAAGTGAGGAGAAATCGGTGGAGGAGTTGAGTGGAGAGAAACCAAGCGAGCAGCCCCAATCCAAGCCAAAACCTAAGCTTGTGAGGTTCCGTTGTGGCCATTGTGGGAAGGAGGGTCACAAGGATGAGTTTTGCTTCAAGAGGAAGCGGGAAGAGAGGATGGCAAAGGAGTGGGCGAACAAGGATAGGTACAACCCTTCCCATGGTGTACCTAAGCCTCGTATGCCACTGCCCAGGGGTAAGGCTGTGGTGAGAAGTGTTCCGGCATGGGGAGATGCGAGTTCCCGCAGCCGAGGAGCAGTTCTGGAGGGGGCGGTCAGACCGGCCTGGCTAGGCGGTCAGACCGGCCCAGCCCAGAGGGGGGCGGTTAGACCGGCCTGGCTAGGCGGTTTAACCGCCCCCCCCCCCCCCCAGAATTCTGGGCGGAGTGGTTTTCGAGGTGGTGAGTCGAGAGGTTTCAGGTCTGGAGGTGGAGTTGCTGGTGGTTGGTCTGGAGAGACAGCAGGTGGTCAGTTTGCTAGGCATTCTCCTACTCGAGGTCACTACAGGGATGGGAGGAGTCGTAGCTTTGAGAAGGAGAGGAGGGACGCTCCACGGGTTGTCTTCCGTGGTTTTGGTCCTCTTCCAGGCAGTGAGGGGTGGTTCCCTCGGAGTGGTTACCGAGGTGGTGTTCGTGGTGGTAGCTATGGTAGGAAAGATGGCTTGATGTGTGCTAACCCCACTTTCGAGCAAATGGCTCGGCACTGGTTTTCCTCCTTTGGTACTAACCCCAGTGCTGAGTCGTTTGTTCGCTCACGTGCTTGTTTTTGAATTTCAGGTGGGAGACTTGAAGAACATTTGGTTGATTGACTCCGGTTGTTCGAGGCATATGACCGGAGACAGGGGGTGGTTCTCAAGTCTCGTCCCGGTGGTGACGAAGAGGTACATCACTTTTGGGGACAATGGGCGTGGGCGTGTGCTTTCAGAAGGTGAGATAAAAGTGAGTGACAAGATCACTGCGAGGCGTGTTGCTCTTGTTCAATCGCCGGGGTACAATTTGCTTTACGTGTCTCAGTTGTTGGATGGGGGCTTTGAGGTGTTGTTTCGGCCAGGTGGTTCTCGGATTGTGGACTCTCGAGGGGACCTTGTTTGTATGGTCGTTCCCGAGGGTCAGGTGTTTCGTGCTGATTTTTCTCAGTCTTCGGGTGTTGAGCGTTGTTTCTTGGCTGGTTCTTCGAGTGAGTTGTGGAAGTGGCATAGGAAGTTGGGTCACTTGAGCTTTGACCTTTTGTCTCGCTTGAGTAAACTCAATTTGGTCCGAGGATTGCCACGGTTGAAGCTTGAGAAAGAGTTGGTTTGTGCTCCGTGTAGGCATGCCAAGATGGTGGCCTCCTCTCACCCGCCTCTCACCGATGTGATGACTGAGCGTCCATGCGAGCTGCTCCATATGGACCTTGTTGGCCCAGCTCGTGTGCGATCTCGCGGGTGGGAAGTGGTATGTCCTTGTTGTGGTGGATGACTATTCTCGGTATGCGTGGGTGTTCTTTACGGGAGGATAAGGGGGAGACGTTTGGTTTTGTTCGAGATCTAGTCTTGAGGTTGAGGAACGAGAGGCACGGAGATGCCATACGAGCTATCCGCGGTGATAATGGCTCGGAATTCAGGAACTCTCGTTTTGAAACCTTTTGTCATGACTTGGGTCTTGAGCACCAGTTTTCGAGTCCGTATACGCCTCCCCAGAATGGTGTTGTGGAAAGGAAGAACAGGACCTTGTGCGAGATGGCTCGGACGATGCTTGATGAGCATAGGACTCCGAGGAGGTATTGGGCTGAGGCGGTGAATACCGCATGCTATGTGTCGAACAGAATATACCTCAGAGTGCACAAGAAGAAGACATGCTATGAGTTGATGCATGGTCGCACACCCAAAGTGAGTCACTTCCATGTCTTTGGTTCCAAGTGTTTCATTCTGAAGAAGGGCAGGAAGTTGGATAAGTTTGAGGCTAGGTCTGTCGATGGCATTTTCTTTGGTTATGCATCTCATTCTAGAGCATATCGTGTGCTCAATCTTGAAACTAACCAAATCGTGGAGACTTGCGAGGTAACCTTCGACGAGACGAGCCACGTAGTCGGCTTGTCTTTGAGTGTGCGAGGTGATGATGAGCTTGGCGAGGAGATCTTTCGGGAGGAGGAGCATGAACATGGTGATGATGAAGATGGCGGTGCGGTGCCCCCGGCTGAACATGTACCCACTACTACGACTACGATGATGGATGGACCCTCTGCTACACCTACGACGACAAACCAAGAACGAGGAGAAGCTGATGTTGAGGGGGAGGTAGCTTCGAGGCGAGAACCTCCCCGGCGAGTTCAAGTGGATCACCCAGCTTCGAGGATCATCGGCGACATAAATGAACGCACTACACGGTTGAGGGTTCGAAACAATTCCCATTTTGCTCATGCTGCGTTTGTTGCTTCTTTTGAGCCCAAAGACATTGGACATGCACTATCTGATCACAATTGGGTTAACTCGATGCATGAGGAGCTGGAGAACTTTGAGAGGAATCAGGTGTGGGAGTTGGTTGACCCTCCCCCAGGGTGTAAGCCGATTGGCACAAAGTGGGTGTGGAAAAACAAAGAGGGAGAGAAGGGTGAGGTTGCGAGGAACAAGTCGAGACTTGTTGCTCAGGGGTTCAGTCAGAAGGAGGGGATCGACTACGAGGAGACCTTTGCTCCCGTAGCCCGTTTGGAGGCGATTAGGATCCTTCTAGCCTTTTCCGTGGCTAAAGGGTTCAAGTTGCACCAAATGGATGTGAAGAGTGCTTTTCCGAATGGTGTCTTTGGAGGAAGAAGTGTATGTGAGGCAGCCTCCGGGATTTGAGAGTGAGAAGTACCCCCACCGGGTGTACAAGTTGAGGAAGGCGCTGTATGGGTTGAAGCAGCGCCTAGAGCTTGGTATGGAAGGTTGAGGGGGTTCTTGTTTGAGAGAGGTTTTGAGATGGGGAAGGTCGATCAGACCTTGTTTTTGCTGAGGCAGGGCAGAGATATCCTGATTGTGCAGGTGTACGTGGATGATATTGTCTTTGGTGGCTCGTCTAACTCTCTTGTTGCGAGGTTTGCAGATGATATGAGCAGGGAGTTCGAGATGAGTATGATGGGTGAGTTGCAGTTCTTCCTCGGGCTACAAATCAAGCAATCAAAGGAAGGAACATTTGTGCACCAGGCTAAGTACACCAAGGACATTGTGAGGAAATTCAAGATGGAGGACTCCAAGGCTATGACGACGCCGATGAGTACGACTACGGCTCTTGATGCGGACGAGGAAGGTGAACACGTGGACCAGAAGGAGTACCGAAGCATGATCGGGTCACTCCTCTACTTGACGGCGACGAGGCCGGACATACAATTCTCAGTGTGTCTGTGCGCTCGTTTTCAAGCGTCTCCGAGGACTTCGCATCGGCAAGCAGTGAAAAGAATTTTCAGGTACTTGCGTCACACTCCCGACTTCGGCCTTTGGTACTCCGCGTCCTCTTCTTTGGCGCTTCATGGCTTTTCAGACGCGGATTTTGCCGGGTGTCGGTTGGATAGGAAGTCCACTTCTGGGACTTGCCAGTTTTTGGGGTCTTCGTTGGTGTCTTGGTCTTCTCGTAAGCAGTCGAGTGTTGCTCAATCCACGACCGAAGCCGAGTATGTTGCCGCTGCTAGTTGTTGCTCTCAGCTCCTTTGGATCACCTACACCATGAGTGACTTTGGTGAGGAGTATACCCATGTCCCACTTCAATGTGATAGCACCAGTGCCATAAGTGTTGCAAAGAACCCAGTGCTCCATTCTAAAACCAAGCACATAGAAGTGAGGTATCATTTCCTGAGAGATAACGTAGAGAAAGGGAAGATAGCTTTGATCCATGTACCCACACATGACCAACTAGCCGATATTTTCACCAAACCCCTAGATCAAGCAACTTTCACTCGTTTGCGGGGGGAACTTGGTGTGTGTTTAATTTCTTGAGTTGGGTGTGTGGGGGGGCTTTCTTTTGCGGTGGTGTCGAGCCCGTTTTGCCTCCCCTCGAGGAGCCGGTTTGTAGCATATGTATAGCTTTCGTTGGTGCATTTCTTGCATTTGGCATTGCATATGTAACATGATGTATAGGCATCCTTGTATCTTAGATTGCATGCATTTTGTATCATATGCATTTTTAGGGAAAGCTTCTCCTATATACAATGTTTACCATGGGTTGCTATATATGTTCTCGTGAGCTTGTTTGATATGCTACGGTTAGTTTGGCTTAGCTCTTGATGATCTTGATGAATGATCCATGGTTGATGGCTAATTTTTTGAAAAATGTCACATACATGCTCTCTCATGTGTAAATGCCTATATATGATCTTGACATGTTTTAGTGGTTTTGCTATGCTTACTTTGTGGTTGGATAGCTAGTTTATTGATCATATGGAGCCAAAGGCTCACTTGCCATCATGAATGTTTAGCCCTCTTGCTTAATCTTGTGGAGGGGCATAAGTTCCTTTTTGTCGCAAAGACATTTCATGTACCATCTACAAATCTAAAAATGAAATGAAAAATGCTTGGAAAATATGTTCCCATGTCATATGTGCTGAAATTAATTTGCTTTGGGTGCTAAACCGTTGCATGATGCCTACCAATGAGAAGTCTCATAAATAGAAGTAGGCACATGGCTCGGTGGCTTTGACATGACATGAGGTGTTTTTGGGTGTTTATGATGGTCTTATGATTAGAATGGCTGTCCTAGCATGAAGTTTGAGTGGCTTTGCCATTTTGATATGTTTTGCTCATGTTTAGGTATTTGCTTGTGAGAGAGTAACTTTTCGCAAAATTACTAAAATCCTTTTTAGCCTTGTCCAATGGTTGTGAAACTTGGTGATCACGTAGTTAAGGTCTTTACGAACCTGTCGAGTATCTAACTTGCTCATTTGGGCTTGTGTAGCTCCTTGTGATGAATTTTGTATATTCGAGAAGCTATATGTTGCAAGTTTTCGCATTTTGCCTTGATTCATGCATTGTCAACAAGGGGGAGAAGTTTGTGCATGTTTTGGGCACCTGGGAGTGTTTGGAAGGTGTTCCAATTGTTTCGGGCAATTTTTGAGCAGTTTGGTGCAGGGCCGGTCTCTTTGGGCGGTCTAACCGCCCCCCCAGGCGGTCAGTTCAGGCAGAGGCGGTCTAACCGCCCTGGGCAGGCGGTCTAACCGCCCTGGGCAGTGTGAGCAGGTTTTTGCTCTTTGTTGCATTCCCGAGTTGCATTGATGCATGTGTTCAGGGGGGAGTGTCTTGTGGCTCGGGGGGGGAGCTTGCATTTGTGCAGGGGGAGCTCTTTGTGGTGTTCGAGTTTTGCTTTGGTGGTTTGCGCTCTTTGCTTGAGCTGTGTTTTGTCTCGGATGTGTCGAGCCGTTGCCCTTGCCTAAGGGGTCCGAGACTTGTCTTCTTCAAGTGATCTTGCTCTTTGCCTTTCTTTGGTTTTCGATCGCTTGTTGGGGTTTCTTTTTATTTTGTTTCTTTTCTTTTCCTTTTCTCTTGTGTTACTTCATTTGAGTGTGTTGTCAATGCACTCATCAAGGGGGAGATTGAAGACCATGTGTGGTTCGAGGACCGGTGGATGGTCGCTTCCTTGTGTGATGAGTGATTGACAACGTTGTGTGGACTGATTCTTGGCTAAGTATTGCGGGTGCGAGGTTGCGGCTTGACTCGTGTTGGTGCAGGTGAAGAACAAGCGCGAAAGGTCGTTGCCGGTGAGGCCTCCAGGTGTGGAGAAGACAAGTAGGCTTCGTTCGAGGGACCCGGTGGCCAGCGGGGTCAAGTGCGGGCCGCATGGTGGCATGAACAGGAAGATGAAGTTGTGGACAGTTTCTTGGTAGAGCCTGAAAACCAAGGTCAAGCTGGGACTACGTGGGAGCCGAGTCATGAGTGGAGATTGGCGGAGGCTACACCGAGTTCGCGGGGTTTGCGGTGGTTCACCGGGAAAACCACCGGGTTACTCGGTTGAGCCACAAAACCGAGGCCGAAGACTCGACGAGGAGGTGCGGCCACCCCGGGGCCGGTTCAACCGCCCGGGAGGGGCGGTCGGACCGCCCGGGGCCGGTCGGATTCTCTCGGGGCCGGTCTAACCGCCCGGTGTGGGGCGGTCGACCGCCACGGCCGCCGGCGCCGAGAAGCTTCGAAGCGGAGGACACGCGTCGGGATCGCAAGGCTTGCGTCGAGGCTACGCAGGGTGCGGTCGCCGGGCATCCGTCCGATGGTGAAGACATCAAGAATTCCAAATCCGCCCTTGAGGGGCTTGTATCCCTAGTTAGTAGAGAGGGGCATTTTAGACATTCGGTTGCCGCCTATATAACCCAAGAGGTGAGAGGTTGGCCGCCAACTCTTGGAACCCTAGCTCATTTGGTTTTTCCATTTTCGTTCTCTATTTTCCCTAGGTTTTTAGAAGGCTAGTTTGAGAGCTTCATGTGAGATCTAGAGAGAGGGATGGATGTTTGGGTGGCAAACTAGACCTTGTACGAACCATTCATGGCATGTATAGAAGGTTCGACGTGGTTCTTCATGGTGGTTTTCCCGTCTCTTTGATGTTGATTTTCGGAGCTCTTTTTGGCGGTGTTTTGAGAACGAGTTCTTGGGGTTTTTGGTGGGTGTCACGTATGAGGTTCTTATGCCTCTTTGGCTGGTGACTTTGCCCCTAAATCCCCTTTGAATCGGACTCGATTTGGTGGTTTTTCGAGTTGGGCGAGTTCTTGACCTAGAGAAGCGATTTTTTCGATTCCTCTTGATTGTGAGCGTTTCGGGTCGATTCCTTTGAGGTAGAGGTTGCCCAGGAGGTAACCCAGCTATCCCCGAAGTTTGGCTGCAATCCGTGGAGTGATTCGGGAGATCGGGCGCGAGGAAATTGAGGTTTGACCCCCGGGTTCGTGTTCTGGAAGGGGCGGTCTAACCGCCTACAGGGGGCGGTCTAACCGCCGGGGTGTTTCCGGGTCAAAGTTTTGTTTCGACGGATTTTCCTCTGTGAGTTTGTTCGCCTTGATCGAGAGGAGTGTCTGGGTGAAATTTGGAGCCGTTCTCGCGCAGTTTGCTAGGTGTTTTTGGTTGGAGTTCATTGCTGGGTACAGGAGGTTAGACCGCCCCAGGTAGCCGGTCTAACCACCCCTAGGCCCTTGGGTGAAGTTTTGGTTTTCACCAAGATTTTCTGGTAGCTAGCATGGCCTTGACCAGAGATCTCTGTTGGTAAAACCGTGGTGTGTTTTGGTGCTCGGAAGAGGCGTTTCGGAGGATTTCTCGGTTGCCAGGTGGAGGCGGTCTAACCGCCCCCTATACCCGGTCTAACCGCCCCCTCTGGTTAGCCGGCTTTCGAGTAGTTTCCGCTGTCGGTGCTGCGTGTGTGTTGTGGTTGCTGGTAGTGTTTGTTCCTAGGACCAGTAGCACTCCAGTAGCTACGTGGTTTTGGCAAACGGGAGGTAGAAGTGCGGAGCGTGTGATTTCGGGGGTTCGACCGAGCAAGTTCATCTTGTTGGAGTTTTAATCTCCCTCGAGAAGAATTTTTATCGGCTCCCATTCACTCCCCCCCTCTCTGGTCGCCTTATCGGTCCTTTAGGCGGTAGTCAGCTGAGTAGTGCTAGGGCGAGTAGCCGCTTACAGCAGTAGATCCGTAGGTAGCCGTGTAGGCTGGATCCTAGATCCATAGGTAGCCGTGCAGGCTGGATCTTAGAGTGTGGTCTCTTAGTAGACCGCTGCTGGAGTCCTTTGTCGCTTGTTGCAGCCCAGGGATCCGTAGGTAGCCGCGCGGGCTGGATCCTGGAGAGGAGTAGTCCGGAGATTGGAGCCAGGACCCGGAGGCCGCTTAGTAGGCTGCTGCTAGAGTCCTTCGTCGCTCGTCGCAGCCCAGGATCCGTAGGTAGCCGCACGGGCTGGATCCTGGAGAAGGGTAGTCCGGAGACTGGAGCCAGGACCCGGAGGCCGCTTACGGCAGAGGGGTGTTGATGTAGTAATGTAGACTTGAACCCCGGAGTAGTCGTGTAGACTAGGCGTAGAACCGACAAAGCTGGTCGACGTTCCATGAGTTGTTGATGTCTTCGCCTTCAAGTGTCTGGAGGCGGTAAGAGCCCGGCCCTGTCACCTTTGCAACGGTGAAGGGACCTTCCCAGGGGGAACTGAGCTTGTGGAGTCCTTCCGTGTTCTGGATGCGGCGGAGGACAAGATCTCCAACGTTGAAGGAGCGTTCCTTGACGTTGCGATCATGGTAGCGTCGGATACCCTCTAGGTACCTTGCTGATTGGACGAGGGCGGCGCGGCGAGCTTCTTCGAGGCTGTCGATGTCAACTCGTCTGCTGTCTTCTGAGACGCCTTCGTCGTAGTGCTCCACTGCCGGGTGAGTTCCATATGACGTCGGCGGGGAGGATTGCTTCGGAGCCGTAGACCAGGAAGTAAGGGGATTGCCCCGTTGGCTTGGACGGCTGAGTCTGTAGCCCCCAGAGTGCGTTGGGTAGTTCCTTGATCCATTTGCCTCCTTTAGAGTTAGCAGCGTCGTGTAGCCGCTTCTTGAGAGCGTCGAGCACCATCCCATTGGCGCGCTCGACTTGTCCGTTGGCCCGAGGATGGGAAACTGAGACGTATTAGACGTCGATCCCGCTGTTCTCGCAGTATTCCCAGAACTGGTGGTTGTTGAAGTTGGAGCCCAGATCTGTGATGATGCGGTGGGGTAGTCCATAGCGGTGTACGAGTTCATCCAGGAAGTCGAGTACTCTGTCAGCCTTGGGGCATGTGACCGGCTTGACTTCGATCCACTTGGTGAACTTGTCGATGGCCACCGGACTACTGTTGAAACCACCGCGGCGCGTTGGCGGTGGCCCAATCATGTCGAGCCCCCAGCAGGCAAAGGGCCAGGTTGGCGGTATGGTGACTAGCTTGTAGGCTGGGACGTGTTGCTGCTTGGCGAAGTACTGGCATCCCTGGCACCTTCTGACGAGTTCTTCGGCATCGCCCAGAGCTGTGGGCCAGTAGAAAGCTCGCCGGAAGGCCTTGCTGACCACCGTGCGTGAGGATGCGTGGTTGCCGCAGACGCCCTTGTGGATCTCCTCCAAGATGTCCTTGCCTTCTTCACGAGGGACGCACTTCATGAGTACTCCGGAAGATGCGCCCCGCTTGTAAAGCTTGTCTCCGACGAGGACGTAGGACTTGACACGGCGGATGAGCTGCTCGGCCAAGTTCTTGTCGGAGGGAACCTTCTGCTCGCTGAGGTAGTCGATGAAGGGTTGCCTCCAGTCCACGTCGATCATCATGACCTCCTGTCCAGCTGGTGGGTTAGCTGGGACAGTGGTCGGTGGCGCCGGCTCCGGGATGGACGGCGCGTGAAGCTCATGAATGAAGACACCCGCTGGTACTTGAGCGCGGGTATATCCAAGCTTCGAGAGGACGTCCGCTGCAACGTTGTTGTCGCGGACGATGTGGTGGAACTCGAGACCGTAAAACTTGTTCTCGAGCTTGCGGACTTCTAGGCAGTAGGCGTCCATGTTCTCCTTGTTGCGGTCCCAGGACTTTTTGACTTGGTTGATGACCACTGCGGAGTCGCCGTAGACTAGTAGCCGCTTTATGCCCAGTGAAGCCGCGAGGCGGAGCCCGTGTAGGAGAGCTTTGTACTCGGCTTCGTTGTTTCAGACCTTACAGAAGATCTGCAGGACGTACTTCAGTTGTTCGCCCATTGGAGAGATCAGGAGTACCCTTGCACCTGCGCCCTCGAGGTTGAGTGAGCCGTCGAAGTACATCACCCAATGCTCTGGTCGCACGGTGGGAGTAGGTAGCTGGTTCTCGCGCCACTCCGCCATGAAGTCGACTAGCGCCTGCGACTTGATGGCAGTGTGTGGCTTAAAGTCGATGGTGAGGGCGCCGAGCTCGACTGCCCACTTGGAGATTCTTCCAGTAGCATCTTGGTTCCGCAAGATGTCGTCGAGCGGGTAGTCGGTGACAACGGAGATCGAGTACTCCTGGAAGTAGTGTCGTAGCTTCCGCGAGGTGATGAGTACTGCGTACAGGAGCTTCTGCACAGGCTGATAGCGAGCCTTCGACTCTGACAGAACCTTGCTGACGAAGTAGACTGGGCGCTGAACTGGGTAGGCGTGGCCGTCTTCTTGCCGCTCGACAAAGATGGCAGTACTGACCACGTGAGTAGTCGCAGCGAGATAGAGCAGTACTTGTTCGCCCTTGTGAGGAGCCGTGAGGATCGGTGGCTTCGATAGGAAGTCCTTGAGCCGGGCAAGGGCTTGATCCGCCTCTGGAGTCCACACGAACTTCTCTTGATGCTTGAGTAGTTTGAAGAAGGGGAGTCCCCGTTCTCCGAGCCTCGAGATAAATCTGTTCAGTGCCGCCATGCACCCGGTCAGCTTCTGGACGTCTTTGATGCTCGTGGGAGCTTTCATGCTGGTGATAGCGGAGATCTTCTCGGGGTTGGCTTCGATGCCGCGCTGGCTGATGATGAAGCCATGTAGTTTGCCCGAAGGTACGCCGAAGACGCACTTGTTCAGGTTGAGCTTCCAGCGGTACTCGCGCAGGGATGCGAAAGTCTCTTCAAGGTCATCGATGAGGGTACTAGAGTCTCTGGTCTTGACGACCACGTCATCCACTTAGGCTTCGACGTTCTTGTTGAGTTGCCTCTTGAAGCAGGCCTGGATAGCTCGTTGATAGGTGGCACCGGCGTTCTTCAACCCGAAGGACATGGTCGTGTAGCAGTACGCGCCAAACGGGGTGATGAACGCAGTCTTCTCCTGGTCTTCTTCCTTGATCGCGATCTCGTGGTACCCAGAGTAGCAGTCGAGGAAGCAGAAAGGTGTCGCGGCCCCCGCTGTGGAGTCGATGACTTGATCAATCCGCGGCAACCCGAAGGGGTCCTTGGTGCAGTGCTTGTTGAGGTCAGTGTAGTCGACGCACATCCTCCACTCGTTCGAGTTCTTCTTGCGGACGAGGACAGGGTTGGCGAGCCACTCAGGATGGAAGACTTCTCTGATGAAGTCGGCCGCGAGTAGTTTTGCGAGTTCCTTCTTGATGGCGTCCCGTCTGTCGTCAGCAAAGCGGCAGAGGTGTTGTCGCTTGGGGGTAGCCTTAGGATCGACGTTGAGGCAGTGCTCAATCAGCTCCCTGGGCACTCCTGGCATGTCCGCTGGCTTCCACGCGAAGATGTCGCGGTTAGCCCGAAGGAAGCTGATGAGCGCGTCTTCCTATTTGGGGTCGAGGCCAGCCCCGATGGTGGTGGTCTTGCTGGGGTCGCCTGTTCCGAGGTCGATCGTCTTGACGAGTACCTCCTCAGGTGGCTGAGGCTTGTTGGCGCTGTCAGACTTCTCTGGGATGTCGAGTTCACTTGTAGCAAGCTTCTTCGACGCAGCGTAGACCTCCATCATCGCGTTGGTTACTTGGTTTGTAGAGGCGATCTCCACGGCTTCTGTATCGCAGTCGTGGGAGATCTTCAAGTCCCCTTGGAGAGAGAGTACACCCAATGGGCTTGGCATCTTGAGTACCAAGTAGGTGTAGTGGGGCACCGCCATGAACTTGGCGATGGCCGGCCTGCCGAGGATGGCGTGGTAGGAAGTCTCGAAGTCCGCGACCTCAAACTTGATGTACTCGGTACGGTAGTTGTCCCGAGATTCCCCTAAGGTAACTGGCAGGACCACTGAGCCCAGTGGAATAGCCGCGTTGCCGGGGACGATGCCGTAGAAGGGCGTGTTGCTCTTGGTGAGCATGTGAGTGATGTCGAGCTTCATTTTCTTCAAGGTCTTGGTGAAAAGGACGTTGAGCCCGCTTCCACCATCGATGAGCACCTTGTTGAGCTTGGAGCCCGTGACCACTGGCTTCAGGACGAGGGGGAACCGTCCTGGTTCGAGAAGCTGGTCCATTGATCTGCGCGGGAGAAGGTGATGGGTACCTCCGACCACCTGAGAGAGGTTGGGACCGCTGGTTCAATGGAAATGACTTCACGACGGGTAGCCTTCTTCTCCCGCCTGCTGGGTAGCCCGCCGAAGAGGACGTTGACGGTCTTGTCAGGCTCCTGGAAGTCATTGTTGTCGCCATCCTTCTTCTTGCCCTTTTGGTCGTGAGGGTGCGGTGGCTCTGGCGTATCCTTAAGTGCATGCCTGAGCTGGTAGCACTGCTTGGTGGTGTGGTTGCCATTTGGATGCCACGGGCACTTCTCCTTCAGCAGGTCTTTGAAACCGCCGGAGTTCTTCTTCGAGTTCCCTTTCGCGGGGCGTTGGATAGCCGCGACAGTGTTGTCTGGCTTGCGCTTGCGGTTGGGACCCGAGTAGTTGTTGTTGTTGTTGTTGTTGTTGTTGCGACCGCCTTGGTTCGCGTTGTTGCCACTGTCGCCGCCCTGGTTCTGCTTGGTCTTGCCACGGATAGTGTCGTACTTGGCGTTGGTCTTGTCCTCTTCGTCTGCCCAGGACATGATCATGTCCTTGAGGTGGGGGATGGACCTGGGGCGGCAATGACCGAAGTCTTCGAAGGTGTGGCGGTGGTAGAGACCGTCTTGGAAGAGGTTGATGACCTCCATGTCAGTGAAGTCGACGACGGTAGCGCGCTTGTCGAAGAAGCAGCGCATGTACTTGCGGAGGGTCTCGCCTTGTTCCTACTTGATCATGGCCAGGTCCATGCGAGTACCCGATCGGCCCATGGTGCCCGCGAAGTTGCTGGTGATTTGCTCCTTCAGCTGGTCCCACTTGTCGATCCAGTGCTTGTCCAGCGACTCGAGCCATGTGAGTGGAGCTTGGTCCAGGCAGAAGGGGAAGTAGAGGCACTTGGTGTCTGAAGGATCGATACGGCGAACCAGAGAGGGGGGGAGTGAATGGGAGCCGATAAAAATTCTTCTCGCTGGAGATGAGAACTCCAACAAAACGAACATGGCTTCCAACACACGTCTCCGACTCACTACCCAAGTTGGCCAAGCCCACGTAGCCACTGGAGTGCCACTGGACCTAGGAACCAAACCACACAGCCTTCCGACTCGAGAACGCAGCGGAACAACAAACCCCGAGTCTACAGACCCACACCGGTCAGACCGGTGAGCACCACCGGTCAGACCGGTCCCTGCTGGTGAACCTGAGCAACTTCCACTAAGTGGCTCTACACCGGTCAGACCGGTGAGACGCACCGGTCAGACCGATGGCAGCCAGAAAGCCCCCAAGGCACCAAACAGGCCAACCGACCACCAAACGAACCCAAACTCGAAACAGCAGCACCACGGGACAACAAAGAACACACCAAGACGCTCACCCGAGCGAAAACCCACAAGGGCTTCCACCGGTCAGACCGGTCAAGAGCACCGGTCAGACCAGTGTAGCCTGGGCAGCTCGGGATGAACAGCACCCGCGGGTCAACTCCCCCAAATCCAAATCTCGATCTCCCGAATCGCTCCACGGACTTGAACAAGACTTTGGGGATATCAGGAACACCTCATGAGGAGTCCATAGCCAAGTTTAATCCCACCAAATCTCGTCCAAAAAGGAGGAATCGAAGAAATCCCGCCGAAAGCACTTCCGACCCAAGAACTCAAGAAACCCCGAAATCGAGCACCTTTTCTCACGGATTTGGGAGGGGAATCACAGCCCAAAGAACCACGAAGGGTTCCCACAAATTTCCCCCATCAAATCACCAAGAGAAAAGCCCCGAAAACACCCCAAAGAAATCACGAAGAAAGGGCTCCGAAAATCACCACCAAGAACAACCGGGGAAAACACATCCAAACCTTGAGGAATCACGCCGAATCATCTATACATGAAACAAAGATTCGTACAAGGTCTAGCAAGCCGCCAGATCATCCATCCCTCTCTACAAGATCTCTCCGTTAAGCTCTCTTGCTAGTCCTAAGGAAAACCTAGAGAAAATAGGTGGAAAATAGGAAAACTAATGAGCTAGGGTTCCAAGAGTTGGCTGCCATCCTCTCACCTCTTGGGTTATATGGAGGCAACCGAATGTCCAAAATACCCTTCTCTACTAACTAGGGATACAAGCCCCTCAAGGGCGGATTTGGAATTCTTGATGTCTTCACCATCGGACGGATGCCCGGCGACCGCACCCTACGTAGCCTCGACGCAAGCCATGCGATCCCGACGCGTGTCCTCCGCTTCGAAGATTCCGGACTGCGTCGTCGCACACCGGTCAGACCGGTGCTCCTCACCGGTCAGACCGGTCCCCACCGGTCAGACCGGTCAGACCCACCGGTCAGACCGGTCTGGCGCTGCTGCAGCTCCGTCTTCGGTTCTCCGGTCTTGGCTTTGTGGATCAACCAAGGAACCCGGTGGTTTTCTCGGTGAACCACCGAAACCCCGCGAACTCGGTGTAGCCTCCGCCAATCTCCACTCATGACTTGGCTCCCACATAGTCCCGGCTCGACCTTGGTTTTGAGGCTCAACCAAGAAACCGTCCACGACTTCATCTTGCTGTTCATGCCACCATGCGGCCCGCACTTAACCCCGCTGGCCACCGGGTCCCTCGAACGAAGCCTACTTGTCTTCTCCACACCTGGAGGCCTCACCGGCAACGACCTTTCGCGCTTGTTCTTCACCTGCACCAACACCAGTCAAGCCGCAACCTGCACCTGCAATACTTAGCCAAGAATCAGTCCACACAACGTTGTCAATCACTCATCACACAAGGAAGCGACCATCCACCGGTCCTCGAACCACACATGGTTCTCAGTGTCGTTGTTGCCGCCAGCGTTCTCGATGGAGAGGGCGTAGCACCTGAGCCACTGGATGGGGTCCTGCTTCGCATCCTACTTGATGATCCCCAAAGGCTTGAACTTGTCGGGGAGGAGCAAGTTGCGAAGTCGAGGTGAGAAGGCGGGGAAGCCGTCGCCGTCGCCTGCGGTGGTCGACTTCTTCCGCCGCAGCTCCTCAATCTTCTGGCGGGCGTCGTACCCGCCCTGTGAGGCGCTAGAGGCGTGGCTGTTCGCGTGGCCTTGGCCGCCGCGGCTGCCTCCGCCGCCAGCCCACCCGTTGGCTCCATGGTTGGAGCTCCCGCCGCCGCCGTCGCCGCCGCTGTCGGGGTCGTGGCCGCCGTCGCCGGCCGGAGCGCGGTGGGGGACGACCTCTCGGTTGCTGTTGTCACGCTGTGGACGTCCACCGGCGTTGGAGCGGGTGCGGTTGGGTTCGGCTGGGAGCTCAGCTCGAGTACGGTTGGGACCGTTGCCAGCACTGCAACTTGTAGCCTCGTTGTCGCGTTGCCTGGCAGGGGGAGGTTGGTTGACCCTGTTGTCGACTCGAATGAAGTAGGCATCTTCAGCAAGCTTGGCGATGACCTCTCCAGCGAGGATGCCCTGAGCCTGACGTGCGATCGCTGTGATCGACATGAGGCATTGCTCAGGGGTAGTGTGTACTCTGCTCTCGACCGCATCGAGAGCTTCCGGAAGGTTGCGGACGGGGAAGTTGTCGCGGAGGCGCCGGCGACGTTCGCTGCGCTTCCGGTTACGCTCGCGTCGAGCGTCTCTGTCTGCAGGGTTCTCGTTTGGTGGAGCGTCAGCAGAGAGCTCGTCGGAGGAGATGTCTTCCATGTACTTGTCTTGAGCTGTGCCCGAAGGCCCTGGGGTGTCGCTGGCAGCCATGAAGACTTGGCGATCAGGGGTGCCAAGGCTGGACTCAGAAACCGCCACTTTAGTTGGGGTGTTTGAGTCAGCTCTGGAAAGTGGTGTTCCCTCCTGGAACGGTAGCGAGTCGATGTAGGCGACGTAGCGTGAGTCTTCGCTTATCAGGTCAGCGGGCTTGCGGTCCGGCCAGTAGACGAATCTTCTGGCCGGTGTGGATGTTATAACCAGCCCAGAGGTCGGCCCTGAAAAGGGAAGCTCGATGGAGTTGTCCTCGGACTCGGGCTCCTCAGGGTCCGACCCGAAGTCGAACTCGTAATCAGGGTTCGAGTAGAACTCGGAGGGAGGGCTGGAGTCCGAAGCATGGCCGGGGGTGGTGTCGGAGTCCGAGTTGTACTCGGGTACGGGCTCCTTTCCGGCCCGGCGCGAAGTGGGAGCCCCCGTGCGGGCCCGGCTGAGGATGCGGGGGCCACGCGTGGAGCGCTCACGAGGTGAGGGGACCGCCTACGATGGCTGAGCAGCCGGCTCGCATGCGATGGCCCATGGAGACGTTGAGTTTGAGTTGGAAGCGGACTCGAGCTCGAAGTCAGCGTGGTGGTTGAAGAGCGAAATTTCACTGAACTTGCCGGCGAGTTCGCCTGTGACAACTTCGGGAAGCGTCACGAAGCCGGTCTTCGGGTTGGGCGGCATGGTTAGGCGGCGCTGGAAGGAGCCCGAGCCGTCGGCAGTGTAGACCCAGGCGCCAAACACGAAGGTGTCGCCGCGGTTGAAGGCAACGGTTGGCTTGAAGTGGACGGGAGCCGTCGAGTTCGCCATGTGATCTCGGGCGAGAGCCCCTACCTGGCGCGCCAGCTGTCGGTGTTTTAGACCGGCAACCTACTAAGGGGAGTACCCGAAGTAGATGAATGTGGCCACGCCGAGATTGGTAACTCGAAGGAAGAGACACGTGGCACACGATTTAGACAGGTTCGGGCCGCGAGGTGCGTAATACCCTACGTCCTGTATGATGCGTAGCTCTGGATTGATTGGGCACGATTACAAGATGGTGCAATAGTGCACCGTGAGTTGTATGAGATGTGATGAGGTGATCCTAGAGATCGGTCCCTGCCTCGCCTTATATAGTCTGGGAGGCAGGGTTACAAGTCGGAGTAGGGAGAGAGTACTAGTCGGGTACGTCTAGGAGTCCTCCATACAATGCGGAACATGCACAGCTCCCTAACCGAGTACTACTCCTTCGTAGTCCTTGTGCTCCACACCATTAGATGCCATGCAGCGCAAGCCGAGTAGTCCCAGGGGCCCACCGAGTAGTCGGTCCTGGTACCCACCGAGGTAGTGGGCCCAGGGAGGTCCATACGACACAACTATCCAGTGCCCTGCGAAAGACAACTCGAAGAAGACCTCTGACGGCTTCAAAGAGTTGCTGAAAGAGAAGTGCCTGTGGCATCTGGAGGGCAACCACACTATCGAGCAGTGCTATCAACTCCGGCAAGCACTCAAGGATACCCCAGACCCACAGCCTCCTCATGACAAGAAGGGCAAGAAAAAAGCCGACAAGGACAACGACGACTCCCAAGAACCCGACAAGACGGTGAACGTCCTCTTCGGCAGACTACCCACCAAACGTTCTCAGAAGGCCACCTGACGGGAAGTTTTGAACATTGAACCAGCGGTCCCGACCCTTCTCAGGTGGTCGGAGATACTGAAAGGACCTTGATGTCGCCTAGAGGGGGGGTGAATAGGCGTGACGACCAAATTTAATCTTCTTTTCCCCAAACACTTGAGCTGACAGTGCACCACCGGTCAGACCGGTGGTGATGACCGGTCAGACCGGTCAAGCACTGGTCTTCACAGGTGACACCGGTCAGACCGGTGCGCCTCACCGGTCAGACCGGCGTATCACAGAGAACCTGCAAAACCAACTTCAAGCACCTCTTGACTTCTAGCACAAATCAAACTCAGGGTGTGGCTTTTGTAGATGATCACAAGCAGAGTAGTGATCCCTGCACACACAAGTAACACACCCAAGTAGATCGAAGCGGAAGCAAATGAAATATGCTAGAAAAACAACTTAGAGAGTCGAACCACACGAAGAAGCAAGGATTTGTTTCCCGAAGTTCACCACCCACCGAGGAATGGCTACGTCTCCGTTGAGGAGCTTGTAAGGGACAATTCCCACAACAAGCCGGGTCGCTTTCAACCACTTTCCTCCTTTCCACTAAGGTGATCTTTTCCACGAAGAGGCAAGATCGCAGCCCTCACAAACTTCCCGCTGCTCACCACAACCTTGGGAGCTAGCCGGCGACACCTAGCCGTCTAGGAGGCAAACCTCCAAGAGTAACAAATGCACCAAAGTTTGTAGACTCGAAACCAAAGTGCTCAAGCTATGGAACCTGCTCTTGTTAGCTCACAAAGTCACTCCTAGGCTCACTTCCTCAACCCAACACAAAAAAGATGGCTTGGATCCACAAATCTCACAAAGAGATGGTTGGGGAGAGCCACTAAGGCTTAGAGCTAGTTAGAAATGGCTTGGGATCTCAGCAACAACACTAGAAGCAGCAACCCTCACTTGAAGAGGGCTTGGGGTATTTATACCCCTCCAAGGAGGAAACTAGCCGTTAGTCCTCGGGTGGCACCGGTCAGACCGGTGCCCCACACCGGTCAGACCGGTGTACGAAAAAACTAGCCGTTGGGCTAGCGGCACCGGTCAGACCGGTGCCTCTGATCCACACCATGTACACCGGTAAGAATGCACACTTGGATCCATGGCCACTCCATGTTGCCAATCTTAACGAGTTGATGACTTGCAAAGCTTCTCTCGGTTAAGGTTTGAATATGATACTTGAAGACCCCACGGATGCTAGACCTTCACCCTAGCAAAACACTTATGGCGGCTTAGCTACGGCCCCAAAGATTGCTTAGTCCCTCACCCTAGACATCTCGGTTGATCTCTTCATCACTTATCCAATCCAATTTGAGTTCCACTTTGCTTCACACGCAATTAACCTTCATTTGAAAATCCCGCTTCAACTGCTTGATCTTGATTGACAACTGATATGCAAGCTTCCATTTTTAGAACCATAAAATGTATACTCATCATCTTGTTCTCTTTCAATAAACTCATGAAGTCTTGCACCATATACTTATTTTTGTAGATGTGAGCCACAAAATACATCCATATTTAAAATACTTCAAAAGTAGCTCATGAATATATAATGAAAACCTGCTCACGATCTTAGACAAAAGCATTAGTCCTTTAATCGCCTTGTCATTCAATTCACCAAAATCCACTTAGGGGCCTAGATGCACTTTCAATCTCCCCCTTTTTGGTGATTGATGACAACTCGATTAAAGCTTACAAATAAAACGTTAAAGTGCGTTTAGATTCTTAGATATAGCTAGAGCTCCCCCTTAATTTGTGCTTTGAGTTAGATTTCAAAAATTGGCCTTAAATGCCATTAGCACAAATTTGGGAGAAAAAGCGTGTGAGCTCCCCCTATATCTTAGAATCAGTGGAGTGCAACATGTGTGAGCGACAAAATAAAATCCGTGATGCGTATGACAGGATATGCACAAAGCAAAGGAAAGTGAGCTGACTAGGCGACCGGTCGAACGGGTGCACTCGGCCAGGTCGAGCCGGTCGAGTCCGGCCCGATTCGCTCAGGCGGGCGGCACCGGTCGAGCCGGTGCCCCCGACCGGTCGAGGCCGGTCGGGTCCCGATCGGCGCACAAAGCAACAGAAGTGCGTGCTATTTGGTCCAAGGTGATCATGCCAGGCTTGCAAGCTGGTTTAGATCACCTTGCTCCATTTAGCCAACACAAACAAACACCATTCAAAGAATGCATCACAATCTATCAATAAAGTCACTTAAATATTACATTAAGGTATAAAACACACAGTAGCACTCACACAAATGTTCTCAAGTCCACTAAGTTAAAGTTCTAACTTATTACATGGCTTCTCTCACCAGCCAGCAGGCACCGGTCAGACCGGTGCATGGCACGGTCGAGCCGGTGCAACACGACAACCCGGACGGCGCGGGCTTGAGGCTTTAATCGCGATTCTTCTCCCCCTTTGTCATCAAGCATCCAAGAAGGGCCGGAGAAGAAGCAAACTGGCCGATCACCGTCCTTGAGATTCGTCTCTCGGGTGAGAGCTCCCTCCTATTTGAGAGTCGTCAAGAATCCAATGCAAAGGAGAGTTTAGGTAAATCGATTCCGAGACGTTGATTTGAGATGGATGAGCTATGGGAGCACTGTTTTTACCATAGAAGTACGGGTTGTAGCCAAAGATCTCGGCGGAGAAGCGAGCGCCCCAATCTTGTACTTGCTCGGGAGGTGGAGGAGGTGGGGGTGCTTGCTCCTCTTCCATGAAGTGAGACGATCCTGCTACGTCCGGAGGAGGAGGTACAAAGGGTGGAGGCGGAGGAGGAACCGATGAGGACGATCCTTGTCCTTGCTCAGACTCGAAGAACATGGGGCCATATTGGTTAAGCAAGTCCGAGTTGGCCCATCCTCTCATCCTTTCCTCAAAGGAAGGGATCTCAACCTGTGGAGATTCTGGAGATGGTGGAGAGCGAGGTGGTTGAAAACCTTGGGCATTGTGCATTAATTTCATTGTGTCCCTCATTTGCTTGTTTGCCCGTCTTGACCTCTGTTGCTCGACTTGGATGTCATGCTGGCTCCTACACATCCCAAAAATGAAGTTGAGAAACTTTTTCAAAGGAGAGGTGGATGCGGGGCTGTCTGGCTGCCAGCCACCCCACCGGTCGGACCGGTGCTCGGCCCTGGTCGAGCCGGTGCCGATCCCGAGCACACACGCTCGAGGCAAATGGCCGAGCTGCACCCTCCTCAAATATTTCTTCCTCCTGTCCTGGTGCATGCTCAACTCTAGGAGATGGAAGCCGAGGATTCTTGCTAGGGTTGAGCTTCAGAGGCTTGTCAGTCACATTCTTCGGAAACTCCGTCTTTGCAACCTTTTCGATCATATACATGATGTAAGGGCTATAGCTGCAGATCTTCTTGGGGTCCTCGGATAGATGCTTAATCTCTTGCCAAATGAAGTCCCCAACACTGAACTCCGGAGCTCCCGGCCTCAAAGCCACCATCAAGTTTTTCTGAAACTTAGTGATTTCTGAGGGGTTTCCATCTCTAGGTGTGATAGACACCCTAAGGAGCCTATTTAGGACAGCGAAGTAGGTATAGAGGTTCTTCACCCTCCCAAAGTTGGCATGCTCACCGCGAGGGTACATCACGTGCAAAGCATCCTTCTATAGTTCTCCCTCGTCATGGAGCTTCCTCAACTCCCCGTCTCCTGCCATGATCCCAAAGCATCTCAAGAATCTGTGGAATGTAATGGAGTACTTTTGGCCGTTAGTCATCCAAGTCATAGCCCTGTCGGCCTCAATGTGACCAAAGTGCACTGTGGCAAAGAACTGGGCGATGATCTCTTTGTTCCAATCTTGTCGGAACCCCATAAGTGTCTTGACCCTTTGCCTCTCACAATTGCTGATTACTTCATCAAAAATAGGGTCTCCTTTCCTTGCCATGTGCTCCCAATCCACATATTGTGCCTTGTGTGTGATTTTGGGCTTCTTTATAATCACTGTAGCATAGTAATCTTGCTGAAATTTGGTCCAAAACCTCGGGTCCGATGCGGTCTTCCCCTCCTCATAAGGGTTCTTGTCCCTCAGCTTCTTTAGGGCCTTAGTCATCCCAGCCCCGTGGTACTTCACCGGCCGATCAGGGTAAATGTAAGTAGGTGGCATGATCCTCAACCTACCCTGATCGTCGTCGTCCTCTTCCATGGCATCCACATCCTCTTCCTCTTCCTCCTCATCCTCATCCTCATCCTCATCACTGTCAGACCCAGCCTCCTGGTGCCTCCTCAACTCAAGGCCGGCCGGAAAGGTCTCATCCTCGACATTGTCATCACTGCTAGTTCCGGTGTCACCTCCTAAGTTGGGATCCTCAGTACTTGTTTGAGCTGAGCGGCGTCTCAATCTCTTGCCGGCCGATGTTGACGGTCTTGCCCCCCTTCCCCAAAATCACCGGGGATAGCTCCTCGGCGAGTGAGGACTTCTTCTCTTCTTTTCTTTGCCCCTTCCTTTTCCCGCACCATAGCTGCTGTCCTGAGTCACAAATAGGATGACAAGAGTGTATAAGACTCTAGGAAAAAGATTGAATTGAATTGGAATTGAATCTTGAAAGTTCAGAACAATTGGGTCTGTTCTGGGCCACACCGGTCAGACCGGTGAGGGGCACCGGTCAGACCGGTGCCACCCAGAACAGAGCCAATTGCTCCCACACTCAATCTGAGCAGCTGTTAATCTAAGATTTGGTCTAGATGAACAAAAGACATCCTAGAATAGATATGTGTTAAAAAACAAGAGGAAAACACAATTTGGGGGTGGACATGCGCCACCGGTCAGACCGGTGACGGCCACCGGTTAGACCGGTGAAGGCCGTCTGTTGACGGTTAATAGTTGTATCAAAGTTCGATTGTGACTTGCAAGCGGACAAGTCTCCCGTCGTAGTCAAGGGACCCTTCTTCCCTCGAGTGGTGAACCCAAGGTATCGAATCCGTGGAACAATGTGCAACGCAAGTATTCAATCTAGTAAAGCAAGGTAAGCTATCTTATGAAGGTAAGTTGCATCTAATCTACTAACTCATAAAGAAAACGAATCTAATCTAATCTACTAAAGAGGTAGCAAGAGAAAGCAAGAGATAACCAATCTAGAGAATCTAGATCATGCTTATGTTGTAGCTCCAAACAAGATGAAGATAGAAAAGCGAATCTCATTAAAAGCATCTTTAAATCGTGGCCTTCCCATCCGACTCCGAAAACATCCGCCTTTCGAGGACCCCGTTCTGTCACAACGTATCCCTATTCATGCGGGGAGCTTAGGGCGAGTTCGATAGAACAAGTTGAAATCACTTGGCCGGTCCTGTATGCACCTCTAGCCACCGCGGCTACAAGAGCACCCTATGTAATCTAGCTATAGACTAGATCGTAGAAGAAGCAAAACCAAGAAGAAATCAAAATCATCGAGAAGGCACTTAATCGCTAGAAATCGGATTCACTTACAAACTTCACCATGAATGATTACATGAACAAGATCACCACCGGGGCCCTCCCTCGATCTTGATCCTCGCTCCGGAGCTCCGACGTGGTCTTCCATGCAAGGTTCCCACGTCGGCTAGGGAAACCCTAGACAACTAGCACGACCCTCATCTTCGAGATGGTGTCCCTCAAGCTTCTCTGCTCCTCGGCGGCGGATTACGACTTCGGTTCTGCGTGGCTCTCTGTCAGGGGGCTATTTATAGCCTGGGAAGCAATTAGGTCAAAGGAGAGGCCGATTGGGCCCGAGGTGGGGCCGGGCCGGCCGGCCTGGGCCCAGGTCGGCCCATCTGCGGCTGCTTCGCCGTGTTGCTTCCCACGTCTTCTAGATGTTCTCCCCTTTTGCATGTGGGCCCTTGACGTCGGTTTCTCTCCGAATTGGACTCAATTCCTTGTCTTGCAAGATTCAGCACTTTTCTGGTTCAGTCCTCGGAGTTTATCATCTTCTCGGGCTTGGTCCTTGGGCTCTTGGAGTCATGTTCACTTCATTACTTGACTTGTATCGGGCTTCAAGGTCTTGTCATGAGGTGCTTAATGAACTTATCCCGGAAGTCTTGCTTTCATCGTTAAAACCCTGCGTAAACACTTAACTCCAAAACCGACATGCACAAGTGAACTTGTTATACCACGGGGGTTAGTACCAATGAATAAGATACAAAAGTCATGCCAACACAGAAGGTAAACTCATGGCTAGGTTGACGGATTTTCACCGTCAACACCGTCCGACCCCAATTCGTGATTTCTCGCAATGTGTCCAACAAAACGTTATGGATCTATAGGAATGTCTTCTAGGTGAACTCAGAAGATGTTCTACCAAAGGGAATTCAAAACTTTGCACCATGCGAGGAGATCGGGCAAAAGAAAGGTTTGAATACCTTTGGAGAGATGAACTCGAGTTGAATCCGAGAAACTTGAGGGGGAAAGTGAAGAGGGGCCTTGGGAGATCCTTTTGCTTCCAATCTTGAAGATTTTCCTTGGTTGAATCTTCAAATCTCCATGGATTTTGAGAGAGGTGAAAGTGAGAAGAGGGAGGAGAGGTGTTCACGGTGGGAGGTAGTAGAGGGATGGTGAATCATAGAGGAGAGAGAAGGAAGGGGGGGTAAAAGGAATCCTTTTACTGTGGCCCCACGGGCTGACGCCGGGCGTCACCGGTCAGACCGGTGACGGTCACCGGTCAGACCGGTTGTCGGTGCGGAATATGGTCCCGACACTAACCAGTAGATAGCGCCGAGGTCTATCCCTCAATGGTCGATGCTAAGCAATAAGAGACACGGGGTTTATCCTGGTTCCGGCCAAGGGGGCCGTACGTCCAGCAGTGGTGTGCTCAAGGCACTATATTGCTCAGCACCGGGGGGTGCTGTGGTGGGGCGCTGCTACAAGCAAGGCGGGAGAGGAAGCGTGGCTTCCAAGTCCCTGGTGGAGTGGCTGAAGATATTGTGGGGGAATTGGAGGATGAGTACGTGGTGTGTTGTGAGTTCCGGTCTGAATGTCTCTGTCCCCCGTGGCTGGGGGGTTCGCCCCCCTTTTATAGATCAAGGGGGAGGCGAATTACATGCGCGCCGAGCTATCTAGCTACGTGGCAAGTGCTTCGCGCTATGCTGTAGAGTGGGCGGCCGTCCGGACGATCCCTGCGGCGATCTGGCCATCATGGCCTACCTTGTACCCGGACAGTGGCGGTTCGAGGGTAGGAGGGCGGCGGATGGTGGCGAAGTCCTCTGATAGGCTCGAGGGAGGTGCTGACGTTGGCCCGTACGGAGTACAAGAGTAGGTAGAACGGCGTTCCTTCCCAACGCGCTCCACAGCGCCGGAGTGGTTGCTACAGCGTCCGGCGTGCGCCTGCACGCGCGGGGAGGGCGGCCACACTGTTACAGTGGCAGGGATGGTATTCCACCGGCCTAGCGCCTCCACCTAACCCTGTAGGGTCACGAGAAAGTGAATCGAGGGTGCGTCCGGCCCCCCTTCGAGGGCTCGGCGCGTTAGCGCGTCTTGGAGCGGGCGCACGGCGTCACGGGCCGACACCGGCCGCGGCGCACGGTCCCTCCCCACGGTGGTGGGGATGGGCTCCTCCCGGGGAGTTGGTGCGGCGGCAGGGGGGGCGAGCCCCGGGCGCATGATGGCGCCGTCTCGCCGGCGTCGGGCGTTAAATGCCGTGTACGGGGGGCCGGCGCACGCGTGAGGGGCACCCTCGAGCGTGGCGGACCCGGCCGAGGGCGGGGCGTACCCTCGAGTGAGGCGGAACCTGCTCGAGGGGGGAGCGAGCCCTCGAGCGAGGCGGAGCCCACTCGAGGGAAGTGCTGCCCCTCGAACGGGGCGGAGCCCGCCTGAAGGGAGCGCGCATCCTCAAGCGAGGCGGAGCCCGTTCGAGGGGATCTCTAAGAGGGCCGCCTCGATGGGCCGTCGGAGTCCCTGCGGCGTGGGCTGTTCTCTGCATGGTTAGGCAAATTGTGTTTTGGCCTTGTTGTGGGTTTTAAGTGAGGATTTCCCCGTTGTTTAAGGGGACCCCTAGGGCTGTCCCCGACAGTAGCCCCCGAGCATCTGCGGGTTTGCCATTGAGGCTCCCGCGGATGCGGAATCTCCTGCGATAGGACGTTCTTCCCTCCTTGTTTTGCGAACGCTTTCGGGTGGGGCCGCGTCGGCGGACCCGCGGGTCTAGCCCCCGAAGCCACTGCGGGGAGTGTGGGTGCTCCTGCGGGGTTTAGCCGCGGGCGCGGGTCGGAGGGCGTGGCACATGTCTCAACCGGCATCGGCAGTGTTTCAGCCGGCTTCGGTGACGCACACGGCCGCCGGCGCCGTCTCCCGGCGGGTGCAGGCCAAGGAGGTGTAGCCGTGCGTTAAGCCCCCGAGCCTTGGCCCGTTCGAGGCGATCGGGTAGAGCTTTACGACTTGTTTTTTAACGTGCCCTCGCCGTCCCTCCGCGGGACGGAGGGTGAGGTTTCCGCAACCCCCATCGAGCGGGTCGCGAATTGCGGATTCCTCTTCGAGCTGTTAGTGGGCGATTCGAGTGGACGCCCATGCCCCGTTCGATAAGGGTAGGCTGCGTGATCCGGAGACACGTCCATGGAAGCGCTTGCATGGGTTTGCTAGGTGGGGCTCGGTCCCGTTCGATAGGGACCAAGGGCGCGGAAGCTCTCCCTCGGTGGGATCCCCGGCTAGCTGCCCTCGGCGGCTCTCGAACACGACATGTGGGGCACCCTCGAGCCGACGGGCTCGAGGAACGGCTCGAATGCGCGTGCCCTCGTCGTCCCCGACTCGCGATGCGAGGCGCTGTTCGAACCCGTCGAGGGTCAGGCTTCGAACCCCTGATCAGTAGGGCCGTGCGGGGCAGCGTCTGGGCGGCCCCGTCTTTTGCGTTTGCGGCCATCGAGGGGTGTGGGCTTGCCAGCCCTCGAGGCGGTTGGTAGCCTTTGCGTGGCATGGGTGCTCGCAGAGCCTGCTTTTCTTCAAGCGGGCGCCGGGCGACCTTCTCACGCACGTGCCCCTTTTTTAGAGAGTTGATATCGTTTCGAGCCAGGGGCTCGCGCCGCTCGAGGGTTTTGCATGGCATGGGTGCTCGTGGTGCCTGCTTTACTTCAAGCAGGTCCCGGGCGACCTTCTCACGCCGATGTCCCTCAATGGTCGAAAATTGTCTTGAGCCGAGGGCTCGTACCGCTCGAGGGTTTTACGTGGCATGGGTGCTCGTGGTGCCTGCTTTACTTCAAGCAGGCCCCGGGCGACCTTCTCACGCCGATATCCCTTCGAGGGCTATTTTTGTCTCGAGTCAGGGGTTCGCCCCGCTCGAGGGTCCTCCTTGCTTGGCAAGGGAACGGGTCATTAAATGCCTTACAGTCGAGGCCGCAGCTCTGCAACGCGGGCGCGCCTTTTTAGGCGTTGCGGCCGCGCGCGCGCGCGTGTAGTGGGCGGCGTGGCAGGCGGATGTGACCGCTTGCCTCGGTCCCTGCTAATCTTCGCCGCGATGATTGCCCGCCCACGGTGATGTGGCCGCGGCAGTCGTGGTGGGGCCCGTTCGTCGGCGTGAAGGGAAGATTCCCTGCAGTTAATGCGCGCGGGACATCTGCTCCGGAGAGCTCGCCCGCGGCTTATAAATCTGAGGGAAAGGGGAGACGACGGTTTTTTACCTTTGCGCTCTGCCATTTTAGCCCCCTGCGCCTTCATCTTCGTCTCGCCTTTGCTACCGTGCGGTGCCGCCATTAGAGCCTTTCTTCCGTTTCTCGGCCTCCGCTTTCGCATCCCTTTGCATCCTCCTCATGGCACCGCTTCCGCCCCTCACGATCCTTGACCCATAAGCCTGGGAGCAGTCGACGGTGATGCCGCTGGCCCTTGGCGAGCTGGTCGCCGCCGGCCAGCTGTCGGCGAACGAGGATGGCCGCCCGGCGGAGTGGATTGTGCCGCCGGCGGCGGACCACGCACCCAACCCGTTGGAGGGCTACGTGGTTAGATTCGTCCGCTTCCACGAGCGGGGCTTCAACTCGCCGGCGAGCTGCTTCATGCGGGCGCTGTGCTACTACTACGGCGTGGAGTTGCACAACTTCGCGCCCAACGCGATCTCGCAGGCGGCCACGTTCGTGGGCGTCTGCGAGGGGTACCTGGGGATCCAAGTCAGGCGGGAGCTGCGGGTACACCTCTTCCGGCGGAGCTCTTCACGCGGCCCACGACGGAGCCGAGGACCCGCCGCGCGGTGCGCGCCGGCGGGATGTCGCTTGCCTGCGGGGGCAATTCAAGGGCGACTACATCCCCCGCACCATGACGACGAACAACGCCGGGCCGGGAGCGGGGATGGTTCCTACTTGCGCAACGCCGAGCCCGGCCTCCCCCCCCTACACCGGTCGGGTGTTCAAGAAGAAGCCCGGCTCGTGGGGCTACGGGGTGTCCACGGCCCGGCACGGAGGCGGCGGGGACTCGGTCTTGGGCGCCACGAAGAGCCCCGACGGCGCAAGGGGCCGAACGTGTTGGGCGTCCTCGCCTTCCTCCATCATCGGCGGATCGTGCCTGCGATGGAGAGGCCGCTCCGCATCTTCGAGATGACGGAGGCGGCCAACCCCGTCGACTGGCGAGGTCGCGGATGCTCCGTCCCCGCTCGGGCGGGCGTATGCGCTCACCGGGCGCGGAACGCCGTCGACACCCGCATGCACGTGCGCCGGGGCCCGGTCCCAGGTGGGACCTCGAGATGCTCCCCACCGGCCCATTGGTGAGTGCGGTTCTTGTTCTTATTTTTGTTCTTGGTGTTGCTCCCGCCTCTGACGCGTCCTTGGTGTTCTTGTTTGCGGTGGTGAGCTTCACCGCCTCCAAGTCCGTTCCGCCCACCCCCCCGACTCCCGCGCGCTTGGTCGGGCGGCGCGGCGGCGGGGAACGAGGAGCGGGCGGCGCGCGAAGAGGGAGCGCGCGAGGCGGCGCAACGAGCGCCGTGAGCGGCGGAACGCGGAGCACCGGCGGCGCGAAGAGGCGGGGCTCTCCTCCCGGGGGCCCGAGGAGTGCTCGTCCTCGGGGGAGGACGAAGAGGAAGAGGGCCGAGGGGGGGAGGCCCCTCGGATAGGTGGGAGCGCGTCGCCCCCGTCGCCGGAGCCGGCTCCGGCGGCAAGGGCGGCGTCGCTGGGGGCGGGCGCAGCGGCGCCCGTCGCCGAGCAATCGACATCGGGGGCGGCGCGCGCGGCGGAGGCGCCGGTGCGTACCTCGGGGGCGCGTGCCGCTAGCGTGCTGTGCGTGCGGCGAGCGCGCCTGCGCGCGGGGACGGGGCCCGCGCGCGGCGGCGACATCGGGGAGGCGCGGCGGCGGGCGTGCGGCCGCGCCGGCCTCATCCGCTGAGGCTTCGAGGAAAAGGAAGCGCGCCTTTTCCTCCTCGAGGTAAGGGGTTCGATCTTCTACTTTGGTTTGATTTTCTGATGACCAGGCGCTCTAACCCTCTGTTTGTGCCTGCGTAGGGTGGTGCCAACCGTGCCTCCCCTTGCACCGGCCAAGGTGCTGAGGACGGACGCGTCCATCCCCACCCGGCGGCGCTCGTCGAGGGCGTCACGGACGGGGGCAAGCACGGCGGCGGCGGGCGAGAGCTCGGCGGGGCGTGGGCGGGGCCTCGAGGCCTCGGCCGGCGGATCGGTCCGCCGCGGCGCGGCCGGCGGTCCACGAGGAGCGACCGGCGCCGGCCGTCGTGGGGGCGCGCGGGTCGCGGCGGCGGTCGTGGCGGAGGCGCGGCCCGCGAGGCGGCATTCTTGTGGAGGTGCGGTCCACGGCGCTAGGCACGGGAGAGGAGAGGCGGGGCGGGGGGCGCGGCCGTGGGCGCGAGGCGCGGCCGAGAGGTGATGGTCGTGGCGCCGCGTCGGCGCGCCGCGGCCACGGAGGCGCGAGTGGAGGGCGCGGTGGAGGTGGCACAAGGGGGCGGTGCCCGCCGGCGGTTCCGGGCGGAGGTGGTGGAGGTCCGGATGACGACTCCCTACCGCCGGGTGGGACCGGTGGGCTAGCTTCCCCACGCGTTCCCCGAGCCCCGGGGAGGGGGCCCTCGTGAGGCGGCACGAGGGGCACATGGTGGCGGGGGACCGAGGACACGGTGCCGGGGCCTCGTCCTCCCGCGCCGGCCACCCCCGCCCGGTGGAGGGGGCCATCGACGATCCCCGGCGTTTGCGACACCGCGGGGGGGAGCAGGAGCTCTAGGGCGAGCTCCGACGCCACGGCGCCACGCTCGACCGCGCGCTGAACGAGGCGTTGCAGGTCCATGGCGGCCCTGCATGGCGCGTCTTCCAGGTAGGGCGTCGTCGCTCGTTTTCTTCTTCTTCTCATCTTCGTGTGCTGCTTCTATGCCATAGCGCTTATGGGTTTTGATGTGTGGATGCCAGGAGCTCGAGCGCCGCGCCCACGACAAGTACGACGCCTTCGACCGGGTGAACGCCGAGGTCCACCAGCTCCGGGAGCGGTGCAGCGCTTTCGACGCGCTTGCGACGCCCTCGGGTCCCCGGACGGTGGGCCGGCGTCACGGGCCATGGCACGGCCCGACGAACTCCCCGAGAGCTCGAGGCGGGGACTCGGCGCGCCGCTCGAGCCTCGGCGGGTCCGCGCGGCCCTCATCGATCGTGATGAGGCGCGCGGCATGCGCGCTCGGACTTGGAGAAGACGCGGACGTTGGCCGCCAGGCGGGAAGGCGGAGGTGGCTAACGCCCGCGGCGAGAACCGGGAGCTTCGCTCGTCGCTTGAGGGCGCGGGCGCGGCGGCGCCGGCGAGGAGCGGGCGCGCGGGGCGGAGCGGACGGGCCAAGGAGGCCGACGACACGAAGGCCGTCCTCGACGCCAAGGCCGCGGCCCTCGTCGCCGCCGAGGAGCGGCTCCGCAAGAGAGCACCGCCGCCAAGGGGGCCGAGGGGCGGTTCCGGCGGAGCGAGGGCCGCCCTCGTCGACGCCGGGGGCGGCGGCGGAGCGAGAGCGCGTCGCCCACGAGGTGTCGCGAAGTCTTTGGCGGATCGGGACGCCAAGCTCTCCAAGGCCGAGGGCGAGCTCATTGTGCTCGGCATTGCGAGCGCAAACCGAGGAGATAGCCCTCCGGGGAGCGAGCGAGGCCGTCAAGCGCCTCGGGGGCGCGCGGTCGAGGCCGAGCGTCACGCTCTCGAGATGGAGAGGAAGCGAGGTCGAAGGTGAGCCCTTGTTCGACTCTTGCCTTGTTGGTTTTTACGTTAGAGGGGCTCGCATCCCCCTTTCGATTTCTTTCTTGTCTTGGCGATTCCGGGCTTGCGCACCGCCCCGGGGCACGCGGGCGGCGGGCCGGGGCGGCGCGGGCTTCCTACAACTCCTCCGAGCCGGGGGCTGCGGGGGGCTGCGTGGCGCGGCCCTCGAGACCTGTCGCGCGCGTGGAGGAGGGCGAAGCACGGGCCGGCGGCTCGGCCGGCCGGCCCCGCTGCGTGCCCTCGGCGGCCATGTCACCGAGCGGATGCGCCGGGCGCGCATGCGGGCGTCCGAGAAGGCCCTCGGAGTGGTGCGGTCCCACTACGAGGTTAACTTCGAGGCGGCGGAGGAGGGCTACATCATTCCCGAGGGCGTCGAGGACGAGGTGGCGATGGAGCGTGTGGATGCGCTCGCCGCCGACGCCGCCGGGTCGCTCGCCGAAGCCTTCGAGGAGTTCCTCTTCCGGGGACGCCGGCGCCGCTGCCGCTCCTCCCGCCTGAAAGCAGTTGGGCGCTAGGCCCGTTTTGATGTGTATCAGTACTCTGGCCTCGTGGCCTTTTGTAAATGAACAAGTTGTTCTTGGACATAAACATTTGCTGTAATGAAGTCATTTGTTTATCACGCTTTTTGTTTCTCCTTCTTCCTGAGTAGATTCTAATTAGGGGAGTTCGATTTTCGCGGGGGGCCTGCTGGGTTGGAGGCGAGAGAGAAGGGCCATATCCACGCGGCGTAGGCTATCTCTGGCTCGCACGCTCCTTCCGCTAGGCCGCCTGCGCCCTGTTCAAATCGTTGCTCGTAGTCGAAATAGAAAACAAACTTAGCGCGTGTGAGTTGTTTTTATTTTTGCGCGAAAAAATAGGACCATTTTGGGGGGGGGTGGCCCCCCGCAGTAGCCCCCGAGGGTAACTTGGGTTTCAGGGGAAAGCCGAGTTGCCCTTTCTATTAAACTTGAGGCGTTTACATAGTTGCTACCAACTGGGGCATTGGCCGTGTGATTTTTACAACAGAAAAAATGCTTGGGAATCCTGGCTAGGGGTAGAAACGACGTAGCTGTTGGATGTTCCAAGCGTTTGTGAGCTCTTCACCGTCCTCGTTGGCCAGCTTGTACGTGCCGGGCTTGAGTACCTTCACCACGACATAGGGTCCCTCCCATGGGGGCGACAGCTTGTGGCGCCCTCGGTTGTCTTGGCATAGCCTTAGGACCTGATCCCCTTCGCTGAAATCCCGCCGGCGTATCTTGCGTGCTTGATAGCGCCTGAGGGACTGCTGGTACCACGCGGAACGCATCAGGGCCACGAGGCGTGCTTCGTCCAGCTGGTCCAACGAGTCCTCGCGGGCTCGCTGGCTGGCATCCTCGTCATAGCCTCGAACCACCGGGCGAACCGTATTCTAAGTCCGTGGGGAGGACGGCCTCCCGCGCCGTGGACTAGGAAAAACGGGGGTGAACCCGGTGGCTCTGCTCGGGGGTGGTCCTTAGGCTCCACACAACCGGCGGTAATTCTTGGAGCCATTTTCGCCCGGATTTGTTCAGGCGGTCGAAAATTCGGGGCTTTAGGCCTTGTAAGATCATGCCATTGGCACGTTCTACTTGGCCGTTGGTACGTGGGTGCGCCACGGCTGCCCAATCCACACGGATGTGGAACTTGTCGCGAGAACTCCAAGAACTTCTTGCCGTGAGCCGGGACCCATTGTCGGTGATGATGGAGTTTGGCACTCCAAAGCGGTAGACGATGTCGGTGAAGAATGTTACCGCTGCTCTGCCCTTAGATTCGTGATGGGGCGCACCTCCACCCACTTGGAGAACTTGTCGATCGCGACCAACAAGTGGGTGAAGCCCCCGGCGCCTTCCGCGGGGGCCGACGATGTCCGGCCCCCACACGGCGAACGGCCATGTTACGGGGGATGGTGCGTAGGGCATGGGCGGGCAAGTTGGACTTGCGGGCGTAGAGCGGCACCCTTCGCGGTGCGCACGATCTCGGCGGCGTCCGCGACCGCGGTGGGCCGGTAAAAGCCACGGCGGAACGCGTTGCCGACGAGGGTGCGGGGGTGCGGCGTGGTGGCCACAGATCCCCGCGTGGATGTCCCGCGGGAGCTCGCGCCCCTCGGGAATGGGCACGCATCGGCGCGTAGGATGCCGGAGGGCGGCGCGCTTGTACGGCTCGCCGTCGACGAGGGCAAAAGACTTAGCCATCCTGGCGATGCGCCTAGCCGCAGCCTGGTCCGCGGGGAGCTCCCCTTTAGCGATCCGGGCGATGTATTTTTCCCCGCCGGTCCGCTTGGACGGGGGCCGGCTCGATGTCCATTACGTCGGCCTCGTGGGAGCCGTACCCCTCGAGAAGGGAGAGCACGTACGCCTCGTTCGAGGGGTCCTCGTCCATGGGTTCCGCACCCGCCGGATTCGAGGGGAGCCCCGAGGGTTCGTTGTGACTCGAGGGGTAGGGCTCGAAAACGGCCGAGGGGTTGAGCGACGTCGCGTGCGAAAACGTTCGGGGGGGACGGTGATCCGCCGGACGTGATCTTGGCGAGCTCGTCCGCCTCCTCGTTGTACCGGCGGGGCACATGGTTGAGCTCGATGCCGTAGAACTTGTCCTCGAGGGCTCGCACGGCTTTGCAGTAGGCCTCCATCTTGTCGTCGTGGCAGCTCGCGTTCTTCATGACTTGATCGATCACGAGCTGCGAGTCGCCCCGCACGTCGAGGCGCTTGACGCCTAACTCAATGGCAATTTTGAGGCCGCAGAGGAGGGCCTTGTACTCGGCCATGTTGTTAGACGCGGGGAAGTGGAGGCGCACCACGTACCGCATGTATTCCCCGAGGGGTGACACGAAGAGCAGGCCCGCGCCCGCCCCTGTTTCCATCACCGAGCCGTCGAAGAACAGAGTCCAGCACTCCGCTTGGATCTGTGGCGGCGGTAGTTGTGTGTCCGTCCATTCGGCGACGAAATCCGCCAAGATTTGGGACTTGACGGCCTTGCGCGGGGCGTAGGCAAGCGTCTCGCCCATCAGCTCCACGGACCACTTGGCGATCCGGCCCGCGGCGTCGGGGTTGCGGATGATTTCTCCCAGTGGGAAGGATGAAACCACCGTGACGGGGTGGGCCTCGAAGTAGTGGCGGAGTTTGCGCGCGTGCAAGAACCACCGCGTAAAACAACTGCACGGACACGGGGGTAGCGCGTCTTTGTGTACGAGAGGACCTCGGCGATGTAGTAGACCGGCCGCCGCACGGGCAAGGCATGCCCTTCCTCCATGCGCTCCACGACGATTACGGCGGCGACCACCCGGGTGGTTGCGGCCACGTAGAGGCTGCGGGGGTTCGCCGTCTCGCGGCGGCGTGAGGATCGGGGCGCGTGTTAGAGACGTCTTCAGCTTGTCGAGCGCATCCTGGGCCTCGGTGGTCCAGGAGAAGCGCTCGTGCTTCTTGAGTAGGAGGTAGAGGGCGAGGCCCTTCTCACCGAGCCGCGAGATGAAGCGGCTCAAGGCGGCAAGGCACCCCAACACCTTCGCACCCCTTTGAGGTCCGGATCGGACTCATTCGTTCGAGGGCCGCAACCTTTTCGGGGGTTGGCCTCGATTCCCCGGCCGGGAGACAATGTATCCCGGGAGCATGCCTCGCGGCACTCCAAAGACGCATTTTTCGGGGTTTAATTTGACCCCATTGGCCGTAGGCGGTTGAACGCGACGCCAAGGTCGCCAACCGGGTCGTCCGCCTTCCTGGTCTTTACGACGATGTCGTCCACGTATGCTTCGACCGTTCGCCCGATGTGATCCCCAAAAACGTGCTGCATGCAACGCTGGTATGTTGCACCCGCGTTTCTGAGGCCAAACGGCATCGTGACGTAGCAGAACGTCCCGAACGGTTTGATGAACGAGGTCGCGAGCTGGTCGGACTCTTTCACCTTTATTTGGTGGTACCCGGAATAGGCATCAAGGAAGCAAAGCAATTCGCACCCAGCTGTTGAATCAACGATTTGATCAATGCGTGGCAAAGGAAAAGGAACTTTAGGACATGCTTTATTAAGACTAGTGTAGTCTATACACATCCGCCACTTCCCATTCTTTTTCTTTACAAGCACGGGGTTTGCTAGCCACGTTGGGTGGAACACCTCCTTGATGAATCCGGCCTCGAGAAGCTTCCGCAGCTCCGCTCCGATTGCCGTCGCCGCTCCTCGTCGAAGCGGCGGAGCCGTTCTTTGCGCACGGCGCGGGCGTTTGGCGGGGATGTCAAGGGAGTGCTCGGCGACTTCCCTCGGGATGCCTGGCATGTCCGAGGGGCTCCACGCGAAGATGTCGGCGTTGGCGCGGAGGAAGTCGACGAGCACCACTTCCTATTTGGGGTTGAGGGTGGAGCTGACCCTCAACGCCTTGCCCTCGGGGGCTGAAGGGTCGAGGGGGACCCCCTTGGTCTGTTCCACGGCCTCGAAGGTGCCAGCGTGTTTGGCAGCGGAGTTGAGGTCTTCGTTGACCATCTTCTCCAGCGTGTTCACCAGCGCTTCATCCAGCGCTAGTGCCTCTGCGTGCTCCACGCACTCGAGATCGCAGTCGAATGCGTGCTCGATCGACGAGCCGACGGTGATGATGCCGTTTGGGCCGGGCATCTTCATCTTTAGGTAGGTATAATTGGGGACTGCCATGAATTTGGCGTAACAGGGCCGCCCAAGTATAGCGTGGTAGGCCCCCTTGAATCCCACCACCTCGAAGGTGAGGGTCTCCTTGCGGAAATTCTTTGGGGCGCCAAACCAAGGCGGCGAGGTCGATGCCCGAGGGGTTGGACACCGCTTGCCGGCGCGATGCCATGGAACGGCTTCGTGCTTTGGGCCGCGCCCCGGTCCAATCCGATCCCCATCGAGGCGCAGCGTATGCGCGTAGAGGATGTTGAGGCTGCTACCTCCGTCCATGAGGACCTTCGAGAACCGGGCGTTCCCGATGATGGGGTCGACCACCAGCGGGTACTGGCCCGGGTTGGGGACGCGGTTCGGGTGGTCCTCCCGGCTGAATGTGATGGCGTCCTCCGACCAATTGAGGAAGGACGGAGGCGCCCTCTCCGCGGCGAGAACCTCGTGCCGCTCCTTCTTGCGTTGGCGTGTCGACATGTCGACAGTTGGCCCCTCAAATATGAGGAACACATTTTCGACGGCGGGGAAGCCGCCTGCGTCACCATCGCCTCCGTCTTTCTTGGCCTCTGCCTCCTTCGTGGCGGCACGGCCATAGAATTTCTTGAGCATGTCGCACTACTCAAGGGTGTGATTCACTGGGGTCTTGTGATAAGGACATGGCTTTTTCAGCATGTCGTAGAACACCCCCGGGCCTCGAGGGGCCAGTCGAGGGCCCCGTCGAGCCGGGTCAACAGCAAGGGCCTCGGCGTTGCCGCCGTCGCGCCCCGCTCGCGCGCCTCGCGGCGCGGCTTCTTCCCCTTCTTGCCCCGCTTGTCGTTGCGATGGGGCTCCTTGGACTTGCTGCCCTCGCGGGCGCGTCCTACGAGCGCTTGCCCTTCTTGCCGTCGAAGATCACCCCCACGGCCTCCTCCCGGAGGCGAAGGCGGGTGGCGATGTCGAACGGCTCGTTGGAGTCCGCGGGCGGGCGCGTCCCGGCTCCCGCACGAGGTCCCGGCACGTGGTGCCCTCGAGGAAGGCATGCACGATCTCGGTCTGCGCCACGGCGGGGAGCTCCGTGCGGCGCTTGGAGAAGCGCGTATGAAGTCCCACGGCGACTCGCCGGGCCCTCGCGTGCGGGGAGCGCGGGTCCCATGAATTTCCAGGGCGCACGTATGTGCCCTGGAAGTTGCCCACGAACGTGTGGACCAGGTCGTCCCAGTTATGGATCTGGCTGGCGGGCAAGTGCTCGAGCCATGTCCGGGCTGCGTCGCCAAGATGCAGGGGCAAGTTGCGGATGATGACCTCGTCGCTGGTGGCCCCGCCCAGCTAGCAGGCCAGGCGGTAGTCGTTAAGCCACACGCGGGGGTCCGTCTCCCCATTGTATTTGACGATGGTCGAGGGTTGGCGAAAGCGTTGGGGGAACGCCGCCGCGCGGATCTCCCGGCTGAACACACGGGTGCCTGGGGGCTCCGGCGTCGGGGAGCGGTCTTTGCCGCTGTCGTAGCGTCCACCCCGTCGAGGGTGGTAGCCCCTTGCTTGCTCGTGCGTCCGCCCCGCCGGTGCGCCTGGCGTTGATGACGTTGCGGGCGTCGCCATCCGGCGCCTGCGTGCGTCAAGGAGCCGCTCCTTGGCCGGCGTGCGTCCTTGGTCGGCGGGTCGCCTCGGCTGGTCCCCCCGCGTGCACCGAGGGTTCGCCCCCCGGCGCAGCTTCATCGTCCCGCGCATACCCCTGTTGGCGGATGCATGAGGCCGAGCTCTCGGCTTGCTGGACAGCCGCTTGCTCGATGAGAGTTTGCACCTCGCGGTGCATGTCTCGAGCCTCGGGGGTCGAGGGTGCCGGCATGGCCCGCGGCGGCGTCGCGGCGGCGACGAGCTTCGGCGCTCGCCCGCGGGGGCGCGTCCGCGTTGTCGACGTTGGGGACGGTGTTGATGCGGTCGCGGACCGTCGGCCCCGGCTCCGTGCGCGTTCGCCGCGCGCGGAGGCTTCCCCCCCGCCATTGAGGCGCGGAGCGGCCCCACCGTTCGGTATTCCTCCGCCGGCTTGGCCTCGAGCTCGCGGGCTTGGGCTAGGCGCGCGTCGGCGTCGGCCCCCGGCGGGGAGCGCTTGGCCCCGCGGCCAGGAGCGCGGCGATCCCTGGGGCAGGCGTGACTTCCCCGTCTCCTGCGCCCATCGCACCCGCGGCATTGGCCGGGTCATTGGTGATGACGGCGCAGCACTCCCGCGCGGGATCGTAGCTCCCGGTGCTGGAGTCGTCGGAGCAACCAAACCAGTAGTCCGCGGCGTCGAGGAAACGCCGGAACACGACTGGGTCCGGTACGCCGGAGAAGTCCCACTCTGCGTATCCGTGGCGGTCGGCGGGTGGCAACGCGTCGAGGGATCCCAGGGACGACTCGTCCCCTGCTGAGGCGCCGGGGTCCCTGGCGACGAAGACGTGGCGGCCAGGCGGAACCCTGCGCATCGTCGTGTTGATGTTGGCATTGTAGGCCGACGTAGCGCCACGCAGCCCGATGGGGATGCGCGGTCCGAGAGCGTGCGGCCGCCCCGCCGGGGCGGTGGCGGTCGCGGGCGCGCGCGCCGGGTGGCGGCGCGCTCGGCTGCCGCCGCTCGGACCGCGCCCGGCGTGAACGCGGCCGGAGCGACGGTGGCGTCGGGGCGTCGACGGGCCCGCGGCATCCATGCCTGCGGGCGCTGCGCCGTGGTGGTGCGTGCGGCGGGGGCCAAGGCCGACCGTCCCCGGCGCGCGCGCGGGAGCTCCTCACGGTTGGTGAGGCGCATGAGATAGCCGTTCCCCGTGGCACGAAAGTTCGGGTCCCCGAAGCGAATCTCGAACCCGGGCGGGGAGGGGGTCCGAGCTGCCCATGCGGTAGCGTGTAGCACGGTACTCAGTGCGGATCACCATGGAGGGAGTTGACGGAATGACCTTAGGCGCTCGATTGCCCCACGGTGGGCGCCAACTGTCGGTGCGGAATATGGTCCCGACACTAACCGATAGATAGCGCCGAGGTCTATCCCTCAATGGTCGATGCTAAGCAATAAGAGACACGGGGTTTATCCTGGTTCCGGCCGAGGGGGCCGTACGTCCAGCGGTGGTGTGCTCAAGGCACTATATTGCTCGGCACGGGGGTGCTGTAGTGGGGGCTGCTACAAGCAAGGCGGGAGAGGAAGCGTGGCTTCCAAGTCCCTGGTGGAGTGGCTGAAGATATTGTGGGGGAATTGGAGGATGAGTACGTGGTGTGTTGTGAGTTCCGGTCTGAATGTCTCTGTCCCCCGCGGCTGGGGGGGTCGCCCCCCTTTTATAGATCAAGGGGGAGGCGAATTACATGCGCGCCGCGCTATCTAGCTACGTGGGAAGTGCTTCGCGCTATGCTGTAGAGTGGGCGGCCGTCGGACGATCCCTGCGGCGATGCGGCCATCATGGCCTACCTTGTACCCGAACGGTGGCGGTTCGAGGGTAGGAGGGCGTCGGATGGTGGCGAAGTCCTCCTCGATAGGCTCGAGGGAGGTGCGACGTTGGCCGTACGGAGTACGGGGAGTAGGTAGAACGGCGTTCCTTCCCAACGCGCTCCACAGCGCCGGAGTGGTTGCTACAGCGTCCGGCGTGCGCCTGCACGCGCGGGGAGGGCGGCCACGCTGTTACAGTGGCAGGGATGGTATTCCACCGGCCTAGCGCCTCCACCTAACCCTGTAGGGTCACGAGAAAGTGAATCGAGGGTGCGTCGGCCCCCCCTTCGAGGGCTCGGCGCGTTAGCCGTCTTGGAGCGGGCGCACGGCGTCACGGGAGCGACACCGGCCGCGGCGCACGGTCCCTCCCCACGGTGGTGGGGATGGGCTCCTCCACGGGGAGTTGGTGCGGCGGCACGGGGGCGAGCCCGGGCGCATGATGGCGCCGTCCGCCGGCGTCGGGGCGTTAAATGCCCGTGTACGGGGGCCGGCGCACGCGTGAGGGGCACCCTCGAGCGTGGCGGACCCGGCCGAGGGCGGGGGCGTACCCTCGAGCGAGGCGGAACCTGCTCGAGGGGGAGCGAGCCCTCGAGCGAGGGCGGAGCCCGCTCGAGGGAAGTGCTGCCCCTCGAACGGGGCGGAGCCCGCCCGAAGGGAGCGCGCATCCTCGAGCGAGGCGGAGCCCGTTCGAGGGGATCTCTAAGAGGGCCGCCTCGATGGGCCGTCGGAGTCCCTGCGGCGTGGGCTGTTCTCTGCATGGTTAGGGAAATTGTGTTTTGGCCTTGTTGTGGGTTTTAAGTGAGGATTTCCCCGTTGTTTAAGCGGACCCCTAGGGCTGTCCCCGACACCGGTGACAGCCGCTGGTCAAGCCAGAGAGGCCATATCGGTTTTTCCGGCCCCCCCTCGGTAGAACCGAAGATCCTGATAAAATTCAACAGAGAGTCCTTATCGGTAGAACCGACGCGCCCACGGTAGTACCGACCCTTTTCCTCCTTTTTGAGATTTTGCTCCTTGAAACTTCTCCAAAAATGTTATAGGACAATTCTCATCCACTTAGGTTTCATAAACACGATTATGTGACTTCAAGGTCCCCACCGGTCAGACCGATGGCTTGCACCGGTCAGACCGGTGCGCCCTTGAGAAACAGATTTTGAGCCACAACAAAGAATTTTCATTTCAACCTTTAGAGATGTTTTGGATATGAGATATTAAGATGATATTGATCCAAAAACCATCAATTTATAGAAGAATGGAGGATTAACCAATTTATTTGCGAATTCTTGATCCTTCCAAGATTGAGAGAGATAAATAAGAATGGATTTTAGGGACTTGAGAAAATCTTCTTAATTGTGACTAGCCATCAATCAAACAAGGAGAACTATAGTCACAACTAAGTTGATTGGGTCACTAAGACCAAGAACCAAATATTTTTCAAAGAAAGCACACTTTCTATTCATGCTAGTTGATTTTTCGAAAAAATCTATTCTATATCACAAAGTGCATGCATCCAATTCAAATGAATGCCCTAACAACCATATTTGGCTCATATCTTCATCCTCGAGACACAAAGACGAGTGAAAGTAAAGATATCAACCAAATATCTAGAGAGGAGCACGAGAGATTCACTTGAAACAATTAAATGCTGAGGAAAGCACACTAGCATGATATTATGGCCTAGATGCATTACGGTATTTCAATGAGTTTCGTGAAAACATACCTTTGCCTTAAGACCATTTCATTTGTGCATATATTAACTTTCAAACAGTGTTAGCTCTTACTTGTTCTTTTGGAAGTTACGCTTATCGAGAGCTTCCTTTGAGATGCACAAACGAATGAGACTACAAGATCACTTAGAAGAAATTGTTAGTCCCATAAGTGACTCAAGTTTTGTAATGAGCTCCCCCTTAAGTAGTGCTAGAGAATTTGAACTTCTCGACCAAGGCACTTTGCTCAATCAAGAACATGTTGAGGCTCATTCCAAAACTTGGTCATAACACACGAATGATTTGCTAATTGACATGTGATTAGCTTCTCATAACCTTTGACGCCAAATCACCCTTCTTCTTGAGGGTTTGGACAACCCCGGGTCACCCGGGCACTCATGCCGGGTCACCTTGCAGCACACAGAGGCGTACCGGGTCACCCGGGCACTGGTGCCGGGTCACCCTGCAGCATGCAGAGGCGTACCGGGTCACCCGGGCACCCGTGCCGGGTCACCCGCACAAGTTGCACTTGTTGCGTTGGCACCAGACCGGTGCCTGTCACCGGTCAGACCGGTGACCACCACCTGACCCATTTTGGTGATTTTTCCTTCCCTTTTCCTTGAGTGAGTGAATGTATCACTAATTTCAGTCCTGCAACCAAGGATAAGGCATTGCTCTACTAGAGAGCCATTAAAAGCATCGAATGGCATGAGAGAGTAAATTTTCATAAAAATAATCAAAGTCACTACCTCATGCTTTGCTTATACAAGAAGAGCATCACATGAGTGTTCGTCAAGAACCAAAGTGACTTAGACTCAATTGAGCGCATTAGTTACCGAGATGACATTGATTTCACGAAATATATGAGTTTGCTCTTCACATGGTCAATTGAATCCTTCAAGATTTCCATGTCCTCCAAACCATGTGCTCAATGCATCTCTTTCAACCTGTAAGCTCAGTAAGCATTTCTTGGTACCCAACACTTGTTGGGTCCTATTGGGTTATTCACAAGGTGCTTAGGAACCCAAATAGCCCTCATGCTACAATGAGGTGAACTAATCTCCCTTATAGCACAAGTTCTATTCCTATCGTTCCTAAGCTTATGGAAATCATAATGGACAAGGTTTGATTTGGGAACGTTACCATTTGGGCAATTCTTGCCCATGTGACCCTTTTGACGGCATTCGTAGCAAATGCGACTTTTGTTCTTGTTGGTCACACCATTCCTTGCAATTTCTTTTCTAAACTTTCTTCTGAGACTTGATCTTGGAGAAGGTGGCTTCCTTGCCTTGTTTGCTTGAGTTGGGGCTGCCCTGGCCAGCACCGGTCTGACCGGTGGCATGCACCGGTCTGACCGGTCACGGTCAGAGCCACTGCCCGTTATTGCTTTTGGGCACGAGTCGGCAAGGTGTCCCTTCTCTCTGCACTTGTAGCACACCCTCCACTTGTTGGAGCTTCTAGGCTTCTTGGAGAGTGACTCTTGTGCCTTGTGCTTGATCGGGCGATATTGGGGTTTGATTTGCCCAATCTCGCTCTTTTCTTGAATCTTGTTCTTGTGGGACCTTGTATGTTGTTGAGGGGTTGGGCTAGTTGCGGTTGATCCCTTCTCAAGCTTCTTCACCATGCTTTCACGGTTATCTTGAGAAGGTTGCACTTTGCTCTTCTCCCTCAACACATACAAGTCTTTTTGAAGCTTTTCGACCTCTTGCTTTAGTTTATCATTTTCTTTAACAATGAGGTCATCACAAGATTCTACAAGTACATGCTCAATGCTAGATTGGCTTGCTTGAGACAAACAAACATTAGCGCAAGATAAATTAACTTGAAATTGTGAGCATGTGCATGTGTGGGATGGAGGTTGTATAGATTTTACCGATGAAAGCACAACCTCATGGGCTATCTCTAGTGTTGCATAAGAGTCAACAAGCTTCTCATAGGAAAGTTCAAGTCATTGTGATTAGCTTGTAGCACCATATGCTCGCTAGTGAGCTTCGCTAATTTGGTTTCTAGATCATCATTGGCATCTTCTTTTAATTTAGCTCTACAAGCAAAGGATTTGATGTCATGATCATATTTGTTAGCCAATGTTTCATACTTACAAACCAAGGATGCAAGTTCGGATTTGAGAAGCTCAAGTTCTCTTGACGAAGAGCTTGAAGCTTCAATCTTTTGGTCCTTAGACCCTTTGGCTTGTCTCTTCTTCTTGCTTCTCTTCTCCTTCTTGGCCATCAAGCAAGTTGGTGTGCCTAGCGGCACGGTCGGCCGGTGGGTGTCACCGTTCTAACCGGTCCCTGCAGAGGGACAGCGTCTTCGCTTCTTTGCTCTTCTTTTTGCTTGAGATTTGATGCTTGATGCTCAGTGGATGTTGTAGAGGTAGGGCACATCTCCACTGACTCATCTTCATCATCGCTCTTGAGTTCATCCCATTTGGTGTTTACCAACTCAAGTAGTAATTTCCAAATGAGATGAGCACCTTCGGAAATCTTTTTGCTCTTCAAGATAATATACTTTAGTTCTCTACATACACAGCTACACAAAAGGTTAGTAATAACGGCATTGAGTTGCTTCTTCTCCAAGTCCATTGCCGAGACACATGTCTCATCCTTTGGAAGGATACTCGCAACAATAATGCTCTCAGCGGTAGGGCCCAAAACCTTAAGTGCAATGAGAACATTAGAGCACCAAGAAGAATAATTTGAGCCATCTAGAGCTAGAGGCTCAAACGGTACCTCACAAGTTGTCGACATCGAAGAACTCCAAGCGTTTAAGCTCAAATCGGAGCACCAGGCTCTGATACCAATTGAAAGGACCTTGATGTCGCCTAGAGGGGGGGTGAATAGGCGTGACGACCAAATTTAATCTTCTTTTCCCCAAACACTTGAGCTGACAGTGCACCACCGGTCAGACCGGTGGTGATGACCGGTCAGACCGGTCAAGCACTGGTCTTCACAGGTGACACCGGTCAGACCGGTGCGCCTCACCGGTCAGACCGGCGTATCACAGAGAACCTGCAAAACCAACTTCAAGCACCTCTTGACTTCTAGCACGAATCAAACTCAGGGTGTGGCTTTTGTAGATGATCACAAGCAGAGTAATGATCCCTGCACACACAAGTAACACACCCAAGTAGATCGAAGCGGAAGCAAATGAAATATGCTAGAAAAACAACTTAGAGAGTCGAACCACACGAAGAAGCAAGGATTTGTTTCCCGAAGTTCACCACCCACTGAGGAATGGCTACGTCTCCGTTGAGGAGCTTGTAAGGGACAATTCCCACAACAAGCCGGGTCTCTTTCAACCACTTTCCTCCTTTCCACTAAGGTGATCTTTTCCATGAAGAGGCAAGATCGCAGCCCTCACAAACTTCCCGCTGCTCACCACAACCTTGGGAGCTAGCCGGCGACACCTAGCCGTCTAGGAGGCAAACCTCCAAGAGTAACAAATGCACCAAAGTTTGTAGACTCGAAACCAAAGTGCTCAAGCTATGGAACCTGCTCTTGTTAGCTCACAAAGTCACTCCTAGGCTCACTTGCTCAACCCAACACAAAAAAGATGGCTTGAAAGAGATGGTTGGGGAGAGCCACTAAGGCTTAGAGCTAGTTAGAAATGGCTTGGGATCTCAGCTTCAACACTAGAAGCAGCAACCCTCACTTGAAGAGGGCTTGGGGTATTTATACCCCTCAAAGGAGGAAACTAGCCGTTAGTCCCCGGGTGGCACCGGTCAGACCGGTGCCCCACACCGGTCAGACCGGTGTACAAAAAACTAGTCGTTGGGCTAGCGGCACCGGTCAGACCGGTGCCTCTGACCGGTCAGACCGGTCAGGCCCGAGTTGCCCCCAAAACCTCTTTTAAAGAAACTAGCACTTCACCACCAAGATGAGATGACCCAAGTTAGGTTAGGAGGGGTAGTTAGCACACTCAAAGGCTAGATCTCACTTAGGTCAACTAAAGAGCACTTTGACTTGGTCAACTTGCTAAGTTGCATCCCTCTTGATAGTACGGCATACCTATACTCAAGAAAAGAGTAAAAGAGCTTTGATGACCTCTTGAGCTTGAACAACTTCAAATCTTGCCATACTTGATCAATAACCACTTGAGGGCTTTCAACATAGCCTTTGACTTGAGCATGTTCATACTTGAACTAGTGACTTAGGATCTTTCCATATAGCATAAGAATGCACACTTGGATCCATGGCCACTCCATGTTGCCAATCTTAACGAGTTGATGACTTGCAAAGCTTCTCTCGGTTAAGGTTTGAATATGATACTTGAAGACCCCACGGATGCTAGACCTTCACCCTAGCAAAACACTTATGGCGGCTTAGCTACGGCCCCAAAGATTGCTTAGTCCCTCACCCTAGACATCTCGGTTGATCTCTTCATCACTTATCCAATCCACTTTGAGTTCCACTTTGCTTCACACGCAATTAACCTTCATTTGAAAATCCCGCTTCAACTGCTTGATCTTGATTGACAACTGATATGCAAGCTTCCATTTTTAGAACCATAAAATGTATACTCATCATCTTGTTCTCTTTCAATAAACTCATGAAGTATTGCACCATATACTTATTTTTGTAGATGTGAGCCATAAAATACATCCATATTTAAAATACTTCAAAAGTAGCTCATGAATATATAATGAAAACCTGCTCACGATCTTAGACAAAAGCATTAGTCCTTTAATCGCCTTGTCATTCAATTCACCAAAATCCACTTAGGGGCCTAGATGCACTTTCAGGTACCCATCACCTTCTCCCGCACGGATCAATGGACAAGCTTCTCTGAGCCAGGGCGTTTCCCACTTGTCCTGAAACCGGTAGTCGTGGGCTCCAAACTCAACAAGGTACTCATCGACAGTGGAAGCGGGCTCAACGTCCTTTTCACCAAGACCTTGAAGAAGATGAAGCTCGACATTACCCACATGCTCACCAAGAGCACATCGCCTTTCTACTGCATCATCCCTGGGAACGCGGCTATTCCACTGGGTTCAGTGGTCCTACCAGTTACCTTCGGGGAAACCAGGGAGAACTACCGCACCGAGTACATCAAGTTCGAGGTTGCGGACTTCGAGACATCCTACCATGCCAGCCTCGGCAGACCAGCTATCGCCAAGTTCATGGCGGTACCCCACTACACATACTTGGTACTCAAAATGCCAAGTCCTGCCGGAATACTATCACTGCAAGGGGACTTGAAGTTATCTTTCGACTGCGACACAGAAGCTGTGGAACTCGCAGCCACCAATCAAGTACCCAATGCAATGATGGAGATCTATGCTGCATCCAAGAAGCTTGCCCCAACCGAACTCGAGATCCCAGAGAAGTCGGACACATCCAACAAGCCTCAACCCTCTGAGGAAGTGCAAGTCAAGGCAATCGACCTTGGGACAGGCGACAGTAGCAAGACCACCATGATCGGGGCGGGCCTCGACCCGAAATAGGAAGACGCGCTCATCAGCTTCCTTCGGGCTAACCGAGACATCTTCGCTTGGAAACCAGCGGACATGCTAGAGGTGTCCAGGAATCTGATCGAGCATTCACTCAACGTCGACCCTAAAGCTACCCCCAAACAACAACATCTCCGCCGTTTTGCCGACGACCGACGGGACGCCATCAAGAAGGAACTCGCCAAACTACTCGCAGCCGGCTTCATCAGAGAAGTATTCCATCCTGAGTGGCTCACCAACCCCATCCTCGTCCGCAAGAAGAACACAAATGAGTGGAGAATGTGTGTCGACTACACCGACCTCAACAAACACTGCCCCGAGGACCCCTTCGGGTTGCCGCGGATTGACCAAGTCATCGATTCCACGGCGGGCTGCGACCTGCTCTGCTTCCTCGACTGCTACTCCGGGTACCACCAGATTGCGATCAAGGAAGAAGACCAGGAGAAGACCACGTTCATCACCCCGTTTGGCGCCTACTGCTACACAACGATGTCTTTCGGGCTGAAGAACGCCGGTGCTACGTACCAACGAGCTATCAAGGCCTGTTTCAAGAGACAGCTCAACAAGAATGTCGAAGCCTATGTGGATGATGTGGTCGTCAAGACCCGAAACTCCGACACGCTCATCGCCGATCTTGAAGAGACTTTCGCATCCCTGCGGGAGTACCGGTGGAAACTCAACCCGAGCAAGTGCGTTTTCGGCGTACCTTCGGGAAAACTACTCGGCTTCATCATCAACCATCGCGGCATCGAAGCCAACCCTGAGAAGATCTCCGCCATTACTAAGATGAAAGCTCCCACCTGCATCAAAGACATGCAAAAGCTTACCGGGTGTATGGTGGACTTGAACAGATTCATCTTGAAGCTTGGAGGATGGGGACCACCCTTCTTCAAACTACTCAAACACCAAGAGAAGTTCGTGTGGACCCCAAAGGCAGATCAAGCTTTGGCTTAGCTCAAGGACTTCTCGTCCAAGCCTCCAATCCTCACGGCTCCTCGCAAAAAGGAGCAGCTACTGCTCTACCTCGCTGCGACTACTCACGTGGTCAGTACTGCCATCGTCGTCGAGCGGCAGGAAGATGGCCACGCCTACCCAGTCCAGCGACCAGTCTACTTCGTCAGCGAGGTCTTGTCGGAATCCAATGCACGATACCAACCAGTACAAAAGCTACTGTATGCAGTGCTAATCACCTCGCGGAAGCTACGACACTACTTCCAAGAGTACTCGATCACTGTCGTCACTGACTACCCGCTCAGCGACATCTTACAGAACCAGGATGCTACTGGAAGAATCTCCAAATGGGCAATCGAACTCGGCGCCCTCACCATTGACTTCAAGCCTCGAACAACCATCAAGTCACAAGATCTAGTCGACTTCATGGCAGAGTGGTGGGAGAATCAGCTACCAACTCCAACTGAGCGACCAGAGCATTGGGTGATGTACTTCGACGGCTCGCTAAAGCTTGAGGGTGCAGGTGCAGGAGTACTCTTGATTTCTCCAAAGGGAGAACAACTCAAGTACGTCCTGCAGATCTTCTAGAAGGCCTCAAACAACGAAGCTGTGTATGAAGCTCTACTACACGGGCTCCGTCTCGCAATATCATCGGGCATCAAGTGACTACTAGTCTACGGCGACTCCGCAGTGGTCATCAACCAAGTTAACAAGTCTTGGAATCGCAACAAGGAGAACATGGACGCCTACTGCCTAGAAGTACGCAAGCTCGAGAACAAATTCTATGGTGTCGAGTTCCATCATGTCGTCCGCGACAACAACATTGCAGTGGACGTCCTGTCAAAGCTTAGTTCTACTCATGCACAAGTACCAGCGGGAGTCTTCATCCACGAACTTCACACGCCATCCATCCCGAAGCCGACGCCCATGACCACTGACCCAACGCCTTCTCAAGCTAGCCAGGAGGTCATGATGATAGACGTGGACTGACGACAACCCTTCATCAACTACATCCGCGAGCAGAAGGTTCCAACTGACAAGAACATGGCCGAGCAAATCATCCACCGAGCCAAGTCCTACGTACTAGTTGGAGACAAGCACTACAGGCGGGGCACCACTTCTGTAGTACCCATGAAGTGTGTTCCCCGGGAAGAAGGCAAGGACATCTTGAAGGAGATCCATAAAGGCGTCTGCAGCAACCACGCGTCTTCTCACACGTTGGTCAGCAAGGCTTTCCGACGAGCTTTCTACTGGCCCACAGCTTTAGGCGACGCTGAGGAACTCGTCAGAAGGTGCCAAGGGTGCCAGTACTTCACCAAGCAACAACACGTCCCGGCCTACAAGCTAGTTACTATACCACCAACTTGGCCTTTCGCTTGTTGGGGGCTCGACATGATTGGGCTCTTCCAACTGCGCCAAGAGGATTCAACAGAGTTCTGGTGTCCATCGACAAATTCACCAAGTGGATCGAAGTCAAGCCAGTCACCTGCCCAAAGGCCGACGGAGTACTCGACTTCTTGGATGAACTCGTACACCGCTACGGACTACCCCACTGCATCATCACAGACTTGGGTTCCAACTTCAACAACCATCAGTTCTGGGAGTATTGCGAGAACAGTGGGATCGACGTTCGGTATGTCTCAGTCGCCCATCCATGGGCCAACGGACAAGTCGAGCGCGCCAATGGGATGGTACTTGACGCTCTGAAGAAGCGACTACACGACGCTGCTAACACAAAGGGGGGCAAATGGATCAAGGAACTACCCAATGCACTCTGGGGGCTTCGTACTCAACCTACCAAGCCAACAGGGCAGTCACCCTACTTCCTGATCTATGACTCCGAGGCTATTCTACCTGCCGACGTCATGTGGGAGTCACTGACAGTAGAGCAGTACGACGAAGGCATCTTAGAAGACAACAGACGAGTTGATATCGATGGACTCGAAGAAGCTCACTACGCCGCCCTCGTCCAGTCAGCAAGGTACCTTGAGGGTATTCGACGGTATCATGATCGCAACGTCAAGGAACGCTCCTTCAATGTTGGTGATCTAGTCCTCCAACGCATCCAGAACACAGAAGGACTACACAAGCTCAGCTCGCCATGGGAAGGTCCCTTCTCGATCGCAAAGGTGACTGGACCAGGCTCATACCGCCTCCAAACACTTGAAGGTGACAACATCAGCAACTCATGGAACATTGACCAGCTCCGTCGATTCTACTCGTAGCTTCTCGACTACTCTGGGGGTCCAAGTCTACACGACTACTCCTGGGCTCTTCACCGTAAGCGGCCTCCGGGTCCATGCACTAGTCTCCGGACTACTCTACTCCAAGATCCAGCGTCAACGGCTACTAACGGATCTCGGGTTGTTCAGAGCATCAAGGACTCTAGCAGCGGTCCACAAAAAGACCATGTACTCTTAGATCCAGCCTATACGGCTACTAACGGATCTACAACTATAAGCGGCCACGGGTCCTAGCACTACTTAAGCCATAGGCGGCCTCCGGGTCCAGGCGACTACACTTGTAAACGGCCCTAGCCATCCAGGTGTACTCTTTTTCAGTAATAAAGTTCGATTTCTAATCAACTCATTTACTGTGATTCCTTCCAATGGATCTACTATTGAGTACGACTACTCGCAACACCTCCATGATGAGCACTCCGCACATACAAAAAGCGACAATGAGTACTCATTTCAGCCATATATCATGGGAGATTTTCATTCAAACTTAAACATGTTCATCATAACTTTGTTTATATTACATATGTTGCTGTAAGCTAACCCCACAGAACAACTACTGGAGGTTCAGCTTCTCCGCGACCTGTTCCGCGATGGGCGCCATCTGCTCCAGCAGCTCCTTGTACTAGTCGTCTGTACAATTCGCGGCTAGTCCACCTACGACTTCATCTACCGGGGCCTTGGGGAAGTACGACTTCATATACACCAAGACCTGGTTCGGGATGGACTTCGCCAGATGCTTCACATAAGTTGCCAGACGCCCGGGGGCTTCCTTCAGCCGATCGACCAATGGAGCTATCTTCGGCCCGCCTGGGTGAGGCACCAGCATTCTTGCAATGGGAAGCGCGGCTTCTTCAAGTTCCTTGAGTTGGCCGTGCAGCTTCTCGCAATCTTCATTGAGCTTCTGCAGAGATTTATAGCAGTTCACATGATCACGGTCCAAGGCTTCACGAAGCTCCATGTGCTTGACACACTCATGAGACAGCTGCTTATATTCATATTCAAGTACCTCTCGGGCATCCTTTTCTCAGTAGACGATGTTCTTTAGATCGGTCTCCGATGCCTTCAGCTGGTCTACACGGGCCTCAAGATCTGCAACAGCTCAAAGAAGACATGTCAGATTACTACACGGTACTCTTAATAAGTACTCGACAAGGCTGATGGCAGCGTACCTTTGTTCTTCTGGCGCAACGAGTTGTCCTTGCGAATCAAGTCATCGCTCTTCGCTTGCACCTCTTGTACCTCATTGTGGTATTGGGCGAAGGCTCCATCTATCTTGGATTGCAACATGGCGGAGTGCTTCCTGGCCTTGCTGAGTTCTTTCTCTAGTGCTTCCGCCCAAAGCACTTTATCGCCATATCCCTGGAGCATATCGGATTTCTGTCGGGATCTCTCCACGACATCCTGCACAAGGCAACAACCATTACTTGGGTACTCAAATCGTGTAGAATTCGACTACTCAAGGGTACTGTCACATACCTTCATCCACTGCTCAGCCCGGCGCATCGACTCCAAGTTGCGGGCCACCATCGCCGGGTCGATGAGTTCATCTGCAAGAAGCTCGAGCCCGCCACGACTAGTCGTTGTGGTCTCTGACATCGGCGCCGAACGGATCGGCTCCGCATCTTGGATCTCCGGCGACCAGACGACAACCTCCATGCTCAACTCCGGGAGCACATCATCACGCACCTCCTCCGTGGCCTCGGGGGCTATCGTCACCTTCGGTTCGGAAGCTGCCCCCTCCAGCGCCTCGGCTTCAGGCACGACGCTTTCAACCGGCACGGATTCAGGGATCGTGGTCCCCTCGACTTGTGTATCTGACATCACAAGGCATACGACGTCAGTACCTGGGGGCTACGGCTACTACACAGGGTAGACGGCATCGCTGCAGTCTACATACCTTCCACTACGGTGGCCTCCGGCGGCGTAGCCTCTGCGCCCGACGCCACGGTCTCAGCCTGGGGAAGTGGGGTGGACTCCTGAACAGCTGGCAACGGGTCCTCCTCAGCAGCTGTTGTACTGGGTTCTTCTCCTTCCCATGACAGATTGGTGGATTTCCTGCACAGTGCAAATTTGGTGGTCAGCCAAGCAAGACTACCAAACTACATGTACTGCTCGGGGATGGATTTCACTTACAAGCTGGACCGGACTACAGTCACGGTCGGAGCGCCAAGTATACTGGCAATATCAACAAGCCCGGCTTCCGCGGGCGCCTCTTCTTCAGCCTCGGCTGCTACTGGTCCTTCGGCTCCAGTAGTCGCGGAGGGTTCTAGACTGCTTTCTTCTGCCGATGCTTGCGGCTCAGCAGTACCAGGTGTTTGTTGTGCCATCTGATGCACGGTCTCTTCTATGGTGGGGGCTGGACTGCGGCTCCTCTCAGTCGCTCCTCACACCGTATCCTAGTCGTCTTCTTCCCCATGATCTGCGGGGTCGAATGATGGAATCTCCAGCCACTCGACTGTGATCATGCAATGCTTCAAGACAAGTACTCGACTACTCTACTCGAGGAACTTACCACCTGGGAAGTGGTCTTTGTCACCTTCAGCTTCTTGGCAACACGTTTTCACGCCACATTGTGCGACCTTCTCGGTGGCGCAGGGAGACTAGCCTCCAAGCTAGTCGATGGATCATCAATGAGGGGGATATGGGGTGGCCCAGGTCGGCTGAACCTGGACCGTAGCTGAAATCGCTCCTGCAGCGTTTCCCCATCCTCCTCGTTGGATGTGTCTTCAATGGTGACAGTGTCGTCACCTTCACTGACTTCACAGCGTTCCTTCGCCTTGCTCTAGCCCTCCTCTGGAATATCTACAAGTCGAGGAGGGGGAGTTGGATCGGAGACAAACTTCACGATGTCATCCTGCAGCAAACAACTTGGGTGAGAGCGACTATTCCAAGTCAATCACTACTCAAGGTCAGCGGTCTCAACTACGTTTCCTAATTCGGCGGTCGAGCCGCGGAGTACTCAGGGACTGGGTGTTGACGGTGAAAATCCGTCAACCTAGCCATGAGTTTACCTTCGGTGTTGGCATGAGTTTTATACCTTATCCATTGGTACTAACCCCCGTGGTATAACAAGTTCACGTGTGCATGTCGGTTTTGAAGTTTAATGTTTATGCAGGGTTTTAGTGTTAAATGCAAGACTTTCGGGATAAGTTCATCAAGCACCTCATGACAAGACCTTGAAGCCCCGTACAAGTCATGCAATGAAGCAAACTTAACTCCAAGAAGCCGGGGACTTGATCCGAGAAGACGACGAGACTCCGGGGACCCGACCGAGAAAAGTGCTCGAATCTTGCAAGACAAGGAGTTGAGTCCAATTCGGAGAGAAACCGACGACATGGACCTACATGCGAAGGGGGAAACATCCGGGAAGCAAGGGAACCGACGTGGGGCAAAGGAGCCCACGGGCCGGGCCTAAATGGGCCCGGGCCGGCCGGCCCCGGTCCGGTCGGCCCGGGCCCATTTTGGGCCCAATTTCGCCCTCCTTTGCCCTAGCCGCCAATCGGGCTATTTATAGTCCCCCGACCGAGAGCCACGCAGAGAAGATTTCGTCTTCGGCCGCCGAGAAGCAGAGAAGAGAGGGACACCATGTCGGAGAGGAGAGGGTCGAGCTAGTTGACTAGGGTTTCCCTAGCCGACGTGGGAACCTTAAATGGAAGACCACGTCGGAGTTCCCGGAGCTAGAAGCAAGATCAAGGAAGGATCCTGGTGGTGATCTTGTGTATGTATCATTGTTATAGTTGAATTATCAAGTTGAATCTTTCCTAGCGATCAAGTGTTTCCTCGAAGATTTCGTTTTTCGATCGGCTTTGCTTATTTCAATTCTATTCTCGAGATAGATTACATAGGGTGTTCTTGTAGCCGCGGTGGCTAGAGGTACACGCCGGATCTTCCGAAAGAATCTCGACTTGTCTTTTGACTCGCCCTAAGCTCCCCGCATGAATAGGGATACGTTGTGACGAACGGGGGTCTCGAAAGGCGGATGTTTTCGGATTTGGACGGGAAACCACGATTTAAAGAGGCTTTTATTAAGATTCGATTTGCTACTTCTTCTCTTGCTTGGAACTTCAACAAAAGGCTTACCCCGATCCCTCTAGATCGGTTTATCTACCCAATCTTACTTTGTTTTCTCCGGTTTTTAGTAGATTAGATTCGTTTTGTGTCTTTTACTTAGATGCATTAGGTCTTTTACCGAAGATTGAAGTTACTTGGCTTTAATAGATTAAGTCTTGCGTCACACATTTGTTCCACGGATTCGATACCTTGGGTTCACCACTCGAGGGAAGAAGGGTCCCTTGACTACGACGGGAGACTTGTACGCTTGCGAGTCACAAACGAACTTTGATACAATTATTAACCGTCAACAAGCCCCTTTTTCTGGCGGCGTTGCCGGGGAACAAGTGATCAAGATTTGGTTTTTTATTGCCTTTTCGTAATTTTCAGTTTTCTTTTTGTCTTTCTTTTTGCATCTACTAAACTTTGATCATCCTCAAATTACATCTAATCTAGTCTGTCTAACCCTAGTTTTCATAGATTTATTTTTCCTTTCTAGTTTTTGCATACTTTGCTTGTTGCTAACCCTAACCGGAGATGGTTGGCTACCTCTCCAAGAAACCCAAGCTTTTTTTTGTGGATGATCCAGGAAAACTTTACAGGAAAAGGTGACATGCAACACAAGCTAAAGGGGTGGAAACCCTAGATTCAAAAGTTGAAGTCGAAGGACCGTCGAAATCTCCAAGGGAATCACCACCTCCAAGTCCAAAGGAAGATCAACCTCAACCACGGAGCGGCCGCGCGCCCGGACATCGTTGATCTACCTATCATAAACCTTCAACACGCCGGGAGGCCGTTCAAGATCAAAGTCTCAACTATCCGCATGACGATTGCGAGAGTTGAATGCATACGAGTCGGATTCCTTGAGTGGCATATCGGTTTACTTAAGAGGAGGATGGAGAAGATGAAGATGGAGAAAGAAGCTCAACACCTAAAGGCCGCCGAAGCAAGATCCTCATGCAAGGAGTGTGTGGAGTACGACCATGTCCAAGGACGCCGTCACTAAGTTCGAGGCTATGGAGAAAATATTGAAGAATTTAGATGGCAAGGTGACGGAGGTCGGAAGCTCTATACGTGAAGTGTTCATCGTGATGAAGATGCTAGACGCAAGTGGGACAACTTGCCGGGCGCCCGATGGGTAACGAAGAAGAATATCCGAGACAACTCCAAAGTCCCAAGACGGCGAAGGCTACTCAAGCTCATTCGGGAGAGATGAAGGATCACACTAGCGACCATGAAGATCACGACCGAAGGACCGGAGTTCGAGATGCCGAGCCACAAGGAAGTTGTTGCATCCGTCAAGACCAAAGGACAAAGCCAGCCTATGAAGACCAAAAAAATTGACTAAGCCAAAGCGGGTACCCAAGATTGCAACGCCCACAAAGAGCGTTGATCCGAAGTAATCAAGTGAAGAAGTCTAGCCATGGACTATAAACGAAGCGCTAGGCGGGAGGCAACCCGTTTCGTCAAGTCAATAATAAGCTACCGGGAGGACAACCCGATTCCAGGTTTTTCGAGTCTTTTTAATAATTTAGTTTTTGAGTTTTATTACGCAAAGACATTAGACTTAGAAGTGGTTGAACAATATTAGAGACATAATTCTTGATTGAATGTTTGCTTTATCAAAAACCCTTTGCATGAACCCTCCTATGTGCTTGTTTGTTCTTTTCTTTTCGAGAAACCCTCAACCAAATAATTTCAGAACCTTAACTCAACCTTTCACCTTCATTATGGTGCTGAGGTTGACTTATTTTTCATGCTAAAACCACACGAGTAGAGCCACGACTTATATCTATGTGTTAATAAAAAAAATTTCAACACGTGGTAGAACTCGCGTGAACCTAGAAATCAAAACTTTTGGTTGGTTTTAAAAATCTATATCCTTGGTTTCTCTAGGATTAGAATTTTTCTAAGCCTATTCTAATTTTGTTTTATTCAAAATCTTTCTTATTTAGCCAAAATTAGAACCTAAACCTATGCCCCCATGATCAAGCCGGGAAAAAGTCTGCTCTCAACAGATGAAGGCAAACTATACCGGTGAGACCGAAATCGACGTAATAAAAAAATATTTTCGACTTGCATTTGTTTTTAATGGTTTAAAAACTTCTCTAAAATTATGTTCGAGCTCTTGCATGGCTCTGAAAAATATTTTAAATTTCAAATTAGAGGAGTGCTTAACCTTAAACACACCTTAATTGAGGCAATCTAGTAATCATGCATGCACCATTGGATTCCCTTTCATCAACTTTCACCAATTCCACATGCAAGGACAAGCATGGTGGGCAGCAAGCATCAACTTTGTAGGAATTTCATGGTGGCATGTGAAGCAAGTGGAGCTAGGGAGCATGGACATGACCCAAAACATGAAGCGTCAAGTGGAAGGACCAATAGTGGACGAGAGCGTTTGGGCGGTGCAACTCGTGGAGCACGCGGGCGGGGAAAGTTGCGAGAGGTGAAATGATCGTGCTTGGAAGAAAGACGAGACGGGGAGGAGCACCGAGGCCGGCCTCACCTACATAAGGAGCCCCCCCCCCCCCGGCTCCCGTTTTCGCGAGCAAACTTCCCTCTCCTTCCTTTGTTTGTGTGTTCAAGTTTGTGTGCTCAAAACCTCCGTAGACATAGCCAACCTTCCCAAGCTTGAGAGCTCAAGAAAAAAAATCCACATCCTTAATCCACTCAAAGTCCACATCCGAAGCAAAGAGTTTAAGTGCCTAGTTACCGGTTGCAACCCGGAATTTTAGTTGAAGAAAAGAGTGCAGCAACCATGTGGAAGAAGACCACAAGTCTCTTCTCCAAGAAGAAGAGTTCGTCGTCGTCCAAGCCGTCATCAACCACGTCTTCGAGGAGGCACTTGGTTTCCGAGTCTCCCCGGAGCATGGAGACGGATACAGCACCACCGAGAAGGAACTATGCTCTCCTCCTTGGTGGTATGAGGGCTGCAAGAAGCACTTCCATGAGGTTTACCGAACCTTGTGGGCACACGGAGGAGCAGCCCGCGCCACCACGACGATCGACTCGCTCAACCGCGCCACCTCCTTACACCCCGACATACTCTTCGTACGGCTTCATCATCTTGTCGGCGGAGGAGGAGGAGAGGCTCTCTAATCTTGAGAAGAGGCTTGTGCCGAACGTCAGTTCGACGACCAAGCACTCTACACCTTGGGTTTTTGCACCGACATATACTATATGTTGGGGCACCTCGGATGGGTGCAGTTCTCCAACGGAATATCGGTGGACACCCATTTGGGGTTCGCCTTGGAAATTTTAATGACTATTGCACCTATCCTTGATGATGGGGTGCAAAGCTTGTCATTCCGTTTGGAGGGAGTCCAACAAGTGGTTCCCTACGAGCACGTTAGGGAGCTGCTTGGATTCCACAAGGGAGCTCCGGAGAAAGTTGACGTGCCACCCGCATGTTGGCGGGATTTTGGAACATGATCTCCGGAGAAGCCCATCAACAACGCAATTGCATCCGCAACCCCATTATCCGGATATTTCACTCTTGGATGTGCAAGAGGGTATTGGGGAGGATGAAGGAAACAAAGGTGACCGACACGGAGTTGAATTGGCTATACTCGGCTTTAATTTCCAGGCAGCCAATAGACCCCTCTTACCTCATGATCAACCGTTGGTGTTGTGAAGCAACATCGGGGGCGGGTAATATTGGTTCGGGGTGTTACCTCTCCATGTTGGCCTTTTCCTTGCGGCCGGGGATCGCAAGAAACCCCCGCTCACCTTTTGCGTGGTACCTCTCTCGGTTTTGAGTATTTGCGGCAAGGCAAATACATTAGTGGAGATGAGAGAGGAGGTTATCGGTTGGCCATAGTGAACCTACCCCTTCCGAATGAGAGGCTTAGGCTTTTCACCGAAGGAAGGGAAGATTGGTTGGAAGAGGGATTACTTGTCCCTGCAAGAAAGAACAAAAGAGGAAGAATCGTAGAGGAGGGAACATCCTCCGCACAAGCGAGTGGAGCACAACCCAATGTGCAACCATTCGGCGGGGTCCCTCCTCCGCCAAGTTATTACGGAGGGTCACAAGGACAAGCATGGGGGGTGGTGCACCGGTACCCCCACAAAATTATGTTGTGCCCAACGTTAACTTCGCGGAGTCCTACGCTCATCATCCCCAACCACAACAAAGCACGGCCATTATTGGAGGGTATGCTGCAAGAAACGCTCAAAACATCGCAGCCATCCAAGCTAACGCAACTCAACTTGGTGAAGGCAATGCAAATATTGCCTTTGAACTTGGACGCCTTCACCTTGTGGAGCCAAATCAATTCGTCGGAGGGAATGTCCAATCATATTACGAGCAAGGGTATTATTATCAAGATCATCAACATCAACCACCGGCGGAGGACTAGAAGATTTAGGAACTTTAGTTTTCTTTTCTTTTCTTTTTCTCTGTAATTTCAGCTTTTGCTTATGTGTGTTTGCGTAGTATTTTCTGTTTTTATTTAAATTTCAGCAAGCATGTTTGTTTATTTTCAGTTTGTATTTCAACTTGATGTCATCATTAATAAAGACACCACCTTGATTTTATCATTGGAAAAGTTACAAAATTCGTGCCATGATGATATATGATTAAAATTGCAGCTTTGTTCATCTTTGTAATCGATTTATGCATGTTTAAGCTAGTGCTCTCTTAAAAATACAGATCTGAATTTATTTAAATGCTAGCTTAATTTTCAGCGGAGGTCATGATTAAAATAAAGACCCATAGTGTTTTATGTGCTCTCAAGTTATGAATAGATTAAAGATGTCTTTTATGCTCAAAAATATTGCTAACCTTGTCACAAATATCACTTGTGTGTTGCTCAACCTATCCAAAGCCTTATATATATTTGAGTGCATAAACCTTAGTGTACAAGATTTATTTTTGAGTGAGTTATTGCAGGCCATGATTTCTGCGGCCCGAGACTAAGAAGTTGGTCATTCCATTTTTGCGTATCTATCTTTTTGCTAGCCTTTTATCCGTGCATTGTGTATCCCCACATCGGTGATCTCACAAACTTCGCCGGATATCCACCCTTAAACCAAATATCATCTTTTGTGATTACCTCCTTGACCACAACCTATCGTTGAGAATGGATCATCAATTCAAGGAAGATCGCAAGACGGTGCTAACATTGAAGATTTCAAGTATCTTTCCAAGGAAAAATATTTCCGGTACCTACCTTATTTATCGCCTCTTTGCTCGAGGACGAGCAACGTCTAAGCATTGGGGAGGAGGTAGGTACGATGCAATTTTTAGAGTTCAAAGGGGAGCAATTTAAAAAAAAGAAGTTCAAAAGAGGAGCAAGCAAATAAAAAAATCAAAACTCCGTTGTGAAAGTCACGTTACCGAATATGTGACAAGAAAAAAAAATGAATGAATGAATGAAAGAAAAGAATGAGAAATATGAGAAAGAGAAAAAAATATATGTGCGTAAAGTGAACTCCCCGGTTCTCTAAGAGTGCATTCAAGGCTTCAAGTTAAAAAGATCCATTCTCATTTTCCAACCATGTGCAATCCGATAACAAGGACTTCTTTTGTGCCTCGGGATCACTCTTTGCCATTTGCACATGTCCACTTATCTAAAGTGTGTGTATTTTTCTCTTTCCCCTCCTTGATTTAACATTATTTTCCAATGACCTTTTTGACGAGTCTCGGTAAGACCATGAGAAGCTTGTCTTGTTTTGACAACACCTCATTTATAAAATCTTGTTAGGACTAAACTTTCCCAAAGCTCCATATAAAGCCTACCACATATATATGAGAGGGAAAGGAGTAGAATATATAGGCTTCAGAGACAAGTGAGATGAGAGTTTATGAGCAATACACGAGATGATTTAAATTTGTGAATTTGGTTTAGCTTTTCTTTATCTCGTTCTTTATTTCAAAAATTCTGAGATCTATTTAAAACTTTGTGAGCATGTTAATACTTGTGGGATAAGCTTAATAAGAATCTACCCTCCGTAGGGATGAAGGCTAGTGCATTATGGAACTTTAATGAATTAAAATTTTGAGAGCATTATGTTTTCTCATGTATGATCAAATGCAAAGTTTAAACATTGTTTGGCAATGATGATATCCATCGAAGGCTTACTCGAGGACGAGCAAGGTTTAAGCATGGGGGAGATGTTGACGGTGAAAATCCGTCAACCTAGCCATGAGTTTACCTTCGGTGTTGGCATGAGTTTTATACCTTATCCATTGGTACTAACCCCGTGGTATAACAAGTTCACGTGTGCATGTCGGTTTTGGAGTTTAATGTTTATGCAGGGTTTTAGTGTTAAATGCAAGACTTTCGGGATAAGTTCATCAAGCACCTCATGACAAGACCTTGAAGCCCCGTACAAGTCATGCAATGAAGCAAACTTAACTCCAAGAAGCCGGGGACTTGATCCGAGAAGACGACGGACTCCGGGGACACGACCGGAAAAGTCTTGAATCTTGCAAGACAAGGAGTTGAGTCCAATTCGGAGAGAAACCGACGACATGGACCTACATGCGAAGGGGGAAACATCCGGGAAGCAAGGGAACCGACGTGGGGCAAAGGAGCCCACGGGGCCGGGCCTAAATGGGCCCGGCCGGCCGGCCCAGTCCGGTCGGCCCAGGCCCATTTTGGGCCCAATTTCGCCCTCCTTTGCCCTAGCCGCCAATCGGGCTATTTATAGTCCCCTGACCGAGAGCCACGCAGAGAAGATTTCGTCTTCGGCCGCCGAGAAGCAGAGAAGAGAGGGACACCATGTCGGAGAGGAGAGGGTCGAGCTAGTTGACTAGGGTTTCCCTAGCCGACGTGGGAACCTTAAATGGAAGACCACGTCGGAGTTCCCGGAGCTAGAAGCAAGATCAAGGAAGGATCCCGGTGGTGATCTTGTGTATGTATCATTGTTATAGTTGAATTATCAAGTTGAATCTTTTCCTAGCGATCAAGTGTTTCCTCGAAGATTTCGTTTTTCGATCGGCTTTGCTTATTTCAATTCTATTCTCGAGATAGATTACATAGGGTGTTCTTGTAGCCGCGGTGGCTAGAGGTACACGCCGGATCTTCCGAAAGAATCTCGACTTGTCTTTTGACTCGCCCTAAGCTCCCCGCATGAATAGGGATACGTTGTGACGAACGGGGGTCTCGAAAGGCGGATGTTTTCGGATTTGGACGGGAAACCACGATTTAAAGAGGCTTTTATTAAGATTCGATTTGCTACTTCTTCTCTTGCTTGGAACTTCAACAAAAGGCTTACCCCGATCCCTCTAGATCGGTTTATCTACCCAATCTTACTTTGTTTTCTCCGGTTTTTAGTAGATTAGATTCGTTTTGTGTCTTTTACTTAGATGCATTAGGTCTTTTACCGAAGATTGAAGTTACTTGGCTTTAATAGATTAAGTCTTGTGTCACACATTTGTTCCACGGATTCGATACCTTGGGTTCACCACTCGAGGGAAGAAGGGTCCCTTTACTACGACGGGAGACTTGTACGCTTGCGAGTCACAAACGAACTTTGATACAATTATTAACCGTCAAAACTGGGCAAGGAGTGTACGGTGGCATATCCTTGAATATCATGCCCAGGCTCTCGAAAATGTCCTCATCGTCGACTTCGTTGCCGGACATCCTTGATGTATCTTCGTCGCCCGTGTACTGGTACCCGAGAGTGTCTCGAGCCATCAACGACTACACTCTCCTCTTCATGAAGTTGAAGGCCACTTGCTCGGCCCTCAAACTGGCCTCTCTCAAGGCCTTGATCTTCAGCATCAACTCGGGTAGTTGAATGCCCTCTTGCATCGTCGGCTCTGTGTTCCACCATGCCCGATGCTTCGGCTACTTCCCACTTGGCTTCGGCAGCTCTCGGTGGTGGTTAGTGATATAGAACCACTTGGCCTTCCAGTCTTGGTTCGAATTGACGAGCTTGTACGCCAAGTACTAATCAGCCGCGTCTTCTCGCATCTGGATGCCAGCCCCTCCGACTACTCGCGGGTCGTTGGCGCTTGGCTGCGGCTTCACACGGAGGAACTTCCGGAACAAGATCTAGTGGGGCTTGATTCCCATGAATGCCTTGCAGAAGTGTATAAAGACGGAGACGTGGAAAATACCATTGGCGTTCAGGTTCAAGTACTCGATACCGTAGTACTGGAGCAGCCCCTTGAAGAAATCGCTGGCCGGGAGTGCTAACCCGCGCGCCACAAACCTGGCGAACATGGGGACTTCGTCAGGGTTCTTCTCCATGGGGTACGGGTTGCCTGCGGCGGCGTGCCACATGTCCATCTCCTTCTCCCGCAAGAACACGTTGTTCACCAGCGCCAGCAGATCTTCGATCTTCATCTTGGATTTCTTCCACTCCTTGGCCGGATTGGGATGCGGGGGAGATGTTGGCGGCGACGACCCTTAAGCAGATCCTTACGCTTCACTGCAGGATCTCTTCTTCCCAGCACCAGCCTTTGAGCCCTTGGACGGAGACGGCTTCATCCTCCAAGTGCAAGGGGTCATCACTCGCATCCGCTCGGGGGCTACGCTGGTGGCGAGCAGCGGCGGCACACGTTGCCTTTCGATCTAAGCTGCGACAGCAGAAGCAATAGTGGAAGGAAACTTGGATGGATCTATTCACGCGGCTGCTACTGTGGGGAATGAAAAATCCTAAGGGTTTCGGTGTCTATTTATAACCTAGCAAGCGGCATTGCAATGGCCAGATGGATAAGTATCGGCAGCTGACTCAGCGGCGGCTGCCTGACTCTTCACCTTCCAGTACTCGATGCGCTCCATCTCGGGGGCCCGGCTACATCTGCTAGATTTCCTGGGTGACGACAAGACTCAAGAGCAACTCAAGACACATTCTACAATCAAGATGACCCTTCAATTCGAGAGGAAGTACTCGACTTAAGGCTCGGGGGCTCCGTGCCACGTGTCCTTCGGTTTTTTCTCCAGATTTTATGGGATAATCTTGGCAGAACTTCAGATTGACCCTCATCTTGAATCTACGATTCGACCTAAGGCTCGAGGGCTACATTCCATATGGAATGCGATTCTTTGAATCACATTTTCCATATGGTTTCTTCTTCAAGACAGTGTGAGTACTATTGAAGACCTTCAAGAGAAGAATTCGAGGACGCTTGGGAACTACTCGAGAAGACTTCAAGACTACTCAATGATCAACTAGAGTACCTTCCAGCCTCGGGATGCTTCAAGTATTCTTGAGGACTTTTGGCTTGTAGTACTCGGGGACGCTTGAGGACTACTCGTCAAGGTCGTCAAGATTACTCGAAACTATCCTGCTCGACTACAAAGTACTCGGGGGCTTGTCGTATGGACCTCCCTGGGCCCACTACCTCAGTGGGTACCAGGACCGACTACTCGGTGGGCCCCTGGGACTACTCGACTTGTGCTGCACGGGACCTGTTGGCGTGAAGCGCAAGGACCTCGGTGGAGAAGTACTCGGATAGGAAGCTATGCATGTCATGTACCATGTAGAGAACTCCTAGACGTACACGACTAGTACTCTCTCCCAAACCGACTTGTAACCCTGCCTCCCGGGCTATATAAGGTGAGGCAGGGACCTTTACCTCTCTCATACACATCATCTTGTAAACACACCCAATCAATCCAGTGCTGCGCAGCATACAGGACGTAGGGTATTACGCACCTCGCGGCCCGAACCTGTCTAAGTTGTGTGCCATGTGTCTCTTCCTTCGAGTTACCGATCTCGGTGAGGCCACATTCATCTACCTCGGGTACTCCCCTTGGTAGGTTGCTGGTCTAAAACACCGACAAGGGACACCATCTCAGAGAGGAGAGGGTCGAGCTAGTTGACTAGGATCTCCCTAGCTGGCGTGGGAACCTTGTAAGGAAGACCACATCGAAGCAAGATCAAGGTAGGATCCCGGTGGTGATCTTGATTCATGTATCATGTATTATGTTGAATTATAAAGTTGCAATCCAATTTCTAGCGATCGAGTGTTTCTCCTACGACTTTGATTTCAATCGGCTTTTCGTATCTTAAGATCTATTCTCGAGATAGATCATCGAGGGTGTTCTTGTAGCCGTGGTGGCTAGAGGTGCATGCCTGACCTTCCGTGAGATTTCAACTTGTCTTTGGACTTGCCCTAGACTAACCTGCACGAATAGGGATGCGTTGTGACAGAACGGTGGCTCCAAAAGGTGGGTGTTTTCGGAGTTGGGCGGGAAACCGTGACTTAAAGATGCTTTTTATGAGATTGAACTTGTTTATTTCTCCTTTGCTCGGAACTTCAATGAAGGCTTGATCCAATCTCTCTAGATTGGTTTATCTATCCCGCTCTATCTCAAGCTACCTCCGGTTTTCATAAGATTAGATTCGTTTTCATGATGCTCTCTAGATTAGATGCATAAGATTCCCTTTTGAAGATCAAAGTTCTCAGCTTTATTAGATCGATTCTTGCATCGCACATTTGTTCCACGGATTCAATACCTGGGGTTCACACTTGAGGGAAGAAGGGTCCCTTGACTACGACGGAGGATTTGTTCGCTTACAAGTCCACTTGAACTTTAATATGAATATACACCGTCAACAAGAAACAACAAGGAAAATCATCACAAGTCGTAGCAAGCAAAACCAAAGAGTGAGAGGAGTGGAGGTGCAGGAAAAGGAGTCGGAGTCAGCTGAACTAATGTTTGTGAATACAAAACCCCTAGCAGCATATGATCCTATTGCTAAGAAGCTAGTGAAAATTGAGGAGTTACAGTCCGAAGATGTGCTCTTGATGAATGGAGAGGCATCAACGCAAGAAGAGGGGGCTCAGGGAGGAGGGATGGACATGCTTGGAGATGGATATCTGGTGCACACCGAGGGGGGAGGGCAGGAATATATGCCAAAATCGAAGTGACCCAGATTGTTGACGGAAGTGGGAAAAGAACAGGAAAATTTGAAAGATATTGTCATGGCATCTCAGGAATCACTTGGGGCTGGGGAGGTGTTTCAAGAAAGGGAGGAGGTGAATCCAAATGAGAAAACAGGCGGAGGTGGCTCAGACATATTAACGGTGGACGGAGGGAACAAGACCAAGGCAAGATTTTACCCGGTGGTGGCAGCGAGGAAAAGCTCGAGGGTGGACAACATCATCTTCAATCATGGGAGGTATGACTGATAACCTGTCAAGTCCTTTCACAGTTCTTAATACCTACACAAATTATGATTTAGATGTTATTGCTCGTGATTATGGCATTGACCTGGGGGATGAAACAGAAACAAATGATAACATTAATGCCATAAAATTGGAGGACATAGCCAGGGCAGCTCTGGCTGAAACCATATATAACATAGCTCAAGGGAAAAGGCTAGCTAACTCCCATGCTATTGAGGGGGAGAATCTCACATTGAGCCAGATTGACAACAAGTTAAGGGGGGGGGGGGGTGAAACAGGACAGCCCGCCAAAAGGAAAGAGTAGAAAGGGGAGGGGGAGTAGGCTGAGTAGAGAATTAAAAAGAACTAGTATTCAATTAGGATTCTAATTTGGAACATTCGGGGCTTGGGCAAGGCAGCGAGAGTTAGACAGCTGAGAGAGCTCAAGAGAAAGGAAAGAGTGGACTGTGTGGGGCTTCAAGAAACTATCAAGCAAAATTTCACAGTTTAGGATCTAGCAAAATTTTGCCCTGAGGGGGGTTTGTGTGGAACTGGGTTCCTTCAATGGGCCATTTGGGGGGGATTATGATGGGGGTGAAAGAAGACAGATATGAAGTGGAGAACTGGGACACAGAAACTTATTTCATGGGGTAGACAGTGAGAGACAGAATTACCAATGTTAGAGCAGATATTCTTACTGTGTACGGTCCAGCAAAACATGAGCGGTCGGAGGACTTCCTGAAAGAACTAGAAATCAGATGCAAAGAATCAGTTCTTCCCACTTTTGTTGGGGTGATTTTAATATGATCATATCAATGGAAGAGAAAAGCTCCGGCAGGGGGGTGAAAGACTGATGAGGGCTTTTAATAGCTGTATTAAGAGATGCAATTTGAGGGAAATTCACAGAGTAGGACCGTGGTCCGTGGTTCACATGGACAAACATGCAATAGAACCCAGTGCAGAGCAATATTGACAGGGTGTTGGTGACTATAGGTTGGGAACTTAAATTTCCCCTAAGTAGTCTGCAATCTTTGACTAGGGTTGGGTCTGACCATTGTCCTATGATTCTGGATACCGGGGGTGGACAGGGGGAGCAAATAGAAAGACTGTTCTGTTTGAAAAAAATAGTGGTGCCAAATGGACGGTTTCCTGAAGATAGTTGACAACAAATGGGGAGAGACCAAAATTAAATGCCCAGATAATGTGTACTCCTAACTCCTTGGACAAATGGCATGGATGTGTAGCTGCATTGAGAAACTTTTTAAAAGGATGGGGGAGAAATGTTAGAGGTGATTACAGAAGGAAAATATGAGCTGATGAAACAGATTCAGTATATAGATGGAGAGATGAATGTCCTAGGTAGGGGTGCAGATGCTGAGAGGTGGAGGAAAAGATACCAACTCGAATGCGAGCTTGAAGAGTTGATGGAAAATAAGGAAATGTACTGGCAGCAACCGGGGGGAGAGAAATGGATCCCGGAAGGGGAGGACAATACAAGATTTTTTTTATCTGATTGCTAATGGGAGAAGGAGGAAAAAGCTAATCTTGTCTCTAACATGAGGGGGGCGTGGTGACAGAACCAACACAGATCCAGAGTGTGATGTATAATTACTATAAAAGTTTGTTTGGCAAGCAACAGAGGAGAAACATTAAGCTCAGAGAGAACTTTTGGGCGGAAAGGGAGTCTGTCGAGTCTGGATAATGAGCATCTCACTAGATCTTTCACCAAGGAAGAAGTGAGGAATGCGATATTCAGCATGGAGGAAAATTCGGCCCCTGGGCGTGACGGTTTCAGTGTCACCTTTTATAAAAAAGTGTTGGGGGACCATAAAAGCTAATCTAGTGGACATTTTTTAGATAAGGGATTACAAAATCCGGCCTCTACATACAGGGATGTACACAACCAATTATTACAAACTATTCTTGGTGAATAAAAAGCAAACCAAAGTCTTTAAAAGAGATAGTCGAACTAAAGAAAACGATATAAGTGCTTCCACCCTCTATTTGATATCTCTAAAGCAATAATCTCTAATTTCTTGCTCATTAGAGTGAGGACGTCCTTGGCTTGCTCATCACGCTATAATTGGGCCCAGGAGCGTAGGCAATATGCTCCCCTGAAAATAACCTACATAATGGAGTTAGTTTTCATTTTCTTAAAAATTACATCATTCCGGCATCGCCAGATAGCCCAACAGAACGCAGTTGTACCCACCCAGATCAAACCTTTCATCTTTTTATGTTGATTATTCAGGTACCAAACAAATGGCTAATAGATCTAGGTTGCTTCAGATTAGTAGCAAAAAAGATGATTCTCCAAATCATTTTAGCAAAGGGACAATCAAGGAAGAGGAATTGGATATTCTCATTCCTATTACAGCTGATACATTTCTGACTACCTTTCCAATTTTTCATAGCCAGATTGTCTTTGGTTAGAACAACCTCCCTTTGCAGAAACCAAAGGAAATTTTTTATTTTTAGTGGAATCCTCATCTTCCAGATCTTCCTATGATGAAAAGGTGGTTGTGTATCAATGAGACGGTGATACAAAGACCAGATGGTATATAAGTCGGATTTGTTTAGGCTCTATTTGAAATAATCTGAGCCTTCCGCCAGTTCTACATGTGAGATCTGTGCCACTAAACTAAGCCAATCTCTAAGTTTGTCATCCACCAAAACCCTTCTGAAAGAGATATTAAGAGCGCTTGTGGCCACTACTTTGGATGCAGTTGTGTGAGGATCCCTCACTATATTATATAAGTTTGGATATTGAACTTTGAGAGGCTTGTCTCCTACCCAATTATCGTCCCAGAACCTCACATTAGTCCCATCTTTGTTTTTGAAGGAACCTTTAGCCAACACCTCATTTTTATATGCATGAGGCCTCTCCAAAAATGAGAGTCGTAAGGTTTGGCTGCCACTTGTGTTAAAGATTTTGATCTTAACTATTTGTTCCAAAGCAATGATTGCCATATACCATCTGTGTTTAGTAAATTAACTAACCACTTGGCGAGAAGGCATTTATTTTGTAGTTGCAAATCAAGGATACCTAGACCCCCTTGTTCCTTAGGACGACATAAGATGTCCCATTTGGCAAGTCTATATCTATGTTTCTCTGAAGATCCTTGCGAAAAAAATCTTGATCTAACATGATCCAAGTTTTAAATAACCCCTTTCGGTATTTCGAAAAAGGACATCATAAACATGGGTAGGCTGCTTAAGACTGAGTTGATCTAGTGGACATGATCAATGATTTTTATCTTGGGCATTTAGATATTGGCAGACTGAATTATGGGGTGATAACACTAATCCCGAAGGCGCCAAGTGAAAACAATATTAAACAATACCATCCAATATGCCTGTTAAATGTCAGTTTCAAAATCTTCAAGAGACTTATAATGATCAGATTGACTGATTACGCGGGGGGCTGATTAGTAGGAGTCAAACAACATTTATCAAGGGACTGTACATTATAGATGGGGCAGTGGTCCTACACGAAGTCATGCACGAGCTTAAGGCAAAACGGATGGGGGTGATTTTCAAAACAGACTTTGAGAAGGCATACGACAGTGTGAGGTGGGATTTTGTGGATGAAGTTTTAACCCAGAAAGGGTTCTGCCCTCAACTCAGAAAAAATGGATAATGGATACAATAGTGGGGGGAGGGTGTGTGTGAACATCAACGGGAAAAGCGGTCCTTATTTCAAGACTTATAGGGGGGTTAAGGTAGGGGGACCCACTGTCCCCTTTACTTTTCAACTTAGAAGTGGATGCTTTGGCAGGGATACTAGAAAAAGCGCAAGCCCATGGGCATATTAGGGGGGTGGTTCCACATCTGATGGGAGGAGAGGGGGGCTTACCCATCTGCAATACGCAGATGACACCATTTTGATGTGTGAAGGGGATGAGAGTTCCATTAAGAGCATGAAATTCCTACTTTATTATTTTGACTGGCTGTCAGGACTCAAAATTAACTATCATAAGAGTGAGGTGGTCACTTTTGGGATGGAGAAGGGGGAGGAAGAAAAGATAGCAAATATGCTTAATTGCGGGGTAGGGAAGCTACCAATGAAGTACTTGGGATTCCCCATTAGTGACTCCAAAATGGGTGCAGTGTGAGTGCTTTCAAAGATACGGTAGACAAAATGAGGAGAAAGCATCAACCATGGAAGGGGAGGCACTTGACCTAGGGGGAGCGATTCTCACTAACACTTCTCTGAGCAGCATGCCCATATACATGACGGGGATGTATCTGCTACATGAGAGCACGCATCAACAAATGGATACTATCAGATCTAAGTTTTTTTTTGGGGGGGGGGAGTGATGGGGAGAAGTTCCGTTACCACATGGTGAAGTGGAGAAACACGTGTTTACCCGGGGACTGGGGGGTTGGAATCATTAACATAAGAATCTTGAATGTGTCTTTGTTACTTAAATGGGTTTGGAGAGTACAAACTAGAGAAGAAAGCGACATGTGCTGCGAGCCGTTACATAACAAATACTTCTGGGGTGGCTCAATTGCAAATTGCAAAACCAAGGGGGGGGTCTCAGTTTTGGCAGGGGATAAGCAAGGTGAAACATAAATTCCAGTGGGGGCGAGATTCTTAGTGAACAACGGGAAGAGTGTCATATTTTGGGAGGATGTGTGGGAGGGAGAAGTTCCCTTAAAACTGATTTTCCCTAAGCTTTATGAGTATAGTGGAGAGCAGAACTGCTTGGTAAGTGAATGTTGGGACAGTGGGGATTGGGTGATGGACTTTGCCCGGCCTTTATCCCAAAATGAGGCCCGTCAATGGGATTCCTTGCTGGTGCTGCTGCAAAACATTCATATAATTGATTCCAATGACTCTGTGAAGTGGGTCTTGGAAAAATCCGGGAGGTATACTACCAAGTCGATGTATAGATACCTTTTACATAGGGGGATTTCCAACGTACATATGATAAAAATGTGGAAATGCAGGCTGCCTATGAAACTAAAAATCTTCATGTGGTTGGTGTTCCATGGAAGGGTCCAAGCAGGGGTGGTTTTGGGGGGCATGAGCTGGAAGGGTGATACTAGATGTGTTGTCTGCAGTGTACTGGAAACGATTGATCATATTTTTTCGCCTGCCCAGTGGCAAGGTTGGTGTGGGGCGGGATCAAGGATGCTTTTGGTTTCGATAGGCAACCTAGAGGCCTTAGTGATTTCCTTGACAACTGGAAGCCTTTGGGGGTGCAAAAAGTACAATACAAAACTTTTTTCTCTTGCAGTGATACTTTGGTCCCTATGGACTACTCGTAACAAAATGGTGATGGAGGGGGTGGTTCTTCAGAGACCGGCTGAAATTTTTTACAAAACCTTTTCTTGCACACAGAGCTGGCGACTGAGACTAAAATAGGGTGATCAGGATTATCAGACGGGGTGGGCGGCCCAGCTGCGCGCATGGGTGGAAGACCTTGAGAACAAGATGAAGAGTGAAGCCCAGGAGGAAGTCTTCATCTAGTGGCTCATTGTGTTTCTGCTTTGTTTTGTGCCGCGTTTAGCTTTTTGTGTGTGCTCCCCTGTATTAGTGCTTGCCGTTACCTGTCAGGTTGTAAATTCTGTTTTAATAAGCTGGTAACCCCAGCCAAGTTTCGAGTTGGTACCGAACACCTTATTTGCTTTCTATAAAAGCAGGGATCATCCTTTCCAAAAAAAACATCTCTCTAATATCACAAGTAATGCATAGGTGGAGTGGCTAGAAGGGACATCATGTGCGGAAACAATTCCGGCTGGAATTCTGTGAAATTCTTGGAATGTCGTCTTTCTTGGTGGGGTCCAAAAAATTTTTCCTGACCAAAATTAATATTTTTCATATTTTTAGGAAAAAATAAATTAGAAAAATTAAAAAACAGAAAAAATAATAATAAATTCCGAAGTTCCTGAAATCCCTTGTTTATGGGTCTAAAAAATTTTCTCCCGAAATTTTAAACCTCGCGTGCGAGCAAGGTTAAAAAGTGTTTTATAATCGACATTAAAAGGGCTTGTGTAGTGAATACTGTCAATGTTAAGAGTTGAGTAGATTACAACATTCACTTTGTTACACCCTTTCAATTAACTAAGCATGCCAAATGTGACAATTAAGAAGAATGCACATATGCAGTGATAGCGAAGAGCACAAAACAGGTGACAATGAGCTATCATAATATAGACCAAATATATGCCAAAAGTCAAAAAGGAAAAATGTCGAGGAGATAATCACAAGGAGAAGAATTATTTGCTTATTCTCAGCTGAATGAAGACATGCACAAATCCTTCGAATAAATAATATAACCTCGCACACAGCCAAGATCAACACGAGAGAGGAAAACGCCCAATCCGGAGAACCCAAAATTAACACACTTGGAATAATATGTCTCAAGAACTCCTACGAGGCAAGCTAGTGGTTAGCTAGCTTTTGGCTCGTTGGAGGTGTGACCATCACCAACTTGGATCAGCTTGTCATCCTCCTCGAACTCAACCCACACCGTGCTGATCGTCGTCTCCATCTTGCGCGCGAAGGTCGTCGAACCGCCACCATCACTACTCTCCGCCTCCTCTTTCTCCAGGCCATCTTCTTCAGGGATGGGCACGGGCAACACCTCCATGGCGGAGGCCTGCGCCGGCGTGACGACCCTGACGAGAGGGTACTCGAGGCTCTTGCTGGCGTTGCTCCCCTTGCACTTGTGGTAGAACTCCTTGAGGTCCGGCGTCTGGGCGCACGCCTTCTTCAGAATCTCGTGAGCCGAGACCCTCGTCGGCTTGCTCAGCCCGGCGAGGCTCCTCGATCGCAGCAGCATCGCGTCGAGACCCTCCGTGAAGGCGTCGTAGACCTTGAAGCTCTCCCGGAGCACAATGCCGAACGCCGACCGTGCGGCGGCGCAGCCGCTGGTGTTGTTGTCCGGCAGCAGCTGGATGGCGAGGTCCAGCAGCCTCTGGCACATGGCGAGCTTGAGCAGGAGCGTCTCGGCTTCAGCGTCGTGGGAGGAGGAGGACGAGGGCGGAGGCTTGCCGTCGTGGTTAGGCGTCGCCGGCGCCGACGGCCGCCTCGCGGGCTCCAGGTTTCCGGCCTGGTTGATGACCCACTGCATGCGCTCCTCGAGGTAGGCCGAGTAGCCATGGACGAAGGAGCACGCGCCGGTGGCGGCCGTGGCGCCGGCGCTGACGTATGCGGCGCCGGCTCCGGCTCCGGCGGCGAGCGGGGAGCAGCTGCAGCGCGGTGCGTCGACGCGGAGGTCGCGGGACGCCCAGAGGCCGCGGAGGTCCTGCTCGAAGTAGCGATCGCCGGCGCGGAGGAGGCGGTGGACGAGGAGCAGGGAGCGGAGCGCGGCGGCCGGGGCGCGCGCGGCCTCGAGGCGCGCCGTGATGCGCCGCGAGAGAAAGGTGATGGCGCCCGGCGCGTTGGAGACGAGGAAGAGGATCTCGTGGACGTACCGGTCGTCGTCACTGCCCCCGCCGCCACCACCAGTGCACCGCTCGACGGCCGCCTCGATGTCGGCGAGGAGAGCCTTGTCAGGGACGGCGGCAGCCGAGGATGCCTTGGTGGACGTGTGGTCCATGAGTGACCCGATGGCTGCCCAAATCTTGCCCTTGAACACCTTCATGTCTTATATGCCCTCATGTGTATGTGGCGAGAGGAGAGTAGAGAGAGAGGGCCGGGGGAGAAGAAGAGAGAGACGGTGCATGAGAGTTATAGCGCACCCCCTCTTGCGCATGCACTCACTTGTAAGTGGGCCTAGAGAGAGAGAGAGAGACAGAAGGAATACCATAGATCACGCATGGCTATTGACCATGGTCACATAACAAGAGTGTCATCTTCGCAGGAAATTCTTGAGAGCAGCCTCTCTGCCCATCAAGAAGTCCACTATTAGCCTTATGACCTGTGGAAATTAAAAGGGGTAGCAAGAGGAAAGCGAGCTCCCACTACATGAATGAGAGAGAGAGAGAGTGCAAGAAATTATATTCGGAGGTCAACTCTTGGGTGCGGGAATCAAATGCCTTTGGAATGAGGTGCCTCACGCATCAAAGGCTTCTTCCATTGGCATTTGGGGATAGGAGGTTTGACTCAAACAGCAATAGTCTTTTTTAGGATTAGCATATGGATTCCTGCACATCGACATCAAGCAACAAGGAGCTTTTTGAAAGGAATGTAGGATTTGGAAACTAATTAAAGGTGAGCCACAGTTGAAACCCACACATTGGAGTACCTGTCACAATAGGAACCTGCTGTCCCCCTCTTGGCTCCTGCTAGCTATATACATATAGGTGAAGGATAATGTTAGATTTGCTTTACACTCAAATATAAATATACTTGACAATAGAATGGAGGGTACTCGTGCTTTTGAACTGCTCATGGCTTAATGACGGCATTGATGTTGCTGCTCCAACGCACTTTGTAGGACAAAGTGTGTCACCGGATGCGTGGGCAAATCGGATTGCGAAAAGTGTAAGCTCGACAATTTCTCTGAAAATATTATTTCAGTGGAAAGAAAACGAAATTGATGGTGCAGTGCATGATTCTCCTAGCCATTTGAAACAACTCAACCCCACATATATTCTAACATTCTCCTTGCGTTATAATGATGTGGTAGCAGTGTGGTTAAAGTAGCCAGGACTAGGAGAAATTGTAAAAAAAACTACAATTTATCCTTTTTTTGGAACAAAAAGAATGAGGAATAATGCAACAGTTATGACATTAATTATTCACTTTAAGTACACTTACAGTGACTAGATGTCTGGATACAGGAACTATAGGGGCTTCTTTTTATATATGAATCAACTAAATGACTAATTCTAATGAGCTAGTCATTCACAAAAAAAAAAAAAACATGTACATATCTATGTCGACATTTTGATGCCGCCACCAGCTGCTTCCGTCCACCCACCATGTGCTCTTGTTCGCTTAAGGATCAATCACTTGAATTGGTGTTTAAATCATTGAGTTTCTCAGTGTGCATGTACAAATGAGCAATGTCCTAGTTTTTACAAATTTTATATAGTAGTTTCAGAACAGAAACATGACAAACTTTATAATCCTTTGATTGCTTCCTCTCCGGGTGGTGGGTCATTCTTCACATGGCAAAGCCATCTTCTTGCACAAAGAACATTCCATTGGAGAGGAGGCAGGGGAAAGTGAAAACGATACTCGACAAGACTAAAGCCAAAGGAAGCATTTCGACTTGTTATAATTAATAAGTAGCCTATTAGTGGAACACACAGTGAACTTGAAATTTCTGTGCTAACTATAATGTTATTCTTTCCTGGTTTCTGCATGACTTAGAGGGTGCTTGGATACCTTTTAGTCTCATGACTAAAACTAGTCAGGCTAAAAGTTGCTAGTCCCACCTATGCTTGGATCCAAATCCTAAAGAGACTAAAATGTAGTAAATAAGCATTAATTATCGCTCTCCCTCTCTCCCTTTTCTCCCTCTACCACCAATAGATGGGGCATGCTACAGCTTTCTATGAGTTTAAATGAAGAGAGAGAGCTAAAGCAAAGTTTAGTAGGGGTTCCCCTTACTAAAAAGTTTTACTCCCAAGACTAGTTTTAGCCTCTCTTTAGTCAGGGGTGTTTGGAGCTTTAGCCTCTCAAATAGACTAATTTTAGTCAGACTAAATTTAGTCCCATGGATCCAAGCACCACCTTAGTTTGAAAAATTCCACATAAAGAAGGTAAAAGAAAAATAATGCCAAGGGGGCAAGGCTGCAAGGCACAACCTTCATGTGATGCATGCAACACTAGCTCAGAATCTTCAGATATTACAATAGGTGCAATTTGGCGCCTGCTTTGCTACAGCATCAGATTCAGATACATTAACAATGAAGTAGTTTTTGTCAATTATGCCATTAGATTGATAAAAATATGTCCCAATAATTGAAGATAAAATGTATAAAATAGAGATGGATCCAAAGCGTGTAACAATACACAAATAAAGCGTCCACCAATACTTTAAAAAGTCAAATGAACCTGTGGATTCTGTCTTGCCGACATCCATTTTCAGTATTGTTGTTGGGATTCTTTGAATTGTAATTTCTTTAAAAAAAATACAAACTAGAAATGCTCACGGTGTTGGCACGAATGGCCAGTTTGTTGGACCTAATGTAGATGGCCCTTTTGTGATTCAGAGATTTTGCATAAATACACCTAAGTAATGGGCTAATGATCCAAAGGTAGTTCAGGTGGATCACAACAATCTAGCGAGGGTCATGATTGGAAAAGGGAAGAAGCCTTGTTTTCTCTGTTGGTAAAGTGTGTGCTGCTGCAGAAATGCAGTAAGTCATTAATTTAGTAGGTAATAATATGTAAGTTTTTTTAACTCGAGGAGATTCAACTATGGAATGTGTTTTTTTAAAGGATTGTAGGATGTTTTCATAAAAATTGTAAGGGCCACATTTTGATTGTTGTGAATAGTTAAGGATTGCGAGTTAGTTGTTTTGCTGGGTGTTTTTCTATTATGGTGGGTTACGGATTAGTTTTTAGAAAGTTGTTGGGCTAGTTTGTGTGCGAAAGAGAGATTGAAATGTGGGTACACTGATAATTCTTGGGACGTATTAGGAACTTTTTCAAGAAACATATGGAGTATGTAGTGGAAGTGTAGGCTATGTGTTGATTTTTGGGAATCTTGGAGATCTTTTTCAATAGAAGCTCAAGTCTATGGATGGATTGTTTCAAAGTGTGGGCCCTTTTTGAAATCATGGAATAAAGCTATTTTTCTAAAAAAAATTCAGGGTCTTATCTGTAAAATCTATGGACTGTGGGGTTGGTTTTCGCTGAATAGAACATTTTTTTTTGCAAGGGATTAAGGTCGTCCACATGGAGGTGGGATACAAATTAATATGTGTAAAGTTGAGGAGCTAATTTGTGAGGAAACAAGAGATTCAACTAAGGGCAGAAGTTTATTTTCCATGAAGCATAGGGTCATTTTCGTACAAATGTATGGAACTATGGAGTGGTTGTGGTAAACTTTAGAGTTTTTTAAAATAAATTTTGGATAAGTGTTCATATTTTGGGAAAAATCAGATGTCTATTTACGTCGGGAAAATCCGAGGTCTTTTTGATAGTCTTTTTTTGGCCTTCAAGTCGATTATTGCAAATGCAGGGTCCTTTTTGTAAAATTGTGGATGCTAAGAAAATCTTTCCAAAATTTAGGGACCCATTTGTTAAAAATTCATGGACTTAGGATCAATTTTCACTAAATATAAGGACCTTTTTTGTAAGAATATTGGTGCTTGGCCGATCTAGATTGTTCCTTCGGCCGATCCGGCGGTTGGGAAAAGCTGGCGATGTGACCATGCTCCGCGACCTCGGTATTGTCCAGAATCATAAGGAGAAAAATGGTGAGATGATTCTAGATATGTAAATTGGCACTCTCTCCAGTGAATAAGTGTTAATTGGTGTGAGTTTCTAAATTATTTTCTGTGACATATTTGTAATGGGAAGAAATTCAAATGCAAAGATTGGTCCCAAATGCACTTGCATAAAAGGTATACCTTTAAAATTTTACAATTTCATAAAGATTGCAATCGATGCCCACTGATGTCCTTTTTGTAGTGACCATGCATATCAGTGGCAGAGCTGCCTCATGTTTGTGGCGTAAGCAAGTATAAATCCATAACATGTTTAACATTCCATTTGATCAAAAGTCATAGCAAGGAGCAACTGAAATGTTATTACTCACTACAGCTTTTAAAACACTATTAGCTTTTACACTTCATTTTCGTTCCATTTTCCCTGCTTTGTAATCTGGACTAGCTCAATTGGACGAATTTCAGGTTCCTAATTGCGACAAAAAAGAAAAAAGAAATCAAATTGCATTACTAATTGGCTATTCTTCTCGTTTCAGGTTCCTAATACTTACTTCAAATGTTTAATATTTAAAGACTTGTAGCAGTCTCTGTTTTTTTTACAATTACATGACGCCATTTCTGACTTGTTACACAACTAGGATGCACACAGTTTCTATCACTATCATGGAGTTGCAAAGAGGTGGAGTTGCTGCAAATGCAAAAATGATAACTACCCAAAGAAGCTACTGCGGCATCCAAGTTGCTACGCCACTTGAAATCATAATATCTACCGCCGAGAAAAACCCTAGACCCCCATTGTTGTCGCCAGGATTTGGCACGCCAGCCAGGGAGGAGAGCGAGAAAATATCAGAAAAGGCGCTGAAACAGACCACAATGAAATCGGGATAAACATGGACAAGTCAAAAAGGCAAGGTTGGCAGAGTGGAAGATAAAGGCGTGATAGGCTGCAAACTGGACAGGGACATGAACACATCAGAAAACCAAAAAGCAGAGGAGCCGGGGAAAGCAAGACCGCGATTCGGTGCAGATATGCTTGTAAACTACACGGGGAATCCGATCCGATGCAGCAGTCCTCTCTCCCTCCCTCCATCGCCGATCTGTTCCATAGCTTGTTCCATTGACAAGCTGCAGCACCGCCAAAGTCAAACCCCCACTAGATTGTGGTTTATAAGCTGACTTGAAAAAAAAAGTGTGCAAAGATATGGTGCTGGATGAAAAGATGATGCAGCAATTGCTGAAATGGAGACAATGGTTCATATGGTCAACAAACAAATCTAGAGAAGAATTGAGGATACAAATCTATAGACATTGTAACTGGACAGATTCTAACAAAACCATCGGGATGGTAGGTACAAACTGAGAGGTCAACTGAGTTTTCCGGAAATAAAAACGTGTCAAGTCCATTTGAGGAGTTTCATGTGCGGAAAATTAAGAGTAAGAAAGTGTCCATGAGAAACTTAAGCACACAACCTTTTAACAAATCACGATGTTGATACATAATGCACAACTGAGATCTAAAGCTACTCCCAAATCCAATACAGGTGCGCTGGGGGTAGCTTGAAGAAATACAGGCTACTGCAGTTAGTTGCTACTAGTTACTAACAACTGAAGATCTAGAATGTCTTTGACATACAGCAAACAGCACATCAAGACTCTATAGCTGGTCCTACACTGATAGAAACAACTGAATGCGCGACTACGAGGCACTCAGCCCCATGCTGATGTTTACAGTACAGCGAGTCAAATTCTGGTCCTTCCGGCGTGAGGAATGGATATACCCACCGGGATCATGCTCGGGCTCTCTTGCTACTACCGCTGCAGTTTGGGCACTTGTAGTGCTTGATGTGCTCGGCCTTGGCAGGAGTGATCTTGACACACTTGCCATGGAACCATGTCTCGCAGGCATCACAGCATATCCAGAACTCATCCTGTCCATAGTTGTCGCCACACGAACCACACAATGCGCTTTCATGGTCTTCCTCTTCCTCATCTTCCTCGCCTCCGCTGTCATCCTCATCCTTTGGGGGTGGCATCTTGGAACCCCTTGAGTTGGGTTCTGGCTGGCGTGGTGGCTGCATATGTGTTTAGTGCCAAAAGGAACAAGAGGAATGAAGTTAGGAGCTTATTTGAGGCTAAAACAGCTAAAAAGTAGAATGAAAGGAATCATACTTTTGTGCCAGATTTATTGCTCTTGCTGCTGCTTTTAGGAGTCTTTTCTTTGGTTTGCTTCTTGGCTGTTCCTGTGACAACCTCATATATGGTAGGGAGGTTATTAATCATGACAAAGAGCCGCTTCCTGCAAAAAAAAACATTTAAAAGGTGATTATCAATTGTAGGACAACAATTGTCAGAAAATCCACATAATTCCTTTACAGCATAGACTAGTAGAGCACCTAAAATGCTCTTGCAGGCCCTTAATTGTAAGGGGAAAATAAACTCGACCTCAGGGAGGAAACACGCCCCACTGGGCTTTGCCTTAAGGAGCAGCAGGCTTCGAATGTGGACGGGCAAGCGGGTTTCAACGACCCCCCGAGTTCATTGCTCTAACCAGTGTAACTCACAAGAAGCTGGTTTAACTGTAAGGTAACCATTCCAGCAGAAGTACAAAAGAAAATTTTCCATTTTATGGTTTGCATAATGAGGTCTGATATATACCACAAGTTCCTTTAGGTTATAATGAAATGTTTTCTATGTTATGATTTGCATACTAAAAAGCATCACATATCATTAAATTTGAATTGAAAAATATCAGGATTGTTAACCCAAAATGATCTTTTCTATTCACCACCACTCACAAAGAGTCTTGGGGTACATATATACACTGCCAACCAAGAGGTACCTTGGTGGCCAAGCATAGGGGTGAAATAGGAATGGAAACCTACAAAATACTAAAGCTACTAGATTTTAATATCTAATAAGGACTGTGTAGATCCAAACTATCAGTCACTAGTTGCAAAGCTCGGAGTAGTTGGAGAAAGACTATATGGGCTCATTTGGATGCGGTCCTGAGCCAGGCAGCTGCAATCCAGAATTCCAGATCCCAGGCCACCATCTGGATGTGGTGCCTGTACCAGCCTACCAGGATGAGAAGCAAACAAGCCGTATATAACTGAACTCAAACGAGTTTCACATCTCGCCACCAGTGACAAATTAATGCAGTTAAGTTTATTTTGTTCAACAGAGCTAGTTGTAGCTGTGCTGAAGTAGCTGCTACAGAGCTGGCTGTTCCTGAATGGATATGCACCTCTGATTTCTAATATGGGAAAAGAATCTGCTGTATCAGTGGTAAGGGAGATTCCCACTGTATGGAAATAAAGGGACCACACCTTCGCTTTAGAGGAAAAAGGAAAACATGCCAAGAAAAATGAGCACAAGTTAAATGAGGCAACATTCATAGACTGACATTATTATTAAACTTGAATTTAAAAATATCATGAGTACACAAAAAATATTATGCAGAAGTGAATATCGTAGGAATGAAATAAGACAATTAGAATTTAAAATGTCAAATTATGCAACTACATTTTCAATCATAAATTTGATTATTTTGAGCAAGACAAACAAATTTCAATGTTTACAGGTTAGTCATTCAAGTTCAATTTGAGTTTGACCTCAAACTCTAAAATTTTTTTGTGACTAAATATGTAGAACCAAAATTAATATACCTAACACTTTCCAGTTAGAACAGCAATTCACAAAATGCCAAGACCTCAGTTTATTAGTTGCAGTTTTTCTTCACAACACCTCTACCGCCCCACAATAATCATGATTTAGAATACTATAACTAAAGGACGCCAATACATACTTTACTAAAACAAAGAGAGGGAGTACTTGACAAGAAATGTTAAAAAAATCACTCAGAGAACAACAGTTAACTTCAGAGACATCCTACAGATTAGAATGGTGACTGCAGAAATTTAAGCAAAAGAAGAAAAAACAACCCACAGCTTAAAATTCATCCAAACAAATTATGTGAACAGCATGCCACACTGTTATAAATGATTCCCATTATTTTGTGATTATAAAGCAAAATTGTTCTGCACCAACAGTCCAAGACTAAAAGGGAAGCTCAAACTCCTAAGAAAATTTGCATGCCTGACCAAGACAAGGTAAGCTCCCAATCTATCATGACAGAGTAAAATCCCCCATCTCTCCTCTGAAACTAAATTGGTTAAAAAGAGAAACTGATCTGTTGTCTTTGGTCACTTGTTAGATGTCTTCCTGCTTCTCTTTCTCTGCTCTTCTGTACCCTCGGTCCTGGATCTTTTTCCGAACAGCGCATGGATAACATTATGTTTCAGCAACGGAGTAAGGGGATTCAATATTTCAGAAGAAAATGAGAATGATCATGAAAATGGTATTAGGGGTTTCCACATTTTGGGGGAAATAAGGACCATGAAATGATACAACAAATAATAAGTCAGAGATCATAACATGATATCCCCGTTGCACTGGTGTGACCAAGGAAAACACACTTCATAGAATGAGAAGACAACTTGATTTCTCATGAGAAATAATGAAGAGCAGATATGATAGAACAAAATCAAGGATCATAGTGTGGTAACTTTGCTCGAGGAGGTAACCATGGGGAAAAAGCACTCCGTATACTTAACATAAAGCTTGATTGCTTATGAAGAAAAAGGAAATAAAAGGAGTATTTTAAAAAAGGTGGTGAAATTACATTCACTGACACAGCAACCTTGTAAGCCAGATAGCTGAAGATTTTGTGGTCAACAATGGTGGACCCAACAATTTCATCTCCAAATTGTGGGAAACATTAAGAGTCAAACAGGAGAGTCTGATCAATATTTGTGACAATGACAAGGTTAATTCTAAAATAAATTCCAGCCAAGCATGAGATATAACTAAAGAATATTGGCAAGGACTAGTATGGTCAGATAACAAATGTCTGAAAGCATGAGAAAATATGCATACAACCTATAAGGTAACCATCAATAACAGCTAACAGTCTAACACCAAGAAAGAACCACTAATGCAATCCGGTAACTACCAAGCACTCTTATCCAATCCAATGAGATGCTCCAACAGACACTATACTTATTCACAAACTACGCACACAGCAACACCAAGTGCAGTAAACTAAGAGTGTAAAGAGTGCCCAGAGGATACAGGTAAGGAGGTCTGTCTGAACACAAGATGCTTTAGGTGTAGTAGATCATAAGCAAACAATGGAGCATCCATGCCAAGGGTAAAGAACCACATGAATCAACAATACCTGACTGTGAGCAAGGAGTAAAAGTAAGTTTGAGATGGTCCAGTTATGTCCATAGTCTTGACTTGAAGAAGATAGATAAGTCGAAGATGTTTAACAAATGACATGACAGAAGAGATTGAGTTTAGTGTTCTCATGAAGCAAAAGAATCACTAATAAAGGAGGTTGCAGAAGATTGGGCCTCATGATCCATCTAACAATTATATCACTCATGAGTCATGACATAGATCCTCATGTTGGCCATGTTTATGAAAACAGCCCCATGGAAAGAAAAATTAAAGTAGGGTTCTTTATCATGATCAAGCCTACAGCACACATCACAACCTTTTGAGGTTCACGTCCTGCCTGTAACCATTGGGTAGGTGCAAAGAAACATCAGCTAGGTGGATAAGCAGCCAGAACTGTTTGAGATGGAGTAACAATGAATAATGGTAACTAAGAAATAGCGCAAAGACATGTCCAATCAGCAATGTCTTGCCAATAGCATCATCAGGCTCCATCTATGGAGCTCTATGCAAGTGAGCAATTCTGTAAAATTAATTTGAATACTATGAGTGAATGATTGCGTGTGAGGTGGTTTGTACTCTGACCAAAGAGCCTTTGCAAATACTGATGCCAACTTCTAGAATGCAAGACTATGCACAATTCATGCATGTTGGGCATGGAGATTGGGACGTTACTGCATTAATCCATTTTACACCAAAAAGAATATTCTCACTATTTTCTTGTTAGCTTCATGTCAAAATTCATAGAGACAAGACAAGAAGAAACCATGATGGAATATAGGGACTACACCACAAATCACCAAGAAGCATTACCAACAGACCAAAAAACCACCAAATAAAAGATAAACCAAGCAGGAGCAACTAAATCCAAAGCGATGGGAGCAATCTTGGCTGATGAAGGCAGCAAGATGCATGTGGAGATTATACAACTAGTGCACCACAGGCGATTCTGATGATCCAAATCCCAGATCCAATATCCCAAAGAGAGAGAAATGGAGTATCTTTCATACCAGAATGTGCTCCCCAGTGAGACAGTTGTAGGACTCGGATGACCAAAATAACTTCAGGTTTTCAACACAATCAATGCAAACAATGATAAGGAATAAGTGCATAACAACAACAACAATAAGAATAGAACCTCTCTAGTCTAGAGTACACAAGCATTGTACAGTCAGATAACAATATTGGGTACAGCAACAAAAGAGAGGTACAAGAACCAGATCGATAAGAATTATAATACCTGGATTCTTTGTCAAACCCAAATCTTGCTCCAAAGTAAAAGGCCACAGCCAGCAGCCAAGCATCACTATGCACCGCAACAAGTGACAGCCAATCTTTCTCATCCATCCCATCGCGTGCAAAATTAATTCCTAGAGCCGGCTCTGGAAGTTCAGGAGGAACCTCCTCTGCAGGCAAGTTCACTTCCCATGTTTCATTGGGAAGACCATACAAACACAGATTTTCTTTCTCTGCAATCAAAATGTAATGTCTTAAGCTTATGAGTGTTTGTCAAGATTCTTTCGTCTAATTTATTTGAACCCGAACGAAACCAAGACCGAGAATGTTTGAAAAGATTTGCAACTGTGTGCACAGTGAAAAAATAAAACTAGGGGCAGGAAAAGAAAGAAACAGGAAAACAAAATATGCACGAGTCAATCAAGGTTTAGTAACGTTATCCCGGCTACCTCAGCAGAACAGAAAGGGGCCCTACAACTGAAGGAAACGAGTCAATGATGTTACTCCCCGCAATAACAGCATGCTAGGTTAACCTCCTAGTGTTAGGATTGGTAGCGAATTTGGGCATGGTGATTGCCAGCTGATGTAATCCTTGCAAACGGTTTGGGTCGCACTCTCCTTCTCTTAATGCAATACACGCGTTGCGCGTTCTCGCAAAAAAAATCAAGGTTTAGTGGATGCCAATCAGCCAAGGCCCATTAAGATATCACTATAAACTATTTTAAAAAAAGCACATAGTAATAAGAAACTTATGGATTAAGATACTAAAAAGGCCATTGGTTATACCAGAAGTAAAATTAATACAATAAGAAGAAGATTCCACTTAGATGCCAGGGAAATCTTTCTCAATCTATTGGACCATGATAAAGAAGTAACCTTGTGTCAGTGCTAGTCTTCGTACTCCAGAGACTTGCCTAGTAGTACCAAGTATTATTCTTTTTGCGTTGTCACTGAAAGCAACCCAGAGTTCAACGAAAGGCCAAAAATACCCCTCATGAAGTGGGCAACGTGCTCACCTGCCACAACTCTCCGGCTCTCCCGACCCGAAGATAAACAGGTAAACGTCATCCAACATTAGGAAAGAAGCTCAAAATAAAAGGGAGGTCCCTCCTATACCTCATTCGTCCAACCCTCCTATTGTTAGAAAGAAACTAATCTGCTAGTAGATCGAAAGCAGGAAGCACGGGACCCAACAAAGAATTCCCATCAAACCTTTTTCCCAAGAGGTAAAAGGCACAGAAGCTTTCCCTCACAGGCCAAATTTCCCAAACCATCAAAGTGGAGGAAAAAATCCAGCAAAATCCGGGATAGATCGAAGTGAGAAGCAATGATCCCCAGACTAGGACCAAAATCCACACAAACAAATTACCCCTCCCGGTAACTAACACAGAAATCACAAGGACCTCCCCCAGTCAACCTCCTCCAAGGCCCAATCATTCCGGCACGACCGCCACCGAATCACACGAATTCGAGACTCAAGTACAGCGAATCGGAGGAGCGAGCGCGGGCGCGAGCTCACCTGGGTCGCACTGCTGGTAGAACTTCTCCACGTCTGCCAAAAAAATTCAAGCAAAATGAACCAAATCAGCCACCCAGGAACCCACCGATCGAAGGCTCCGGAGCCTCAGGAGCCCCCGAAACCATTCAAAATCCACCTCCGCAGCGGGGGAGAAATGGAAGGGGGGAGCGGCGGCACGTACCGGTGGTGAGCGCCTTGATCATGCCGGCACGGCGCGCGCGGAAGTCCCGGAACACGTCCTCCGGCGAGCGGGGCGTGCCGCCGCCGTCCATGTCCCGGTGCGGTCGCCTGAGCTCGGGGGCGGGGGTGAGCTAGGGTTAGGGTTTTGGGGGTGGGTCGCCGAGGGGAGCGAAGGGGATGGGAGCTGAAGCGGGGGGGGAGGTCGTGAGGAGCTTGAGGACAGCGAGAGAGAGCGACCGGGATTTTTAGACGAGGCCGGAGGGGGAGGGGACGGGTGGGGACCAGGGCGCGGATTTTGAATCACGCCGAGGGGGTGGATGAAATGTTGGCGAGGTCTGCTTTTACCTCGAGAAATTGCGCCTCAGCCCCCCAATGGTACTGTGATTTTCCAGATGCGCCCCTGATGCAGAAACGGTCAAGACGGCCGGGCGCGGTCAAACTGTGAAAGCACCGCCACTGTCATACGGGCCCACCCGTCAGCGAGTGTTGGACATCTCAGGCAGCTGCTACCTCACCTGTTTTCTCACGATAAATAGCATCATTAGTATAGTGGTTGTTTAGGCTCACAAGACACAAGTCACAACTTATGGAAGTCTAAAATCTTTTCATAAATGAACATATCTTCTCTGGGCTCTGGCAGGACGAACTGAAGCGGAGGGCGTGCACAGGCCAGTGAAGTTTGCAATCTAATCTTTTGAATGCTTGTGATTTGGTTGTAGGTACAACAGTACAAATGAACTAATGAAACACACACCCTTCTCTTCAAACGGCAACAGATGAATAGTTGATGAGGCCGCCATGTTGGCCTGCAGGCTTATCAGCCACCGGGTAGGAATACTCCCTCCGTCTCTAAATAATTATCCTTAGAAAACTGTGTTTCCCTCGCAAACACGCTTCCCGGATGACCATCATTTAGGATGGAGTAGTACATTTCTTTTACAACAAATCAACTTTTTGACAATGAATCAGAATCAACTATCAGCTATCAGTCAGCCAGTGGTATTTTTCTCTCACAACAAGTCAGTACAACCATCAGTCAACAGAGCAATTTGAAGGTGCACAAAAGCACTCTTACAAGCCTCTTGGTGCCATGGAAGGCTGAAATGCAGCTCTCAATAGCCGTCTTTGGAGGCTTGCATCCTCAGATCCTATGCAAGATAATGAGTACCAGCACCAAAATGAGCCTTTCTTCAAGTAAATGGAGCTACAAATGGAACACTATCACAAAAACTCACATTGGTGCGCGCATGTTAGTGTTGGTCCTACTAGAGTCAGCACTAATAGTGTCGGATCCCGTGAACATTACCGCGAAGCTGTGTTAGTGCCGACTCCAGTATACCTTAGTGTTGGCTGAGACTGCAAACCGGCACTAAACTACCCCTCTCCTAGCCTTCATGACTTAGAAATATCAACACCTCTCATATCTTCTCTCCACATCGATCATTTCTTCTCCCTCTTATCTTCTTCTCTGACTCATCTCCTTCTCTCTTCCACAAGTGGAGGGGGGCGTCGGCGCTGGCGGAGAGGGCAGCAGGCCTGGTTGCGTGTGGCCGGGAGGCGTGACCGTCGGGCGGCGGCGCGGTCGGGATCCGGTCGCGCGCGGGGCGGTTCCGGCGGCGGGCGCGGCCGGTCGTGGAGCGAGAGCGAGCCTCCCGGGCGCGGCGGGCGGAGCACGAGCGCATGGGAGCCCCTGGCCGGCGGCACGGGGCGCAGGAGCCCCTAGCGGCGCGGTGGCCATGTCGTATGGACCTCCCTGGGCCCACTACCTCGGTGGGTGCCAGGACCGACTACTCGGTGGGCCCCTGGGACTACTCGGCTTGTGTCACACGGCACCTGATGGCGTGGGGCGCAAGGACTACGGTGGAGAAGTACTCGGTTAGAAAGCTATACATGTCCTGTACTATGTAGAGAACTCCTAGACGTACCCGACTAGTACTCTCTGTTCAAACCGACTTGTAACCCTACCTCCCGGGCTATATAAGGTGAGGCGGGGACCCCTCTCTGGGATATGCGCATCATCTTGTAAACACACCTAATCAATCAAGAGCTACGCAGCATACAGGACGTAGGGTATTACGCACCTCGCGGCCCGAACCTGTCTAAATTGTGTGCCACGTGTCTCTTCCTTCGAGTTACCGATCTCAGCGAGGCCACATTCATCTACCTGGGGTACTCCCCTTGGTAGGTTGCCGGTCTAAAACACCGACAGCTGGCGTGCCAGGTAGGGGATCTCGCCGAAGATCTCATGGCGAACTCGACGGCTTCAATCTTCATCAAGCCAATCGTCGCTTTCAACCGCGGCGACACCTTCGTCTTCAGGTCCTGGGTGTGCACTGCTGACGGCGCTGGATCTTTCCAACGCCGCCTCACCATGACTCCCGACCCGAGCACTGGACTCGTGACGCTTCCCAAAGCGGTCACGGGCGAACTCGCCGGAAAATTCAGCGAAATTTCGCTCTTCAACCAACACGCTGACTTCGACCTTGGACCCGACTCCAACTTGAACTCGACATCCCCATGGGCCACCACATGCGAGCCGGCTACTGAGCCATCGTGTGCGGATTTCCCACTCCATCAGCACTTCCCATACGGCCTCTGCAACGCTAGCAAGGCCCATGCCAAGGCTCTCACTGCGCGTTGGGCCGGCAAGGAGATCGTCTCCGACTACACCTCAGACTCCAACCCTGCCCCCGGCTACTACTTGGACTCCTCCTACGAGTTCGACTTCAGATCGGACCCCGACGAGCCCGAGTCCGAGATCTCCACGACTGAGCAACCGCTGTCAGGGCCGGCTACTAGCCTGGTTATAACATCTACACCCACCGATAGATTCGTCTACTGGCCAGACCGCAAGCCTGCAGACCTGACAGACGGGAACTCACGCTGCGTCGCCTACCTTTACTCGCTCCCCTTCCAGGAGGGAACACCATTAGCTCCAGCAGAGGAGCAAACTCCAACAGAGGTGGCAACTACCGACTCTGGTCTCAGCACTCCTGATCGCCAAGTCTTCATGGCTGCCGGCGAGACGCCGGGACCCTCAGGGACACGCCCTGACCTCTACTTCGAAGATATCTCAGCAGACGAGTTGTCTACCAATGCACTCGCAGATGAGACCAGCGACGACAAGAACGCCCGACGTGAGCGCAACAGGAAGCGGAACGAACGGCGTAGACGTCTCTGTGAGAGCCTTCCCATACGGAACCTCACAGAAGCACTCGACCAAGTCGAAAGCCGGGTGCACACTACTCCTGAACAGTGCCTCATGTCTATCACCATGATAGCACATTAGGCTCAGGGGATGCGCGCGGGAGAACTCATCGCCAAGCTCGCGGAGGACGCCTACTTCATAAGAGTCGACAACAGAGTCACTCAAGTGCCTCCCCTCAGAACTCGCGAAGCTGACCATGAAGCCACAAGTCGCAGTCCAGCGAACAACGGACGCAACCGTACCCGAGGAGAACTACCGTAGAACCCCAACCGCACTGGGGCATCAGCTGGTGGACCTTCTCAAGGCCGCAACAGTGCTGGCGGCCCTGGCGGCAGTCGCGCCATGGCGGCTCATGGTGACGCCGGCGGGGGAGGCAGCGGCGGCGGGAGCTCCTCGCATGGGGGCGGGCAGAGAGCCGATGGCGGAGGCGATCGCAGAGGCCGAGGCCACGCAGATAGCCACGTCACTGGTGTCTCACGCAGCGGCTACAATGCCCGCTGCAGAATCAAAGAAATTTGACACAACAAGTCCTCCACGGCAGGCGAAAATGACGACTTCCATGCCTTCTCTGCTCGACTTCGCAATTTGCTTCTCCCAGAGAAATTCAAGCCTCTAGGGATCACCAAGTACGATGCGAAGCAAGATCCAGTACAATGGCTCAGATGCTACGCCCTTTCCATCGAAAATGTTGGTGGCAACAACGACACGAAGTGCCTCTACTTCCCTTTCTGTCTCGACCAAGCTCCACTTACATAGCTCGAGTCACTTGAGAAGTACTCGATCGACAAGTGGGACCAGCTCAAGGAGCAGTTCTCCAACAACTTCGCGGGCGCCATGGGGCGCTCGGGTACTCGCATGGACCTGGCTATGGTGAAACAGGAATAGGGCGAGACCTTACGCAAGTACATGCAGCGCTTCTTCGACAAGCGCGCCACCGTAGTCGACGTCACCGACATGGAGGTCATCGACCTCTTCCAAGACGGTCTCTACCATCGCCGCACTTTTGAAGACTTCGGTCGACGCCGCCCGAGTTCCATAACCAAGCTCAAGGACATGATTACTTCATGGGTTGATGAAGAAGACAAGGAGAATGCTAAGTATGATGTTATTCGCGGCAAGAGCAAGCAAAACCCGGGCGGCAACAACAACAATAACAGGGATCAAGGCTGTCGCAACAACAACTACTAGGGTCCTAATCGCAAGCGCAAGCCAGACAACACAGTTGCGGCTATCCAGCGCCCTGCGAAAGACAACTCGAAGAAGACCTCCGGCGGCTTCAAGGACTTGTTGAAAGAGAAGTGCCCGTGGCATCTGGAGGGCAACCACACTACCGAGCAGTGCTATCAACTGGCGGAGAGCACTCAAGGATTCTCCAGACCCACGACCTCCTCACGACAAGAAAGGCAAGAAAAAAGCTGACGAAGGCAATGACGACTTCCAAGAACCCGACAAGACGGTGAATGTCCTCTTCGGCGGACTACCCACCAAGCGGTCTCAGAAGGCCATCAGGCAGGAGGTGTTGAACATTGAACCAGCGGTGCTGACCCCTCTCAGGTGGGCGGAGGTACCCACCACCTTCTCCCGCGCGGATCAATGGACAAGCTTCTCCGAACCAGGGCAGTTTCCCCTCGTCCTGAAGCTGGTAGTCGCGGGCTCCAGACTCAACAAGGTACTCATCGACGGTGGGAGTGGGCTCAATGTCCTTTTCACCAAGACCTTGAAGAAGATGAAGCTCGACATCACTCACATGCTCACCAAGAGCGCATCGCCTTTCTACGGCATCGTCCCCGGGAACGCGGCTATCCCACTAGGCTCAGTGGTCCTGCCAGTTACCTTCGGGGAAACCAGGGAGAACTACCGCACCGAGTACATCAAGTTCAAGTCGTGAACTTCGAGACTTCCTACCATGCCATCCTCGGCAGACCAGCTATCGCCAAGTTCATGGCGGTACCTCAGTACACGTACTTGGTACTCAAAATGCCAAGTCCGGCCGGTGTACTCTCGCTACAAGGGGCCTTGAAGATATCCTTCGACTGCGACACAGAAGCTGTGGAACTCGCAGCCACCAATCAAGTACCCAATGCCATGATGGAAATCTATGATGCATCAAACAAGCTTGCCCCAAGTGAACTCGACATCCTAGAGAAGTCGGACAAAGCCAACAAACCACAGCCATCCGAGGAAGTGCAAGTCAAGGCGATCGACCTTGGGACAGGCGACAGCAGCAAGACTACCATGATCAGGGTGGACCTTGAACCGAAATAGGAAGACGCGCTCGTCAGCTTCCTTCGGCCTAACCGAGACATCTTCGCTTGGAAACCAGCGGACATGCCAGGGGTGCCCAGGGACCTGATCGAGCATTGTTGACAGTGAAAATCCGTCAACCTAGCCATGAGTTTACCTTCGGTGTTGGCATGACTTTTATATCTTATCCATTGGTACTAACCCCCGTGGTATAACAAGTTCACTTGTGCATGTCGGTTTTGGAGTTAAGTGTTTACGCAGGGTTTTAACGTTGAAAGCAAGACTTCCGAGATAAGTTCATTAAGCACCTCATGACAAGACCTTGAAGCCCGGTACAAGTCAAGCAATGAAGTGAACATGACTCCAAGAGCCCAAGGACCAAACCTGAGAAGATGACAAACTCCGAGGACCTAGCCAGAAAAGTGCTGAATCTTGCAAGACATGGAGATTCGTCCAATTCGGAGAGAAACTGACGACAAGGGCCCACATGCAAAAAGGGAGAGGATCTAGAAGACGCGGGAAGCAACACTAGACGAAGGAGGACACAGATGGGCCGGGATGGGCCCAGGCCGGTCGGCCCAGGCCGGCCGGCTCAGCCTGTTCCGGGGCCCAGTCGGCCCCCCTTTGACCTAGATGCATCTCAGGCTATTTATAGCCCCCTGACCGAGAGCCACGTATCAATCAATTCGTCATCCGCCGCCGAGGAGCCGAGAAGCTTGAGGGACACCATCTCAGAGATGAGAGTCTAGGGTCTTCCTAGCCGACGTGGGAACCTTGCATGGAAGTCCACGTCGGAGCTCCGGAGCAAGGATCAAGATCGAGGTAGGATCCCGGTGGTGATATTGTTCATGTAATCATTCATGGTGAAGTCTTTAAGTGAATTCGATTTCTAGCGATCAAGTGCCTTCTTGATGATTTTGTTTTCTTCTTGGTTTTGCTTATTCCCCAATCTAGTCTATAGCTAGATTGCATAGGGTGCTCTTGTAGCCGCGGTGGCTAGAGGTGCATACCGGACCGGCCAAGCGATTTCAACTTGTTCTTATTGAGCTGGCCCTACACTACTCGCATGAGTAGGGATACGTTGTGACAGAACGGGGGTTCCGAAAGGCGGGCGTTTTCGGAGTCGGATGGGAGGCCACGATTTAAAGATGCTTTTAATGAGATTTGCTTTTCTATCTTCATCTATCTTGTTTGGAGCTACAACATAAGCATGATCTAGACTCTCTAGATTGGTTATCTTTTGCTTTCTCTTGCTACCTCTTTAGTAGATTAGATGTGTTTCTTTTATGAGTTAGTAGATTAGATGCAACTTGTCTTCATAAGATAGCTTACCTTGCTTTACTAGATTGAATCCTTGCGTTGCACATTGTTCCACGGATTCGATACCTTGGGTTCACCACTCGAGGGAAGAAGGGTCCCTTGACTACGACGGGAGACTTGTCCGCTTGCAAGTCTAAACGAACTTTGATACAACTATTAACCGTCAACAAGCCCCTTTTTCTGGTGCCGTTACCGGGGAACAAGCAATCAAGATCCAATCTAGTATCGCTTATTTTTCAGTTTTTCTTTTGATTTTCTTTTGCATCTCTTAAGTTTGATCATCCTCAAAAAGAAAAAAATCAATCTAATCTAGTTTTTGATTAACCCTATTTTTTCTTTTGTTAGAATTTTGTTTTATTACTAACCCTAACCAGAGATGGTTGGCTACCTCTCCAAGAAACCCAAAACGTTTTGTGGATGATCCAGGAAAACTTTACAGGCAAAGGAGACATGCAACACAAGCTAAAGGGTTGGAAACCCTAGATCCAAAAGCCAAAGTCGAAGGACCGTCAAAATCTCCAAGGGAATCACCACCTCCAAGTCCAAAGGAAGATCAACCTCAACAACCGGAGCGCGAGATCGAGCTATGCACCCTGGACATCGTTGATCTACCTATCATAAACCTTCAAGATGCCGGAAGGCCGTTCAAGATCAAGAGGAGGATGGAGAAGATGGAGATAGAGAAAGAAGCTCAACACCGAAAGGCTGCCAAGGCAAGATCCACATGCGAGGATTGTGAGGAGCACGACCATGTCCAAGATCACAAGGACGCCGTCACTAAGTACGAGGCTATGGAGAAAATATTGAAGAATTCATATGACAAGGTGACGGAGGTCGGAAGCTCTATACATGAAGTGTTCATCGTGATGAAGATGTTAGAGACACAAGTGGGACAACTTGTCAGACAACCGATGGGTAGCAAAAGAAAAATTTCCGTGACAACTCCAAGGTCCCAAGACGGCGAAGGCTACTCAAACTCATTCGGGAGAGATGAAGGATCACACTAAGGAGACCATGAAGATCACGACCGAAGGACCGGAGTTTGAGATGCCGAGCCACTACATGAAGGGAGTTGTTGCATCCGTCAAGACCAAGGAAGAAAGCCAGCCTGTGAAGACCAAAAAAAATGACTAAGCCGAAGAAGAAGCCCGTGCCCAAGATGGTGCGGAAGTGGGTATCCAAGATTGCAACGCCCGCAAAGAGCGTTGATCCGAAGTAATCAAGTGAAGAAGTCTAGCCATGGACTATAAACGAAGCGCTAGGCGGGAGGCAACCCGTTTCGTCGAGTCAAGAATAAGCTACCAGGAGGACAACCTGATTCTAGTTTTTTCGAGTCTTTTTAATAATTTAGTTTTTGAATTTCACTACGCAAAACATTAGACTTAGAATGGTTGAACAATATTAGAGACATAATTCTTGGTTGAATATTTTGCTTGATCATAAACTCTTACATGAACCATCCTATGTGATTGTTTGCTTCTTTTCGAGAAACCACAACCAAAAAAATTCAGAACCTACCTCAACCATTCACCCCCGTTATGGTGTTGTGGTTGACTTGATTTTCATGCTAAAAACACACGAGTAGAGCCACGACTTGTATCTAGATGTTATTTAAATTTCAGCACGTGGTAGGACTCGCGTGGACCTAGAAACTTGATTTTTAGTTGGTTTAAAAATCCATATCCTTGGTTTCTCTAGAGTTAGAATTTTTCTAAGCCTCATTTAATTTCAAAATCTCTCTTATCTAATCAAAATTAGGACCTAAACCTATGCCCCCATGATCAAGCCGGGAAAAGCTTGCTCTCAACTAATGCAGGCAAACAATACCGGTGAGACCAACATAAAAGTAGTCGGGAATATTTTTCGACTTACATTTGTTTTTAATGCTTTAAAACCTTCTCTAAATTTATGCTTGAGCTCTCCCATAGCTCTAAATTTATTTTTAGTTTTTGAAATTAGAGGAGTGCTTAGCATTTAAACATGCTTAGAGGGAGGCAATCTAGTTAACCTAACCATACATGCACCATGATGCATCACGGGATGCCCCTCCAACACCTTTTATCAAACCACATGCAAAGTACAAGCATGGGGGGGTGAGGACCAGGAGCGTTCCGGTGGTTGATGGATGACCGCTCCTCAGTGATGAGTGATTGACAACGGGTGTTGGACTGACTCTTGGCTCAGTGCGCTGGTGTAGGCTGCGGCCTAGTTCGTGTGGTTGCAGGTGAAGAACGGGCACAAAAGGTCTTCAGCCTTGAGGGGCCTCCGGGAGATGGAGAGACAAGTAGGCTCGGTTCGAGGGACCCGGTGGACGGCGGGACTAGGTGCGGGCCACATGGAGGCAAGACGAGCAAGACGAAGTCATGGACGATCGAGCCGGTGCACGGTGGCGGTCGAGTAAAGAGGCTTGGCGGGAGGCCGGGCCGAGCACGCGGGGTTTGGTGGTTTGCCCACAAAACCATCGGAGGACGGTTTCTTGGTTTGGGCCTCAAAACCAAGTCCGAAGACCCAACACGACGGAGACGGGATCCGGGCGTGTCGGGAAGCTTCGAAGCGGAGGATCGCATGGCTTGCGTCGGGAGGACGCGGGGTGCGGCGAAGGCGTGGCCGTCCGATGGCAAGACCCACAAACATTACATAAATGCCCCAGCGTGGGTTGTATCGCCAGTAGTTGAGTTAGGGGTAGTCGAGTCATTTCCCACACTGGCGGGACCCGATATATAAGCCATGAGTGTGTGTGGATGGCTCTCTCTCTCCACGACTTAGGGTTTCATTTCCCCCTCCCATTTCTCATTTTCCCGGACTATTTTCTTCTCCATTTTCTCTAGGCTAGCATGAGAGCTTCATGAGAGATTTGTTGAGAGGGATGGATGCTAGGGCGGCATGCTAGACCTTGTGAATCTTTCCTGGTTTGTATAGAAGATTCGACGTTGTGATTTTCACGGTCTTTTTCGTGCTTGTTTTTGGTGCCTTTGCTCTTGGTGTGATTCCACGGATTTGAGTGGGTTTCTCCCCGGATTTCTTTGAGGAAACCATGGATGGATGTCTAGTGCATCTTTGTGATTGATCTTGTGCCCTCAAACGACGGGAAACCACTTCGATTCAAGGATTTTCAGTCGGAGCCCTAACTTTTGGTGGTGTTCAAAGGATCCGCGATTCCCGGTGATTTAGGGAGTTAGGAGGCAAACTTTTTGGGGTATAGCATCCTTGTTTGACGCTTATCATGTCCCCAAACTCTTGTCTCAACATCTTCTACAGTTTGGGAGATCCGGTGATGGATTGGAGGTGTTGACCCTCGGGGTCGGGCTGTTTCTGGGTCTGTCCGTGTAGGGCGGACAGTCCGCGAGGTGGTGGTGGACGGTCCGCGCGGACAGAGTTCGTCGCGTGTTCGTCGTGTTCTTGCTCGGCTTCGCTTTCGATCCGTTTTGGTTTCGAGCTTTGGTTGGAAGCGGTTTCGGACGGTCCGCAGCAGCGGCGCGGACAGTCCGCGGGTGCCTGGCGGACAGTCCGCGTGCTCTCCGCGGACGGTCCGTTTTTCGGGGGTTCGTTATCGGTGGTTCGGTGGCTTTAACGGACGGTCGAGGCCCGAGGCCGGACGGTCCGCCGTACCTGTGCGGACAGTCCGCGGTACATTGGCGGACAGTCCGCATGGCCCGTGCGGACAGTCCGCCCCTCCTGGCCGGACGGTCCGCCAGAGCCTGGCTGCTTTGCTATTTGGTTCGATTCCTTCTTTCCTTCTCTCGTGCTTTCACGTGTGCTTCAAGGAATCGTTCCTAAGACTTGAGGTTGATCCATAACCTTGTTGTCTTGGCGGTTGGTGTGTGATTCGATCCATCACTCGTGTGTGACCGGGATTTTTCTAGGGTATAGGCCGGGTTCTCTGAGAAGAATTTTTACTGGCTCCTATTCACTCCCCCCCTCTATAGTCGCCATCTGATCCTTCAATTGGTATCAGAGCTTGGTGCTGGATTCTTTGTGACTTTGACAAGTCTTGAATCCTAAGATGGCGTACGTTGAGCGGGGCGGTCCGTCGCACTTCGATGGGAAGGGTTACCACAAGTGGGCGGCTCGTATGATGATCTTTCTTCGTGGCAAGTTGTTGGATTTCATTGTGCTTGACAAGACCTATGCTATTCCGGCAAACATCCATACTCTTATGGTGACCGATGCCGGTGCTAAGGCCAAGTATGAGGCAAATGCAAAAGCCGTCGATCACTTGGTCCGAAGCTTGTGTGATCCTGAGTTTGAGCGTGTTCGCCATTTGAATCTTGCTTGGCAAATTTGGGAGAAGTTGTTGGTTGCTCACGGTGGTGATAACCATGTGAAGGCTCGCCTCTTTGTCTCTTACCGGATGCAATATGAGAACTTCACTCAACTTCCCGGTGAGGACATTGATGCGATGTTTCAGAGGTTCACCGCCATCGTGAACAACATGAAGGCCAATGTTGAGGATTTTCCTTACACCGAGCATGATCAAGCTTTGAAGATCTTACATATCTTGAACCCAAATGTTTGGGGTGCTAAGGTTGAGTCCATCAAGGAGTCCAGGCAATATTTGACCATTGAGTTGGATGACCTCTTTTCTAAGCTCAAGTCGGCTGAGGTTGACAGGAAGTTGCAATCCAAGCATGAGGGCTCGACTGATCATAGTCTTGCTCTTGTGGGCAGATCAAAGGGCAAAGATAATCCTTCCTATCGACAGTTTTCCTTGTCTTCTCTTATGTCTATTCCAGATGAGGAGTTTGATGTGCTAGGCGAGGAGGAGCTGGCCTTGCTCTCAAGGAGGTTTGATCGCCTACATGAGAGCCGGAGGAATGCAAGGCGGAGCTCGGGACATGCTACAAGTGTGGCAAGCGTGGACACTTCATCGCCGAGTGCCCTGAAGCGGAGGAGAACAAGTACAAGATGAGCGAGTACAAGGCGCACCCGAGGCGTGAAGACAAGTACTCCTCCAAGGGCAAGCACTTCAGCAAGTCCAAGAGCAAGGACAAGGACAAGCGGTGACCGAGCAAGGGTGGCTACAAGAAGGACAAGGCAAGAGCCATGGTGGCCGGTGCAAGCGACGTCGACTCAAGCTCAAGCGACGTGCAGTCAAGCTCAAGCAGTGAAGATGAGGATGTCGGGAGGTGCAAGGGCAAGAAGAGTGCAAGCCGGAACCTCAGTGGATTGAGCTGTGTGGCGCTTGAAGGCTTTTGTGGCATGGCCCATAGCTCAAGCAGCAAGAAGAGCGAGAAGGAAGACAGCGACTCCGACTCAGAGGATGAGGTAAATCGTGACCCCGACTCTTTGCTTGCTGAGATCACTAGGTTGAATGGCTTGATTGACAATCGTGATAGTGTGCTAAGAGATGCCAAAAAGATGAGGAAAGAACTTAGGGCTCAACTTGAAAATGCTAGTGAGAAAGTAGGAGAGTTAGAATCTAAATTGCTTGAATTGAAACTTGAGAATGACTCTTTGAAACTTGCTCCTACCATTTCTGATGATGTTGAATGTCCTGAATGTGATGCATGGTTGAATGAGATCAAGTTGCTTAATGAGAAGAATGCTTCCACTTTGGCTAAACTAGATGCTCTTAGAGATCGAGTATGATGAGCTTAAGGCTAGACCCACTTTGCTTGGTGCTTGTAAATCATGTCCTACTATGCATGCTAAGCTTGTTGATGCTCGTTCTACCATTAGCACTTTGGAAGCTTCTTTGAAATCTCCTGTTGGCAATGCATGCACTAGCTGTGATGAAGTTACTTTGCGCAATCTTGAACTTACTTCCCATTTAGATGTCATCTATGATGAGAATGACTATTTGAGGAAGGTGTTGGGTTAGTTGTCTGGGCAGGAACCTCAATTGAAAATCATGATTGAGGAGTTCAAGAGAGCGGATGGTCGAGGTTTGGGTTTTGAGAAGTTGGGTGAGAAAGTGGGAGAAAACAGTGGGGAGAGTGTGTATGAGAAGTGTGTTGAGTCTAACCCCGAGTTTGAGGTGATCGGAGACATTCAAGTCCCACTTCCAAAAGCACCCAAGAACTCTTTCACTCCAAAGCCCAACTACCTTTGCAACAAGCTTGACACAACCCAAGATCCACCCAAATTTCCACCTAAGACAAATGACTCCCAGAAACCGGTGAAGTTTGTGAGTGAGAAGGGTGAGAAACCTAGAGAGAAGCCAGAGCCAAAACCAAAACCCATCCCCTTCAGGTGTGAGTATTGTGGCAAGGAGAGGCATCCAGCAGAGTTTTGCTACAAGAGGAAGAGGGATGAGAGGCTTGCTAGGGAGCAAGCAAACCAGGACATGTATCGCCAGTCTCATGGTATTCCTGAGCCTAGAGTGCCACTTCCACGGGGTGTGGGAAGTGTGAGGAGTGTTGGTAGAGTTGGAGCTCAGGGTGGCAGGTTCCCATAGATAGGTGGTGGTGAGAGGTTTGATAGGAGAGATGATGGTGTGCGTGCTGGTGAGAGGTTTGGTCGGGCTCGTGGTGGTTTTGCTGGACGTCACCCTACTCGTCCTCAATACGGGTTTAGGGGAGATGATCGCAGCTTTGGGTTCCAGAGGAACTACGGACCACGGTTTCCCCCTCGTGGTGCTCGTACTCCTTCCATGGGACATGGGAAGTTTGGTGGCAAGGGAATGATGTTTGCTAACCCCTCTTTTGAGCAGATGGCTCGACACTGGTTCAACTTTCTTTGTGCTAACCCCAGTGTCGAGTCGTTGGCTCATTCTCGTTTTTGTTTCTAACTACAGGCAGGAGGCTTGGAGAACATTTGGTTGATCGACTCCGAATGTTCCCGACACATGACCGGAGACAAGAAGTGGTTCTCCAGCCTAACCCCAGTGAAGGAAAAGATGTACATTACTTTTGGGGACAATGGACGAGGAAGGGTGATTTCTGAGGGTGTGGTGCATGTGAGTGACAAGGTAACGTTGAAGAGGGTTGCTCTTGTGAAGTCTTTGGGTTTCAATTTGCTTTCGGTTTCTCAGTTGCTTGATGAGGGTTTTGAGGTGCGTTTCAAGTCCGGTGAGTCTCGTTTCTTCGGATTCTCGAGGTGATCTTATCTGTATGATCATCCCCGAGGGTCAGATTTTCAGGGCTGATTTCTCTCGTTCTTTGGGTCCTGCTCGCTGTTTGATGGCCGGCCCTTCTTCTGATTTGTGGAAATGGCATAGGCGGTTGGGTCACTTGAGCTTTGACTTGGTTTCCCGCTTGAGTGGGCTTGACCTTGTCCGAGGATTGCCGAGGTTGAAGTTTGAGAAGGATTTGGTTTGTGCTCCATGTAGGCATGGCAAGATGGTAGCCACTCCCCATCCACCCCTGACCGATGTCATGACCGAGCGTCCGACAGAGCTGTTGCATATGGACCTTGTTGGGCCAGCTCGAGTTCGCTCGGTGGGTGGGAAGTGGTATGTCCTAGTTGTGGTGGACGATTACTCTCGCTATGCTTGAGTGTTTTTCTTGGAGGACAAAAGTGAGACATTTGGTCTTGTTCGAGATCTGATCGTGAGGTTGAAAAATGAGAGGCATGGGAATGCTATTCGAGCTATCCGCAGTGATAATGGCTCAGAGTTCAAGAACTCTCGTTTTGATGCCTTTTGTCGTGATCTAGGTCTTGAACATCAGTATTTGACCCCTTATGTGCCCCCTCAAAATGGAGTTGTGGAAAGGAAAAATCGGACTCTTTGTGAGATGGCTAGGACGATGCTCGATGAGCACAGGGCTCCTAGGAGGTCTTGGGCTGAGGCGGTCAATACAGCTTGTCATGTCTCTAACAGGATTTTATTGCGAGCTTTCAAGAAGAAGACCTGTTATGAGCTGATGCATGGTCGGGCACCCAAGGTGAGTCATTTCCGAGTTTTTGGCTGCAAGTGCTTTATTCTTAAGAAAGGAAAACTCGACAAGTTTGAGGCTAGGTCTAGTGATGGAATTTTCTTTGGATATGCTAATCATTCTATAGCCTATAGGGTGCTTAACCTTGAGACTAACAAAATCATGGAGACTTGCGAGGTAACCTTCGACGAGACAATGCCATGTACCTCTCTTGGCTTTGAATGTGCAGGTGATGAAGAGATGGCCGAGGAACTCTTTGAAGAGAAGGATGAAGCTGGAGATGATGATGGAGAGAACCATGTGGCTGAAGCTGATTGTGTACCCACTACTTCCCCTACGACCACTACGGAGGGTGGACCGTCTACTTCATGGACAACGACGGTGCGACAAGAGGACCAGGCGAGAGAAGCTGAAGTTGAGGGGGAGGTAGTCTCGAGGCGTGAGGCTCCCCGGCGGATTCAAGAAGTGCATCCCCTATCGAGGATCATTGGGGACATCGACGAACGTACTACGCGGTCAAGGTCTAGAAATTCCTCTCATTTCGCTCATGCTGCATTTGTTGCCACCTTTGAGCCCAAGGACATTGGACACGCTTTATCTGATGCAAACTGGGTCAATTCTATGCATGAGGAGTTGGAAAACTTTGAGAGGAATCAGGTGTGGGAGTTAGTTGAACCACCTCAAAATTGCCATCCTATAGGAACCAAGTGGGTTTGGAAGAACAAAGAGGGAGAGAATGGGATGGTTGTGAGGAACAAGTCCAGACTTGTTGCTCAGGGATATAGTCAGAAGGAGGGGATCGACTATGAGGAGACCTTTGCTCCTGTGGCCCGTCTTGAGGCAATTCGAATCCTTCTAGCCTTTGTCGTGGCTAAAGGGTTCAAGTTGTTTCAAATGGATGTGAAAAGTGCTTTTCTGAATGGGGTCATAGAGGAGGAGGTGTATGTGAAGCAGCCACCGGGGTTCAAGAGTGAGAAGTTTCCACATAGGGTGTATAGGTTGAAACGGGCTCTGTATGGGTTGAAACAGGCGCCCCGGGGTTGGTATGGGAGATTGAGAGGTTTTCTGTTGAGCAGAGGGTTTGTGATGGGTACCGTGGATAGGACCTTGTTTCTTCTCAAGCATGGAAATGACTTGTTGGTTGTGCAGATATACGTGGATGATATTGTCTTTGGTGGCTCGTCACATAACCTTGTTGCCAAGTTTGCAGATGAGATGAGCTGGGAATTCGAGATGAGCATGATGGGCGAGTTGCAGTACTTTCTCGGGTTGCAGATCAAGCAAGTGAAAGACGGAACATTTGTACATCAGACCAAGTACACGAAAGACATGCTGAGGAAGTTCCAGATGCAAGATGTGAAGCCTATGTCGACACCCATGGGGAGTACGGCTACTTTGGATGCGGACGAGGACGGAGAACCAGTGGACCAGCGGGAGTACGGGAGCATGATCGGCTCCCTCCTCTACCCCCGACGGCGACGAGGCCAAACATACGGTTCGGTGTGTGTCTGTGCGCTCGTTTTCGGCTTCGCCGAGGACATCACATCGACGGGCCGTCAAGAGGATTTTCGGTACCTACGCGTCCGCCCCCTGGTCTTGGCCTTTGGTATTCTTTTTCCTCGACTCTTTCTCTTCATGGTTTTTCTGATGCGGATTTTGCTGGTTGTCGAGTCGAGAGGAAGTCTACTTCTGGTTCTTGTCAGTTTCTTGGGTCCTCGTTGGTTTCGTGGTCTTCCCGCAAGCAGTCTAGTGTAGCTCAGGCTACCACCGAGGCAGAGTATGTTGCAGCCGTGAGTTGTTGTTCCCAGCTGTTGTAGATTTCATACACTTTGAGAGACTTTGGTGAGGAGTGTACCCAGATCCCACTTCTTTGTGATAGCACCAGTGCCATAAGCGTAGCGAAAAACCCAGTGCTTCATTCCAGAACCAAACACATAGAAGTGAGGTACCATTTCTTGAGAGACAATGTGGAGAAAGGGACCATTGTGTTGAGCCATGTCCCTACCCAAGATCAGCTTGCAGACATTTTCAGAAAGCCTCTCAACCAAGCTACTTTTGTGCGCTTGCAGGGGGAACTTGGGGTTTGTTGCCCTTTCTAGTTGATTCTTGGGGGATTTTCTTTTGTACCATATGTATCATACCATGTTTACTTTGATGTATATACATGCTTTGCTTGATGTATAACCCATGGTAGGATAGCCATCTTGTTATTTATCATGTTGCATTTGTATCATATTGCATTTTAGGATGATGAGCTTCTTTCATATGCCTTATTTGAGTTTCTTTGGCTACTTGTGAGATTTTGATCATGTGTGTGGAGAAATGGCTATGTGAGGCTATGCTCTTGGAATACTTTAGATATATGTGTTGTGAGATAGCCCTTTTTGAATCAAATGCTAAATCTTGACTAAATTTGATGAAATGTGCTCCACTCATGTGTAGTAGTGTATCCATGTCACGTTTTGGTCTAAATGTGCTTTCTATGCTTAGATTGTGCTTGGATGTCTCTTTCTTACATTTGGGCCAAAGGCCGAATATCATTGTGAATGTTTAGCCTATGTTGCATTCATGAAGGAGCATAAGCTTCTTTTTGCCGCAAAGGCACTTCATGTACCATGAAATGAATTAATCTTGAAAAGAAGTGTGTATGCTTGAAAAATGCTCCATCCATCATGTTTATGCTTAAAATGTCTTATCTTTTACACATGGGTGCACAACATGTTGCATGATGTTCACCAGTGGAGAAGTCTCCCCGAAGTGGACACATGGCTCATGAGCTTTAACATGACATGCTTTGCTTTATGGGTGTTTGCAATGATCTTTTGTTGAGAATTGGATATCCTTGTACGATCTCTGGATGATATGCATGTTTTTGGCTCGAATATGACATGGATAGGCCTTTACATTTGAAGTGAGCCACCTTTTGATAAAACTGCTTAAATCTGAAAATTTGCTTTGTCACATGCCTATATTTCCATATATTACTTGTGGCAACGCTTTGACTATACTATGATCCATATGTGTGCTCTTTGTCTCATTTCTAGCATTTGACACTAGATTTGGCCTATTTGAGAAGCTCATGTAGATGTTTATATACTTTGTCTTACTTTCCTGCATTTTCACCTTGATTCATACGTTGCCAACAAGGGGGAGAAGAGGTGAAGAGGTGAGCTTAATGAAAAATTCAGAAAAATGCATCTAAAATTTGGAAGTTTGCAACCACATGTTCAGGGGGAGCTAGCATTTGTTCAGGGGGAGCTTTCTTGCTGATTTCAGTGTTGAGTTTGTGCTTTGCTTGGCTTGTGACCTTTCTTTGTCTTTCTTTGGTTTTGGTCATGAGTTGAGCTTCTTTGTTTTTCTTTCTTCTTACTTTCTTTCTCTGAATTTCATTTCACGTTGTGTGTTGTCAATGCACTCATCAAGGGGGAGATTGAGGACCAGGAGCGTTCCGGTGGTCGATGGATGACCGCTTCTCAGTGATGAGTGATTGACAACGGGTGTTGGACTGACTCTTGGCTCAGTGCGTAGGTGTAGGCTGCAGCCTAGTTCGTGTGGTTGCAGGTGAAGAACGGGCGCGAAAGGTCTTCAGCCTTGAGGGGCCTTCGGGAGATGGAGAGACAAGTAGGCTCGGTTCAAGGGACCTGGTGGACGACGGGACTAGGTGCGGGCCACATGGAGGCAAGACGAGCAAGACGAAGTCATGGACTATCGAGCCGGTGCACGGTGGCGGTCGAGTCAAGAGGCTTGGCGGGAGGCCGGGCTGAGCACGCGGGGTTTTGTGGTTTGCCCACAAAACCATCGGAGGACGGTTTCGTGGTTTAGGCCTCAAAACCAAGTCCGAAGACCCAACACGACGGAGACGGGATCCGGGCGTGTCGGGAAGCTTCGAAGCGGAGGATCGCATGGCTTGCGTCGGGAGGACGCGGGGTGCGGCGAAGGCGTGGCCGTCCGATGGCAAGACCCACAAACATTACATAAATGCCCCAGTGTGGGTTGTATCGCCAGTAGTTGAGTTAGGGGTAGTCGAATCATTTCCCACACTGGTGGGACCCGATATATAAGCCATGAGTGTGTGTGTGGATGGCTCTCTCTCTCCACGACTTAGGGTTTCATTTCCCCCTCCCATTTCTCATTTTCCCGGACTATTTTCTTCTCCATTTTCTCTAGGCTAGCATGAGAGCTTCATGAGAGATTTGTTGAGAGGGATGGATGCTAGGGCGGCATGCTAGACCTTGTGAATCTTTCCTGGTTTGTATAGAAGATTCGGCGTTGTGATTTTCGCAGTCTTTTTCGTGCTTGTTTTTGGTGCCTTTGCTCTTGGTGTGATTCCATGGATTTGAGTGGGTTTCTCCCCGGATTTCTTTGAGGAAAACATGGATGGATGTCTAGTGCATCTTTGTGATTGATCTTGTGCCCTCAAACGACGGAAAACCACTTCGATTCAAGGATTTTCAGTCGGAGCCCTAACTTTTGGTGGTGTTCAAAGGATCCGCGATTCCCGGTGATTTAGGGAGTTAGGAGGCAAAATTTTTGGGGTATAGCATCCTTGTTTGACGCTTATCATGTCCCCAAACTATTGTCTCAACAGCTTCTACAGTTTGGGAGATCCGGTGATGGATTGGAGGTGTTGACCCTCGGGGTCGGGCTGTTTCTGGGTCTGTCCGTGTAGGGCGGACAGTCCGCGAGGTGGTGGCAGACGGTCCGCGCGGACAGAGTTCGTCGCGTGTTCGTCGTGTTCTTGCTCGGCTTCGCTTTCGATCCGTTTTGGTTTCGAGCTTTGGTTGGAAGCGGTTTCGGACGGTCCGCAGCAGCGGCGCAGACAGTCCGCGGGTGCCTGGCGGACAGTCCGCGTGCTCCCCGCGGACGGTCCGTTTTTCGGGGTTCGTTACTGGTGGTTCTGTTGGCTTTAATGGTCAGTCCGAGGCCCAGGCCGGACAGTCCGCCGTACCTGTGCGGACAGTCCGTGGTACATTGGCGGACGGTCCGCGTGGCCCGTGCGGACAGTCCGCCCCTCCTGGTCGGACGGTCCGCCAGAGCCTGGCTGCTTTGCTCTTTGGTTCGATTCCTCCTTTCCTTCTCTGGTGCTTCCGCATGTGCTTCAAGGAATGGTTCCTAAGACTTGAGGTTGATCCATAACCTTGTTGTCTTGGCGGTTGGTGTGTGATTCGGTCCATCGCTCGTGTGTGACCGGGATTTGTCTAGGGTATAGGCCGGGTTCTCTGAGAAGAATTTTTACTGGCTCCTATTCACTCCCTCCTCTCTAGTCGCCATCTGATCCTTCAGGGGGCCAAGGCTTTGTTTTTTAGGAATATCATGGAGGCATGTGAGGCAAGGGAGTATGGAGTCAAAGCGAAAACATCAAGTGGAAGGAGCAATAATGCAAGCGAAGGAGTGGACGAGAACGTTTGGAAGGTGCACGCGGTCACGTGCACTAGAGAAGAACCGAGCCAAGAGGAGGAGAGAGGTAAGTCTCCCATCCAGCTCTTTGTTCGTGTGCTCTAGTTTGTAGGCCGGAACCACCTTAGACTTAGCCATCCACCGCGCTTGTTTCGTGCAACAAATCACATCCTTGATCCACTCAAAGTCCAGACTCCAAAATAATATTTGTGTACCTTGTTACCGGGTGAAAACCCCGGACATTTATTTGTGAGGGAGAGTGCTGCAATCATGGAAGAGAACTACAAGCCTTTTCACCGAAGAAGAAGGGATCATCGTCGTCTAAGACAACCTCTTCGAGGAGGCACTCGGTTTCCGAGTCTCCTCGGAGCATGGAGGAGGACACGACACCACCGAGGAGGAACCACACTCTTCTCCTCGGTGGCATGAGGGCCACACGAAGCTCATTTATGAGGTTCACCAAACCTCAAGGACATATGGAGGAGCCGCCCGTCCGACCTCGCCACTCGACACGATCATCCGCTCCACCTCCATACGCTCCGCGGTATTCCGAGGGGTATGTCATCATGACGGAGGAGGAGAAGAAGCTCGCTCGCCTTAGGTAGAGGCTTGTAGCGAACGTCGACTTCGACGACCAAGCTCTCCACATATTGGGTTTTCATACGGGACACCGGTACAATTCTCTAACGGAGTGTCGGCAAACGCCCACAAGGAATTCGCCTTAGAAATTCTCATGACCATGGCGCATATCCTTGATGAAGGAGTGTCGAGTCTCTCATTCCGTTTGGAGGGAGCCCACAAGTGGAGAAGAAGGAAGACACTATCGGAAGGGTAACCTTGATCAACGGTGCTATTTCTAGCACCTTGATGGGGTAATCTCCTTTCATCCATTTGGTTGTAATCGATCTTGAGATGCAATCATACTTTGTTGGATTATCTATCTATCATATTGTGTTGAATATACTTTAATGCTTAAGGTTAGCTACCATGTCGTAAAGGGAGTAAGGGTTCCAATGCTTACTTGGATCCATTCAACACGTCGTGTCCATCATAGGTCTAGTCATGAATACCTTCGCGTACTGAGTACGAGAGGAGGGAAAGGGCAAAACCGTGGTCACAACCCCCGATAGATTAGATTGGTTTTCATGATCGAAACGATTGCATGTTCTAGTATCGTAGACCCATGGGCGAGTGTCTCCTATTTTCAAAAGGGAGCTCCGGAACAAGTGGATGTGCATGAAGGCACATGGGAAGGTTTTTGGAGTATGATCACGGGAGGAGACCATCAACGAAGAAATACTATCCGGAACCCCATCATCCAAGTGTGTCACTTTTGTGCAAGTGGATTTTTGGGAGAATGAGAGAAACAAAGATAACCAACACGGAGTTGAATTGGCTTTACTCGGCTTTGCCAGGCAGCCAATCGACCCCACTCACCTATGATCAACCGGTGGTGTTGTTAAGCAACATCGAGTTCGGGAGATATTGGTTCGGGGTGTTGCCTCTCCATGATTGGCTATCTCTTTAAGACCGGGTATTACAAGGAACCCGAAGCATCTCTTACCCGGACTTCCCTAAGATTTGAAGATAAGAGAGGAGGCTTCAAAGCGGCCAAAGTAAATCTTACCTCTTCCGGATGAAAGATTAAGACTTTTTCTTGAGGGGAAGTTAGAGGAAGAACTTCTTGTGCTGGCGAAGAAAAATGAAAGAGAAGGATTATTGGAGAAGGATCTTCTATGGCCCAAGAAGGAGGTGCACAACAAAATTATGTGCCACCATCTGGAGGAATTCCGGCGCCGTCAAGTTACTACGGTGGTGTACCAATGGAAGCATGGGGGAGTGGTGCAGCCATACCCCCACCAAATTTTGCAGTGCCCAACGTAGCCTTTGCGGAGCCATATGCACACCTTCCTCAACCACAACAAAATGTGGCCACCATTGGAGGATACGCTGCAAGAAACATGCAAAATATTGCAGCCATCCTAACCAATGCAAACCAAATGGGTGAAGGAAATGCAAACGTCGCTTATGTGCTTGGACACCTTCACCTAGCACCGTCGGACAATTCATAGGAAGAGAGGCGCAATCTTATTATGAGTAAGGGTACAACAACCAAGACTATCAATATCAACCACCGGCGGAAGATTAGAGAGAGGAGGAGCTTTAGTTATCTTTCCTTTACCCCCTTCTCTTTAATTTTCAGCTTGTATGCGTCTATGTATGCGTAGTGTTTTCAGTTCTTATTTAAATTTCAGCATATGTGTTAGTTTATTTTCAGCATGTGTCTTAGTGTTTATTTTCATCATGAATAAAGTCACCACCAAGTTTTTACCTTTGGTAAAGTTACAAAGTTTGTGCCATGATGATATATGATTAAAATTGCCGCTTTGTTTATCTTTGTAATTGATTTATGCATGTTTAAAATACAAATCTGAAATTATCTAAATGCTAGCTTAATTTTTAGCGGAGGTTATGATAAAAATAAAGGCCCATAGTGTTTTATGTGCTCTCAAGTTTTAGATGGATTAAAGATGATTTATTTTTGTTCTTAAAAGTAATGCTAACCTTGTCATAAATACCACTTGCGTGTTGCTCTACCTATCCAGAGCCATATAAATATTTGAGTGCAAAAACTTAGTATACAAGGTTTATTTTTGGGTGAGTTATTTCAGGCCTTGATTTCTCTGGCCCGAGACTAAGAAGCTGATCATTCTGTTTTGGCGTATCTATCTTATTGCTAGCCTCTTATCCGTGCATTGTGTATCCCCACATCGGAGATCCCACAAACCTCGCCGGATATCAATCCTTAAAACCAAATATCATCTTTTGTGATTACCTCCTTGACCACAACCTATCGTTGAGTATTGATCATCAATTCAAGGAAGATCGATGGTGCCAAGATTGAAGACTTCAAGTATCTCTCCAAAGGAAAAGTATTTCCGGTACCTACTTTATCTTTATCACCTCTTTGCCCGAGGACGAGCAAACGTTTAAGCATGGGGGAGGAGGTAGGTATAATGCAATTTTAGAGTTCAAGGGGAGCAAATAAAAAAAAATTTATGAGAAGGAAAAAGAAAAAATATGAGAAAAATAAAGAAAGAACAAAAAAAGTGAGTATAAAGAAAAAAAAGAAAAGAAAAAAATATGAGTATGTGCAAAAATAAAAATAAAGTGAACTCATCGGTTCTCTAAAGTGCATTAGGAATTTCAAGGCTTCAAAATTAAAAGATCCATACTCATTTTCCAACCATGTGCAATCCGATAACGAGGACTTCCTTTGTGCCTTGGGATCACTCTTTGCCATTTGCACATGTCCACCTATCTCAAGTGTGTGTATTTCTCTCTCTCCCCTCCTTGATATAACATTATTTTCCAATGACCTTTTTGACAAGTCTCGGTAAGACCATGAGAAGCTTGTCTTGTTTTGACAACATCTCATTTATAATATCTTGGTCGGACTAAACTTTTCCAAAGAGCTCCATATAAAGCCTACCACATACATGTGTTATGAGAGGGAAAGGAGTAGAATAAATAGGCTTGAGAGACAAGATGAGATGAGAGTTCATGAGCAAGATGCAAGGTGGTTTAAATTTGTGAACTTGGTTTAGCTCTTTTTCATCTGATTCTTTATTTCAAAATTTCTGAGATCCATTTGAATCTTTGGTAGCATGTTAATACTTGTGGGATAAGCTTAATTATTAATCTACCCTCCGTAGGGATGAAGGCTAGTACATTATGGAACTTTAACGAACTAAACTTTTGAGAGCATTATGTTTTCTCATGTATGATCAAGTGCAAGGTTTAAACAATGAAGGGCAACGATGATATCCATCGAAGGCTTACTTGAGGACGAGCAAGGTTTAAGCATGGGGGAGCTGTTGACGGTGAAAATCCGTCAACCTAGCCATGAGTTTACCTTCGGTGTTGGCATGACCTTTATATCTTATCCATTGGTACTAACCCCCGTGGTATAACAAGTTCACTTGTGCATGTTGGTTTTGGAGTTAAGTGTTTACGCAGGTTTTTAACGTTGAAAGCAAGACTTCTGGGATAAGTTCATTGTTGGGGAATTCAGGAAAACCCGTCACCCTCGGAACGTTGAGCTTAACAAAGTTCTCAAAGTATGTTTTTCAGGAGCAGGGAATTCGCGACTCTCAAGAGCCCGGAACCTCGTGAAGTCTCGAATTCGCGAATGTGCCGAGTTCGGGAATCTTGATTCGGCAAAGAGGTGAAGTCGCAAGCGTGCGGAAGCCGGAATCTCAGCCGACGATGGCCCGAACTTCGGAGAAGCTGCCGATTCGGGGAATCGATGAAGACCCCCGTTCGGGGATCGGGCGCGTGGACATCCACGAACCGGCGGGGGAGTAATGACCAATTCGGGAATCTGCCTGAAGATCTAGTCCGGAGTTTGATGAGAAAGCATTCACGAACCGGGGGAGAAGCAAAGTCAAAGTTGTCGCCCCAAAAAGTCGGGTTTAGAGTGTGAACTAGTGGCGAGTTGTAAATATGTTAGGTGGAAAAAGACATTCTTGTATATGTTCACACCGGGAATATTCCACGAGCCCGAGGGTGTTATCGGCATGTAAAAGTCCCTTCGTCTCCCTATAAAAGGGGGCGCGAGGGCACGTGTAAACGGATTCAGACTTTTTGGAACTTGTGTTACTTGCAGAGAGAATCACAGTCTCTTTGCGCTCTAACTTTGTACTCGAACGCGTTGAGAACTGTTACCCGTGTTAGGGCTGTTATCCGAATTTTTCGGGTACCTTCCCCCAACATTGGCGCCCACCGTGTCTCAGCCGAAAAAGAAGCTCACGATGCCACCTCAAAAGAAATCCAAGAAGAATGCTCCAGTACAGGCAAACCAGGATGATCGCCTTCCTACCCAAGGGAATGAAACCTTGTTCATTCCTGAATCCTCGAACATAACAGACCAAGAACGAAGAGAAAAGCTCGAGGCCCTCATGAAGGCAAGAGCAGAAAAGACAGCTCACATCCAAGAACAACTCGTCGAACAACAAGAGTTCGAGAATGTTGATGATGATGATGATGCCATAGACAGACAGCTAGCCATGGTTCACCAAAAGATACAGCAGCTGCAGAAAGATAAGGAAAAGTTCGCAGCTCAGTTACAAGCAAAGAGAAAAATCTCCGAAAAGCTAGAGCAGCTGAACAAAGCAAAAGCGCAGATAGAAGCGATACAAAAAGAAATCGATGAGATGAAAGAACAAGAGAACAGTTCCTTATGGCAGGAGTCACCACGCCAAAACCCTGCACCTGCTAGAGAATCCCCGAAAGAAAACTTCTTCGCGGGAAACGGAGTCTCGCATTTCGTGGATTCTGAATCGCCGCTGTCAATAGGGCTGCAAACAGCACCTTGGCCGCCGAAGTTCAAGCTCGTCTCTCTTCCCAAGTACAACGATTTCGGAAACTCCGTGCGGTTTCTCATGAGATACGAGTCAGCTGTGAACTCGGTAGGAGGAGATGATGTCGCGCTGGCCAAATCCTTCATCATAGCTTGCGAAGGACCGATCGAATTGGTACTCACTTGCTGCCTCCACACTCGATCTACAGCTGGGTAGATCTCAAAACAAAGTTCATGCAAGCTTTTCAGATGTTCCATGACACAACAGCCGAAGCCTCAGATCTGTATAACTGCAAGCAGAAGGACAGAGAACCACTGCGGAACTTCGTGAGAAGGTCCATGCAGTAGAGGTCCCAGATCCCCGACGCTGATGACAAGACAACGATCAAGGCACTGATCAAAGGTCTCACCCCAGGGCCAACGGCCTCTCACCTCACAAGAAAGAAGCCCGAGACAGTTGAAGAACTATTTCGAGAATTGGAAGATTATATTCTGTCTGATGATGACCACCGCAGGAGAGTAGCCGAACGAAACGAGGCAAGACAGGGCGGCAGAGATATGACCTGGCGGGCACCACCCCAGCATCCACGAAACGTAAACAGTGTTGCAAATTCTCAGCCGCAACGGGGACAACGAAAGCCAAGCGCCGGGGGGGAGGATTCAGTCCCAGAGGAAGGGGGAGAGGAAGAGGAACCCCAGGACTCCCGAACCATAACCCGAGAGATCCCCACTTCTACTGCCTGTATCATGGAAGAGGCCACAGCACCGAAGGGTGCCCAGAGACAAAGAAGAACATGGCAAGAATCCAACAAGAGAAAGCACTGATGAGCATTGCATCCTCGATGCCAACCCGATTTCGGCCCGAACTTCGGCAACCGCGGTTCGCGAATCCGCAGTCAAGCTCTGTATCAGTTCAGCAAATTCCACAATCACAATCAGCATGGCACCCATCGCAGCAATTCTTCCCTCGCTCGCAAGCAATACGATCAATCCAACAACCACGGCCCATTCGGGAAATCTTGCCACCGCCTCCGAGAAAGCTCATCAAGGCCTCAGTCAAGTTCGGGACCTCAGAACTCCAAAGCATTGCCATCGTTCGGGACTATCATGCCAATCACAAGCGGATCCGCTATGGAATTCGAAACAAAGAAGCAGCGAAGCAATTACTTCAGATCTGTGAACACCATCATCAATGATGGCCCAATGCTCGCCCCGTAATGGGCGAAGGTGCCAATCACCTTTACGAAGAAGACTTCGGGTTGAAATCCGCGATTCACAATGACGCCATGGTGATCGAAGTCAATATTGCCGGGTGGGTCATAGGAAAAATCCTGGTTGACAACGGGAGTTCGGCGGACATCCTGTTCCTGAAAACATTCGAGAAAATGAACCTGAGCCAGCACATGTTGGATCCACCAGAGTACCCACTGCAGGGGTTCGGAGGAAAGCCCATCAAGCCGGTGGGAAAAATTTCACTCCCAGTTTCTTTCGGAGATCTTGAGAATGCCAGAACGGAGAACCTCACCTTTGATGTAGTTGACATATATCACCCGTACCTTGCAATCTTCGGCGAGAGGTTTCATGAACAAGTTTGATGCTTTGTCATAAGGCAACGAGTTCCTATGCATGAAGATGCCCGCGCCCAAAGGGGTTATCACGGTGTTCGACAATCGGCGGGGAGGCCGGGGAACATAGAAAAGGGCCACACGCCCGGCCAAACGAATGTGTACCACCGAAAGCAACGGAAGAGAGGAAGGAAACCTATGAAGAGCCTAAGCAGGACAAAGAGAAAAATAACATAGCCGCAGAAGATGAAACAAAGAAAGTGTATTTGGATGACATGCCCGACAGAGCAGTCATAATAGGGGCGAACCTCAGCGCCGAAGAGGATGATGAACTCATACGATTCCTGAATAGAAACAAGGATGTTTTCCCATGGTCAGCCAAGGACTTGCAGGGTGTCGACAGAGACATAATCGAACATGCCCTCGAAACGGATGACAAGATACCACCCAAGAAGCAAAAACTTCGGAAAATGTCTAACGAAAAGGTCAAAGCAGTAGAAGCAGAAGTTCAGAGGTTGCAGGACGCCCAGGTAATCAGAGAGGTCAAGTACCCAGTCTGGTTAGCCAACACTGTGCCAGTCAAGAAGAACAATGGCAAATGGAGAATGTGTGTGGATTTCACAGATCTGAACAAGGCGTGCAAGAAGGACGATTTTCCCTTGGAAAGGGTAGACAAAATCGTGGATGATGCAGCCAACAGTGAGATGCTTTCGCTCCTGGACATGTTCTCTGGGTATCATCAGATCAGAGTTCGTAAAGAGGACGAAGAGAAGACAAGTTTCATCACTCCTTTCGGAACATTTTGTTTCGTAAGAATGCCGTAGGGGCGAAGAATGCGGGATGCACGTTTTCGAGAATGATAGCAATAGTACGCACCGAGCGGATTCGGAGAAACATTCTGGCATATGTGGATGACATAGTTGTCAAAAGTGTTCAGAGAAGAGACCTTATCAGTGATTTGGCAGAAACATTCGCGAACATGAGGGCAGCAAACTTGAAGCTAAACCCAGAAAAATGTGTGTTCGGCATTCACAAGGGGAAAGTTCTTGGATGCCTAGTTTCAACGAAAGGCATTGAAGCAAACCCTGACAAGATAAAGGCTCTGATGGAAATGCAAGAGCCAATCTCAGTAAAAGATGTTCAGAAGTTGACAGGGAGAGTGGTCGCCCTCAACGATTCATCCCCGAGCCGCGAGAAAGAAGTTTGCCATTCTTCCAAGTTCTCAGAAGTGCCAAGAAATTCCAGTGGTCCGAACCTCAGAAGCAGGCCTTTCGCGAACTAAAGAACTACTTGTCCAACATGACCAAGCTCTGTCCGCCCGAGCCAAAATCGCCGCTTCTGCTGTACGTATCTGCATCAAATTCGGCAGTAAGTGCAGTGCTGGTACAGGAAAAGGAAGAAGAAGGAAAGCTCAGGCAAATTCCTGTATACTTCGCCTCTGAAGCATTGTCTGGTTCCAAGGTTTTCTATTCCGAACTGGAGAAGATCGCGTATGCGGTCATCATGGCAGCAAGAAAACTAAGACATTACTTCGAAGGCCACAGAATAAGAGTTATCACCAACCAACCGTTAAGTGACTTGTTCGCAAATAGGGAGGCATCCACCCGAATCATCAAGTGGGGTGCCGAACTCTCCGAGTACGTGGTGGATTTCGAGAGAAGAAGTGCAATAAAATCGCAAGTTCTGGCAGACTTTGTCGTGGACTGGACCTCACCTACTCAGAATCTTGAGGAAAATATGCCCGAACCTTGGATAGTGCAGTGTGATGGAGCATGGTGTTACAAGGGGGTCGGAATTTCGGCTGTTGTAACGTCCCCGACGGGCGTGGTCATAAGATATGCAGCGCGGCTCGTATTCGCGAACAACGAACACTCCACGAACAATACAACGGAGTACGAAGCTCTACTGCTGGCATTGAGAAAAATGAAAGCCTTGGGGCAGCAGACCTTCATAATCAGAACGGATTCGAAAGTGATCCAGGAACATATTGAGAAGGAAAGCGAGGCCAGAAATCCAGTCCTCATGAAATATCTTGAAAAAGTCAGAGAAATGGAAAGACATTTCAAAGGGTATTCAGTCCAGCATATCCCAAGGGACGATAACAATGAGGCGGATAAATTGGCGAAGGCAGCAGCCAGAAATCAAGAGCTACCACCGGACGTGTTCTTTGAAATCATCAGAGAATCCTCCATCAAAGACTCAAGAACTCAAATCGTGAATATGGTGGAAATTCCAAACTGGAGAGCAGAAATAATGGCCTATCTAAGGGGACATTACGAACCACAAGATGAATTGGAGGAAAAAAAATTGAAGCAAAGGGCTCGGGGCTATACAGTAGTAAATGGAGAATTATACAAGTCAGGAGTCACTGAGCCTTGGCTGCGTTGCATCACCTCCCAAAGAGGTCGCGAACTTCTGAAAGAAATTCACAGCAGATTTTGTGGGGCACACATAGGCACCAGGGCTTTGGCTGGTAAGGCGATAAAGCAGGGATTCTATTGGCCCACCATAAACATCGACGCCAAGATGTTAGTTCGGCAGTGTGAAGCATGCCGTAAGACGGGAAATCGGCGAGAATCGCCTTCAATGTCAGTTCACTTAATTCCTCCAACTTGGCCTCTGCAGAGATGGGGATTGGACCTAGTAGGCCCGTTGCCAGCAGCTCAGGGCAACTGCCGATTTGCGGCTGTAGCGGTCTATTACTTCACGAAGTGGGTAGAGGCAAAACCACTCGCGAACATCACAACAGCAACAGTGCAGAAATTCTTTTGGCAGAACATAGTCTGCAGGTTCGGAGTTCCTAGAGAACTGACAGTTGACAATGGCAAACAGTTTGACTGCTACACCTTCAAAGAATACTGTAGAACCTTAGGCACACAGACGAAGTTTTCATCAGTACATCATCCACAGTCCAATGGTGCAGTCGAGAGAGCCAATGGCTTGATTTTTTCGGGAATCAAGAAGTGTTTGTTCGATCAGAAAAAGGGAAAGTGGGTGGATGAACTCCCGAAGGTGATCTGGTCTCACAACACCACAGTTTCAAGGGCAACAGGTTTTACGCCCTTTCGCCTACTTTTCGGGACCGAGGCTATGACACCGGAGGAGATCAGAAATGAAAGCATGAGAGTCCTGAAGGGAAAAGAGATAGAGGAAATTGATAAGAAGGTGGAAAAAGACTTGATAGAGCTGACAATCCTTGAAGCAGCAGAAAATATTGAGAAGTACCAGAGAGAGACAAGGGCATGGAGGGACAAAAAGGTGGTCCGAAAGGACATCAAAACTGGTGATCTTGTCTTGAAAAGAAAGAAAAATTGGGAGAACCCGGGAAAACTTCATGAGTCATGGGAAGGGCCTTACATCACCAAGGAAACAAATATGCCGGGGGCTTTTCGCCCGATGGAGCGGATCGGCGAAGAGTTGCGTATTCGTGGAATGCCGATAGCCTAAAAAAGGTATTATCCATGAAAACCCTAGTTGTAGATAGATGTAGCGGGTAGCGCTTTTCGATTTTCGTAAGTTTGAGCTTTAGGAAAATAAAAACCCGAATCACGTGTCTATAAGTGATTTCGGATCAAAAAATCAGTTTTATTTCTTTTAGTCGTACTAGAATAAGAAGGACCGTACTCTTTTCCTTGCAAAGGGGGCTCTAAATCAAGAGGCAAGGTTTTTAACGAGGCGGATCCTATGTAAATACTCATTCTGATATATATATATATATATGAAAAGAGTCCTCCCCCAAATTGCGTGTTTTGTGTCTCGTGTCTCGAAATTCCATCGTGAAAAAAGAAAAAAAAGTTCGTGAGAAAGGCTCCGTGATAGCCGAAATTCCATCGTGAAAAAAAAAGTTCGTGAGAAAGGCTCCGTGATAGCCGAAATTCCATCGTGAAAAAAGAAAAAGTTCGTGAGAAAGGCTCCGTGATAGCCGAAATTCCATCGTGAAAAAGGAAAAAGTTCGTGAGAAAGGCTCCGTGATAGCCGAAATTCCATCGTGAAAAAAGAAAGAGTTCGTGAGAAAGGCTCCGTGATAGCCGAAATTCCATCGTGAAAAAAAGAAAGAGTTCGCGAGAAAGGCTCCGTGATAGCCGAAATTCCATCGTGAAAAAAGAAAGAGTTTGAGAGAAAGGCTCTGAGAAAGGCTTCGCGATAGCCAGAATTCCGTCAATAAAAAAGAGGCCTGAGACAACAACAAGTTGTGGCCTAGAAAAATCCCATCCATCGAGGGATTCCCACCAGAAAGGCCCGAGACAACAACAAGTTGTGGCCTAGAAAAATCCCATCCATGAAGGGATTCCCACCAGAAAGTTCGCATGATAATTTCGAGAAAACAAATGTCTAAGGGTTCGCCTATGTATTCTCACTCAGTTCAGATTGTTGAAAATTTTTTCAGGTATCATCATTATAAGAAAAGGACAAGGGGCTCCATCGGACGTTCGCAGAAAAATCTTGGTTGAAGCAACTGAGGGTTGCAATTTCAACCGAGGCAAGTCTGCCGATCGGGGCAAGTCCACAAAATTCGAATAACAAATTTTGCCGACTTGCACAACGACGGTCGAGATTTTCAAAAGTTGACGGAGACTTCTCCTAAAGATGCGCTAAAGAAGTTCGTAAAATAGTAAGATTTGTGAACCTGCAATCTAGTTTTCATGCGAAACGGCAAGGTGGGGGAGGGTGACGTTTTTTCAAAGAAAAAACATATTCATTGCCTTATCCGCATAAAAACTTCCGAACAGTTCTTCGATAATTACAACACTTGGTGTAAAACTCAAAACGAAAGCTCAACAACATGTCCCGGTTTACAAACATTGTCTTCGGCCGTATCGCTGGCATAGGCGAAGTCAGATGCATCGGCTAAGGGGCTAAGGGGCTCCGTCTTGGGAACCTTCGCGGACGGCGGAGTAGGCGACGCGGAACGAACCTTCTTACGAAGTAAGAAAAACGAGGAGAGGTCAAAACAACCTATAGAAAACTTAAGCGAAGCCTAAAGCCAAAAATCGGAAAAATCTTGTTCGGGATGTGCCCGCTTGAATAGACGCCACGCTTCACCACTAACGAACATTTTATCCCGATGAATTCGCAGTGGTAGCACGTCTGCGCGCAGCCCGGCTTGCGGGACTGCGCGAGGTTAAAATATACAAAACATCTGTTCAGAAAAGTTTGACAAACCCACACGAATGTACAACCAATCTCTAATTCACCCAAAAGTTCGAACATGTCATTCAGTTCGTGACATCCACCTTCGGCGAATCCTCCTCCCGTTCGGGGACTTGCTCGCCGTCGTCGCCATCATTGCTGCTGCTGCTGCTGCTGCTGCCGTCTGAGCCCTCGCCGGTTTCGCTCGAACCCTCGCCGGAGGCCGATCCTTCGGGAGATGCGGTAGTGCCTTCTCGGTCCTCCTCTTCCCTCAGCTGAGAAAGGAAGGAAAAAGTGAGGAAAGTTTAAGAAACTGGAACGTCTGCGACGAGCATAAGTCACGAAATCGATCAAAAGAAAATACCTCAGCAAGCTTTGCCTGCGCAATGGTTTTAACGACATCTGACCCGCCAGCCAGCCAGAACTCCTTTGCGAACTTCGTCTTGATAGCCGCAACGTCGGGGTTCTCTCGAAGTATCGCGTCGCTAGTAACGCTGGGGAATCGAGAGAGGTTCGCGCGGAACTTCGCCAAGTCCACACAGTCATAATCGTGAAGGATCTTCAGGATACTCTCCAAAGAGCAAGCAACAGTGAAGTTGCTGGCGCCAGAGATCACCTCGGTAAGGGCCTTGAACTCATCCTCCAGCCAATCCATGAAATCGGGAATATCAATGTCATCCGGGAGAGGGGCCGGGCGAACACCGTACTCATTCAAGGATTTCGGTACTCGCGCATAGAGCGCTTCAACTTTCCCAGAATTTCCGAAGTGTTTTTCTTCGAGGCTTCACCTTGTTCGGCCAGCGCCTTCTCAAGATCCACGATTTTCCGATCCTTTGTGTTCAGTGACTTGGCAAGGCTGGCGTTGTTGATGCGAAGGTCCTCGGCGATTTTTGTAGCTCGCTCTTGTTTTTGCCGAAGCTTTTCGATCACGCTAAGATCGTCGTCGTGAGATTTTTGGACTTTCTCAAGCTCTTTCTTGGATTCCTCGAGCGCGGCCTCTGCGATTTTCTTCTCGTCGTGACTCCTCTTCAAAGCCTCCGCCAACTCAGCCACCTTTCTCTCCAATTCTAAGTTCATAGATTGCGCGAGAGTAAAGTTGCGCTCCAGCTCCTTGGACTTCTGGGAAAGTTGTTCGTTAATCTTCTCTTGTTTAGAGAGCCGCTCTATGGCAACCTTCCCAAGCATAGAATACTTCAGGGTATAATCTTCGTGGAAACGTCCAAGCTTTGAGGGAGAATAAGAGTGCAACAGATCTTTGAATTCTGAAAAATCCAGGAATAAATCTCAGACCAAGATTCAACAATCGTGAATGACATGAAGAGCCAGCGAGGATGAACGAACCTTGCTTGCTAAAATGTTGCATGGTGACCTGTTTAGTCGAATCCGAAGAGGCCTTCCCTTGAGGCGAAGGAGTAGTTTCGGGGATAGAGAGAGGCCCTTTCTCGGAGCCTTGAACGGCTTCTTCGGGTCGTTCCGACGCTTCCTCTCCTGTTTCATCAACAATTGCGGACGATTTCCACAGAGTTAAAAATTTGGACGTCTTGCCCCCGACGCCACTTGTTTCGAAACCAACACGCAATAGCTTGCCGCGATAAGACGTACCAAAGTTTTTGTTAAAAGCAGCTAAGGAAGGAGAGGGCGCCTGGTCTTCGGGGACAACCTCCCGAACTTCGACCAAAGGAATATTTTCGGCAGGATGGGCCCCCCTTTGAATAGTGCGCTCAAGGTCCTGGGCGAATTTGGAGGAGGCTTGGTCAGCGACAGGGACCTCAGCAACAGGGCTTTCGGCAGCAGCGGGGGACTCAGAGCGAGCAACAACTTCAGCAGCAACAACAGACTTCTCAGCAACAGCAGGGGATGTCTCCTTTCGGACTTCGGGGGCAGCATCTAAAAAGGAATCAATATCCACAAATTCATTTCAGAACCAACGGGACAACTGTCTCGAAAATTAGGTATTGGCCAGAAGAAAACACCTTTAAAGCTATCTGTCTCTGTGAGGGTGTCGTCGTCGAAGGCGGACGGAACCCGCCGAACTCCGGTGGAAGAAACCTTCTTCGCAGCTTTATTCAATCTTTTGCGGCTCATCTGGGCAAGCCCCGAAGCAGCCTGGAGTTCAGCTTCCGAAGTCCGAGGTTCGGAGGTTTTTCGTTTCCGCTTCGACGATTCAAGAGATCTGGTCCTCGAAGGTTTCACTCCCGAAGAGGCTCCCTCGGTGGCAGGCGACGAGCTTCGCTTCGACGACCTGATTCGGGGAGCGTTGATTGGGGCGGCTGAGCAGCTGGCCACGGCGACGGCGGGGACTTTCAATTTGGGACCAGGACCTCGAGAGCTGAAAAATTTGTCACCGCTGATTTCCGAAAAAACGCGGTTGATCTTCTTCTTATGTTTCACCAGGGCTTTGTATGCTTTGTACTCGTTCATCGTGTATTCGCCCACCATCATGTTCACTCTTTTCTCCACTTCGTTCATGAAGTCCGCGTCGCTTTGGCCTTCGCGGAGTTTAATCCCGAACTTCGGGAAGGGCACCTTCTGGTCTGCCCAGTTGACAATGTGGTGTACGAGCTCAGTGGGGGACCAACCATTCGAGATAGGCCACACCCAGGCGGCGACGAATTCTTCGATGATGTCACGGCCGCCAAGTATTGTGCTGGCCAGGTAGAATGCATTCTCACAGTTCCTAATCCCTACGGCTCGTTGGTTGTATCTCCCTACATTCACCGCGGCGAGAGGTGCGATCGGGCACGACATCTTCGGCTCATCAACCTTCAAGTAAAACCAGTAAGATCTCCAATCGTCCGTAAGGTTGGTCTTGCAGCAAGGAGCGATCTGGATTCGAGTGATTCCTTGACGAGTGTTCTGGCGTCGCATATTGAAGGTGCAGCACGCGTGCTGACTGTGGTAGAACTGCCCATCGTCGCCCTTGACAACTTCGGGGATGATCACCAGCTCGTAGAACCGGGTGAAACCGTCGACGATTGGACTGCAGCCGAAGGTCTTCAAGATCCAAATAAACTTCGACACTTCGAGGAAGGATGTCGGAGTAAGTTGGTGGATCTTCACCGAAAATGCATCAAGAATCGCTGGCAGCACGGGGTCACAAGGGAACCTCAACCCACAGACGAAGAAATCCCGAAACACCACAATCTCTCCCTCCTTGGGAGTGGGAATCAGCTCATCAAGCGGGGCGCACCCAGCGCCAGGGGAGAAGAATCCAGCCTTCTCGTATTCGCGAATCATGTTGCTTGTGACCTTCGATTCTCCGAAGGCGAGCGAAGGCGGCAGTGGGCCGGAGGTTCTTAGCATGATGAGATCGTCGACACCGGCGTCTACATCCCCGACGTCCTCGCCGCCGTCAGACCCAACCTCCCCATCTTCGCGACTTCGGGAGCCGCTGGGCGAACCAGAATCTTCGGCCGGTGTAGCGCGATCCGCGCTTTCGGCAGCTGGGTCAAGCGGGAGACCGGCAGCGATGAGCTCTTCGGCAGTCATGGGCCTAGCTGTACTTTTAACGCGAGCCACCTAACCAACAATTGCGAACATTCAGACGGGTAAGAGTAATGCTCGAGAATAAAACTCGCGAAATCGCGATATCACTATATCAAAGTTTAACGAACTAGCGAATCGACAAAGCAGAAATAAAGGAATACCTTAGAGGAGCGTGAACAAGACCTGGAGCTCGCAAGCTTTCTAGCAGAAAACCAGATTCCGCGAAGAAAGAGAGATGCGCGAATCGTGAAAAAGCTCGAGAGCAGTAAAAATTTTTAACGAGCGAGCCCCCCGCTATTTATAGGGCCGGGGAGGGGTAGTTCCGCGAAGTGCGCCTCGATTTAACCGCCTTAGGCTCCCCGGGCGACGCGTGTCCCCTCCGACGTTCCGAGGGTGACGTTTTTTACTAAATTTCCGAAAGGTTCGTGGAATTGGATCGTCGGAGTCAACCCGCTTCCCCGAGGGGCCAGTGTTGGGGAATTCAGGAAAACCCGTCACCCTCGGAACGTTGAGCTTAACAAAGTTCTCGAAGTATGTTTTTCAGGAGCAGGGAATTCGCGACTCTCAAGAGCCTGGAACCTGTGAAGTCTCGAATTCGCGAATGTGCTGAGTTCGGGAATCTTGATTCGGCAAAGAGGTGAAGTCGCAAGCGTGCGGAAGCCCGGAATCTCAACTGACGATGGCCCGAACTTCGGAGAACTGCCGATTCGGGAATCTGATGAAGACCCTGTTCGGGGATCAGGCGCGTGGACATCCACGAACCAGCGGGGGAGTAATGACCAATTTGGGAATCTGCTGAAGATCTAGTCCGGGAGTTTGATGAGAAAGCATTCACGAACCGGGGGAGAAGCAAAGTCAAAGTTGTCGCCCCAAAAAGTTCGGGTTTAGAGTGTGAACTAGTGGCAGAGTTGTAAATATGTTAGGTGGAAAAAGACATTCTTGTATATGTTCACACTGGGAATATTCCCTGAGCCCGAGGGTGTTATCGGCATGTAAAAGTCCCTTCGTCTCCCTATAAAAGGGGGCGCGAGGGCACGTGTAAACGGATTCAGACTTTTTGGAACTTGTGTTACTTGCAGAGAGAATCACAGTCTCTTTGCGCTCTAACTTTGTACTCGAACGCGTTGAGAACTCTTACCCGTGTTAGGGCTGTTATCCGAATTTTTCGGGTACCTTCCCCCAACATTCATTAAGCACCTCATGACAAGACCTTGAAGCCCGGTACAAGTCAAGCAATGAAGTGAACATGACTCCAAGAGCCCAAGGTCCAAGCCCGAGAAGATGACAAACTCCGAGGACCTAGCCAGAAAAGTGCTGAATCTTGCAAGACAAGGAGCTTCGTCCAATTCAGAGAGAAACTGACGACAAGGGCTCACATGCAAAAGGGGAGAGGATCTAGAAGACGCGGGAAGCAACACCAAACGAAGGAGGACACAGACTGGGCCGGGATGGGCCCAGGCCGGTCGGCCCAGGCCGGCCGGCCCAGCCTATTCCGGGGCCCAGTCGCCCCCCCTTTGACCTAGATGCATCTCAGGCTATTTATAGCCCCTGACCGAGAGCCACGGATCAATCAATTCGTCATCCGCCGCCGAGGAGCCGAGAAGCTTGAGGGACACCATCTCGGAGATGAGGGTTGTGCTAGTTGTCTAGGGTCTTCCTAGCCGACGTGGGATCCTTGCATGGAAGACCACGTCGGAGCTCCGGAGCAAGGATCAAGATCGAGGTAGGATCCCCGTGGTGATCTTGTTCATGTAATCATTCATGGTGAAGTCTTTAAGTGAATTCGATTTCTAGCGATCAAGTGCCTTCTCGATGATTTTGTTTTCTTCTTGATTTTGCTTATTCCCCAATCTAGTCTATAGCTAGATTGCATAGGGTGCTCTTGTAGCCGCGGTGTCTAGAGGTGCATACCGGACCGGTCAAGCGATTTCAACTTGTTCTTATCGAGCTCGCCCTAGACTACCCGCATGAGTAGGGATACGTTGTGACAGAACAGGGGTTCCAAAAGGCGGGCGTTTTCGGAGTCAGATGGGAGGCCACGATTTAAAGATGCTTTTAATGAGATTTGCTTTTCTATCTTCATCTATCTTGTTTGGAGCTACAACATAAGCATGATCTAGACTCTCTAGATTGGTTATCTTTTGCTTTCTCTTGCTACCTCTTTAGTAGATTAGATGTGTTTCTTTTATGAGTTAGTAGATTAGATGCAACTTGTCTTCATAAGATAGCTTACCTTGCTTTACTAGATTGAATCCTTGCATTGCACATTGTTCCACGGATTCGATACCTTGGGTTCACCACTCGAGGGAAGAAGGGTCCCTTGACTACGACGGGAGACTTGTCCGCTTGCAAGTCTAAACGAACTTTGATACAACTATTAACCGTCAACAAGCACTCACTCAATGTCGATCCTAAAGCTACCCCGAAACGACAACACCTCCACCGTTTCGCCGATGACCGACGGGATGCCATCAAGAAGGAACTCGCTAAACTACCCGCGGCTGACTTCATCAGAGAAGTCTTCCATCCGGAGTGGCTCGCCAACCCCGTCCTCGTCCGCAAGAAGAACACAAACGAGTGGAGGATGTGCGTCGAGTACACCAACCTCAACTAATACTGCCCCAAGGACCCCTTCGGGTTGCCGCGGATAGACCAAGTCATCGACTCCATGATGGGCTGCAACCTGCTCTGCTTCCTCGATTACTACTCTGGGTACCACCAGATCACTATCAAGGAAGAAGATCAGGAGAAGACCGCGTTCATCACCCCGTTCGGTGCCTACTGCTACACGACCATGTCGTTCGGGTTGAAGAACGCCAGCGCCACCTATCAGCGAGCTATCCAGACCTGTTTCAAGAGACAGCTCAATAAGAACGTCAAAGCCTACATGGATGACGTGGTCGTCAAGACCAGAAACTCCGACACGCTCATCGCCGATCTTGAAGAGACTTTCGCATCCCTGCGAGAGTACCGCTGGAAGCTCAACCAGAACAAGTGCGTCTTCAGCGTACCTTTGGGAAAACTACTCGGCTTCATCATCAGCCACCACAGCATCGAAGCCAATCCTGAGAAGACTCAGCCATCACCAAGATGAAAGCTCCCACCTGCATCAAAGATGTGCAAAAGCTTACCAGGTGCATGGCGGCCTTGAACAGATTCATCTCGAAGCTTGGAGAATGGGGACTACCTTTCTTCAAACTACTCAAGCATCAAGAGAAGTTCGTGTGGACTCCAGAGGTGGATCAAGCTCTGGCTCAGCTTAAGGACTTCCTGTCCAAACCACCAGTCCTCATGGTTCCTCGCAAAAAAGGGCAGCTACTGCTCTACCTTGCTGCGACTTCTCACGTGGTCAGTACTGCCATCATTGTTGAGCGGTAAGAAGACGGCCACGCCTACCCAGTCCAACGACTAGTCTACTTCGTCAGCGAGGTCCTATCAGAATCTAAAGCACGCTACCAACCAGTGCAAAAGCTACTGTATGTAGTGCTCATCACCTCGCAGAAGTTACGACACTACTTCCAGGAGTACTCGATCTCCGTCGTCGCTGACTACCCGCTCGGTGACATCCTGCGGAACCAAGATTCTACTGGAAGAATCTCTAAGTGGGCAGTTGAACTCCGCGCCCTTAACATCGACTTCAAGCCATGAACAACCATCAAGTCGCAAGCACTAGTCGACTTCATGGCAGAATGGCGGGAGAATCAGCTACCAACTCCAACCGAGCGACCAGAGCATTGGGTGATGTACTTCGACAGTTCGCTCAAGCTCGAAGGAGTGGGTGTAGGGGTACTCCTGATCTCTCCAAATGGCGAACAACTCGAGTACGTCCTGCAGGTCTTCTGGAAGGTCTCAAACAATGAAGCCGAGTACGAAGCCCTACTACATGGGCTCCGCCTCGCAGCTTCTCTAGGCATCATGCGACTACTAGTCTACGGCGACTCTGCAGTGGTCATCAACCAAGTGAACAAGTCTTGGAACCGCAACAAGGAGAACATGGACGCCTACTGCCTAGAAGTCCACAAGCTCAAGAAAAAATTCTACGGTCTCGAGTTCCATCACGTCGTCCGCGACAACAATGTTGCAGCGGACGTCCTATCGAAGCTTGGTTCTACTCGCGCTCAAGTACCAGCGGGTGTCTTCATCCAAAACTTCATGCGCCATCCATCCCGGAGCCGGCGCCCACGACCACTGACCCAGCGCCTCTGCCGGCTTGTCAGGAAGTCATGATGATAGACGTGGACTGGCGACAACCCTTCATCGACTACATCCGTGAGCAGAAGGTCCCCACAGACAAGAATTTGGCCGAGCAACTCATCCGCCGGGCCAAGTCCTACGTCATAGTCGGGGACATGCTCTACAGGAGGGGCACCACTTCTAGAGTACTCATGAAGTGTGTTCCCCGAGAAGAAGGCAAGAACATTTTGGAGGAAACCCACAAAGGCGTCTACGGCAATCATGCGTCCTCACGCACACTTGTCAGCAAATCCTTTCGACCAGCTTTCTACTGGCCCACAGCCCTGGGCGATGTTGAGGAACTCGTCAAAAGGTGCCAAGGGTGCCAATACTTCGCCAAGCAACAACACGTCCCGGCCTACAAGCTAGTCACCATACCACCAACCTGGCCTTTCGCCTGCTGGGGGCTCGACATGATTGGGCCTCTTCTGACTGCGCCAGGAGGATTCAATAGAGTTTTGGTGGCCATAAACAAGTTCACCAAGTGGATCGAAGTCAAGCCGGTCACCTGCCCCAAGGCCGACAGGGTACTCGACTTCCTGGATGAACTCGTGCACCGCTACGGACTACCCCATCGCATCATCACAGACCTGGGCTCCAACTTCAACAATCACCAGTTCTGGGAGTACTACAAGAACAGCGGGATCGGTGTCCGTTACGTCTCAGTCGCCTACCCACGGGCCAACAGACAAGTCGAGCGCGCCAATGGGATGGTACTCGACGCTCTCAATAAGCGACTGCACGATGCTGCCAACACAAAAGGAGGCAAGTGGATCAAGGAACTACCCAATGCACTCTGGGGGCTGCGTACTCAACCCACCAAGCCGACGGGACAGTCACCCTATTTCCTGGTCTACGGCTCTGAAGCTATTCTACCTGCCGACGTCATGTGGGATTCGCCGGCAGTAGAGCAATACAACGAGGACATATCTGAAGATAGCAGGTGAGTTGACATCGACGGACTCGAAGAAGCTCGCTGTGCTGCCCTCGTCCAATCAGCAAGGTACCTCGAGGGTATCCGACGCTACCATGATCGCAACGTCAAGGAACGCTCCTTCAACATTGGCGATCTAGTCCTCCACTGCATCCAGAACCCGGAAGGACTACACAAGCTTAGCTCTCCATGGGAAGGTCCCTTCACAGTCGCAAGGGTGACCGGACCAGGCTCGTATCACCTCCAGACACTTGAAGGTGACGACATCAGCAACTCGTGGAACGTCGACCAACTCTGTCGATTCTACGCATAGTCCCTCGACTACTTTGGGGGCTCAAGTCTACACGACTACTCCCGAGCCCTTTGCTGTAAGCGGCCTCCGGGTCCAGGCGCTAGTCTTCGGACTACTCTACTCCAAGATCCAGTGCTAACGGCTACCAATGGATCTCGGGCTGCTCAGGGCGTCAAGGACTCTAGCAGCGGTCTATCAAGAGACCATGTACTTCTAGATCCAGTCTATACGACCACTAACGGATCTACAGCTGTAAGCGGCCACGTGCCCTAGCACTACTCTAACCATAGGCGGCCTCTGGGTCCTGGCGACTACACTTGTAAACGGCCTTGGCCATCCAGGTGTACCCCTTCAGTAATAAAGTTTGATTCTCGATCAACTCATTTACTGTGTCTCCCTCCACGGGTCTACTGCCGAGTACTACTACTCGTTCACAACTCCACAGATGGGCACTCCGCATACACACATCGCGACAACAAGTACTCATTACATGGAAGTATTTTCATTAAAACTTAAACAAGTTCATTACAACTTTGTTTCTATTACAACTACTACCAATAGCTAACCCTATGGGACAACTACTGGAGGTACAGCTTCTTCGCAACTTGTTCGGCAATCACCGCCATCTGCTCCAGAAGCTCTTTGTACTACTCATCTGTGCAATTGGCGGCTAGTCCACCCGCAACTACATCTACCGGAGCCTTGGGGAAGTATGACTTCATGTACACCAAGACTTGGTTTGGAATGGACTTCGCCAGATGCTTGACATAAGTAGCTAGGCGTCTGGGGGCTTCCTTCAGATGGTCAACCAAAGGAGCTATCTTTGGCCCACCGGGGTGTGGCACCAGCAGCCTCGCGATGGGAAGTGCGGCTTCTTCAAGTTCCTTGAGCTGCCCCCGCAACCTCTCACAGTCTTCGTTGAACTTCTGCAGAGATTTATAGCAGTTGACAAGGTCACGATCCGAGGCGATCCGAAGCTCCATTTCCTTCTCTTAGTAGAAGAGGTTCTTCATATCGAGCTTCGATGCCCTCAGCTGTTCCACTCGGGCCTCAAGATCTGCACACAACTCAATGGGGGATGTCAGACTACTGCAGGGTACTCCCAATAAGTACTCGAAAGGCTGACACCGGCATCCTTTGTTCTTTTGGCGCAGCGACTTGTTCTTGCGGACCAGTTTATCGCTCTTCGCCTGCATGTCTTGTACCTCGTTGTGGTACTGGGCGAAGGCACCATCGAGCTTGGATTGCAGCATGGCGGAGTGCTTCCTAGCCTTGTTGAGTTCTTTCTCCAATGTTTCCTCCCGAAGCACTGTGTCTCCATACCCCTGGAGCATATCGGATTTCTGTCGGGATCTCTCCACAACGTCTTGCATAATGCAACAATGATTACTTGGGTACTCAATTCTGGTGGAACTCGACTACTCAAGGGTATCGTCATGTACCTTCATCCATTGCTTAGTCCAGCGCATCAATTCCAAGTTGCGGGCCACCGTCGCCGGGTTGATGAGGTCATCTGCTAAGAGCTCGAGTCCATCACGACTAGCCGCTGCGGCCTCTGACATCGGCGCCTAACGGATCGGCTCCACGTCTTGGATCTCCGGCGACCGATGAATACATCCATGCTCGTCTCCGGCAGTGCATCGTCATGCACTTCTTCAGTGATCTCGGGGGCTGCTGTCTCTGCTGGCCCAGATGCTTATCCTGTGTTCACCTCAGCTTCAGGCACGACGCCTCCTACCGGCACGGCTTCGGGGATTGCGGCTCCCTCGACCTTTGCTCCTGTCAAACACAAGCCACATGATATCAGTATCCGGGGGCTATGACTACTACACGGGGTAGACGGAGCCATCATGGTCTACTACCTTCTACTAGAGTGGCCTTTGGTGGCGTAGCTTCTGCGCCCGGTGCCACGGTCTCGCCCTAAGGGAGGGTAGTGGACTCCTCGACAGCAAGCATCGGATCTTCTCCAGCCGCTGCCGCGCTGGGTTCATCTCCTTCCCAGGATAGATCAATCGATTTCCTGCACAGTACACACAGAGTGGTCAGCCAAGCACGAGTACTCAATTCCATGTACTACTCAGGGATGGACTTCACTTACAAACTAGACTGGACAGCATTCACGGTCGGAGCGCCAAGTAAGCTAGCGATATCAACGAGCCCGGCTTCCGCGGGCGCCTCTTCTTCAACCTGAGCTGCTACTGGTTCTTCGGCCCCAGTAGTCGCGCTCGGTGCTGGCCTGCTCTCTACAGCCGGCGCCTACGGCTCGACAACTCTGGTCATCCGCTATGTCAGTTGCGACACAAGTTTTTCTACGGTGGGGGCCAGACTGCGACTTCTTTCAGTCACCTCGCCCACCGTGTCCTAGTCATCTCCTTCCTCTAGATCAACGGGGTCGGATGATGGAATTTCCTGCAAGACCTCAGAGTTTAATTGTTAGCATACAAGTGCTTCAAGACAAGTATTCGACTACTTTACTTGAGGAACTCACCTCTTGGGACATCGTCTCTGTCACCTTCAACTTCTTGGCAACACGTTTGCGTGCCACATTGCGCGACCTCCTCGGCGGCGCAGGGAGACTAGCCTCCAGGCTAGTCGGTAGATCATCGATAAGGGGGTCATTAGGCAGCCCAGGACGGCTCAACCTGGACCGCAGCTGAAACCGCTCCTGCAGCGTCTCCCCGTCCTCCTCATCGGACGTATCTTCAATAGTGACGGTCTCGTCACCTTCGCCGACTTCACGACGTTCCTTGGCCTTACCCTCCTCTGGAATATCTACAAGTCGAGGAGGGGGAGCTGGGTCGGAGACAAACTTCGCAATGTCATCCTACAGCAAACGACTTGGGTTAGTGCGACTGTTTCAATCAAATCAGTACTCGGAGATAGAGGTCATCGGCTACTAACCTCTTTTGGCGGACGAGCTGCGGAGTACTCGGGGACTAGGCAGGGTGTGTATGGCGGCATATCCTTGAATATCCTGCCCAGCCTCTTGACAATGTCTTCATCGTCGACTCCATTGCCAGGGCATCCTCGACGTGTCGTCGTCGCCCGTATACTGGTACCCGAGGGTGTCGCGTGCCATCAACAACTGGACCCTCCTCTTCATGAAGCTGAAGGCCACGTGTTCGGCCCTCAGCCCGTCTTCTCTCAAAGCCTTGATCTTCTACAGCAGTTTGGGTAGTTTAATACCCTCCTGCATCGTCGGCTCCGTGTTCCACCATGCCCGATGCTTCGGCTACTTCCCGCTGGGCTTCGGCAGCTCTGGGTGGTGGTTGGTGATATAAAACCATTTCGCCTTCCAGTCTTGATTCAAATCGATGAGTTGGTAAGACAAGTACTGCTCGGTGGTGTCTTCACGCATCTGAATGCCGGCTCCTCCGACTACTCATGGGTCGTTGCCGCTCGGTTGTGGCTTCACACAGAAGAATTTCCGGAACAATATCCAGTGGGGTTTGATCCCCATGAAGGCTTCGCAGAAGTGCACGAAGACGGAGACGTGAAAAATTCCATTAGGGTTCAAGTTCAAGTACTCGATACCGTAGTACTTGAGGAGACCCTTGAAGAAGTCGCTCGCCGGGAGTGCTAGTCCGCGCTCCACGAACCGGGCAAACATGGGGATCTTGTCCGGGTTCTTCTCCATCGGGTACGGGTCGCCCGTGGCGGCGCGCCACATGTCCATCTCCTTCTCTCGGAGGAATCCGTTGTTCACCAGCGCCAGCAAATCTTCGGTCTTCGCCTTGGATTTCTTCCACTCCTTGTTCGGATTGGGGCGTGGGGGAGACGTCGGCGGCGATGAATCCCGGGCAGATCCTTCCGCCTCGCCGCGGGATCTCTTCTTCCCGGCACCGGCTCCAGCCTTCGCGCCCTTGGACGGAGAAGAATTCATCCTCCAAGTGAACCGAGTCTTCACTCGCATCCGCTTAAGGGCTTTATTAGTGGCGGGCTGCGGCGGTGCGCGTGGATCTGCAGACTACGGCGCGACAGCTGTGGCTCGGGTGGCTGGACCCTTGGCTAGATCTACTTCAACGGTTGCGACTGTGGGGAATGGAAAACCCTAAGGGTTTCGCCTCTATTTATAACCCAACCGGCGGCACTGCAACGGCCAGATGGATAAGTATCGACAGTTGACTCAGCGGCGGCCGCCTGACTCTTCATCTTCTAGTAGTCGACGCACTCCATCTCGGGGGCTCGGCTACGTCTACTAAACTTCCTGGATGACGACAAGATTCAAGAGCAACTCAGGACACATTCTACAATCAAGATGACCCTTCAATTTGAGAAGAAGTACTCGAGTTAAGGCTCGGGGGCTCCGTGCCACGTGTCCGTCGGTTTTTTCTCTGGATTTTGCGGGATAATCTTGGCAGAACTTCAGATTGACCCTCAGCTTGAATCTACGATTCGACCTAAGGCTCGGGGGCTACATTCCATATGGAATGCGATTCTTCGAATCACATTTTCCACATGGTTTGTTCTTCAAGACAATGCGAGTATTGTTGAAGACCTTCAAAAGAAGAACTCGAGGACGCTTGGGAACTACTCGAGAAGACTTCAAGACTACTCAAGGATCAGCTGCAGTACCTTCCAACCTCGGGATGCTTCAAGTACCCTTGAGGACTTTTGGCTTGTAGTACTCGGGGACGCCTGAGGACTACTCGTCAAGGCCATCAAGATTACTTGAAACTATCCTACTCGACTACAAAGTACTCGGGGGCTTTTCGTATGGACCTCCCTGGGCCCACTACCTCGGTGGGTGTCAGGACCGACTACTTGGTGGGCCCCTGGGACTACTCGGCTTGTGTCACACGTCACCTGATGGCGTGGGGCGCAAGGACTACGGTGGAGAAGTACTCGCTTAAGAAGCTATACATGTCTTGTACTATGTAGAGAACTCCTAGACGTACCCGACTAGTACTCTCTCCTCAAACCGACTTGTAACCCTGCCTCCCAGGCTATATAAGGCGAGGCAGGGACCCCTCTCTGGGATATGCGCATCATCTTATAAACACACCCAATTAATCCAGAGCTACAGGACGTAGGGTATTATGCACCTCGCGGCCCGAACCTGTCTAAATTGTGTGCCACATGTCTCTTCCTTCGAGTTACCGATCTCAGCGAGGCCACATTTATCTACCTCGGGTACTCCCCTTGGTAGGTTACCGGTCTAAAACACCGACAGGGCGGGCACGCCGGCAGAGAGCAAGTTGGTGATTCTATTTTGATTCGATTCTTGTGACATTTGAGACATTGTATTATGTGAGATGAAGAGATTGTGATATTGTGATTCTTGTTGCCTCTTGATTGCATGTGTGGAGTTGAATGTGAATATTAGTGTATGTGATTTGTGAATGTGAATGAGAAGAAGAAGAACATTATAAATAAAAAAAGAAAAGAAAAATAAAAATAACAGGGGGACAGTGACGGTTCGAAGGCCCTAACTCGTGGCACGTTAGTTCCAGCCACATGAACCGGCACTAACGTGCCTTGTGACCAGGCAGTTATATGAATTTCTCCAGCAGTGGAACGAGTCATCTTTCAGTGCAAGGCCTGGTTTGGATGGCTAAAGTTTCTAACTTTTTTCTCACTCCCTTTCCATCACATCACATTAAATACGTCAAAAGACATATGTTCGGAGTATTAAATATAAGTAAAAAAACTAATTACACAGTTTGGATGTCCTTTGCGACACAAATCTTTTGAACCTAGTTAGGCCAGTATAAGATAATATTTATCACAAACAAACAAAACGTGCTACAATGTGCTACAAGAGTTCCAACAATTAAATTTGCAAATTTTTCAACTAACTAAACAAGGCGAAACACTGCCGCCTCCTATTCATTCGGAGGGATGACTTGTACGTTACAGCATTTTACTAAGTGCGATCTCAGGGCATCTATGACACACTACTACTTTGTTTATTTCGGATTTTTTTTTGCGAAAAGTTTATTTCGGATTTTGAGGATAAGTTTCAGGGAAAGCCTTTTGGCAATTCTGTACATCACTGAAGATGTTGTGCCTTCCTCAGCAAATCTGATAGCATCACGGACTCACGGTACAGATCATTACACCGCCAGCAGGCCAGACCGCCAGAGGTCCTTTTGAGCTTTCCGGGACTGCAGACATACAACATCTGACTCTTGGATTTATAGTCCATCGTTTCAGTATGCATTTATCAGGAATCACTTGCACACAAATAACAATTAAAACACTTAAGGCATGCTCACAAAGAATCCCAGAAAATTCAAATTTGTGGCGACTGCTAGTTATGCTGTTCCCCGACTTATTATAGACGACGGTGTATCTACTACTATCGGCAACACAAGATTTAGATACCTCAAACTTGCAGATGTGCCCAGTTTTAATTTTCTGCACTAGAAAGTCTGACGATGCAACAAGCTCAACCTGAAACAAATCAAACAGCAATTTGGTTATGTAGTCTTCATTACCATCTCGCAACCCCACAAGCTTGAAATGTCTTTCTGGAGTTCATTCTGATAGCATAGCGGCATCACCTTATCAAACTGCAATACCAGATCTGGTAGGCAACTTGCAACGCAATGAAATTCCTCCGTAAGAACTTCAACATTGTCTCTCCCCTTTGGTGCACTGAGCAATTCACTGAAGAAGTTTGCACATTCCTTGAGCTCTTGTTTGAATGATGAATGTGCTTCATACATAGCGCCAAACCTCTGCTTGCTCCTGGAGAAGATATCTCGCTGGAAAAATCGTAGTGTAACGCCATGGAAGGGCCATACCCAATGACGATAACCATAACCTGCCTATGGTTCAATCCAGTTAGCACCGCAAATATATGGCACAGCAGGCAGGTTCCTCTTGCAGTTGCAGGTTATGTCAAGCACAACCGCATCCCCAAACCATTTATGCAGCAACCTGGCGCTTGCATCCACACATAAGAAATCGATAACACAGTTGCTTCGATGATCAAGCTGGATGGCGTAACAGAATGAGGGATTCACAGCCTGCATTTTCTTGAAATGCTCAAGCAGGCACTGTGTGACATTGCCGTCCGGTCCAAGAGCAGTGCACTCAAAAGGATCGGCATCGGTACAGCTAGATGGCGCCTTTGATGGCTCGTTACTGGAATGCTTGGGTTGGAGTGTCTGCACTCTATGAGCCCCTGGCGTCAGATTCGCTGCCATCGTCCGGCTGACGGCGTCGCCGTGGCCGGCGGAGGTGGAAGACCCAATGCGCTGTCAGATGGTAGCACAAAACTTACCATTTAGACAGCCTCCGGTAGCTGCTGAATCAGGGTCTCCATATGCATTTTGCAAATGGAAGGCGCATTGTAGCGGCTCCAGCAGGAGCCGCAAATGCTGTTGCATTTTGCAGTATGGCCACCGGGCACCACATTCTCGCGGTGTTGGGGCCTTTCCCCATCCCAACCGTCTGCGGACCCCACCGCCTCCGACCCCGCCGCCTCCCTCTGCGCCGAACGGTGTGGTAAACATGGTAATTAACTGGTTAATTACTCTTTAATTATGATATACATAGACCAAGCATGTGTAAATCTGTGAGTTCCTACTTCTAGCATCCATTTGCGCAGTTCTCATTATAGTAGTTGAAGTGCATTGAGCATATAAATTATCATTTTAGAAAAAATAACTTGGTTGATTGCTTCTATATATCTGTAGTGGTGGTTACCTGTTTTGGCCTTAGCAAGTGTATTTAGATTGAATTTTTTTCTGATAAAGGTTAATTATGATGCTGCCAACATGAACTTTTATTTTTATGACACATTCTATTCTCTCCATATACACATACACGGTTGCTTTCACAATTGAAATCGAGCATGTGCCTGGATGGATATGTGTTTCTTTAAGGAGGACTTATATTTATTGACTTCACTATGTTCTTTGGAGAATTGGAGTTGCTGCTCTTAAATGGCTGTCTCATGATCAAAGCAACTGGTGGTCTAAATCAACAATGACTTCCTGGTCAAAGATAATGGTACATACCATCATTATTAATTTTTCAACAGTGTATATTCATGTTCGTAATTTTAACAACGGGTATGAAACATTTTCATCATTTTTCAAAGAGCCAAGGGAGTTGGTACATTATATTTTCTTAATGAATTCCTGATCATGAAGTGCCAGGGTGACACCTCCTATTAACCCTCACCCTTTTTTCTCTGATGAGTTTGAACAGGACCCTGGGAAATCTTGTGCCCTTGCTTCAGTGGGTGGAACTCCGCTCTTCAGCTACCCGGAGGCTCACCCTGTTCAGGTGGAGGGGGGTATTGCGCCTACACCCCCTCTTTCTTTAGTACAGGATGCAGGGACTCTGGTGGTGGCCGCCTCGCTATTCACTGCGGGGCACCCCCGCGGTGGTTTCTGTTCCCCTCCACGCTGGAGATGGGGAGACAGACGCCACGGGAGAGATGACCGCAACAGCTTCAGAGGAGGTGCGGTCCCTCGATGCTGCTGCAGGAGGAGTTGATTCCCTCCCCAATGCACGCATAGAGGAGGTGGCCGCGGATGATGTCGCTGCTACCATTGAGGGGCCGCCCCACTTATTGTGGGGGAGTCACTGAGTGAGGTGGACAACCTCACTACGCCCATGCTGATGGTTCCACTGGTGGTGGCGCCTACTCCTACTCCTCCTGAGGTGGGCGCACCTAAGACACTTCGCCGAAGCAGCAGGAATGCGGGAAAGGCGGATGAACATATCCTACGCAAGACGGAACGACTGGCAAAGAAAAAGAACCTCGAAGGTAATTCCTTTTCTAGCTTTTCAGATTCCCATATTATTTTGAAACTTGGTAGGATAGGCATCAACATAGCTACCTCAGATGTTGCTTTTATTAAAAACTTAGAGGTAGATAGATTTGTTCTTAGCACAAATAAAAATATTAAAGTAAAAGCTACGAATCTAATAAGTGATGATGAAAGGGAAGAAAGTCTGGAGGAAGTTCTCAGCCACGCTTGTGGAAATTTAAACGAGAGCTTGCTTGATGCAGAGAATGATCATATTCTAAATCTCTCACATATCAGTTGTAAGAAAAAAATATAATAAAGCCAAGAATCCAAGAAAAGGCAAACTTCCCCAAAAGCCAAAAACTCCTTCAAAGATTACTATAAAATGAAATGGGTATTCTGGAATAGCAGAGGTCTTGCAGACTTGGCTAAACAGATTTTTGGCTGAACTAGTTAATGAGGAGCAGATTAATTTTATTGCTCTTTTTGAAACTGGTCGCGAGTCCTTTCCCGATCACGTCCTCAAAAATCTTTGTGTTGGACGTGAGTTTCTTTGGCATGCTATGGCACCCCATGGTATATCAGGTGGCATTTTGCTAGAGGTAGATTTTGGTGCGTTTGATATTGGTGCCATTGATGAGGGGGATTTCTATGTGAAATTCACTCTTAGATACAAGCCAACTGACTTTAAATTTGTCCTATCTTCTATTTATGGACTGGCACAATTACAAAACAAATGTGCTTTTCTAGCCGAAATCGCTAATACCTGCTCAAAGGAGAACCTTTCTTTTCTCATTGGTGGGGATTTTAATATTATGCGAAAGCTCGAGGACAAAAGCAGTGGAGTCTTTGATCACAAATGGCCATCCCTTTTTAATGCTGTTATTGAGTCCCTTTATCTTAGGGAAATTGTCATGACAGGACGCCAATACACTTGGGCGGGTTTCGCGGATACTCCGACCTACAAAAAACTTGATCGAGTTTTAGCCAGTACAGAATGGGAAGCTCATTTCCCTCTGACCAGGGTTGAAGCTAGAGATCGAAACATTTCAGATCATATCCCTCTAGTCGTATCCATAGGCGCTTCCACTCACCAGTCGGGAACCAGCCCCTTTAGATTTGAAAGGGGATGGCTCCTACGGGAGGGTTTCTATGATATGGTTGCAAATATTTGGCGATCAGAAGACTCAGGATCTTGTCCACTAGAGCGGTGGCAATCCAAGATCCGTAGGCTCAAACAATATCTTAGAGGGTGGCGTCTAATACGGTTGGCTCTTATAAAAAAGAGAAAAAAACTATCCTAGCTCTTGGTAAGGGTGGCGTGACAGGGATGGTCTGCAGGACATGCGCGGGTGTTAACACCAAAATTTGGTAAGGTAAGGAGTCTGATTGGTGGGTCCAACTCGGTGAAAAATCCGCCCGGAGGAAGGAAGGTTTCTTCAGATGGATTCGGCAAGGGAGCCCGTGGTCGGCAATTTACTTCCGTTCGGCAAAGAAACTGTTGCGCTGATTTTGTGGGATTCGCGTGATGACGTGGCCCGAGCGGAAGGGGTGAATGGATGGATAGGCAATCGCGCTTAGAGATAAACTAGGTATCAAATCCATTCGAAGTCATGCTTGACAGGGTGTAAATATGGACCCTGAATGTATGTAATCAACATTCGAAACATTCTCAATACAAACCGGCTTTACGCCAAACCCTTGAGTCCTTTGTCGTGTCGTCGAGTTCTTCGAGAGGGTTCATCGATCCGTCGACCTCCGTAAGTACCGGCAACCTTGTATCATATCTAGTATCATGCGGTGGATTTAGATCTGATGCAAGTAGTCTTGTTACCATGCTTAGTGTCATGCGGTAGATTCAAGCTTGGTTCAAGAGGGTTTCTTGTTAGATCATGAGCCATGCGGTAGGCTAAGGTCTAGCTTGAAGCTAGTTATCGGCTCTATTGGATTTTGGCAAGATCCAATAGATTCATTAAGTTACCCCGTGTTGCTTTGAGTTTTACTTTATGTTTAAATTCATGTAACACTTATTTGCCCAATCTAGATTGGTTTGGATCGGCTTTATCCCCTTTGATGATCCTTATGCGATTTGAGTTCGTATTTATAGCTTAAATAGCACATGGATCACATGTTTCCCAATAGCGGAAACTGAATCGATCTAGGTTGTTACGTGTTGCGGGTTCAAGCTTGTCAAATCTTGTATAAATCTTGAACAACCGGGTATCATGCGGTAGATGCAGGTTTTAGGGTTGTTTTGGAGCTAGTAATCCGGTGGATTAGATCTCGATTCAATCTGATAGATTTATCTCCTTTGGTAATGTTTGTTCCTTCTTCATGGACCCCGATTCGGCTGTTCAGCCGTATTCGGTTATGCTTTCACGAGTAAAACGTGTTTATAAGTTACGCTTTAAATATTGTATGCTTTTAGCTTTCCATATTTAGATCGTATCATGCGGTGAATAGATCTATTTGTGGATGGTGGTATGATTTCAAACAAGTTGTATCATGCGGTGGATAGATTTGTTTGATGTCATGCTTGACGAGTTTTAAAGTACCTAGACATGCGGTAGACTAGTGCTTTGGACCTATGCATGCTTGTTTATTACATATTTATGATCATGCTTTACTTCATTTATTGTTTAACGTTATTTATGCGCGAGGATCGATCATGGCTTTGTGCACGTGCAATCTTATCTAAATAGAGATTGATCTGTCGTCATGCCTATGTCATCTATTCGGCTATGTTATTTTTTGCACTTTAAAGCTCCCGAATGGTTTCCAGTTTGCTGGCAGATAGCTTCTTATAGCTATATGTCGTCTCACTTGGCTTTCTAGCCGTAAATATGGAACTGTCTGGTACTACCCGGCAAGTTCCAAGCTTTGGAATTTAACTACTTTTTCTTTTGTTAATTTTCAGGGAAAATTGACTGGCACATCTTGGAATCTCTTCGCGTGTGAAGCTAGCTTTTTCGGCTTGCTGTGTGCTTGGCGTAGGGTGCAGATTTTACGTCAACACACTTTTTGGCACGCCCAGTGGGACAACAGCCGAAAATCAAGATGCCTGACATCAGCGACATTATGGACGTCGCCATCGAGGACCTCTCTCCTGAGCAGTTGCAACAGCTGAAGGATGCTACGGATCAGTTCCAACAAAAATGCTTGATGTCATTTAAAAAGAACAGGAGTGGCATCCCATACCTCAAGAATGAGATGCTCAGAGTTCTACTGTCAGGAGAGAGTGATGCTACAACTCAGCAGGAGAAGGAGGAATGCATGCAAGCGTTTCGAGACGCCGCGGAAGACGCGCTGGGTAGGCATCACAGGGCTTTCCTGGGTGCGTTCAAGCAGATGATGGTGGCTGTCTTCAGCCCGGGCATGGAGCAAGTATTCAGTCGAACACCCTTTCAGGGAGGCAACGTGGAGGTTGGAGAGTCCAGTTCTCAGCCGCCATTGCGAAGCCAGCCAGTCCAGCCTCCTCCGCAGAGCGTTGGAAGCCAAGCCGTTCAGCCTCCCCCACAAGGCGCCGGAGGTCAACCGGTTCAACCCCCTCTGCAGGCCGAAGGAGGACAGCCGATCCAGCCACCTCCGCAAGGCAGCACAGTTCAACCTAATCAACAGTCGAACCCATATCAGCCCACGTATGGGGAATTAGCGTTTGGTTCGGCTGGGGTTCCGCTCGCCTCTACCTACAAGATTGCCCCAGCTAACAACAGATTGCAAAGGAACCTGTACGGTGGAGGATACCATGAAGTTATGGACTACGGTGCCATTGATGCTCTCCCAAATCCAGGGTACGGCACAGCCGCAGGCGTGCAAGAAGATGACATCCTGGTTCAGAAGATGGCCGATTTGATGCAGAATCAATTCGGCCTCAAACCTAAAATGCAGGGACCAGCCTACATGCCTCCCTTCCCGGAGTGGTATTACAGAGTGATCCTGCCTCCCAGAGTAAAGCCCCCCACGGAGTTTACCAAGTTCTCCGGGCAAGATGACACAAGCACAACATAGCACATTGCTCGTTACCTGATGCAGCTTGGAGAGGCCTCATCTGAGACGAGGCATTCAGGGTTAGGTATTTCCCCATGTCATTGACGGGATCTGCCTTCCAGTGGTTTACTTCTTTACCACCCCAGTCAGTTGGTACGTGGAGGGAACTGGAGCGAAAATTCCACGCTCATTACTTCAGTGGCACCACAGAAAAGAAGCTCATCGATCTCACCACATTGAAGCAGAGGCACAGCGAGACGCCTTTAGAGTTCCTCAGGAGGTTCAGGGACATGAAAGGCATGTGTTTTTTATTGAATTTGCCAGATGACCAGTTGGCCGATATGGCCGTTGCAGGGATGCTGCCAGCCGTCCGAGAAAAATTGTTTGGCATGGAGTTTGAGAACCTGGGCCAGTTGTCTCAGAAGCTGTCATTAATGAGCAACCAGGCCTACGGGTTTAAGAAAGACACCAGGTTCAACAAGAAGCACGATATAGCCGATATCTACAATCAGTTCCTGGAGAAGGCCGATCAAATGGAAGACTCTGACGATGATCAGGAAGTGGCTGCTGCTGAGATCATGTGGGGGAAGGAACCATTGACCATGAATCAGCACTGGATCAAGCAGACCAAAGGCACATACGACTTTGATGTCACTAAAGCTGATAAGCTGTTTGAATTTCTGGTAAAGGAAGGCCGAATCAAATTGCCTGAGGGGCATTCCATGCTTCGGCCTGATGGAGTAAGAGAGAAACGTTACTGTGGCTTCCATGACAGGAATTCTCACTCCATCAACGACTGCAGGGTCTTCAGGATGAGGATCCAGAAGGCTATCCAGGAGGGTCATCTCAAGTTCGACAACAAGATGAAACTGGACGGCCACCCTTTTCCCCAGAACATGATAAGCTTTTCTGTCAACATGTGGACTGCCGAGGAAAAGGTCAAGTTTAAGGTCCCGACTTCAGCTAGGGCAAGGCAAGATGGAGCAGTAGACCCAGAACGTCAAGTAACCTTGGAGCAGGTTCATGGAGAAGCCCCTCGTGTTCTCAAGAGCCATGTCGAGATTGGGGAGTCATCTAGGGCCAAACCCAGGGTCACTACACGCATCCTCCTCAACAAGTGGCAGCGCCAGCTGGAGAAAGAGCACTACCAGAAATGAAAGCACAAGGAGGAGAGACGCAAGGCCGAGGAAGAAGCGCACAGGAGAGATTTGGAGCAGTACACGCGCGAGCAGGAGCGCGCACATTGGGGGTGCGCATTCTTCAAGCACTGCTAGAACGAAGGATTGAAGCTTCCCACGCTGAGAAACTGCCCTGAGTGCAGCGACAGGTACTTTGAGTATAGGCAGGAAACTGCCAATCGCCGATCCGTCTATGAAAGAATTGGAAGGATACACCCCAGTGACGATTAGCGTCAAAAAATTGAAATCATTGATCACCCCAGGAATAGGCAAGCTGATCTGAGGTGGGCTGATCAGGAAGAAGACGAGGACGAGTACATCTGGCAAAAGGGACAGTGGTGCTCGCCTGGTTTGAGAAAGAGTCAGAAAAGGAGGGTTCAGCGCTTGAGGAGCCGCGAATTGAGGCAGGCGGGGATCCAGAAGAGACAGGTGTGGCGTCCAAAGGACAAACCTGAAGGATCAAATCGTTCGGCTCCGGCATGTATGGTATATTTTTTGTCGAATGAGTTTATGGCTCCGGCTAATCAGGTTGTGCAGGAGGAGACGTCCCTGGAAATCAACGATGATGAACAGCTTGGGGGACTGATGGCGCAACTGGTGCTAGCCAAGCAAGCCACCTTCGACAAACCGGCCAGAAATCGACACATGAGGCCGCTGTACTTGAAAAGATACGTCAATGGCAAGCCATTGACCAAGATGTTTGTCGACGGTGGAGCGGCAGTCAACGTGATGCCATACACCACTTTCAGGAAACTTGGCATGGGCCCAGGCGACTTGACACCTACAAGCATAATTCTGAACGATTTCGCTGGTAATCCTTCAGATACCAAGGGGTGCGTCCACGTGGATCTGATGATCGGGTACAAAACACTGCTCACAACCTTCTTTGTCATCGAAGGTAAAGGAGCCTACAGCCTACTGCTTGGACGGGATTGGATTCACGCCAATTGCTGCGTCCCATCTACCATGCATCAACAGCTCATCCAATGGGTAGATGACGATATTGAGGTGGTCCAAGCAGATGACTCCGTGAGCGTCGCAAATGTGGAACCAACTTTCTGGGAATATCAGGGTATTGATTGTTTCTCAGGGAAAGACTGGGGGGAAGGTCCTGTTGAGCCTGTTAGCAGCGATCAACAGCCGATTCAAGCAGTCGGCTCTTATAGCAATTTTTAATGGATAATCCCGTTGATGGCACTGACGGCAAGTTGGGGCGAGGATTCATGTCGACCGACAAGTTAGAGGAAGTTGATATTGGAAACGGTGATAAGCCAAGGCCGACGTTTATCAGCGCAAACTTGGAGTCAGATTTCAGGGAGGAGTTGATTAAGTTGTTAAAAGAATATAAGATGCCCGATCTAGATCGTTCCATCGTCGAGCATCGGTTGCCAATCAAATCTGGTTTTAAACCATATAAGCAACCTCCCCGGAAAATCTACAAAGATGAAGTATTGGCCGATGTGAAGAAAGAAGTTGAAAGATTACTTGATGCAAACTTCGTTTAGCCATGCAGATACGCGGAGTGGATCTCTAATATTGTCCCTGTCTACAAGAAAAATGGAAAGATGAGGGTTTGCATAGATTTCAGGGATTTAAACAGAGCTACTCCTATGGATGGTTACCCTATGCCTGTTGCCGATTTGTTGGTTGATGCCGCTGCTGGACACAAAGTTATCAGTTTCATGGATGGTAATGCGGGGTACAACCAGATCTTTATGGCAATAGAAGATATATCAAAGACAGCCTTCAGATGTCTTGGTCATATAGGCCTGTTTGAATGGATAGTCATGACATTTGGGTTGAAAAATGCCGGTGCGACTTATCAGCGAGCCATGAATTACATCTTTCATGAGTTGATCGGCAAAATTGTTGAAATTTACATTGATGATGTCGTGATCAAGTCTCTGAATCATGACACACACTTGGAGGATGTTAAGAAGACGTTGGAATGCACCCGAAAGCATGGTCTGAAGATGAATCCAAACAAATGTGCTTTTGGAGTATCAGCTGGAGAGTTCTTGGGGTTCCTGGCACATGAAGGGGGGATTGAAGTTGGTAAGAAGAGCATGAAAGCTATTGATGAAGTTGTCCCTCCAAACAATCTCAAGGAATTGCAATCACTACTCAGCAAGATCAATTTTGTGAGGAGATTCATTTCAAATCTGTCGCAAAAGGTTTTGCCATTTTATCCATTGCTGAAGCTTAAGAAAGATCAGAAGTTCATGTGGGGTGACGAACAACAAAAGGCTTTTGACGAGATCAAGCAATATATGAAGGAATCACCAGTACTGGTCCCTCCGCAGCTAGATAAGCCTTTCAAGTTGTACGTGGCGGCCGATACCCAAACCATTGAATCGGCCCTTATTCAAGAATTCAAAGGAAAGGAGCAGGTAGTAGCGTATCTTAGCCGAAAATTACTTGATCCTGAGACCAGGTATTCGGCTGTAGAGAAACTGAGCCTATGTGTGTACTACTCGTGCACAAAATTTCGGCACTACTTGTTGAATGCCGAATGCGTTCTATACTCCAAGTTTGATGTAATAAAATACATGTTATCTATGCCAATTTTGAATGGCAGGATTGGCAAGTGGATCTTGGCTTTATCGGAGTTTGAATTGAAGTTCGAATCGGCAAAAGCTATAAAAGGTCAGATCATTGCCGATTTTATAACTGAACATCGTGATCCATCGATTGATTTGCTTGAAATTACTCCTTGGGCTTTGTTTTTTGATGGATCATCATGTGGTAAAGGTGGGGGAGTAGGGATTCTATTAATTTCACCCAGGGGTGAACTGTTTGAGTTTGCTCTCCCTATCCAGCCCACTGTTACAAACAATCAGGCTGAGTACAAGGCATTGCTTCGGGGGCTTCAATATTTGAGAGAAGCCGGGGCCGTTTCAGTTGAGGTTTATGGAGATTCAGAGTTGGTTATAAAGCAATTGAACGGCCAATACGAATGTAAAAGTGATGCACTGAGGAGTTACTACGAGGAATGCAGGGAAATCTTGAAGAGTTTTCAGTTGGTATTTCTACAGCACATTCCTAGAGAACACAATGAAGAAGCGAATAGGTTGGCTCAAAGCGCTTCCGGTTATAAAGAAAATCAAGAAGCGTTTGCCACGGAGATATGTGCGCTGGGAATGGATCTTGCAGAGGATGATTGGAGAAAAGAGATTGTTGATTATTTGAAGGATCGATCCCGAAAAGTCTCTAGGAAGCTCAGGTACAAAGCCATAAAATTTGTTCTTCTGGATGATAGTCTATTTTACAAATCATTAGATGGGATATTGCTGCGATGCCTGGGTCCAGAAGAAGCAAAAAGAATGATGAGTAAGGTGCATGATGGGATATGTGGAGCTCACCAATCGGCCTACCGTATGAAATGGGTTATCAGGCAAGCTGGATGTTTTTGGCCGATGATATTGGAGGACTGCTTTGAGTATTACAAGGGATGTCAAGATTGTCAGAGGTTTGGAAATATTCAGAGAGTTCCTGCATCAGCATTAAATCCCATTATCAAGCCATGGCCATTCAGGGGCTGGGGTATAGACTTGATTGGCCAGATTAATCCACCATCGAGCAAGGGGCATAAGTTTCTGCTTTTGGCAACAGATTACTTTACCAAATGGGTTGAGGCAATTCCACTGAAGAAGGTAACATCAGAAAACATGATTGAGTTTGTTAAAGAACATATTATCTATCGGTTTGGAATCCCTCAAACGATCACAACTGATCAAGGAGCCCAGTTTGTGTCCTTAGAGTTCAGAGAGTTTGCCGAAAGCATGGGGATCAAATTGTTCAATTCTTCTCCCTATTATGCCCAAGATAATGGTCAGGTAGAGGCTTCTAATAAGATCATTATCAAGCTTATACAAAAGAAGATCGACCAGAAGCCAAGAAGGTGGCATTCGGTACTCAGTGAGGCTTTATGGTCTTACCGAATGGCCCCTCATGGAGCTACAAAAACATCTCCTTATGAATTGGTTTATGGGCACCATGCAGTTTTACCTTGGGAGATACAGTCAGATTCTAGGAGAGTGGTTTTGCAAAAAGATTTAAGCTCCAAAGATTACAGTGGCTTAATGATGGATGAACTAGAGGATTTGCATATGATCCGTCTTAGGGCCCTGGAAAATATCGAAAAGAACAAGCTGCGGGTTGCCAAATATTACAACAAGAAAGTAAAAGTTAGGCAATTTGCAGAAGGGGATTTGGTTTGGAAAGCTTTATTGCCGATTGGAACCAAATACAGTGAGTTCGGCAAATGGTCCCCCAACTGGGAAGGACCCTTTCGAGTGGTCAGATGCGTGCCTGGCAATGCTTACATGTTGAAAACTTTACTAGGAGAAGAGTTTTCCGCTGCAATAAATGGAAGATATTTGAAGAAGTATTATCCTAGTATTGAAATCGATCGTTGATCACCAGCATTGGGATTACATGCATCTGATACAGAAACAGCCGACGTTCCAGAACGAAGCCGCCTTCAGAACAAAAAATCCCCAATCAGAGGGAATGGCCAATACTTAGATGTATTGCCCTTAGCACAAAACTACATTGCAAATGCTTCTTGCAGGTTTACATCTAACAACCCTGGTGATCAGGACTACGAGGGGGTGGAAAGAAGAAGGCCTGGCGGAAGAAGCAAAAGTATGGTTCAATCTTTTTTTTGCTTCTTCAGCTGCTCCCTCTTCAGTTGTTCCAGGACCACCGTGACGGCGACTTGGAAGCTGTGGGGATGACCACGGTTTGCCGCCTCCACCAAGCTGTCCCAAGCCGCTCTCAGGTTGTTGTACTTGTCAGAGACATCTAGGACAGAGGAACAGTGGTTAGGAACAAAGGTCCAGGTGCAAGCGCGGAATCAAGATGAAGTTGAAAATGTTTACCTCCTACTAATGCCTCCAAGACCATGCGACGCTCGCGTTCGGCCTGGCAACGAGCAGTGATATCCCTGAGGTCATGCTCCAGGTGCCGAACGCAGCGGCGTAGTTGATGGTTGATCCTCTGCTCGGGCATGGCATCCTCTGCTTCGAGGGAGGAGTCAGAGGAGATGTATTCAGGCGCTGCTTCGGTCCCAATGATTTCTTCAGGAAGCAGATCAGGACTAAAAGGAAAAACAAAGAGGAGGTAAAGCGCGAGATCACACAAGAAAGCAAGTTGAAGGAAAACTTACTCTCGAATCGTGCATTTCTTTGGAGCGCTGTCTTCCTTGGGCTGCTTGCCTTTGTCCATGGCTTTGGGGTTTTCTCTTCTGGAGCAGGGGAGAAGATGAGAAGTGATGAATGAGTGTGCGAGTGGATTTGCAGGGCATCTTGGCAGGCTATTTTATTGACTGATAGAGTACATTGGGAGTGATGACTGGCTGGCGTGCGTTACTAGAATACCAAACGGCAGGGTTTTTCTCCCGAATGCGAAGGGTTTTCATTGAACAGTGCTTATAGGATTATCGAATCGAGGATTTTCTGTGGGTTTTGCACCAGGAGGTATCTATTTTCGCGTGTTCGGCTCAAGCAGTCCCGAATGCGTTTAAGGAAAAATACAGTTCGTAGTTACAAAGACAAAGGAATCATCGCAGTACAAGCGCGGGGATTTAGAAGTTCCTTATTTATTGCCGATAATCAATCATCCTTAGTACAATCTAGTCAAAGAGCCTGATTAGCACAGACTGGGGATGAGTGAGTTCGGCAATGGCGTCGCCGTGGCCGTCGAGGCGCTCCAAGATGACCTCGATCTCGTCGATGTCTTCAGGTCTGCCGCCTTGGAAGCCGCGCGGCCTGGTGGAGTAGTCGACGCCGGTGTGCGTCGCCATGGCGGCCAGGCCCAAGGTGGTGCCCAGGCGGATGCCGTGGGTGGCCACCTCGTCCACGCGGTTTTCCACCGCGGCGAGGCGCTCCGCCGGTGTGTCTCCACGGGCGTTCACCTTATCAGCCAATTGCTCCACCAGCATTTTCAGCTGGTTGAGCTTGGCGTCACGGGCTGCAAAGTGCAAATTAAAGGTGATCAGCATCAAAAGCCAGATTGGAACAGGGAGCGGTTCCAGAGCCGTACCGTCGATGGTCGCCAGCGGCTGCTTGCGCTGGTCCTCCCACTCCAGTTCGGCTATTCCAGCCTTTTTGGAGACGTCCTCCAGCTCGCGCTGGGCCACCTCGAGCTCCGCCTTGAAGCGGAGAGCATCAAGTTCCCCGTAGGGCACGGGGGAGTAGTGGTCCGACTCCGAGGAGTCGTCCGGCAGGGGCTGACCGGCTAGTGCAGAAGATGAATTCCATTGAATAAGCCTGAAACAGAAGTGATCGTCAGAAACAAAAGGGGATCAAAGACGAATCGTAAAGGAAAGGTTGACGATTATTACCTCCGACGCGCACTGGCGCGACTCCCTTCTGCCTCGTCGGCGGCACGGCGCCTGTTGTTGTTACTCGCCATGATTCTTGGGTTTGCGCTAATTGGGAAAAGAAAGCTGGAGGTTGGCGCAGATTTGAAGGCTAAAGTCTTGGTAAAGAGCTAGGGGCACCTACGGTTTTATTTATAGGCCTGGCGAAGCAAATCGTGGCCTCAGATTGTGGCCTTGGATCGTGGTGCATATCCCAAGAAACTTGGAATGCGGAGAAGAAATCTCAGGTAAAAATTGAGAAGCTAAGTGCCGAATGAAGCTTATGGGGAAGGAATTTACCTGAGCAGCTTGATTTTGACCTGCCATTGAGGATTTGAGCTCAGGAAAAGGTGATCTAGGGTTTGGATCTAGGCGAAGAATCTGACGGATTGCGAAGAGAGAGAATAGGTGTTGAATAGATTCAATTTGAAGACGTTGGTGGCTGGAGTCAATTCCGGAATAAAATCACTTTTATCCCATAATTGAAGGGGCATATGTTAACACCAAAATTTGGTAAGGTAAGGAGTCTGATTGGTTGGTCCAACTCGGTGAAAAATCCGCCCGGAGGAAGGAAGGTTTCTTCAGATGGATTCGGCAAGGGAGCCCGCGGTCGGCAATTTACTTCCGTTCGGCAGGGAAACTGTTGCGCTGATTTTGTGGGATTCGCGTGATGACGTGGCTCGAGTGGAAGGGGTGAATGGATGGATAGGCAATCGCGCTTAGAGATAAACTAGGTATCAAATCCATTCGAAGTCATGCTTGACAGGGTATGAATATGGACCCTGAATGTATGTAATCAACATTCGAAACATTCTCAATACAAACCGGCTTTACGCCAAACCCTTGAGTCCTTTGTCGTGTCGTCGAGTTCTTCGAGAGGGTTCATCGATCCGTCGACCTCCGTAAGTACCGGCAACCTTGTATCATATCTAGTATCATGCGGTGGATTTAGATCTGATGCAAGTAGTCTTGTTACCATGCTTAGTGTCATGCGGTAGATTCTAGCTTGGTTCAAGAGGGTTTCTTGTTAGATCATGAGCCATGCGGCCCCCGATTCGACTGTTCAGCCGTATTCGGTTATGCTTTCACGAGTAAAACGTGTTTATAAGTTATGCTTTAAATATTGTATGCTTTTAGCTTTCCATATTTAGATCGTATCATGCGGTGGATAGATCTATTTGTGGATGGTGGTATGATTTCAAACAAGTTGTATCATGCGGTGGATAGATTTGTTTGATGTCATGCTTGATGGGTTTTAAAGTACCTAGACATGCGGTAGACTAGTGCTTTGGACCTATGCATGCTTGTTTTTTACATATTTATGATCATGCTTTACTTCATTTATTGTTTAACGTTATTTATGCGCGAGGATCGATCATGGCTTTGTGCACGTGCAATTTTATCTAAATAGAGATCGATCTGTCGTCATGCCTATGTCATCTATTCGGCTATGTTATTTTTTGCACTTTAAAGCTCCCGAATGGTTTCCAGTTTGCTGGCAGATAGCTTCTTATAGCTATATGTCGTCTCACTTGGTTTTCTAGCCGTAAATATGGAACTGTCTGGTACTACACGGCAAGTTCCAAGCTTTGGAATTTAGCTACTTCGTCTTTTGTTAATTTTCAAAGAAAAATTGACTGGCACGTCTTGGAATCTCTTCGCATGTGAAGCTAGCTTTTTCGGCATGCTGTGTGCTTGGCGTAGGGTGCAGATTTTACATCAACAGTACCGCATGTGTTCCCCGAGGGGTGAGAGGAAGAGCAGGCCCGCGCCTGCGCCTGTCTTCATCACTGAGCCGTCGAAGTACAGAGTCCAGCATTCAGACTGGATCTGTGGCGGCGGCAATTGCGTGTCTGTCCACTCGGCTACGAAATCTGCCAAGATTTGGGACTTGATGGCCTTACGCGGGGCGTAGGCGAGCGTTTCACCCATCAGCTCCACTGACCACTTGGCAATCCTGCCTGCTGCATCTGGGTTACGGATGATTTCTCCTAACAGAAAGGAGGAAACCACCGTGACCGGGTGAGCCTCGAAGTAGTGGCGGAGCTTGCGCCGCGCGAGAACCACTGCGTAAAGCAGCTTATGGATTTGTGGGTAGCGCGCCTTGGTCTCTGACAAGACTTCGCTGATGTAGTACACCGGCTGCTGGACCGGCAAAGCGTGCCCCTCCTCCGCGCGCTCCACCACGACGACGGCGCTGACCACCTGGGTGGTCGCAGCCACGTAGAGATACAGAGGTTCGCCGTCCTGGGGCGGTGTAAGGACCGGGGCGTGGGAGAGGGTCGCCTTCAGCTTGTCAAGCGCCTCCTGGGCCTCGGCGGTCCAGGAGAACCGCTCATGCTTCTTGAGGAGCCGATAGAGGGGTAAGCCCTTCTCGCTGAGCCGCGAGATGAAGCGGCTCAAGGCGGCAAGGCACCCCAACACCCTTTGGACCCCCTTAAGGTCCCGAATTGGACCCATTTGTTCGAGGGCTGCAACCTTTTCGGGGTTGGCCTCGATGCCTCACTGGGAGACGATGTATCCTAGCAGCATGCCCCGCGGCACGCCAAAGACACATTTTTCGGGGTTCAACTTTACCCCGTTGGCCCGTAGGCAGCCGAACGCGATGTTGAGGTCACTAACCAGGTCGTCCGCCTTCCTGGTTTTCACGACTATATCATCTACGTACGCCTCAACGGTTCGCCCGATGCGGTCTCCGAAGACGTGCTACATATATCGCTGGTATGTTGCGCCCGCATTTCGGAGGCCGAATGACATCATTACATAGCAGTACATCCCGAACGGCGTAATGAACGAAGTCGCAAGCTGGTCAGACTCCTTCATTTTTATTTGGTGGTACCCGGAATAGGGGTCAAGGAAACAGAGGAATTCGCACCTGGCGGTCGAGTCAACGATTTGATCGTTCCGTGGCAAAGGAAAGGAACTTTAGGACATGCTTTATTAAGACTAGTGTAGTCTACACACATCCTCTACTTCCCATTCTTTTTCTTTACTAATACAGGATTAGCTAGCCAAGTGGGGTGGAACACTTCCTTGATGAACCCAGCCTCGAGGAGCTTCCGCAGCTCTACTCCGATCGCCCAGCGCCGCTCCTCGTCGAAGCGGCGCAGCCATTGCTGCGCGGCGCGGGAGTGAGGTAGGATGTCAAGGGAGTGCTCGGCGACCTCCCTCGGGATGCCTAGCATGTCCGAGGGGGTCCACGCGAAGATGTCGGCGTTGGCGCGGAGGAAGTCGACGAGCACCACTTCCTATTTCGGGCCGAGGGTAACTGACCCTCAACGCCATCCCTCGGGGGCAGTATAGTCGAGGGGCACCTCCTTGGTCTGCTCAGCGGCCTCGAAGCTGCCGGCGTGCTTGGTGGCGGGGTCGAGGTCCTCGTTGACCATCTTCTCCATGTTGGCCATGAGCGCTTCGTCTAGCGCCAGCGCCTCGGCATGTTCCACGCACTCGACGTCGCAGTCGAATGCGTGCTCGATGGATGAGCCCACGGTGATGACGCCATTGGGCCCCGGCATCTTCGTCTTGAGGTAGGTGTAGTTGGGGACCACCATGAACTTGGCGTAGAAGGGCCGCCCAAGTATGGCGTGGTACATGCCCCTGAACCCCACCACCTCGAAGGTGAGCGTCTCCTTGCGGTAGTTGTCCAGCGTGCCGAACCAGACTGGCAGATCGATCTGCCCGAGGAGCGGGACGCGCTTGCCCGGCGCGACGCCATGGAACGGCATCGTGCTGGGCCGCAGCTTGTCCAACCCGATCCCCAGCAGGCGCAGCGTGTGCGCGTAGAGGAGATTGAGGCTGCTGCCTCCGTCCATCAGGACCTTCGAGAATCGTGCGTTCCCGATGACTGGGTCGACCACCAGCGGGTATTGACCCGGGTTGGGGATGCGGTTCGGGTGATCCTCGCGACTGAACGTGATGGTGTCCTCCGACCTATCGAAGAAGGAAGGAGGCGCCTTTTCCACGGCGAGGACCTCGTGCCTCTCCCGCTTGCGCTGGCGGCTGGACATGTCGACGGTCGGCCCCCCGAAGATGAGGAAAACGTTTTCCACGGCGGGGAAGCCGCCGGCGTCACCATCACCCCCATCTTTCTTGGCCTCGCCGTCGTTCGCGGCGGCGCGGCTGTAGAACCGCTTGAGCATGTCGCATTGCTTGAGGGTGTGGTTGACCGGCGTTTTGTGGTAGGGACATGGCTTTTTTAGCATGTCATCGAAAACCCCCGGGCCACGAGGGGCTGGTCGAGGGCCTCGTCGAGCCGGGTCAACTGCAAGAGCTTCGTCGCCGCTGTCGTCGTGCCCCTGCTCGTGCGCCTCGCGGCGCGGCTTCTTTCCCTTCTTGCCCCGCTTGTTCTTTTGGCGGAGCTCCTTGGACCTGCTGCCCTCCGCGGGCATATCATCTGCGCGCTTGCCCTTCTTGCCATCGAAGATCGCCCCCACCGACTCCTCGCCTGAGGCAAAGCTGGTGGCGATGTCGAACAGCTCGTTCGAGTCAACCGGCGGGCTGCGCCCGAGCTCGCGCACAAGATCCCGGCACGTGGTGCCTTCGAGGAAGGCGTGCACGATTTCAGACTGTGCCACGCTTGGGAGCTCCGTACAGTGCTTGGAGAAGCGCCGTATGAAGTCCTGGAGTGACTCGCCGGGCTTCTGGGGTGCAAGAGCGCAGGTCCCAGGAGTTCCCAGGGCGCAAGTATGTGCCCTGGAAATTTCCCACGAACGTGCGGACCAGGTCGTCCCAGTTGTGGATCTGGCTGGCTGGCAGGTGCTCGAGCCACGTCCGCGCCGAATCGGCGAGGTGCAGGGGGAGGTTACGGATGATAACCTCGTCGCTGGTGGCCCCGCCCAGCTGACACGCCAGACGGTAGTCGTTGAGCCATACGCGGGGGTCCGTCTCCCCGTTGTATTTGACGATCGTCGTGGGCTGGCGGAAGCGCTGGGGGAAGTTCGCCGTGCGGATCTCCCGGCTGAACACGCGGGTTCCCGGGGGCTCCGGCGTCAAAGAGCGGTCCTCCCGGCTGTCGTAGCGCCCACCCTGTCGAGGGTGGTAGCCTGCCGCCGCCCGCGTCTCCGCGTTGCCTGCTCGCCGGGTGTTAATGACGTTGCGGGCGTCGCCGTCTTGGGCTTGCCCGCACGTGTCGAGGAGTCGCTCCTTGGCCGGCGTGCGGCTCCGGATTGGCGGGACGGCGGGCCACACCGCCCGCGTGCACCGAGGGCTCGGGGCCTTGCGCACCCCCATCGTCCCGCACGCTCCCGTGTTGGCGGATGCGGGACGCCGAGCTTTCGACTTGCTGGACGGCCGCTTGCTCGATGAGCGCCTGCGCCTCACGGTGCAGGTTCCGCGCCTCGGGCGTCGAGGGGGTAGGCATGGCCTGTAGCAGTGTCGCGGCAGCAATGAGCTTCTGGCTCGCCCGTGGCGGCGTGTCCGGATCGTCGACGTTGAAGTCGGCGTTGATGCGGTCGCGGGCTTGCTTGCCCAACTCATGCGCGCGATCGCCGCGCGCGGAGGCCTCTCCTGCGATGGAGGCTATTGACGGTGAATTTCCGTCCACCTAGAGTACTTGTTATACATTGGTTTCGATTATGATTTGCAACTAACCCGCCACTAGGCATACTAATGATGTAACAAGTTCACACTTGCATGTCGATTTTGGAGTTTGTTGTTTGCGTAGGAAATCTACGCTAATGAGGAGACTTTCGGGATAAGTTCACCAAGCACTTTGGAAGAAGATCATGAAGCCCGACAAGAGTCAAGACACGCGATGAACATGACTCCAAATGACCCGAGGACCGAAGCGTCAACGTGCAAATCTTCAGGGACTCAACCAGAAAACAGCGAAGCTTGCATAGCAAGGATTCAAGCCTTAACCGTGAAGGAAACGACGTCAAAGGCCCACATGCAAGTGCACACGAATAAGGGATCACGTGAGAAGCAACCGGGGAGGAAGCGGGGCCGAACCGGCCGAAGTGGGCTGGGCCGGCCGGCCGGGCCGACCGGCCCCGGCCCCACTCCGGGGTCGGTTCGGTCCCCCCTTTGCCCTAGATGTTCATCTATTTATTCCCTCCGCCGCCGTCGACCGACACATCGAACAAATCATCCTACCGACACCAATCACTAGAAAACCGCCACCGCAAGATGAGGGAGAGAGTTAGATGAGCTCGTCGCAAGGATCAACACCGGCGGAGAAAAGGAAGCAAGAGGAGGACTCCAAGCCGCTGGCCTAGGGGTGTTCCCAAGCTCCATCGCCGCCATCTTCATCGACGACGTTCTCCGGAGTCTCCATCACCCCTATGTGCTTCAATCCGTGTAAGATGATGGGGTAATGTCTCCGTTCATCCCTAGGATTAGATGGATACATGCTATGTGATCGCTACTCGATTTGTGGTTTCAATCTATTATTTTCATGTTGATGATGCTTTGATGATTAAGGTTAGCTACCATGTTTTTCGGGCGTATGATATCCGCTACTCCCATAGATTCCATCAACATACCGTGTCCATCATAGGTCTAGTCACGAATACCTTCGCGTAGTGACAGTACGAGAGGAGGGAAAGGGCGAAACCGTGGTCACAACTCCCGGTAGATTGGTTTACCGCTTTCGTGTAGTAGATGCATACCATGTTATCCTAGATCCTAGGGAGGGAACACTTATTTTTCTTGCTCACTCTCTTGTGTTCACCCTTTACCATATAGTTTAACCCTATATTTGTTTGATCAACTTAACTTAGATTAACTTAGGTTAGATTGTCTTTACTTTTAGATTAATACTCTCTTTCAAAGGTTTTCCATTCAACTAGATTAGTACTTGGTTAAGCGCTAGTAATCCCCTTGCTCGCGGATTGACAAGAACCTTGGGAATCCCGTGGTGAAAAAGGTGTAGGTCCGTACGCTTGCGGATCGTAGGTGGATACGAGTTTTATCCGTCAACAAGCCCCTTTTTCTCGGCGCCGTTGCCGGGGAGCAAGCCGCTTGCTACGTTTAATCTAGTATTAATTTTGTTGATTACTAACACCTAACCCTTATTTTCTAAAAAAAAAGAAAAAAAATCTTTTCCCGTTTTTCTTTCTACTTTTCTTGTGCCTAGATGGATTTGTTCACCTCACCATTAGAAGACGAAGAGATGTCGCTAAGGGAGCTAGCAATGCCGTCAATGGAAGACATTGAGATACAAAAATCAGATTTGATGCTTGCTACAACCCACTACGAACTGAAGCCTGGAATCATCAAGTTAGTGGCGACAAAACCATTTAGAGGATTGGAGGATGACAACCCATATAGACACATTAAGGAATTCACGATGTTATGCAACACGGTGCAACAAAAAGGAGTTCCGGCCGCTTGGTTCAAGTGGAATCTTTTTCCATTCTCTCTCGAAGATGAAGCGCGAAGATGGTACACACTTGCGTCCGTTGAAACAAAAGGAAATTGGGATGAGCTAGTGAAGAAGTTTATTTTGAAGTTCTTTCCCATAAGCAAGGTCCAAGACTTAAGGAGGCAAGTGCTCACTTTCAAGCAAGGAGAGGATGAAGGAATTGATGAAGCATGGGACCGTTTTAATGAACTACTTGAGCGAGGCCCGAACTTGGGATTTTCCGGTGACTTGATGTTGCATACCTTTTATTTTTCACTAACCCCTAACTCGTCTCGTTTTGTAAGCATGTGTGCGGGCGGTGATATAATGGATAAAACAATTAGTGAAGCCGCACAAATCTTACAAAGGATAAGCAATGGACAAAGGACAATACGAGATTGGCAAAGATGTTGTCGAGAGGAGCAAAATGACAAAAGCAAGCCCAAGGTGCTTGCTGAAATTTCTGAAAAAGATGAACCGAAGGTCAAGGAAGATGAACCGAGCATACAAGAAAGTGAAGATCCACTTCCCAAGGTAAAAGAAGTCATTTCGGATGTTAAAAATGTTGAAACTAACATGAATGTAGGCCGAAGTATGTGGAATGCTATACCATTGGCGGAGTTCAAGCAATCCGGTTGGGTTCAAGTTGATTTCGCCCCACTAATCAACTACCGAAGGAAGGAGAAACGCCGACACATTGCCAAACTAGTTGAAGATATATTTGATCAAGAGATGAGTGGAGAGTCGATCCAAAAGATGTTTGAAGAAGAAAGAGAAGAAGGAGATGAAGGATGGATCGACCGGTTTGATAACTCAAAGATTTATGATGAAGGAAGAGAAGAGTACAACCGTGATGAGCCTAGTGACTCAAAGGATAAATGGGAGGAGATAGGACTCAAGCTAGATGATAGCTTGTGTGCTATTAAAGCCTACACACTAGCAAATCAAGACATGGAAGTACTCAAGGATGAAGGAAAGAGTGAATCAACAATGAGCGATCTTGACGACATGTGGTACATGGAAGATAAAGAAAGCAACATACAAGTCTTTGAAGATGAAGATCTGGTTGATAAAGAAGACTTCAAAGAAGAGATGAATGCGTACATAGTTGAAGGATTACATGTTCCACATGATGAGTTGAAGAAATTGCAAGATGGTGATGAAGAGGCAACTGCACTTGTTGAGATCGATTCGCCTTCAACACCGCTTGATGAACCAAATATCACTCTTGTTGAAAAATCTCTAAGGCCAAGGTACGCGCTGAAATCTCAAGATATTATTGGTATTGATGTTGATAAATTCAAATACTCATGCTCAACCAATAGTATGAATGATAGTTTAATGTCTGTGCCTTGTTCCAATAGTGATCATGTTGATAGGCTAGATTTTCTTGAGAATGAAAAAGAGGAAACATTTATTTTTGATCCAATTAATGTCACACCTAAATAACCTTATCCTAATGATGAGCTAAGTGCTATGCATGAAACATATGCTTCTTTTATTTACACCTTGACTTGTTGCTACAATTCACATGTGGTGTTAATTATAGACGCGTATGTTTACAATAAGTTTTGTAAATCTCGATCATGCTTTGCGCTTGGTCAAGCTAATGACCTTAAAGAATCATATGTCGGGAAAGGCCCGATTTTCACTAACCATGTAGACAAGGCTTGAATAATGGAAAAAAGAAGTCATGCCTAAAAGAGTTGCAAGATAAATCATCAACCTCTCCGAATCCCGCGATGGATGCTGCTGTCTTCATCAATTTGAGAGCTTGTTCAGAAGTGTACAAATGAAGAAAATGATATATTCAGAAGATCCATCAAATTACCATTCCAACGCATCAAGAACCAACAAGTTTGAAGACCCGTGCAAGGAGTTATGGAGGAAACATTGAGCGTTGCGCGTTCTGAAATTTCAGGACAGATTTCATCGCCGAAGTAAAACGGACGTAACTCTCTTGTCCGGAGTCCGATTTGAGCATATAAAGACTCGTTGGAAAGGAAATTTTGTGCACTGTACAATGGAGTAGAGCTTGAGTATACTTTCTGTTCTGGACATTAAAAAAAATTTATAGAGTGAAGGCAGCACTGAAGGATGATAAAGAAGGAGATAATGATGAAACAAAAGGATGCTTTGGGCAAGTCTTCTATAAGTGATCAAGCACAACATGGGAAGTAAATTAAAGCTGCATTGGTACCTTTTCTTCTTGCATGAAGGGCCATGGCTATGCAACGAAAAGAAGGTATGTGAGAAAGTCGAGCTCTATGACTTTAAATGAAGCGCTTTTCGGGAGGCAACCCGTTTCTTTATATTTTTACTACTTTCTTAGAGAAAATAAAGAATGGCACCATCTTATGATGATCAACTTGTGGTTATTAATCTAAGTTTAGATTTCCTTTTTAGAACCACCATCATGTTCATGCTCATATTTATTTATTTGCATGCATTGCATTTTGTTGTCCTCGTGATGTTTCTTTGTGTATACATGTTTTGCACATAGTTGGCTTGGTTGTTTTATATACTTAATGATGTATGCTTCATTTTCCATGTTAATACTTCATAAGGCATTATGAGTATTTTCCTTTTGTGATCTTGTGTAAACGTGGTGTTTAAACATGATTGCGGACCATCATCGTTAAGTTCGATAAACCTAGCTGGCTTTTCATATGTTTTCATGTTGCTTTGGTTAGTTTATAAGCTTTGCAATGCGCTTAATTTTTCTTGTGCTATAAGAGTTATTGATTTAGGGATAGACATGGTGTTTTAACCCTAGATATATAAACCTTTATGGCTATGGAGAAATTCAGCAACCTAGTTGTAAACAAGGTGTTTAGAACTAGGTGAAAACATTGTCTTATTTATATGCTTTCCTATCATGTGCATACACACCTTGCACCATGTACACTCATTAGGTTTTTATTCCTCATTAGACTAATTATGCCACAAGTTAAGAATCTTAGGAGACATTGTTGGATTGTTGGCAATTCTATCTACTCCCAACCGTCACCTTGGGGGTAGAATGTGCGTTTAAAACGTCTTAAAGGCAAGATAAAGACTCTCACTACAAGGAAACTGAAGGATGGCTAAGATAAAAATGCTTTGTCTTCTTCTTCCATGACTAGCAAAATGCTAAGCATGGGGGAGACCCTGAATCTTCAACACGGAAGTGCAACATGACACTCCAGAAGATAGAATGATAAAGATCGTTAACATCTCCGGATCAATGCACAAGAAGCCACCAATCTCATCAAAATTCTGCATGGTCTCAAAGGGAAAACACTGGATATTTTTGGATATTTAGAAGCCCCATGAAGTTACGATTCCAACAAATCAAGAATCAAGACAATCGGAGGTTCCTACAAGCGGTTATGCCCGAATCACCGAGTGCAATACGTCCTGAAATCAGTTTTGGACAGCACACAGCGCTGAAGTAAAACGGACATAGCTCCATTGTTTGAACTCCGTTTTCGATGAATGACCACACGTTGGAAAGGTAATTTCATAAAATTTTCAATAGAGCTATATTTCGATATATGTTCTGTTATGGACAGAGGGGGAATCCATGAAAAAGAGACAGCAAGGAGACGATGAGAACAAGAAATAGGAGATGGTGATGACAACATTGAAGAGAAGGGTGACCAATGACTCCATTAAGCATACAAGATCAAATTCAGAAGTTTAGGAGCATTAATAAATCAAGACAAAAGCAAAAGCCACATCGATACATGGAGATGTCGGAAGAAGGCAACGAAGAATTACAAAGGATGGTAACATCTCCATGGACCTTCTCTTTTCCAAACACAAATGCTTGTAAGTATGCCTTCAACCTCAACTAGGTGCAACCTTTTGTTTTTCTCTTCAAACAATAACATGGCTATTAGGAGGACAACCTAGGTTTCTTTTTACTTTCATTAGATAAGCATGACCATGTGTTCACCTCGATGTTCTATATTGCCTATGCTTACGGAAAGATGATGAAACTTGCCGCTTTGTTTTACCTACATGAAGTTATACATGTCTTGGCTAATTGCTCTCTATAATATGATCTGAAATTAATTTAAATACCGGCTCTTTTATTTGTGGAGGTGAAATGACTATGTTCTAGACCCACATACATATCTTTGCTCTTTGATTTAAGTTTATGGATAACCGGATAACTTGTTGTTTTTATGAAAACTTAACTTTTATGCTATCTACATATTTGTGATGCTCTTGCAAAGTTCTACCTACCAAAGCCATATACATATATGTTTTATGATAACAAAACCCGTAGATTGCAAACATATGTTTTGATGAGTTGGATTAGGATTGATTTCTATGGTTCGAGACTAAGAAGCTGGTCATTCCTTTGTGTAACTTTTTCATGCTAGCCTTTTTGTCCATGCATTGTGGGTTTTCACATCGAAAATTTCACAAACTTCGCTAGGCATCCACCCTAAACCAAAAACATCTTTTTGGGATCACCTCCTTGTCCACAACCCAATTTGAGTATGGAGTAAAATTCTCGATGGAGATTCAAATATTCTACAATATTATGGAATTTATACTTACTTTCGCAGTCATTTCCCCTCTCTTTTATGCTCGAGGACGAGCATCGTTCAAGCATGGGGGAGGAGTCATTCTCTGACACAAATGCTATGTAAGTATTATGTTGCAAAAAGTTTTGAGGAAAAAAATGAAAAAAAATATGATAAGAAGAAAAGAAAAGTAAGAAAAATAGGAAGAATAAAGTGAAAAAAAGGAAAGAGAGAAAAAAGAGAAGGAAATAAAATAAAAGTAAAAAAATATAATAAAGATGCTCCTCGGATCTTTTTGCTTCATAAGTCCTCAAGTGCCTTGATGACACATCTACACTCAAATCTTCCAACCATGTGCAATCCGATAACGAGGACTTCTCTCGTGCCTCGGGATCATCCATTTGCCACTTGCACATGTCCACTTATCTAAATGTGTGTGTTTCATCCCTCTCTCTTTCCAACATTTATTTTCCATGGCCTTTTTGACGAGTCTTAGTAATTCCAATAGATCTCTCTCTTAATTTGACAATATTTCGGATGTATGTTTTGCTAGGATTGTTTTTAACCTTCCAAGCTCCACAAAAGCCTTCCACTATCACATATGAGTAGAGTAGGTTGAAAATAATCTAGTATAGGCTTGAGTGACTTGATGAGATAAGTGTTCCATGAGCATTTGCAAGAGATATTCACTTATGTTGGATATGCATCTTTTTGAAAATCTTCCATGTGACAAGGTAATGGTTTGAAGTTCACTTAAGTTTGAGAGCATCATGTTTATTAAATGTGGCTTGTTCTTTATTGATAGTCTATCTTCCATAATGAAAAAGAAGCCGGTCACAACTTGAACTTTAAAAATAAATTGAAGAGAGAGCAATTTGTCTCGTCATGAATGACTAAGTGCAGGGACAACATTGGAAGGCAACACTGATTTCCCTTTTAAGCAAGGATTACTTACTCGAGGACGAGCAAGGTTTAAGCATGGGGGAGATGTTGACGGTGAATTTCCGTCCACCTAGAGTACTTGTTATACATTGGTTTCGATTATGATTTGCAACTAACCCGCCACTAGGCATACTAATGATATAACAAGTTCACACTTGCATATCGATTTTGGAGTTTGTTGTTTACGTAGGAAATCTACGCTAATGAGGAGACTTTCGGGATAAGTTCACCAAGCACTTTGGAAGAAGATCATGAAGCCCGACAAGAGTCAAGACACGCGATGAACATGACTCCAAATGACCCGAGGAACGAAGCGTCAACGTGCAAATCTTCAGGGACTCAACCAGAAAACAGCGAAGCTTGCATAGCAAGGATTCAAGCCTTAACCGTGAAGGAAACGACGTCAAAGGTCCACATGCAAGTGCACACGAATAAGGGATCACGTGAGAAGCAACCGGGGAGGAAACCGGGGCCGAACCGGGCCGAAGTGGGCCTGGGCCGGCCGGCCTGGGCCGACCGGCCCAGCCCACTCCGGGGTCGGTTCGGTCCCCCCTTTGCCCTAGATGTTCATCTATTTATTCCCTCCGCCGCCGTCGACCGACACATCGAACAAATCATCCTACCGACGCCAATCACCAGAAAACCGCCGCCGCAAGATGAGGGAGAGAGTTAGATGAGCTCGTCGCAAGGATCAACGCCGGCGGAGAAAAGGAAGCAAGAGGAGGACTCCAAGCCGCTGGCCTAGGGGTGTTCCCAAGCTCCATCGCTGCCATCTTCATCGACGACGTTCTCCGGAGTCTCCATCACCCCTATGTGCTTCAATCCGTGTAAGATGATGGGGTAATGTCTCCGTTCATCCCTAGGATTAGATGGATACATGCTATGTGATCGCTACTCGATTTGTGGTTTCAATCTATTATTTTCATGTTGATGATGCTTTGATGATTAAGGTTAGCTACCATGTTTTTCGGGCGTATGATATCTGCTACTCCCATAGATTCCATCAACATACCGTGTCCATCATAGGTCTAGTCACGAATACCTTCGCGTAGTGACAGTACGAGAGGAGGGAAAGGGCGAAACCGTGGTCACAACCCCCGTAGATTGGTTTACCGCTTTCGTGTAGTAGATGCATACCATGTTATCCTAGATCCTAGGGAGGGAACGCTTATCTTTCTTGCTCACTCTCTTGTGTTCACCCTTTACCATATAGTTTAACCCTATATTTGTTTGATCAACTTAACTTAGATTAAATTAGGTTAGATTGTCTTTACTTTTAGATTAATACTCTCTTTCAAAGGTTTTCCATTCAACTAGATTAGTACTTGGTTAAGCGCTAGTAATCCCCTTGCTCTGCGGATTGACAAGAACCTTGGGAATCCCGTGGTGAAAAAGGTGTAGGTCCGTACGCTTGCGGATCGTAGGTGGATACGAGTTTTATCCGTCAACAGAGGCACGGAGCAACCGCACCGTGCGGTACTCTTCTGCCAGCTTGGCTTCAAGCTCGCGTGCTTGGGTCAGCTGTGCATTGATGTCGACCCCCCTCGGCGGTGAGGGGGAAGGGGCGCTTGGCCCCGCAGCCATGCGAGGTCCAGTTCCCAGGGCGGGGGGAACCTCTCCGTCGCCGACTCCCGCCGCGTCGGTGGCATTTGCTGGGTCGTTGGCGATCACGACGCAGCACTCCCGCGCGGGGTCGTAGCTCCAGGCGCTGGAGTCGTCGGAGTAGCCGAACCAGTAGTCCGTGGCGTCGAGGAACCGCCGGAACATCACTGGGTCCGGCACGTCGGAGAAGTCCCACTCCGCATATCCATGCGAGGTGGCGGGCGGCAGCTCGTCGGTGGAGCCTTGGGATGACTCGTCGCTGGTGGAGGCGCTAGGGTCCCTGGCAACCAGGATATGGCGGCCAGGGGGAACCCTGCGCATTGCTGGGTTGGTGTTGGTGGAGGCGACATACTCCATCGTGGCGCTGCGGAGGCTGATAGGGAAGCGCGGTCCCGAGACCGAGCGCTCCCCCGCCGGGCGGCGGGCGTCGTCTCGCCGGTGAGCGCGTCGCGTTGCGAGGCGACGCGCGGCCGCGTGCCGCGCTCCGACCGCGCCCGTCGCGAGCGTTGGCCGGAGCGACGACGGCGGCACCGTGGCGCCGAAGGACCCGCGAAGCATCCATGCCGGCGGGCGCCGGTGTCGTGGCGACGTGCGCGGCGGCCACCTGGACGGTCCCGGCTTGGCGCCGCGCACGGAGCTCCTCACGGTTGGTGAGGCGCATCAGGTAGCCGTTCCCGGTAGCCTGAAAGTTCAGGCCCCCGAACCGAATTTCGAATCCGGCCGGGAGGGGGTCCGAGCTGCCCATGGAGTAGCGCTTACCGTGGTACTCGGTGCGAATCACCATCGAGAGAGCTGGTGACGAGTCAATCTACAGCACGAGGCCCCTACCTGGCGCGCCAACTGTCGGTGTGGAAAGTAGTCCCGACACTAACTAGTAATGAGCGCTGAGATTTGCCTCTCGATGGTCGGTGCTAAGCAACTAAAGACACTTGGTTTATCCTGGTTCTGGCTGGGGCCGTACGTCCAACAGTGGTGTGCTCGAGGCACTTTATTGCTTCGCACCGGGGTGCTTGTAGAGGGGTGGCTACAAGCAAGGCGGGAGAGGAGGCGTGGCCTCCAAGTCCCAAGGGTTGTGATTGAGGAGAGTGCCAATATCATGGGGAAGGCGGAGAGCGTGTAGGCGATCGCTATCCGTCGCCCGATGTCTGATGTCCCCGCGGCAGGGGGGTCGCCTCCTTTTTATATGCCAAGGAGAGGGCGATACAAGCATGCCACACTATTTCGCTACATGTGGCGTCATAGCGTACAGTGCCATGGAGTTGACGACAGTCCTGGCGAATCTTGCTCCTAGTCACGGCGTCATGGTGCGTCCTGTGCTTGAACAGGGGCGACTTCGAGGGTGGAGGCGTGGTGGTTGACCGGGGCGTCCTCAGGCGGGCTTCGAGGGAGCCGCTGACGATGATCCATACGAGGTGCAGTGGCAGGCGTGGCGGCGTCCCGTCCCCGCGTGCTTAACAACGTCGGAGTAGTTGTAGCAGTGCTCATCGTGGCGTAGCAGGGGCGGGGATGGCCGCACAGGATTGATAGCGACGGGGATGGCGCTCCCTCCGGCCTGACGTCACGGTTTGACCCTGTGGAGTCACGAGAAGAGGGTTTGAGGGTGCGGCCGGCCCCCCTTCGAGGGCGCGGTGCGTTAGCCGTACAAGAGTGGGCGGCACAGTGTCACGGAGCTGACACCGGCCTCGTCGCACAGTTCCCCACAGTGGCGGGGATGGGCTTCCCCTATGGAGTTGGCGGAATAGCACTGGGGCATGATTCCCAGGTGCGTAGTGGCGCGGCTCTACTGTGTCAGAGCATTAAATGCTCGGACACGCATGCGGGAGCAGGTGCGCTCGTGAGGGGACCTCGAGCGAGGCGGACCCCATTCGAGGGAGGCGGGGACCCTCGAGCGAGGCGGACCTCACCCGAGGGGGCGTGAGACCTCGAGCGAGTCAGACCTCGCTCAAGGGGGCGCTTTGCTGGGCCTGTCGGTGTTTTAGACCGGCAACCTACTAAGGGGAGTACCCGAAGTAGATGAATGTGACTCGCCGAGATCGGTAACTCGAAGGAAGAGACACGTGGCACACAATTTAGACAGGTTCGAGCCGCGAGGTGCGTAATACCCTACGTCCTGTATGCTGCGTAGCTCTGGATTAATTGGGCACGATTACAAGATGGTGCAATAGTGCGCTGTGAGTTGTATGAGATCAGATTGGATGCTAGAGATCGGTCCCTGCCTCGCCTTATATAGTCCGGGAGGCAGGGTTACAAGTCGGAGTAGGGAGAGAGTACTAGTCGAGTACGTTTAGGAGTCCTCCATACAGTGCGGAACATGTACAGCTCCCTAACCGAGTACTACTTCTGTGTAGTCATTGTGCTCCACGCCTCCAGGTGCTGTGTAGCGCAAGCCAGGTAGTCCCAGGGGCCCACCGAGTAGTCGGTCCTGGTACCCACCGAGGTAGTGGGCCCAGGGAGGTCCGGCAACCTACTAAGGGGAGTACCCGAAGTAGATGAATGTGACTCGCCGAGATCAGTAACTCGAAGGAAGAGACACGTGGCACACAATTTAGACAGGTTCGGGCCGCGAGGTGCGTAATACCCTACGTCCTGTATGCTGCGTAGCTCTGGATTGATTGGGCACGATTACAAGATGGTGCAATAGTGCGCCGTGAGTTGTATGAGATCAGATTGGATGCTAGAGATCGGTCCCTGCCTCGCCTTATATAGTCCGGGAGGCAGGGTTACAAGTCGGAGTAGGGAGAGAGTACTAGTCGAGTACGTTTAGGAGTCCTCCATACAGTGCGGAACATGTACAGCTCCCTAACCGAGTACTACTCTTGTGTAGTCCTTGTGCTCCACGCCTCCAGGTGCCGTGTAGCGCAAGCCAGGTAGTCCCAGGGGCCCACCAAGTAGTCGGTCCTGGTACCCACCGAGGTAGTGGGCCCAGGGAGGTCCATACGACAAGCCCCCGAGTACTTTGTAGTCGAGAAGGATAACTTCAAGTAGTCTTGACGGCCTTAACGAGTAGTCCTCAAGCGTCCCCGAGTGCTACAAGTCAAAAGTCTTCAAGAGTAGTCGAAGCATCCCGAGGCTGGAATGTACTCTAGCTGATATTAGTGCAATCTTGAAGTCTTCTCGAGTAGTCCCAAGTGTCCTCGAGCACTGCTTCCGAAGGTCTTCAAAAACTGCCTGTCTTGTCTTGAAGCCGGAGCTGATATGGAGGTGCGATTCGCAAAATCGCACTCCATATGGAGTAGCCCCCGAGCCTTGAGCCGCAGGCTCTGACTCGAGGTCCATCTGAAGTCTTGACAAGAAAATCCCGAAAAATCCGGAGAAAAAACCGAAGGACATGTGGCACGGAGCCCCCGAGCCTTGAGTCGAGTACTTCCTCTCGAATTGAAGGGTCATCTTGAAGAATGTGTCCTGAGATGCTCTTGAGACTAGCCGCTTCCCAGGTAGTCGAGTAGAAGTAGCCGAGCCCCAGAGGTGAGGCGCGTTGACTAGTAGAATACGAAGGGTCACGCTGAGCCGCTGAGTCAGCTGCGCGTGAATTTAGCCATCCGGCCGTTGCGGAGCCAGTTAGGCTTATAAATAGAAGCCAAAACCCTTAGGGTTTTTCACCCATTCGAGCTGTAGCCATTCCGCTTCCGTCTGAAGTAGATCTGCTCCCAGCGCACGCTGCCGCCGTAGTAGATCCAAGTGCGCCGCCACCCAAAGCTTTTAGGGTAGCCCCCGAGCGGATGCGCATGAAGACACTTTGCTCTTGGAGAATGAAGCCATCACCTTCCAAGTCGTTGAAAGCCGCCGGGAAGAAGAGGGGCCGCGAAGAGGCCGCCGCGGCCGCTACCGGGGTAGCGCCGCCCATGTCTCCACCGCGGGCTGATCCAAGCCGCGAGTGGAAGAAATCGAAGGTGAAGACATAAGATCTGTTGACTCTCCTGAATAGTGGGTTCATCAGGGAGAAGGAGGTCGACATGTGGAGGGCCGCCGCTGGAGATCCATATCCTATGGAGAAGGCCGAAGACGAGATTCCAATGTTCGCGCGGTTCGTGGAGCGCGGGCTTGCGCTCCCGGCCAGCGATTTCTTCAAAGGGCTGCTCGGGTACTACGGGATCGAGTACCTGAATCTGAACCCCAACGGCATCTTCCACACCGCAGTCTTCGTGCACTTCTGTGAGGCCTTCCTCGGAATCAAGCTTCATTGGGTTCTTTTCCGGAAGTTCTTCCGCGTCAAGCCGCAGCCAAGTGCCACCAACCCAAGGGTAGTCGGAGGAGCCGGCATCCAGCTGAGGAAAGACGCCGCGGAGCAATATCTGGCGTACAAGCTTGTTGATTCCAACACTGATTGGAAGACGCGATGGTTCTACATCACGAACCACCACCCTGGCCTGCCGAAGCTGAGCGGGAGGCAACCCAGGCACCGCGAGTGGTGGAACACGGAGCCCACCATGCAGGAGGGGATCCAGCTTCCCGAGTTGCTAGCACGCATCAAGGTGCTCAGGGAAGCGGGACTGAGGGCCGAGCACGTGGCCTTCAGTTTCATGAAGCGGAGGGTGCAGCCGTTGATGGCTCGAGACACCTTGGGCTTCGAGTACACCGGCGATGACGACACGTCCGGATGCCGGCGGCGAGCCGGACGACGCGACATCGTCGAGAGGACCGTCGCGGATCTTCAAGGATATGCCGCCGTACACGGCGTGCCCTGTCCAAGAGTACTCCGCCGCGCGCCTGCCAAAGGAGGTGAGTAGTCGTACTCCCTTAGTCGAGTAGTCATTGCTTGGTGTAGACTTGCTAACGTCTTCGTGTCTTGGAGGATGACTTGAAGAAGTTCATCTCCGAGCCGCAGCCGCCCCCAAGTGGGATCGAGATCCCAAAGGGAGGGAAGGCGAAAGAGCGGCGAGAAGTCGGTGAAGGCGATGACACCGTCGTCGTGGAGGACACCTCCGACGACGACGAGACGCTGCAGGACCGTTTCCAGTTGCGGTCGAGGTTTAGCCGTCCAGGCTTACCTCATGTTCCTCTGGTACAAGACCCCCCGACTAGCCTGGAGGCTAGCCTAGCTGCGCCGCCACGGAAGCCGCGCAACCCCGTCAGGAAGCGGGTGGCGAAGAAGCTTAAGGTCTCAGAGACCACGCCTTAGGAGGTAAGATGCCTTGACTAGAGTAGTCGAGTACCCATCGCACGAGTACCCTTGCTGACGAGTAGTGTCCCTTGTATGCAGGAGGTGCCGCCAGCGGAGCCCGTCGAAGAGGGCGACGAAGGTGTGTGGGACACAGTGGGGGAGCCAGCTGGAAGTCGTAGTCCAGCCCCTACTGTCGAGGAGCTCTTGGCACAGCTGGAGTGCCAGCCCCCTGCTCCACAGGGGAGCACTGAGCCTGTAGCCGCCGCCGTTGGAGAGGTGGTGGCTTCAGGAGCGCAAGAGGGCACTGCGCCGGCCGCCGTTGCTGCAGAAGAGGCGGTGGCCGCAGGGACGCAGGAGGAGGCGCCCGCCGAGGGTGGACTGGTCGATATCGCCAGCATCCTTGGCGCCCCGGCCGTGACAATAGTCCGGTCGAACTAGTAAGTACTGCATCTTCGCGAGTAGTACTTGTTGTAGTAGTCGAGGTTGATTGACGACCAATTGCGTGTACTTCTACAGGAAATCCACGGATCTGTCCTGGGAGGGGGATGAACCCTCTTCAGTGGTGGCGGAAGAAGTCGTGCTGCCCGCCGAGGAGTCCGCTCCCGCTGCCAAGGCGGTGCTCGAGCCGCCGGCTGCCGAAACTGTCGGGGACAGCCCTAGGGGTCCCCTTTAACAACTGGGAAATCCCCACCTAAAACCCGCAACAAAGCCGAACACACTTTGCCTAACCATGCAGGATACGGCCCATGCCGCGGGGACCTCAACGGCCCACCAAGGCAGCCCTCTTGAAGATCCCCTCGAGCAGGCTTCGCCTCGCTCGAGGATGCGCGCCTCCCTCGGGCGGGCTCTGTCCCGTTCGAGGGGGTGCGCTTCCCTCGAACGGGCTCCGCCTCGCTCGAGGGCCCGTTCCCCCTCGAGCAGGCTCCGCCTCGCTCGAGGGTCCGCCCCCCCACCCTCGGCGGGGGTCCGCCTCTCTCGAGGGCGCCCGCACGCGTGCGCCCGCCCCCGTACGCGGGCATTTAACGCCCGACACCGGCGGGACGGCGCCATCATGCGGCCGGGGCTCGCGCCCCGGTGCCACCGCACCAACTCCCCAGAGGGAGCCCATCCCCATCACCGTGGGGGGGGGGGGGGGACCCCGTGCGGCACGGCGGTGTCGGTCCGTGACGCCGCCGCCCGCTCCGTGACGGCTAACGCGCCGAGCCCTCGAAGGGGGGCCGGCTGCACCCCCGATTCACTTTCTTGTGACCTTACAGGGTTAGGTGGAGGCGCTAGGCCGGTGGGACGCCATCCCTGCCACTTGTTACGGCTGGCCGCCGCCCCTCGCGTGCGGGCGCACGCCAGGCGCTGCGGCAACGGCTACAGCACTGTGGAGCGTGCAGAAACGGAACGCCACCTTACTTGTCACTGTGCTCCATACGGGCCGACGTCAGCAGCTCCCTCGAGCCTATCAGAAGACATCACAGTCATCCGCCGCCCTTCTACCCTCGAAGCCGCCACTGTTCGGGTACAAGGTAGGCCATGATGGCCAGATCGCTGCAAGGATCGTCCGGACGGCCGCCCACTCTACAGCATAGCACGCCACGCCCCTTCACGTAGCTAAATAGCACGGCGCGCATGTGATTCGCTCCCTCCTTGACCTATAAAAGGAGGGCGAACCCCCCCTGTCGCGGGGGGAGACAGACACAACACAACAGGAGACAGGATGTGCCACACACTTGTTCTCCAATTCTCCCACGATATCTTCAGCCACTACACCAGGGACTTGGAAGCCATGCTTCCTCTCCCGCCTTGCTTGTAGCAGCCCCACTACAGGCACCCCCGGTGCCGAGCAATATAGTGCCTCGAGCACACCCCTGCTGGACGTACGGCCTCCTCAGCCGAAACCAGGATAAACTCTGTGTCTCTTATTGCTTAGCATCGACCATTGAGGGATAGACCACGGCGCTCACTACTGGTTAGTGTCGGGACCATATTCCGCACCGACAGTTGGCACCCACCGTGGGGCAATCGAGCGCCTAAGGTCATTCCACCAACTCCCTCCATGGTGATCCGCACTGAGTACCGCGGTACGCGTTACAACATGGGCAGCTCAGACCCCCTCCCCGCCGGGTTCGAAATCCGGTTCGGGGGCCTAAACTTCCAGGCCACGGGGAACGGCTACCTCATGCGCCTCACCAACCGTGAGGAGCTCCGTGCGCGGCGCCAGGCCGGGTCCGCTCCGGTCCCTGCTGCGCGCACCACCACGGCGCCGACGCCCACCGGCACGGACGCCGCGGGCCGTGCGGCGCGACGACGCCGGCATCGTTCGGCTCGCGTTCGCGCCGGGCGCGGTCCGAGCGACGGCGGGCCGAACGCGCCGCCTCTCAGTGCGGCGCGCCCGCCATCACGGCATCCGCCACCCCAACGGGACAGCGCGTGGTCTTTGGACCGCGCTTTCCCATTGGGCTGCGTGGAGCCACGACGGCCTACAACAACAACGTCAACACCACGATGCGCAGGGTTCCTCGCCGCCGAGAAGGCCCCTCCCTCCTTCCTCAACTGGTCGGAGGATGCCATCACCTTCATCCGAGAAGACCATCCGAACCGGATCCCCAACCCGGGCCAGTACCCACTGGTGGTCGACCCAATCATCGGGAACGCACAGTTCTCGAAAGTCTTGATGGACGGAGGCAGCAGCCTCAACATCCTCTACGTGCACACGCTGCGCCTGCTGGGGATTGGGTTGGACCAGCTGCGGCCCAGCACAAAGTCGTTCCACGGCGTCGCGCCCGGCAAGCAGGTCCAACCCCTCGGGCAGATCGATCTGCCAGTTTGGTTCGGCACCGCGAAAAACTTCCGCAAGGAAACACTCACCTTCGAGGTGGTGGGGTTCAAGGGCGCCTACCATGCCATACTTGGGCGGCCCTGTTACGCCAAATTCATGGCGGTCCCCAACTACACCTACTTGAAGATGAAGATGCCAGGACCAAACGGCGTCATCACCGTAGGCTCGTCCATCGAGCACGCATTCGACTGCGACGTCGAGTGCGTCGAGCACGCAGAAGCACTGGCGCTGGATGAAGCGCTGGTGACCACTTTGGAGAAGATGGTCAACGAGGACCTCGACTCCACCGCCAAGCACACCGGCACCTTCGAGGCCGCGGAGCAGACCAAGGAGGTCCCCCTCGACCCCTCTGCCCCCAAGGGCAAGGCGTTGAGGGTCAGCTCCACCCTCGATCCCAAATAGGAAGTGGTGCTCGTCGACTTCCTCCGCGCCAACGCCGACATCTTCGCGTGGAGCCCCTCGGATATGCCAGGCATCCCGAGGGAGGTCGCCGAGCACTCCCTTGACATCCTGCCTCACACCCGCGCCGTGCAACAACGGTTGCGCCGCTTCGACGAGGAGCGGCGACGGGCCATTGGAGTGGAGCTGCGGAAGCTTCTAGAGGCCGGGTTCATCAAGGAGGTGTTCCACCCAACGTGGCTAGCAAACCCCGTGCTTGTAAAGAAAAAGAATGGGAAGTGGCGGATGTGTATAGACTACACTAGTCTTAATAAATCATGTCCTAAAGTTCCTTTTCCTTTGCCGCGTATTGATCAAATCGATGATTCAACTGCTGGGTGTGAGCTGCTATGCTTCCTTGATGCCTACTCCGGGTATCACCAAATAAAGATGAAGGAGTCCGACCAGCTCGCGACCTCGTTCATCACTCCGTTCGGGATGTTCTACTACGTCACGATGCCGTTCGGTCTCCGAAACGCGGGTGCGACATACCAGCGCTGCATGCAGCACGTTTTCGGAGATCACATCGGGCGGACGGTCGAGGCGTACGTAGACGACATCGTCGTAAAGACCAGGAAGGCGGACGACTTGGTTGGCGACCTCGGCATCGCGTTCGGCTGCCTACGGGCCAATGGGGTCGAATTAAACCCCGAAAAGTGTGTCTTTGGAGTGCCGCGGGGCATGCTCCTGGGATACATCGTCTCCCAACGGGGAATCGAGGCCAACCCCGAAAAGGTCGCGGCCCTCGAATGAATGGGTCCGATCCGGGACCTCAAGGGAGTGCAAAAGGTGCTGGGGTGCCTTGCCGCCTTAAGCCGCTTCATCTCGCGGTTCGGCGAAAAGGGCCTGCCCCTTTACCGCCTACTCAAGAAGCACGAGCGCTTTTCCTGGACCGCCGAGGCCCAAGATGCGCTCGACAAGCTAAAGGCGTCCTTAACGCACGCCCCGATCCTCACGCCACCGCAGGACGGCGAACCCCTGCAGCTCTACGTGGCTGCAACCACCCAGGTGGTCAGCACCGTGATTGTGGTGGAGCGCGCGGAGGAAGGGCACGCCCTGCCGGTCCAGCGGCCGGTCTACTACATCAGCAAGGTCTTGTCTGACACCAAGACACGCTACCCCCAAGTCCAAAAGCTGCTGTATGCGGTGGTCCTCGCGCGGCGCAAGCTCCGCCACTACTTCGAGGCCCACCCCGTCACGGTGGTCTCCTCCTTCCCGCTGGGGGAGATCATCCGCAATCCCGACGCGGCGGCGCCGAGATTGCCAAGTGGTCCGTGGAGCTGATGGGCGAGACGCTTGCCTACGCCCCGCGCAAGGCCATCAAGTCTCAGATCCTGGCGGATTTCGTCGCCGAATGGACGGATACGCAGCTGCCGCCGCCACAGATCCAAGCAGAGTGCTGGACTCTGTTCTTCGACGGTTCGGTGATGAAAACAGGGGCGGGCGCGGGCCTGCTCTTCGTGTCACCCCTCGGGGAACACATGCGATACGCGGTGCGCCTCCACTTCCCCGCGTCTAACAATATGGCTGAATACGAGGCCCTCCTCTGTGGCCTCAAAATCGCCATTGAGTTGGGCGTCAACCGCCTCGACATGCGAGAAGACTCGCAGCTCGTAATCGATCAAGTCATGAAGAATGCGAGCTGCCATGATGACAAGATGGAGGCCTACTGCAAGGCCGTGCGAGCCCTCGAAGACAAGTTTTACGGCATCGAGCTCAACCACGTGCCCTGCCGGTACAACGAGGAGGCAGACGAGCTGGCCAAGATCGCGTCCGGGCGGATCACCGTCCCCCCGAACGTTTTCGCCCGCGACATCGCTCAGCCCTCGGTCGCCCTCGAGCCAACCCCCTCGAACCACACAGAACCCTCGGGGGCTCCCTCGAATCCAGCGGGTGCGGAACCCATGGATGAGGACCCCTCGAACGAGGCGTGCGTGCTCTCCCTCCTCGAGGGGTATGGCTCCTACAAGGCCGACGTGATGGACATCGAGCCGGCTCCTGTCAAGGCTGACTGGCGCGACAAATACATCGCTTGGATGGCCCGAGGAGAGCTCCCTTCGGACCGGGCCACGGCCAGGCGCATCAACAGGATGGCCAAGTCCTTTGTCCTCGTCGACGGCGAGCTGTACAAGCGTGCTGCCTCCGGCATCTTACAGCGGTGCGTGCCCATCCCCGAGGGGCGCGAGCTCCTACGGGACATCCACGCGGGGATCTGTGGCCATCACGCCGCGCCCCGCACCCTAGTTGGCAACGCTTTCCGCCAAGGCTTTTACTGGCCTACCGCGGTCGCGGACGCCAGCGAAATCGTACGCACCTGCGAAGGGTGCCAGTTCTATGCCCGCAAGTCCAACCTCCCCGCCCATGCCCTGCAGACCATCCCCATAACATGGCCGTTCGCCGTGTGGGGGCTGGACATCGTCGGGCCCTTGCGGAAGGCGCCCGGGGGCTTCACCCACCTGTTGGTTGCAATCGACAAGTTCTCCAAGTGGGTGGAGGTGCGCCCCATTACGAATCTCAGAGCTGAGCAAGCGGTGACGTTCTTCACCGACATCGTCCACCGTTTTGGAGTGCCAAACTCCATCATCACCGACAACGGGTCCCAGTTCACGGGCAGGAAATTCTTGGAGTTTTGCGACAAATTCCACATCCGTGTGGATTGGGCAGCTGTGGCACACCCACAGACCAACGGCCAAGTAGAACGTGCCAACGGCATGATCCTACAAGGCCTTAAGCCTATAATTTTTGACCAGCTAAACAAATCTGGTCGAAAATGGCTCCAAGAGTTGCCAGCAGTCGTGTGGAGCCTAAGGACCACCCCAAGCAGAGCCACCGGGTTCACCCCGTTTTTCCTAGTCCATGGCGCGGAGGCCGTCCTCCCCACGGACTTAGAATACGGATCGCCCAGGGTTCGAGGCTACGACGAGGATGCCAACTAGCGAGCCAGCGAGGACTCGCTGGACCAGCTCGACGAGGCACGCCTCGTGGCCTTGATGCATTCGACGAGGTATCAACAGTCCCTCAGGCACTACCAAGCGCGCAGGATACGCCGACGGGAGTTCAGCGAGGGGGATCTGGTCCTAAGGCTACGCCAAGACAACCGAGGACGCCACAAGCTATCGCCTCCGTGGGAGGGACCCTACGTCGTGGTGAAGGTACTCAAGCCCGGCACGTACAAGATGGCCAACAAGGACGGTGAAGAGCTCACCAACGCTTGGAACATCCATCAGCTACGTCGCTTCTACCCCTAGCTAGGATTTCCAAGTATTTCTTGTTGTAAAAATCACATAACCAACGCCCCAGTTGGTAACGACTATGTAAGCGCCATAAGTCTAATGAAAAGGGCAACTCGGCTTTCCCCCGAAACCCAAGTTACCCTCGGGGGCTACTGCAGGGGGCATCCCCCCAAAAATGGTCCCATTTTCGCGCAAAAACGAAGCAACTCACACGCGCTAAGTTTGTTCTCTACTCCGGCCTCGAGCAACGATTCGAACAGGGCGCAGGCAGCCTAGCGGAAGGAGCGCGCGAGCCAGAGATAGCCCACGCCGCGAGGATACGGCCCTTCTCTCTCGCCTCCAACCCAGCAGGCCACCCGCGAAAATCGAACTCCCCTAAGAAGAATCTACTCAGGAAGAAGGAGAAACAAAAAAGCGCAGTAAACAAAAGACATCACTTTGCATCAACAAATGTTTATGTCAAGAACAACTTGTTTATTTACAAAGGCCATACGGCCAGCGTACTGATACATCAAACAAAAACGGGCCTAGCGCCCAACTGTCTTCAGGAGGGAGGAGCGGCGGTGTCAGCAGCGTCCGGGAAGAGGAACTCCTCGAAGGCTTCAGCGAGCGTCCCGGCGGCGTCGGCGGCAAGCGCGTCCACACGCTCCATCGCAACCTCGTCCTCAACACCGTCGGGGACAACGTAACCCTCTGCTAGCGCCTCGAAGTTGACCTCGTAGTGGGACCGTACCACTCTGAGGGCCTTCTGGACGCCCAGATGAAGCGCCCGGCGCATCCGCTCGGTGACGTGGCCGCCAAGGGCGCGCAGCGGCCGGCCGGGCCGAGCCGCCGGCCTGTGCTTCGCCCTCCTCCATGGCTCGGCAGGTTTCGAGGGCCGCACCGCGCAACTCCTGCAGCTCCTGCTCGGAGGAGTTGTAGGAAGCCTGCAGCGCCTTGGCCCGCTCAGCTGCATGCCCCAGAGCGGTGCACAAGCCTGGAATCGCCAAGACAAGAAAGAAATCAGAAAGGGGAATGCGAACCTTGTAACAGAAAACCAACAAAGCCGGAGTCAAACAGCGGCTCACCTTCGACTTGCTTCCTCTCCACCTCGAGGGCACAGCGCTCGGCCTCGACCACCAGCTCGAGGCCCCTGACGGTCTCGCCCTGCTCCTGGAGGGCCAGCTCCTGGCTCGCGCTGTTGATGCTGAGCACCATCAGCTCGCCCTCGACCTTGGAGAGCTTGGCGTTCCGCTCCTCCAGCGACTTCTGCGCCGCTTCGCGAGCAACGCGCTCCTGCTCTAGCGCCGACCGGGCATCAGCGAGGGAGGCTTGCTCCTGCTGGAGCCGCCCCTCAGCCCCTTGGCGGGTGGTGCGCTCCCCGCGTGCCGCCGGTCCTCGAGGCGGGGAGCGCCGCGGCCTTGGCGTCGAGGGTGGCCTTCAAGTCGTCGGCCTCCTTGGCCCTCTGCTCGCCCGCGCGCGCGCGCGCGCCCCTCGCCCGGCGCCGCCGCGCCCGCGCCCCCTCGAGCGACGAGTGGAGCTCCCGGTTCTCGCCGCGGACGCCGGCCACCTCCGCCTCCCAGTTGGTCGCCAACGTCCGCATCTTCTCCAGGTCCGAATGCGCCTGCCACAGCGCCTCATCACGGACGATGAGGGCTGTGCAGATACGCTCGAGGCTAGAGCGACGTGCCGGGTCTTGCCTCGTGCTCTCGGGGAGTTCATCGCGCAAGGCCATGGCCCGGTACGCCAACCAGCCGTCCGGAGTCCTGAGGGCGTCGGCGAGCGCGTCGAAGGCGCTGCATCGCTCCCGGACCTGGTGGAGCTCAGCGTTCACCCGATCGAAGGCCCCGTACTTGTCGCGGGCACGGCGCTCGAGCTCCTGTCACCCACAACTCGAAACCCGTAAGCATCACGGTACAGAAAACAGCGCACGGAAACGAAGGAAAGAGGAAAACGAGCAACGGTGCCCTACCTGGAAGATGCGCCACGCGGGGCCGCCGTGGACCCTCAGCGCCTCGTTCAGTGCACGATCGAGCGTGGCGCCGTGGCTGCGGAGCTCCCCCCACAGCTCCTGCTCCACCTGGGCGTCGGCGAACGCGGGCGGGTCGTCGCCGACCCCCTCCACCTGGGCGGAGTGGCCGGCGCGGGAAGACGAGGCCTCGGCACCATGTCCTCGGCCCCCCGCCACCATGTGGCCCTCGCGCCGCCTCACGAGAGCCCCCTCCTGGGACTCTGGGGAGAGCGTGGGGAAGCTCGCACACTGATCACACCCGGTCGGCGGGGAGTCGTCGTCCGGGACCTCCACCACCACCGCCCGGGAGCCGCCGGGCAGCGCCAACCCCCGCGCCGCTTCCGCCCGCGCCTCCACCCGCGCCTCCGTGGCCACGGCCGCCCCCGACGCGGCGCCGTGGCCATCGCCCTCCGCCGCGCCTCCGCGACCACGGCGCCCGTCCGCCCTCCTCAACCGCAACCACGGGCGCCGCAGCCAGCCGCACCTCCGCTCGCCCGCCGCGGCCGGCGCCACGCGCGCGCGTCTCCGCCGCGGCGCCCACCGCCGGCCGCGCCTCCACCACGCCCACCGCCGCAGGCGCGCCTCCGCCACGACCGGCGCCCGCCGCTCCTCGACGACCGCCGGCGCCGCGACGGCAAGCCGATCCGCCGGCCGAGGCCTCGAAGCCTTGGCCACGCCTTGCGAGCCCTCGCCCGCCGGCCGCCGTGCTTATCCCCGCCCGCGGCGCCCTCGACGAGCGCCGCCGGGTGGGGATGGACGCGTCCGCCCTCGGCACCTTGGCCGGTGCGAGGGGAGGCACGGTTGGCACCACCCCCGACCAGCGTAAGCAAAAGTCGAACGCCCGGTCACCAAAAAACCAAACACAAAGAGAAGGGCAAGCCCCTTACCTCGAAGAGGAGAAGGCGCGCTTCCTTTTCCTCGAGGCCTCGGCGGACGAGGCCCGCGCGGCCGACGCGCCGGCCGCCACGCCCCCCGACGCCTCCGCCCTCGCGCACGGGCCCCGCCCGCGCGCGCGGCGCGCGCGCTCGCTCGCGCGAGCCTCCGCGGCGCGCGCCGGTACCTCCCGCGGCCCGCGCCGCCCTCCGTCGTTGATTGCCCGGCGGCCGGCGCCGTTGCGCCCGCCCCGAGCGATGCCGCCCTTGCCGCCGAACCGGCTCCGGCGACGGGGGGCGAGCTCCCACCTATCGAGGGGCCCCCCCCCCCGCCTTCTTCCTCCTCGTCCTCCTCGGAGGACGAGTACTCCTCGGTCTCCCGGCGAGGAGAGCCCCGCCTGCTCGCGCCGCCGGCACTCCTCGCTCCGCCGCTCGCGGCGCTCGCGGTGCCGCCTCGCGCGCTCCCTCTTGCGCGCCGCCCGCTCCTCGCTCCCGTTGTCGCGCCGCCCGACCGAGCGCGGGGGAGTCGGGGGTAGGCGGAACGGACTTCGCGGCGGTGAAGTTCACCAGTGAAGTTCACCAGCTGCATGCGAAAACGTCAAAGGCTCGTCGGGGAGCAGAGGCAACACCAAGAACTAAAACGGAATCAAGAATCATACTCACCAGCGGGCCGGTGGGGAGCATCTCAAACTCCCACGGGGATCGGCCCTGGCGCAGCATCCGGGTGTCGACGGCGTTCCGCGCCCGCGTGAGCGCGTACGCCCGCCCAAGGGGGGTCGGGAGCATCCGCGACCTCGCCAGCGCGACGGGGTCTGCCTCCTCCGTCATCTCGTAGATGCAGAGCAGCCTCTCCATCAGAGGCACGACCCGCCGGTGGTGGAGGAAGGCGAGAACGCCCACCACGGTCAGACCGCGTGTCGCCAGGTTCCTTAGGGCGGCCAGGACCGAGTCCTGCCGCCTCCGATGCTGGGGCGTGGATACCCCGTAGCCCCAGGAGTTGGGCTTCTCCTTGAACACCCGACCGGTGTAGGGGGGGAGGCCGGGCTCGACGTTGCGCAGGTAGAACCACCCCCGCTCCCAGCCGGCGTTGTTCGTCGTCATGGTGCAGGGGATGTAGTCGTCCTTGAACTGCCCCCGCAGGGCGAGCGACATCCCGCCGGTGCGCACCACGCGGCGGGTCCTCTGCTCCGTCGTGGGTTGCGTGAAGAGCTCCGCGCGGAAGAGGTGTATCCAGAGCTCCCAGTTGACTGGGATCCCTAGATACCCCTCGCAGACGCCCACGAACGTGGCCGCTAGTGAAATCGCGTTCGGCGCGAAGTTATGCAACTCCACACCGTAGTAGTGGCACAACGCTCGCATGAAGCGGCTCGCCGGCGCGGTGAAGCCGCGCTCGTGGAAGCGGATAAAGCTCACCACATAGCCCTCCGGTGGGTTGGGCGCGTGGTCTCCCGCCGGCGGCACTATCCACTCCGCCGGGCGGCCCTCCTCGTTTGCTGCCAACTGGCCGGCGGTGACCAGCTCGCCAAGGGCCAGCGGGGTCACCGTCGACCGCTCCCAGGCGTACGGGTCGAGGATCGTAAGGGGCGGAGGCGGCGCCATTAGGAGGGACAAGGAATGCGAGAGCGGAGGACAAGGAAAGGAAGAGGAGCCCTAATGGCGAAGGCGCACGACGGCGCGAGCAAATCGAAGGCGAGAGCACAAGGGGCGAGAACGGCGAAACGCTAAGGTAAAAAACCGCCGTTTTTCCCTCCCCTCAGAATTATTTGCCGCGGGCGAGCTCTCCGGGGCGGACGTCTTGCGTGCATTAACTGCAGGGAACCTTTCCTCTCGCCGACGGGCGGGCCCCACCACGACCGCGGCGGCCACGCCACCACGAACGAGCCATCATCACGGCGAAGAATAGCTGGGGCCGCGACAGCGGTCACGTCCGCCTGCCCGCGCCGTCCACTACGAGCGCGCGCGCGGTTGCAACGCCTAAAAAGGCGCGCCCACGACGCGAAATTACAGCCACGACTGTATAAGCATTTAGTGGCTCGGTTCCTTACAAGGTACGCAGAACCCTCGAGCGGCACGAACCCCTGGCTCGGGAGAGTTCCAACCCTCGAAAGGGTTCAGGCGTGAGAAGGTAGCCTCGGGGCCCTTTTGAAACAAAGCGGGCACCGCAAGCACCCATACCACGTAGAACCCTCGAGCGGCACGAGCCCCAGGCTCGAGACGATGTCAACCCTCTAAAGGGCATTGGCGTGAGAAGGTCGCCTCGGGTCCCGTTTGAAACAAAGCAGGCACCGCAAGCACCCATGCCACGCAAAACCCTCGAGCGGCACGAGCCCCTGGCTCGGGACGATGTCAGCCCTCTAAAGGGCACAGGCGTGAGAAGGTCACCTCGAGGCCCGTTTGGGAACGAAGCGGGCATCGTGAGCACCCATGCCACGCTGTATTACTGATCAGCGCCTCGGGGGCTGGCTCGCCCAGACCCCTCGACGGTCGCAGACGCAAAGACGGGGCTGCCCAGGCGCCACCCCGCACGGCCCTACTGATCAGAGGTTCGATGCCTGACCCTCGACAGGTTCGAACAGGCGCCCCAGATCACAGAGTCAGGGACGACGAAGGCACGCGCATTCGAGCCGTTCCTCGAGCCCGTCGGCTCGAGGGTGCCCTATATGTCGTATTCGAGAGCCAGCGAGGGCAGCTAGCCAGGGGATCATACCGAGGGAGAGCTTCCGCGCCCTCGGTCCCTATCGAACGGGACCGAGCCCCAGCTAGCAAACCCATGCAAGCGCTTCAATGGACGTGTCTCTGGACCGCGCAGCCTACCCTTATCGAACGGGGCATGGGTCTCCACTCGAACCACCCACTAGCAGCTCAACGAGGAATCCGCAATTCGCGACCCGCTCGATGGGGGTTGCGGAAACCTCACCCTCCGTCCCGCGGAGGGATGGCGAGGGCGCGTTAAGAAACAAGTCATGAAGCTCTACCCGATCGCCTCGAACGGGCCCAGGCTCGGGGGCTTGACGCACGGCTACACCCCCTTGGCTTGCACCCGCCGGAGACAGTGCCAGCAGCGCGTGCGTCACCGAAGTCGGCTGGGACATTGCCGACGCCGGTTGAAACATACACCACACCCTCTGACCAGCTCTCGCGGTTAACCCCTACAGGAGCATCCACGCTCTGCAGGGCTTCGGGGGCTAGACCCGCGGGTCCGCCGACGCGGGCCCACGGAAAGCGTTCGCAAGACAAGAAGGGAAGAACGTCCTATCAGTAGGTTCCAGCATCTGTGGGAGCCTCAATGGCAAACCCACAGATGCTCGGGGGCTACTGTCGGGGACAGCCCTAGGGGTCCCCTTTAACAACTGGGAAATCCCCACCTAAAACCCGCAACAAAGCCGAACACACTTTGCCGAACCATGCAGGATACGGCCCATGCCGCGGGGACCTCAACGGCCCACCAAGGCGGCCCTCTTGAAGATCCCCTCGAGCAGGCTTCGCCTTGCTCGAGGATGCGCGCCTCCCTCGGGCGGGCTCCGTCCCGTTCGAGGGGGTGCGCTTCCCCTCGAACGGGCTCCGCCCTCGCTCGAGGGCCCGTTCCCCCCTCGAGCGTGGCTCCGCCCTCGCTTGAGGGTCCGCCCCCACCCTCGGCCGGGGTCCGCCTCGCTCGAGGGCGCCCGCACGCGTGCGCCCGCCCCCGTACGCGGGCATTTAACGCCCTGACACCGGCGTGACAGCGCCATCATGCGGTCGGGGCTCGCGCCCCGGTGCCACCGCACCAACTCCCCAGAGGGAGCCCATCCCCATCACCGTGGGGGGGGGGGGGGACTGTGCGGCACGGCCGGTGTCAGTCCCGTGACGCCGGCCGCTTGCTCCGGTACGGCTAACGCGCCGAGCCCTCGAAGGGGGCCGGCTGCACCCCCGATTCACTTTCTTGTGACCTTACAGGGTTAGGTGGAGGCGCTAGGCCGGTGGGACGCCATCCCTGCCACTGTTACGGTATGGCTGCCGCCCCCTCGCGTACGGGCGCACGCCAGGCGCTGCGGCAACGGCTACAGCACTTTGGAGCGTGCGGAAACGGAACGCCACCTTACTTGTCACTGTTCTCCATACGGGCCGACGTCAGCAGCTCCCTCGAGCCTATCAGAAGACATCACAGTCATCCGCCGCCCTTCTACCCTCGAAGCCGCCACTGTTCGGGTACAAGGTAGGCCATGATGGCCGGATCGCTGCAAGGATCGTCCGGACAGCCGCCCACTCTACAGCATAGCACGCCACGCCCCTTCACGTAGCTAAATAGCACGGCGCGCATGTGATTTGCTCCCTCCTTGACCTATAAAAGGAGGGCGAACCCCCCTGCCGCGGGGGGAGACAGACACAACACAACAGGAGACAGGCTGCGCCACGCACTTGTTCTCCAATTCTCCCACGATATCTTCAGCCACTACACCAGGGACTTGGAAGCCACGCTTCCTCTCCCGCCTTGCTTGTAGCAGCCCCACTACAGCACCCCCGCCGAGCAATATAGTGCCTCGAGCACACCCCTGCTGGACGTACGGCCTCCTCGGCCGGAACCAGGATAAACTCTGTGTCTCTTATTGCTTAGCATCAACCATTGAGGGATAGACCACGGCGCTCACTACTGGTTAGTGTCGGGACCATATTCCGCACTGACAGAAACGGCGCTGCCGGAGGCCAGCGTAGTCGAAGGTGAGTACTCTTCTGAAGCTATGGAGTTCCTCGAGAAGTAGTCGTAGCCGCTGATGCACTTGTCTTCTCTTTGACAGGCACTGAGGCTGAAGGCAGTGACATCCCTGCAGGGGTGCCGATGCAGAAGTCGACACCAGAGGCCCCGGAGGCTGCGGGAGGAGCCCCCGTGCCTATGGAAGAAATCGTCGAGGAGGCCACCGTGACGGCCGGGGGAGAGGGGGTCACCACGTCGCCAGAGGTTGCTCTGGAGGTGGCTATCCGCTCCCCGGAGATCCAGGACGCAGAGCCCATCCGCTCTGCGCCGATGACGGAGGCCACCGCGAGTAGTCGCGGCGGGATAGAGCTGCTCGCAGATGATCTTGTCGAGCCTGCGACGGTGGCGAAGCACCTGGAGGCGATCCGCCAGGCCGAGCAGTGGATGAAGGTAAGTAGCCGTAGCTTCTGAGTAGTCAACCCTCTATTGTTGAGTACTCGTTTGACTTGAGTTGTCTATGCAGGACATTGCGGAGAGGTCCCGTGACAAGTCCAGCATGCTGCAAGGTTATGGTGATGCGGTGCTCCGGGCAGAGGCGCTGGAAGAGCAACTTGTGAAGTCGCGGAAGCACGCGGCTGCCATGCAGTCGAAGCTCGACGCCGCCTTCGCCAAATACCATAACGACATCCAGGAGTTGCAGGAGAAGGGCGACGATTTGGTGCGGAAGAATAAGGGCCTCCGCAACAAGAACAAAGGTATGCCGCTGAACTTGTCGGGTACTTGATGAGGTCAAGAAGTCTCTGACCCGCTGTTGTGTTGCTGTGTTACAGAGCTTGAGGGCCAGGTGGAGCAGCTGAAGTCTTCGGAGACGAGCATGAAGAATCTCTTCTACCGGGAGCAAGAAGCCCGCCAGGTACTCGAGCTCGACTACAAAGAACTTGCCTTCGAGTGCGAGAAGCATATGGAGCTCCGGATTGCCTCTGACCACGATCTCGTCAACTGCTACAAATCCTTGCAGAAGTTGAATGAAGACTGCGAGGCACTGCGAGCCCAGCTGAAGAAGCTTGAGGAAGCCGCACTGCCGATCGCAAGGCTCTTGGTGCCGCACCCGGGCGGCCCCAAGATTGCTCCACTGGTGGATCGCCTCAGGGAAGCTCCAAGCCGGCTGGTGGCCTACGTGAAGCACATGGCGAGGTCGATCCCAAGACAGGTCTTGGCCTTCATGAAGTCATACTTCCCGAAGGCCCCGGCGGAAGTAGTCGTCGGCGGAGTAGCCGCCAACTGTACTAATGAGCAGTACGCAGAGCTGCTCGAGCAGATGGCTCCCATCGCGGAGCAAGTAGCTGTTGACGGATAAAAGACGTATCCCTCTACGATCCGCAAGCGTACGGACCCCACACCTTTTTCACCACGGGATTCCCAAGGTTCTTGTCAATCCGCGGAGCAAGGGGATTACTAGCGCTTAACCAAGTACTAATCTAGTTGAATGGAAAACCTTTGAAAGAGAGTATTAATCTAAAAGTAAAGACAATCTACCTAAGTTAATCTAAGTTAAGTTGATCAAACAAATCTACGGTTAAACTAGATAGTAAAGGGTGAACACAAGAGAGTGAGCAAGAAAGATAAGCGTTCCCTCCCTAGGATCTAGGATAACATGGTATGCATCTACTACACGAAAGCGGTAAACCAATCTACGGGGGTTGTGACCACGGTTTCGCCCTTTCCCTCCTCTCGTACTGTCACTACGCGAAGGTATTCGTGACTAGACCTATGATGGACACGGTATGTTGATGGAATCTATGGGAGTAGTGGATATCATACGCCCGAAAAACACGGTGGCCTACCTTAATCATCAAAGCATCATCAACATGAAAACAATAGATTGGAACCACAAATCAAGTAGCAATTACATAGCATGTATCCATCTAATCCTAGGGATGAACGGAGACATTACCCCATCATCTTACACGGATTGAAGCACATAGGGGTGATGGAGACTCCGGAGAACGTCGTCGATGAAGATGGCGGCGATGGAGCTTGGGAACACCCCTAGGCCGCGGCTTGGAGTCTTCCTCTTGCTTCCTTCTCTCCGCCGGCGTTGATCCTTGCGACGAGCTCATCTAACTCTCTCCCTCATCTTGCGGCGGCGGTTTTCTCGGTGATTGGCGTCGGTAGGATGATTTGTTCGATGTGTCGGTCGACGGCGGCGGAGGGAATAAATAGACGAACACCTAGGGCAAAAGGGGGGACCGAACCGACCCCGGAGTGGGCCGGGCCGGCCGGACCGGCCGGCCGGCCCGTGCCCACTTCGGCCGGTTCGGCCCCGGTTTTCTCCCCGTTGCTTCTCGCGTGATCCCTTATTCGTGTGCACTTGCATGTGGGCCTTTGACGTCGTTTCCTTCACGGTTTAGGCTTGAATCCTTGCTATGCAAGCTTCGCTGTTTTCTGGTTGAGTCCCTGAAGACTTGCACGTTGACGCTTCGGTCCTCGGGTCATTTGGAGTCATGTTCATCGCGTGTCTTGACTCTTGTCGGGCTTCATGATCTTCTTCCAAAGTGCTTGGTGAACTTATCCCGAAAGTCTCCTCATTAGCGTAGATTTCCCGCGTAAACAACAAACTCCAAAATCGACATGCAAGTGTGAACTTGTTATATCATTAGTATGCCTAGTGGCGGGTTAGTTGCAAATCATAATCGAAACCAATGTATAACAAGTACTCTAGGTGGACGGAAATTCACCATCAACATCTCCCCCATGCTTAAACCTTGCTCGTCCTCGAGTAAGTAATCCTTGCTTAAAAGGGAAATCGTGTTGCCTTCCAATGTTGTCCCCGCACTTAGTCATTCATGACGAGGCAAATTGCTCTCTCTTAAGAATTTATTTTTAAAGTTCAAGTTGTGACCGGCTTCTTTTTCATTATGGAAGATAGACTAACAATAAAGAACAAGCCACATTTAACACGATGCTCTCGAACTTAAGTGAACTTCAAACCATTACCTTGTCACATGGAAGATTTTCAAAAAGATGCATATCCAACATAAGTGAAAATCTCTTGCAAGAGCCCATGGAACACTCATCTCATCAAGTCTCTCAAGCCTATACTAGATTATTTTCAACCTACTCTACTCATATGTGATAGTGGAAGGCTTATGTGGAGCTTGGAAGGTTAAAAACAATCCTAGCAAAACATACATTCGAAATATTGTCAAATTAAGAGAGAGGTCTATTGGAATTACCGAGACTCGTCAAAAAGGCCATGGAAAATAATTGTTGGAAAGAGAGAGCGACGAAACACACACATTTGGATAAGTGGACATGTGCAAGTGGCAAATGGATGATCCCGAGGCACGAGTGAAGTCCTCGTTATCGGATTGCACATGGTTGGAAGATTTGAGTATGGATTTGTCATTAAGGCACTTGAGAACTTATGAAGCAAAAAGAACTGAGGAGCATCTTTATTTTTTTTTCTTTATTTTATTTCCTTCTCATTTTTCTCTCTTTCTTTTTTTTTTTTACACTTTATTCTTCCTATTTTTCTTACTTTTCTTTTCTTCTTATCATATTTTTTTCATTTTTCATTTTTATTCTTTTTTTTTCTTTTGCTCCTCAAAACTTTTTGCAACATAATACTTACATAGCATTTGTGTCGAGAGAATGACTCCTCCCCCATGCTTGAACGATGCTCGTCCTCGAGCATAAAAGAGAGGGGAAATGACTGCTAAAGTAAGTATAAATTCCATAATCTTGCGGAATATTTGAATCTCCATCGAGAATTTTACTCCATACTCAAATTGGGTTGTGGACAAGGAGGTGATCACAAAAAGATGTTTTTGGTTTAGGGTGGATGCCCAGCGAAGTTTGTGAAATTTTCGATGTGAAAACCCACAATGCTTGGACAAAAAGGCTAGCATGAAAACGTTACACAAAGGAATGACCAACTTCTTAGTCTCGAACCATAGAAATCAATCCTAATCCAACTCATCAAAACATATGTTTGCAATCTACGGGTTTTGTTATCATAAAACATATATGTATATGGCTTTGGTAGGTAGAACTTTGCAAGAGCATCACAAATATGTAGATAGCATAAAAGTTAAGTTTTCATAAAAGCAACAAGTTATCCGGCTATCCATAAACTTAAATCAAAGAGCAAAGATAAGTATGTGGGTCTAGAGCATGGTCATTTCACCTCCACAAATAAAAGAGCCGGTATTTAAATTAATTTCAGATCATATTATATAGAGCAATTAGCCAAGACATGTATAACTTCATGTAGGTAAAACAAAGCGGCAACTTTCATCATCTTTCCGTAAGCATAGGCAATATAGAACATCGAGGTGAACACATGGTCATGCTTATCTATTGAAAGTAAAAAGAAACCTAGGTTGTCCTCCTAGTAGCCATGTTATTGTTTGAAGAGAAAAACAAAAGGTTGCACCTAGTTGAGTTTGAAGGCATACTTACAAGCATTTGTGTTTGGAAAAGAGAAGGCCCATGGAGATGTTACCATCCTTTGTAATTCTTCGTTGCCTTCTTCCGACATCTCCATGTATCGATGTGGCTTTTGCTTTTGTCTTGATTTATTAATGCTCCTAAACTTTTGAATTTGATCTTGTATGCTTAATGGAGTCATTGGTCACCCTTCTCTTCAATGTTGTCATCACCATCTCCTCTTTCTTGTTCTCATCATCTCCTTGCTGTCTCTTTTTCATGGATTTCCCCCTCTGTCCAGAACAGAAAATATATCGAAATATAGCTCTATTGAAAAGTTTACGAAATTACCTTTCCAACGTGTGGTCATTCATCGAAAACGGAGTTCAAACAAGGGAGCTATGTCCGTTTTACTTCAGCGCTGCGTGCTGTCCAAAACTGATTTCAGGACGTGTTGCACTCGGTGATTCGGGCATAACCGCTTGTAGGAACCTCCGATTGTCTTGATTCTTGATTTGTTGGAATCGTAACTTCATGGGGCTTCTAAATATCCAAAAATACCTAGTGTTTTCCCTTTGAGACCATGCAGAATTTTGATGAGATTGGTGACTTCTTGCGCATTGATCCGGAGATGTTAACGATCTTTATCATTCTATCTTCTAGAGTGTCATGTTGCACTTCCGTGTTGAAGATTCAGGGTCTCCCCCATGCTTAGCATTTTGCTAGCCATGGAAGAATAAGACAAAGCACTTCTTAGCCATCCTTCAATTTCCTTGTAGTGAGAGTCTTTATCTTGCCTGTAAGACATTTTAAACGCACATTCTACCCCCAAGGTGACGGTTGGGAGTAGATAGAATTGCCAACAATCCAACAATGTCTCTAAGATTCTTAACTTGTGGCATAATTAGTTTAATGAGGAATGAAAACCTAATGAGTGTACGTGGTGCAAGGTGTGTATGCACATGATAGGAAAGCATATAAACAAAGACAATGTTTTCACCTAGTTCTAAACACCATGTTTACAACTAGGTTGCCGAATTTCTCCATAGCCATAAAGGTTTATTTATCAAGGGTTAAAACACCATGTCTATCCCTAAATCAATAACCCTTATAGCACAATAAAAATTAAGCGCATTGCAGAGCTTATAAACTAACCAATGCAATATGAAAACATATGAAAAGCTAGCAAGGTTTATCGAACTTAACGATGATGGTCCGCAATCTTGTTTAAACACCACGTTTACACAAGATCACAAAAGGAAAATACCCATAGGGCCATATGAAGCATTAACATGGAAACTGAAGCATACATCATAAGTATATAAAACAACCAAGCCAACTATGTGCAAAACATGTATACACAAAGAAACATCACGAGGATAACAAAATGCAATGCATGCAAATAAATAAGATCATGAACATGATGGTGGTTCTAAAAAGGAAAACTGAACTTAGATTAATAACCACAAGTTGATCATCATAAGATAGTGCCATTCTTTTATTTTCTCTAAGAAAGTAGTAAAAATATAAAGAAACGGGTTGCCTCCCGAAAAGCGCTTCATTTAAAGTCATAGAGCTCGACTTTCTCACATACCTTCTTTTCGTTGCATAGCCATGGCCCTTCATGCAAGAAGAAAAGGTACCAATGCAGCTTTAATTTACTTCCCATGTTGTGCTTGATCACTTATAGAAGACTTGCCCAAAGCATCCTTTTGTTTCATCGTTATCTCCTTCTTTATCATCCTTCGGTGCTGCCTTCACTCTATTATTTTTTTAATGTCCAGAACAGAAAGTATACTCAAGCTCTACTCCATTGCACAGTGCACAAAATTTCCTTTCCAACGAGTCTTCATTTGCTCAAATCGGACTCCGGACAAGAGAGTTACGTCGGTTTTACTTCGGCGATGAAATCTGTCCTGAAATTTCAGAACGCGCAACGCTCAATGTTTTCTCCATAACTCCTTGCACGGGTCTTCAAACTTGTTGGTTCTTGATGCGTTGGAATGGTAACTTGATGGAGCTTCTGGATATCTCATTTTCTTCATTTGTACACCTCTGAACAAGCTCTCAAATTGATGAAGACAGCAGCATCCATCGCGGGATTCGGAGAGGTTGATGATTTATCTTGCAACTCTTTCAGGCATGACTTCTTTTTTCCATTATTCAAGCCTTGTCTACATGGTTAGTGAAAATCGGTCCTTTCCCGACATATGATTCTTTAAGGTCATTAGCTTGACCAAGCGCAAAGCATGATCGAGATTTACAAAACTTATTGTAAACATACGCGTCCATAATTAACACCACATGTGAATTGTAGCAACAAGTCAAGGTGTAAATAAAAGAAGCATATGTTTCATGCATAGCACTTAGCTCATCATTAGGCAAAGGTTGTTTAGGTGTGACATTAATTGGATCAAAAATAAATGTTTCCTCTTTTTCATTCTCAAGAAAATCTAGCCTATCAACATGATCACTATTGGAACAAGGCATAGACATTAAACTATCATTCATACTATTGGTTGAGCATGAGTATTTGAATTTATAAACATCAATACCAATAATATCTTGAGATTTCAGCGCGTACCTTGGCCTTAGAGATTTTTCAACAAGAGTGATATTTGGTTCATCTAGCGGTGTTGAAGGCGAATCGATCTCAACAAGTGTAGTTGTCTCTTCATCACCATCTTGCAATTTCTTCAACTCATCATGTGGAACATGTAATCCTTCAACTATGTACGCATTCATCTCTTCTTTGAAGTCTTCTTTATCAACCAGATCTTCATCTTCAAAGACTTGTATGTTGCTTTCTTTATCTTCCATGTACCACATGTCATCAAGATCGCTCATTGTTGATTCACTCTTTCCTTCATCCTTGAGTACTTCCATGTCTTGATTTGCTAGTGTGTAGGCTTCAATAGCACACAAGCTATCATCTAGCTTGAGTCCTATCTCCTCCCATTTATCCTTTGAGTCACTAGGCTCATCACGGTTGTACTCTTCTCTTCCTTCATCATAAATCTTTGAGTTGTCAAACCGGTCGATCCATCCTTCATCTCCTTCTTCTCTTTCTTCTTCAAACATCTTTTGGATCGACTCTCCACTCATCTCTTGATCAAATATATCTTCAACTAGTTTGGCAACGTGTCGGCGTTCCTCCTTCCTTCGGTAGTTAATTAGTGGGGCGAAATCAACTTGAACCCAACCGGATTGCTTGAACTCCGCCAATGGTCTAGCATTCCACATACTTCGGCCTACATTCATGTTAATTTCAACATTTTTAACATCCGAAATGACTTCTCTTACCTTGGGAAGTGGATCTTCACTTTCTTGTATGGTCGGTTCATCTTCCTTGACCTTCGGTTCATCTTTTTCAGAAATTTCAGCAAGCACCTTGGGCTTGCTTTTGTCATTCTCGCTCCTCTTGACAACATCTTTGCCAATCTCGTATTGTTCTTTGTCCATTGCTTATCCTTTGTAAGATTTGTGCGGCTTCACTAATTGTTTTATCCATTATATCACCGCCTGCACACATGCTTACAAAACGAGACGAGTTAGGGGTTAGTGAAAAATAAAAGGTATGCAACATCAAGTCACCGGAAAATCCCAAGTTCGGGCCTTGCTCAAGTAGTTCATTAAATCGGTCCCATGCTTCATCAATTCCTTCATCCTCTCCTTGCTTGAAATTGAGCACTTGCCTCCTTAAGTCTTGGACCTTGCTTATGGGAAAGAACTTCAAAAGAAACTTCTTCACTAGCTCATCCCAATTTCCTTTTGCTTCAACGGACGCAAGTGTGTACCATCTTCGCGCTTCATCTTCGAGAGAGAATGGAAAAAGATTCCACTTGAACCAAGCGGCCGAACTCCTTTTTGTTGCACCGTGTTGCATAACATCGTGAATTCCTTAATGTGTCTATATGGGTTGTCATCCTCCAATCCTCTAAATGGTTTTGTCGCCACTAAATTGATGATTCCAGGCTTCAATTCATAGTGGGTTGTAGCAAGCGCCAAATCTGATTTTTGCATCTCAATGTCTTCCATTGACGGCATTGCTAGCTCCCTTAGCGACATCTCTTCGTCTTCCAATGGTGAGGTGAACAAATCCATCTAGGCACAAGAAAAGTAGAAAGAAAAGCAAAAAAGATTTTTTTTTTCTTTTTTTTAAAAAAATAAGGGTTAGGTGTTAGTAATCAACAAAATTAATACTAGATTAAACGTAGCAAACTGGCTTGCTCCCCGGCAACGGCGCCAGAAAAAGGGGCTTGTTGACGGATAAAAGACGTATCCCTCTACGATCCGCAAGCGTACGGACCCCACACCTTTTTCACCATGGGATTCCCAAGGTTCTTGTCAATCCGCGGAGCAAGGGGATTACTAGCGCTTAACCAAGTACTAATCTAGTTGAATGGAAAACCTTTGAAAGAGAGTATTAATCTAAAAGTAAAGACAATCTACCTAAGTTAATCTAAGTTAAGTTGATCAAACAAATCTACGGTTAAACTAGATAGTAAAGGGTGAACACAAGAGAGTGAGCAAGAAAGATAAGCGTTCCCTCCCTAGGATCTAGGATAACATGGTATGCATCTACTACACGAAAGCGGTAAACCAATCTACCGGGGGTTGTGACCACGGTTTCGCCCTTTCCCTCCTCTCGTACTGTCACTACGCGAAGGTATTCGTGACTAGACCTATGATGGACACGGTATGTTGATGGAATCTATGGGAGTAGTGGATATCATACGCCCGAAAAACACGGTGGCCTACCTTAATCATCAAAGCATCATCAACATGAAAACAATAGATTGGAACCACAAATCAAGTAGCAATTACATAGCATGTATCCATCTAATCCTAGGGATGAACGGAGACATTACCCCATCATCTTACACGGATTGAAGCACATAGGGGTGATGGAGACTCCGGAGAACGTCGTCGATGAAGATGGCGGCGATGGAGCTTGGGAACACCCCTAGGCCAGCGGCTTGGAGTCTTCCTCTTGCTTCCTTCTCTCCACCGGCGTTGATCCTTGCGACGAGCTCATCTAACTCTCTCCCTCATCTTGCAGCGGCGGTTTTCTGGTGATTGGCGTCGGTAGGATGATTTGTTCGATGTGTCGGTCGATGGCAGCGGAGGGAATAAATAGACGAACACCTAGGGCAAAAGGGGGGACCGAACCGACCCCGGAGTGGGGCCGGGCCGGTCGGGACCGGCCGGCCGGCCCAGCCCACTTCGGCCCGGTTCGGCCCCGGTTTTCTCCCCGGTTGCTTCTCGCGTGATCCCTTATTCGTGTGCACTTGCATGAGGGCCTTTGACGTCGTTTCCTTCACGGTTTAGGCTTGAATCCTTGCTATGCAAGCTTCGCTGTTTTCTGGTTGAGTCCCTGAAGACTTGCACGTTGACGCTTCGGTCCTCGGGTCATTTGGAGTCATGTTCATCGCGTGTCTTGACTCTTGTCGGGCTTCATGATCTTCTTCCAAAGTGCTTGGTGAACTTATCCCGAAAGTCTCCTCATTAGCGTAGATTTCCTGCGTAAACAACAAACTCCAAAATCGACATGCAAGTGTGAACTTGTTATATCATTAGTATGCCTAGTGGCGGGTTAGTTGCAAATCATAATCGAAACCAATGTATAACAAGTACTCTAGGTGGACGGAAATTCACCGTCAACAGTAGCCGAGAAGCTTAACCTCCAGTAGCCCTGTAATAGATAGCTAGTAGCCAGGATTGTACAAAAAACAATTGTAATGAATTGCTTAAGTATCAATGAAAGAGAATTTCCAGCAATGAGTACTCGTAGCCGCGATCTCAGAGTGCGGAGCCCCATCGTGGAGTGGACGCAAGTAGTCGTACTCGGCATTAGTGGTCCCGTTGTAGGGAGTAGACAGTAAAGAAGTTGATGAACGATCAAACTTTATTACTGAAGAAGTACACCTGGATGGCCAGGGCCGTAGTTTACAGAGTTGTCGCTTGGACCCGAAGGCTGCTTACAACAGTAGATCCGTAGGTAGCCGTGTAGGCTGGATCGTAGATCCGTAGGTAGCCGCGGAGGCTGGATCTTGGAATGTGGTCTCTCAGTAGACCGCTGCTAGAGTCCTTGACGCTCGTCACAACCCAGGGTCCGTAGGTAGCCGTGTAGGCTGGAGCCTGGAGAGGAGAAGTCCGGAGACTGGAGCCAGGACCCGGAGGCCGCTTACGGCGGTGGGGTGTTGGTGTAGTCGTGTAGACTTGAACCCCGGAGTAGTCGTGTAGACTAGGCGTAGAATCGATAGAGCTGGTCGACGTTCCACGAGTTGTTGATGTCTTCACCTTCAAGTGTTTGGAGGCGGTAGGAGCCCGGCCCGGTCACCTTTGCAACGGTGAAGGGACCTTCCCAGGGGGAACTGAGTTTGTGTAGTCCTTCCGTGTTCTGGATACGGCGGAGGACGAGATCACCAACGTTGAAGGAGCGTTCCTTGACGTTGTGATCATGGTAGCGTCGGATACCCTCTAGTACCTTGCTGACTGGACGAGGGCAGCGCAGCGAGCTTCTTCGAGGCTGTCGATGTCAACTCGTCTGCTGTCTTCTGAGACGCCTTCGTCGTAGTGCTCCACTGCTGGCGAGTTCCATATGACGTCGGCAGGGAGGATTGCTTCAGAGCCGTAGACCAGGAAATAGGGGGATTGCCCCGTTGGCTTGGATGGCTGAGTCCGTAGCCCCCAGAGTGCGTTGGGTAGTTCCTTGATCCACTTGCCCCCTTTGGAGTTAGCAGCGTCGTGTAGCCGCTTCTTAAGAGCGTCGAGCACCATCCCATTGGCGCGCTCGACTTGTCCGTTGGCCCGTGGGTGGGCAACTGAGACGTATCGGACGTCGATCCCGCTGTTCTCGCAGTACTCCCAGAACTGGTGGTTGTTGAAGTTGGAGCCCAAGTCTGTGATGATGCGGTGGGGTAGTCCGTAGCGGTGTACAAGTTCATCCAGGAAGTCGAGTACTCTGTCAGCCTTGGGGCATGTAACCGGCTTGACCTCGATCCACTTGGTGAATTTGTCGATAGCCACCAGTGCCCTCTTGAATCCTCCTGGCGCAGTTGGCAGTGGCCCAATCATGTCGAGCCCCCAGCAAGCGAAGGGCCAGGTTGGCGGTATGGTGACTAGTTTGTAGGCTGGGACGTGTTGCTGCTTGGCGAAGTATTGATATCCTTGGCACCTCCTGACGAGTTCTTCGGCATCGCCCAGAGCTGTGGGCCAGTAGAAAGCTCGCCGAAAGGCTTTGCTGACCAGTGTGCATGAGGACGAGTGGTTGCCGCAGACGCCCTTGTGGATCTCCTCCAAGATGTCCTTGCCTTCTTCACGAGGGACGCACTTCATGAGTACTCCGGAAGATGCGCCCCGCTTGTAAAGCTTGTCTCCGACGAGGACGTAGGACTTGGCGCGGCGGACGAGCTGCTCAGCCGAGTTCTCGTCGAAGGGGACCTTCTGCTCGCTGAGGTAGTCGATGAAGGGTTGCCTCCAGTCCACGTCGATCATCATGACCTCCTGCCCAGCTGGTTGATGGGCTGGGACAGTGGTCGGTGGCACCGGCTCCGGGATGGATGGCGCGTGAAGCTCGTGAACGAAGACGCCCGCTGGTACTTGAGCGCGGGTGGATCCAAGCTTCGAGAGTACGTCCGCTGCAACGTTGTTGTCGCGAACGATGTGGTGGAACTCGAGACCATAGAACTTGTTCTCGAGCTTGCGGACTTCTAGACAGTAGGCGTCCATGTTCTCCTTGTTGCGGTCCCAGGACTTGTTGACTTGGTTGATGACCACTACCGAGTCGCCATAGACTAGTAGCCGCTTGATGCCCAATGAAGCCGCGAGGCGGAGCCCGTGTAGGAGAGCTTCGTACTCGGCTTCGTTGTTTGAGACCTTCCAGAAGATCTGCAGGACGTACTTGAGTTGTTCGCCCGTTGGAGAGATCAGGAGTACCCCTGCACCTGCACCCTCGAGGTTGAGTGAGCCATCAAAGTACATCACCCAATGCTCTGGTCGCGCGGTGGGAGTGGGTAGCTGGTTCTCCCGCCACTCTGCCATGAAGTCGACTAGGGCCTGCGACTTGATGGCTGTGCGTGGCTTGAAGTCGATAGTGAGGGCGCCGAGCTCGACCGCCCACTTGGAGATTCTTCCAGTAGCATCTTGGTTCCGCGGGATGTCGCCGAGCGGGTAGTCGGTGACGACGGAGATCGAGTACTGCTGGAAGTAGTGTCGTAGCTTCCGCGAGGTGATGAGTACTGCGTACAGTAGCTTCTGCACAGGCTGATAGCGGGCCTTGGACTCTGATAGAACCTCGCTGACGAAGTAGACTGGGCGCTGGACTGGGTAGGCGTGGCCATCTTCATGCCGCTCGACAACGATGGCAGTACTGACCACGTGAGTAGTCGCAACGAGGTAGAGCGAGGCCGCTCGCCCTTGTGAGGAGCCGTGAGGATCGGTGGCTTCGATAGGAAGTCCTTGAGCTGGGCAAGGGCTTGATCCGCCTCTCGGAGTCCACACGAACTTCTCTTGATGCTTGAGTAGTTTGAAGAAGGGGAGCCCCCGTTCTCCTAGCCTCGAGATGAATCGGCTCGGTGCCGCCATGCACCCTGTCAGCTTCTGGACATCTTTGATGCTCGTGGGAGCTCGCATGCTGGTGATGGCGGAGATCTTCTCGGGGTTGGCTTCGATGCCGCGCTGGCTGATGATGAAGCCGAGTAGTTTGCCTGAAGGTACGCCGAAGACGCACTTGTTCGGGTTGAGCTTCCAGCGGTACTCACGCAGTGATGCGAATGTCTCTTCAAGGTCGTCGATGAGGGTACTGGAGTCTCTGGTCTTGACGACCACGTCATCCACATAGGCCTCGACGTTGTTGTTGAGCTGCCTTTTGAAGCAGGCCTGGATAGCTCGTTGGTAGGTGGCGCCGGCGTTCTTCAACCCGAAGGACATGGTCGTGTAGCAGTATGCGCCAAACGGGGTGATGAACGCGGTCTTTTCCTGGTCTTCTTCCTTGATCGCGATCTGGTGGTACCCGGAGTAGCAGTCGAGGAAGCAGAGCAGGTCGCAGCCCGCCGTGGAGTCGATGACTTGATCAATCCGCGGCAACCCGAAGGGGTCCTTGGGGCAGTGCTTGTTGAGGTCGGTGTAGTCGACGCACATCCTCCACTCGTTCGAGTTCTTCTTGCGGACGAGGACGGGGTTGGCTAGCCACTCAGGACGGAAGACTTCTCTGATGAAGTCGGCCGCGAGTAGTTTGGCGAGTTCCTTCTTGATGGCGCCCCTTCTGTCGTCGTCAAAGCGTCGGAGGTGTTGTCGCTTGGGGGTGGCCTTAGGATCGACGTTGAGGAAGTGCTCAATCAGCTCCCTGGGCACTCCTGGCATGTCCGCTGGCTTCCACGCGAAGATGTCGCGGTTAGCCCGAAGAAGCTGATGAGCGCGTCTTCCTATTTGGGGTCGAGGCCTGCCCCGATGGTGGTGGTCTTGCTGGGATCGCCTGTTCCAAGGTCGATCGTCTTGACGAGTACCTCCTCAGGTGGCTGAGGCTTGTTGGCGTTGTCAGACTTCTCTGGGATGTCGAGTTCACTTGTAGCAAGCTTCTTCGACGCAGCGTAGACCTCCATCATCGCATTGGGTACTTGATTAGTGGAGGCGATCTCCACGGCTTCTGTGTCGCAGTCGTGGGAGATCTTCAGGTCCCCTTGGAGGGAGAGTACACCAGCTGGGCTTGGCATCTTGAGTACCAAGTAGGTGTAGTGAGGCACCTCCATGAACTTGGCGATGGCCTGTCTGCCGAGGATGGCGTGGTAGGAGGTCTCGAAGTCCGCGACCTCGAACTTGATGTACTCGGTACGATAGTTGTCCCGAGTTGCCCCGAAAGTAACTGGCAGGACCACTGAGCCCAGTGGAATAGCCGCGTTGCCGGGGACGATGCCGTAGAAGGGCACGTTGCTCATGGTGAGCATATGAGTGATGTCGAGCTTCATTTTCTTCAAGGTCTTGGTGAAGAGGACATTGAGCCCACTTCCGCCGTCGATGAGCACCTTGTTGAGTTTGGAGCCCGCCACCGTTGGCTTCAGGACGAGGGGGAACCGTCCTGGTTCAGAGAAGCTGGTCCATTGATCCGCGCGGGAGAAGGTGATGGGTACCTCCGACCACCTGAGAGGAGTCGGGACCGCTGGCTCAATGGACATCACTTCGCGACCGGTAGCCTTCTGCTCCCGCCTGCTGGGCAATCCGCCGAAGAGGACGTTGACGGTCTTCTCAGGCTCCTGAAAGTCGTTGTTGTCGCCGTCCTTCTTCTTGCCCTTTTGGTCATGGGGGTGCGGTGGCTCCGGCGTCTCCTTGAGTGCGTGCCTGAGCTGGTAGCACTGCTCGGTGGTGTGGTTGCCGTTTGGATGCCACGGGCACTTCTCCTTCAGCAGGTCCTTGAAACCGCCGGAGTTCTTCTTCGAGTTCCCTTTCGCAGGGCGCTGGATAGCCGCGACAGTGTTGTCTGGCTTGTGCTTGCGGTTGGGACCCGAGTAGTAGTAGTAGTAGTAGTAGTAGTAGTAGTAGTAGTAGTAGTAGTAGTAGTAGTAGTAGTAGTAGTAGTAGTAGTAGTAGTAGTAGTAGTAGTAGTAGTAGTAGTAGTAGTAGTAGTAGTAGTAGTTGTTGTTGTTGTTGCGACTGCTCTGATTCGCGTTGCTGCGCCGCCGCCGCCACAGTTACGCTTGGTCTTGCCACGGATGGCGTCGTACTTGGCATTGGCCTTGTCTTCTTCATCCGCCCAGGACGTGATCATGTCCTTGAGGTGGGGGATGGACCTGGGACGGCGACGACCGAAGTCTTCGAAGGTGCGGCGGTGATAGAGGCCGTCTTGGAAGAGGTCGATGACCTCCTTGTCGATGACGTCGACGACAGTAGCGCGCTTGTCGAAAAAGCGGCGCATGTACTTGCGGAGGGTCTCGCCTTGCTCTCGCTTGATCATGGCCGGTCCATGCGAGTACCCGATCGGCCCATGGCGCCCGCGAAGTTGCTTGTGAACTGCTCCTTCAGCTGGTCCCACTTGTCGATCGAGTGCTTATCCAGCGACTCGAGCCAAGTGAGTGGTGCTTGGTCCAAGCAGAAGGGGAAGTAGAGGCACTTGGTGTCGCTGTTGCCGCCAGCGTTCTCGATGGAGAGGGCGTAGCACCTGAGCCACTGGATGGGATCCTACTTCGCATCATACTTGGTGATCCCCAAAGGTTTGAATTTGTCGGGAGGAGCAAGTTGCGAAGTCGAGGTGAGAAGGCGGGGAAGCCGTCGCCCTCAGCCGCGGTGGTCGACTTCTTCCGCCGTAGCTCTTCGATCTTCTGGCGGGCGTCGTAGCCGCCCTGCGAGGCGCCGGAGGCGTGGCTGTTCGCGTGGCCTCGGCCGCCTCGGCCGCCGCCGCCTCCCGGCCCTCCTGTTGGCCCCGTGATTGGAGCCGCCGCCGTCGCTGCCGCCGCCGTCGGGATCATTACGGCCCCCGCCGGTCGGAGAGCGGTGAGGGACGACTTCTCGGTTGCTGTGGTCGCGCAGTGAAGGTCCGCCGGCGTTGGAGCGACGGCGGTTTGGCTCGGCTGGGAGCTCAGCTCGAGTACGGTTGGGACCATTGTTGGCGCTGCGACTTGTGGCTTCGTTGTCGCGGGGTACGGGCCGGAGGAGGTCGGTTGACTGCGTTGTCGACCCGCATGAAGTAGGCTTCTTCAGCGAGCTTGGCGATGACCTCTCCAGCGCGTATGCCCCGAGCTCGTCGCGCGATCGCTGCGATCGACATGAGGCACTTCGCTCGGGGGTAGTGTGTACTCTGCTCTCGACCGCCTCGAGAGCTTCCGCAAGGTTGCAGACGGGGAAGTTGTCGCGGAGGCGTCGACGACGTTCGTTGCGCTTCCGGTTACGTTCACGTCGAGCGTCTCTGTCCGCCGGAGTCTCGTTTGGTGGGGCATCAGTAGAGAGCTCGTCGGAGGAGATGTCTTCCAGGTACTTGTCCTGAGCCGTGCCTGAAGGCCCTGGGGTGTCGCCAGCAGCCATGAAGACTTGGCGATCGGGAGTGCCAAGGCTGGACTCAGAGGGTGCCACCTCAGTTGGTGTGCTTGAGTCAGCCCGAGCTAGGGGTGTTCCCTCTTGGAACGGTAGCGAGTCGATGTAGGCGACGTAGCGTGAGTCTCCCTTTATCAGGTCAGCGGGCTTGCGGTCTGGCCAGTAGACATATCTTCCAGCCGGTGTGGATGCTATAACCAGCCCAGAGGCGGGCCCTGACAAAGGAAGCTCAGTGGAGTTGTCCTCGGACTCGGGCTCCTCAGAGTACGACCCCAAGTCGAACTCGTAGTCTGGGTTCGAGTAGAACTCGGAGAGGGGGTTGGAGTCCCAACCGCATCCTCAGCCGGGCCCGCACGGGTGCTCCCACTTCACGCCGGGCTGGCAAGGAGCCCGCACCCGAGTACGGCTTGGACTCCGACGCCGCCCCCGATCGCGCTCCGGACTCCAACCCCCTCTCCGAGTTCTACTCGAACCCGGACTATGAGTTCGACTTCGGGTCGGACCCTGAGGAGCCCGAGTCTGAGGACAACTCCACTGAGCTTCCTTTGTCAGGGCCAGCCTCTGGGCTGGTTATAGAATCCACACCGGTCGGAAGATATGTCTACTGGCCAGACCGCAAGCCCGCTGACCTGATAAAGGGAGACTCACGCTACGTCGCCTACATCGACTCGCTACCGTTCCAAGAGGGAACACCCCTAGCTCGGGCTGACTCAAGCACACCAACTGAGGTGGCACCCTCTGAGTCCAGCCTTGGCACTCCCGATCGCCAAGTCTTCATGGCTGCTGGCGACACCCCAGGGCCTTCAGGCACGGCTCAGGACATGTACCGGAAGACATCTCCTCCGACGAGCTCTCTCACCGATGCCCCACCAAACGAGACTCCGCGGACGAGACGCTCGACGTGAACGTAACCGGAAGCGCAACGAACGTCGTCGACGCCTCCGCGACAACTTCCCCCGTCCGCAACCTTGCGGAAGCTCTCGAGGCGGTCGAGAGCGAGTACACACTACACCCGAGCGCGTGCCTCATGTCGATCACGGCGATCGCGCGGCGGGCTCGGGGCATACGCGCCGGAGAGGTCATCGCCAAGCTCGCTGAAGAAGCCTACTTCATGCGGGTCGACAACAGAGTCAACCAGCCTCCTCCAGCCAGACCCCACGACAACGAAGCCACAAGTCGCAGCGCCAACAACGGTCCCAACCGTACTCGAGCTGAGCTCCCAGCCGAGCCAAACCGCCGTCGCTCCAACCTCGGCGGACCTTCACTGCGCGACCACAGCAATTGAGAAGTCGTCCCTCACCTCGCTCCGGCTGGCGGGGGCGGCAATGATCCCGACGGCGGCGGCAGCGACGGCGGCAGCTCCAATCACGGGGCCAACAGGAGGGCCGGAGGCGGCGGCGGCCGCGGCGGCCGAGGCCACGCGAACGCCACGCCTCCGGCGTCTCGCAGGGCGGCTACGACGCCCGCCAGAAGATCGAAGAGCTACGGCGGAAGAAGTCGACCACCGCGGCTGAGGGCGACGGCTTCCCCGCCTTCTCACCTCGACTTCGCAACTTACTCCTCCCCGACAAATTCAAACCTTTGGGGATTACCAAGTATGATGCGAAGCAGGATCCCATTCAGTGGCTCAGGTGCTACGCCCTCTCCATCGAGAACGCTAGCGGCAACAGTGACACCAAGTGCCTCTACTTCCCCTTCTGCTTGGACCAAGCACCACTCACTTGGCTCGAGTCACTGGATAAGCACTCGATCGACAAGTGGGACCAGCTTAAGGAGCAGTTCACAAGCAACTTCGCGGGCGCTATGGGCCGATCGGGTACTCGCATGGACCTGGCCATGATCAAGCAGGAGCAAGGCGAGACCCTCCGCAAGTACATGCGCCGCTTTTTCGACAAGCACGCTACCGTCGTTGACGTCACTGACAAGGAGGTCATCGACCTCTTCCAAGACGGCCTCACCTTCGAAGACTTCGGTCATCGCCGTCCCAGGTCCATCCCCCACCTCAAGGACATGATCACGTCCTTGGCGGATGAAGAAGACAAGGCCAATGCCAAGTACGACGCCATCCGTGGCAAGACCAAGCAGAACCAGGGTGGCGGCAGTGGCAGCAACGCAAATCAGAGCGGTCGCAACAACAACTACTACTACTACTCGGGTCCCAACCGCAAGCGCAAGCCAGACAACACTGTCGCGGCTATCCAGCGCCCTGCGAAAGGGAACTCAAAGAAGAACTCCGGCGGTTTCAAGGACCTGCTGAAGGAGAAGTGCCCGTGGCATCCAAACGGCAACCACACCACCGAGCAGTGCTACCAGCTCAGGCACGCACTCAAGGAGACGCCGGAGCCACCACACCCCCACGACCAAAAGGGCAAGAAGAAGGACGGCGACAACAACGACTTCCAGGAGCCTGAGAAGACCATCAACGTCCTCTTCGGCGGATTGCCCAGCAGACGGGAGCAGAAGGCTACCCGTCGCGAAGTGATGTCCATTGAGCCAGCGGTCTCGACTCCTCTCAGGTGGTCGGAGGTACTCATCACCTTCTCCCGCGCGGATCAATGGACCAGGTTCTCTGAACCAGGACGGTTCCCCCTCATCTTGAAGCCAACGGTGGCGGGCTCCAAACTCAACAAGGTGCTCATCGACGGCGGAAGTGGGCTCAACGTCCTCTTCACCAAGACCTTGAAGAAAATGAAGCTCGACATCACTCATATGCTCACCAAGAGCAACATGCCCTTCTACGGCATCGTCCCCGGCAACGCGGCTATTCCACTGGGCTCAGTGGTCCTGCCAGTTACTTTCGGGGCAACTCGGGACAACTATCGTACCGAGTACATCAAGTTCGAGGTCGCGGACTTCGAGACCTCCTACCACGCCATCCTCGGCAGACCGGCCATCGCCAAGTTCATGGCGGTGCCCCACTACACCTACTTGGTACTCAAGATGCCAAGCCCAGCCGGTGTACTCTCCCTCCAAGGGGACCTGAAGATCTCCCACAACTGCGACACAGAAGCCGTGGAGATCGCCTCCACTAATCAAGTACCCAATGCGATGATGGAGGTCTACGCTGCGTCGAAGAAGCTTGCTACAAGTGAACTCGACATCCTAGAGAAGTCTGACAGCGCCAACAAGCCTCAGCCACTTGAGGAGGTACTCGTCCAGACGATCGACCTTGGAACAGGCGATCCCAGCAAGACCACCACCATCGGGCAGGCCTCGACCCCAAATAGGAAGACGCGCTCATCAGCTTCCTTCGGGCTAACCGCGACATCTTCGCGTGGAAGCCAGCGGACATGCCAAGAGTGCCCAGGGAGCTGATTGAGCACTGCCTCAACGTCGATCCTAAGGCCACCCCCAAGCGACAACACCTCCGACGCTTTGCCGACGACAGACTGGACGCCATCAAGAAGCAACTCGCCAAACTACTCGCGGTTGGCTTCATCAGAGAAGTCTTCCATCCTGAGTGGCTCGCCAACCCTGTCCTCGTCCGCAAGAAGAACTCGAACGAGTGGAGGATGTGCGTCGACTACACTGAGCTCAACAAGCACTGCCCCAAGGACCCCTTCGGGTTGCCGCGGATTGATCAAGTCATCGACTCCACGGCGGGCCGCGACCTCTCGCTTCCTCGGCCCGCTACTCCCGGTACCACCGGATCGCGATCAAGGAAGAAGACCGGGGAAAAGACCGCGTTCATCACCCCGTTTGGCGCATACTGCTACACGACCATGTCCTTCGGGTTGAAGAACGCCGGCGCCACCTACCAACGAGCTATCCAGGCCTGCTTCAAAAGGCAGCTCAACAACAACGTCGAGGCCTACGTGGATGACGTGGTCGTCAAGACCAGAGACTCCAGTACCCTCATCGACGACCTTGAAGAGACATTCGCATCACTGCGCGAGTACCGCTGGAAGCTCAACCCGAACAAGTGTGTCTTCGGCGTACCTTCAGGCAAACTACTCAGCTTCATCATCAGCCAGCGCGGCATCGAAGCTAACCCCGAGAAGATCTCCGCCATCACCAGCATGCGAGCTCCCACGAGCATCAAAGATATCCAGAAGCTGACAGGGTGCATGGCGGCGCTGAACAGATTCATCTCGAGGCTAGGAGAACGGGGGCTCCCCTTCTTCAAACTACTCAAGCATCAAGAGAAGTTCGTATGGACTCCAGAGGCAGATCAAGCCCTTGCCCAGCTCAAGGACTTCCTATCGAAGCCACCGATCCTCACGGCTTCTCACAAGGGCGAGCAGCTACTGCTTTACCTCGCTGCGACTACTCACGTGGTCAGTACTGCCATCCTTGTCGAGCGGCATGAAGACGGCCACGCCTACCCAGTCCAGCGCCCAGTCTACTTCATCAGCGAGGTTCTATCAGAAGCTACTGTACGCAGTACTCATCACCTCGCGGAAGCTACGACACTACTTCCAGCAGTACTCGATCTCCGTCGTCACCGACTACCCGCTCGGTGACATCCTGCGGAACCAAGATGCTACTGGAAGAATCTCCAAGTGGGCGGTCGAGCTCGGCGCCCTCACTATCGACTTCAAGCCACGCACAGCCATCAAGTCGCAGGCCCTAGTCGACTTCATGGCAGAGTGGCGGGAGAACCAGCTACCCACTCCCACCGCGCGACCAGAGCATTAGGTGATGTACTTTGACAGCTCACTCAACCTCGAGGGCGCAGGTGCAGGGGTACTCCTGATCTCTCCAACGGGCGAACAACTCAAGTACGTCCTGCAGATCTTCTGGAAGGTCTCAAACAATGAAGCCGAGTACGAAGCTCTCCTACACGGGCTCCGCCTCGCGGCTTCATTGGGCATCAAGCGGCTTCTAGTCTACGGCGACTCCGCAGTGGTCATCAACCAAGTCAACAAGTCCTGGGACCACAACAAGGAGAACATGGACGCCTACTGTCTAGAAGTCCGCAAGCTCGAGAACAAGTTCTATGGTCTCGAGTTCACCACATCGTTCGCGACAACAACGTTGCAGCAGACGTCCTCTCGAAGCTTGGATCTACCCGCGCTCATGTACCAGCGGGCGTCTTCGTTCACGAGCTTCACGCGCCATCCATCCCGAAGCCAGCGCCACCGACCACTGTCCCAGCCCATCAACCAGCTGGGCAGGAGGTCATGATGATCGACGTGGACTGGAGGCAACCCTTCATCGACTACCTCAGCGAGCAGAAGGTCCCCTCCGACAAGAACTCTGCTGAGCAGCTCGTCCGCCGCGCCAAGTCCTACGTCCTCGTCGGAGACAAGCTTTACAAGCGGGGCGCATCTTCCGGAGTACTCATGAAGTGCGTCCCTCGTGAAGAAGGCAAGGACATCTTGGAGGAGATCCACAAGGGCGTCGCGGCAACCACGCGTCCTCACGCACGGCCGGTCGGCAAAGCCTTCGGCAAGCTTTCCTGCGGCCCACGGCTGCGGGCGATGCCGAAGAACTCGTCAGAAGGTGCCAAGGATGTCAATACTTCGCCAAGCAGCAACACGTCCCAGCCTACAAGCTAGTCACCATACCGCCAACCTGGCCCTTCGCTTGCTGGGGGCTCGACATGATTGGGCCATGGCCAACTACGCCAGGAGGATTCAACAGGGTACTGGTGTCTATCGACAAGTTCACCAAGTGGATCGAGGTCAAGCCGGTTACATGCCCCAAGGCTGACAGAGTACTCGACTTCCTGGATGAACTCGTATACCGCTACGGACTACCCCACCGCATCATCACAGACTTGGGCTCCAACTTCAACAACCACCAGTTCTGGGAGTACCGCGAGAACAGCGGGATCGACGTCCGATACGTCTCAGTTACCCACCGACGGGCCAATGAACAAGTCGAGCGCGCCAATGGGATGGTGCTCGATGCTCTCAAGAAGCGGCTACACGACGCTACAAACTCCAAAGGGGGAAAGTGGATCAAGGAACTACCCAACGCACTCTGGGGGCTACGGACTCAGCCATCCAAGCCAACGGGGCAATCCCCATACTTCCTGGTCTACGGCTCCGAAGCAATCCTCCCTGCCGACGTCATATGGAACTCGCCAGCAGTGGAGCACTACGACGAAGGCGTCTCAGAAGACAGCAGACGAGTTGACATCGACAGCCTCGAAGAAGCTCGGCCGCGCGCCGCCCTCGTCCGATCGGCAAGGTACCTAGAGGGTATCCGACGCTACCATGATCGCAACGTCAAGGAACGCTCCTTCAACGTTGGTGATCTCGTCCTCCGCCGTATCCAGAACACGGAAGGACTACACAAACTCAGATCCCCTTGGGAAGGTTCCTTCACCGTTGCAAAGGTGACCGGGTCGGGCTCCTACCGCCTCCAAACACTTGAAGGCGAAGACATCAACAACTCGTGGAACGTCGACCAGCTCTGTCGATTCTACGCCTAGTCTACACGACTACTCCGGGGTTCAAGTCTACACGACTACACCAACACCCCACCGCCGTAAGCGGCCTCCGGGTCCTGGCTCCAGTCTCCGGACTTCTCCTCTCCAGGCTCCAGCCTACACGGCTACCTACGGACCCTGGGCTGCGACGAGCGTCAAGGACTCTAGCAGCGGTCTACTGAGAGACCACATTCCAAGATCCAGCCTCCGCGGCTACCTACGGATCTACTGCTGTAAGCGGCCTTCGGGTCCAAGCGACTACTCTGTAAACTACGGCCCTGGCCATCCAGGTGTACTTCTTCAGTAATAAAGTTTGATCGTTCATCAACTTCTTTACTGTCTACTCCCTACAACGGGACCACTAATGCCGAGTACGACTACTCGCGTCCACTCCACGATGGGGCTCCGCACTCTGAGATCGCGGCTACGAGTACTCATTGCTGGAAATTCTCTTTCATTGATACTTAAGCAATTCATTACAATTGTTTTTTGTACAATCCTGGCTACTAGCTATCTATTACAGGGCTACTGGAGGTTAAGCTTCTCGGCTACTTGCTTCGCGATGGGAGCCATCTGCTCCAGCAGCTCTGCGTACTGCTCATCAGTACAGTTGGCGGCTACTCCGCCGGCGACTACTTCCACCGGGGCCTTCGGGAAGTACGACTTCATGAAGGCCAAGACCTGTCTTGGGATCGACCTCGCCATGTGCTTCACGTAGGCCGCCAGCCGGCTTGGAGCTTCCCTGAGGCGATCCACCAGTGGAGCAATCTTGGGGCCGCCCGGGTGCGGCACCAAGAGCCTTGCGATCGGCAGTGCGGCTTCCTCAAGCTCCTTCAGCTGGGCTCGCAGTGCCTCGCAGTCTTCATTCAACTTCTGCAAGGATTTGTATCAGTTGACGAGATCGCGGTCAGAGGCAATCCGGAGCTCCATATGCTTCTCGCACTCAAAGGCAAGTTCTTTGTAGTCGAGCTCGAGTGCCTGGCGGGCTTCTTGCTCCCGGTAGAAGAGATTCTTCATGCTCGTCTCCGAAGACTTCAGCTGCTCCACCTGGCCCTCAAGCTCTGTAACACAGCAACACAACAGCGGTCAGAGACTTCTTGACCTGATCAAGTACCCGACAAGTTCAGCGGCATACCTTTGTTCTTGTTGCGGAGGCCCTTATTCTTCCACACCAAGTCGTCGCCCTTCGCCTGCAACTCCTGGACGTCGTTGTGGTATTTGGCGAAGGCGGTGTCGAGCTTCGACTGCATGGCAGCCGCGTGCTTCCGCGACTTCACAAGTTGCTCTTCCAGCGCATCTGCCCGGAGCACCGCATCACCATAACCTTGCAGCATGCTGGACTTGTCGCGGGACCTCTCCGCAACGTCCTGCATAGACAACTCAAGTCAGACGAGTACTCAACAATAGAGGATTGACTACTCAGAAGCTACGACTACTTACCTTTATCCACTGCTCGGCCTGGCGGATCGCCTCCAGGTGCTTCGCCACCGTCGCAGGCTCGACAAGATCATCTGCGACCAGCTCTATCCCGCCGCGACTACTCGCGGTGGCCTCCGTCATCGGCGCAGAGCGGATGGGCTCTGCGTCCTGGATCTCCGGGGAGCGAATGGCCACCTCCAGAGCAACCTCTGGCGACGTGGTGACCCCCTCTCCCCCGGCCGTCACAGTGGCCTCCTCGACGATTTCTTCCATAGGCACGGGGGCTCCTCCCGTAGCCTCCGGGGCCTCTGGTGTCGACTTCTGCATCGGCACCCCTACAGGGATGTCACTGCCTTCAGCCTCAGCGCCTGTCAAAGAGAAGACAAGTGCATCAGCGGCTACGACTACTTCTTGAGGAACTCCATAGCTTCAGAAGAGTACTAACCTTCGACTACGCTGGCCTCCGGCAGCGCCGTTTCGGCAGCCGGCGGCTCGAGCACCGCCTGGGCAGCGGGAGCGGACTCCTCGGCGGGCGGCACGACTTCTTCCGCCACCACCGAAGAGGGTTCATCCCCCTCCCGGGACGGATCCGTGGATTTCCCCGTAAGTACACGCAATTGGTCGTCAATCAACCTCGACTACTACAACAAGTACTACTCGCGAAGATGCAGTACTTACAAGTTCGACCGGACTATTGTCACGGCCGGGGCGCCAAGGATGCTGGCGATATCGACCAGTCCACCCTCAGCGGGCGCCTCCTCCTGCGTCCCTGCGGCCACCGCCTCTTCTGCAGCAACGGCGGCAGGCGCAGTGCCCTCTTGCGCTCCTGAAGCCACCACCTCTCCAACGGCGGCGGCTACAAGCTCAGTGCTCCCCTGTGGAGCAGGGGGCTGGCGCTCCAGCTGCGCCAAGAGCTCCTCGACAGTGGGGGCTAGACTACGACTTCCAGCTGGCTCCCCCACTGTGACCCACACGCCTTCGTCGCCCTCTTCGACGGGCTCCGCTGGCGGCACCTCCTGCATACAAGGGAGACTACTCGTCAGTAAGGGTACTCGTGCGATGGGTACTCGACTACTCTAGTCAAGGCATCTTACCTCCTGAGGCGTGGTCTCTGAGACCTTAAGCTTCTTCGCCACCCGCTTCCTGGCGGGGTTGCGCGGCTTCCGTGGCGGCGCAGCCAGGCTAGCCTCCAGGCTAGTCGGGGGGTCTTGTACCAGAGGAACATGAGGTAAGCCTGTACGGCTAAACCTCGACCGCAACTGGAAACGGTTCTGCAGCGTCTCGTCGTCGTCGTCGTCGTCGTCATCATCGTCAGAGGTGTCCTCCACGACGACGGTGTCATCGCCTTCACCGACTTCTCGCCGCTCTTTCGCCTTCCCTCCCTTTGGGATCTCGATCCCACTTGGGGGCGTTTGCGGCTCGGAGATGCACTTCATCAAGTCATCCTGCAAGACACGAAGACGTTAGCAAGTCTACACCAAGCAATGACTACTCGACTAAGGGAGTACGACTACCCACCTCCTTTGGCGGGCGCGCGGCGGAGTACTCTTGGACACGGCACGCCGTGTACAGCGGCATATCCTTGAAGATCCGCGACAGCCTCTCGACGATGTCGCTGTCGTCCAGCTCGCCGCCGGGCATCCGGGACGTGTCGTCATCGCCGGTGTACTCGAAGCCCAAGGTGTCTCGAGCCATCAACGGCTGCACCCTCCGCTTCTTGAAACTGAAGGCCACGTGCTCGGCCCTCAGTCCCGCTTCCCTGAGCACCTTGATGCGTGCTAGCAGCTCGGGAAGCTGGATCCCCTCCTACATGGTGGGCTCCGTGTTCCACCACTTGCGGTGCCTGGGCTGTGTAGTCCTTGTGCTCCACGCCTCCAGGTGCCGTGGAGGCGTGGAGCACAAGGACTACATAGGAGTAGTACTCGGTTAGGGAGCTGTACATGTTCCGCACTATATGGAGGACTCCTAGACGTACTCGACTAGTACTCTCTCCCTACTCCGACTTGTAACCCTGCCTCCCGGACTATATAAGGCGAGGCAGGGACCGATCTCTAGCATCCAATCTGATCTCATACAACTCACGGCGCACTATTGCACCATCTTGTAATCGTGCCCAATCAATCCAGAGCTACGCAGCATACAGGACGTAGGGTATTACGCACCTCGCGGCCCGATCCTGTCTAAATTGTGTGCCACGTGTCTCTTCCTTCAAGTTACCGATCTCGGCGAGTCACATTCATCTACTTCGGGTACTCCCCTTTGTAGGTTGCCGGTCTAAAACACCGACAACCTACTAAGGGGAGTACCTACTAAGGGTTTCGGTGGGCCGTGGGGGCCACCGCGGCGTGGATCGTGTTGTGTGTATGTTTTGCGTTAGGCCCGAGGTTGGTTTTGCGTTTTGCGTTTTTTGCAGGTTTTAAGCAGGATCCCCCCCGGTTTTTTAGGGGACCCTCGTGGCTGCCCCCGACACTACTTGGATCACCAAAGCACACAAACCGTGCTTAGAAGGGCAAAGCTCAGCTAGATGTAGGAAACAACTTGATCTGAACTAGAACTAGATTTAGAAAGATCTAAAGCTTACACAAGGCTAGAAACACAAAAGAGAACGTCTAACCGACGATTTGCATATATGGAACACAAAAGACTAGGCGAGCTAGTTTTATTTTAATTAACAAAACAAATATAAAGGATATTTTAGAAATAAAATACACTACATTGACATTAATGCAATATTATATTTTATTTGCAAAACCGAACTAAAGGTCTAGTCAAATTTTATTCACAAAAGTTCATGTGTCAATTATATCAGTTAAACAATTTATTTAAGAAAAGGTTAGAACAACTAATCGAATAAAGACACATGACGTGTTGAGCTAATCAAACTTAATTTAAAAATTACATGCATGTTAACATTTGGCAAGTTAACATTTATTATAAAAGACGGTGTAAAAACCTAATTAACTTTTAATTGGAAAAGTTAATTAATTATTAAATAAATTAACATTTGGTATACGAAAAATGAGGTAAAGATCTAATTAGATTTTATTTATAAAAGCATGTAAAGTAATCATTAATCAAATTAATATTGATTATGAAAAAGGGGTATAGATCTATATTGCCTTTTATTTATAAAGGGCATGCATATCTAGGCATTAATCAAGATTAATATTAAATTTATTTTCAGAAAACAAACATGAGGAAAACACACCACTAATGCGTGCTTTATTTTATTATGAACCTAACACAACTTGAATGGATTAAAACAGAGCTAAAACAAAGATTCTATGGATAAAACAAGATTGGAGGACCTAGTTGTGATTAACTATAGACTTGGAGGGCTAGCAGAAAAGATTCTCGAGACACATCAAATAGTGCTCGTGAAAAGAATAAAGAACAGGGTTAGATCTGAAAAAGAGCTCGGTTGGATTTATGTGTGAAGGGTGGGATTTCTGTAGGGCGTTTTCCACAAAAGGTACAAGACACATATCTTTGGTGGGGATTTTCTTTTTCTCCAGGGATCTAATCCCAAAACAGGCATCTCCTTCAACCTTGGTTCGATCCATGGCTGGAACGTACAGGAGCTCCCGACCGGCGGTGATTGGAGCAGTCCGGCGGCCTAGGGGTCCGATTGAGGCTCAAAACGGAGGAGGAGAAGAAGGGGAAATCGAGGAAGTGCTCACCCGCGGCGAGGACGGAGGGGAGCAGCAGGATCGAAGTAGTTGGTGACGGCGGTCGCCGTGGCCAGCAGCTCGGGGAGGCCAAAGTTGTCGGCGACTTGGGCATCGATGGACTCGGGTGAGTGCGCGGGAGATAGAGGAGATAAAGAAGAGCTCGTAGGGCTGCTCACCAGCGACGGATGGGGACGGCAGCGGCCGTAATCGAAGTAGAACAGCGGCGGTGTTGGCGGCCGGTTCTAGTTTCACTCGACGACGTCATTTCGGCGGCTGGTTCGTGACGGGAAGAGGCTCCCTAGGTGCGGCTCAACCTCGCGAAGCTTCTGGTGGTGCTCGTTTTCCTTGAAGGTCGACAAAGGAGACAAATCGGGCGAGCAACCGACGGCGAGCTCGGCGCGATTTGCGGCGGCACACTGCACAGGCGAGGGCACGGGGCGGCTGACGCGGCTAGGGCATGCAGGAGCTCGGGCATGCGGCTAAATAGGGGCGCGGACCCCGATGAGTCCCGGCGCGCACGCCAAGGGCGACGGCGGCAGGCGGCTGCGTGGTGGCCATGGCCACTGATGGCCGGGCTCAGATGGGCTCCGCGTGGGCTTGCGGCGGGCGGAGGGAGGTTGGGTTGGGCCTTCGGGCTCGGCCTAGTTAGATAGGATTTGTTTTTTTGAATTTATTTTTAATGCGAAAATAATTCCAGAAAAATCTAGAAATTGTTTAAAGGCACCAAAAATACTCCGAAAATCACAAAAATTCCAGGAAAATTTCCAGAGCTAGATTGGAGCATGAGCAATCCAAATAAAGTATTTGGTGTTCAAGAAAAAGATTTTAGAGCCTTCTAGTAAATAGAAATAGCTCAAGGAAAATGAGAATAAATTCCAGAAAAATCCGGAAAACTCTCGGGAGAGTTGGGACAGCTCCTAAACGCATTTTTGAAACCTTTTACACTCATGAAGCACCAAGATGCATCAACATGAATGCAACACTCACAACTTTTTACTTGATTTAGAAAATCAAACAAGGATTCTTTTCCTATACTAGATTTCCTATAAATGTTGGAAAATTTTTAAAATTATGAGAAAATTGTTATTTAATTGTTCTCTCTATTCACATCCTGAAATTGGAAATTTCAGGGTGTGACACCACGGCGGAGGGGCAGCTCCAGCAGGAGCAGAGCGCGCGCCAGCAGGCGGAGGCTCGACTTCAACAGGAGCGATCCGCTCTCGATGAGGTCCGAGCTGCCCTCGAGCGCGAACGCATGGCGTTGGAGGAGGCGTAGGGCCACCTCCAGCGGGAGCATGCTGCGCTCGAGGAGGTGCGGGCCACCCTCGAGCTCTGGGACGGGGAGATCTCGCGGCTCGACGAGGAGCTGAACCAGCTGAGCGTCTCCCACGAGTACTTGAGCCAGGCTATGGAGGAACAAGAAGCTACAATCCTTGGCCTACAGCAGGTGGCTGAGACCGCGCGTGTGGCCCTCAAGATGGAGAAGAAGCAAGTCGAGGGTGTGTCGCCTCTCTTTGCTTTTCGCTTGTTGGCTCGGTTTGTTTGGGATCCGCTCCCAATTTTTGTTTCTCGTTTTGGTTTTCTGGCCTACGGACCGCCTTAGGAACTCAGCATCCCAGGCGCAGGCTGTTCAGATGGCCTACAACTCCTTGCAACAGGAGTTGGAGGAGCTGTGGGCCGCAGCCCTCGAGGCGTGTCAGGAGGTCGAGGAACGCGAGGTGTAGGCCGGGAGCTCGATGGCGAGTCGCCTCTGCGCCCTCAGCAGGCACGTTACCCAACGCATGCGCCGCGCCCTTCACCTGGGTTTGCAGAAGGCACTCGGCGTGGTGGCTTCCCACTACCAGGTTGACCTCGAGGCCATCTCCATGGGCTATGTCGTCCCTGTCGGCGTCGATGACGAAGTGGCGATGAACCGTGCGGATGCGCTCGCTAATTCTGCCGCCAACATCCTCGCCGAAGACTTCATGGACTGCCTGTTTCCTGATGCTCCTCTAGCCGGTGGCCCCGAGGCCTGAAAGTAGCTGGGCGATCGAGCCCTTTATGTTTTTAGTGTTGGCATTCGAGTCGCGCGGCTATGTAAAAAACACTTGTTGTTTAAAACATTTAGATGTTTGTGAATTGAAGCACTTGTTATTTGTTTTAGCAGCTGTGTTGTTTTGCCTTCCCCGTTTTCTTGGGTGAACCTTGGCTGCGAAGGTTTCGTTCGCACGTGTAGCTTGTAGGCAAAGCGGCGAGGGGGAAGGGCCATATCCTGCTGGAGGCGTGGGCTATCCCCGACTCGCGCTTCTTCTCCCTTTGGCTACTCGCGTCCCGCGTAGATTCACCCAAAGTTTAGGTCGAGGCATACTCAGCACATTTTTGATGAACTTTTGCGAAAAAATGGGACCATTTTTTGGGGGGATGCCCCCGCAGTAGCACCCAAGGGGGACTTGGTTTTCAGGGGAAAGCCGAGTCGCCCTTTTTACTTTATTAATTTGATGGAATTTACATTCGTACAGCCAACTCGGTGTTGGTTATGTGAATAGCAAAAGAAACTTGGAAATCCTTTCTAAGAGTAGAAGCGACGTAGCTGTTGGATGTTCCAAGCGTTGGTGAGTTCCTCGCCATCCTCGTTGGCCAGCTTGTAGGTGCCGGGCTTGAGCACTTTGACAACGACGTAGGATCCCTCCCATGGGGGTGACAGCTTGTGGCGGCCTCGATTGTCTTGGCGCAGCCTTAGGACTAGGTCCCCTTTGTTGAAGTCTCGGGGCCGTATCTTCCGAGCCTAGTACCGCCTTAGAGCCTGCTGATATCTTGCTGAATGCATCAGGGCCATGGTGCACTCCTCGTCCAATTGGTCCAGCGAGTCCTCGCGGGCTCGCTGGTTGGCATCTTCGTCATATCCCTTGGCTCTGGGTGACCCGTATTCCAGGTTCATGGGGAGGACAGCCTCCGCGCTATAGACCAGGAAGAACGGGGTGAATCCCGTGGCCCTGCTCGGGGTGGTTCTGAGGCTCCACACGACCGTCGGTAGCTCCTGGAGCCATTTCGGCCAGACTTGTTCAGTCTGTCGAAGATTCTGGGCTTGAGGCCTTGTAAGATCATGCCATTGGCCCGCTCCACTTGACCATTAGTCTGTGGATGTGCGACAGCCGCCCAATCCACGCGGATGTGGTGCTTGTCGCAGAACTCTAGAAACTTCCTGCCGGTGAACTCGGACCCGTTGTAGGTATTGATGGAGTTGGGCACCCGAACCGGCAGATGATGTCGGTGAAGAACGTCACGGCGTGCTCCGCCCTGAGGTTTGTGATTGGGCGCACCTCGACCCACTTGGAGAACTTGTCTATGGCGACAAGCAGGTGGGTGTAGCCCCCGGGCACCTTTCGTAAGGGCCCGACAATGTCCAGTCCCACACGGTAAAAGGCCATGTCACAGGGATCGTCTGGAGGGTGTGAGTCGGGAGATTGGTCTTGCGGGTGTAGAATTTGCACCCTTCGTAGGTGCGCACAATCTCGCTAGCGTCGGTGACCGCGGTAGGCCAGTAGAAGCCCTGGCGGAACGCATTGTCCACGAGCGTGCGCAGCGCCGCATGGTGGCCACACACGCTCGCGTAGATGTCGCGGAGGAGCTCGCGCCCCTGGGGGATGGGTATGCACCGCTACAGGACGCCTGACGCGGCCCGCTTGTACAGCCTGCTGTCAACGAGGGTGAACCACTTGGCCATCCTGGCGATGCGCCTGGCCTCGGACCGCTCCGAGGGAAGCTGCCCTCGATCCATCTAGGCAAGGTACTTGGCCAGCCAGTCCTCCGCGCGGGGGGCTGGTTCTGTGTCCATGGCTTCGGCCTCATCCGCACCATAGCCCTTGAGCAGGGAGAGCATGAATGCCTTGTTCGAGATTCCTCGTCCATAGGCTCCGCGCCCGCTGGATTCGAGGGAGCCCCCGAGGGTTCCTCCTGACTCGAGGGTGTCGGCTCGAGGTTGACGGACGGTTTTGCAACGTCCCACGCAAAAACGTTCAGGGGAACGGTGATTTGCCCGACGCGATTTTGGCGACCTCGTCCGCCTCCTCGTTGTACCGGCGGGGAACATGATTGAGCTCGATGGCGTGGAACTTGTCCTCGAGGGCTCGCACGGCGTTACAGTAGGCCTCTATCTTGTTGTCGTGATGACTCGCATTCTTCATGATTTGGTCAATCACGAGCTGCGAGTCCCCCCTGACGTCGAGGCGTTTGATGCCTTTCTCGATGGCGATTCGGAGGCTACAAAGAAGGGCCTCGTACTCCGCCATGTTGTTCGACATGGGAAAATGTCGATGTACTGCGCACCACATGTGGTCCCCGAGGGGTGAGATGAAGAGTAGGCCCGCACCTTCCCCTATTTTCATCACTAACCCGTCAAATAGAGGGTCCAGCACTCGTCCTGGATTTCCGGCGATGGCAGTTGTGTGTTCGTCCACTCGGCGACAAAATCTGCCAGGATCTGGGACTTAATTGCCTTGCGTGGCGCATAGGCGAGCGTCTCGCCCATGAGTTCCACAGACCACTTGGCGATCCTTCTAGTCGCGTCTGGGTTGAGGATGATTTCCCCCAACGAGAACGAGGAGACTACCGTAACCAGGTGGGCCTTGAAGTAGTGCCGGAGCTTGCACCACGCGAGCACCACCACGTAGAGCAGCTTCTGGATCTGCGGGTAGCGTTCCTTGGTCTCAGACAGCACTTCGCTGATGTAATACACAGGCCTCTGGACTGGTAGGGTGTGCCCCTCCTCTGTACGCTCCACCACGACGACGACGCTGACCACCTGAGTGGTCATGACAACGTAGAGATATAGAGGCTCGCCGACCTGGGCGGCGTTAAGATTGGCACATGGGCGAGCGTCACCTTTAGTTTGTCAAGCGCCTCCTGGGCCTCGACGGTCCAGGAGAAGCGCTCGTATTTCTTTAGGAGTCGGTAGAGGGGCAAGCCCTTTTCGCCGAGCCGCGAGATGAAGTGGCTCAAGGCGGCAAAGCACCCAGCACCTTCTGGACCCCCTTGAGGTCTCGAATCGGGCCCATCCATTCGAGGGCAGCGACCTTCTCGGGGTTGGGCTCGATGCCCCACTGGGAAATGATGTACCCCAGGAGCATGCCACGCGGCACTCCGAAGACACACTTTTCGGGGTTTAGTTTCATCCCGTTGGTCCGTAGGCAATCGAACACGATGCGCAGGTCGTTAACCAGGTCATCTGCCTTCTTGGTCTTCACGACTATGTCGTCCACGTAAGCCTCAAGGGTCCGCCCGATGTGGTCTCCGAAGACGTGCTGCATACATTACTAGTATGTAGCGCCCGCATTTCGGAGGCTAAACCACATCGTTACGTAGCAGAACATTCCAAACGGCATGATGAATGAAGTTGCGAGCTGGTCGGATTCTTTCATCTTTATTTGGTGGTAGCTGGAATAGGCATCAAAGAAACACAAAAGCTCGCACCCCGCAGTTGAGTTAACAGTTTGATCGATTCGTGTCAAAGGAAAAGGAACTGTGTGGCATACTTTATTCAAACTAGTGTAATTTACGCACATCCGCCACTTCCCATTCTTTTTCTTAACTAGTACAGGATTAGCTAGCCACGTAGGGTGAAATACCTCCTTGATGAATCCGGCCTCGAGGAGCTTCTGTAGCTCCACTCCGATCGCCCGGCGTCACTCTTCGTCAAAGCGCCGCAACCGTTGTTTCACAGCTCGGGAGTGAGGTAAGATATCAAGGGAGTGCTCGGCGGCCTCCCTCGGGATGCCTGGCATATCCGAGGGGCTCCACGCGAAGATGTCAGCGTTGGTACGGAGAAAGTCGATGAGCACCACTTCCTATTTCGGGTCGAGGGTAGAACTGACCCTCAACACCTTGCCATCGGGAGCAGTAGGGTCGAGGGGCACCTCCTTGGTCTTCTCGGCAGCCTCGAAGCTGCCGGCATGCTTGGCAGTGGAGTCAAGGTCCTCGTTGACCAGCTTCTCCATTCTCGCTACGAGCGGTTCATCCACCGCTAATGCTTCAGTGTGCTCCACGCACTCGACGTCGCAGTCGAACGCGTGCTCGATCGACGAGCCCACAGTGATGACACCTTTTGGTCCCGGCATCTTCATCTTGAGGTACGTGTAGTTCGGGACCGCCATGAACTTGGCGTAGCATGGTCTCCCAAGGATGGCATGGTATGCGCCCCAGCTGAACCCCACCACCTCGAAGGTGAGAGTTTCCTTGCGGAAATTGGCTGGCGTGCCGAACCAAACTGGCAGGTCGATCTGCCCAAGGGGTTGGACGCGCTTGCCCGGTGCGATGCCATGAAACGGAGTCGTGCTAGGCCGCAACTGGTCCAACCCGATCCCCATCAGCTGCAGGGTGCGCGCGTAGAGGATGTTGAGGCTGCTGCCTCCATCCATCAACACCTTGGAGAACCGCACGTTGCCAATGACCAGATCGACAACCAGCGGGTACTTGCCCGGATTGGGGATGCGATTAGGGTGATCCTCGCGGCTGAAGGTGATGGCTTCCCCCAACCAATCGAGGACGGAGGGGGAGCCTTCTCTGCAACGAGGACCTCGTGCCGCTCCCTCTTGCGCTGGCTGCTAGACATGTCCACAGTCGGTCCCCCGAAGATGAGGAAGACGTTTTCCACCGTTGGGAAGCCACCGACGTCTCCGTCACCACCATCCTTCTTGGCCTCGCCATCCTTCACGGTGGCGCGACTGTAGTACTTCTTGAGCGTGTCGCACTGCTCGAGAGTGTGGTTGACTGGGGTCTTGTGGTATGGGCACGGCTTCTTCAGCATGTCGTCGAACACGTCGGGGCCTCGAGGGGCCGCTCAAGGGCCTTTTTGGGCCGGGTCAACTGCGAGGGCCTCGCCCCTGTTGTCGTCGCGTCCCCGCGCGCGTCTCGCAGTGTGGCTTGTTGCCCTTCTTGCCTCACTTGTGTTTCTGCTCGGGCTCCTTGGACTTGCTACCCTCCGCGGGCGCGTCGTCCACTCGCTTGCGTTTCTTGTCGTTGAAGATGGCCCCCACCGCCTCCTCGCCGGAAGCAAAACTGGTGCTGATGTCGAACAGCTCATTGGAGTCGACCGAGGGGCTGCGCCTGAGCTCGTGCACGAGGTCCCGGCAGGTCGTGCCCTCGAGGAAGGCGTGCACGATCTCGAACTGGGCAACACTCGAGAGCTTGGTACAGCGCTTGGAGAAGCGTCGTATGAAGTCCCAGAGCGACTCGCCGAGCTTCTGGGTGCACACCCGCAGGTCTCAGGAGTTCATAGGGTGCACGTACGTACCCTGGAAGTTCCCCACGAACGTGCACACCAAGTCGTCCCAGTTGTGGATCTGGTTGGGCGGCAGGTGTTCGAGCCACGTTCGGGCTGAGTCCGCGAGGTGCAGTGGCAGGTTGCGGATGATGACCACGTCGGTGGTGGTGCCGCCCAGCTGGCACGCCAGACGGTAGTTGTTGAGCCATACATGAGGGTCTATCTCCCCCGTGTACTTGTCAATTGACGTGGCTGGCAGAAGCGCTGAGGGAAGCTCGCCGAGCGGATCTCCCGGCTGAACACGCGGGTCCCCTGGGGCTCTGGCGTCGGCGAGCGATCCTCACGACTGTCGTAGCGCACGCCACGTCGCGGGTGGAAGCCTACCGTAGCCCGTGCCTCTGTGTTGCCCGTCCAGCGGGCGTGGATGACGTTGCGAGCATCGCCGTCCTGGGCCTGTCTGCACGTGTCAAGGATTCGCTCCCTGGCCGGCGTTCGACCCTGGTTGGACGGTTGTGCTATTGCACCGCCTGCGTGTACTGACGCCTCCGGGTCCTGTGCGCCACCGTCATCCCGCGCGCTGTCCTGCTGGTGAATGCGGGACGCTGAGCTCTCGGTCTGTTGCACAGCCGCTTGCTCGATAAGCACCTACGCCTCGCGGTGCAGGTTCTGCACCTCAGACATCGAGGGGGCGGGCATGGCTCGCAGCAGCGTCGCGGCTGCGATGAGCTTCTGGCTCACTCGCGAGGGCGTGTTCGGGTTGTTGACATCGAAGTCAGTGTTGATGCACTCGCGGGCCTACTTGCCTAGCTCGCGCGCGCGTTCGCCACGCGCAGAAGCTTCTCCATCGATGGAGGCGTGAAGCAGTCGCACCGCGCGGTACTCTTCTGCAAGCTTAGCCTCGAGCTCGCGCGCTTGAGCCAGCTGCACATTGATGTCAGCGGGCCGCGTCGGCGGGGTGGGTGGTGCGCTTGGCCCCGGGTTCTGGGGTACGCCAGTCCCCCGGTTCCGGGGGGCTTCTCCATCGCCAGCCCCTGCCGAGTTCGTGCCATCGGCCTGGTTGTCGACGACCACCACAAAGCACTCGCACGCGGGGTCGTAGCTTCCAGCGCTGGAGTCGTTGGAGGAGCCGAACCAGTAGTCTGCGTCGTCGAGGAACCGCTTGAACATCACTGGGTCCGGCACGCCGCAGAAGTCCCACTCTGCGTACCCATGCGAGCTGGCAGGTGGCAGCTCGCTAGCGGAGCCGTGGTAGGACTCGTCATTGGTGGTGGCGATGAGGTTCCTGACCGCCAGGAGGCGGTGGCCAGGAAGGTCCTCGTACGCCGCCACGTCGGTGCTGGCGGACGAAGTCTACACTGCCACAGCATTGCGGATCCCATGAGGGAACTGCGGCTTGGGAACCACGTGCTCCCTCGCGGGCACTGCCGTCGTCGTGATGGTAGGCGCGTCACGTTATGAGGCGACACGCGCGGCCCGACGTTGTTCCATCCACGCCTGGCAGGAGCGCTGGCCGGAGCGTCGTCGGCGTCAGGGTGCTGAAGGGCCCGCAACGTCTACTTGGGCTGGCGCCGGGGCGTCGGCGGAGGGCGTGGCGGGAACCGGCCCCGGCCCGATCGCCCGCCACGGGTGGAGCTCGGCCCGGTTGGTGATGCGCATGAGGTAGCCGTTCCCCGTGACCTGAAAGTTCAGGCTCCCGAACCAGATTTCGAACCCGGCTGGGAGGGGGTCGGAGCTGCCCATGGAGTATCTCTAGGACCTGTACTCAGTGCGGATCACCATCGAGATGGCTGGTGGAAAGTTGATCTTCAGCGCAGCTCCCCCTACCTAGCATGCCAACTATCGGTGCAGAAAGTAGTCCCGACACTAACTAGTAAGAGCGCTGAGATCTATCTCTTGATGGCCGGTGATAAGAAACTAGTGACGCAAGGTTTATCCTAGTTCCGGCCGGGGCCGTACGTCCAGTAGTGGTGTGCTCATGGCACTGTATTGCGTTGCACCTGGTGCTTGCAGAGGGGAGCTACAAGCAAGGTGGGAGAGGAGGCAGGGCCGGTAGGTCCCTGAGGTTTGATTGAGCCAAGTGCCAATATCGTGGTGAAGGCAGTGAGCGCGTGTGTGTGCTCTCTGTCATCCCCCCTGCGGCTGGTGCACAGTGTTGTAGAGTAGATGGCCGTCCTGGCAAATCATGCTTCTAGCAGAGCGTCATGGCGTGCCCTGTGTCCGTCCAGGAGCGGCTTCGAGGGTGGCGATGTGAGAACTTCCCGTTTGGTCGTTGTCCGTACGCTGACTCTTGGTGCAGTTGACAGGAGGCCCTAAGGTGCATAGTAGCAGGCGTGGCAGCGTCTTGTCACCCCGTACTCCCACAGCATCGGGGATGACGCTGCAGTGCCCGGGATGGCGTCATGGTGGCAGGGATGGCCGCACAGGGCTGACGGTGATGGATGAGACGCGCCTCACTGGTCCAGTGTCACAGCGTCGTCCTGGGCGAGCGCGGAACAGGCGTCCGTCCCCTTTTCAAGGGTTCCGCCATCCTCCTTCGATGGTGCGGCGTGCCGGCCGTACGCGAGTGGGTGGCACAGTGTCACAGAGCTGACACCGGCCTTACCGCACTGTGCCGTACAGTGGCGGGGATGGCCACACCGGGAGGGTTGGCGGAACAGCGCCGGGATATGAATCCCAGGCGTGTCAGAGGAACAACATGGCGCAGATTCGTTTTTGACTTGGGCGCCTGCATGTGTCAGGACATTAAATGCCCCGGTCAGGGGAGCAGGTACAGGGGCGGCGAGCCCGTGAGAACCTCGAGTGAGGCGGAGCCTCACCTGAGGGGGCACCCATCCCTCGAGCGAGGTGGAGCCTCACTCGAGGGGGCGTCCAGCCCTCGAGCGAGGTGGAACCTCACCGGAGGGGGCGTCTAGCCCTCGAGCGAGGCAGAGTTTCGTTAGTGCGGTGCTGTGCCCCTCGAACGAAGCAGAGTTTCACCCGAGGGTGGCTGGGGCTGACTATTCAGATGGGCCGCTGGGGCCACCTGGTCCGTGGGCCCCTGCCTCTGGGCCGTGACTGTGTGTGTTGTGTTTAGTGAGTTCATTTGCGTTATTTGCGAAAGGAATGGGTTTTCCCCCTGTTGTTTAGGGTCCCCTATGGCTGTCCCCGACACTTTGTCGTTGAAAGATCTTCTTGGATTTGACCTTGGTGCGTTCTTGTCGCGACAGTTGAAGTGCGTCCACCTCGTCCCGGCCAAGGCGCCTCTCCTGGAGGAGGCGATCTTTAACCAGAACTAGGCTACGGCGGAGAAGAGGTGCGCTACGCGTAAGGCGCAGCATAAGAAATGCCAGATCGCCAAGCACGATCGTAACGATGACCGCAACAAGAGGCGGAAGGCGGGGGAGCAGGGTATCTCCTCCGATGAGGATCCGTCACCCAAGCCGTCGTGGAGCGGCAATGTCACCAGTGCGATGGTCGACTGGAGCAACATGTCGGGGTCGTCCTCGTCGTCGCCGCCCCGTGGTGCTGAAGTGTCGTCGTCGCGCCGGCCATGAGAGGCGTAGCGTGATAAGACTGTGGGCTCGAGCTCTCGTCCGGCGCCCCCCTACCCAAGTGGGCCAGCGGTCGGTCCGCTCCTGTACGGCGCTCAGCGAGACGGGCACTCCCGGGCCTCTGAGACCCGTGCCTCGCCAAGCCGATCCTCCGAGAAGGTCATAGGAGCGATCGGTGTCCGTCTGCCAGCTTTATGACTGCTCGGACCGGCTCAACTCCGACTCCCTGCTGAGGCGCCGGTCGCGAGGGAGGTCGTCGGATTCGACGTCGATGCCGAGCGCGCCACCGACGGCGGAACCGAGTGCTGCCCCGCGGCGCTTACAGTCGTTGCTTATCTGGGGTGGCAGAGCCCCGGACGTCCATGTGCCCCTTATCGCAGGCGGGGGCCATGGTCCAAACCCGACCATTGCGGAGGCCGGAGGAACAGCCCTCGAGCAAATGGGGGAGAACGTTGCCACCGTAGAAGCGGTCGGCCGAAGCGGACAAGCGCCCGAGACGACGGGTTCAAGATGTGTCATTCCCGAGTAGGGCTCGAAGCGTGCCGCCCTCGAGCAGGGCATGTCGGACCGCCCAGTGAAGAAAGACTGGGTGCGCTCTAAGATGTAAGTCTCCAACTTCAGCTTTTACCTGTCATGACTCTTCCGACTTGTTTGTTGATGTTGGTGTTTGTCTTCTCGTAGTCATGCGGATACTGGCGTGCTTAGCCTGGGGCCCCTGAAGCGGCTGGCGCTGGGGGCGCAGGTGATCTCTCTCGAGCCTCAGCCCCAGCCCCCGAGCACCGGGCCGGTGTCGTCGCAGGCCGAAGAGGCGCCGTCGGTGGCCGCCGAGACGAGGGTGCCAACCATGCCACCTCCGCCAGCCCCCACCACCTCAGTCACGGAGGCGACCGCCACTCAGGCGCCCAGGGAAACACTGTGATGGTCAAGGGCGTGGTGATGGTCTTGGATGAAGACTCAGCGCATCCCCCACCATCGGAGAGCCACGATGCCGCAATGGCCTCGGCGTTGGAGCCGGCCCAGGTACAGGCGATGACGAGCCTTCTCTTTGCCGCGGAGGTGCCAGTACCCTCTCCGGCGGTGAAAGTTCAAAGTCCTCTCCCGACCACAGAGGTGGCAGAGTCCTCTTCGATCCGAGTTTCCCTTACGGTCGAGGAGATGATGGATCTGGAGATGTGCCAGTACATCGACTTCCCCGGTGTCTGGGTAATCGACCTCGAAGCGCCCCAACTCCCGGAGAAGGAGTACGAGGTGGCGACAGAGTTGAGGTCCAACGAGCCGACGGTCATGGAGACGATCGTGTCGGTCTCGAAGGCGCTGCAGGAGTACGAGCACGCCGGCAGCTTTGCCTCAGCCGCTGCAATAGACGCGGGGGATGCGGTCCTCGCGGCGCCCGCGGCTCATGTGGAGCCGACAGCAGAAGCGTCCGTGCCGCCGCAGGTCGATGAAGGTTGGGAGGCGTCGCCTCCCCAGTTGGTGGAAACCGCCGAAGCTCCAGCCCCTGTCCTAGAGGCTAGCGTGGTGGAGCCCGTTGTCGGAGGAGAGGGAACATCACCACCTCGTCTAGTTGCCGCTGAAGCCGAGGGTGTCGAGACTCGCGCGCTTGACGAGCTGGTCGTCATTGCGCAAGAGGCGGCCGTCCCCGAGACGATGGCCAGGGCCACCACCCCGGAGATCTAGGAGACCGAGGATATAGGGACGTCCCTTTCCCAAGGCGCAGCGGGCGGCGAGGCCCGGACACTTGAGCTCGCGTGCACTTCATGGGCGGCCACCTCTGGGTTCGACACCGACTCCGAGGACGAAGAGGAGGCTGCGACGCGTCACACCTTGGAGCGCGGGATGTCCTAGGCACGCCGGGCCTTTGACAAGCTCATCCTCCCCGCGACCTCAGTGAGTTCTCTTGTCAAGGATTCTTTTCGATTCTACAATCTTCTCGAGCTATGCCAGTTATTCCAGTTCTGTTGGCTGCAGACCCTCGAGTCTTCAGGTCGGAGATGCACCCGTGAGGTGCACCAACTCCGCGCGGAGTGGACCCAGCTGGAGATGCAGCTTGTCGTGGCCCGGGTAGCGGCTGTCGGTGCTGTAGCGAGCGAGACATCAGCGCGGGCATCCCTTGCGGCCGCTCGCTAGTCCACGGAAGATCGAGCCGTCTCCGCCGAGACCGCCGCCGCAGCAGCTGCCACTGACTGGGACTCGCTGGCGTCAAGGCTTGCGCTTGCAGAGGCTGAGATCGAGAAGCTTCGAGCGACCCCAGCGTCCGTGGAGGAAGCGACTGAGAAAGCCAAGACCGCCGCGGCCACGACGGAGACCACTGCCCGAGAAGCCTCCCAGACCGCCGCTCATGAGAAGGCGGCCCTCGAGGCAAAGGTGTTGGAGCTAGAGAGTGACTTGAGAACAGCCACGACAGACTTGGCGACAAAGAGCCGCCAGTTTTCCCAGGCCACGAACCAGCTCCAGGTGGTAACCAAGGAGGCGTCGCGGCTTCAAAACTCTAATGCCAAGTTGTCACAGGATCTCGAGGGTAAGTTGGATGATCCCCCGATTCTTTTTTAGTTCAACGCTCGCCCCTTGTCGGGACTTGACTTGATGACCCTGGCTGCAGGGTCACGCGTGATCCGTGCGGGGATAGTGGTGCAGCTGGCGACGGTCAAGCAAGAGCGAAATGCCTCCATCCTCAAGGTTATCGAGAAGGACGGTGTCCTCAAGCGCTTGTCGGAGCAGCTCTAGAGTACGTGTTGAACTTCGATGTCATCTTCATGTTCTTTTTTTCCCTCGAGCCATCTATGACTCCTTGTTGTTGCCTGTTGTTCAGAGGTCCAGGCCGAGCTGGAGCAGTCCCGGGCATCTCGAGAGCAGGACGCATCCGCCCTGAACTAGGCCCGCGAGGCCCGACGCAAGTCGGAAGCCATTGCTGAGAAGGCCATAGGGGACATCGCCAAGCTTGACAGGGTGATGAGTTCGGCCATGGCCGCACTCGGTGCATCGCTTGGTCCGCGAATGCCCGAGATGCAGATCGAGGAGGTTCATCGCCTTCCCGGCGTGGTACGAGAACTTGAGTTGTCGATGGCTCATCGTGCGGTGCACCGGGTCCTCGCCATGATCAAGTCACACTACCAAGGGCTGGACCGCATGGCGCTGAGCGGCGACTGGGCCCCTGGCATCTCCAACGATCAGTGCGACGAACTGGAGGTGGACTGCACCGCCTTTGCTCGCGAGATGGCCGATGTTGCATTGAAGGATCTGGAACTGCTGCCACAAAACGAGTCGGAGGCCCCAGGGGTTCCCTGGCCCTCGAGTTAAACATGCCACAAACTATTTGTAATAATTTGAATACATTGCCAAGTTATCGCGTAGCTAGGCTTTTCATCTGGCATTATCTCTCGATCGCTTCCGAGCGCCCGAGGAGGTGGTAGCCGGGGAGGTCGTTCTACGCCGCAATGTCGGTGCCAGCAGACGAGGAGTAGGCGGTTGTGGCATTATAGATTCTGTGGGGGAACCATGGCTCGGGAGCCACACACTCCACCGCGGGCGCTGGTGTTGTTCCGTCGAAAGGTGCGTCGCGTCGTGCTGCGGCGCGCGCGACCCGACGTCATTCCGCTCACGCCCGGCGTGAGCACTGTCCAGAACGGCGTCGGTGTCGAGGTGCGGAAGGGCCCGCGACGCCTGGCGGCGCGGGTGTTGGGACGCCAACAGCGGGCATGGAGGGAACCGGTCCCAGTCCAGTCGATCCCCACGGATGGAGCTCAGCGCGGTTGGTGATGCGCATGAGGTAGCCGTTCCCCGTGGCTTGGAAGTTCAGACTCCCAAACTGGATTTCGAATCCGGCCGGAAGGGGGTCCGAACTGCCATGGAGTACTTCTGGCCCCTATACTCGGTGCGGATCACCATCGTGACGGTTGTTGGGAAGCAGATCTTGAGCGCGAGCCCCCCTACCTGGCGCGCCAACTGTCGGAGTTCTCTACCGCCGGCAGTAAATATCTATCGATCGCGTGTTGGGCTCGGATGGTTAGCGCAGGAGACAACGGGGTGTATACTGGTTCGGGCCTCCGAGGAGTAATACCCTACGTCTAGTGTGTTGCAGTCGTGTTCCTGAGCCAAGTGTGCTCGTAGTAGGGTTACAACTAGTCGGGAGAGGGAGTTCGTTCCCAAGTCCCGGGTGGTGGTGTTTGATCGTATGAAAGTCTAACCCTTGTGACCATTGACCTCCTCTCCCTTTTATAGTCTCAAGGGGAGGGGCACAAGGGGAAATACAAAAGAGTTACAGTGCTTGGTAGCTGGCACGTCTCGTCGTACGTCGACGTCCGTCGGGGCGTATCGAAGCCGAGTTGCGATACCTTGTCGGGGAAGCCGCCGTGTGGCCGGGTTGGACTGTTCCCTCCGGTACACTTGGCCTTCTCCCCGAGTAGTTTGGGCTTGTCTTAGTCTGCCCGAGTGCTTGCGTAGCTTGCCACACTCGAACCTACGTCTAAGCTCGTGCGCGTCGTAGAGGGTGCTTGAGTGCCTCAGGTTGAGTCTTGCGTGTGGCAGAGTAGGAGATGATGGCGATGTGATGGCTGAGCGGCTTGTCAGACCGCATTAAGGCTCTTGCCGGGGCAGGTTGCCTGCATGGCCGCCAGCTGTTGTCTTCGCGTGACGTGGAGATTCGCTCCTCCTCACGCATCGGTAGCGTCGCTTGAGTCATGCGTCTGGGCCCACGCACTAGTCGGAGCCTGGACTTGTCTTGCGAGGCGGAGACTTGTCGTGCGAGGCGGAGACTTGTGCGAGGTGGAGTCGTGCCGTGCGAGGGTTCCTCTAGTGGGAAACTAGTCGGAGATGTAGCCGTCCGGCCAAGGACTGGTCGTCTTGTCAGTGAGGGTCTTGACGAAGATCTGCATGCCTTCACTGAGACGTAGCACCAGGCAAAGGGTGGACTCCTTCTGGATGTTGTAGTCAGCAAGGGTACGACCGTCCTCGAGCTGCTTGCCGGCAAACAGCTGACTTCACCTCGAGGGTTGTAGTTTTGCCGTTGTTTAAGGAGGACAATCTTGCCGTGAAAGGGGACCCTAATCCGGGCCCTCGTCAGGAAGGTAACGATTTCTAAGGTCATGTCCTCTATACCTCTAAATATATCATTTAGGTGGTCTATGGTGGACAATAACCTAAGACAATGGTTTCACCTAGTAGCTCGGTCTCTACTGTTATTCTGGTGGATGGTAAAGATTATTTTAAATGGCCCCTGACGAAAAACGACTTTTCACTGTCCGATCGATGTATCTTGATGCTTTAGATACTCATCCACCGTTTCAGCATAGGAAGATCTGGAAATGGAAATTACCTCTTAAAATCAAAGTTTTTCTTTGGTTTCTTCAGAAGGGCGTCGTTTTGACAAAATACAACCTTGCGAGAAAAATTGGAAAGAGAGTCAGAAGTGTTGCCCCTTAGCAAAGATGATTTGGAGGTTTATTTTCTATGTGACTAATTTGAGCCAACCTAGATCTATTAACCATATGTTTGGTAATTGACTTTAAAGATTTTAAGCAACTGATTTGGGTCGGTGTCGCAGCCATCTGCTGGGCTATTTGGAAATGCAGGAATGGTATAGTTTTCAAAAAGACGAAGTTTAATTCGATTCTACAGGTTATTTTCAGGGGAGCTTACTGATTACACTTCTGGGCCCAGTTGCAGCGTAAGGAGCAGGCCAAGGACATCCTCATCGCTATGAGTAGGAAATTAGAAGTCATTGCTCTACAGTTTGCCAATGAAGGATGGAATAATTTTTATCGTTTACCTTAGGTGGGGGCATGTTTCCCATAGCTGACTGTCTGCTCTTTTTGACTTTTGTTTGAACTCTATAATAATTGGATGTGTACATCTTTGGATGTAGAGGCCGGATTTAATTATCCATTATCCAAGAAAATGAAGTTCTTTTTAAAATTGGAACAAAGTCATTTATTTTTCATCTTTCTTTTCTAATTTATGGGACAATTTACTTCATTAAGTAGTACATGTACTACTACAATGTTCGAAATAAACTTCAAGTCTTGGCTTAAATATTGTGAATTCTACTAGCATGCTCTCGTTCTAACAATATGTCCTTCTTCCCTTCTTTATATGCACAGCGTTTGATGGCTTCATATGAGTCTGATGTGATTTTGGTGCTTCATTCCATATTTCTGATTTTTTATGGCAAGATTCTTTGGTATTCATGTTGGAATTTGGTCCATGTGGCCCATTTAGTAAATTCTAAAGCATGCACAATAATAGTCCCGTATTGCCAAGACAAGGAGAGGTTGCCTTGCTTAAATATGGGAGTCTCCTATCATAGCAAAATAGATGCATGTGAGAGAAAAGGAGACTGTTGATACACACAGCCAGTTGACAGGTGCATTTTTATTTTTGTGCTATGTCAATGACGTTTCAGTTTCGACTGCTTAATGGTGACAGATTTACTGCAATCAAATAGGCAGTTTTAGCCTCCTTGATAAAGGTGACAGTTTCTGCTTGAATCAATTGAGCAGTTATCAGTTTGATTGATGAGAGGAATATGAAACGTTGGCTGGAGCCTATAAACACCAGGAGACGTCTTGGTGGCTGGGACACAGAGTAGACATACACTTCATCTCCCACGCGTTCGCTGTTCGGACCGCTAGCTGCTGCGCTTCGACGACCTTCGACCTCGGCGTGCACCGGGCTTGGAGGAAGCGAGATCTCCGACACCACTACCGCAACATTCATGCACGGGGCGATAATCAGGTTTTTGGGCAGCGTCACACGCGACCGCTTGGTGGATCTGCAACTACTTCTTCGACGCGTTCGTCAACTCACTGCGCAAGAACTGTGAGTAATTTCTTAATATGTGGCTTGTTCATTTGTGCTGTGTGATTGTATCGTTTTTAGTCAATATGCTTTTCCTCAAGATTAAATCTGGATTATTCATAATTAGGCTGTTTTTTCCAACAATTCACATTTCACATTGGTATTCTTTGTTGCTCCACTATGCTTGGGCCAAATAATCTGATTTAAAAAGCTATTTCCTTGGTGAAATTAGTCGATGTCGTTGTAGTCTGAGGTAAACCCTGCCTTTGATTAGTTGGTTTGATCTTACAATGTGGCCAACAATCGTCTAAATTGGGCATAGGTAGTTGGACTGGCCAGTGCAGTCTTACCTGAACAGAGTTGCTGAAATGGGTAATACTATGGTTAGCTTATTTTCTTGTGAAAACACGGTTCTCTGATGATCAGGTAAGGGACTAAAATAAGTGCTAATGGAGGGGTGACCACCTGGTATGTTATATCTGACCAGGAATGCCTTATTGATCAGAGATGCAATTTGCACATAATATATGCTCAGATATGTAGTTCTCGAAATAAATCTTACAATGACAGATTTGTTAGCCGATATAATACTTTTACTAAGAATGTTTATGTGACCTGATTTTGTTGCAAGGTATAAGTGTTTGTTCCTTTTCTGGGGGTTCAAGGTCCTTTGAAAGATTGTACTGCCTTCAGAAACTTTGCACGGGTAGAATACTTTCAGCAGAAAAAATCAATGCCATGTCACGACATATTTGAGTGGTGGTCCAAATTAGTGCTTGTCTTTCATTTCATTCGTTTGTAGCTCATCTCACCTGCCCACTTATGTACTAGAACAAATTGTTGTTATGTTACTGAATTAGTTACAAGCCTAAGAGTCTTACAACCCTCTAAATCCATTATACCTTTGTGCTTTTGGATTTTTGAACTTTCTGCATCAAGTTGTAGGATAATATGAATAAAAGAAATGTGATGAAAGCTTCTAAACGAATGAGCAATCAGTTTATGAACAAACGAAGCTGAAGTTTCTTCTTATGAACATAGAGCTCCATTCAGCGTGAAGGTGTATCCTCTTTTTCATAAAAATATGTGAATCATAAGGTTATTCAATTATCACTAAGGCATGTCAACCTAATTAATTGAAAGGCAATTATGATTTGTGGACATAATTGTGCACCATTTTTAATTTATAGAGTTTTTTTTGCATTATTTTGGACCATTGTATGTAACCTTTTGTTCTCCCTTCAAATCTAGTTACTGTTAAATTTTATGTCTATTCTGATGCCAGAGTTTCAAGTTGAACAAACAGAGTGGATACAGTCCCACTCAAAGTTGGCAAGCTGTTTCAACAAACAGACCTTCATCTGTTGTTCACATCATGGGCATGTATCAAAGCCTCAATATTCAGCTGGAGCAGATTGGGGAGGATACATCTGCAGTAGTAAGAAGACATTATTTATGCTTATATAACGTCGTGTGTTTGTTAAATCTCACACGTGTCATGTAATGTTGCAGCAATAGACCGCTAATAATGCATTTGATCATTCTTACAAAAAATAGTTCATCTACAAATGAAAAGGCTCAGAAGCTGATAATTTACCACTTTCTATATATATACATTTGTTTTGATTCTTGAATATTTACTATATTGTTTTTTTATTGAGTGGTATTATTTTATTTGAACATGATGTGAGCCCGTAGCAACGCATTTTACTGAAATTATTGTTACAAAATTCTTCAGGTTTTGAGCAAGCGGATCGTCGAGACTATCTGTCTAATTTTTTTGGGAGAAGCGTAAACTTTCTCCTAGTGTCTTCTCTCCGTTTTGCACAAAGAATCTTACATGTAGGAACAGGTTGTGCAACTGCTGCAAAACCCCACCATCAAATTGTCAAAAAAAACCTTCCACCATCAAACGGATTCAATTGGACTAAGACTCAGTTTTTAAGTGGTCTAAACCCTAACCGTCGGAACTGCTCCAAGCCTCCGCCCACCGCCACCGGATCTCCACTGCCTCGCCTCCCGCCGCCGAACCAGGTATTTTCCCTACCCACGGCTACTCCACCGCACCCCCTCCTTGACTGCCCCTCCACGTGGCTCCTCTCCGCGTTGACGCCATCACGCGCCGGGTCCATGCCACCACCGGATCCACGCCGCCGCTACCGTCGTCGAGTCTCTGCATCAATGCTGCCGCTGCACCTCTCCGGTGGTGTTGTACATGGGCATGTGGAGGAGCTGCGGCGCCACCTTTCCTCCTGGTACAAGCACGATCCAATCTCTATCCTGCATACATGATTATTTGATATCGATTTTGTATTTTTGAATGCTAATCTACGGTGTTGCAGATGCAGGTCTTTTGCCGAGGTAGTATAGAGTTTCAAGATAAATATGATACTGCTTTCGCTTTGCTAGATCCATTCTTGACTGTTTCTTGCCCCTGATCTATTTATCTGTATCTTGAGTATTATTCCGATGTGATGTATGAATGAATATCAGACCTTAAGACTTTGGAAGACTCCAATAATCATTGCAGGGTACAAACTGGACCTGCAGATGAGCAACAAGGTATCCTTGAGCAGGTTATGTCACTCATCATGCATTCTTTGGCCTTATGAGGTGCCTTCTTTTGGTTGGGATTTCGTTTTATAGAGATTATTACAAAAAATAAATTAAATGTATATACGTTTTATGCAGGATGTGAAAAAAATTAAATAATAGTATTTTGGTCTCTTGTACGACAATAGCATATTAATTTAGTATTTTAGTAGTATTTTTACATGCATTTACATCTCTTGTACCATCAAAACATAGTATCTTACTGTTCATACATTTACTATCATTATTCTTACTGTTAATTATTATGAATTTCGAGAATTAAAATATGTAAGTCATTGCAAATAGTGGATTAATCTTTTGCGGAAAGGTAACATGCTTATCAATGTAGCACAATACCTAACCTACCTACTAGACATATGGTTACTTTCATTGTTCTTATTATTAATTATGAATTTCGAAAATTAAAATATGCATTTGCGATGGAAGAAATGCTTAATTTAATTTAAGTGTATGAGAAGATACAATCATTAGTGTCCGATACCGGTGGCAACGCACGGGCGCTAGTATCTACCAAAAGGAGTATCTTTTGTCCCTACCAAAACCAATAATCGACAAGCAGCATGGCTTACTAACATCTAAAAGTTAGTGAATTTCTAAGAAAAAAATATATGTGCCTTTATACTGTGCGCTCCTAGACTCTGAGCTACCACGCTGATTTACTATAAGTTTTGATTCAATATTTGCTTTGAACATAGTAGGAGATAATATTTTTATTGTTACTTTCGTTCACTTTTTTTATTGGCGCGCTAGCTAGTTTCCTTAATCTAAGAAAAGTGATCCTCTTCCATGAGAGCCTCGTTATTCTCACACCCCCGCTGCGCTGCACTTTGTCCTACTCGCCGGTGAGGTCCAAACCAAGAACACACTAATCCGTTGACCTCGATCGATCGACATCACCGTTCGCCTCAGATCATGGCGTCCGGCGGCTGTTCATCCAACGTACGACAGGTAGGCAGCTGATCACCTGTAGCTGTAGCACCTCCATGTCAGCTGCTGATCACGGCCGCCTCTCCTCTGGTTCGATTTCATCCCAATCAGGCGATCGCCGGAGCGGGGGCCGTGCCGGAGCCGCCGCCAGCGAAGCTGAAGCTCTACTCCTTCTGGCGAAGCTCGTGCTCCCAACGCGTCCGCATCGCCCTCAACCTCAAAGGTATATATACCCCCGCATGACTCTGTCAGACAGCCTCATGAGCAACTGCTTTCAGAAGTGTTAGCTGAACCCGAACATTCTGAAACTATCTGTCGGATTTGGCCGGGCGGCGCACTAGGACTGGAGTACGAGTACAAGCCGGTGAATCTCCTCGCAAACGAGCAGTCAGATCCAGGTACATCCATATCCATATACGTATGTGATTTCAGCATCGACATGACTGAGTGTGTCCTCCTTCAGAGAATCAGGTGCAGACACTTCATCTGAACTTGTTAGCACTGAAACTGTCCTTTATCCTAGTTGATTGCAGAATTTGAGAGGTTGAACCCAATCAAGTATGTTCCGGCATTGGTGGACGGTGACACGGTCGTTGCAGATTCCTTTGCAATCCTGCTGGTATGACATGCGAAATTTGATAAACTTTTTGAGTTGCCAGAACCATGAAGCCTCTGTTCTTTTCGGTGTGCTGCACAGTACCTTGAGGATATGTATCCCCAGCATCCTCTGCTGCCACAAGACCCCCAGAAGAGAGCGCTGAATATCCAGGTTCGTCCTCTGTTTTGAGCCAAATCAAACATGATGGTACTCTGTGCCACTGAAATAACATAATTAAGCTTCTGCTAAGAAATTGTACGAAAACTGGAGAAACTTAACACTGACCCGCCGATGTGCAAAGAAAAAAACAGCACTTTATCCAACAACGGCTGCACTGCTTATCTGAATAAAATTTTAATGGACTCGTGGGTTTTGAGTTGCAGATTGCAAGCATAGTCGGTTCGAGCATTCAACCGCTCCAAAACAATCCTGTCTTTGTGAGTTCATTCACGGAAACAACAGCTCTTTTTTATTTGCCGTAAATATGCATTTTCTTGTTCATTTCTTCCTATAAGAAAATGAGAAGTCTTCTTCTGCACCTTGGTTGCAGAATTTCATAGAGGAGAAGTTCGACTCAGATGAGGCGATTAAATGGATCCAGCATCAGATCAATAGAGGCTTCACAGGTTCAATACTCTCTCATCGATTTAACGGATTCTGCGGGACAGGATGAAAAATAAGTGTAACGACACAGATCAAGCAAATCTCATGGGGTTTCTGTTTCATGAAACTCAATAAATAATCTCTGTTAAAAAGGCAATTTACTTTTTTATATTAATTGTGATATCTTGAAATCCTATCTCGTTAGCTTAAATTTCTAATCCCAATGTATTTTCAGCTCTCGAGAAGCTGCTGAAAGGATGCAACACTACATATGCAACTGGAAGCGAAATCCAGCTGGTTTGCACCTCTTTTCAATTTGTTTGTGCATTTTCATTTAAGGCACAAATGCAATGATAGGGGAAAATAGATTGATGTTCAAAACCCGACGAGCTGATTGTTCTCCAACGAAAAGATCTAGCTGAGCACATGAGCAGCTCCCAGAGTCCAAACTACCATATCAAAGTTTTACACTTTTACACCGCTGAAATTCCTAATGAAGCACCTTTCTACAAACAAAAAATGCACCTTTGAAAAAACTTGATGATAGAAATTTTGGATTAGAATGTGAAATTCAGAGGAGAGGAAGATCTGGGTGGAACGCCTTAGCTCCTTCCTGGGCCGGCGGTTTCGTGTTATATAGGCAAGGAAGATCCCCTTGCTTGGATTACCAGTAGATGCATGAGATAAAGATATTTCCAGCTATCTAGTTAGGATTACAACAACCTACAACAACTACTAGCTAATATCTTTATCTCATGCGTATAAACATCTGTTACAATCACATGTCTATCTAACACACCCCCTCAATCTTAACCGTGTAAGGTTAAGATTGTTCTTGAAGTTCTCCAATTGTCTAACCGTCAATGCTTTGGTGAAACCATCAGCCACTTGATATCCTGTTGGAATATACTCGATCTGCAAAAGTTTGTTAGCAACTCTTTCTCTCACAAAATGATAATCCACTTCTATATGTTTAGTCCTGGCATGAAACACTAGGTTAGCAGAAAGATATTTAGCCCCAATATTATCACACCACAACCGTGCCATATGAGGATAAGAAATCCCTATCTCTTTCATCAATGTTTGAATCCACATCACTTCTGTTGTAGCATTTGTTATTGCCTTGTATTCAGCCTCTGTACTCGACCTGGGAACTGTTGCTTGTTTCTGTGCACTCCAGGAGATTAAGTTTGATCCCAAGAACACAGCAAAACCTCCTCCTGTAGATCTTCTGTCATCAAGAGAACCAACCCAGTCTGAATCAGAGAAAGCACTGATCAACATTGACCGAGATTTGCTGATCTTAAGCCCAATCATGGTATCCAGCTTCAAATATCTTATTATACGTTTTACAGCAGCCCAATGTGTTGTAGTTGGTGCATGAAGAAACTGACACTTTTATTCACTGAAAAGGCTATATCTGGTCTTGTGAGTGTCAAATACTGAAGAGCACCTACTACACTTCTATATTGTGTTGCATCTTTTTCTCCCAAAGGTGTACCCTCATGAATAGACAATTTTTCACTAGTTGACAAAGGCGAACTAACTGGTTTACAATCAGCCATATTCATTTTCTTCAATAAATCGGAAGCATATTTATCTTGTGTAAGAAAAATACCATCTCTCAACTTAGTTACCTCAATTCCAAGAAAATAGTGCAACTCTCCCAAGTCCTTCAAAGCGAACTCTCGTCCCAAGCTACGCAACAAGCCTGTAGTTGCCTCCTTACTTGAACTGGCTACTATAATATCATCAACATAAATCAAGACAAATATAGTTAAATCACCCTTGTTAAAATAGAACAATGATGTATCTGCTTTGGAGGGTTTGAATCCAAGACCCATAAGCTTGGAACTCAAGCGTGCGTACCACGCCCTTCGAGCCTGTTTAAGACCATATAGTGCTTTATCGAGCTTACACACATATCCTGGCAAATTTTTATCTTCATAACCTGGTGACTGCTTCATATAAACTTCTTCTTCTAAATCACCATGCAGAAAGGCATTTTGATTATCTAGCTGCCTCAAAGTCCATCCTCTAGATATAGCTACAGACAGTATAATGCGAATAGTAGTCATTTTCACCACAGGACTAAAGGTATCTTCATAATCTACACCATACCTTTGTTTAAACCCTTTTGCTACTAAACGAGCTTTATATTTGTCCAAGCTACCATCTGCCTTTTTTTTGACTTTCCAAACCCATCTATAGTCTATGACATTTCTACCTTTCTGAGGAGGAACCAGATGCCATGTTTTATTTTTCATTAAAGCTTCATATTCTATATCCATTGCATCATGCCATTTTTTATCCCGCAATGCCTCATCTAAATTACTTGGTTCACTAGTTGAGGTATAGCAACCATAACGAATAGTACCATCTGTATATACCTTTGGTTTCCGTATGCCAGCCTGAAGTTGTGTACGTGGTCGTGCATCAATTGGAGGAGATGAAGCATCTGTTGGTAGTGGCGATGACGGTACTGATGTGGCCACAGCAGCAGGCGCAGATGAGAAATCCACACCGGATGAATCCTGCGCAGCTGATCCTGACGCATGTTCGTGCACAGGAGAGGTCGCTGTTGGGGCGGCAACCTCGTACCCCCCTACGTCCGATGGCGACGCCGGAGGAGGCCGCGTGTCACTAGGTGACAGGATCAGGGCCGAAGCTGGCACTCGGGGCAGCCGCGTGTCGCCGGTCGCCTGGCGCGGAGAAGATTCCCAGGGACCGCCGCTGCAGATGGATTGCGCGCGGATCCCGGGAAAGATCGCGGCGGCGCCCCAGGGTGATCAGCGCGGGAAATTGTGCCAGGATCATCTGTGGCATCCGGATCCTACAGAATCTGCACATCTTCTTGGTTATTAGTGTTAGCCACATGATCATCTACTAACTCACCCCCGGTAGGATTGGATAGATGTTTAGGAAGGAGGAGAATTTTTGTAGCTAACCGAGAACCAGCATTTGGATGAAGTTTTGTGAAAGGAAAAACATTTTCATCGAAGACAACATCCCGAGATATATAAACTCTTCCGGTTTTAACATCAGGGTGAAATTCCAAAAATACATTATTATTTGAGGCTAAACGATGAACTGAAAGGAGATTCTTTTTTGAAGAAGGGACATGAAGGATGTTTTTCAAATTGAGGGATCTACTCAGGGTATGAATAGTAGAGTGACCAATATGACTAATCTGCATACCTGCGCCATTAGCAGTGTGGATCTGCTCGCTCCCGTTGTACCTGTCACGAACTGCTAGCTTCTCCAACTCTCCAGTGATATGATCAGTGGCACCGGTGTCGGTGTACCAATTAGTGTCGTAGGTGTAGGAGTTTGTTGCAGAATTCGCAGCGTGACGCTCTTTAGGTACGTAGTCCTCTTCAAACCTGTGCCAGCAACGATAAGCAGTATGCCCCGGTTTCCAAGCAAACCTGGCATTGAGGTCGCGATGCAGATCCAGTGTTGCCGCTACATCGTGGAGGGTTGCTGTTGCCGCGCCCACCTTGGCGCGACTGTTTCTGGTTGGTGGTGGTGTTGCCATTGCCACGCCCACCATTTCCGCGGCCAAAACCACCACGGCCGCCGTGGTTATTGTTTCTGCCACGACCGCCACCACGTCCACCCCGGTTGGCCACATTGGCGGATGAACCGGAGTGATTTTCTCCACCAGAGCAGAGCTCCATTCGCGTCTCAAACGCGAGAAGCTGCGCATAGAGTTCGTCGACCGAGACAGGCTCAATCCGAGCCCCCAACGCCGAGATGATGGGGTTGTAGTCGTAGTTGAGGCCGGTGAGGATGTATTTGACGAGCTCAACATCGTCAAGTTTCCTCCCAGCAGCCGCCATCTCATCTGCAAGTGCAACGCAAGTGTTGACAGCGCGCGCCCTCGTCTTGGACACGTAGATGACTTCAAGGGCCTCCCATATTTCTGCAGCAGTCTCCTTTGCAGATACTTGGGGAAGGACCTCCTTGGTCAGCGATCCAAGGATGAATCCAAGGACTTGCTGATCGGTGGCGTACCAGTCGTCGTACTCCGGATTGGGGACTTTCTGCACCTTGTCCCCCACCTTTTGATCGATCTCGGTGGGTGGAGCGGCTGCATCTCCAGTGAGATGGCCTGTCAGCCTCGCACCTCTAACGGCGGCAAGGACTTGTGCCTTCCATGCGGCATGATTATTCTTGGAGAGTTTGTCGGTGATGAAAATGCCCACCAATGGATTCATGGAGGCAAAGAAAGCGGCGGCGTTGGATGAAGACATGACAAATGGGATGAATGGAATTTAGTTGAGGAGTTTGGCTCTGAATACCATGTGAAATTCAGAGGAGAGGAAGATCTGGGTGGAACGCCTTAGCTCCTTCCTAGGCCAGCGGTTTCGTGTTATATAGGCAAGTGAGATCCCCTTGCTTGTATTACAAGTAGATGCATGAGATAAAGATATTTCCAGCTATCTAGTTAGGATTACAACAACCTACAACAACTACTAGCTAATATCTTTATTTCATGCGTATACACATCTGTTACAATCACATGTCTATCTAACATAGAATACTTGTCATAGTTGACTCTGTTTTACCTGATTCTGTACAGGCAGATGTTTTCCTCGAACCCCAGATATATGGTGGTATTAAGCGCTTTGGAATTGATATGGTAAGTACCACTTCACTTGCGAATTACAGCTGTATTTTTTAATTAAAATCTCAACTGGGGATAGAAAATAATTGCAGCTGGCCAAGCGTTAAAAGTACAGTCTTACTGTGGTTCAATGGTGCAACTCTCGTCTATTTTCCTTTTTTTTTGAAAGGAACTCGTCTATTTTCTTTCCTCACATCAAACATACAAAATTTCATTTTTATAAACAAAACATTCACACTTTTCTCATGTGTATGCTTGATATTTGGTTGTGACCTGCAGTTTAATCATAAATTGGAATATGTTCCGAACTGCTTTCAATTCCATTTTTCCTACAAAAAAGCATGGGATTGATGAACTTCATCCATCATATTCATCGGCTGGCCCTACAAAAGGTCTCTTTTTTGTTTGCCTTGCAGTCAATTTACCCTGTCCTGAAAAGGCTCCATGAAGCTTATATGGAACATCCTGCATTCCTAGCTGCATTGCCAGAGAAGCAACCAGATGCGCCCTCCTCCTGAGCACATATACAAAACCTATATCTTTCAGGGCTATGTGTCATGTACCTCAAGAGCAGAAATAGAGTCGATAGCTATCCTATCCTTTATGTAAATTCTAATAAGTTGATTTGTAAACAACTGTTATCTGTTTACGTCTGAGAGACAACAAGGAAAAACCGTGCGATATGTGGAGAAGGAATAAATGTCAAAGAAAAGGTGTACTACAACCATGAGTGTTTATTACAAAGTTTCATGATAAAGGTTTTGAGAACAAATCTTCAGCTTGATTGAGAATAAAAAAAATTATTGGACACCAATGCTAACCCCATAGCGTGACACAAAACATGATCACACGCCACAATGAAGTGCCATGATATACCCTCGCGGAAACAGAAACTATCATTCAGTTACTCCAAGTCTGCTTTTTGGGTGACAGGGCCTCAATAGCAGTTCCCAGAGGCCATGCGGCTTCAATGAAGTACTCGCCGTGCTTCACCTTGGACACAAATGTGATCTTCTTTGTTGGCGGCAGACCTGTAGCAGAGCGTAGAACCATATCACATGGATCTCAAACTTCAGATGGTTAGGAACACTGTGATATTTTACAGCAGGAAATAAAATTTCTTTGCATGTAGATTACTGTTACTACTCACCGAAGCCATCAACGAGCAGCGTGTACTGGTACGTAAGATCCAGGCATAAGTATGGCACATTGTGTTATGGCCAGTTGACCGGCCAAGGCCCATGGGTACTGTAGCGTGAACAGTACCCGCGAGTAGAGATAAGTATTAGTTGTTTTGTTAGGATAAGGATAGAGATAAGATTAGATGGATTTAGTTAGGACGATATTTCTTAAGGGTCTAAGTCGAGGATCTCTATATATAAGGAGAGCCTATTGTATCAGTTGAGGCATGCAAGAAGAACCCTAAAAGTAGTCAGAGCCTCCTAGGGAGGGCGCCGAATAGGTTCTTCGGACTTATTTGTAGTCGGTCAATATCTCATCTTCAATCTTCGGAAATACAGCCTTCACATTCTTGACACCCAATCGGCAAGCCTTCCTTACAGCAATTCCGAATGCGGCTGGAACCGCCTTTGCGCTGGGAGCTTTGCTGTCTACGAATCCAATCTTCAATAGACACAAAAATTCAGTTCACATATAACATTATAATAACAAGCGTGTGTCTGTAAAAGTTTAGGTTCAAACATTGGTTGTTCCTACATGTGATGCAAGATAGTGGAAGCTCGAAGTGATAGAGGTTATTTTGGCCAGCTCCGCCACCTCCATTCCACACACCGCCGAAGGTGCAGTTCTTGGTCTTGCATGGAGCGTTTAGGTTCAGTGCCTTGGCAATCTCCACCCTGCATTTGTCATAATTAGCTCCTTTCGGCGAAGCAGTTGCATCATATTTCTTCCCGTTGTAGATGTATGTACCTTCACAATTATTTTACCACCACATAAAAAAAACAAGTTATGCCTGGCGTTATCATTTAGAAAAATAATCAAGTACTCCCTCCATTTAGAACATTGTAGGTTGTAATATCTGTCTAGGTGCATATATAGCAAAAATTATGTATTTTAAAAAACAAAACGACCTACAAATACGGGGAGAGTATATTTCAATTTCCAGTACGGAAGTCAGCATTCGGCAATATGCATACCACGAAATCCACGCAGCATGCAAGAACTGAATGGCCCATTCTGCGCCTTCAAAATCTCTGCTCGTGTTGCAAAAGCACCAAAGCTCAAGTAACTGCAAGAAGGATTTGGCTGATCAGTTACAGTTGTATGTAGAAACAAAGGCTACACTTGTTACCATGCTGATACAATATATCCAACCTGTGAACATAGACATTGTAATCTTTTCCTTTAAGATACTCTTTTGTAACATAGGGATCCTCTCCATCAGCATCAGGTACTGCAGGAGCGCTAGCAGCAGCACATGCAGATATAGCATAGGCCATTTGCACCGACCCACCGCCCAAATCAATAACGCCTACCGTCTGGGAGTAGTCCCCTCCCAATTTATGCAACAGATAATTCACAACAACCTACATTATATTTAATCTCAAGGCATGCACAATAAGGTCAATGTTATAGACATATATGACTATATGAAGCGTTAAACATTATTTTTTGGTGTTGTGGGGCTACTAAACTCATACCCAGATGTAGTGTCCTTCTTGAGACCCTGTAGTGTAAATTTACGAGTGGTTATTCGGAAAAAAAATTACGAGTGGTTTTTAGACATGTCAAAATTATTCAGGGTATGTTGCATGCCAAAACAAAACTAGGGAGTGTCATGAAACTACCGCTTCAAGAATTTCCTCTGATTTTTCTTCACCAATAAGTCTCAGTCCAGCAGTTGCCTGTATGGTAAGAAAAACATTAATTAAACACATAGTGGAAGCAATTTCAGACCCATTAACTTTTTTAGGCTCTTTTGCAATACTTCCTCCACCCCACAAAGATTGTTCATTTAGAAAATTTTAGACACACTAGTAGTTGTGGTAAGTGATCATACTACCCATAATTACTCTGCTTGGTTTTATGGATATGAATAAATGCAATGCACTGGAATCAGAAAAAAACACCAAAACACCAGATGATCATTTCGTTGGCTCTATGCACTTCTCAGTGCCTTCTATAATTGGATGGTATGAGTGTTGCTTTAATTATATTAGTTTCACTACAAGATAAATGAATAATCTTTGTTGGATAAAATTTGAATGCTAAACGGACATTCTTTGTGGGACGAGCATAAATATGCAAAAATGGATGGGGTTTAATATATAACATGTTTTGTGCTAGATCACATCAAATCCTTGGGCATAAGTGATGAGAGAGAGAGAGATTAACAATCCCAAGCAAATTCATAATCAAAGAGTGGAGATTTATTGATGATCATCTTTTGCACCTTTGATTCAATATATATTTGTAATTTATGACATCTATATATCTTTAATTTAACACTTCAACAAACCATTTGTACAAAGGACCGACCCATTTTCAAAATAAAATCGAACGTTATTCCGAAAGTGGCTTTCATGGCACGTATGTAACATTAATTGTTATACAGGTCCAATCTACAGTACCATTTACATGTTAATTGACAAAACCTAAAAAAGTGGCCAGCTTAAACCATAAGTGGTCATATTTCGGAATGTAATGGAGGGCGAGCACAGAAACAGAGAACACATACTCCTTTCGTTCCAAATTGTAGATCATTTGACTTTTGGACCTCAAGTATGACCGCTCGTCTTATTCAAAAAATTTGTGTAAACATAATCAAATTTAAGTCCTTCATAAAGAATTCTATTAATAAAGCAAGTTACAAATAAATGTGATATTTTGATTTTTTTTTTGAAAAAGATGAGTGATCAAAGATAAAAAAGGGTACACATTTTCAAATTGCCTCATTAGTTGCAGTTATCGTGGAGGTGGTACTCTGTTGATAGCTGAATTTATTTTTCTTACTCCTAGCTTAAGAGGGGTTATTTTCATGAGTCGTGGAGGGACGACGCTTTTGGCCGTCTCAAGGAGAGGCGGTATGGTGCTACAACTTTAGTACTCGCAGAAGAAACACGTGGGTCTAGTTCTCAATGCAACAGGAGGTAGCAGTGTCCTGGAGTTGGCAGCGACCGGCACGACTTGTGTTAGAGAGCGCAGCGGAATCCGGCCTGGAAATTTATACCCATGTGCCGGTGTCTCAACAGGCATAGGTCTAACAGAGTCCACAACAATAACAACATGGGCCTAACTCAACCCAAAAGACTAGCATGGTGGGTGAGGACTGCCCTCACCTTTATGTTGTGCTCCCCCCCCCCAATCAATTTCCGATGTGGGACTAATCCAACAATCTCCCCCGTCACACATCGAACCAACTCTTCCATCACATGACAACCCATTTGCATAACTTGGAAGGTTATTACAGGCTCAGAGTACAATTCTCCTGTCACAAGGATTTTCGTGACCTTACAAAGACATTAACGAGCTCCCCCGTCAACGTGTGACCCAGAGATATTTTCACATATTTTTTCGACCTTCGGCTCTGATACCACTTGTTATAAACGATGGTGAACAAACGACGACAAGCAAAGGAATCAAACCGCAGGATACACGAGATTTAACGTGGAAAACCCCCTCAACAAGAGAGGGAAAAACCACGGGCGCCAGCCAGCAACAATTCACTATGTCGGGAGTCCGGTTAGAACGCCAACGGCGGCGGCTTACAAGAAGAGAATTAATCAATCTCCAATGGAAAACCCTAACAGGTATTTATGACCCGTACCGTACCTCCGGCCCAAGCCTACCGGCGACGGGCCTCCGCTTAGCTCCGTCAGAAGTCGGCTTTGCTCTTGTGAGACAGAATTCGGATCATAACTCAACAACCTGGATGTCGTCGCCGATCCCGAGAAGGTCCATCTGCCTGTCAAACCTGAAGACGTGCAGCCGGCTTCCCGTGCTGCCGACGTCGAAGATGACGGCGTACCTCCCGGGCCCAGCCGGCGCGCTCTCAGCAGCCGGCTTGTCCACGGCGATGCCAGCCTTCCGGACAAGCACCGGAGAATCGGCATGGACGACGGCGATGGGGTATGACGAGGACAGGTGCGGGAGGAGAAGCAACACGGCCGTGCCGACAACGACGCGAGCCATTGCTACACCGGCCTAGAGCTCGATCTTCTCATTGCAGGAGAAGCCCGTGCCTTCTCCTCCTGTGATCACACTAGAGCGGTTGGCTGTAGTGCTGCGTGCTCAAGTTCGCATGCAAGGGTTGCCTTTTAAAGATTTGGAGCGGGGAGAGTTTCTCAAGTTTCTCACTACACTGTTCACATGCAGCCAGTGAGTTGCCTTCACATGTGTATTCAGTTGGGATGGTGATACTATTACATTAGAGAGGAATAATACATGCATTGCACATGTTGTAGTGTATATCTGTTGATTTATTATTTACTCCTTCCATTTCCAAATTACTGTTTGGTTTACCTTTTCTACGTACATAGTTTATTTATGCACATAGATACATACTTATCTGACAAAAAAGAATGGAACTCTCGCTCCCCGAGAATTTGACCAATTTTAAATTTGAATATTTAATATATTTTCATACTAATCTATTTGGAGACACAGTTATTAGTATTTTTTTATAAAGTTGATCAAAATTGAAACTGTTTGACATATCGCGAAGCAAGAGTTGCATTCACTACCGGATTCGCGCGCTTTGCCGTGTGCCTGTGGCGCACGGCAAAGACAAGAATACGCACGGCACAGCCTTTGCCGTGCGCATTTTGATCGAGCGCACGGCAAAGGGCGCTCGGCGCATTTTTACCCGGCAAAGAACTTTGCCGTGCGCTTTGGGAAAAGGCGACGCACGGCACAGTTCTTTGCCGTGCGTAATTTGTGACGCACGGCAAAGAAAGGTGTTGACGGCCGTCCCCGGCGAGACGGCGTCACCTGCTCTTTGCCGTGCGCCACCCACAAATACTCACGGCACAGAAAAAAGAAAAAAAGAAAAAAAAGGCAAGGCAGGCCGGGGCCCGCCTCCGCCAGGCCACTACCACGCCGTCGCCGGCCGCCGGTCCTCCGTTCCCCACGCCAGCCCCACACCAGCGACGCCACCACCACCACACCGTCGCGGCTCCTCGGGCTCCTCCCGGTGTCGACCGCCGCCGGAGAGGATGAGAACGCCGCACGAGGAGGGAGGTAGGACCGCCGGCCACACGCCGGTGGGGAAGGAAGCGGACGGAGCGAGGAGCCTCCGCGCGCGCGGCCGCGCGGGGAGGGGGCCGCCGGATTCGCGCCGGCCGCAAGGGAGGGGGCCGCCGGATCCGTGCGGTGGGCCTCCGTGCGCCGGCCACGGGGGAGGGGGCCGCCGGATCTGCGCCGGTGGGCCTCCGCGCGCGCGGCCGCGGGGGAGGGGGCTGCCGGATCCGCGCCGGTGGGCCTTCGCACGCCGGCCGTCGGGGAGGAGGCGGCGCCCCGCCACGCCGGCCGTCGGGGGCGGAGGAGGCCCGGCTGCGCGGATGCGGAGACGGGCGTGCCGGTGGTGAGGAGCTCGCCGCCGTCGTCTTCCGTGCACAGGGGAGCCGGTCGAGGGTGAGGGAGACGGCGCCGGTGACCACGAGCCGGAGAGGGAGGCCGCCATGCGCCGCCGCCGAGCGCCCGCTCGCACGCCGCCGGCGTGTGCCCGCGCGTGCGTCGTCGTGCGCCCGCGCGTGTGCCGTCGTGCGCCCGCGCGCACCGTCGTCGTCGTCGATGGTCGCCGTGGAGGAGGTGGGAGGGGGCGGCGACGCCATGGGAGGACATGGGAGGGCGGCGGCGGGCGATGGGAGGGGGCGGGGACGGGGCGGGGGGGTGAGGCTAGGGTTTGAGGGTTAAATAGGACGGCGGGGGTAGGGGCGAATGGGCCGGCGGTGGGGAGGGGGAAATGGGCCGGCGGTGGGGAGGGGGAAATGGGCCGGCGGTGGGGAAGGGGGGAAAGGGGCCTCCGGCTCTTTGCCGTGCGTTTGACGAGAGGCGCACTGCAAAGAATTCTTTGTCGTGCGCCACTTGTAAAACGCACAACAAAACTATTTCTTTGCCGTGCGCCTCATAAAAAGCGCACGGTAATTTTTCTTTGCCGTGCGCCGGCGCACGGCAAAGAATTTTCTACGATTTAATAAAATTCATAAAATTTATCAAATAATTTTTTAAAAAATTATAAAATGAAGACAATCCAATTTATGTTGTATATTGCTTATAGAAACAAGATTTGAAGTCAAAACTTAATTTGAATGTCGCGTCACGTACAAATCTAACCATATCTTTCGTGACTCTATGAAACACTCTGAAACTTCTAGTGAGATACTTCGGTTTCTAAACACCAGCCATGACGACTTGCTCAAAACACTTTATATGATTTATCACAAGCTTCACACAAGATATCATGAGCCCTAGACGAATCTCATGATTTTCAAAATTTGTTTGCATTTTGTACAATTAAAAAACATGGCAACCGCATGTGGATTTTCATGATTCGCGCAAAATGTTCAAAATTGCACCCAATTTCATGGATAAGGTAATAAAAATAACTAAATTACATGAATATCATTTTTCCACAAATTTTACTCCGTTACTTTATGCACTTGCAGTTCAAATTTAACGTATGCGGCAAAAATTCTTTAAGTGACACATAATTGTTAAAAATAGTAAATTTATCAAGACATGCATAAGATTGAAATATAAACTATAAAACAATGTTTTTGAGGTGGAGAAACAACAAGAAGTACAAAAATTAAAATTTTTAACTACTGTTTATTGAAAAAGTGGGGGAAGGAAAAAATCTTTGCCGTGTGCCGGAAATTAAAACGCACGGCAAAGACTAACGGCCGTTTATTGCGAAAGTGGAGGAAGGCAAAAAAAAAACTTTGCCGTGCGCCCGAAATTAAAACGCACGGCAAAGAATCTTTGCCGCGCGTCAGGAAATAAGGCACACGGCAAAGATTCTTTGGCTTGCGTTTTGTTCGGCCGATAAAAGACGCACGACAAAGATTTGAACGCACGGCAAAGGCCGCGTTTCCGGTAGTGATTCTTCCGGGATGGAGGTAGCACTATGTCTAGCTAGATATATAGTAAAAATTATGTATCGACAAACCAGAAAATATTTTGGAAAGGAAAGAATATTTCTAAGTAACTGATTAAGCAAACTTGTGGACGAGTCGGTGCTTCACGGCTGCTCCGTGGGAGCCGGAGGGACTGACTAACTAACTGATCATCTAAAGGCACCTGAAACGCAGTTAGGAAACGCGATTACTGGTTGATTGGGTCGCCTCATTTGATGCACCAAGTTTCATTTCATCGTTATCTTTTTCCAAGTTTTTTTCCAGCTTAAAGGGAGAAAAAGTAGCAGTGTCGGTCCTAGTTAAATCATATCATCCATGACGGGATATTGTCATGGTATGGTATATGCTATGGTATGGTGGACACGAGGGATGGAAAAATTAAAGGTGAAAAGCTTACTAATTTGGAGCCTTTTCTATCCGTAATAAGCATCCAATTAATTAACAATAATCTGCACGATCTATGGACGCGATGCAGGATCTATAGCTTTTTCAGCTTCATCTGCAGATAAAGGTCACCGCGAGTGTCGGAAAGCCACACCGACACCGTGCAGCTTGATGAGATTCTATTATTTTGTTTAATTCGACTTTTCCCGCCTTTCCATGATGCTCGTGTTCTATTTTTCGTTTGTGCAGATGTTCCACACGCGCGTGTTTATTTAAAGGCAAAGACTTGTATACAGTAAGCTGTAATTTATATATCTGTACAGCCCCACCGCTCAAGTGCACATAACCCCTGTGAACCTTATCCCTCAGGCTGGTCGCACTCGTCATACTTCAAATGCATCCCCTAAAGGAGAATATTCCGCCTAGTCATCAAGATTCTCCAGTACAACACTAGTTTTCCCGCACCCGTCATCCCCTAAATCTCATACTCCATCACAACTACCCCTAATAGGGCCCACACGTCATCCTCTCCTCTTTTTACTGCCTCCCTCCACGGTTCCCCTCTCCTTGTACTCTCTCCTCTGCCTCCCTCTGCCTCACCCCCTCTGCACGTCGTCATCGGCACCCATCCTTCCCCGTCGCGGACCCATGGAGATCAGCCCCCCCCCCCCCCCCCCGCGTTCGGATCGAGCGGCCCGGGGGCGGAGCTCGCCGCCGCGGCCCCGAGGGTGGAGTTCGCGGGCGCGGCCGCGCCCTCCTCGCGCGCCGCCTCCCTCCCCATCCGTGCGGCGCAGCCCCGTAGGCGAGGCGGAAGAGCGAGCGAGGTCCGGCCGCGCCCCTCCTCCCCTCTCTACGCGTCCGGGCGACGGGCACGGCCGGATGAGCGGGGCGTGGGGGTCCGAGCAGCGATGGGCGGCGAACCTGCAGCGGTGGCCGGCGGGCTCGGCGCGGCGCTCGCGCCGGAGGAGGGAGGAGCAGGGTCCATGGAGGTCCGGCGGCGCCGCCATCTTCTTCTCCCTCTGCTGCGCCCGGCGTCAATCTCTTCCTTCCTCTCCTCACTGCCATGGCGTGGAGCAGCAACTGCTGGACGCGAGGTGGGGCCGCGCGAGGCGTAGCGCACGTCCTGGAATGCGCTCGATTTGGGGTAAGCGGGATCCGAACGGTACATGCAGTAGGCTTTGGCGTCCACCGGTGCAGCAAAAAAACGCCAAAGGCCTACCCTAAACTCCATCGTGTCCTGTCCAGTTGCGTTTACCGCACCCAGTGCGACCAGCCTCAGCCCCTCCTCTCTCTCTCTTGCGTTCTCATCTGGTCATCGTCATCCCACAGTCATTTCATCCCCCCCTCTCCCCTCTCTTCGATGCAGCAAATCCGGGAAAGCACGCCGTCGCTGTGCACCCGTGACGATGGCGAGGGAACGCCCCCTGTCCACGGAGACCCGTGCGGCGACCTACTGCAGCGAGGGCGTGCGTCTGCCCTGGGCACACCCGCGCGGTGGTGGATCATGGCGGGTGGTGCCCCCCGGGAGCACTCGCGTCCCCCTTGGCGAGGGCACGCGGCGGCGTCCCGTCGACGCCTTCCTGCGGCAGCACCCTGCAGGGAATATCAAGCTATGGAGTCGCAGTGTCGACGACGCCCAGAGTGCTCATGCTCCAAGCTGACGCCCTTTCCAACGACGACGACGAGCCGCGAGCGCCGCCATCGCTGGGCCACTCTACGTCGTCTACGCCGCCAAGCCAACACAGGACCACAAGCCCGCGCCGTCCTGCATCGTTATATTCATCATGGTGAGACACGCCATAGCCTCTCATTCCTTTTTCGCACCGGGGATGATTTCCTGGCCCTCACGCCACCACCATTCTATTTGCAGGTCACAGTCGTGTCTGTGTTGTACTGTGCTGCCACTTTGAAGCTTATTGCCTGCGGGCAAGGCATGACCTTGCTCCACCGTGCTGGGCTTCTATGCAGGAGCGACAGTTGGGATTGCCTATATTTTTCATAGTTTCGCCTCTCTATTGAATGCTGATATGGATAACATGAGCTCATCACCTCTTTTTAATTAGGTCTTGCACAGCAGCGACAGTGACAATAGCTATTTTAACTCCACAACAACAATGTCGACTATCATCAGCTTTGGCAGGTAACCAGCTCAACAATCCAGCAGAATTTCAGATGTCATGCACATGCAACTACTGGTTCAATTATTTAATCATGTCTTGCTTGTTTGGTTGGTGAATCAATTAGTTGTTTAGTTCCTCACAAAAATGAATCACTGTTGTTGTTGTTAAGGACCAGTGATTTAGGTTGGAATAAAAGCATTTCCAAAATGATTTTTGTAAGTAATACCAGTACTTAGACTAGTGCTGAAAATACGATACAGTTCTAAAGTATAGCATATGCCCCTATAGCCTAGAGGTGGTGAATGATATTTTTTTCCTTTTGCTCTCAATAATTTTTTTGAGCACTTTTGCTCTCAATAATAGATAAGTCATGTCATCTCCTTTTTTTGTCAATATTGCAGTCCCTGCAATTTTACATGTAATTTTCTTCAGTTTCGTCGTTATTTGTTGCACTTCCCTCTAGAAACATAAAGACAAATTGACATTTTTATGTAGGCAACATATACTAGATCAGCAAGAAATTTATCCATTGTGGTTCAACACTTGTGTTTTGGTTTTAGCAATTTACATATTTAGGTAAGTTTTGCCAAAAACCTTATACTAACATTAAGGTTACTGTTTTGCTGGATTAAATCATAGATACATAAGCATTCTCAATGAAAAAAAGAGTTACCTAGGTTTGAAAAGGTTACTGATTTTTTTGTAGTTTCATGTTTCACTACACCATTGAGGTAATGAATAATGCTAGGGGTTTTGACAAGTAATTAGGTCCGTCAGGTGTTGGATTGATCTCTCCACCAATGGGCCCAACGGCCCATTGGGCCCTTGACTCGCGTCCGGATTGGGGACGCCCAGCCCGTTAGAAGGCTGGTGGGGCCCCTGTCGCGCAGCACTATAAGAGGGAGTGGGGGCCACGGGCTCAACTAACGAGGTTCGCCGCCGCCACTGTAGCCCCACTCCAAAACCCTAACCGATCTATGAGGGAGGCGCTGAAGCGATGGGAAGCTCCACTGCGCCACCACAGGTCTCCACCGCCGTCGTCCTTGCACTGCACTGCGCGTCGCTGCCTAGCGCAGACCTCCATCAACAGAACCAGGGATGAGCACGGAGGTACGAGGTATGATTCATACAGTGTTCACCCACTCGATCTACTCCTAGTTGATCCGGCAAATCTATCAATGGTACCAGAGCCGTGCTAGGTTGTGGATCTTGTTTGGGAAAAGAAATGACCAAAGGAATCGATCTCGAATCGTTTTACAGTGCAAAGTTGAAACCCTAACCCTAGATCTAAAAGTGCAAAGGACGCGGAAGGGGACCTACCTGTGGGCCCCTACCTCACCGTCCCTACCGCCGCCGGTGCGGCCTTGGGCGCGCACGTGCGCGGACAGAGTTGTGCAGGGGCGTCGGGCCGGCCACGGGCGGGGCCACCACCCCGCGCGGATCCAAGCACCACCAGCGAGCCGCTCGACGGCGGCGCGCTCACCTGCGGGGGAGCGCACGCGCGCGGCGAGGGGGCCGGCGGCGGCGTCGCCGCTTTTCCTCCAGGCCGCCATGGGCAGCATCCTCTCTGGTCCTCTCGGTTTTTGGGGACCTAGGGAAAAGAGGGGGAGGAAGAGAAAGAACAGAGGAGAAGGGAGCCACCGGCGGCCTCGAGCGGCCGGCGCTCCGTCGCCGTCGCCGGTGGAGGGCCGGCCGCGGGCCACCCCGCCGCCATCGTCGGGCGAGTCTGGATCGGGGACAGGGAGGAAAGTGGCTATGGTTTCACAGGGGTAGCCGGCCATCGGGCCTTTTATATCACCGATTTGCAAGGGTAGCCGTCGAATCGGCATCAGCGGCGATGGACGGCCGTGATTGATCGACTGTTGACAGGCCGGATTTAGCCCATGCGGGTGCTGACCATGGGCCAGTTTGGCGGCCTGCTGATTGGTTGCTTGGCTGCAGGCCCAAGCGGCCGCGGGCGGAGGGCGGACTGCTGGGCCACGGGCCCAGGCGCACTTGGAAGGAAGGCCACTGGCCTGTTTTGGCTTATGGGCCGGCTACAAAGTGGTGAACAGTACTGTTTATGATTATTTACCCAGTTTCAGAAGCTTATTTGATGAATTTCTGCATAGTTTTTAATGAATTTCATCTAGATTTAGATTTCTACTCAGTTTGAACCAACGAGATATTTGTGTAGAGATTGAAATGTGATAGAATGCTTCTGAATAGTATATATTTTCATGAATTTTATTCATGTTTTCCTCTGCAAAGTTTGAATTGTTACTCCTCTAATTTAATTCGGAGATTAAATTAAAGGAAAAGTTGAGTAGAGAAAATCATAGAAAAGAAAAGATTATTTTGATGGAATATTTATTTTAAGGTAGAGTTTTGGAAAGTTTGTCAAGTTTTTGGCAAGTTTGTTAAGGTTTTACCTCTATTCAATTTTGAACCAACAGGATAAATTGTTTAGAGAGTTTACCGGTATAAAGAAATTTTAGAAGTGTGATTGCTTTTGAAAAAAAGAAAAGTTTTCCGCTGCAAAGTGAAAGTTTTACCCTCTAATCAAATTTAATTAGTGGAGTAGAAACATATTTATTTAAAGTTAATTATGGTATTGTTATTTTTCTGACCAACGTTGATGATAACAATATCATAATGATAACAATATCTGATATTTGCATCAAAGTGATCAATGTTCAGAGAACTTAGAGATCAAGAAATGTTGTTTTTATTTCTTGTTTTTCTGCTGTAAAGTGATACCTATCTCTCAATTAAATTGGAACCAACGAGAAGATTTAATTGAAAGAACAATTTCCTTGTGGGTTGTATCCATGATAAAGCTAAAGTCAGCTTCCGCTGGATAAAGTTCAGATAAAAGTTGCATTGGTTTTGATTGCCAATTTTTTTGTTCAAAGTTTATGTCTCTACTCAATCATAGACACAGAGGATATTTTAGAAATACTTATGATAAGTATTATTTCTCAATGTAAAGTTCATGGTTTTGTCATTTCTGACCAACATTGATCATGACAATATTGTGATATGATAGATTAATTCTAATTCAGTTGATGGTGACTTGGAATTAATACAGATGAGAAATGTTTTATTCTATTTTCTGCCCAACGGTGATATAGAATAGAACATAAAGTTTTAAAAGCTTAATAAGCTTAAAGTTTGGATTATTATTGAAAAATTTCTCAGAGAAAAGATCTTTCTGTTTTCATTCATGAAACCATTAAGAAAAGTGAGCTGAGCACTTGTGGCTCAAGAGATGACAAAGAAAGGACAAAATGTGAGAGACTATGTTCTCTTTAAAAGAATTTCTTTCAAAAGTAAAGTTTCTCGGATATTAATCCAAGAAAAGAGATTGATCATTGAGAGTCTTGAGAAATGTTTTTCATGTACTCTCTATGACAAATAATTTATTTCCAATTCACTCATCATGATAAAAGTTTCACTAATTCATATGCATGTTTAATTTGACTAATGTCGAATTAAGCATGTGTGTGTTATAGTTTTATTCAGATTTATTTTCTGAATTTGAGGATTGAATGCAAGCCAATGTTGGCATGCATGTCCCTTTTCAGGTTATTACCTGAATGGAGAGGAAAGTTTGTGATACTCTCGCACGACAAGAAAAGACCATAATAATACCCGCATGGCGGGGAAGGCTCTGAGAAAATAACCGCATGATTGGCTAAAGCTGGCATAATGCCTATGTTAGACAATCTTATATGACGGGAAAAGTTTTGTCAAAGGACTAATCCTGCATGGCGGGAGAAAGATGTAATGACTCATGTGCTTATTCTGTATCCCACACTGGGAAAGAGAATTTTGGAGTAGCTCCTGTGCTACTCTAATATTGTTTGTACATATCGTACTATAGTCATTGAGCACTTGTGAGTTTAAAGAGAATCAAAAGTAATATGCGAACCTAAAAATAAAGAACGATACACAAGCTAGAGTTGCTTGAGTTTTCAAAAGCATTGAAATAAAGAACTTTGTTGAGTTCTTAAAGTGAAATGAGGAAAAATGTACTCCCATACATGAGTTAAGTAATAGCCTTGTTTTTGTATGATATAATCATGCAGATAAAGGAAGTGATTGAAAGTGTTCTCAAAGTCTCCTCACTAATATTAGTTTTGAATGGTTTCGAAATTGTGACAAGAAAGTTTTGCCACATTTCGAGGGGGAGAAATGAGAGAAAGGACAAAATCCCCTATACTTCAAGAAAGTAATGCATTGTATGCATTTAGAGTGTGATCTAAAATGTGATTGTCTGGGGGAGTACGACAGTCATATATGTGATACCCCTAAAGAAAAGGAATAGATAAAATCTTTTATAAGTTCGATAGGATGATAGTGATGTGACCTAAATGGTGAAAGTACAAACCCAAAATGAAAAAAGTTTAAAGATACTCTATTATTTATAATAGATGGACAGATCTGGGGGAGCCATTTAGTTGGCCATCCAGATGAAAGAAAAGGCTGATCTGAGGAGCCATTTGTTGGCAATTCAGATAATAGAAAAGGTTCTTTTATTTCTAACGAGACACATTGTCTTCTTGGAATACGAGAGAAATCAGGGGGAGCATGGTGGCTCGAGAAATTGACTTCGAGGAGAAGTGGGTATATATGCCCGCTCTGATGATTCGGTAGCTATTTCTCTCTGTACTCGTGACAACAACATGGTAGATGACATGGAACCTGTCCTTCAGGAGCCATTGAAACTTGCTGTTGTGCATGGGGAGAGCTGCTGCACCCCTTATGGTAGACGTACCAAAAGTTTAGGCACACAATGTGCCAGAGGTTGAGATCTCTAGTAGGTCTCAAAGAGTTAAAAGTCTGATGGTTGCAAAGTTTGCAATATAGAAAAGTTCACATTGAGGTTTATTCAATCTCATGTGTTAAAAGAAGCGCTTGTTTATGGAAAGTAGAACTGGTGAATCCCGAGGAAACTTGGGACTCGTAAGTGATTCTCAATGGAGCCAAAACAGTAGGCTGTAATGGGTCTACAAGTCGTGACGTGACTCCAAAGAGAATATGTGAAGTGTGGCACAACCTAAGGGTTTTGTCATGTAAATAAAAAGAGGAAAAGGAATGCCGTTTAAAGAAATCATTTATGAATGATAACATTCAAAGATAAAGGATTTGGTTTTGGGTTTAAAAGTGAATAAGAGGACAACATTTGAACAATGTTATAGAATGGGAATTCATTTCCTAATCATGCATATGTGATTGACATCTTGCATGGTAACAGTAATGTCAATCTATTGTAAAAGTATAAGAGGTTCTTGTCCTCAGAGTTCAAAGGAAATTCTCGATGTATGTCTCAATTATAATGATCGAGATTCACCGAGATGAAAGAAAAGGGGTATTAGGACTATCGCAAGAGGCATACTTAGAAAAGTTGCAAAGAAATATAGTATGCATGCGAGTAAACCTTCGCCTGTTCTTATTGTCAAGGGTAATGGTTTTTGGGAACTTTTATGTTCCAAGATTCAACATGGAATGGATTAAAGGAATATGGTACCGTATGCTTCAGCTGTTGGAAGCCTAATGAATGGAAAAGATAGAACTTACCTTGACATAGTTTGTATATTCGGGTTGTTTTGGCAATGTCTAATCCAGCTATAGATCACTGGAATGGAATTAAGTGTATCAGCCTCATGCTAAGTTGAAAAGATCAAGTGCTCTCAAAGGGTTGTGAGTACAAATATATTTTGTGAAATGGGTAGCGAAATCCACAATTGTCGCTAACTTTCACACTTGGAGTTTTTGTGTGGAAATGCTCCAAAAGGATTAACACAATTGTCATCAATGTGATGCAAAGATGTGATATAGCATGATACGAGGCTGAGGGATAGGCAAAATAGTTAATGGAACCTGTACCCGGAGTTGATAATGGTTGTCAACAGCAATCACCATTAAGGTAGTTCACTCTTATGACAACAAGTCAAGTGTGCAGCCAAACACATTGACTCAAAAGTTATATGTTGTAAAGGAGTAAGTCCGGAATCATATTAAAGATATTGCGCATACAAGAGACAAGCAAGTGCTTGAGGATCCTCTTACGAAAAGTATATAACCCAGTGCACTTAGAGAGCACATGTGCAACTGTTGACGGTGAAAATCCGTCAACCTAGCCATGAGTTTACCTTCGGTGTTGGCATGAGTTTTATACCTTATCCATTGGTACTAACCCTCGTGGTATAACAAGTTCAAGTGTGCATGTCGGTTTTGGAGTTTAATGTTTATGCAGGGTTTTAGTGTTGAATGCAAGACTTTCGGGATAAGTTCATCAAGCACCTCATGACAAGACCTTGAAGCCCTGAACAAGTCATGCAATGAAGCAAACATAACTCCAAGAAGCCGGGGACTTGATCCGAGAAGATGACAAACTCCAGGGACCTGACCAGAAAAGTGCTGAATCTTGCAAGACAAGGAGTTGAGTCCAATTCGGAGAGAAACCGACGACATGGACCTACATGCAGAAGGGGGAAACATCCAGGAAGCAAGGGAACCGACGTGGGGCAAAGGAGCCCACGGGGCCGGGCCTAAATGGGCCCAGGCCGGCCGGCCCAGTCCGGTCGGCCCAGGCCCATTTTGGGCCCAATTTCGCCCTCCTTTGCCCTAGCCGCTAATCGGGCCATTTATAGTCCCCTGACCGAGAGCCACGCAGAGAAGATTTCGTCTTCGGCCGCCGAGAAGCAGAGAAGAGAGGGACACCATCTTGGAGAGGAGAGGGTCGAGCTAGTTGACTAGGGTTCCCCTAGCCGACGTGGGAACCTTGCACGGAAGACCACGTCGGAGTTCCCGGAGCTAGAAGCAAGATCAAGGAAGGATCCCGGTGGTGATCTTGTGTATGTATCATTGTTATAGTTGAATTATCAAGTTGAATCTTTTCCTAGCGATCAAGTGTTTCCTCGAAGATTTCGTTTTTCGATCGGCTTTGCTTATTTCAATTCTATTCTCGAGATAGATTACATAGGGTGTTCTTGTAGCCGCGGTGGCTAGAGGTACACGCCGGATCTTCCGAAAGAATCTCGACTTGTCTTTTGACTCGCCCTAAGCTCCCCGCATGAATAGGGATACGTTGTGACGAACGGGGGTCTCGAAAGGCGGATGTTTTCGGATTTGGACGGGAAACCACGATTTAAAGAGGCTTCTATTAAGATTCGATTTGCTACTTCTTCTCTTGCTTGGAACTTCAACAAAAGGCTTACCCCGATCCCTCTAGATCGGTTTATCTACCCAATCTTACTTTGTTTTCTCCGGTTTTTAGTAGATTAGATTCGTTTTGTGTCTTTTACTTAGATGCATTAGGTCTTTTATCAAATATTGAAGTTATTTGGCTTTAATAGATTAAGTCTTGCGTCACACATTTGTTCCACGGATTCGATACCTTGGGTTCACCACTCGAGGGAAGAAGGGTCCCTTGACTACGACGGGAGACTTGTACGCTTGCGAGTCACGAACGAACTTTGATACAATTATTAACCGTCAACAGCAACATGGGTTTATGTCATAGTTTAAGATTCCGGATCATAAAGGGCCCAAGTCTAAAGAATTTGTTTCAGTACAGAGATGTGTATTGTAGCTGTTGAATCTATCAGAGATTGACAAAAACGAGATTGACCGTGACGATAAAACATGCTCTATACACTGATCTGTAATGGAATTAGAAAAGCAGTTAAAAGTATATGGTGAGATCAAGGGGGAGAATGTTGTATTGATCTCTCCACCAATGGCCCAACGGCCCATTGGGCCCTTGACTCGCGTCCGGATCGGGGACGCCCAGCCCGTTAGAAGGCTGGTGGAGCCCCTGTCGCGCAGCACTATAAGAGGGAGTGGGGGCCACGGGCTCAACTAACAAGGTTCACCGCCGCCACTGTAGCCCCACTCCAAAACCCTAACCAATCTAAGAGGGAGGCGCTGAAGCGCTGGGAAGCTCCACTGCGCCACCACAGGTCTCCACCGCCGTCGTCCCTGCACTGCACTGCGCGTTGCTGCCTAGCGCAGACCTCCATCAACAGAACCAGGGACGAGCACGGAGGTACGAGGTATGATTCATACAGTGTTCACCCACTCGATCTACTCCTAGTTGATCCGGCAAATCTATCATGAGGCATATCCTTGTTATTTATTGTGTGTCCCTGGACAATTTGCTTGAGAAAATAGTTGTTGCGGCAGGTAGGAATGTAGGATAGAGTTGATTTTGCTCTTCTTTTTATTTCCTGGAGTAGCTTTTTTAGGCAAATCAGCAGGGCCGTACAAATTGGTGTAGGAAAGAAAGCTGCGTGAAGCATTTAATTAACGAAAGAGGAAAGTGAAGGATCAGATGGCGACTAGAGAGGGGCGAGTGAATAGGAGTCGGTAAAAATTCTTCTCAAAGAACCCGGCCTATACCCTAGTCAAATCCCGGTCACACACAAGCGATGGATCGAATCACACGCCAATCGCCAAGACAACGAGGTTATGGATCAACCTCTAGTCTTAGGAACGAGTCCTTGAAGCACACACGGAAGCACGAGAAAGGAAGGGAGGAATCGAACCAAGAAGCGAAGCACTCAGGCTCTGGCGGACCATCCGGCCAGGAGGGGCAGACTGTCCGCACGGGCCACGCGGACCGTCCGCCAACGTACCGCGGACTGTCCGCACAGGTACGGCGGACCGTCCGGCCTAGGCCGCGGACTGTCCGTTAAAGCCAACAGAACCTCCAGTAGCGAACCCCGAAAAACGGACCGTCCACGGGGAGCACGCGGACTGTCCGCCAGGCACCCGCGGACCGTCCGCCCGCTGATGCGGACTGTCCGAAACCACTTCCAACCAAAACTCGAAACCAAAACAGATCGAAAGTGAAGCCGAGCAAGAACATGAAGAACACGGGAAGAACTCGCTCCTCGCGGACCGTCTGGCTCAACGACTACCGCCTGGCATGCCAGCTAGGCGGGGCCACCAGCGACGAGGTCATCATCCGCAACTTGCCCCTGCACCTCGGTGATGCAGCCCATGTTGTAACGCGTACCGCGGTACTCAGTGCGGATCACCATGGAGGGAGTTGGTGGAATGACCTTAAGCGCTCGATTGCCCCACGGTGGGCGCCAACTGTCGGTGCGGAATATGGTCCCGACACTAACCAGTAATAAGCGCCGAGGTCTATCCCTCAATGGTCGATGCTAAGCAACAAGAGACACAGAGTTTATCCTGGTTCCGGCCGAGGGGGCCGTACGTCCAGCAGGGATGTGCTCGAGGCACTATATTGCTCAGCACCGGGGGTGCCTGTAGTGGGGCTGCTACAAGCAAGGCGGGAGAGGAAGCGTGGCCTCCAAGTCCCTGGTGTAGTGGCTGAAGATGTTGTGGGAGAATTGGAGAGCAAGTGCGCAGTGCGGCTTGTCTCGTGTTATGTTCTGTTTTGTGTGTGTCTGTCCCCCCACGGCAAGGGGGGTTCGTCCTCCTTTTATAGATCAAGGAGAGAGCGAATCACTTGCACGCCGCGCTATTCAGCTATGTGAGGGAGCGTGATGTGCTATACTGTAGAGTAGGCGGCCGCCCGGGCGATCCTCGCAGCGATCCGGCCATCATGGCACATCTTGTACCCGAACAGTGGCGGCCTCGAGGGTAGAAGAGCGGCGGACGGCTGTAATGTCTTCTGATAGGCTCGAGGGAGTTGCTGACGTCGGTCCGTACGAGGCACAGTGGCAGGTAAGGCGGCGTCCTGTTCCCGCACGCTCCACAGTGCCGGAGTCGTTGCCGCAGCGCCTGGCGTGCACCCGTACGCGCGGGGGCGGCAGCCATGCGGTAACAAGTGGCGGGGATGGCGTCCCACCGGCCTAGCGCCTCCACCTAACCATGTAAGGTCACAAGAAAGCGAATCGAGGGTGCAGCCGGCCCCCCCTACGAGGGCTCGGCGCGTTAGCCGTACCGGAGTGGGCGGCGCGGCGTCACGGGACTGGCACCGGCCGCGCCGCACGGTTCCTCCCACGGTGGCGGGGATGGGATCCCTCCCCGGGGAGTTGGTGCGGCGGCACCGGGCGCGAGCCCCGGGCGTATGATGGCGCCGCCTCGCCGTTGTCGGGGCATTAAATGCCCGTGCACGGGAGCGAGCGCACGCGTGCGGGGTGCCCTCGAGCGAGGCGGACCCCGTTCGAGGGCGGGGCGCGCCCTCGAGCGAGGCGGACCCCGCTCGAGGGGGGGAGTAGGCCCTCGAGCGTAGCGGTGCTCGGCCGAGGGAAGCGCACCCCTTCGAACGGGACGGAGCCCGCCCCGAGGGGGCGCGCATCCTCGAGCGAGGCGAAGTCTGCTCGAGGGGATCTTCGAGTGGGCCGCCTGGTGGGCCGCTGGGGCCTTTGTGGCATGGGCCATGTCCTGCACGATTAAGTAAGGCGTGTTTTGGCTTTGTTGCGGGTTTTAAGTGGGGATTTCCCAGTTGTTTAAGGGGACCCGTAGGGCTATCCCCGATAGTAGCCCCCGAGCATCTGTGGGTTTGCCATTGAGGCTCCCGCAGATGTTGTGACCTATTGATATGATGTTCTTCCCTCCTGGTCTTGCGAACGCTTTCCGTGGGGCCGCGTCAGCGGACCCGCGGGTCTATCCCCCGAAGTCCTGCAGGAGCGTGGATGCTCCTGTAGGGGTTAACCGCGAGAGCTGGTCAGAGGGCATGGTACATGTTCCAACCGGCATCGGCAATGTCTCAGCCGGTTTCGGCGACGCACGTGCTGCTATCACTGTCTCCGGCGGGTGCAATCCAGAAGGTGTGGCCGTACGTCAAGCCCCCGAGCCTGGGCCCGTTCGAGGCGATCGGGTAGAGCTTTACGACTTGCTTTTTAACGCGCCCTCGCCATCCCTCCGCGGGACGGAGGGCGAGGTTTCCGTAACCCCCATCGAGCGGGTCGCGGATTGCGGATTCCTCGTTGAGCTACTAGTGGGTGGTTCGAGTGGACGTCCATGCCCCGTTCGATAAGGGTAGGCTGCGTGGTCCGGAGACACGTCCATTGAAGCGCTCGCGTGGGTTTGCTAGGTGGGGCTCGGTCCCGTTCGATAGGGACCGAGGGCGCGGAAGCTCTCCCTCGGTGGGATCCCCCGGCTAGCTGCCCTCGCTGGCTCTCGAATACGACATATGAGGCACCCTCGAGCCGACGGGCTCGAGGAACGGCTCGAATGCGCGTGCCTTCGTCGTCCCTGACTCCATGATCTGGGGCACCTGTTCGAACCCGTCGCGGGTCAGGCTTCGAACCTCTGATCAGTAGGGCCGTGCGGGGTTGCGCCTGGGCGGCCCCGTATTTGTATCTGCGACCGTCGAGGGGCCTGGGCGAGCCAGCCCTCGGGGCGCTAATTAGTAAAAATGATGCGGGGCGGCGGCTAAGCGCTCCCGGCCTGGCATCTGCGACCATCGAGGGGCCTGGGCGAGCCGGCCCCTGAGGCACTGATCAGTAATACAGCGTGGCATGGGTGCTTGCGGTGCCCGCTTTGTTTCAAACGGGCCTCGAGGCGACCTTCTCACGCCAGTGCCCTTTAGAGGGTTGACATCGTCTCGAGCCAGGGGCTCGTGCCGCTCAAGGGTTCTGTGTGGCATGGGTGCTTGCGGTGCCCGCTTTGTTTCAAACGGGCCCCGAGGCGACCTTCTCACGCCTGTGCCCTTTTGAGGGTTGATATTATCCCGAGCCAGGAGCCCGTGCCGCTCGAGGGTTCTCCTTGCTTTGCAAGGAACTGGGCCATTAAATGCTCCACAGTAGAGGTTGCGGTTTCGTATCGCGGGCGCGCTTTTTTAGGCGTTGCAGCCGCGCGCGCGTGTAGTGGGCAGCGTGGGCAGGCGGACGTGACCGCCTGCCACGGCCGCTGCTATTCTTTGCCGTGATGATGGCTCGTTCGCGGTGGCGTGGCCGCCACGGTCGTGGTGGGGCCCGCCCGTCGGCGAGAGAAAAGATTCCCTGCAGTTAATGCGCGCGAGACGTCTGCCCCGGAGAGCTCGCCCGCGGCTTATAAATCTGAGGGGAGGGAAAAACGGCTGTTTTTTACCTTATCATTTCGCCGTTCTCGCCCATTGCGCTCCCGCTTTCGTTTTGCTCTCGCCACCGCGGCCCTTCGTCATTAGAGCTCTTCCTCATCTTCTTGTCCTCCGCTCCCGGATCTCTGGTCCTTTCTAATGGCGCCTGTTGACGGTGAATTTCCGTCAACCTAGAGTACTTGTTATACATTGGTTTCGATTATGATTTGCAACTAACCGGCCACTAGGCATACTAATGATATAACAAGTTCACACTTGCATGTCGATTTTGGAGTTTGTTGTTTACGCAGGAAATCTACGCTACAGAGGAGACTTTCGGATAAGTTCACCAAGCACTTTGGAAGAAGATCATGAAGCCCGACGAGAGTCAAGACAAGCGATGAACATGACTCCAAATGACCCGAGGACCGAAGCGTCAACGTGCAAATCTTCAGGGACTCAACCAGAAAACAGCGAAGCTTGCATAGCAAGGATTCAAGCCTTAACCGTGAAGGAAACGACGTCAAAGGCCCACATGCAAGTGCTCACGAATAAGGGATCACGCGAGAAGCAACCTGGGAGAAAACCGGGGCCGAACCGGGCCGAAGTGGGCCTGGGCCGGCCGTCCTGGGCCGACCGGCCCAGCCCACTCCGGGGTCGGTTCGGTCCCCCCTTTGCCCTAGGTGTTCGTCTATTTATTCCCTCCGCCGCCGTCGGCCGCCACATCGAACAAATCATCCTACCGACGCCAATCACCAGAACACCGCCGCCGTAAGATGAGGGAGAGAGTTAGATGAGCTCGTCGCAAGGATCAACGCCGGCGGAGAGAAGGAAGCAAGAGGAGGACTCCAAGCCGTTGGCCTAGGGGTGTTCCTAAGCTCCATTGCCGCCATCTTCATCAACGACGTTCTCCGGAGTCTCCATCACCCCTATGTGCTTCAATCCGTGTAAGATGATGGGGTAATGTCTCCGTTCATCCCTAGGATTAGATGGATACATGCTATGTGATCGCTATTCGATTTGTGGTTTCAATCTATTGTTTTTATGTTGATGATGCTTTGATGATTAAGGTCAGCTACCGTGTTTTTCGGGCGTATGATATCCGCTACTCCCATAGATTCCATCAACATACCGTGTCCATCATAGGTCTAGTCACGAATACCTTCGCGTAGTGACAGTACGAGAGGAGGGAAAGGGCGAAACCGTGGTCACAACCCCCGGTAGATTGGTTTACCGCTTTCGTGTAGTAGATGCATACCATGTTATCCTAGATCCTAGGGAGGGAACGCTTATCTTTCTTAATCACTCTCTTGTGTTCACCCTTTAACATATAGTTTAACCCTAGATTTGTTTGATCAACTTAACTTAGATTAACTTAGGTTATATTGTCTTTATCTTTAGATTAATACCCCTTTCAAAGGTTTCCATTCAACTAGATTAGTACTTGGTTAAGCGCTAGTAATCCCCTTGCTCCGCGGATTGACAAGAACCTTGGGAATCCCGTGGTGAAAAAGGTGTAGGTCCGTACGCTTGCGGATCGTAGGTGGATACGAGTTTTATCCATCAACAAGACCCTTTTTCTGGTGCCGTTGCCGGGGAGCAAGCCAGTTTGCTACGGTTAATCTAGTATTAATTTTGTTGATTACTAACACCTAACCCTTATTTTCTAAAAAAAGAAAAAAATATTTTTTGTTTTTCTTTCTACTTTTCTTGTGCCTAGATGGATTTGTTCACCTCACCATTGGAAGATGAAGAGATGTCGCTAAGGGAGCTAGCAATGCCGTCAATGGAAGACATTGAGATGCAAAAATCAGATTTGACGTTTGCTACAACCCACTACGAAGTAAAGCCTGGAATCATCAAGTTAGTGGCGACAAAACTATTTAGAGGATTGGAGGATGACAACCCATATAGACACATTAAGGAATTCACGATGTTATGCAACACGGTGCAACAAAAAGGAGTTCCGGCCGCTTGGTTCAAGTGGAATCTTTTTCCGTTCTCTCTCGAAGATGAAGCGCGAAGATGGTACAAACTTGCGTCCGTTGAAGCAAAAGGAATTTGGGATGAGCTAGTGAAGAAATTTCTTTTGAAGTTCTTTCCCATAAGCAAGGTCCAAGACTTAAGGAGGCAAGTGCTCACTTTCAAGCAAGGAGAGGATGAAGGAATTGATGAAGCATGGGACCGTTTTAATGAACTACTTGAGCGAGACCCGAACTTGGGATTTTCCGGTGACTTGATGTTGCATACCTTTTATTTTTCACTAACCCCTAACTCGACTCGTTTTGTAAGCATGTGTGCAGGAGGTGATATAATGGATAAAACAATTAGTGAAGCCGCACAAATCTTACAAAGGATAAGCAATGGACAAAGAACAATACGAGATTGGCAAAGATGTTGTCGAGAGGAGCAAAATGACAAAATCAAGCCCAAGGTGCTTGCTGAAATTTCTGAAAAAGATGAACCGAAGGTCAAGGAAGATGAACCGACCATACAAGAAAGTGAAGATCCACTTCCCAAGGTAAGAGAAGTCATTTCGGATGTTAAAAATGTTGAAACTAACATAAATGTAGGCCGAAGTATGTGGAATGCTAGACCATTGGCGGAGTTCATTCAATCCGGTTGGGTTCAAGTTGATTTCGCCCCACTAATTAACTACCGAAGGAAGGAGGAACGCCGACACGTTGCCAAACTAATTGAAGATATATTTGATCAAGAGATGAGTGGAGAGTCGATCCAAAATATGTTTGAAGAAGAAAGAGAAGAAGGAGATGAAGGATGGATCGACCGGTTTGACAACTCAAAGATTTATGATGAAGGAAGAGAAGAGTATAACCGTAATGGAAGTACTCAAGGATGAAGGAAAGAGTGAATCAACAATGAGCGATCTTGACGACATGTGGTACATGGAAGATAAAGAAAGCAACATACAAGTCTTTGAAGATGAAGATCTGGTTGATAAAGAAGACTTCAAAGAAGAGATGAATGCGTACATAGTTGAAGGATTACATGTTCCACATGATGAGTTGAAGAAATTGCAAGATGGTGATGAAGAGGCAACTACACTTGTTGAGATCGATTCGCCTTCAACACCACTTGATGAACCAAATATCACTCTTGTTGAAAAATCTCTAAGGCCAAGGTACGCGCTGAAATCTCAAGATATTATTGGTATTGATGTTGATAAATTCAAATACTCATGCTCAACCAATAGTATGAATGATAGTTTAAATTCTATGCCTTGTTCCAATAGTGATCATGTTGATAGGCTAGATTTTCTTGAGAATGAAAAAGAGGAAACATTTATTTTTGATCCAATTAATCTCACACCTAAACAACCTTTGCCTAATGATGAGCTAAGTGCTATGCATGAAACGTATGCTTCTTTTATTTACACCTTGACTTGTTGCTACAATTCACATGTGGTGTTAATTATGGACGCGTATGTTTACAATAAGTTTTGTAAATCTCGATCATGCTTTGCGCTTGGTCAAGCTAATGACCTTAAATAATCATATGTCGGGAAAGACCCGGTTTTCACTAACCATGTAGACAAGGCTTGAATAATGAAAAAAGAAGTCATGCCTAAAAGAGTTGCAAGATAAATCATCAACCTCTCCGAATCCCGCGATGGATGCTGCTGTCTTCATAAATTTGAGAACTTGTTCAGAGGTGTACAAATGAAGAAAATGAGATATCCAGAAGCTCCATCAAGTTACCATTCCAACGCATCAAGAACCAACAAGTTTGAAGACCCGTGCAAGGAGTTATGGAGGAAACATTGAGCGTTGCGCGTTCTGAAATTTCTGGACAGATTTCATCGCCGAAGTAAAACGGACGTAACTCTCTTGTCCGGAGTCCGATTTGAGCAAATAAAGACTCGTTGGAAAAGAAATTTTGTGCACTGTGCAATGGAGTAGAGCTTGAGTATACTTTCTGTTCTGGAAATTAAAAAAAATTCATGGAGTGAAGGCAGCACCGAAGGATGATAAAAAAGGAGATAACGATGAAACAAAAGGATGCTTTGGACAAGTCTTCTATAAGTGATCAAGCACAACATGGGAAGTAAATTAAAGCTGCATTGGTACCTTTTCTTCTTGCATGAAGGGCCATGGCTATGCAACGAAAAGAAGGTATGTGAGAAAGTCGAGCTCTATGACTTTAAATGAAGCGCTTTTCGGGAGGCAACCCGTTTCTTTATATTTTTACTACTTTCTTAGAGAAAATAAAGAATGGCACTATCTTATGATGATCAACTTGTGGTTATTAATCTAAGTTTAGTTTTCTTTTTAGAACCACCATCCTGTTCATGCTCATATTTATTTATTTGCATGCATTGCATTTTGTTATCAACGTGATGTTTCTTTGTGTATACATGTTTTGCACATAGTTGGCTTGGTTGTTTTATATACTTAATGATGTATGCTTCATTTTCCATGTTAATACTTCATAAGGAATTATGAGTATTTTCCTTTTGTGATCTTGTGTAAACGTGGTGTTTAAACATGATTGCAGACCATCATCGTTAAGTTTGATAAACCTAGCTGGCTTTTCATATGTTTTCATGTTGCTTTGGTTAGTTTATAAGCTTTGCAATGCGCTTAATTTTTCTTGTGCTATAAGAGTTATTGATTTAGGGATAGACATGGTGTTTTAACCCTAGATATATAAACCTTTATGGCTATGGAGAGATTCAGCAACCTAGTTGTAAACATGGTGTTTAGAACTAGGTGAAAACATTGTCTTATTTATATGCTTTCCTATCATGTGCATACACACCTTGCACCACGTACACTCATTAGGTTTTTATTCCTCATTAGACTAATTATGCCACAAGTTAAGAATCTTAGGAGACATTGTTGGATTGTTGGCAATTCTATCTACTCCCAACCGTCACCTTGGGGGTAGAATGTGCGTTTAAAACGTCTTACAGGCAAGATAAAGACTCTCACTACAAGGAAATTGAAGGATGGCTAAGAAGTGATTTGTCTTCTTCTTCCATGACTAGCAAAATGCTAAGCATGGGGGAGACCCTGAATCTTCAACACGGAAGTGCAACATGACACTCCAGAAGATAGAATGATAAAGATCGTTAACATCTCCGGATCAATGCGCAAGAAGCCACCAATCTCATCAAAATTCTGCATGGTCTCGAAGGGAAAACACTAGGTATTTTTGGATATTTAGAAGCCCCATGTAGTTACGATTCCAACAAATCAAGAATCAAGACAATCGGAGGTTCCTACAAGCGGTTATGCCCGAATCACCGAGTGCAACACGTCCTGAAATCAGTTTTGGACAGCACGCAGCGCTGAAGTAAAACGGACATAGCTCCCTTGTTTGAACTCCGTTTTCGATGAATGACCACACGTTGGAAAGGTAATTTCATAAACTTTTCAATAGAGCTATATTTCGATATATGTTCTATTCTGTACAGAGGGGGAAATCCGTGAAAAAGAGACAGCAAGGAGACGGTGAGAACAAGAAATAGGAGATGGTGATGACAACATTGAAGAGAAGGGTGACCAATGACTCCATTAAGCATACAAGATCAAATTCAGAAGTTTAGGAGCATTAATAAATCAAGACAAAAGCAAAAGCCACATCGATACATGGAGATGTCGGAAGAAGGCAACGAAGAATTACAAAGGATGGTAACATCTCCATGGACCTTCTCTTTTCCAAACACAAATGCTTGTAAGTATGCCTTCAACATCAACCAGGTGCAACCTTTTGTTTTTCTCTTCAAACAATAACATGGCTACTAGGAGGACAACCTAGGTTTCTTTTTACTTTCGATAGATAAGCATGACATGTGTTCACCTCGATGTTCTATATTGCCTATGCTTACGGAAAGATGATGAAACTTGCCGCTTTGTTTTACCTACATGAAGTTATACATGTCTTGGCTAATTGCCCTCTATAATATGATCTGAAATTAATTTAAATACCGGCTCTTTTATTTGTGGAGGTGAAATGACTATGCTCTAGACCCACATACATATCTTTGCTCTTTGATTTAAGTTTATGGATAGCCGGATAACTTGTTGTTTTTATGAAAACTTAACTTTTATGCTATCTACATATTTGTGATGCTCTTGCAAAGTTCTACCTACCAAAGCCATATACATATATGTTTCATGATAACAAAACCCGTAGATTGCAAACATATGTTTTGATGAGTTGGATTAGGATTGATTTCTATGGTTCGAGACTAAGAAACTGGTCATTCCTTTGTGTAACTTTTTCATGCTAGCCTTTTTGTCCATGCATTGTGGGTTTTCACATCGAAAATTTCACAAACTTCGCTGGGCATCCACCCTAAACCAAAAACATCTTTTTGTGATCACCTCCTTGTCCACAACCAAATTTGACTATGGAGTAAAATTCTCGATGGAGATTCAAATATTCCACAAGATTATGGAATTTATACTTACTTTAGCAGTCATTTCCCCTCTCTTTTATGCTCGAGGACGAGCATCGTTCAAGCATGGGGGAGGAGTCATTCTCTGACACAAATGCTATGTAAGTATTATGTTGCAAAAAGTTTTGAGGAGCAAAAGAAAAAAAAGAAAAAAATGAAAAATGAAAAAAAATATGATAAGAAGAAAAGAAAAGTAAGAAAAATAGGAAGAATAAAGTGAAAAAAAGAAAAAGAGAAAAATGAGAAGGAAATAAAATAAGGAAAAAAAATAAAGATGCTCCTCAGTTCTTTTTGCTTCATAAGTTCTCAAGTGCCTTGATGATAAATCCATACTCAAATCTTCCAACCATGTGCAATCCGATAACGAGGACTTCACTCGTGCCTCGGGATCATCCATTTGCCACTTGCACATGTCCACTTATCTAAATGTGTGTCTTTCATCCTTCTCTCTTTCCAACATTTATTTTCCATGGCCTTTTTGATGAGTCTCAGTAATTCCAAGAGATCTCTCTCTTAATTTGACAATATTTCGGATGTATGTTTTGCTAGGATTGTTTTTTAACCTTCCAAGCTCCACATAAGCCTTCCACTATCACATATGAGTAGAGTAGGTTGAAAATAATCTAGTATAGGCTTGAGTGACTTGATGAGATGAGTGTTCCATGAGCTCTTGCAAGAGATTTTCACTTATGTTGGATATGCATCTTTTTGAAAATCTTCCATGTGACAAGGTAATGGTTTGAAGTTCACTTAAGTTTGAGAGCATCATGTTTATTAAATGTGGCTTGTTTTTTATTGTTAGTCTATCTTCCATAATGAAAAAGAAGCCGGTCACAACTTGAACTTTAAAAATAAATTGAAGAGAGAGCAATTTGTCTCGTCATGAGTGACTAAGTGCAGGGACAACGTTGGAAGGCAACATTGATTTCCCTTTTAAGCAAGGATTACTTACTCGAAGACGAGCAAGGTTTAAGCATGGGGGAGATGTTGACGGTGAATTTCCGTCAACCTAGAGTACTTGTTATACATTGGTTTCGATTATGATTTGCAACTAACCGGCCACTAGGCATACTAATGATATAACAAGTTCACACTTGCATGTCGATTTTGGAGTTTGTTGTTTACGCGAAATCTACGCTACGAGGAGACTTTCGGGATAAGTTCACCAAGCACTTTGGAAGAAGATCATGAAGCCCGACGAGAGTCAAGACACGCGATGAACATGACTCCAAATGACCCGAGGACCGAAGCGTCAACGTGCAAATCTTCAGGGACTCAACCAGAAAACAGTGAAGCTTGCATAGCAAGGATTCAAGCCTTAACCGTGAAGGAAACGACGTCAAAGGCCCACATGCAAGTGCTCACGAATAAGGGATCACGCGAGAAGCAACCTGGGAGAAAACCGGGGCCGAACCGGGCCGAAGTGGGCCTGGGCCGGCCGGCCTGGGCCGACCGGCCCGCCCCACTCCGGGGTCGGTTCGGTCCCCCCTTTGCCCTAGGTGTTCGTCTATTTATTCCCTCCGCCGCCGTCGGCCGCCACATCGAACAAATCATCCTACCGACGCCAATCACCAGAACACCGCCGCCGCAAGATGAGGGAGAGAGTTAGATGAGCTCGTCGCAAGGATCAACGCCGGCAGAGAGAAGGAAGCAAGAGGAGGACTCCAAGCCGCTGGCCTAGGGGTGTTCCCAAGCTCCATTGCCGCCATCTTCATCGACGACGTTCTCCGGAGTCTCCATCACCCCTATGTGCTTCAATCCGTGTAAGATGATGGGGTAATGTCTCCGTTCATCCCTAGGATTAGATGGATACATGCTATGTGATCGCTATTCGATTTGTGGTTTCAATCTATTGTTTTTATGTTGATGATGCTTTGATGATTAAGGTTAGCTACCGTGTTTTTCGGGCGTATGATATCCGCTACTCCCATAGATTCCATCAACATACCGTGTCCATCATAGGTCTAGTCACGAATACCTTCGCTTAGTGACAGTACGAGAGGAGGGAAAGGGCGAAACCGTGGTCACAACCCCCGGTAGATTGGTTTACCGCTTTCGTGTAGTAGATGCATACCATGTTATCCTAGATCCTAGGGAGGGAACGCTTATCTTTCTTAATCACTCTCTTGTGTTCACCCTTTAACATATAGTTTAACCCTAGATTTGTTTGATCAACTTAACTTAGATTAACTTAGGTTATATTGTCTTTATCTTTAGATTAATACCCCTTTCAAAGGTTTCCATTCAACTAGATTAGTACTTGGTTAAGCGCTAGTAATCCCCTTGCTCCGCGGATTGACAAGAACCTTGGGAATCCCGTGGTGAAAAAGGTGTAGGTCCGTACGCTTGCGGATCGTAGGTGGATACGAGTTTTATCCATCAACAGCGCCGCCTCCGCCCTTCACGATCCTCGACTCGTACGCCTGGGAGCGGTCGACAGTGACCCGGCTGGCTCTCAACGAGCTGGTCTCCGCCGGCCAGCTGGCGGCGAACGAGGAGGGCCGACCGGCGGAGTGGATCGTGCCGCCGGCGGGAAACCACGCGCCCAACCCGCCGGAAGGCTATGTGGTGAGCTTCGTCCTCTTCCACGAGCGTGGCTTCGCCGCGCCGGCGAGCCGCTTCATGCGGGCGCTCTGCCACCGCTACGGCGTGGAGTTGCACAACTTCGCGCCGAACGCGATTTCGCAGGCGGCCACATTTGTGGGCGTCTGCGAGGGGTATCTGGGGATCCCAGTCAACTGGGAGCTCTGGCTACACCTCTTCCGCGCGGAGCTCTTCACGCAGCCCACGACGGAGTAGAGGACCCGCCGCGCGGTGCGCGCCGGTGGGATGTCGCTCGCCCTGCGGGCGCAGTTCAAGGACGACTACATCCCCTGCACCATGACGACGAATAACGCCGGCTGGGAGCGGGGGTGGTTCTACTTGCGCAACGCCGAGCTCGGCCTCCCCCCTACACCTGTCGGGTGTTCAAGGAGAAGCCCGACTCCTGGGGCTACGGGGTGTCCACGCCCCAGCATCGGAGGCGGCTGGGCTCGCTCCTGGCCGCCTTGAGGAACCTGGCGACGCGCGGCCGACCACGGCGGGCGTCCTCGCCTTCCTCCACCACCGTCGGATCGTGCCTCTGATGGAGAGGCCGCTCTGCATCTTCGAGATGAAGGAGGTGGCGGACCCCGTCGCGCCCGGCGAGGTCGCGGATGCTCCCGACCCCCCTCGGGCGGGCGTACGCGCTCACGCGGGCGCGGAACGCCGTCGACACCCGGATGCTGCGCCAGGACCGGTCCCCGTGGGACCTCGAGATGCTCCCCACCGGCCCACTGGTGAGTATGGTTCTTGGCCCTGTCTTCGTTCTTGATGATGACCCTGACCCCTGACGCACCTTTAATGTCCTCGCCTGCAGCTGGTGACCTTCAGCGCCGCGAAGTCCGTCCCGCCTACCCCTGACTCCCGCGCGCTCGATCGGGCGGCGCAGCAACGGGAGCGAGGAGCGGGCGGCGCGCAAGAGGGAGCGCGCGAGGCGGCACCGCGAGCGCCGCGAGCGGCGGAGCGAGGAGCACCGCCGCGCGAGCAGCGGGGGGCTCTCCTCTCTCCGGGGACCGAGGGAGTATTCGTCCTCGGAGGAGGACGAGGAGGAAGAAGCTGGGGGGGCGGGGTCCCACCGATAGGTGGGAGCCTGCTCCCCCGTCGCCGGAGCCAGCTCCGGCGGCAAGGGCGGCATTGCCGGGGGCGGGCGCAACGGCGCCCGCCGCCAGGCAATCAACGATAGAGGCGGCTCGAGCCGCGGAGGTGCCGGCGCGCGCCGCGGAGGCGCGCGCGGCAAGTGCGCCCGCGCGAGGGGCGGGGCCCGCGCTCGCGGCGGAGACATCGGGGGGCGCGGCGACCAGTGCACCGGCCGCGCGGGCCTCGTCCGCCGAGGCCTCGAGGAAAAGGAAACGCGCCTTCTCCTCTTCGAGGTAAGGGGCTCGCTCTTCCGCTAGGTTTGGTTTTCTGGCGACCGGGCGTTCTGACTTTTTGCTTGTACTTGTGCAGGGTGGCCCCAACCGTGCCTCCCCTCGCACCGGCCAAGGTGTTGAGGGCGGACGCGTCCATTCCCACCTGGCGGCGCTCGTCGAGGGCGCCGCGGGCGGGGCGAGCACGGCGGCGGCGGGCGAGGGGCTCGCAAGGCGCGGGCGAGGCCTCGAGGCCTCGGCCGGCGGATCAGCCCGCCTCGGTGCAGCCGGCGATCGTCGAAGAGCGGCGGGCGCCGGTCGTGGCGGAGGCGCGGCCGTGGCGGCGGCCGTGGTGGAGATGCGGCCCGCGGTGGGCGCCGCGACAAAGGAGCGGCCGCGGCGCCGGCCGTAGAGGAGGTAGAGCGGGCGCGCCCGCGGTGGTGCCCGTGGCTACGGAGGCGCGGCGGAGGCGGTGGCCACGGCGCGCGCGTTGGGCGCCCGTGGCCACGAGGCGCAAGTGGAGGCGCCGGCGGAGGGTGGCGCGGGGGCCGGCGCCCGCCCGGCGGCTCCCCGGCGGTGGTGGTGGAGGTCCCGGACGACGACTCCCCACCGCCCGGTGGGATCGGTGGGTGAGCTTCCCCACGCTCTCCCCGCAGTCTCGGGAGGGGGCCCTCGCGAGATGGCGCGACGGCCACATGGTGGCGGGGGGCGGGGACATGGCGCCGAGGCCTCGTCTTCTCACGCCGGCCACTCGCCGGTGGGAGGGGGTCGTCGACGACCCGCCTGCGTTCGCCGACGCCCAAGAGGAGCAGGAGCTGTGGGGGGAGCTCCGCAGCCACGGTGCCACGCTCGACCGTGCGCTGAACGAGGCGCTAAGGGTCCACGGCGGCCCCGCGTGGCGCGTCTTCCAGGTAGGGTATCGTTGCTCGTTTTCCTCTTTCCCTTGTTTCTGCGCGCTGTCTCTGTGTCGTGGTGCTTACGGGTTTCAAATTGTGGGTGACAGGAGCTCGAGCGCCGTGCCCGCGACAAGTACGGCGCCTTCGATCGGGTGAATGTTGACGGTGTATTTTGGTGCACCTAGCATGTTCATTACTCTTTGGTTTGGATTTGATTATTGAACTAACCCGCCACTAGGCACACTAATCATATAACAAGTTCGTCTCTGTGCTTGCATTTGGAAGTGTTGTGTTTATGTAGGAAATCATGGACATAAAGGACGGATTCACAATAAGTTCAAAGGAGCATTCATGGAGTCTTGTTCGTGTTCATGAGCTTGCTGAAATTACTTCCAATGGTGGCGAGGACCGAAGTGCTACGAGGAACACCCCCGGGATTGAAGCGTAAAAGATCAAACTTCATGCAAAGAGAGTCTCCATCTTGATCGTGAGGATAACGGCGTTAAAATCATCCAAGTGGAGGGGGCGAAGTAGATAAGTGCACGAGGACCCACGGAGCAAAAAGGGCGACCGAACCGGCCGAACGGGCTCGGGCCGGCCGGCCCGGTCGGATCGGCCCGGCCCACTTCGGGCACCGGTTCGGTCCCGTCTTCCTTGCCCTCGAAGGATCTTCGACCCTAAAACCCCCGACGCGCCGCCAACGGACGAGAGAGGAGTTTATTCGCACCGAAGGCCATCTACAAGCTAGAGAGAGAGGAGGAGGATCTCCGGCCGGAGATCAACCACCTCGAAGGAAGCACCCTCTCGTGGAGAAGGAGGAAGACACCGGCGGAAGGGAAACCATGATCAATGGTGCCATGATCGCACCTTGATGGGGTAATCTTCTCATTCGTCCATGGGTTGTAATCGATCGTGAGATGTAATCGCACTTTGTTGGATTATCTGTCTATCATCTTGTGTTGAATATACTTTAATGCTTAAAGGTTAGCTACCATGCCGTAAAGGGAGTATAGGCCTCAATGCTTCCTTGGATCCATTCAATACGCCGTGGCCATCAAAGGTCTAGTCATGATTACCTTCGCGTAGTGACGTACGAGAGGAGGGAAAGGGCGAAACCGTGGTCACAACCCCGATAGATTAGATTGGTTTTCATGTCTTTAAGCGATTGCATGCTCTAGTATCGTAGACCCGTGGGCGAGTGTCTTCTCTCTTGATCGTTTATCATTCTCTCTAGTGTAGTTTAGTGTTTTTCTAGTATAATAGTAGTTAGGGTTTTAGTAGCTAAGTGTGTCATAGTAGATCGAACGCTTGTAATCCCCTTGCTCCGCGGATTGACAAGAACCTTGGGAATCCCGTGGTGAAGAAGGTGTGGGGTCCGTACGCTTGCGGATCGTAGAGGGATACGTCTTTTATCCGTCAACAAGCCCCTTTTTCTCGGCGCCGTTGCTTGGGGAGCAAGTTAGTTTACATCGTTTGATTTGCATCTAACTTAGTTTTATATTTTAGTTTATCTTTTATTTGCTATATCTAACATATATTATCAGAAAAACACTTGTTTCTTTTTTGTTTTTGTTTTTATCTTATTGTCTAGATGGAGTTCGTTAATCAACCCGTGGAAGAATCGGAGAAATCATTAAGGGATTACGCTAGCCCTCGATGTGAAGACATAAAGGTACAAGAGTCGGATTCGAAGCTCGAAGCGACCAAGTATGAAATTAAATCCAAGATCATGAAGATGGTGGCGGAAAACCCATTTGAAGGGATGGTTACGGAGAACCCATATAGACACATAAGGGATTTCACGACAATATGCAACACGGTGCGTCAAGAAGGAGTTCCCGATGAATGGTTCAAATGGAATCTCTTTCCCTACTCACTTGCCGGCAAAGCAAAGACATGGTATTCGGTTGCGTCCTTTGAAGTTGAAGGCAATTGGAACAAGTTGACAAAGAAGTTTTGCGAGAAGTTCTTTCCAATGAGCAAGGTTCAACATCTAAGGAGGCAAGTGATCAATTTTATGCAAGGAGAAGAGGAAGGGATAGACCAAGCACGGGAAAGGTTTAATGAATTAATCGAACAAGGACCAAAACTCGGCTTCACCGGTGACGTACTCTTGCATACATTTTTCTTTTCCCTAACCCCCTAGTTGCATGCGACACGTCGAAATGTGTGCGGTGGGGATCTCATGGAGAAAACACTCACGGAAGCCGCCCAACTTCTACAAAAAGTTAGTAAAGCGGCTGCCATGCGAAGAGATTGGGAAACAAGACTTGCGGAAGAGCCGGAATTTAATTCAAGGAAGAAAAAGCTTGCTGATTTTTCTAAAGAGGCAACCCCGGAAGTCACAAAAGAGGAGCCAATCATGGAGAAGCTTGAACAAGAACACATCAAGTCAAGAACTACACCAAACATCGACTTCGCCGCACCAAAAGAGACAAACAAGAGAAGCATGTCAAGCGCGAAGCCACTAAGGGAGTTCGAGCCAATGGATTGGGTTCCTATTGATTACGGAGAAGTATTCGACAAGAGAAGACCGTTCCCTAATCAAAAGGGGATGGCAAGAGCATTGGAAGTCGATTTCCCACCGGAGAGGAAAGCTGAAAATTCATACGACCTCGAAACCACCGGTGAGATTTTTGAAAAGCTCTTTGGAGATGATGTGGTGGATCCGGAACATATTGCCGAGGTGAAGAGGATCATGGGGATCAAGCCCGAAGCATCACCATACGCTCGCCTTGCTGAAATTTATTCGATCGGATCCGAAGAAGAAGAGAAGATGACGCCGCACTTGAGTTGCGAGATCAACGGAGTTCAATGCAAAGCTTTATGCGACATCGGAGCCCAAGTAAGTGTTCTATCTTCTAAAATTTACGATAAAGTTCAATACCACAACCTAGACTTAGCTCCAACATCAACGAAATTAATTATGGGAGATGGTAGAACTATCAAACCTCTAGGTATTGCTTGCAACATGAAAGTAAAAATCTCTAGAAACTACATACCAACCGATTTCTTTGTTATTGATGCTTACCATAGTAATTCTGATCATATAATCTTAGGTAGGCCTTTTCTTAAGTTGGTTGATGCCGTGTTAGATGCCGGAGAAGGCAAAGTAACAATGAACCTTAATGGAACAAAGTACACATATAACTTTCTTCGTGCTTCTAAACACCTTACTCCTTTTCCTCCCGAAGATGAAGAAATAGAAGAGATAGATAGTCTTTGTTTTGTTGAAACCCTTAGAGACCCGCTGCAAAGAGCGATGGAAAATCAAATTAGTAATCAACAAGATGAAGAACTAGAGGAAGCAACAAAAGGCTTAGAGCCACACGATGGTAGCGTGGAGGAAGAGAAGTTCGAAGACATAGGAGAAATCAAACCCGAGGAGCCACAAGTGCCCGAAGTAGACCTTAAACCTTTGCCCAAGGGATTAAAATATGAATTTTTGGGCCCCGGACAAAACTTATCCAGTCATTGTGAGCGACGAGTTGAGTCCCGAAGAAAATGAAGCGTTGCTGATTTTATTGAAAAAACATAGGAAGGTGATTGGATATTCAATTAATGATCTCAAAGGTATTAGCCCAGCCTTTTGTACTCATCGTATACCAATGGAAGACCAATGTAAGCCCGTAGTGGACCATCAAAGGAGGCTAACCCATGCCATGCGAGAGGTAGTAAAGAAAGAGGTTATCAAGTTACTTGATGCCGGAATCATCTACCCGGTTCCACATAGCGAATGGGTGAGCCCGGTACATTGTGTACCGAAGAAAGGAGGTTTGACCGTGGTGAAGAATGAGAAGAATGAATTGATACCGCAAAGAACCGTGACCGGGTGGCGGATGTGTATTGATTACCGTAAGCTTAACAAAGCGACGAAGAAAGATCACTTCCCCCTACCGTTCATAGACGAGATGCTTGAGAGGTTAGCAAACCACGCTTACTTTTGCTTTCTCGATGGATACTCGGGGTTCATGCAAATTCCCATTCACCCTGAAGATCAACATAAGACAACATTTACATGTCCTTACGGAACGTTTGCATATAGGAGGATGCCCTTCGGCCTATGCAACGCTCCGGCCTCTTTTCAACGTTGCATGATGGCCGTGTTTTCGGAATTCATCGAAGAAATTGTTGAAGTGTTTATGGATGATTTTTCCGTTTACGGGAAGACGTTCATGGATTGCTTAGCAAACTTAGAAAAGGTCCTTACAAGGTGTGCGGAGGTAGATTTGGTTTTAAATTGGGAAAAGTGCCACTTCATGGTTAAGCAAGGCATAGTGCTCGGACATGTTATATCCGAGAGAGGAATTGAAGTGGACAAGGCTAAGGTAGAGACGGTTGAGCAACTCCCACCTCCTACGGATATTAAGTCCTTAAGGAGCTTTCTAGGCCATGCCGGATTCTATAGAAGATTTATAAAGGACTTCTCAAAGATCACCAAGCCTTTAACGCACCTTCTTCAAAAAGATGTGGCTTTCGACTTTGATGAGAAGTGTCTAGCGGCATTCGGACCTTGAAAAATGCGTTGGTGAGTGCTCCCATCATCCAACCTCCGGATTGGAGCCAACCTTTCGAGATCATGTGTGACGCAAGTGACTACGCCGTAGGCGCGGTCTTGGGACAAAGAAAGGAAGGCCGAGTTCACGCCGTTTACTACGCTAGCAAAACTCTTAGTGGGGCACAATTAAATTACGCTACTACGGAAAAAGAGTTGCTAGCGGTGGTATTCGCTTTCAAAAAATTCAGATCCTACATCGTGAACTCGAAAGTCATTGTTTACACCGATCACGCAGCTATAAAGTATCTCTTGGCTAAGAAGGAAGCTAAACCACGTTTGATTCGTTGGATCCTTCTTCTCCAAGAGTTTGATGTTGAAATTCGTGATAAAAAGGGGGTGGAGAATGTTGTGGCCGATCATTTGTCTAGGATGAATCGTGGGCAAGATGATAAAGAGCCCATAGAAGATAAGATGAGAGATGACCACCTCTATAGAGTGCTTGATAAAGATACTTGGATGATCGACATCATTCGAGCAATTCGAAAGATGCCCCTCGATCATCTAGACAAAAACACTCAAAGGAAGATAATTTCGAAAGCAAGAAATATTTTTGGGATGCACCATACCTCTTCAAGCTTGGCAATGATGGAGTGATGAGAAGATGTGTGCCAAGAGAAGAGAGGCTTGAGATTCTAAGGAAGTGCCACTCGGCGAGTACGGTGGGCACTATAGCCATTTTCGAACCGAAGCCAAAGTATGGTCGAGCGGATTCTATTGGCCGGAGATGCATGAAGATACTAAAAGATATGTTGCGTCATGCCCCGAATGCCAAAGAACCGGAAACATCTCTCAAAGAAACTCTATGCCTTTGAAATACAACTTGCAAATCGACATATTCGATGTATGGGGCATAGACTTCATGGGGCCTTTTAAAAACTCATTTGGATTCGAGTATATACTTGTTATGGTCGATTACGTATCCAAGTGGGTAGAGGCTATACCATGTCGTAAAGCTTCCACGGAGGAGTCCATCACTATGATCAAGAACGTGATTTTTCCCCGTTTCGGTACACCGAGAATCTTGATAAGTGATGGAGGAACTCATTTCACCGGGAAGAACTTCAAAAAGTGCTTGTCCAAGTTGGGAATTGAGCATAGGGTCTCCACGGCCTATCACCCACAAACCAACGGACAAGCGGAGACGTCAAATAGGCAATTAAAAAGCATACTTAACAAGACCATAGAGAAGGGAGGCAAGGATTGGTCAAAGAAATTAGACGGCGCTTTATGGGCTTATCGAACGGCGTTTAAAACACCGATAGGTATGACCCCCTATCAATTCGTCTATGGAAAAGCTTGCCACCTTCCGGTTGAGTTAGAACATAAAGCCTATTGGGCGATTAAAGAGATGAACCTTGATCTCGATGCCGCGGTGGTGAAACGGAGAATTCAAATAAGCGAGCTAGAGGAGTTGAGGTTGAAAGCTTATGAAAACGCAAGCATATACAAGGAGAGAATCAAAAGGTGGTATGATAAAAGATTGAAGAAAAAAGAACTTAAAGAAGGAGATAAGGTCCTCCTCTACAATTCGAGGTTTAAAACCTTCGGAAAGGGGAAATTGCAAAGCAAGTGGGACGGACCTTATGTTGTGCATTCTGTGTTCTCCAACGGAGCGGTAACCATTATGGATATAAACGGCGATCAATTTGTGGTGAATGGACAGCGGCTAAAGATTTACTACGAACCCGACGTCGTGCCCATTCATCATGTTGATGTCTTTACCATGGAGGAAGAGCCCGAACGTCCCGCCTAAGACGAAAAACAAGGCACCAACTTCTGTAAATAATTTTTCTTTTAGCTTTCTGGAGTTTTTCGCGAAGATTAACTGGGCCAACTTTTTCCCATGGGCTGAGGACGAAAAAAATAGGGCGGTGTGCAAAAAACCGGACCGGCCCGGCCCCCGAGGCGGGGTGGGCCGGCCGGCCCGCCGGATCGGCCCGGGGGGGGCTCGACGCCCGACGTCCCCGAATTTCGCCCGAATTGCTCCTTTTTGACTTCCTTGTTTGGTCGGAAAATTTTAAGGGAAGTGTAAAAAAGGAAAATAAGGTTCCCGGGCTTTTCTCTCGGGACTATATATTTGGCCGAATTGGGAGCTCGAGAATCAATCCTTTCAAGCAATGTGTTGCACCCTTGTAGCAGCCATTGAGCCTCCAAAAAGCTTAGAGTTGAGGCTAGAAGCCAAGAAGCCATCGATGGAGGAGGCGATGCGATGCGAGGTCAAGCTACCCGTCAAGAGGACCGCACGTATCCGTTGCGGAGGACGTGTCCCGACCGGAGCTCTTGCATCTCGCAACCCCGTCAAAGGAGAGAAGGTCCCTACACCCGTTCGAAGGTCGGCACGCCTCCAAGGCATCAAGCGCAAAGATTACAAGGAGGTGTCGCCGGAGCCTAAGGATTATGGGGATAGCGACTACTCCGACGATCGTAGCCCGAGCTCGTGGGCGGCTGCCGGTAGAGACGATGACGATTGGGGCGAACAGCCCTATGAAAGGACTCCCGAGGGCCCCAACGGCGACGGCAACGGCGGTGGCGAAGGCGACAACAATGGAGGCGGCGACGACGGTGGTGACAACGGTGGAGATTATGGCGACGACGACCCCTTCGGATTGCATCCGGTGTGTTGTCGATTTTGCCGTCAATCCATTGCAGCTCTCTACGCGTCGGCCGACGAATGTCTTCAAACCATGGAAGCGATGAAGCGCCGTATGGAGGACTTGGAGCGCGTAGTTGAAGATGACTACAAGTTCCTTAACCGTAACGTGCGCAAACTTTTCGGCATGGTTGGAAACATGAGAGGCAAGTGGTGCAAAGCTTGCTCGAAGTACCATTAGATCTAGTTTTCCCCTTTGGTTTTTGTAAGATACGACGAGGACGTCGTATGTTTTAAGTGTGGGGGAGAGCTAGCTCGCTAGCCTTAGCTTTTGAACTTCAAATTTAGGTTCGGTTTAATCTTCGTGTGAGAGTCTTAGTGTTTTAATGAGTCTTTAGTTTTTGAGTCTGTTTTAAAATTTTTGCAAGTGTCTTAAATTAGTGTTGAGTCAAGAAAACCTAATAAAAAGAGTCTTTATATATATCTTTGTGTTTTTTTGTATTGTTTATCTTTATTTACTTGTTTGTCTAATCTTCGATTCTTGATATATGAATACAAGTATATGGTTTGAAAATCGTTTACCGTGGTGCTTAGTGGAATCGCTACTACTTAAAGTACCCATATCACACTTCGATCTTGAGCTTCACATGCTAGTTGTGCTATGTTCGATGCTAAAAATTGGAGGATTTCAGTTCTGAAAATTATATTAAAACCCTTGTAATAAAGGTTAGCAAAATCTCTTTTTCCAAGTTGAGAGTATAAAAAAAATTCCTATCCAAAGCCAAGTTTGTTTTTTTCGCTCCACTATAAGTGTGATTAGCACGATGAGTTAGGCTAGGACCCTTCTCTCTTGGTGAGTTTTAATTTCGAGCAATGATCATGTCCTTGTGCTTATCTTTTGTTGCTAGCCTCGTCATATATTCAGTTCATGACTTTCGCAACGAAAGTCATGCATATCACTGAATTCCATACCTAACCTTATACATCTCTTTTGAACATCGTATTCCTTGAACACAACCTATTTTCAAAGTTTCGTCTCGTCTCTAGCATGATTTATTTAAAAATTTCAGATTGTGTGCATGCGAGAAAAGGGAGAATTGAAAGCTTTGAAAAGATGTCAAGAGAGAGAAAAATAAAGAGAAAAAGTATGTGTATGGAAAAGAAAGAAAAAAAAATATATCATATGTGAATGAAAGAAGAAAAAGAAAAGAGAAAGATGAGTTAGCAATGAAGATATGAGAGGGATGGATCAAGTGAAAGAAAAGAAAAATAATAAAGTGTAAGGAAGGATGTCACGTTGATTGTGAGACGAAACTTTTACTCTATTTCCAACCATGTGCAATCCGACAACGAGGACATCATTGGTGCCTTGAAGTCATAATTTTCTTTTGCCCTTGCACATGTCCACCATTCTAAATCTTCTCATCCTTGATATCCCTACATATGGTTAATTCTCATGATCATTGGCTTTGAAAGGTAGACAACCATTAGAGGAAGTTCTTAGTTTGACAATACTTGTGTTGATTGCGCTAGCCCTACCTATAGCTCCACTTTTACATGATATATGAGAGATTAATGGGAGGTGAGAGTTTTATAAAATTTGGTTAGGATAGACACTTCATATGAGTGACTTGAGAAAGCTTGGAGAAAGGTTTTTGTCTAATACTTGTTGCAGGAATTTTGTTTTGAAAATCATAAAAACCCTCCGATGGAAGCAAAGAAGTAAGTATGGCTGAAATTGAAAGCTTCGAGTGAAGAGTTTGAGTTGTGGGGTAAATCTTGACGTGGTAAAAATTCTAAACCCCCATGTTTATGTTTGATTATCATTACTTTGTGTTTATGTATTAAAGATGAAGGGATTGACTAACTTGTGAAGAAGGATAAGTGATACACGATTACACGCCTTGGACGAAGTTCTTTTACGAGTACTTGCTCGAGGACGAGCAAGAGCTAAGTGTGGGGGAGATGTTGACGGTGTATTTTGGTGCACCTAGCATGTTCATTACTCTTTGGTTTGGATTTGATTATTGAACTAACCCGCCACTAGGCACACTAATCATATAACAAGTTCGTCTCTGTGCTTGCATTTGGAAGTGTTGTGTTTATGTAGGAAATCATGGACATAAAGGACGGATTCGCAATAAGTTCAAAGGAGCATTCATGGAGTCTTGTTCGTGTTCATGAGCTTGCTGAAATTACTTCCAATGGTGGCGAGGACCGAAGTGCTACGAGGAACACCCCCGGGGATTGAAGCGTAAAAGATCAAACTTCATGCAAAGAGAGTCTCCATCTTGATCGTGAGGATAACAGCGTTAAAATCATCCAAGTGGAGGGGGCGAAGTAGATAAGTGCACGAGGACCCACGGAGCAAAAAGGGCGACCGAACCGGGCCAAAACTGGGCCTGGGCCGGCCGGCCCAGTCGGATCGGCCCAGCCCACTTCGGGCACCGGTTCGGTCCCGTCTTCCTTGCCCTCGAAGGATCTTCGACCCTAAAACCCCCGACGCGCCGCCAACAGACAGAGAGGAGTTTATTCGCACCAGAAGGCCATCTACAAGCTAGAGAGAGAGGAGGAGGATCTCCGGGCTGGAGATCAACCACCTCGAAGGAAGCACCCTCTCGTGGAGAAGGAGGAAGACACCGGCGGAAGGGAAACCATGATCAACGGTGCCATGATCAGCACCTTGATGGGGTAATCTTCTCATTCGTCCATGGGTTGTAATCGATCGTGAGATGTAATCGCACTTTGTTGGATTATCTGTCTATCATCTTGTGTTGAATATACTTTAATGCTTAAAGGTTAGCTACCATGCCGTAAAGGGAGTATAGGCCTCAATGCTTCCTTGGATCCATTCAATACGCCGTGGCCATCAAAGGTCTAGTCATGATTACCTTCGCGTAGTGACAATATGAGAGGAGGGAAAGGGCGAAACCGTGGTCACAACCCCGATAGATTAGATTGGTTTTCATGTCTTTAAGCGATTGCATGCTCTAGTATCGTAGACCCGTGGGCGAGTGTCTTCTCTCTTGATCGTTTATCATTCTCTCTAGTGTAGTTTAGTGTTTTTCTAGTATAATAGTAGTTAGGGTTTTAGTAGCTAAGTGTGTCATAGTAGATCGAACGCTTGTAATCCCCTTGCTCCGCGGATTGACAAGAACCTTGGGAATCCCGTGGTGAAGAAGGTGTGGGGTCCGTACGCTTGCGGATCGTAGAGGGATACGTCTTTTATCCGTCAACAGTGAACGCCGAGCTCCACCAGGTCCGGGAGCGAAGCGGCGCCTTCGATGCGCTCGCCGACGCCCTCAGGACTCCGGACGGCTGGTTGTCGTATCGAGCCATGGCCTTGCGCGATGAACTCCATGAGAGCGCAAGGCAAGACCCGGCGCGTCCTTCTAGCCTCGAGCGGGTTCGCACAACCCTCATCGACCGTGATGAGGCGCTGCGGCAGGCGCGCTCGGACCTGGAGAAGATGCGCACGCTGGCGACCAAATGGGAGGCGGAGGTGGCCGGCATCCGCAACGAGAACCGGGGGCTCCGCTCGTCGCTTGAGGGGCGCGGGCGCGGCCGGCCGCCGGCCGAGGAGCGGGCGCGCGCGCTCGAGCAAAGGGCCAAGGAGGCCGACGACTTGAAGGCCACCCTCGACGCCAAGGTCGCGGCGCTTGCCATTGCTGAGGAGCAGCTCCTGCAGGAGCGCACCGCCCGTCAAGGAGCTGAGGGGCGGCTCCAGCAGGAGCAGGCCGCCCTCGTCGATGCTCAGTCAGCTCTGGAGCGGGAGCGCACTGCTCGTGAGGTGGCGCAGATGTCGCTGGAGGACCGGAACACCGAGTTCTCCAAGGTCGAGGGCGAGCTGATAGTGCTCAGCATTACGAGCGTGAACCAGGAGCTGGCCCTCCAGGAGCAGGGCGAGACCGTCCGGGGCCTCGAGCAGGCGGTCGAAGCCGAGCGCCGCGCCCTCGAGGTGGAGAGGAAGCAAGTCGAAGGTGAGCCGCTGTTTGACTCCTGTGTTGTTGGGTTTTCCTTAGAAGGTTCGCGTTCTTTTCCTGATTTCTTTCTTGTCTTCGCGACTCCAGGCTTGCGCACCGCTCTGGGGCACGCGGTTGAGCGGGCCGAGGCGCTGCAGACCTCCTACAACTCCTCCGAGCAGGAGCTGCAGGAGTTGCGCGATGCGGCCCTCGAGACCTGTCGCTCCGTGGAGGAGGGCGAGGCGCAGGCCGGAAGCTCGCTGGCAGCCAACTGCGCGCCCTTGGCGGCCATGTCACCGAACGGATGCGCCGGGCACTGCATCTTGGCGTCCAGAAGGCCCTCGGAGTGGTACGGTCCCACTACGAGGTCAACTTCGAGGCGCTGGCGGAGGGTTACATCGTCCCCGACGGTGTTGAGGACGAGGTAGCGATGGAGCGTGTGGACGCGCTCGCCGCCGACGCCGCTGGGACGCTCGCTGAGGCCTTCGAGGAGTTCCTCTTCCCGGACGCTATTGACGCCGCCACTCCTCCTGCCTGAAGACTGCTGGGCGCTAGGCCCGTTTTCTGTTTATGTATCAGTACGCTGGTCATGCGGCCTTTGTAAATAAACAAGTTGTTCTTGTTGTAAATATTTGTTGATGCGAAATGAAGTCTTTTGTTTACTACGCTTTTTGTTTCTCCTTCTTCCTGAGTAGATTCTAGTTAGGGGAGTTCGATTTTCGCGAGTGGCCTACTGGGTTGGAGGCGAGAGAGAAGGGCCGTATCCTCGCGGCGTGGGCTATCTCTGGCTCGCGCGCTCCTCCCGCTAGGCTGCCTGCGCCCTGTTCGAATCGTTGCTCGAGGCCGGAGTAGAGAACAAACTTAGCGCGTGTGAGTTGCTTCGTTTTTGCGCGAAAATGGGACCATTTTTTTGGGGGGATGCCCCCTGCAGTAGCCCCCGAGGGTAACTTGGGTTTCAGGGGAAAGCTGAGTTGCCCTTTTTATTAGACTTATGGCATTTACATAGTTGTTACCAACTGGGGCGTTGGTCATGTGATTTTTACAACAAAAATACTTGGAAATCCTAGCTAGGGGTAGAAGCGACGTAGCTGTTGGATGTTCCAAGCGTTGGTGAGCTCTTCACCGTCCTCGTTGGCCAGCTTGTACGTGCCGGGCTTGAGTACCTTCACCACGACGTAGCGTCCCTCCCATGGAGGCGATAGCTTGTGGCGTCCTCGGTTGTCTTGGTGTAGCCTTAGGACCAAATCCCCTTCGCTGAAGTCCCGTCGGCGTATCTTCCGTGCCTGGTAGCGCCTTAGGGACTGTTGATACCTCGCGAAGTGCATCAAGGCCACGAGGCGTGCCTCTTCCAGCTGGTCCAGCGAGTCCTCGCGGGCTCGCTGGTTGGCATCCTCGTCGTAGCCTCGAACTCTGGGCGCTCCGTAATCCAAGTCCGTGGGGAGGACGGCCTCCGCGCCATGGACTAGGAAAAACGGGGTAAACTCAGTGGCTCTGCTTGGGGTGGTCCTTAGGCTCCACACGACTGCTGGTAACTCCTGGAGCCATTTCCGACCAGATTTGTTTAGCTGGTTAAAAATCCTAGGCTTAAGGCCTTGTAGGATCATGCCGTTGACACGCTCTACTTGGCCGTTGGTCTGCGGGTGTGCCACAGCTGCCCAATCCACACGGATGTGGAACTTGTCGCAGATATCCAAGAATTTCTTGCCCGTGAACTGGGACCCGTTGTCGGTGATAATGGAGTTTGGCACTCCAAAGCGGTGGACGATGTCAGTGAAGAACGTCACCGCTTGCTCCGCCCTGAGATTCGTAATGGGGCGTACCTCCACCCACTTGGAGAACTTGTCGATCGCGACGAGCAAGTAGGTGAAGCCCCCGGGCGCCTTCCACAGGGGCCCGACGAGGTCCAGTCCCCACACGGCGAATGGCCATGTTATGGGGATGGTCTGCAGGACGTGAGCGGGGAGGTTGGATTTGCAAGCATAGAACTGGCACCCCTCGCAGGTGCGTACGATCTCACTAGAGTCCGCGGCCGAGTTGGGCCAGTAGAAGCCTTGGCGGAAGGCGTTGCCGACGAGGGTGCGAGGCGCCGCATGATGGACGCAGATTCCGGCGTGGATGTCCCGTAGGAGCTCGCGCCCCTCGGGGATGGGCACGCACCGCTGCAAGATGCCGGAGGCGGCGCGCTTGTACAGCTCGTCGTCGACGAGGGCAAAGGACTTGGCCATCCTGGCGATACGTCTGGCCGCGGCCCGGTCCGTGGGGAGTTCCCCTCGGGCCATCCAGGCTACATACTTGTCACGCCAGTCAGCCTTGATGGGGGCCGGCTCGATGTCCATCACATCAGCTCCATAGGCGCTATACCCCTCGAGGAGGGAGAGCACGTACGCCTCGTTCGAGGGGTCCTCATCCATGGGTTCCGCACCCGCTGGATTCGAGGGAACCCCCGAGGGCTCTGCGTGGTTCGAGGGGTGAGGCTCGAGGGCGACCGAGGGTTGAGCGATATCGCGGGCGAAAACGTTCGGAGGGACGGTGATCCGCCCGGACGCGATCTTGGCCAACTCGCCCGCCTCCTCGTTGTACCGGCAGGGCACGTGATTGAGCTCGATGCCGTAAAATTTGTCTTCGAGGGCTCGCACGACCTTGCAGTGGCCTCCATCTTATCGTCATGGCAGCTCGCTTTCTTCATGACTTGATCGATTACGAGCTGCGAGTCCCCCCGTACGTCGAGGCGCTTGACGCCCAACTCAACAGCGATTTTGAGGCCGCAGAGGAGGGCCTCATATTCAGCCATATTGTTGGATGTGGGGAAGTGGAGGCGCACCGTGTATCGCATGTGCTCCCCGAGGGGTGACACGAAGAGCAGGCCGGCGCCCGCCCCTGTTTTCATCACCGAGCCGTCGAAGTAGCGCAGTCCGAAGACTCTGCTTGGATCTGCGGCGGTGGCAGCTGCGTATCCGTCCATTCAGTGACGAAATCCGCCAGGATCTGAGACTTGATGGCCTTGCGCGGGGCATAGGCAAGCGTCTCGCCCATCAGCTCCACGGACCACATGGCGATCCTGCCCGCCGCATCGGGATTGCGGATGATCTCCCCCAGTGGGAAGGCGGAGACCACCGTGACGGGGTGGGCCTCGAAGTAGTGGCGGAGCTTGCGCCGCACGAGGACTACCGCATACAGCAGCTTCTGGACCTGAGGGTAGCGCGTCTTGGTGTCGGACAAGACTTCGCTGATGTAGTAGACCGGCCGCTGGACCGGCAGGGCGTGCCCTTCCTTCGTGCGCTCTACCACGATCACGGCGCTGACCACCTGGGTGGTTGCGGCCACGTAGGGCTGCAAGGGCTCGCCGTCCTGCGGCGGCGTGAGGATCGGGGCGCGCGTTAAGGACGCCTTCAGCTTGTCGAGCGCGTCCTGGGCCTCGGCGGTCCAGGAGAAGCGCTCGTGCCTCTTGAGGAGGCGATAGAGGGGCAGGCCCTTTTCGCCGAGCCGCGAGATGAAGCGGCTCAAGGCGGCAAGGCACCCCAGCACCTTTTGCACCACCTTGAGGTCCCGGATCGGGCCCATTCGTTCGAGGGCCGCGACCTTCTCAGGGTTGGCCTCGATTCCCCGTTGGGAGACGATGTATCCCAGGAGCATGCCTCGCGGCACTCGAAAGACGCACTTTTCGGGGTTTAATTTGACCCCATAGGCCCGTAGGCAACCGAACGCGATGCCAAGGTCGCCAACCAGGTCGTCCTCCTTCCTGGTTTTCACGACGATGTCGTCTACGTACGCCTCGACCGTCCGTCCGATGTGATCTCCGAAAACGTGATGCATGCAGTGCTGATACGTCGCACCCGCGTTTCGGAGGCCAAACGACATCGTGACGTAGCATAAACATCTCGAACGGCGTGATGAACGAAGTCGCGAGCTGGTCGGACTCCTTCATCTTTATTTGATGATACCCGGAGTAGGCATCAAGGAAGCATAGCAGCTCACACCCAGCCGTTGAATCAACGATTTGATCAATACGCGGCAAAGGAAAAGGAACTTTAGGACATGCTTTATTAAGACTAGTGTAGTCTATACACATCCGCCACTTCCCGTTCTTTTTCTTTACAAGTACAGGGTTTGCTAGCCATGTTGGGTGGAACACCTCCTTGATGAACCCGGCCTCGAGAAGCTTCCGCAGCTCCGCTCCGATAGCCCGTCGCCGCTCCTCGTCGAAGCGGCGCAGCCGTTGTTGCACAACGCGGGCGTGAGGCAGGATGTCAAGGGAGTGCTCGGCGACCTCCCTCGGGATGCCTGGCATATCCGAGGGGCTCCACGCAAAGATGTCGGCGTTGGCGCAGAGGAAGTCGACGAGCACCACTTCCTATTTGGGATCGAGGGTGGAGCTGACCCTCAACGCCTTGCCCTCGGGGGCAGAAGGGTCGAGGGGGACCTCCTTGGTCTGCTCCGCGGCCTCGAAGGTGCCGGTGTGCTTGGCGGTGGAGTCGAGGTCCTCGTTGACCATCTTCTCCAAGGTGGTCACCAGCGCTTCATCCAGCGCCAGTGCTTCTGCGTGCTCTACGCACTCGACGTCGCAGTCGAATGCGTGCTCAATGGACGAGCCCACAGTGATGACGCCGTTCGGTCCTGGCATCTTCATCTTCAAGTAGGTGTAGTTGGGGACCGCCATGAACTTGGCGTAGCAAGGCCGCCCAAGTATAGCATGGTAGGCGCCCTTGAACCCCACCACCTCGAAGGTGAGCGTTTCCTTGCGGAAATTCTTCGCGGTGCCAAACCAGACAGGCAGGTCAATCTGCCCAAGGGGCTGGACCTGTTTGCCGGGCGCGACGCCATGGAATGGCTTCGTGCTGGGCCGCAGCTGGTCCAACTCGATCCCCAACAAGCGCAGTGTATGCGCGTAGAGGATGTTGAGGCTGCTGCCTCTGTCCATCAAGACTTTCGAGAACCGTGCGTTCCCGATGATTGGGTCCACCACCAGCGGGTACTGGCCCGGGTTGGGGATGCGGTTCGGATGATCCTCCCGGCTGAAGGTGATGGCATCCTCCGACCAGTTGAGGAAGGAGGGAGGCGCCCTCTCTGCGGCGAGGACCTCGTGCCGCTCGCGCTTGCACTGGCGGGTCGACATGTCGACGGTGGCTCCCCCAAAGATGAGGAACACGTTCTCCACGGCGGGGAAGCCGCCAGCGTCACCATCTTCTCTGTCTTTCTTGGCCTCTGCCTCCTTCGCGGCGGCGCGGCCATAGAACTTCTTGAGCATGTCGCACTGCTCAAGGGTGTGGTTTACTGGGGTCTTGTGATAAGGACATGGCTTTTTTAGCATGTCATCAAACACCCCCGGACCTTGAGGGGCCGGTCGAGGGCCTCGTCGAGCCGGGTCAACAGCAAGGGCCTCGGCGTCACCGCCGTTGCGCCCCTGCTCGCGCGCCTCGCAGCGCGGCTTCTTTCTCTTCTTGCCCCGCTTGTCCTTACGGTGGGGCTCCCTGGACTTGCTGCCCTCCGCGGGCGCATCATCCGAGCGCTTGCCCTTCTTGCCGTCGAAGATCGCCCCCACGGCCTCTTCTCCTGAGGCGAAGCTGGTGGCGATGTCGAACAGCTCGTTGGAGTCCGCGGGCGGGCTGCGTCCCAGCTCCCGCACGAGGTCCCGGCATGTGGTACCCTCGAGGAAGGCGTGCACAATCTAAGATTGCGCCACGCTGGGGAGCTCTGTACAGCGCTTGGAGAAGCGCCGTATGAAGTCCCGCAACGACTCGCCGGGCTTCTGGATGCAGGAGCGCAGGTCCCAGGAATTTTCAGGGCGCACGTACGTGCCCTGGAAGTTACCCACGAACGTGAGGACCAGATCGTCCTAGTTGTGGATCTGGCTGGCGGGCAGGTGCTCGAGCCACGTCCGGGCTGCATCACCGAGGTGCAGGGGCAAGTTGCGGATGATGACCTCATCGCTGGTGGCCCTGCCCAGCTGGCACGCCAGGCGGTAGTCGTTGAGCCACACGCGAGGATCCGTCTCCCTGTTGTACTTGACGATGGTCGAGGGTTGGCGGAAGCGTTGGGGGAAGGCCGCCGCACGGATCTCCCGGCTGAACACACGGGTCCCCGGAGGCTCCGGCGTCGGAGAGCGGTCTTCGTCGTTGTCGTAGCATCCACCCCGTCGAGGGTGGTAGCCCACCGCTGCTCGCGCGTCCGCCTTGCTCGTGCGCCTGGCGTTGATGACGTTGCGGGCGTCACCGTCCAGCGTCCTGCGCGTGTCGAGGAGCCGCTCCTTGGCCGGCACGCGTCCCGAGTTGGTGGGTCGCCCCGCCGCTTCACCTGCATGGACCGAGGGTTCGCCCCCCTGAGCAGCCCCGTCTCCTCGCGCATCCCCCTGCTGGCGGATGCGTGAGGCCTAGCTTTTGGCCTGCTGGACGGCCGCTTGCTCGATGAGAGCCTGCACCTCGCGTTGCAGGTTCCGCGCCTCATGGGTCGAGGGTGCCGGCATAGCCTGCAGCAGCGTCGCGGTGGCAACGAGCTTCTGACTTGCCCGTGGAGGCGCGTCAGGGTTGTCGGCGTTGATGCGGTCGCGAGCCCCGTCTCCGCCCGGCTCCCGCGCGCGTTCGCCTCGCGCGGAGGCTTCCCCCCCGCCATTGAGGCGCGGAGCGCCCGCACCGTCCGGTACTCCTCTCGCCGGCCCAGCCTCGAGCTCGCGGGCCCGGCCGCCCGTGCATCGACATCGGCCCCGGCGAGGAGTGCTCGACCCCCGCGGCCGGGCGCGGAGTGATCCCTGGGGCAGGCGTGACCTCTCCGTCGCCGGCGCCCACCGCGCCGGTGGCATTGGCTGGGTCGTTGGCGACGACGACACAGCACTCCCGCACGGGGTCGTAGCTCCCGGTGTTGGAGTCGTCGGAGCAGCCGAACCAGTAGTCCGTGGCGTCGAGGAAATGCCGGAACATGACTGGGTACGGCACGCCGGAGAAGTCCCACTCCGCGTACTCGTGAAGGTTAGCGGGTGGCGGCGCGTCGAGGGAGCCTAGGGACGATTCGTCACCGGCTGAGGCGCTGGGATCCCTGGCGACGAAGATGTGACGGCCTGGGGGAACCCTGCGGATCGTGGTGTTGATGTTAGCGTTGTAGGCCGTCGTGGCACCGCGCAGCCCAATGGGAAAGCGCGGTCCGGAGACCGCGCGTTGTCCCGTTGGGGTGGCGGTTGTCGTGGTGGCGGGCGCGCCGTGATGAGAGGCGGCGCGCTCGGCCGCCGCCGCTCGGACCGTGCCCCGGCGCGAACGCCGACCGCAGTGGCGGTGGCGTCGTGGCGTCGACGGGCCCGCGGCATCTGCGCTTACGGGCGTCTGCGCCGTGATGGTGCGAGCAGCGGGAGCCGGTGCAGACCCAGCCTGGCGCCGTGCACGGAGCTCCTCACAGTTGGTGAGGCGCATGAGGTAGCCGTTCCCCGTGGCCTGGAAGTTTAGGCCCCCGAACCGGATTTCGAACTCGGCGGGGAGGGGGTCCGAGCTGCCCATGTTGTAACGCGTACCGCGGTACTCAGTGCGGATCACCATGGAGGGAGTTGGTGGAATGACCTTAAGCGCTCGATTGCCCCACGGTGGGCGCCAACTGTCGGTGCGGAATATGGTCCCGACACTAACCAGTAATAAGCGCCGAGGTCTATCCCTCAATGGTCGATGCTAAGCAACAAGAGACACAGAGTTTATCCTGGTTCCGGCCGAGGGGGCCGTACGTCCAGCAGGGATGTGCTCGAGGCACTATATTGCTCAGCACCGGGGGTGCCTGTAGTGGGGCTGCTACAAGCAAGGCGGGAGAGGAAGCGTGGCCTCCAAGTCCCTAGTGTAGTGGCTGAAGATGTTGTGGGAGAATTGGAGAGCAAGTGCGCGGTGCGGCTTGTCTCGTGTTATGTTCTGTTGTGTGTGTGTCTGTCCCCCCGCGGCAAGGGGGGTTCGTCCTCCTTTTATAGATCAAGGAGGGAGCGAATCACATGCGCGCCGCGCTATTCAGCTACATGAGGGAGCGTGATGTGCTATACTGTAGAGTAGGCGGCCGCCTAGGCGATCCTCGCAGCGATCCGGCCATCATGGCACATCTTGTACCCGAACAATGGCGGCCTCGAGGGTAGAAGAGCGGCGGACGGCTGTAATGTCTTCTGATAGGCTCGAGGGAGTTGCTGACGTCGGTCCGTACGAGGCACAGTGGCAGGTAAGGCGGCGCCCCGTTCCCGCACGCTCCACAGTGCCGGAGTCGTTGCCGCAGCGCCGGCGTGCGCCCGTACGCGCGGGGGCGGCGGCCCATGCGTTACCGGTGGCGGGGATGGCGTCCCACCGGCCTAGCGCCTCCACCCAACCCTGTAAGGTCACAAGAAAGCGGTCGAGGGTGCGGCCGGCCCCCCTTCGAGGGCTCGGCGCGTTAGCCGTACCGGTGTGGGCGGCGCGGCGTCACGGGACTGGCACCGGCCGCGCCGCACGCTTCCTCCCACGGTGGCGGGGATGGGATCCCTCCCGGGGAGTTGGTGCGGCGGCACCGGGGCGCGAGCCCCGGGTGTATGATGGCGCCGCCCTTGCCGTTGTCAGGGCATTAAATGCCCGTGCACAGGAGCATGCGCACACGTGCGGGGCGCCCTCGAGCGAGGCGGACCCCGTTCGAGGGCGGAGCGCGCCCTCGAGCGAGGCGGACCCCGCTCGAGGGGGGAGCAGGCCCTCGAGCGTAGCGGTGCCTACTCGAGGGAAGCGCACCCCTTCGAACGGGACGGAGCCCGCCCGAGGGGGGCGCGCATCCTCGAGTGAGGCGAAGTCTGCTCGAGGGGATCTTCGAGTGGGCCGCCTGGTGGGCCGCTGGGGCCTTTGTGGCATGGGCCATGTCCCGCACGATTAAGTAAGGCGTGTTTTGGCTTTGTTGCGGGTTTTAAGTTGGGATTTCCCAGTTGTTTAAGGGGACCCCTAGGGCTGTCCCCGACAGTAGCCCCCAAGCATCTGTGGGTTTGCCATTGAGGCTCCCGCAGATGTTGGGACCTATTGATAGGACATTCTTCCCTCCTGGTCTTGCGAACGCTTTCCGTGGGGCCGCGTCAGCGGACCCGCGGGTCTAGCCCCCGAAGCCCTGCAGGAGCGTGGATGCTCCTGTAGGGGTTAACCGCGAGTGCTGGTCAGAGGGCATGGTACATGTTTCAACCAGCATCGGCAATGTCTCAGCCGGCTTCGGTGACGCACGCGCTGCTGGCACTGTCTCCGGCGGGTGCAATCCAGAAGGTGTGGCCGTGCGTCAAGCCCCCGAGCCTGGGCCCGTTCGAGGCGATCGGGTAGAGCTTTATGACTTGCTTTTTAACGCGCCCTCACCGTCCCTCCGCGGGATGGAGGGTGAGGTTTCCGTAACCCCCATCGAGCGGGTCGTGGATTGCGGATTCCTCGTTGAGCTACTAGTGGGTGTTTCGAGTGGACATCCATACCCCGCTCGATAAGGGTAGGCTGCGTGGTCCGGAGACACGTCCATTGAAGCGCTCGCGTGGGTTTGCTAGGTGGGGCTCGGTCCCGTTCGATAGGGACCGAGGGCGCGGAAGCTCTCCCTCGGTGGGATCCCCCGACTAGCTGCCCTCGCTGGCTCTCGAATACGACATATGAGGCACCCTCGAGCCGACGGGCTAAAGGAACGACTCGAATGCGCGTGCCTTCGTCATCCCTGACTCCGTGATCGGGGCGCTGATTAGTAAAAATGCTGCGGGGCAGCGGCTAAGCGCTCCCGGCCTGGCATCTGCGACCATCGAGGGGCCTGGGCGAGCCGGCCCCTGAGGCGCTGATCAGTAATACAGCGTGGCATGGGTGCTTGCGATGCCCGCTTTGTTTCAAACGGGCCCCGAGGCGACCTTCTCACGCCAGTGCCCTTTAGAGGGTTGACATCGTCTCGAGCCAGGGGCTCGTGCCGCTCGATGGTTCTGCGTGGCATGGGTGCTTGCAGTGCCCGCTTTGTTTCAAACGGGCCCCGAGGCGACCTTCTCACGCCGGTGCCCTTTCGAGGGTTGATATTATCTCGAGCCAGGAGCCCGTGCCGCTCGAGGGTTCTCCTTGCTATGCAAGGAACCGGGCCATTAAATGCTCCACAGTAGAGGCTGCGGTTTCGTATCGCGGGCTCGCTTTTTTAGGCGTTGCAGCCGCGCGCACGCGCGTAGTGGGCGGTGTGGGCAGGCGGACGTGACCGCCTGCCACGGCCACTGCTATTCTTTGCCGTGATGATGGATCGTTCGCGGTGGTGTGGCCACCGCGGTCGTGGTGGGGCCCGCCCGTCGGCGAGAGAAAAGATTCCCTGCAGTTAATGCGCGCGGGACGTCTACCCCGGAGAGCTCGCCCGCGGCTTATCATTTCGCCGTTCTCGCCCCTTGCGCTCCCGCTTTCGTTTTGCTCTCGCCACCGCGGCCCTTCGCCATTAGAGCTCTTCCTCATCTTCTTGTCCTCCGCTCCCGGATCTCTGGTCCTTTCTAATGGCGCCGCCTCCGCCCCTGACGATCCTCGACCCGTACTCCTGGGAGCGGTCGACGGTGACCCGGCTGGCTCTCAACGAGCTGGTCTCCCGCCGGCCGGCCGGCGGCGAACGAGGAGGGCCGACCGGCGGAGGGATCGTGCCGCCGGCGGGAGACCACGCGCCCAACCCGCCGGAAGGCTACGTGGTGAGCTTCGTCCGCTTCCACGAGCGTGGCTTCGCCGCGCCGGCGAGCCGCTTCATGCGGGCGCTCTGCCACCGCTACGGCGTGGAGTTGCACAACTTCGCGCCAAACGCGATTTCGCAGGCGGCCACATTTGTGGGCGTCTGCGAGGGGTATCTGGGGATCCCAGTCAACTGGGAGCTCTGGCTACACCTCTTCCGCGCGGAGCTCTTCACGCAGCCCACGACGGAGCAGAGGTCCCGCCGCGCGGTGCTCGCCGGCGGGATGTCGCTCACCCTGCGGGCGCAGTTCAAGGATGACTACATCCCCTGCACCATGACGACGAATAACGCCGACTGGGAGCGGGGGTGGTTCTATGTTGACGGTGAAAATCCGTCAACCTAGCCATGAGTTTACCTTCGGTGTTGGCATGAGTTTTATACCTTATCCATTGGTACTAACCCCCGTGGTATAACAAGTTCACGTGTGCATGTCGGTTTTGGAGTTTAATGTTTATGCAGGGTTTTAGTGTTGAATGCAAGACTTTCGGGACAAGTTCATCAAGCACCTCATGACAAGACCTTGAAGCCATGAACAAGTCATGCAATGAAGCAAACTTAACTCCAAGAAGCCGGGGACTTGATCCGAGAAGACGACGGACTCCGGGGACCGACCGTAAAAGTGCCTGAATCTTGCAAGACAAGGAGTTGAGTCCAATTCGGAGAGAAACCGACGACATGGACCTACATGCGAAGGGGGAAACATCCGGGAAGCAAGGGAACCGACGTGGGGCAAAGGAGCCCACGGGCCGGGCCTAAATGGGCCCAGGGCCGGCCGGCCCGGGCCCGGTCGGCCCGTGCCCATTTTGGGCCCAAACACCCTCTCCTTTGCCCTAGCCGCCAATCGGGCTATTTATAGCCCCCCGACCGAGAGCCACGCGAGAGAAGATTTCGTCTTCGGCCGCCGAGGAGCGAGAGAAGAGAGGGACACCATGTCGGAGAGGAGAGGGTCGAGCTAGTTGACTAGGGTTTCCCTAGCCGACGTGGGAACCTTGCATGGAAGACCACGTCGGAGTTCCCGAGCTAGAAGCAAGATCAAGGAAGGATCCCGTGGTGATCTCGTGTATGTATCATTGTCATAGTTGAATTATCAAGTTGAATCTTTTCTTAGCGATCAAGTGTTTCCTCGAAGATTTCGTTTTTCGATCGGCTTTGCTTATTCCAATTCTATTCGCGCGATAGATTACATAGGGTGTTCTTGTAGTCGCGGTGGCTAGAGGTACACGCCGGATCTTCCGAAAGAATCTCGACTTGTCTTTTGACTCGCCCTAAGCTCCCCGCATGAATAGGGATACGTTGTGACGAACGGGGGTCTCGAAAGGCGGATGTTTTCGGATTTGGACGGGAAACCACGATTTAAAGAGGCTTCTATTAAGATTCGATTTGCTACTTCTTTTCTTGCTTGGAACTTCAACAAAAGGCTTACCCCGATCCCTCTAGATCGGTTTATCTACCCAATCTTACTTTGTTTTCTCCGGTCTTTAGTAGATTAGATTTATCTTTGTTTTGTGTTCTTATTTAGATGCATTAGGGTTTCTCTTTTACCAAAGATTGAAGTTATTTGGCTTTACTAGATCAACTCTTGCGTCACACATTTGTTCCACGGATTCGATACCTTGGGTTCACCACTCGAGGGAAGAAGGGTCCCTTGACTACGACGGGAGACTTGTACGCTTGCGAGTCACAAACGAACTTTGATACAATTGTTAACCGTCAACAAGCCCCTTTTTTCTGGCGCCGTTGCCGGGGAACAAGTGATCAAGATTTGATTATTTATTGCTTTTTTTTTGTAATTTTCAGTACTGATTTTGTTTTATTTTTGCATCTATTAAATTTTGATCATCCTCAAAATACATCTAATCTAGTTTGTCTAACTCTAGTCTTTATAGATTTGTTTTGTTTTCTAGTTTCTTTTGCATACTTTGCTTATTGCTAACCCTAACCGGAGATGGTTGGCTACCTCTCCAAGAAACCCAAACCTTTTTGTGGATGATCCATGAAAACTTTACAGGCAAAGGTGACATGCAACACAAGCTAAAGGGGTGGAAACTCTAGATTCAAAAGTTGAAGTCGAAGGACCGTCGAAATCTCCAAGGGAATCACCACCTCCAAGTCCAAAGGAAGATCAACCTCAACCACCGGAGCGCTGCGCACCCCGGACATCGTTGATCTACCTATCATAAACCTTCAAGACGCCGGGAGGCCGTTCAAGATCAAAGTCTCAACTATCCGCATGACGATTGCGAGAGCTGAATGCATACGAGTCGGATTCCTTGAGTGGCATATCGGTTTACTTAAGAAGAGGATGGAGAAGATGGAGATGGAGAAAGAAGCTCAACACCTAAAGGCCGCCGAAGCAAGATCCTCATGCAAGGAGTGTGTGGAGTACGACCATGTCCAAGGACGCCGTCACTAAGTTCGAGGCTATGGAGAAAATATTGAAGAATTTAGATGGCAAGGTGACGGAGGTCGGAAGCTCTATACGTGAAGTGTTCATCGTGATGAAGATGCTAGACGCAAGTGGGACAACTTGCCGGGCGCCCGATGGGTAACGAAGAAGAATATCCGAGACAACTCCAAGGTCCCAATACGGTGAAGACTACTCAAGCTCGTTCGGGAGAGATGAAGGATCACACTAGAGACCATGAAGATCACGACCGAAGGACCGGAGTTCGAGATGCCGAGCCATAAGGAAGATGTTGCATCCGTCAAGACCAAAGGACAAAGCCAGCCTGTGAAGACCAAAAAAAAATTGACTAAGTCAAAGTGGGTACCCAAGATTGCAACGCCCGCAAAGAGCGTTGATCCGGAGTAATCAAGTGAAGAAGTCTAGCTATAGACTATAAACGAAGCACTAGGCGGGAGGCAACCCGTTTCGTCGAGTCAAGAATAAGCTACCGGGAGGACAACCCGATTCCAGGTTTTTTCGAGTTTTTTTAATAATTTAGTTTTTGAGTTTTATTACGCAAAGACATTAGACTTAGAAGTGGTTGAACAATATTAGAGACATAATTCTTGATTGAATGTTTGCTTTATCATAAACCCTTTGCATGAACCCTCCTATGTGCTTGTTTGATTCTTTTCTTTTCGAGAAACCCTCAACCAAATAATTTCAGAACCTTAGCTCAACCTTTCACCCCCATTATGGTGCTGAGGTTGACTTATTTTTCATGCTAAAACCACACGAGTAGAGCCACGATTTATGTTTAAGTGTTAATAAAATTCAGCACGTGGTAGGACTCGCGTGAACTTAGAAATCAAAGCTTTTGGCTGGTTTTAAAAATCTTTATCCTTGGTTTCTCTAGGATTAGAATTTTTCTAAGCCTATTCTAATTTTGTTTTATTCAAAATCTTTCTTATTTAGCCAAAATTAGAACCTAAACCTATGCCCCCATGATCAAGCCGGGAAAAGTCCGCTCTCAACCGATGAAGGCAAACTATACCGGTGAGACCGAAATCGACGTAAAAAGAAAATATTTTCGACTTGCATTTGTTTTTAATGGTTTAAAAACTTCTCTAAAATTATGTTCGAGCTCTTGCATGGCTCTGAAAAATATTTTAAATTTCGAATTAGAGGAGTGCTTAACCTTAAACACACCTTAATGGAGGCAAACTAGTAATCATGCATGCACCATAGGATTCCCTTTCATCAACTTTCACCAATTCCACATGCAAACAAGCATGGTGGGCAGCAAGCATCAACTTTGTAGGAATTTCATGGTGGCATGTGAAGCAAGTGGAGCTAGGGAGCATGGACATGACCCAAAACATGAAGCATCAAGTGGAAGGACCAATAGTGGACGAGAGCGTTTGGGCGGTGCAACTCGTGGAGCACGCGGGCAGGAAAGTTGCAGAGGTGAAATGATCGTGCTGGAAGAAAGACGAGACGGGGAGGAGCACCGAGGCCGGCCTCACCTACATAAGGAGCCCCCCGGCTCCCGTTTTCTGCAGGCAAGCTTCCCTCTCCTTCCTTTGTTTGTGTGTTCAAGTTTGTGTGCTCAAAACCTCCGTAGACATAGCCAACCTTCCCAAGCTTGATGACTCAAGAAAAAAATCCACATCCTTAATCCACTCAAAGTCCACATCCGAATCAAAGAGTTTAAGTGCCTAGTTACCGGTTGCAACCCGGAGTTTTAGTTGAAGAAAAGAGTGCAGCAACCATGTGGAAGAAAACCACAAGTCTCTTCTCCAAGAAGAAGAGTTCGTCGTCATCCAAGCCGTCATCAACCACGTCTTCGAGAAGGCACTCGGTTTCCGAGTCTCCCCGGAGCATGGAGACGGATACGGCACCACCGAGAAGGAACGATGCTCTCCTCCTTGGTGGGATGAGGGCTGCAAGAAGCACTTCCATGAGGTTTTACCGAACCTCATGGGCACACGGAGGAGCAGCCCGCGCCACCACGACGATCGACTCGCTCAACCGCGCCACCTCCTTACACCCCGACATACTCTTCTTACGGCTTCATCATCTTGTCGGCGGAGGAGGAGGAGAGGCTCCCTAATCTTGAGAAGAGGCTTGTGCCCAACGTCGGGCTCGACGACCAAGCACTCTACACATTGGGTTTTTGCACCGACATATACTATATGTTGGGGCACCTCGGATGGGTGCAGTTCTCCAACGGAATATCGGTGGACACCCATTTGGGTTACGCCTTGGAAATTTTGATGACTATTGCACCTATCATTGATGATGGGGTGCAAAGCTTGTCATTCCGTTTGGAGGGAGTCCAACAAGTGGTTCCCTACGACACGGTAGGGAGCTACTTGGATTCCACAAGGGAGCTCCGGAGAAAGTTGACGTGCCACCCGGCATGTTAGCGGGATTTTGGAATATGATCTTCGGAGAAGCCCATCAACAACGCAATTGCATCCGCAACCCCATTATCCGGATATTTCACTCTTGGATGTGCAAGAGGGCATTGGGGAGGGTGAAGGAGACAAAGGTGACCGACACGGAGTTGAATTGGCTATACTCGGCTTTAATTGCCAGGCAGCCAATAGACCCCTCTTACCTCATGATCAACCGTTGGTGTTGTGAAGCAACATCGGGGGCGGGTAATATTGGTTCGGGGTGTTACCTCTCCATGTTGGCCTTTTCCTTGCGGCCGGGGATCGCAAGAAACCCTGCTCACCTTTTGCGTGGTACCTCTCTCGGTTTTGAGTATTTGCGGCAAGGCAAATACATTAGTGGAGATGAGAGAGGAGGTTATCTGTTGGCCATAGTGAACCTACCCCTTCCGAATGAGAGGCTTAGGCTTTTCACCGAAGGGAGGGAAGATTGGTTGGAAGAGGGACTACTTGTCCCTGCAAGGAAGAACAAAAGAGGAAGAATCGTAGAGGAGGGAACATCCTCCGCACATGCGAGTGGAGCACAACCCAATGTGCAACCATTCGGTGGAGTTCCTCCTCCGCCAAGTTATTACGGAGGGCCACAAGAGCAAGCATGGGGGGGTGGTGCACCGGTACCCCCACAAAATTATGTTGTGCCCAACGCTAACTTCGCGGAGTCCTACGCTCATCATCCCCAACCACAACAAAGCATGGCCATTATTGGAGGGCTTGCTGCAAGTAACGCTCAAAACATCGCAGCCATCCAAGCTAACGCAACTCAACTTGGTGAAGGCAACGCAATTATTGCCTTTGAACTTGTACGCCTTCACTTTGTGGAGCCAAATCAATTCGTCGGAGGAAGTGTCCAACCATATTATGAGCAAGGGTATTATTATCAAGATCATCAACATCAACCACCGGCGGAGGACTAAAAGATTTAGGAACTTTAGTTTTCTTTTCTTTTCTTTTTCTCTGTAATTTTCAGCTTTTGCTTATGTGTGTTTGCGTAGTATTTCCTGTTTTTATTTAAATTTCAGCAAGCATGTTAGTTTATTTTCAGTTTGTATTTCAACTTGATGTCACCATTAATAAAGACACCACCTTGATTATATCATTGGAAAAGTTACAAAATTCGTGCCATGATGATATATGATTAAAATTGCAGCTTTGTTCATCTTTGTAATTGATTTATGCATGTTTAAGCTAGCACTCTCTTAAAAATACAGATCTGAATTTATTTAAATGCTAGCTTAATTTTCAGCGGAGGTTATGATTAAAATAAAGACCCATAGTGTTTTATGTGCTCTCAAGTTATGAATAGATTAAAGATGTCTTTTATGCTCAAAAATATCGCTAACCTTGTCACAAATATCGATTGTGTGTTGCTCAACCTATCCAAAGCCTTATATATATATTTGAGTGCATAAACCTTAGTGTACAAGTTTTATTTTTGAGTGAGTTGTTGCAGGCCATGATTTCTCTGGCCCGAGACTAAGAAGCTGGTCATTCCATTTTTGCGTATCTATCTTTTTGCTAGCCTTTTATCCGTGCATTGTGTATCCCCGCATCGGTGATCTCACAAACTTCGCCGGGTATCCACCCTTAAACCAAATATCATCTTTTTGTGATTACCTCCTTGACCACAACCTATCATTGAGAATGGATCATCAATTCAAGGAAGATCGCAATACGGTGCCAACGTTGAAGATTTCAAGTATCTCTCCAAGGAAAAATATTCCGGTACCTACCTTATTTTTCGCCTCTTTGCTCGAGGACGAGCAACGTCTAAGCATGGGGGAGGAGGTAGGTACGGTGCAGTTTTAGAGTTCAAAGGGGAATATTTTTAAAAAAAAATGATGAAAGAAAAAAAAAATCCAGCGATACTCATGACTTTCAAGGTATAAAAAAATCAAAACTTCATTGTGGAAGTCATGGGCTGAATATATGACGAGGAAAAAAATGAATGAATGAAAGAAAGAAAAGAATGAGAAATATGAGAAAGAGAAAAAAAATGTGCGTAAAGTAAATTCCCTAAGCTCTCTAAAAGTGCATTCAAGACTTCAAGTTAAAAAGATCCATTCTCATTTTCCAACCATGTGCAATCCGATAACGAGGACTTTCTTTGTGCCTCGGGATCACTCTTTGCCATTTGCACATGTCCACTCATCTAAAAGTGTGTGTATTTTTCTCTTTCCCCTCCTTGATTAACATTATTTTCCAATGACCTTTTTGACGAGTCTCGGTAAGACCATGAGAAGCTTGTCTTGTTTTGACAACACCTCATTTATAAAATCTTGTTAGGACTAAACTTTCCCAAAGCTCCATATAAAGCCTACCACATATATATGAGAGGGAAAGGAGTAGAATATATAGGCTTGAGAGACAAGTGAGATGAGAGTTTATGAGCAATACACGAGATGATTTAAATTTGTGAATTTGGTTTAGCTTTTCTTTATCTCGTTCTTTATTTCAAAAATTCTGAGATCTATTTAAAACTTTTTGAGCATGTTAATACTTGTGGGATAAGCTTAATAAGAATCTACCCTCCGTAGGGATGAAGGCTAGTGCATAATGGAACTTTAATGAATTAAAATTTTGAGAGCATTATGTTTTCTCATGTGTAATCAAGTGCAAAGTTTAAACATTGTTTAGCAATGATGATATTCATCGAAGGCTTACTCGAGGACGAGCAAGGTTTAAGCATGGGGGAGATGTTGACGGTGAAAATCCGTCAACCTAGCCATGAGTTTACCTTCGGTGTTGGCATGAGTTTTATACCTTATCCATTGGTACTAACCCCCGTGGTATAACAAGTTCACGTGTGCATGTCGGTTTTGGAGTTTAATGTTTATGCAGGGTTTTAGTGTTGAATGCAAGACTTTCGGGACAAGTTCATCAAGCACCTCATGACAAGACCTTGAAGCCCTGAACAAGTCATGCAATGAAGCAAACTTAACTCCAAGAAGCCGGGGACTTGATCCGAGAAGACGACAGACTCCGGGGACCCGACCGTAAAAGTGCCGAATCTTGCAAGACAAGGAGTTGAGTCCAATTCGGAGAGAAACCGACGACATGGACCTACATGCGAAGGGGGAAACATCCGGGAAGCAAGGGAACCGACGTGGGGCAAAGGAGCCCACGGGCCGGGCCTAAATGGGCCCCGGCCGACCGGCCCGGGTCCCGGCGGCCCGGGCCCATTTTGGGCCCAAACACCCTCTCCTTTGCCCTAGCCGTCAATCGGGCTATTTATAGCCCCCTGACCGAGAGCCACGCAGAGAAGATTTCGTCTTCGGCCGCCGAGGAGCAGAGAAGAGAGGGACACCATGTCGGAGAGGAGAGGGTCGAGCTAGTTGACTAGGGTTTCCCTAGCCGACGTGGGAACCTTGCATGGAAGACCACGTCGGAGTTCCCGGAGCTAGAAGCAAGATCAAGGAAGGATCCCGGTGGTGATCTCGTGTATGTATCATTGTCATAGTTGAATTATCAAGTTGAATCTTTTCTTAGCGATCAAGTGTTTCCTCGAAGATTTCGTTTTTCGATCGGCTTTGCTTATTCCAATTCTATTCGCGCGATAGATTACATAGGGTGTTCTTGTAGCCGCGGTGGCTAGAGGTACACGCCGGATCTTCCGAAAGAATCTCGACTTGTCTTTTGACTCGCCCTAAGCTCCCCGCATGAATAGGGATACGTTGTGACGAACGGGGGTCTCGAAAGGCGGATGTTTTCGGATTTGGACGGGAAACCACGATTTAAAGAGGCTTCTATTAAGATTCGATTTGCTACTTCTTCTCTTGCTTGGAACTTCAACAAAAGGCTTACCCCGATCCCTCTAGATCGGTTTATCTACCCAATCTTACTTTGTTTTCTCCGTCTTTAGTAGATTAGATTTATCTTTGTTTTGTGTTCTTATTTAGATGCATTAGGGTTTCTCTTTTACCAAAGATTGAAGTTATTTGGCTTTACTAGATCAACTCTTGCGTCACACATTTGTTCCACGGATTCGATACCTTGGGTTCACCACTCGAGGGAAGAAGGGTCCCTTGACTACGACGGGAGACTTGTACGCTTGCGAGTCACAAACGAACTTTGATACAATTATTAACCGTCAACATTCTACTTGCGCATCGCCGAGCCCGGCCTCCCCCTACACAGGTCGGGTGTTCAAGGAGAAGCCCGACTCCTGGGGCTACGGGGTGTCCACGCCCCAGCATCGGAGGCGGCTGGGCTCGCGCCTGGCCGCCTTGAGGAACCTGGCGACACGCGGGCTGACCGCGGCGGGCGTCCTAGCCTTCCTCCACCACCGTCGGATCGTGCCTCTGATGGAGAGGCCGCTCTGCATCTTCGAGATGACGGAGGTGGCGGACCCCGTCGCGCTGGCAAGGTCGAGATGACGGAGGTGGCGGACCTCGGGCGGGCGTACGCGCTCACGCGGGTGTGGAATGCCGTCGACACCCGGATGCTGCGCCAGGACCGGTCCCCGTGGGACCTCGAGATGCTCCCCACCGGCCCACTGGTGAGTATGGTTCTTGGCCCTGTCTTCGTTCTTGATGATGACCCTGGCCCCTGACGCGCCTTTAATGTCCTCGCCTGCAGCTGGTGACCTTCAGCGCCGCGAAGTCCGTCCCGCCTACCCCTGACTCCCGCGCGCTCGGTCGGGCGGCGCAACAACAGGAGCAGGAGCGGGCGGCGCGCAAGAGGGAGCGCGCGAGGCGGCACCGCGAGCACCGCGAGCGACGGAGCGAGGAGTACCGCCGCGCGAGCGGCAGGGGGCTCTCCTCTTCGGGGACCGAGGAGTATTCGTCCTCGGAGGAGGACGAGGAGGAAGAAGGCGGGGGGCAGGGCCCCACCGATAGGTGGGAGCCCGCTCCCCCCGTCGCCGAGCCGGCTCCGGCGGCAAGGGCGGCATTGCTCGGGGCGGGCGCGACGGCGCCCGCCGCCGTGCAATCAACGATAGAGGCGGCGCGAGCCGCGGAGGTGCCGCGCGCGCCGCGGAGGCGCGCGCGCAGTGCGCCCGCGCGAGGGGCGGGGCCCGCGCGCGCGTCGGAGACATCGTGGGGCGCGCGGCGACCGCGCACCGGCCGCGCGGGCCTCGTCCGCCGAGGCCTCGAGGAAGAGGAAATGCGCCTTCTCCTCTTCGAGGTAAGGGGCTCGCTCTTCCGCTGGGTTTGGTTTTCTGGCGACCGGGCGTTCTGACTTTTTTCTTGTGTACTTGTGCAGGGTGGCCCCAACCGTGCCTCCCCTCGCACTGGCCAAGGTGTTGAGGGCAGACGCGTCCATTCCCACCCGGCGGCGCTCGTCGAGGGCGCCTCGGGGGGGCGAGCACGGTGGCGGCGGGCGAGGGCTCGCAAGGCGCGGGCCGAGGCCTCGAGGCCTCGGCCGGCGGATGAGCCTGCCGCGGTGCGCCGCCGGCGATCGTCGAAGAGCGGCGGGCGCCGATCGTGGCGGAGGCGTGGCCGTGGCGGCGGCCGTGGTGGAGATGCGCCCGCGGTGGGCGCCGCGACGGAGGAGCGGCCCGCGGCGCCGGCCGCGGAGGAGGTAGGGAGCGGGCGCAGCCCGCGGTGGTGCCCGTGGTCGCGGAGGCGCGGCCGGGAGGCGGTGGCCACGGCGCCGTCGGCGCGCCCGTGGTCACAAAGGCGCAAGTGGAGGCGCCGGCGGAGGTGGCGCAGGGGCCGGCGGCCGCCGCCGGCTCCCGGCGGTGGTGGTGGAGGTCCCGGACGACGACTCCCCGCCGCCCGGTGGGATCAGTGGGTGAGCTTCCCCACGCTCTCCCCAGAGTCTCAGGAGGGGGCCCTCGTGAGACGGCGCGACGGCCACATGGTGGCGGGGGGCCGGGGACATGGCGCCGAGGCCTCGTCTTCTCACGCCGGCCACTCCGCTCAGGTGGAGGGGGTCGTCGACGACCCGCCTGTGTTCGCCGATGCCCAAGAGGAGCAGGAGCTGTGGGGGGAGCTCCGTAGCCACGGTGCCACGCTCGACCGTGCGCTGAACGAGGCGCTAAGGGTCCACGGCGGCCCCGCGTGGCGCGTCTTCCAGGTAGGGTATCGTTGCTCTTTTTCCTCTTTCCCTTGTTTCTGTGCGCTGTCTCTGTGTCGTGGTGCTTACGGGTTTCGAATGGTGGGTGACAGGAGCTCGAGCGCCGTGCCCGCGACAAGTACGACGCCTTCGATCGGGTGAACGCCGAGCTCCACCAGGTCCGGGAGCGATGCGGCGCCTTCGATGCGCTCGCCGACGCCCTCAGGACTCCGGACGGCTGGTTGTCGTACCGGGCCATGGCCTTGCGTGATGAACTCCATGAGAGCGCAAGGCAAGACCCGGCGCGTCCTTCTAGCCTCGAGCGGGTTCGCACAGCCCTCATCGACCGTGATGAGGCGCTGCGGCAGGCGCGCTCGGACCTGGAGAAGATGCGCACGCTGGCGACCAATTGGGAGGCGGAGGTGGCCGGCATCCGCAACGAGAACCGGGGGCTCCGCTCGTCACTTGAGGGGGCGCAGGCACAACAGCGCCAGGCCGAGGAGGCCGACGACTTGAAGGCCACCATCGACGCCAAGGACGCGACGCTTGCCGTTGCTGAGGAGCAGCTCCTGCAAGAGCGCACCGTGTCGGGGACAGCCTTAGGGGTCCCCTTAAACAATAGGGAAATCCTCACTTAAAACCTGCAACAAAACCAAAACACGCTAAGCCTAACCATGCAGGTGCCTAACCATGCAGGGCACGGCCCACGCCGCAGGGACCCCGACAGCCCATCAAGGCGGCCCTCTTAGAGATCCCCTCGAGTAGGCTACGCCTCGCTCGAGGACGCGCGCCCCCTCGGGCGGGCTCCGCCCTGCTCGAGGGGCAGCACTTCCCTCGAGCAGGCTTCGCCTCGCTCGAGGGCTCGCTCCCCCTCGAGCAGGATCCGCCTCGCCCGAGGGTACATCCCACCCTCGACCGGGGTCCGCCACGCTCGAGGGTGCCCCTCACGCGTGCGCCGGCCCCCGTACACGGGCATTTAACGCCCTGACGCCGGCGGGACGGCGCCATCATGCGCCCGGGGCTCGCGCCCCGGTGCCGCCGCACCAACTCCCCGTGGGAGGAGCCCATCCCCATCACCGTGGAGAGGGACCGTGCGGGCGCGGCCGTGTCGGTCCCGTGACACCGTGCGCCTGCTCCAGTACGGCTGACGCGCCGAGCCCTCGAAAGGGGGCCGGCTTCACCCTCGATTCACTTTCTTGTGACCCTACAGGGTTAGGTGGAGGCGCTAGGCCGGTGGATCGCCATCCCTGCCACTGTAACGGCGTGGCCGCCGTACCCGCGCGTGCAGGAGCACGCCTGGCGCTGTAGCAACAACTCCAGCCCTGTGAAGCGCGTCGGGAAGGAACGCCGTTCTGCCTACTCCTGTACTCCGTACGAGCCTGCGTCAGCACCTCCCTCGAGCCTATCAGAGGACATCACCGCCATCCGCTGCTCTCCCACCCTCGAACCGGCACTGTTCGGGTACAAGTTAGGTCATGATGACCAGATCGTTGCAAGGATCGCCCGGACGGCCGCCCACTCTACATCATAGCACGTCGCACTTCCCCACGTAGCTAGATAGCGCGGCGCGCATGTAATCCGCCACCCCTTGATCTATAAAAGGGGGAGTGAACCGCCCAGCCGCAGGGGACCCAACACAACACAAACGACACAAGACAACAGACAACAGGAACCCTTCACACACCACGTACTCATTCTCCAATTCCCCCACAACATCTTCAGCCAGGGACTTGGAAGCTACGCTTCCTCTCCCGCCTTGCTTGTAGCCGCCCCACTACAGGCACCCCCGGTGCTAAGTAATATAGTGCCTCGAGCAAGCCACTGCTGGACGTACGGCCCCCCCGGCCGGAACCAGGATAAAAACCCTGTGTCACTTGTTATTTAGCATCGACCATTGAGGGATAGACCTCGGCGCTTTCTACTGGTTAGTGTCGGGACCACATTCCGCACCGACAGTTGGCGCCCACCGTGGGGCAAGCGAGCGCCTAAGGTCATTTCTTCAACTCCCTCCATGGTGATCTGCACTGAGTACCGTGGTACACGCTACTGCATGGGTAGCTCGGACCCCCTCCCAGCCGGGTTCGAAATTCGCTTCGGGGACCTGAACTTTCAGGCCACGGGGAACGGCTATCTCATGCGCCTCACCAACCGTGAGGAGCTCCGCGCGCGGCGCCAGGCCAGGTCCGCTCAGGCCCCCGCCGCACGCACGACCCCGGCGCGAGGCACCCGCAGCACGGATGCCGCGGGTCCATCGACGCCGCGACGCCGTCATCGCTCCGGACGGCGCTCGCGCCGCGCGCGGTCCGAGCGGCGGCGCCGAGCGCGCCGCCACTCAATGCGGCACGCCCACCGTCATGACCGCCACCACCCCGCGGAGACGGCCGCACGGTCTCCGGACCGCGCGTCCCCATCGGGCTGCGTGGCGCTACGTCGGCTTACAACGCCAACGTCAACACCACGATGCGCAGGGTTCCACCTGGCCGCCACGTCTTCGTCGCCAGGAATCCCGGCGCCTCAGCTGGGGACGAATCATCCTTGGGCTCCGTCGACGCGTTGCCACCCGCCAACCGCCACGGGTACGCGGAGTGGGACTTCTCCGGCGTGCCAGACCCAGTTGTGTTCCGGCGTTTCCTAGACGCTGCGGACTACTGGTTCGGCTACTCCGACGACTCCAGCACCGGGAGTTACGACCCCGCGCGGGAGTGCTATGCCGTCATCACCAACGACCCGGCCAATGCCGCCGGTGCCGCGGGCGCCGGAGACAGGGAAGTCACGCCGCCCCCGAGGGGATCGCCACGCGCCCGGCCGCGGGGCCAAGCGCTCCCCGCCGGGGCCGACGCCGACGCACACCGGCCCAAGCCCGCGAGCTCGAGGCCAAGCTAGCGGAAGAATACCGAACGGTGCGGCTGCTCCGCGCCTCAATGGCAGAGGAGGCCTCCGCGCGCGGCGAACGCGCACGGGAGCTGGGCCGACAGGTCCACGACCGCATCAACACCGTCCCCAACGTCGACAACGCGGACGCACCCCCGCGGGCGAGCCAAAAGCTCATCGCCGCCGTGACGCCGCTCGCGGGCCATGCCGGTGCCCTCGACCCCCGAGGCTCGAGACCTGCACCGCGAGGTGCAAACTCTCATCGAGCAAGCGGCCGTCCAGCAGGTTGAGAGCTCGGCCTCACGCATCCGCCAACAGGGGGATGCGTGGGAAGACGAAGCTGCGCCGGGAGGCGAACCCTCGGTGCACGCAGGAGGACCGGCGGGGTGACCCGCCGACCAAGGACGCACGCCGGCCAAAGAGCGGCTCCTTGACGCACGCAGGCGCCCGGATGGCGACGCCCGCAACGTCATCAACACCGGCGCACCCGGCGGGGCGGACGCACGAGCCGCGAGGGGCTACCACCCTCGACGGGGTGGACGCTACGACGCCGGCGAGGACCGCTCCCCGACGCCGGAGCCCCCATGGCACCCGTGTGTTCGGCGCCGGAGATCCGCACGGCAGCGTTCCCCCAACGCTTCCGCCAACCCTCGACCATCGTCAAGTACAACGGGGAGACGGACCCCCGCGTATGGCTTAACGACTACCGCTTAGCTTGTCAGCTGGGCGGGGCCACCAGTGACGAGGTCATCATCCGCAACCTGCCCCTGCATCTCGGCGACGCGACCCGGACATGGCTCGAGCACCTGCCCGCCAGCCAGATCCACAACTGGGACGATCTGGTCCACACGTGCGTGGGCAACTTCCAGGGCACGTACGTGCGCCCCAGAAACTCATGGGATCTGCGCTCCTGCACACAGAAGCCCGGCGAGTCGCTGCGGGACTTCATACGGTGCTTCTCTAAGCGCTGCACTGAGCTCCCCAGCGTGGCGCAGTCCGAAATCGTGCACGCCTTCCTCGAGGGCACCACGTGCCGGGACCTCGTACGGGAGCTGGGACGCAGCCCGCCTGCGGACTCCAACGAGCTGTTCGACATCGCCACCGGCCCCGCCTCTCCGGGAGAGGAGGCCGTGGGGGCGATCTTCGACGGCAAGAAGGGCAAGCGCTCGGAGGACGCACCCGCGGAGGGCAGCAAGTCCAAGGAGCCGCACCGCAACGACAAGCGGGGCAAGAAGGGGAAGAAGCCGCGCCGCGAGGCGCGCGAGCGGGGCGCGATGGCGGCAACGCCGAGGCCCTCCCTGTTGACCCGGCTCGACGGGGCCCTCGACCGGCCCCTCGAGGCCCGAGGGTGTTTGACGACATGCTGAAAAAGCCATGTCCTTACCACAAGACCCCAGTGAACCATACCCTTGAGCAGTGCGATATGCTCAAGAAGTTCTATGGCCGTGCCACCGCGAAGGAGGCAGAGGCCAAGAAAGACGGAGGCGATGGCGACGCAGGCGGCTTCCCCGCCGTTGAAAATGTGTTCCTCATCTTTGGAGGGCCAACCGTCGACATGTCGACCCGCCAGCGCAAGAAGGAGCGGCACGAGGTCCTCGCCGCGGAGAGGGCGCCTCCGTCCTTCCTCAATTGGTCGGAGGACGCCATCAACTTCAGCCGGGAGGACCACCCGAACCGCGTCCCCAATCCAGGCCAGTACCCGCTGGTGGTCGACCCCATCATCGGGAACGCCCGGTTCTCGAAGGTCCTCATGGACGGAGTCAGCAGCCTCAACATCCTCTACGCGCATACGTTGCGCCTCATGGGGATCGGGTTGGACCGGCGTGCCCGGCAAGACGAAGCCGTTCCACCCGCATCGCGCCCGGCAAGCGTGTCCCGCCCCCTCGGGCATCGACCCGCCGCTTGGTTTGGCACCCCGAAGAACTTCCGCAAGGAGACCCTCACCTTCGAAGTGGTGGGGTTCAAAGGGGCCTACCACGCTATACTTGGGCGACCCTGTTACGCCAAATTCATGGCGGTCCCCAATTATACCTACTTGAAGATGAAGATGCCAGGACCAAACGGCGTCATCACCGTCGGCTCGTCCATCGAGCACGCATTCGACTGCGACGTCGAGTGCGTAGAGCACGCAGAGGCACTGGCGCTGGACGAAGCGCTGGTGAATACATTGGAGAAGATGGTCAACGAAGACCTCGACCCCGCCGCCAAGCACGCTGGCACCTTCGAGGCCGCGGAGCAGACCAAGGGGGTCCCCCTCGACCCCTCAGCCCCCGAGGGCAAGGCGTTGAGGGTCAGCTCCACCCTCGACCCCAAATAGGAAGTGGTGCTCGTCGACTTCCTCCGCGCCAACGCCGACATCTTCGCGTGGAGCCCCTCGGATATGCCAGGCATCCCGAGGGAAGTCGCCGAGCACTCCCTTGACATCCTGCCAAACGCCCGCGCCGTGCAGCAGCGGCTGCGCCGCTTCGACGAGGAGCGGCAACGGGCAATCGGAGCGGAGCTGCGGAAGCTTCTCGAGGCCGGATTCATCAAGGAGGTGTTCCACCCAACGTGGCTAGCAAACCCCGTGCTTGTAAAGAAAAAGAATGGGAAATGGCGGATGTGTGTAGACTACACTAGTCTTAATAAAGCATGTCCTAAAGTTCCTTTTCCTTTGCCACGCATTGATCAGATCGTTGATTCAACGGCTGGGTGCGAATTGCTTTGCTTCCTTGATGCTTATTCCGGATATCACCAAATAAAAATGAAGGAGTCCGACCAGCTCGCGACTTCGTTCATCACACCGTTCGGGACGTTCTGCTACGTCACGATGCCATTTGGCCTCAGAAACGCGGGTGCAACATACCAGCGTTGCATGCAGCACGTTTTTAGGGATCACATCGGGCGAACGGTCGAGGCATACGTGGACGACATCGTCGTGAAGACCAGGAAGGCGGACGACCTGGTTGGCGACCTCGCCGTCGCGTTCGGCTGCCTACGGGCCAATGGGGTCAAGTTAAACCCCGAAAAATGTGTCTTTGGAGTGCCGCGAGGCATGCTCCTGGGATACATCGTCTCCCAACAGGGAATCGAGGCCAACCCTGAAAAGGTTGCGGCCCTCGAACGAATGGGTCCGATCTGGGACCTCAAAGGGGTGCAGAAGGTGCTGGCGTGCCTCACCCCTTGAGCCGCTTCATCTCGCGGCTCGGTGAGAAGGGCCTGCCCCTCTACCGCCTCCTCAAGAAGCACGAGCGCTTCTCCTGGACCACCGAGGCCCAGGATGCGCTCGACAAGCTGAAGGCGTCCCTAACGCACGCCCCGATCCTCACGCCGCCGCAAGACGGCGAACCCCTGCAGCTCTACGTAGCCGCAACCACCCAGGTGGTCAGCGCCGTGATCGTCGTAGAGCGCACGGAAGAAGGGCACGCCTTGCCTATACAGCGGCCGGTCTACTACATCAGCGAGGTCCTGTCAGACACAAAGGCGCGCTACCCCCGTGTCCGAGTTGCCGTACGCAAGAGTTCTTGCGCGGCGCAAACTCCGCCACTACTTCGAGGCCCATCCCGTCACGGTGGTTTCCTCCTTCCCACTAGGGGAGATCATCCGCAACCCCGACGCCGCGGGCAGGATCGCCAAGTGGTCCGTAGAGCTGATGGGCGAGACGCTCGCCTACGCCCCGCGCAAGGCTGTCAAATCCCAAATCTTGGCGGATTTCGTTGCCGAGTGGACGGACACGCAGCTACCGCCGCCGCAGATCCAAGCGGAGTGCTGGACTCTGTTCTTCGACGGCTCGGTAATGAAAACAGGAGCGGGCGCGGGCCTGCTCTTTGTGTCACCCCTCGGGGAACACATGCGGTACGCGGTGCGCCTCCACTTCCCCGCGTCTAACAATATGGCTGAATACGAGGCCCTCCTTTGCGGCCTCAAAATCGCCATTGAGTTAGGCGTCAAGCGCCTCGACGTGCGGGGAGACCCGCAGCTCGTGATCGATCAGGTCATGAAGAACGCGAGCTGCCACGACGATAAGACGGAGGCCTACTGCAAAGCCGTGCGAGCCCTCGAGGACAAGTTTTACGGCATCGAGCTCAACCACGTGCCCCGCCGGTACAACGAGGAGGCGGATGAACTGGCCAAGATTGCGTCCGGGCGGATCACCGTCCCCCCGAACGTCTTTGCACGCGACGTCGCGCAACCCTCGGTCGTCTTCGAGCCCTACCCCTCGAGTCACAACGAACCCTCGGGGGCTCCCTCGAATCCAGCGGGCTCGTAACCCATGGATGAGGACCCCTCGAACGAGGCGTACGTGCTCTCCCTCCTCGAGGGGTACGGCTCCCACAAGGCCGACGTAATGGACATCGAGCCAGCTCCTGTCCAGGAGGACTGGCGTGAAAAATACATTGCCTGGATCGCTCGAGGGGAACTCCCCGCGGACCGGGCCGCGGCCAGGCGCATCGCCAGGATGGCCAAATCTTTTGCCCTCGTCGACGGCGAGCTGTATAAGCGCGCGCCCTCCGCATCCTACGGCGGTGCGTACCCATTCCCGAGGGGCGCGAGCTCCTACGGGACATCCATGCGGGGATCTGTGGCCACCACGCCGCGCCCCGCACCCTCGTCGGCAACGCATTCCGCCAGGGCTTTTACTGGCCTACCGCGGTCGCGGACACCAGCGAAATCGTGCGCACCTGCGAAGGGTGCCAGTTCTACGCCCGCAAGTCCAACTTGCCCGCCCATGCCCTGCAAACCATCCCCGTGACATGGCCATTCGCCGTGTGGGGGGGCCGGACATCGTCGGGCCCCGCGGAAGGCGCCGGGGGCTTCACCCACTTGTTGGTCGCGATCGACAAGTTCTCCAAGTGGGTGGAGGTGCGCCCCATCACGAATCTAAGAGCGAGAAAGGGCGGTAACATTCTTCACCGACATCGTCTACCGCTTTGGAGTGCCAAACTCCATCATCACGTACAATGGGTCACGGTTCACGGGCCGGAAATTCTTGGAGTTCTCGCGATAAGTTCCACATCCGTGTGGATTGGGCACCGTGGCGCACCCACGGACCAACGGCCAAGTAGAGCGTGCCAATGGCATGATCCTACGGGGCCTTAAGCCCGGAATTTTCGACCAACTCAACAAATGGGACGAAAATGGCTCCAAGAACTACCGGCGGTTGTGTGGAGCCTAAGGACCACCCCGAGCAGAGCCACCGGGTTCACCCCGTTTTTCCTAGTCCACGGCGCGGAGGCTGTCCTCCCCACGGACTTAGAATACGGATCGCCCAGGGTTCGAGGCTATGACGAGGATGCTAACTAGCGAGCCCGCGAGGACTCGCTGGACCAGCTGGACGAGACACGCCTCGTAGCCTCAATGCATTCCGCAAGGTACCAACAGTCCCTAAGACGCTACCAAGCACGCAAGATACGTCGACAGGACTTCAGCGAAGGGGATCTGGTCCTAAGGCTACGTCAAAACAACCGAGGGCGCCACAAGCTGTCACCCCCATGGGAGGGACCCTACGTCGTGGTGAAGGTACTCAAGCCCGGCACGTACAAGCTGGCCAACGAAGACGGTGAAGAGCTCACCAACGCTTGGAACATCCAACAGCTACGTCGCTTCTACCCTTAGCTAGGATTCCCAAGCATTTTTTCTGTTGTAAAAATCGCACGGCCAACGCCCCAGTTGGTTGCAACTATGTAAAAGCTTCAAGTTCAATAAAAAGGGCAACTCGGCTTTCCCCTGAAACCCAAGTTACCCTCGGGGGCTACTGCGGGGGGGGGGGGGCACCCCCCCCAAAATGGTCCCAATTTTTCGCGCAAAAACGAAATAACTCACACGCGCTAAGTTTGTTTTCTACTTCAACTACGAGCAAAGATTCGAACAGGGCGCAGGCGGCCCAGCGGGAGGAGCGTGCGAGCCAGAGATAGCCTACGCCGCGTGGATATGGCCCTTCTCTCTCGCCTCCAACCCGACGGGCCCCCGCCGAAAATCGAACTCCCCTAACTAGAATCTACCCAGGAAGAAGGAGAAACAAAAAGCGTGATAAACAAACAACTTCATTACAGCGAATGTTTATGTCCAAAGAACAACTTGTTCATTTACAAAAGGCCACAGGCCAGAATACTGATATACATCAAAAGGGGCCTAGCGCCCAACTGCTTTCAGGCGGGAGGAGCGGCAGCGTCAGCGGCGTCCTGGAAGAGGAACTCCTCGAAGGCTTCGGCGAGCGACCCCGCGGCATCAGCGGCGAGCGCATCCACACGCTCCATCGCTACCTCGTCCTCGACACCCTCGGGGACGACGTAGCCCTCCGCCAGCGCCTCGAAGTTGACCTCGTAGTGGGACCGCACCACTCCAAGGGCCTTCTGGACGCCCAGATGCAGCGCCCGGCGCATCCGCTCGGTGATGTGACCGCCAAGGGCACGCGCGGCTGGCCGCCGAGCCGCCGGCCGTGCTTCGCCCTCCTCCACGCGCGGCAGGTCTCGAGGGCCGCGCCACGCAGCTCCTGCTCGGAGGAGTTGTAGGAAGCCTGCAACGCCTCGGCCCGCTCAGCCGCATGCCCCCGGGCAGTGCGCAAGCCTGGAAACGCCAAGGCAAGAAAGAAATCAGAAAAAAGGAATACGAGTTCCCAAACGGAAAACCAACAAGCCAAGAGTCAAATAGTGGCTCACCTTCGACTTGCTTCCTCTCCGTCTCGAAGTCGCGGCGCACGGCCTCGACCGTCAGCTCGAGGCGCTTGACGGTCTCACCTTGCTCCTGGAGGGACAGCTCCTGACTGGCGTTGGTGATGCTGAGCATAATCACCTCGCCCTCGGCCTTGGAGAGCTTGTCGTCCCGCTCCGCCACAGACTTCTGCGCCGCCTCGCGAGCGACGCGCTCCCGCTCCAGCGCCGTCCGGGCGTCGACGAGGGCGGCCCCGCTCTTGCCGGAGCCGCCCCTCGGCCCCTTCGCGGGCGGTGCGCTCTTGCGGAGCCGCTCCTCGCCGGCGACGAGGGCCGCGGCCTTGGCGTCGAGGGCGACCTTCAAATCGTCGGCCTCCTTGGCCCGTCGCCCGGCCCGCGCGCCCGCTCCTCGCCCGGCGCCGCCGCGCTTGCGCCCCCTCGAGCGACGTGCGGAGCTCCCGGTTCTCGCCGCGGACGGTGGCCACCTCCGCCTCCCGCCTGGCGGCCGCCGTCCGCGTCTTCTCCAAGACCGAGCGCACCCGCCACGCAGCCTCATCACGATCGATGAGGGCCGTGCGGACCCGCTCGAGGCTCGAGCGGCGCGCCGCGTCCCCGCCCTCGAGCTCTCGGGGAGCTCGTCGCGCCACGCCATGGCCCGTACGCCGGCCCGGCCGTCCGGCGTCCGAGGGCGTCGGCAAGCGCGTCGAAAGCGCTGCACCGCTCCCGGAGCTGGTGGACCTCGGCGTTCACCCGGTCGAAGGCGTCGTACTTGTCGTGGGCGCGGCGCTCGAGCTCCTGGCACCCACAAACCAAGACCAGTAAGCGCTACGACACGGAGGCAACACGCAAAAAATGAGAGATGGAAGAAAAGCAAGCAACCACGACCTACCTGGAAGACGCGCCATGCAGGGCCGCCATGGACGTGCGGCGCTTCGTTCAGCGCGCGGTTGAGCGTGGCGCCGTGGCTCCGGAGCTCGCCCCCGCAGCTCTCGCTCCCCGGGGCGTCGCGCAAACGCAAGGGGATCATCGACGGCCCCCTCCACCCGGGCGGGGGTGGCCGGCGCGGGAGGACGAGGCCTCGGCACCGTGTCCTCGGTCCCCCGCCACCATGTGCCCCTCGTGCCGCCTCACGAGGGCCCCCCTCCCGGGGCTCGGGGGAGCGTGCGGGGAAGCTACCCCACCGATCCCACCCGGGCGGCGGGGAGTCGTCGTCCGGGACCTCCACCACCTCCGCCCGGGAACCGCCGGCGGCACCGGCCCTTGCGCCGCCCTCCACCGGCGCCCTCCACCCGCGCCTCGCGGCCGCGGGCGCCCGACGCGGCGCCATGGCCACCGCCTCCGGCCGCGCCTCGTGACCACGGGCGCCGCCACGGGTTGCACCCGCTCCGCCTCCTCCGCGCCCCGGCGCCACGGACGGCCGCCTCCGTAGCGACGGCCTCCGCGGGCGCGCGCCCCCACCCACGACCCGCCGCCGCGGCCCCCGCACCCCTACAATGGCCGGCGCCGCCCGCTCCTCGGCGACCGCCGCGCCGCCGCGGCGGGCTGATCTCGCCGGCCGAGGCCTCGAGGCCCCGCCCGGGCTTTGCGGGCTCTCGCCCGCCGCCGCCGTGCTTGCCCCCGCCCGTGACGCCCTCGACGAGCGCCGCCGGGTGGGGGGATGGACGCGTCCGTCCCTCGGCACCTTGGCCGGTGCGAGGGGAGGCACGGTTGGCACTACCCCCGCGCAGCACGAACGGAGGGTTAGAACGCCCGATCATCGAAAAACCGTACCAAAATATAAGGTCGAACCCCTTACCTCGAAGAGGAGAAGGCACGCTTCCTTTTCCTCGAGGCCTCGGCGGATGAGGCCGGCGCGGGCCGGCACACCCGCCACCACGCCTCCCGACGGCGCCGCCGCGCGCATAGGCGCGCCCGCCCCGCGCACGGGCACGCCCGATGCCGCGCCTCCCCGACGGCGCCGCCGCGCGCGCGGTACGCTCGCCCCGCGTGCGGGTGCGCCCCCGCCGTCGCGCCCCCCGACGACGCCGCGCGCGCGCGCGCGCGCGCGCCGCCCCTCGCGCGGCACGCTCACCGCGCGCGCCCCCGAGGAGCGCGCCGGCGCCCCGCGCGCGCGCGCGCCGCCCCGATGTCGATTTCTCGGCGGCGGGCGCCGTTGCGCCCGCCCCGTGCGATGCCGCCCTTGCCGCCGGCGCCGGTTCCGGCGACGGGGGCGCAGGCGCCACCTATCGAGGGGCCCTCCCCCTCGGCCTCTTCCTCTTCGTCCTCCTCGAGGACGAGTACTCCCTCGGCCCCCCGGGAGGAGAGCCCCGGCTCTTCGCGCGCGGCATCCGCGGCCCGGCGGGTCGCGGCGTGCTTGATGTCACCTCGCGCGCTCCCTCCTCGCGCGCCGCCCCGCTCCCCGCCGCCGGGCCGCCGCGCCGCCCGACCAAGCACGCGGGAGTCGGGGGTGGGCGGAACGGACTTGGAGGCAGTATAGTTCACCAGCTGCACGCAAGAACATCAAATACGCGTCAAGAGGCAGAAGAAACACCAAGAACTAGAACAAAATCAAGAATCAAACTCACCAGCGGGCTGGTGGGGAGCATCTCGAGGTCCCACGGGGACCAGTCTGGGCGCATCGGCACCCGGGTGTCGACGGCGTTCCGCGCCCGGGTGAGTGCATACACCCGCTCGAGGGGCGACGGGAGCATCCGCAACCTCGCCAGATCGACGGGGTTGGCCGCCTCTGTCATCTCGAAGATACAGAGCGGCCTCTCCATCAGGGGCACGACCAGCCGGTGATGGAGGAAGGCGAGGACGCCCATCGCGGTCGCCCCCGCGCCGCCGGCGGCTCGCAGGCGGCCAGACCGACTCCTGCCGCCTCCGGTGTTGGGGCGTGGACACCCCGTAGCCCCAAGAGCTGGGCTTCTCCTTGAACACCCGACCGTGTAGGGGGGGGGAGGCCGGGCTCGGCGTTGCGCAGATAGAACCATCCTCGCTCCCGGCCCGGCGTTGTTCGTCGTCATGGTGCAGGGGATGTAGACGTTCTTGAATTGCCCCCGCAGGGCAAGCGACATCCCGCCGCGCGCACCGCGCGGCGGGACCTCGGCTCCGCCGTGGGGCCGCGTGAAGAGCTCCGCACGAAAAAGGTGTACCCAGAGCTCCCAATTGACTGGGATCCCCAGGTACCCTTCGCAGACACCCACGAACGTGGCCGCCTGCGAAATCGCGTTGGGCGTGAAGTTGTGCAACTCCACCTCGTAGTAGTGGCACATCGCCTGCATGAAGCGGCTCGCCGGCGCGTTGAAGCCCCGCTCGTGGTAGCGGATAAAGCTCACCACATAGCCCTCCGGAGGGTTGGGCGCGCGGTCCGCCGCCGGCGGTACTATCCACTCCGCCGGGCGTCCATCTTCATTGGCCGCCGCGGCCGGCCGGGCGGCGACCAGCTCGCCAAGGGCCAGCTGGGTCACCGTCGACCTCTCCCAGGCGTACGGCTCCAGGATTGTGAGGGGCTGAGGCGGCACCATGAGGAAGGACAAAGGAAGGCGAGAGCGGAGGACGAGAAACGGAAGATGAGCCCTAATGGCGACACCGCGCGGTGGCAAAGGCGAGGCGAAGACGAAGGCGCAGGGGGGCTGAAACGGTGAGGTGCTAAGGTAAAAAACCGCCGTCTCCCCCTCCCCTCAGATTTATAAGCCGCGGGCGAGCTCTCCGGAGCGGATGTCCCGCGCGCATTAACTGCAGGGAATCTTCTCCTCACGCCGACGAATGGGCCCCACCGCGACCGCAGCCGGCCACATCACCACGGACGGGCCATCATCACGGCGGAGACCCGCCAGGGACCGAGGCGAGCGGTCACGTCCACCGCCACGCCGCCCACTACGCGCGCGCGTGCGGCCGCAGCGCCTAAAAAGGCGCGCCCGCGCTGCAAAAACCGCACCCTCGACTGCGAGGCATTTAATGACCCAGTCCCTTGCCAAGCAAGGAGAACCCTCGAGCGGGGCGGACCCCCGGCTCGAGACAAAGACAGCCCTCGATGGGATATCAGGGTGAGAAGGCCGCCCGGGGCCTGCTTGAAGTAAAGCAGGCACCGCGGGCACCCATGCCACGCAAAACCCTCGAGCGGCACGAGCCCTCGGCTCCAGACGATAACGGCCCTCAATGGGATATCGGCGTGAGAAGGCCGCCCGGGGCCTGCTTGAAGTAAAGCAGGCACCGCGGGCACCCATGCCACGCAAAACCCTCGAGCGGCACGAGCCCTTGGCTCCAGACGATAACAGCCCTCGATGGGATATCGGTGTGAGAGGGCCGCCCGGGGCCTGCTTGAAGTAAAGCAGGCACCGCGGGCACCCATGCCGCGCAAAACCCTCGAGCGGCGCGAGCCCTTGGCTCAAGACGATGTCAACTCTCCAAAAAAAGGGGCACATACGCTGTGCTACCAACCAGCGCCTCGAGGGCTGGCTCGCCCAGACCCCTAGACGGCCGCAGACGCAAAAGACGGGGCCGCACAGGCGCCACCCCGCACGGCCCTACTGATCAGAGGTTCGAAGCCTGACCCTCGACGGGTTCGAACAGGCGCCTCAGATCGCAGAGTCAGGGACGACGAGGGCACGCGTATTCGAGCCGTTCCTCGAGCCCGTCGGCTCGAGGGTGCCCCACATGTCGTGTTCGAGAGCCGCCGAGGGCACGCTGTGCCAGTGGGGGATCCCACCGAGGGAGAGCTTCCGCGCCCTCGGTCCCTATCGAACGGGACCGAGCCCAACCTAGCAAACCCTCGCAAGCGTTTCCATGGACATGTCTCCGGACCACGCAGCCTACCCTTATCGAACGGGGCATGGACGTCCACTTGAACCACCCGCTAGCAGCTCGACGAGGAATCCGTAATTCGCGACCCGCTCGATGGGAGTTGCGGAAACCTCACCCTCCGTCCCGCGGAGGGACGGCGAGGGCGCGCTAAAGAACAAGTCGTGAAGCTCTAACCGATCGCCTCGAACGGGCCCAGGCTCGGGGGCTTGACGCACGGCTACACCTCCTTGAAATTGCACCCACCGGGACAAGCCGGCGCGCCGCGTGCGCCACCGAGGCCGGCTGGGATATCGCCGATGCCGGTCGAAACATGCGCCACGCCCTCTGACCAGTTCACGCGGTTAAACCCCTGCAGGAGCACCCACGCTACGGCTACACCTCCTTGAAATTGCACCCACCGGAGACAGTGCCAGCAGCGCGTGCGCCACCGAGGCCGGCTGGGATATCGCCGATGCCGGTCGAAACATGCGCCACGCCCTCTGACCAGTTCACGCGGTTAAACCCCCCGCAGAGCACCCACGCTCCGCGGGGGCTCGGGGCTAGACCCGCGGGTCCCGCCGACGCGGCCCCACGGAAAGCGTTCGCAAAACAAGGAGGGAAGAACGTCCTATCAGTAGGTTCCAGCATCTGCGGGAGCCTCAATGGCAAACTCGCGGATGCTCGGGAGCTACTGTCGGGGACAGCCCCTAAACAATAGGGAAATCCTCACATAAAACCCGCAACAAAACCAAAACACGCTAAGCCTAACCATGCAGGTGCCTAACCATGCAGGGCACGGCCCACACCGCAGGGACCCCGACAGCCCATCAAGGCGGCCCTCTTAGAGATCCCCTCGAGTAGGCTCCGCCTCGCACGAGGACGCGCGCCCCCTCGGGCGGGCTCCGCCCTGCTCGAGGGGCAGCACTTCCCTCGAGCAGGCTTCGCCTCGCTCGAGGGCTCGCTCCCCCCCTCGAGCAGATCCGCCCTCGCCCGAGGGTACATCCCACCCTCGACCGGGGTCCGCCACGCTCGAGGGTGCCCCTCACGCGTGCGCCGGCCCCCGTACACGGGCATTTAACGCCCTGACACCGGCGGGCCGCGCCATCATGCGCCCGGGGCTCGCGCCCCGGTGCCGCCGCACCAACTCCCCAGGGAGGAGCCCATCCCCACCACTGTGGAGAGGGACTGTGCAGCGCGGCCGGTGTCAGTCCCGTGACACCGTGCGCCTGTACCTGTACGGCTAACACGCCGAGCCCTCGAAAGGGGGCCGGCTTCACCCTCGATTCACTTTCTTGTGACCCTACAGGGTTAGGTGGAGGCGCTAGGCCGGCGGATCGCCATCCCTGCCACGTAACGGCGTGGCCGCCGTACCCGCGCGTGCGGGAGCACGCCCGGCGCCGTAGCAACAACTCCAGCCCTGTGAAGCGCGTCGGGAAGGAACGCCGTTCTGCCTACTCCTGTACTCCGTACGAGCCTGCGTCAGCACCTCCCTCGAGCCTATTAGAGGACATCACCGCCATCCGCTGCTCTCCCACCCTCGAACCGCCACTGTTCGGGTACAAGTTAGGTCATGATGACCAGATCGCTGCAAGGATCGCCCGGACGGCCGCCCACTCTACAGCATAGCACGTCGCACTTCCCCACGTAGCTAGATAGCGCGGCGCGCATGTAATCCGCCTCCCCCTTGATCTATAAAAGGGGGAGCGAACCCCCCCAGCCGCAGGGGACCCAACACAACACAGACGACACAAGACAACAGACAACAGGAACCCTTCACACACCACGTACTCATTCTCCAATTCCCCCACAACATCTTCAGCCAGGGACTTGGAAGCTACGCTTCCTCTCCCGCCTTGCTTGTAGCCGCCCCACTACAGGCACCCCCGGTGCTAAGTAATATAGTGCCTCGAGCACGCCACTGCTAGACGTACGCCCCCCCCCCCCCCCCCGGTCGGAACCAGGATAAAAACCCCGTGTCACTTGTTATTTAGCATCGACCATTGAGGGATAGACCTCGGCGCTTTCTACTGGTTAGTGTCGGGACCACATTCCGCACCGACACACCGCCCGTCAAGGAGCTGAGGGGCGGCTCCAGCAGGAGCAGGCCGCCCTCGTCGATGCTCGGTCGGCCCTGGAGCGGGAGCGCGCTGCTCGTGAGGTGGCGCAGATGTCGCTGGAGAACCGGAACACCGAGTTCTCCAAGGTCGAGGGCGAGCTGATAGTGCTCAGCATTACGAGCGCGAACCCGGAGCTGGCCCTCCAGGAGCAGGGCGAGACCGTCCGGGGCCTCGAGCAGGCGGTCGAAGCCGAGCGTCACGCCCTCGAGGTGGAGAGGAAGCAAGTCGAAGGTGAGCCGCTGTTTGACTCCTGTGTTGTTGGGTTTTCTTTAGAAGGTTCGCGTTCTTTTCCTGATTTCTTTCTTGTCTTCGCGACTTTAGGCTTGGGCACCGCTCTGGGGCACACGGTTGAGCGGGCCGAGGCGCTGCAGACCTCCTACGACTGCTCTGAGCAGGAGCTGCAGGAGTTGCGCGATGCGGCCCTCGAGACCTGTCGATCCGTGGAGGAGGGCGAGGCGCAGGCCGGAAGCTCGGCCGGCCGGCCCGCCCGCGCGCGCCCTTGGCGGCCATGTCACCGAACGGATGCGCCGGGCGCTGCACCTTGGTGTCCAGAAGGCCCTCGGAGTGGTACGGTCCCACTACGAGGTCAACTTCGAGGCGCTGGCGGAGGGTTACATCGTCCCCGACGGTGTTGAGGACGAGGTAGCGATGGAGCGTGTGGACGCGCTCGCCGCCGACGCCGCTGGGACGCTCGCTGAGGCCTTCGAGGAGTTCCTCTTCCCGGACGCTGTTGACGCCGCCGCTCCTCCCGCCCGAAGACAGCTGGGCACTAGGCCCGTTTTCTGTTTATGTATCAGTACGCTTGTCGTGCGGCCTTTGTAAATAAACAAGTTGTTCTTGTCGTAAATATTTGTTGATGCGAAATGAAGTCTTTTGTTTACTACGCTTTTTGTTTCTCCTTCTTTCTGAGTAGATTCTAGTTAGGGGAGTTCGATTTTCGCGGGTGGCCTGCTGGGTTGGAGGCGAGAGAGAAGGGCCGTATCCTTGCGGCGTGGGCTGACTCTGGCTCGCGCGCTCCTTCCGCTAGGCTGCCTGCGCCCTGTTCGAATCGTTGCTCGAGGCCGGAGTAGAGAACAAACTTAGCGCGTGTGAGTTGCTTCGTTTTTGTGCGAAAATGGGACCATTTTTTGGGGGGGATGCCCCCGCAGTAGCCCCAGAGGGTAACTTGGGTTTCAGGGGAAAGCCGAGTTGCCCTTTTTATTAGACTTATGGCGTTTACATAGTTGTTACCAACTGGGCCGTTGGTCATGTGATTTTTACAAAAAAAATACTTGGAAATCCTAGCTAGGGGTAGAAGCGACGTAGCTGTTGGATGTTCCAAGCGTTGGTGAGCTCTTCACCGTCCTCGTTGGCCAGCTTGTACGTGCCGGGCTTGAGTACCTTCACCACGACGTAGGGTCCCTCCCATGGAGGCGATAGCTTGTGGCGTCCCCGGTTGTCTTGGCGTAGCCTTAGGACCAAATCCCCTTCGCTGAAGTCCCGTCGGCGTATCTTTCGTGCCTGGTAGCGCCTTAGGGACTGTTGATACCTCGCGGAGTGCATCAAGGCCACGAGGCGTGCCTCGTCCAGCTGGTCCAGCGAGTCCTCGCGGGCTCGCTGGTTGGCATCCTCGTCGTAGCCTCGAACTCTGGGGCGCTCCGTATTCCAAGTCCGTGGGGAGGACGGCCTCCGCGCCATGGACTAGGAAAAACAGGGTAAACCCGGTGGCTCTGCTTGGGGTGGTCCTTAGGCTCCACACGACTGCTGGTAACTCCTGGAGCCATTTCCGACCAGATTTGTTTTGCTGGTTAAAAATCCTAGGCTTAAGGCCTTGTAGGATCATGCCGTTGGCACGCTCTACTTGGCCTTTGGTCTGTGGGTGTGCCACAGCTGCCCAATCCACACGGATGTGGAACTTGTCGCAGAACTCCAAGAATTTCTTGCCCGTGAACTGGGACCCGTTGTCGGTGATAATGGAGTTTGGCACTCCAAAGCGGTGGACGATGTCAGTGAAGAACGTCACCGCTTGCTCCGCCCCGAGATTCGTAATGGGGCGTACCTCCACCCACTTGGAGAACTTGTCGATCGCGACGAGCAAGTGGGTGAAGCCCCCGGGCGCCTTCCGCAGGGGCCCGACGATGTCCAGTCCCCACACGGCGAACGGCCATGTTATGGGGATGGTCTGCAGGACGTGAGCGGGGAGGTTGGATTTGCGGGTATAGAACTGGCACCCCTCGCAGGTGCGTACGATCTCACTGGCGTCCGCGACCGCGGTGGGCCAGTAGAAGCCTTGGCGGAAGGCGTTGCCGACGAGGGTGCGAGGCGCCGCATGATGGCCGCAGATTCCGGCGTTGATGTCCCGCAGGAGCTCGCGCCCCTCGGGGATGGGCACGCACCGCTGCAAGATGCCGGAGGCGGCGCGCTTGTACAGCTCGCCGTCGACGAGGGCAAAGGACTTGGCCATCCTGGCGATACGTCTGGCCGCGGCCCGGTCCGTGGGGAGTTCCCCTCGGGCCATCCAGGCTACATACTTGTCACGCCAGTCAGCCTTGATGGGGTCCGGCTCGATGTCCATCACATCAGCTCCATAGGCGCTATACCCCTCGAGGAGGGAGAGCACGTACGCCTCGTTCAAGGGGTCCTCATCCATGGGTTCCGCACCCGCTGGATTCGAGGGAGCCCCCGAGGGCTCTGCGTGGTTCGAGGGGTGAGGCTCGAGGGCGACCGAGGGTTGAGCGATATCGCGGGCGAAAACGTTCAGAGGGACGGTGATCCGCCCGGACGCGATCTTGGCCAACTCGTCCGCCTCCTCGTTGTACCGGCGGGGCACGTGATTGAGCTCGATGCCGTAAAATTTGTCTTTCAGAGCTCGCACGGCCTTGCAGTAGGCCTCCATCTTATCGTCATGGCAGCTCGCGTTCTTCATGACTTGATCGATTACGAGCTGCGAGTCCCCCCGTACGTCGAGGCGCTTGACGCCCAACTCAATGGCGATTTTGAGGCCGCAGAGGAGGGCCTCATATTCAGCCATATTGTTGGATGTGGGGAAGTGGAGGCGCACCGTGTATCACATGTTCTCCCCGAGGGGTGACACGAAGAGCAGGCCGGCGCCCGCCCCTGTTTTCATCACCGAGCCGTCGAAGTACAGAGTCCAGCACTCTGCTTGGATCTGCGGCGGTGGCAGCTGCGTATCCGTCCATTCAGCGATGAAATCCGCCAGGATTTGAGACTTGATGGCCTTGCGCGGGGCGTAGGCAAGCGTCTCGCCCATCAGCTCCACAGACCACTTGGCGATCCTACCCGCCGCGTCGGGATTGCGGATGATCTCCCCCAGCAGGAAGGAGGAGACCACCGTGACGGGGTGGGCCTCGAAGTAGTGGCGGAGCTTGCGCCGCGCGAGGACTACCACATACAACAGCTTCTGGACCTGAGGGTAGCGCGTCTTGGTGTCGGACAAGACTTCGCTGATGTAGTAGACCGGCTGCTGGACCGGCAGGGCGTGCCCTTCCTCCGTGCGCTCTACCACGATCACGACGCTGACCACCTGGGTGGTTGCGGCCACGTAGAGCTGCAAGGGCTCGCCGTCATGCGGCGGCGTGAGGATCGGGGCGCGCGTTAAGGACGCCTTCAGCTTGTCGAGCGCGTCCTGGGCCTTGGCGGTCCAGGAGAAGCGCTCGTGCCTCTTGAGGAGGCGATAGAGGGGTAGGCCCTTTTCGCCGAGCCGCGAGATGAAGTGCCTCAAGGCGGCAAGGCACCCCAGCACCTTTTGCACCCCCTTGAGGTCCCAGATCGGGCCCATTCGTTCGAGGGCCGCGACCTTCTCAGGGTTGGCCTCGATTCCCTGTTGGGAGACGATGTATCCCAGGAGCATGCCTCGCGGCACTGCAAAGACGCACTTTTCGGGGTTTAATTTGACCCCATTGGCCCGTAGGCAACCAAACGCGATGCCAAGGTCGCCAACCAGGTCGTCTGCCTTCCTGGTTTTCACGACGATGTCGTCTACGTACGCCTCGACCATCCGTCCGATGTGATCTCCGAAAACGTGCTGCATGCAGCGCTGATACGTCGCACCCGAGTTTCGGAGGCCAAACGGCATCGTGACGTAGCAGAACATCCCGAACGGCGTGATGAACTAAGTCGTGAGCTGGTCGGACTCGTTCATCTTTATTTGATGATACCCGGAGTAGGCATCAAGGAAGCATAGCAGCTCACAACCAGCCGTTGAATCAACGATTTGATCAATACGCGGCAAAGGAAAAGGAACTTTAGGACATGCTTTATTAAGACTAGTGTAGTCTATACACATCCGCCACTTCCCGTTCTTTTTCTTTACAAGTACAGGGTTTGCTAGCCATGTTGGGTGGAACACCTCCTTGATGAACCCGGCCTCGAGAAGCTTCCGCAGCTCCGCTCCGATAGCCCATCGCCGCTCCTCGTCGAAGCGGCGCAGCCGTTGTTGCACAACGCGGGCGTGAGGCAGGATGTCAAGGGAGTGCTCGGCGACCTCCCTCGGGATGCCTGGCATATCCGAGGGGCTCCACGCAAACATGTCGGCGTTGGCGCGGAGGAAGTCGATGAGCACCACTTCCTATTTGGGATCGAGGGTGGAGCTGACCCTCAACGCCTTGCCCTCGGAAGCAGAAGGGTCGAGGGGGACCTCCTTGGTCTGCTCCGCGGCCTCGAAGGTGCCGGTGTGCTTGGCGGTGGAGTCGAGGTCCTCGTTGACCATCTTCTCCAAGGTGGTCACCAGCGCTTCATCCAGCGCCAGTGCTTCTGCGTGCTCTATGCACTCGACGTCACAGTCGAATGCGTGCTCAATGGACGAGCCCACGGTGATGACGCCGTTCGGTCCTGGCATCTTCATCTTCAAGTAGGTGTAGTTGGGGACCGCCATGAACTTGGCGTAGCAAGGCCGCCCTAGTATAGCATGGTAGGCGCCCTTGAACCCCACCACCTCGAAGGTGAGCGTTTCCTTGCGGAAATTCTTCGCGGTGCCAAACCAGACAGGCAGGTCAATCTGCCCGAGGGGCTGGACCTGCTTGCCGGGCGCGACGCAATGGAATGGCTTCATGCTGGGCCGCAGCTGGTCCAACCCGATCCCCAACAAGCGCAACGTATGCGCGTAGAGGATGTTGAGGCTGCTGCCTCCGTCCATCAAGACTTTCGAGAACCGTGCGTTCCCGATGATTGGGTCGACCACCAGCGGGTACTGGCCCGAGTTGGGGATGCGGTTCGGATGATCCTCCCGGCTGAAGGTGATGGCGTCCTCCGACCAGTTGAGGAAGGAGGGAGGCGCCCTCTCTGCGGCGAGGACCTCGTGCCGCTCGCGCTTGCGCTGGCGGGTCGACATGTCGACTGTGGCTCCCCCAAAGATGAGGAACACGTTCTCCACAGCGGGGAAGCCGCCAGTGTCGCCATCTTCTCCATCTTTCTTGGCCTCTGCCTCCTTCGCGGTGGCGCGGCCATAGAACTTCTTGAGCATGTCGCACTGCTCAAGGGTGTGGTTTACTGGGGTCTTGTGATAAGGACATGGCTTTTTTAGCATGTCATCAAACACCCCCGGACCTCGAGGGGCCGGTCGAGGGCCTCGTCGAGTCGGGTCAACAGCAAGGGCCTCGGCGTCACCGCCGTCGCGCCCCTGCTCGCGCACCTCGCGGCGCGGCTTCTTTCCCTTCTTGCCCCGCTTGTCCTTGCGGTGGGGCTCCCTGGACTTGCTGCCCTCCGCGGGCGCATCTTCCGAGCGATTGCCCTTCTTGCCGTCGAAGATTGCCCCCATGGCCTCTTCTCCTGAGGCGAAGCTGGTGGCGATGTCGAACAGCTCGTTGGAGTCCGCGGGCGGGCTGCGTCCCAGCTCCCGCACGAGGTCCCGGCATGTGGTACCCTCGAGGAAGGTGTGCACAATCTCAGATTGCGCCACGCTGGGGAGCTCTGTACAGCGCTTGGAGAAGCGCCGTATGAAGTCCCGCAACGACTCGCCGGGCTTCTGGGTGCAGGAGCGCAGGTCCCAGGAATTTCCAGGACGCACGTACGTGCCCTGGAAGTTACCCACGAACGTGCGGACCAGATCGTCCCAGTTGTGGATCTGGCTGGCGGGCAGGTGCTCGAGCCACGTCCGGGCTGCATCACCGAGGTGCAGGGGCAAGTTGTGTATGATGACCTCGTCGCTGGTGGCCCCGCCCAGCTGGCACGCCAGGCGGTAGTCGTTGAGCCACACGCGAGGATCCGTCTCCCCGTTGTACTTGACGATGGTCTAGGGTTGGCGGAAGCGTTGGGGGAAGGCCGCCGCACGGATCTCCCGGCTGAACACACGGGTCCCCGGAGGCTCCGGCGTCGGAGAGCGGTCTTCGTCGCTGTCGTAGCGTCCACCCCGTCGAGGGTGGTAGCCCACCGCTGCTCGCGCGTCCGCCTTGCTCGTGCGCCTGGCGTTGATGACGTTGCGGGCGTCACCGTCCAGCGTCCTGTGCGTGTCGAGAAGCCGCTCCTTGGCCGGCGCACGTCCCGAGTTGGCCGGTCGCCCCGCCGCTTCACCTGCATGGACCGAGGGTTCGCCCCCTGAGCAGCCTCGTCTCCTCGCGCATCCCCCTGCTGGCGGATGCGTGAGGCCGAGCTTTCGGCTTGCTGGACGGCCGCTTGCTCGATGAGAGCCTGCACCTCGCGTTGCAGGTTCCGCGCCTCAGGGGTCGAGGGTGCCAGCATAGCCTGCATCAGCGTCGCGGCGGCAACGAGCTTCTGACTTGCCGGTGGAGGCGCGTTAGGGTTGTCGGCGTTGATGCGGTCGCGAGCCTGTCTGCCAAGCTCCCGCGCGCGTTCGCCGCGCGCGGAGGCTCCCCCCGCCCCCCCGCCATTGAGGCGCGGAGCGCCCGCACCGTCCGGTACTCCTCTGCGCCGGCCTAGCCTCGAGCTCGCGGGCCCGGGCCGCCCGTGCATCGGCGTCGGCCCCGGCGGGAGTGCTCGGCCCCGCGGCCGGGCGCGGAGCGATCCCTGGGGCAGGCGTGACCTCTTTGTCGCCGGCGCCCACCGCGCCAGTGGCGTTGGCTGGGTCGTTGGCGATGACGACACAGCACTCCCGCACGGGGTCGTAGCTCCAGTGCTGGAGTCGTCGGAGCAGCCGAACCAGTAGTCCGTGGCGTCGAGGAAACGCCGGAACATGACTGCGTCCGGCACGCCGGAGAAGTCCCACTCCGCGTACCCGTGAAGGTTAGCGGGTGGCGGCGCGTCGAGGGAGCCTAGGGACGATTCGTCACTGGCTGAGGCGCTGGGATCCCTGGAGACGAAGATGTGACGGCCTGGGGGAACCCTGCGCATCGTGGTGTTGATGTTAGCGTTGTAGGCCGTCGTGGCACCGTGCAGCCCAATGGGAAAGCGCGGTCCGGAGACCGCGCGCTGTCCCGTTGGGGTGGCGGTTGCCGTGGTGGAGGGCGCGCCGTGCTGAGAGGCGCGCGCGCTCGGCCCGCCGCCGCTCGGACCGTGCCCCGGCGCGAACGCCGACCGCAGCGGCGGCGGTGTCGTGGCGTCGACGGGCCCGCGGCATCCGCGCTTGCGGGCGTCCGCGCCGTGATGGTGCGCGCAGCGGGAGCCGGTGCAGACCCGGCCTGGCGCCGCGCACGGAGCTCCACACGGTTGGTGAGGCGCATGAGGTAGCCGTTCCCCGTGGCCTGGAAGTTTAGGCCCCCGAACCAGATTTCGAACTCGGCGGGGAGGGGGTCCGAGCTGCCCATGTTGTAACGCGTACCGCGGTACTCAGTGCGGATCACCATGGAGGGAGTTGGTGGAATGACCTTAAGCGCTCGATTGCCCCACGGTGGGCGCCAACTGTCGGTGCGGAATATGGTCCCGACACTAACTAGTAATAAGCGCCGAGGTCTATCCCTCAATGGTCGATGCTAAGCAACAAGAGACACAGAGTTTATCCTGGTTCCGGCCGAGGGGGCCGTACGTCCAGCAGGGATGTGCTCGAGGCACTATATTGCTCAGCACCGGGGGTGCCTGTAGTAGGGCTGCTCCAAGCAACGCGGGAGAGGAAGCGTGGCCTCCAAGTCCCTGGTGTAGTGGCTGAAGATGTTGTGGGAGAATTGGAGAGCAAGTGCGCGGTGCGTCTTGTCTCGTGTTATGTTCTGTTGTGTGTGTGTCTGTCCCCCTGCGGCAAGGGGGGTTCGTCCTCCTTTTATAGATCAAGGAGGGAGCGAATCACATGCGCGCCGCGCTATTCAGCTACGTGAGGGAGCGTGATGTGCTATACTGTAGAGTAGGCGGCCGCCCGGGCGATCCTCGCAGCGATCCGGCCATCATGGCACATCTTGTACCCGAATAGTGGCGGCCTCGAGGGTAGAAGAGCGGCGGACGGCTGTAATGTCTTCTGATAGGCTCGAGGGAGTTGCTGACGTCGGTCCGTACGAGGCACAGTGGCAGGTAAGGCGGCGTCCCGTTCCCGCATGCTCCACAGTGCCGGAGTCGTTGCCGCAGCGCCTGGCGTGCGCCCGTACGCGCGGGGCGGCAGCCATACTGTTAACAGTGGCAGGGATGGCGTCCCACCGGCCTAGCGCCTCTACCTAACCCTGTAAGGTCACAAGAAAGCGAATCGAGGGTGCAGCCGGCCCCCCTTCGAGGGCTCGGCGCGTTAGCCGTACCGGAGTGGGCGGCGCGGCGTCACGGGACTGGCACCGGCCGCGCCGCACGGTTCCTCCCACGGTGGCGGGGATGGGATCCCTTCGGGGAGTTGGTGCGGCGGCACCGGGGCGCGAGCCCCGGGCGTATGATGGCGCCGCCCTCGCCGTTGTCGGGGCATTAATTGCCCGTGCACGGGAGCGAGGGCGCACGTGTGCGGGGCGCCCTCGAGCGAGGCGGACCCCGTTCGAGAGCGGAGCGCGCCCTCGAGCGAGGCGGACCCCGCTCGAGGAGGGAGCAGGCCCTCGAGCGTAGCGGTGCCTGCTCGAGGGAAGCGCACCCCTTCGAACAGGACGGAGCCCGCCCGAGGGGGCGCGCATCCTCAAGCGAGGCGAAGTCTGCTCGAGGGGATCTTCGAGTGGGCCGCCTGGTGGGCCGCTGGGGCCTTTGTGGCATGGGCCATGTCCTGCACGATTAAGTAAGGCGTGTTTTGGCTTTGTTGCGGGTTTTAAGTGGGGATTTCCCAGTTGTATAAGGGGACCCCTAGGGCTGTCCCCGACAACTTCCAACCAAAACTCGAAACCAAAACGGATCGAAAGCGAAGCCAAGCAAGAACATGAAGAACACGGGAAGAACTCGCTCCTCGCGGACCGTCCGCCGACCCCTCGCGGACTGTCCACGCCTCACGGACAGACCTGAAAACAGCCCGACCATGAAGGTCAACTCCCCCAAATCATCATCGGATTTCCCAAACGATAGAAGCTGTGGAGACAAGGGTTTGGGGACTTGAAAAGCGTCACACAAGGATGCTATAGCCCAAAAATCTTGCCCCCTAACTCCCTAAATCACCGGGAATCGCGAATCCTTTGAGCACCACCAAAAGCTAGAGCACCGAACGAAAAACCTTGAATCGAAGTGGTTTCCCAGCGTTTGAGGACACAAGATCAATCACAAAGATGCACTAGACATCCATACATGTTTCCCTCAGAAATCCGGGGAGAAACCCACTCAAATCTGTGGAATCACACTGAGAACAAAAGCACCAAAAACAAGCACAAAAAGACCATGAAATACACAACGCCGATTCTTCTATACAAACCAGGAAAGATTCACAAGGTCTAGCATGCCGCCCTAGCATCCATCCCTCTCAACAAATCTCTCATGAAGCTCTCATGCTAGCCTAGAGAAAATGGAGAAGAAAATAGCTTCGAAAAATGAGAAATGGGAGGGGGGAAATGAAACCCTAAGTCGCCGAGAGAGAGAACCATCCACACACACTCATGGCTTATATATCGGGTCCCGCCGGAGTGGTAAATGACTCGACTACCCCTAACTTAACTACTGGCGAGACAACCCACGCAGGGGCATTTAGGTAATGTTTGTGGGTCTTGCCATCGGACGGCCACGCCTTTGCCGCACCCCGCGTCCTCCCGACGCAAGCCATGTGATCCCGCCGCGTGTCCTCCGCTTCGAAGCTTCCCGACACGCCCGGATCCCGTCTCCATCGTGTTGGGCCCTCGGACTTGGTTTTGAGGCCCAAACCAAGAAACCGTCCTCCGATGGTTTTGTGGGCAAACCACCACACCCCGTGTGCTCGGCCCGGCCTCCCACCAAACCACTTGACTCGACCGCCACCGTGCACCGGCTCGACTGTCCATGACTTCGTCTTGCTCGTGTCGCCACCATGTGGCCCGCACCCAGTCCCGCTGTCCACCGGGTCCCTCGAACCGAGCCTACTTGTCTCTCCATCTCCCAGAGGCCCCTCAAGGCTGAAGACCTTTCGCGCCCGTTCTTCACCTGCAACAACACGAACTAGGCCGCAACCTACACCTGCACACTAAGCCAAGAGTCAGTCCAACACCCGTTGTCAATCACTCATCACTGAGGAGCGGTCATCCATCGACCACTGGGACGCTCCTGGTCCTCAATCTCCCCCTTGATGAGTGCATTGACAACACACAACGCGAAATGAAATTCAGAGAAAAGAAGAAAGGAAGAAGAAAGAAAAAACAAAGAAGCTCAACTCATGACCAAAACCAAAGAAAGGCAAAGAAAGGTCACAAGACAAGCAAAGCACAAACTCCACACTGAAAACAGCAAGAAAGCTCCCCCTGAAGAAATGCAAGCTCCCCCTGAACATGTGGATGCAAACTTCCAAATTTTAGCTCACCACTTCTGAATTTGCATTAAGCTCACCTCTTCTCCTCCTTGTTGACAATGTATGAATCAAGGTAAAATGCATAAACATGAGACAAAGCATATAAACATCTACATGAGCTTCTCAAATAGGCCAAATCTAGTGTCAAAGGCTAGAAATGAGACAAAAATCACACAAATGAATCATAGCATAGTCAAAGCATTACCACAAGTAATATATGAAAATACAAGCATGTGACAAAGCAAATTTTTCAGATTTCAGCAGTTTTACCAAAAGAAGACTCGCTTCACATGTAAAAGCCTATCCATGTCACACTTGAGCCACAAACATACATATCATTCAAAGATCATACAAGGATATCAAATTCTCAGCAAAAGATCATGGAAAACACCCATAAAGCAAAGCATGTCATGTCAAAGCTCATGAGCCATGTGTCCACTTCGGGGAGACTTCTCCACTGGTGAACATCATGCAACATGTTTTGCACCCATATGTGAAAGATAAGACATTTTAAGTATAGACATGATGGATGGAGCATTTTTCAAGCATACACACTTCTTTTCAAGATTAATTCATTTCATGGCACATGAAGTGCCTTTGCGGCAAAAAGAAGCTTATGCTCCTCCATGAATGCAACATAGGCTAAACATTCACAATGATATTCGGCCTTTGGCCCAAATGCAAGAAAAAGACATCCAAGCACAATTTAAGCATAGAAAGCACATTTAGACCAAAACGTGACATGGATACACTACTACACATGAGTGGAGCACATTTCACCAAAAATTAGTCAAGATTAGCATTTATTTCAAAAGGGGCTATCTCACCACACATATATCTCAAATATTCCAAGAGCATAGCCTTACATCACCATTTCTCCACACATATGACCAATATCTCACAGATAGCCAAAGAGACTCAAATAAGGCATATGAAAGAAGCTCATCATCCTAAAATGCAATATGATACAAATGCAACATGATATATGACAAGATGGCTATCCTACCATGGTTTGTACATAGAGCAAAACATGTATATACATCAAAGTAAACATGGTATGATACATATGGTACAAAAAGGAAACTCCCCAAGAATCAACTAGAAAGGGCAACAAACCCCAAGTTCCCCCCGCAAGCGCACAAATGTAGCTTGGTCGAGAGGCTTTGTAAAGATGTCGGCTAGCTGATCTTGGGTAGGGACATGACTCAACACAATGGTTCCTTTTTCCACATTGTCCCTCAAGAAATGATACCTCACTTCTATGTGTTTGGTTCTGGAGTGAAGCACAGGGTTTTTGGCTACGCTTATGGCACTGGTGCTATCACAAAGAAGTGGGATCTGGGTGCACTCCTCACCAAAGTCTCTCAAAGTGTATGAAATCCACAACAGCTGGGAACAACAACTCGCGGCTGCAACATACTCCGCCTCGGTGGTAGACTGAGCTACACTAGACTGCTTGCGGGAAGACCATGAAACCAACGAAGACCCAAGAAACTGGCAAGTACCAGAAGTAGACTTCCTCTCGACTCGACAACCAGCAAAATCCGCATCGGAAAAACCATGAAGAGAGAGAGTCGAGGAGGAAGAATACCAAAGGCCAAGACCAGGGGCAGACTGTAGGTACCTGAAAATCCTCTTGACGGACTGTCGATGTGATGTCCTCAGCGAAGCCTGAAAACGAGCACACAGACACACACTGAACTGTATGTCTGGCCTCGTCGCCGTCATGTAGAGGAGGGAGCCGATCATGCTCCTGTACTCCCGCTGGTCCACTGGTTCTTCGTCCTCGTCCGCATCCAACGTGGCCGTACTCCCCATGGGAGTCGACATCGGCTTCACATCTTGCATCTGGAACTTCCTCAGCATGTCTTTCGTGTACTTGGTCCGGTGCACCAAAATTCCCTTCTTTCATTGCCTGATTCGCCGGCCCGAGAAAGTACTGCAACTCGCCCATCATGCTCATCTCGAACTCCCTGCTCATCTCATCCGCAAACTTGGCAACAAGGTTATGTGATGAGCCACCAAAGACAATATCATCCACGTATATACCGAACAATCAACAAGTCATTTCCATGCTTGAGGAGAAACAAGGTCCTATCCACGGTACCCATCACAAACCCTCTCGCTCAACCGTAAAACCTCTCAATCTCCCATACCAAGCACGGGGCGCCTGTTTCAACCCATACAGAGCCCTTTTCAACCTGTACACCCTGTGTGGGTACAACTCGCTCTCAAACCCAAGTGGCTGCTTCACATACACCTCCTCCTCTATGACCCCATTCAGAAAGGCACTCTTCACATCCATCTGAAACAACTTGAACCCTTTAGCCACGGCAAAGGCTAGAAGGATCCGAATTGCCTCAAGACGGGCCACAGGACCAAAGGTCTCCTCATAGTCGATCCCCTCCTTCTGACTAAACCCCTGAGCAACAAGTCTGGACTTGTTCCTCACAACCATCCCAATCTCACCCTCTTTGTTCTTCCAAACCCACTTGGTTCCTATAGGATGGCAATTTGGAGGTGGTTCAACTAACTCCCACACCTGGTTCCTCTCAAAGTTTTCCAACTCCTCATGCATAGAATTGACCCAGTTTGCATCAGATAAAGCGTGTCCAATGTCCTTGGGCTCAAAGGTGGCAACAAAAGCAGCATGAGCAAAATGAGAGGAATTTCTGGACCTTGATCGTGTAGTACGTTCGTCGATGTCCCCAATGATCTTCGACAGGGGATGCACTTCTTGAATCCGCCGGGGAGCCTCACGCCTCGGGACTACCTCCCCCCTCAACTTCGGCCTTCTCTCGCTCGGTCCTCTTGTCGCACCGTCGTTGTCCATGAAGTAGACGGTCCACGCTCCGTAGTGGTCGTAGGGGAAGTAGTGGGTACACACTCAGCTTCAGGCGCATGGTTCTCCCCATCATCATCTCCAGCTTCATCCTTCTCCTCTTCAAAGAGGTTCTCGGCCATCTCCTCTTCACCTGCACATTCAAAGCCAAGAGAGGTACATGGCATTGTCTCGTCGAAGGTTACCTCGCAAGTCTCCATGATTTTGTTAGTCTCAAGGTTAAGCACTGTCGGGGACCGCCCTAGGGGTCCCCTTAAACAAAGGGGAGTCCTCACTTAATCTCGGTATCAAAACACGCTAAGCCTAACCATGCAGGAAACTAATCGTGCTGGACATGGCCTATGTGGCAGGACTCCGGAGGCCCACCAAGGCGGCCCGTCCAGAAGACCCCTCGAGCAGGCTCCGCCTCGCCCGAGGGCACGCTCCTCCTCGAGCAGACTCCGCCCCGTTCGAGGGGCGACCCTTCCCTCGAGCGGTCCCGCCCCGCTCGAGGGCTCGCACCCCCCTCGAGCGAGTCCCGTCTCGCTCGAGGGTCCGCTCCGCCCTCGGGCCGGGGCCCGCCACCCTCACGGGCGCCCGCACGCGTGCGCCGACCCTGTACTTGGGCATTTAACGCCCTGACGCCACGGGGCGGCGCCATCATGCGCCCTGGGCTCACGCCCCGGTGCCGCCGCACCAACTCCCCAGGGAGGAGCCCATCCCCGCCACTGTGGGATGGACTGTGCGGTACGGCCAGTGTCAGTCCCGTGACACCGCGCGCCCACTACTGTACGACTAACACGCCCGACCCTCGAAAGGGGGCCGGGCGCACCCTCGATTCACTTTCCCGTGACCCTGCAGGTTAGGTGAGGGGCGCTAGGCCGGTGGATGGCCATCCCGGCCACTGTAACGGCGCGGCCGCCGTACCCACGCGTGCAGGCGCACGCCCGACACCGCAGCGCACGCCCGAGCACCGCAAGAACCACTCCGCCGCCGCGGAACGCATTGGGAAGGAACGCCGTTCGCCCGCTCCCCGTACCCCGTACCGCCCATCATCGCACCTCCCTCGAAGCCTATCAGAGGACGCCATCGCCATCTGCCGCCTCCTACCCTCGAACCGCCACTGTTCGGGTACGAGGTAGGCCATCATGGCCGGATCGCGGCGAAGATCGTCCGGACGGCCGCCCACTCTACACCGTAGCGCGACGTGCTCCCTCACATAGCTAGGCAGCGCGGCGTGCATGTAACTCGCCGCCCCCTTGGCCTATAAAAGGGGAGGCGAGCCCCCAGCCGCGGGGGGACGAATTGAGAGGAACGCAACGCACCGTGCACTCACTCTCTTATTCTCCCAAAAACATCTTCAGCCACTCACCCAGGGACTTGGAAGCCACGCTTCCTCTCCCGCCTCGCTTGTACTTGCCCCACTACAAGCACCCCCGGTGCTGAGCAATACAGTGCCACGAGCACGCCCCTGCTGGACGTACGGCCCCCTCGGCCGGAACCAGGATAAAACCTTGTGTCATTTGTTGCTTGGCATCGACCATCGAGGGATAGACCTAGGCGTTATCTACTGGTTAGTGTCGGGACCATATTCCGCACCGACAGTTGGCGCCCACCGTGGGGCAAACGAGCGCCTAAGGTCATTTCGCCAACTCCCTCCATGGTGATTCGCACTGAGTACCGTACTACCCGCTATAACATGGGTAGCTCGGGCCCTCTCCCGGCCGGGTTCGAGATCCGCTTCGGAGACTTGAACTTCCAGGCCACGGGGAACGGCTATCTCATGCGCCTCACTAATCGTGAGGAGCTTCGCGCGCAGCGCGAGGCCAGGTCCGCTCTGGTCTCCGCCGCACGCACGACACCGGCGCGGGCGCCGCGCAGCACGGATGCCGCAGGTCCGTCGACGCCGCGACGCCGTCGTCGCTCGCGGGCCGCGCTCACGCCGGGCGCGGTCCGAGCGGCGGCAAGCCGAGCGCGCCGCCGCCCAACGCGGTGCGCCCACCGTCACAACGGCCGCCACCACCCCGGTGGGGACCGCGTGCGGTCTCGGGACCGCGCATCCCCATCGGGCTGCGTGGCGCCACGACGGCCCATAACGCCAACGTGAACACGACGATGCGCCGGGTTCCGCCTGGCCGCCACGTCTTCGTCGCCAGGGATCCCGGCACTTCAGCAGCGGACGAGTCGTCCCTGGGCTCCGTCGACACGATGCCACCCGCCAACCGACACGGGTACGCGGAGTGGGACTTCTCCGGCGTGCCGGACCCAGTCGCGTTCAGGCGCTTCCTCGACGCCACGGACTACTGGTTTGGCTGCTCCGACGACTCCAGCACCGGGAGCTACGACCCCACGCGGGAGTGTTGCGCCGTCATCACCAACGACCCGGCCAACGCCGCCGGTGCGGCGGGCGCCGGAGACGGGGAAGTCACGCCCGCCCCAGGGATCGCCACGCGCCTGGCCGCGGGGCCAAGCGCTCCCGCCGGGGCCGACGTCGACGCACGGCCTGGCCCAAGCCCGCGAGCTTGAGGCCAAGCCGGCGGAGGAGTACGGACGAGCACGGGCCGCTCCGCGCCTCGATGGCGGGGGGAGGCCTCTCGCGCACGGCGAACGCGCGCCGGAGCCGGGCCGACAGTCCGTGACCGCCTCAACCCCGTCCCCAACGTCGACAATGCGGATACTCCGCCACGGGCGAGCCAAAAGCTCATCGCCGCCGCGACGCTGCTACGCGCCATGCCGGCACCCTCGACCCCCGAGGCTAGAGACATGCACCGCGAGGTGCAGACTCTCCTTGAGCAAGCGGCCGTCCAGCAGGCCGAGAGCTCAGCCTCACGCATCCGCCAACAGGGGGACGCACGGGGTGATGATCCCGCACCGAGAGGCGAACCCTCGGTGCACGTAGGTCAACCCGGCCGACCGGGGACGCACGCCGGCCAAGGAACGGCTCCTCGACACGCGCGGGCGCCGGATGGCGATGCCCGCAACGTCATCAACGCCGGGCGCACCGGCAAGGCGGACGCGCGAGCGGCTAGGGGCTACCACCCTCGAAGGGGTGGACGCTACGACAGCGGTGAGGATCGCTCCCCGACACCGGAGCCCCCGGGCACCCGTGTGTTCGGCGGGAGATCCGCACGGCGGCGTTCCCCCAGCGCTTCCGTTAGCCCTCGACGATCGTCAAGTACAACGGGGAGACGGACCCTCGTGTCTGGCTCAACGATTACCGCCCCGGCTCGTCGCCGGGGCGGGGCCACCAACGACGAAGTAATCATCCGCAACTTGCCCCCCGCATCCGGGCGACGCGGCCGGACATGGCTCGAGCACCGCCCCCGCCGGCCAGATCCATAACTGGGACGATCTAGTCCACACCTTCGTGGGCAACTTCCCGGGGGCACGTACGTGCGCCCCGGGAACTCCTCGGGATCCGCGCTCCCCGCACGCGAAGCCGGCGACTCGCTACGGGACTTCATACGGCGCTTCTCCAAGCGCCGCACGAGCTCCCCGGCGTGGCACGGTCCGAGATCGTGCACGCGTTCCTCGAGGGCACCACGTGCGGGACCTTGTGCGCGAGCCGGGACGCGGCCCGCCCACGGACTCGAACGAGCTATTCGACATTGCCACCGGCTTCGCCTCCGGGAGAGGAGGCCGTGGGGGGCAATCTTCGACGGCAAGAAGGGCAAGCGCTCCGAGGACGCGCCGCGGAGGGCGGCGGGTCCAAGGAGCCGCGCGCGCAACGACAAGCGGGGCAAGAAGGGGAAGAAGCCGCGCCGCGAGGCGCGCGAGCGGGGCGCAACGGCGGCAACGCCGAGGCCCTCGCCGTTAACCCGCCCGACGGGGCCCTCGACCGGCTCCTCGAGGCCCGGGGGTGTTCGACGACATGATGAAGAAGCCGTGCCCCTACCACAAGACCCCCGTAAACCACACTCTTGAGCAAGTGCGACATGCTCAAGAAGTTCTATGGCCGTGCCGCCGCGAAGGAGTGCGAGGCCAAGAAGGATGGGGGCGATGGCGACGCGGGTGGTTTCCCCGCCGTCGAAAATGTGTTCCTCATCTTTGGGGGACCTACCGTCGACATGTCGACCCGGCAACGCAAGAAGGAGCGGCACGAAGTCCTCGCCGCAGAGAGGGCGCCTCCGGCCTTTCTCAACTGGTCGAAGGATGCCATCACCTTTAGCCGGGATGATCACCCAAATCGCATCCCGAACCCGGCCGCACCCACCGGTGGTTGATCCCATCATTGGGAACGCCGGTTTTCGAAGGTCCTTATGGACGGAGGCGTAGCCTCAATATCCTCTTCGCGCATACATTGCGCTCGATGGGGATTGGGTCGGGACCAGTCGCGGCCCGAAGACGAAGCCGTTTCACGGCATCGCGCCCGGCAAGCGGGTTCAACCCCCCGGGCGGATCGATGCCGCCCGTCCGGTTTGGGACCCCCAAGAATTTCCGCAAGGAAACCCTCACCTTCGAGGTGGTGGGATTCAAAGGGGCCTACCATGCCATCCTCGGCGACCATGCTATGCCAAATTCATGGCGGTCCCCAACTACACGTACACGAAGATGAAGATGCCGAGTCCAAACGGCGTCATCACCGTCGGGTCATCGATCGAGCACGCATTCGACCGCGACGTCGAGTGCGTGGAACATGCGAGGCACTAGCGCCGGATGAAGCGCCGGTGAACACACCGAAGAAGATGGTCAACGACGACCTCGGCCTCCGCCGCCAAACACATCGGCACCTTCGAGGCCGCCGAGCAAACCAAAGGGGTCCCCCTCGACCCGTCAGCCCCCGAGGGCAAGGCGTTGAGGGTCAGCTCGACCCTCGATGCTAAATAGGAAGCAGTGCTCGTCGACTTCCTCCGCGCCAACGCCGACGTCTTCGCGTGGAGCCCCTCGGACATGCCAGGCATCCCGAGGGGGGTCGCCGAGCACTCCCTTGATATCCTGCCTAACGCTCACGCCGTGCAGCAGCGGCTGCGCCGCTTCGACGAGGAGCGGCGACGGGCGATCGGAGCGGAGCTGCGGAAGCTCCTCGAGGCCGGGTTCATCAAGGAAGTGTTCCACCCTACGTGGCTAGCTAATCCTGTGCTTTTAAAAAAGAAAAATGGGAAGTGGAGGATGTGCATAGACTACACTAGTCTCAATAAAGTGTGTCCAAAAGTTCCCTTTCCTTTGCCACGTATAGATCAAATCATTGATTCTACAGCCGGGTGTGAACTACTCTGTTTCCTCGATGCCTACTCGGGATATCACCAAATAAAAATGAAGGAGTCCGACCAGCTCGCGACTTCGTTCATCACACCGTTCGGGACGTTCGTTACGTCACGATGCCTTTTGGCCTCGTAAACGCGGGCGCAACATATCGCCGCCGCATGCGGCACGTTTTTGGGGACCATATCGGGCGGACGGTCGAGGCTTACGTGGACGACATCGTCGTCAAGACCAGGAAGGCGGACGACCTGGTTAGCGATCTTGGCATCGCGTTCAGCTGCATACGGGCAAACAGGGTCAAGCTAAACCCTGAAAAATGTGTCTTTGGAGTGCCGCGGGGCATGCTCCTAGGGTACATCATCTCCCAGCGGGGAATCGAGGCCAACCCTGAAAAGGTCGCGGCCCTCGAGCGAATGGGTCCAATTCGGGACCTCAAAGGGGTGCAGAAGGTGTTGGGGTGCCTCGCCGCCTTAAGCCGCTTCGTCTCGAGGCTCGGTGAGAAGGGCCCGCCCTCTACCGGCCGCTCAAGAAGCACGAGCGCTTCTCTTGGACCGCCGAGGCCCGGGAAGCGCTCGACAAGCCGAAGGCGTCTCGACGCACGCCCCAATCCTTACGCCGCCGCGAGACGGCGAACCCCTCCGGCTCTACGTGGCCGCAACCACCCGGGTGGTCGGCGCCGTGATCGTCGTGGAGCGCACGGAGGAAGGGCATGCCTTGCCTGTGCAGAGGCCGGTCTACTACATCAGCGAGGTCCTGTCGGACACGAAGACGCGCTACCCCCAGGTCCAGAAGCTGTTGTACGCAGTAGTCCTCGCGCGGCGCAAGCTCCGCCACTACTTCGAGGCCCACCCAGTTACGGTGGTCTCCTCCTTCCCGCTAGGAGAGATCATTCGCAACCCCGACGCGGCGGGCAGGATCGCCAAGTGGTCCGTGGAGTTGATGGGCGAGACGCTCGCCTACGCTCCGCGCAAGGCCATCAAATCGCAAATCTTAGCCGATTTCGTCGGCCGAGTGGACGGACACGCAGCCGCCGCCCCCTCGCATTCAAGCGAGTCCTGGACTCCGTTCTTCGACGGCTCGGTGATGAAGACAGAGCGGGCGCGGGCCTGCTCTTCGTGTCACCCCTCGGGGAACACATGCGCTACGCAAAGGCGCCCTCCACTTCCCCGCATCCAACAATATGGCGGAATACGAGGCCCTTCTCTGCGGCCTCAAAATCGCCATTGAATTGGGCATCAAACGCCTCGACGTGCGAGGGCATTCGCAGCTCGTGATCGATCAAGTCATGAAGAACGCGAGCTGCCACGACGACAAGATGGAGGCTTACTGTAAAGCCGTGCGGGCCCTCGAAGACAAATTCTACGGCATCGAGCTTAATCACGTACCCCGCCTGTACAACGAGGAAGCGGATGAACTTGCCAAGATCGCGTCCGGGCGGATCACCGTTCCCCCGAACGTTTTCGCGCGCGACATCGCGCAGCCCTCGGTCACCTTCGAGCCTTACCCCTCGAGCGACGGCGGACCCTCGGGGGCTCCCTCGAATCCAGCGGGTGCGGGACCCATGGAAGAGGACCCCTCGAACGAGGCGTACGTACTCTCCCTTCTCGAGGGGTACGGCTCCCACGAGGCTGTCGCGATGGACATCGAGCCGGCTCCCGTCCAGGCGGACTGGCGGGAGAAGTACATCGCCTGGATTGCTCGAGGGGAACTCCCCGAAGACCGGGCCACAGCCAGGCGCATCGCCAGGATGGCCAAATCATTCACCCTCGTCGACAGCGAGCTGTACAAGCGCGCCGCGTCAGGCATCCTCCAGCGATGTATACCCATCCCCGAGGGGCGCGAGCTCCTACAGGACATCCACGCAGGAATCTGTGGCCACCACGCCGCGCCGCGCACCCTCGTTGGCAACGCGTTCCGCCAGGGCTTCTACTGGCCTTCCGCGGTCACGGATGCCAGCGAAATTGTGCGCACCTGCGAAGGGTGCCAGTTCTACGCCCGCAAGACCAATTTGCCCGCTCACGCCCTGCAAACGATCCCCGTAACATGGCCGTTCGCCGTGTGGGGGTTGGACATCGTCGGGCCCCTGCGGAAGGCGCCCGGGGGCTTCACCCACCTGCTTGTCGCGATCGATAAATTCTCCAAGTGGGTGGAGGTGCGCCCCATCGCGAATTTGAGGGCTGAGCAGGCGGTCACGTTCTTCACCGACATCGTCTACCGCTTTGGAGTGCCAAACTCCATCATCACGGACAACGGGTCCCAATTCACGGGCCGGAAGTTCTTGGAGTTCTGCGACAAGTTCCACATCCGCGTGGATTGGGCAGCTGTGGCACACCCACAGACCAACGGCCAAGTGGAGCGTGCCAACGGCATGATTCTGCAAGGCCTCAAGCCCCGAATTTTTGACCAGCTCAACAAATCTGGCCGAAAATGGCTCCAAGAACTACCAGCAGTCGTGTGGAGCCTAAGGACCACCCCAAGCAGAGCCACCGGGTTCACACCGTTCTTCCTAGTTCATGGCGCGGAGGCCGTCCTCCCCACGGATCTGGAATACGGGTCGCCCAAGGTTCGAGGCTACAACGAAGATACTAACCAGCGAGCCCGGGAGGACTCACTGGACCAGCTAGACGAAGTACGCCTCGTGGTGTTGATGCACTCCGCAAGGTATGAACAGTCCCTACGACGCTACCAAGCACGCAAGATACGTCGGAGAGATTTCAGCGAGGGGGACTTGGTCCTGAGGCTACGCCAAGACAACCGAGGGCGCCACAAGCTATCGCCCCCATGGGAGGGACCCTACGTCGTGGTGAAGGTGCTCAAGCCGGGCACGTACAAGCTGGCCAAAGAGGACGGCGAAGAACTTACCAACGCTTGGAACATCCAACAGCTACGTCGCTTCTACCCTTAGCTAGGATTTCCAAGTATTTTCTGTTGTAAAAACGCATGGCCAACACCCCGCTTGGCGTCACCTATGTAAATACTCCAAGTCTAATAAAAGGGCAACTCGGCTTTCCCCCGAAACCCAAGTTACCCTCGGGGGGCTACCGCGGGGGGCACCCCCCCCAAATGGTCCCATTTTTTCGCGCAAAAAACGTAACAACACGCGCTAAGTTTGTTTCCTATTTCAACCTCGAGCCACGATTCGAACAGGGCGCAGGTGGCACAGCGGAAGGAGCGTGCGAGCCAGAGACAGCCTACGCCGCGTGGCTATGGCCCGTCTCTCTCGCCTCCAACCCAGCGGGCCCCCTGCGAAAGACGAACTCCCCTAACTAGAATCTACTCAGGAAGAAGGAGAAACAAAAGGCGTAATAAGCAAACAACTTCATTTACAAGCAACTGCCCATGTTCATGAAACGACTTGTTTATTTACAAAAGGCCACGAGGCCAGAATTCTGATACACATGAACAAAAAACGGGCCTAGCGCCCAGATGCTTTCAGGCGGGTGGAGCAGCAGCATCGGCGGCGTCCGGGAAGAGGAATTCTTCGAAGGCCTCGGCGAGCGACCCGGCGGCGTCAGCAGCAAGCGCGTCCGCGCGCTCCATGGCCACCTCGTCCTCGACGCCCTCGGGCACGATATAGCCCTCCGCCAGCACCTCAAGGTTGACCTCGTAGTGGGATCGCACCACTCCGAGGGCCTTCCGGACGCCTAGGTGCAACGCCCGGCGCATCCGCTCCGTGACGTGGCCGCCCAGGGCGCGCAGCGGCCGGCCGCCGAGCTGCCGGCCTGGGCCTCGCCTTCCTCGACGACGCGGCAAGTCTCGAGGGCCGCGTCACGCAGCTCCTGCAGCTCCTGCTCAGAGGAGTTGTAGGAAGCCTGCAGGGCCTCGGCCCGCCCAGCAGCGTGCCCCAAGGCAGTGCGCAAGCCTGGAATCATCAAGACGACAAGAAATCAGAAAGGGAGAAGCGAACCCTCTAAAGCAAAAAACCAACAAACAAGAGTCGAAAAGTCTCACCCTCGACTTGCTTCCTCTCCAGACTGAGGTCGCGGCGTGCGGACTCGAGCTCCGACTCGAGGCGCTGGACGGCCTCGCCTTGCTCACGGAGGGCCAGCCTCTCGGGCCGGCATTGCGATGCCGAGCGAGAGCGCTTCATCCTCAACCTTGGAGAATGCGGCGTTCCGCTCCTCCAGCGACTTCTCCGCCGCTTCGCGAGCAACGCGCTCCCGCTCCGCGCCGTTCGCGGCGTCGCCGAGGGCGCCCTCGCTCTTGCCGGAGCCGCCCCTCCGGCCCCCCGGCGGGCGACGCGCTCCTCGCCGGAGCCGCTCCTCGGCCGACGACGAGGGCCGCGCCCTTGGCGTCGAGGGCGACCTTCGGGTCATCGGCCTCCTTGGCGCGCTGCTCCGGCCCGCGCGCCCGCTCCTCGGCCCCCCGGCGCCGCCGCGCCCGCGCCCCCCTCGAGCGACGTGCGGAGCTCCCGGTCTCGGCGCGAGCGGTGGCCACCTCCGCCTCCCGCCTGGCGGCCGGTCCGCGTCTTGTCCGTGTCCCTCGCGTGCGTTCCACGGCCGCCTCGTCGCGATCGACGAGGGCTGCGCGGATCCGCTCGAGACTCGAGTGACGCGCCGTGTCCCCGCCTCGAGCTCTCGGGAAGCACGTCGCACCACGCCATCGCCCGCACACCCGCCCACCGTCCGGCGTCCCCCGAGAGCATCCGCAAGCGCGTCGAAAGCGCTGCATTGCTCCCGGAGCTGGCGGGCCTCGGCGTTCACCCTCGGTCGAACGCGTCGTACTTCTCATGGGCGCGGCGCTCGAGCTCCTGGCATACACACATCGAATCTCGTAAGTGCCAAGGCTTGAATGCGGCACACGAAAACGAAAAAGGAAGAGAGACGAGCAACCGTGGCTCACCTGGAAGACGAGCCAGGCCTGGCCACCGTGGACCCGCGCCCGCCTCGTTCAACGCGCGGTTGAGCGTGGCGCCGTGGCTCCGTAGCTCGCCCCGCAGCTCCCGCTCCCCCCCGGCGTCGGCGAACGCAGGGGATCCTCCACGGCCCCCCCCCCCCACCTCGGGCGGGGCGACCGGCGTGGGAGGACGAGGCCTCGGCATCGTGCCCTCGGCCCCCCATTACCACGCGACCCTCGCGCCGCCTCACGAGGGCCCCCCTCCCCGGGGGTCGGGGAGTTCGTGGGCCGGCTAGCCCACCGGTTCCACCCGGGCGGCGGGGAGTCATCCGAGAGCTCCACCACCTCCGCCCCCGGAGACCGCCGGCGGGAGGAGCCGCCGCTCCGCCCTCCGCCGGCGCCCCCACCCGCGCCTCCGCGGCCACGGCGCCCGTAGTGGCGCCCGCCGCCGCCACCTCCCGCCGTGCCGCCGCATCGCCGGCGCTCTCGCAGTTGCGCCCGCTCCGCCTCCTCCGCAAAGGGGGCCGCCACCGCGGGCGACACCTCCACCGTAGCCACCGCCGCGGCCCGCGCCTCCATGGCGACCGCGCCGGCCGCCCCCGGCGACCTCCGGCCGCGCCGCGGCAGGGGCGATCCGCCGGCCGGGCCTCGAGGCCCCGCCCGGGCCTTGCGAGCTCGTGCCCGCCGCCGCGCTTGTCCCCGGCGCGACCCCCTCGACGAACGCCGCCGGGTGGGGATCGACGCGTCCGTCCTCGCACCTTGGCCGGTGCAAGAGGAGGAACGGTTGGCACCGCCCTCGCGCACACAGGGGTTAGAGCATCTAATCACCAAAGAACCTAAAACCAAACGAGGGAAGACAAAGCTCCTTACCTCGCGGAGGAAAAGGCCCGCTTCTTTTTCCTCGAGGCCTCCGCGACGAGGCCGCGCGCAGGGGCCGCACCTGCCGCAAGTGCCTCCCCGACGGCGCCGCCGCACGTGCGGGCACGCCCGCCCCGCGCGTGGGCGCGCCCGATGTCGCACCCCCCGACGACGCCACCGCGCGCGGGGGCACGCTCGCCCGCGCGCGGCACGCTCGCCGACGCGCCCCTTGATGACGACGCCGCGCGCACGGACGCGCTCCCTCCGCGCGCGGCACGCTCGACGCGCGCGCGGGCGCGTCCGCCGCGCGTACCTCCGCGACACGCGCCCGCACCCCCGCGGCGCGCGCCGCCCCCGACGACGAGTGCCGGCGGCGGGCGCCGGTGGCGCCCGCCCCGCACGAAGCCACCCCCGACGCCGCGCGGGTTCCCGCGACGGGGCGCGGGCGCCACCCGTCCGAGGGGCCCTCCCCCTCGGGACTCTTCCTCCTCGTCCCGCTCCGAGGACGAGGGCTCCTCGATATCCGCGGGAGGAGAGCCCCGGCTCCTCGCGCCGCCGGCACTCCGCGACCGCTGGTCGCGCGCGCGCGCGGCGACGCCCGGCGTGCTCCCTCTTGCGCGCCGCCCGCTCCCCGGCCGCTCCCGCCGCGCCGCCCCGCCGAGCGCACGGGGTCGGGGTGGGTGGAACGGACTTGGCGATGTTGAACTCCACCAGCTGCGCACAAAAGTGACAATGGCGGATCAGGAGACGAAAGCAAGACCAAGAACCAATACGAAATCAGGAACCCAACTCACCCGCGGGCCCGTAGGGAGCATCTCGATGTCCCACGGGGTCCGACCCGCAGGTGGCGACGTCCTGGTGTCGACGGCGCTCCGCGCCCGGTGAGCGCGCACGGCCGCTCCGGCCGCCTCGGGAGCATCCGCGATCTCGCCACGTCGACGGGGTTGGCCGCCTCTCGTCATCTCGAAGATGCGAGAGCGGCCCCTCCATCAACGGCACGATTCGCCGGTGATGAAGGAAGGCGAGGACGCCCATCGCGTTGAGCCCTTCCCTCGCCGCCGCCGCAGGCGGCGAGGACGCGACTCCCCGCCGCGCCCGATGTTGGGCCGTAGACACCCCGTAGCCCCGTGAGGCGGGCCTCTCCTTGAACACCCGGCCGGTGTAGGGGGGAAGGCCGGGCTCGGCGTTGCGCAGATAAAACCATCCCCGCTCCCCCGGCCGCGTTGTTCGTCGTCATGGTGCAGGGGATGTAGAAATCCTTGAGCTGCCCCCGCAGGGCCAGCGACATCCCGCCGGCGCGCACCGCGCGGCGGGTCCTTGGCTCCGACGTGGGCTTTGTGACGAGCTCCCCGCGGAAAAGGTGAACCCAGAGCTCCCAGTTGACCGGGATCCCCAGGTACCCTTCACAGACGCCCACGAATGTGGCCGCCTGCGAGATTGCGTTGGGGGCGAAGTTGTGAAGCTCCACCCCGTAGTAGTGGCACATTGCCCGCATGAAGGTGCTCGCCGGCGCGTTGAAGCCGCGCTCGTGGTAGCGGAGGAAGCTCACCACGTAGCCCTCCGGCGGGTTGGGCTCGTGGTGCGTCGCCGCGGCACGATCCACTCCGCCGGCGCCCTTCTTCGTTGGCGACAAGAGCGGCGGGCGACCAACTCGCCAAGCGCGAGCCGGGTCACCGTCGACCTCTCCCAGGCGTACGGCTCCCGGGATCCTAATGGGAAGCTGAGGCGGCGCCATGAGGGGGGACGAACGAATGCGAAGGCGGAGGACAAGGAAACGAGGAAAAAGCTCTAAGCAGCGAGACCGCGCGGTGGCGAGAGCGAGGCGAAGGCGAAGGGACGGGGGACTGAAAGTGGTAAGGTGCCAAGGTAAAAAACCGCCGTCCACTCCTCCCCGCGCTTTATAGGCGACGGGCGAGTTCCTCCGAGCGACGCCCCGCCGCATTAACCGGCAGGAATCTTTCCATCGCGTCGACGGCGGGCCCCACCACGACCGCAGCGGCTCTAACACCGCAGGCGGGTCATCATTACGGCGAGGAACGGCCGCAACCGAGGCAAAACCGTCACGTCCGCCCGCGGCCCCGCCCACTACGCGCGCGCGCGCGCGCGCGCGCGCCTTAAAAGGCGCGCCCGCGTCGCAAAACCGCGGCCACGACCGCAAGGCAATTAAATGCCCGGCCACTTGCCAAGCAAGGAGAGCCCTCGAGCGAGACGAACCCTCGGCTCGAAACAAAGGCGACCCTCGACGGATATCCGCGTGAGAAGGTCGCCCGGACCTCGCTCGACGTAGAGCAGTGCAACCGCGGGCACCCATGCCACGTAGAACCCTCGAGTGGCATGACCCTCGACTCGAAACAAAGGCGACCCTCGATGGGATGTTAGCGTGAGAAGGTCGCCCGGGACCTGCTCGACGTAGAGCAGGCAACCGCGGGCACCCATGCCACGTCAAGCCCTCGAAGCGGCATGACCCTCCCGTTCGAGACAATGTCAACCCTCTAAAAAAAGGCACGCGTGTAAGAGGATCGCCCAGGTCACGCTTGAAATAGAGCGCCACCGAAAGCACTCATGCCGCGCCATGCCACCAACCTGCACCTCGAGGGTCGGCACGCCCAGACCCCTCGACGGCCGCAAACACGAAAAGACGGGGCTGTCCGTGCACGGCCCCGCACGGCCTTACTGATCAGAGGTTCGAAGCCTGACCCTCGACGGGTTCGAACAGCGCCCCGCATCGCGCAGTTAGGGACGACGAGGGCACGCGCATTCGAGCCGTTCCTCGAGCCCGTCGGCTCGAGGGTGCCCCACATGTCGTGTTCGAGAGCCGCCGAGGGCGCCTAGCCGGGGGATCCCACCGAGGGAGAGCTTCCGCGCCCTCGGTCCCTAGCGAACGGGACCGAGCCCCACCTAGCAAACCCACGCAAGCGCTTCCATGGACGTGTCTCCGACCACGCAGCCCTACCCTTATCGAACGGGGCATGGACGTCCACTTGAACCACCCGCTAGCGCCTCGACGAGGAATCCGCGATTCGCGACCCGCTCGATGGGAGTCGTGGAGACCTCACCCTCCGTCCCGCGGAGGGACGGCGAGGGCGCGTTAAAAAACAAGTCGTCGGGCTCGACCCGATCGCCTCGAACGGCCAAGGCTCGGGGGCTTGACGCGCGGCTACACCTCCTTGAAATTGCACCCGCCGGGAGACAAGGACAGGGGAGCGTGCACCCCCGATGCCGCCGAAATACCGCCGATGCCGGTTGGCATATGTGCCACGCCTTCGACCAAATTGCTCGCGGTTAACCCCCGCGCAGAGGGGCCCACACCCCCGCAGGCTTCGGGGCTAGACCCGCGGGCGCCCGCCGACGCGGCCCCACCCGAAAGCGTTCGCAAACAAGGAGGGAAGAACGTCCTATCGCAGGTTCCGGCACCGCGGGAGCCTCAATGGAAAAACCGCAGATGCTTGGGGGCTACTGTCGGGGACCGCCCTAGGGGTCCCCTTAAACAAAGGGGAGTCCTCACTTAATCTCGGTATCAAAACACGCTAAGCCTAACCATGCAGGAAACTAATCGTGCTGGACATGGCCTATGTGGCAGACTCCGAGGCCCACCAAGGCGGCCCGCTCCGTAAGACCCCCGAGCAGGGCTCCGCCGCCCGAGGGCACGCTCCTCCTCGAGCGTACTCCGCCCCGTTCGAGGGGCGACCCTTCCCTCGAGCGGTCCCGCCCCCGCTCGAGGGCTCGCACCCCGTCGAGCGAGTCCCGTCTCGCCGAGGGTCCGCTCCGCCCTCGGCCGGGGCCCGCCACCCCCACGGCGCCCCCGCACGCGTGCGCCGACCCCGTACTTGGGCATTTAACGCCCCGACGCCGCGGGGCGGCGCCATCATGCGCCCCGGGCTCACGCCCCGTGCCGCCGCACCAACTCCCCGTGGGAGGAGCCCATCCCCGCCACCGTGGGATGGACCGTGCGGTACGGCCGCGTCGGCCCCGTGACACCGCGCGCCCACTACCGTACGACTAACACGCCCGACCCTCGAAAGGGGGCCGGCGCACCCCTCGATTCACTTTCCCGTGACCCCGCAGTTAGGGTGAGGGGCGCTAGGCCGGTGGATGGCCATCCCGGCCACCGTAACGCGCGGCCGCCGTACCCACGCGTGCGGTGCGCACGCCCGACACCGCAGCGCACGCCCGAGCACCGCGAAGAACCACCCCGCCGCCGCGGAACGCATTGGGAAGGAACGCCGTTCGCCCCGCTCCCCGTACCCCGTACCGCCCATCATCGCACCTCCCCTCGAAGCCTATCGCAGGACGCCATCGCCATCCGCCGCCTCCTACCCCTCGAACCGCCACCGTTCGGGTACGAGGTAGGCCATCATGGCCGGATCGCGGCGAAGATCGTCCGACGGCCGCCCACTCTACACCGTAGCGCGACGTGCTCCCTCACGTAGCTAGGCAGCGCGGCGTGCATGTAACTCGCCGCCCCCTTGGCCTATAAAAGGGGAGGCGAGCCCCCGCCGCGGGGGACGAATTGAGAGGAACGCAACGCACCGTGCACTCACTCTCTTATTCTCCCAAAAACATCTTCAGCCACTCACCCGGGACTTGGAAGCCACGCTTCCTCTCCCCGCCCTCGCTTGTACTTGCCCCACTACAAGCACCCCCGGCCGAGCAATACAAGGCCACGAGCACGCCCCCGTCGGGACGTACGGCCCCCTCGGCCGAACCAGGATAAAACCTTGTGTCATTTGTTGCTTGGCATCGACCATCGAGGGATAGACCTAGGCTCTATCTACCGGTTAGTGTCGGGATCTACTATATTCCGCACCGACACAAACTCCGCTCTCGGGAAGTAGAAGAAAAACTCGTGGAAGATGAACCAGCGCAATAAAGGACAACAGGAACGAGGAGAAAATGGGATGAGAAACAATTGGGATCAAGGCTCGGGCAAAAGCAGAACATTGAAGGTTGAACAAAGGAAACAATGGGATGATGATCTCCTCACATACGGTAGGACTTCAAGAATTTTAAGATGGTTCATCATCTTATGTGCCTAGCAACATGCTAAGCATGGGGGAAGACTTGGTGGATGAATGAAGACTGCATGGAGTTCAAGGTTCACTTCGCTGCTATGGATGCCGCATCTTCCTTCTTCCATGCTAGGTACAATGCTAAAGCATGGGGAGGGCGCGCCACATCACAAGCATCAAAGGACTCCGTAACAATTCCTCAACCCTCTCTTTGTCCTTGTCTTTCTAAATGGTTGTATATATGTATATGCCTTCAACAACCTTAGATGCAACTTTTGTATACCACTCGTTAAATAACATATTTCTAGGAGTACAACCTAGTTTTAGTTTTTGTTTATCAAGGCCACCTTTTGCTTACCATGATGAAATAATTTTGGCTTGATCTGCTCGTTGATATATGATGATTGTTGCCACTTGTTTAAACTTTGTGCTTGTTTATGTATGATTAAGCTATTGCTCTCTAATACAAATCTAAAATTAATTAAATGTTAGCTTAATCTTTTGTGGAGGTCATGATAAAAATAAAGACCCATAGTTTCTTTTATGCTCTCAACTTTGGATGGGTCGAAGGACGTATTACTTTTTTGCTTTTAAAAGTAATGCTAACCTTGTCATTAATAACCTCTTGCATTTTGCTCTACCTATCCAAAGCCTTATATATTGAGTGCAACCATAGATCACAGAGTTATTGTTGGGTGAATTGATTCAAGGCTCGATTCTTTGCCCAAGTGAAAGAAGTTGGTCATTTCGTTTTTTTGCGTAACTTATCTTTTGCTAGCCTATTCTATCCGTGCATTGTGAGCTCCCACATCTAAGCTTTGGTAAATCTCACGGAGCATCCACCCTCTTAAACCAACATCATCTTTTGTGTTAACCTCCTTGACCTACCTACCTATCACTTGAGTATGGAGACGACACGTCACAAGAAGGTGTCAAAGGGAAGATTCGGTTCCCTCTCATCAAGACATCTGGTACCCACTTTAACACCACTTCCTCTTGCTCCTGTGGACGATAAACGTCTAAGCATGGGGGAGGAGGTAGGTACTATGCAAATTAGAGTTCTAGGGAGATAAAAAAATGAATAAGATAAGAGGACAAAAAAATCCAAAGTACCTCACATGTCAAAAAGAAAAAGGAAGAAAACAAGAAAAAGAAATGAAAATATAGAGTAATAATAATCTCCCCTGGTTCTCTAGTTGCTTAAGGATTTTCCCAAGGACTTCAAGATCAAGACCCATACTCATTTTCCCAACCATGTGCAATCCGATAACGAGGACTTCGTTGGGGCCTCGAGATCATTCTTTGCCATTTGCACATGTCCACCGATCTAAAAGTGTGAGTTCTTTCTTCCCCTTCTTTGCGGAACATTATTTTTCCAATGACCTTTTTGACGAGTCATGATAAGTCCATGAGAAGCTTTTCTGTTTTGATAATAGTCTCAACTTTAGCATCTCGTAGGATAAAACTTTCCTATGAGCTCCAAATAAACCCCACCTACAAACATGAGAGGGAAAGAATATAGATCAAGTAGGCTTAAGAGTGTTGTGAGATGAGAGAGTTCATGAGTAAGATGCAAGAAGGTTTAAATTTTTGTACTTGGTTTAGCTCTTTTATTCACCTCGTTCTTCACTTCAAAAGTTTCTAAGACCTATTCGAATTTTGTGGAGCATGATTGATTACTTGTGGAAAGAGCTTAAATTATATCTACCCTCCATAGAGATGAAAGGTAGCAGACATGGAATTTTAACAAAATAAACTTGGAGAGCATTATGCTTTCTCATATGTGATCATGCGTTGTATGAACAATGAAAGGCAATGCCGATATCCATCAAAACTTACTCGAGACGAGCAAGCTTTAAGCACTTGGGAGATGTTGACTCGTGAATTTCCGTCAACCTATCTATGAGTTTACCTTTAATGTTGGTATTGATTTATTATTCTAACCACCGGAACTAACCCCCGTATATAACAAGTTCACTCTTGCATGTCGATTTTGGAGTTCATTGTTTACACAAAATGAAATCTACGCTAAAGAGGAGACTTTCTAGATAAGTTCACCAAGTACCTTCGAGGAAGATCATGAAGGCCAACAAGAGTCAAGACACGTGATGAACATGACTCCAAATGACTCGAGGACTCGTCGCCAACGTGCAAGTCTTCGCCGACTCAACCAGAAAATGCTGAAGCTTGCATAGCAAGGATTCGAAGCCTTAACCATGAAGGAAACGACGTCAAAGGCCCACATGCAAGTGCACACAAATAAGGAATCATGCAAGAAGCTAACCGGGAGGAAACCGGGGCCGAACCAGGCCGAAATGGGCCTGGGCCGACCGGCTAGCCCACTCCGGCCCCGGTTCGGCGCCCCCTTTTGCCCTAGGTGCTTGTCTATTTATTACCTCTGCCTCCGCCGGCCGCCACATCCATCCATTCATCAGAGAGTCGCCGAGACGAAGGAGAAGCACCGGGAGGAAGCCGACGGCCGCCGCAAGTCCTCGAGTTGCCTAGGAGATGGCTTAGGCCTTGCCCTAGCCGCCATGGTTGGCCCTACGTGGTGAAGCCATGGTGGAGTTCCAGAGCCATGACTCGAATTCGTCAAGTCGTTTGTACCTTCAACATTTGATGGTGATGTAATCATATCTTGTCATACTTTGTTCTACTACAAGGTGTGCATATTCATATGTGTAGCTACCATATGCCATTAGTAGGATTAGATCAAATCATGGTGATTAGTCTTGTCTTGCGGATACACCGTAGTAGTGCACAGACCGAGGTTTATCGCTTGGTGTTGAATATCCTTGCGTAGTGACAGTACGATGGAGGACAAAGTGGCGAGTGAACGTGCATCGGACCACTCCATATCGGGTTACTCCATATCAAGTGTAATCCTTATCATATTATAGGTTTAGATCGTTCTTGTCACCTTGGCCGTAACGGCAACAAGAAGACGATAGGCTAGGGTTACCTTTTGATGCTTACCTTTATGGCTAGGTGGATGTGATCCATACATCCCTTCATGTTTGTATGTTACCTTTTATGCAATCAATACTTCACATAGGGTTAGACCTAAGAGGGTAAGATAGAGAACCTTGCTGGTTTGCTTCCGATCCGGATTGGACAAATCTAGAGGACCCTCCTTGGTGAAAAAGGCATCAAGTCACCCGTAGGCTTGCGGTGAACTTGAGCACAGTTTTACACCGTCAATACCAATGGAGGATCAATGCAAGCCCGTTGTGGACCATCAAGGAGGTTAACCCATGCCATGCGAGAGGTGGTGAAGAAGGAGGTTATCAAGTTGTTAGACTGAATCATCTACCCTAAGTAAGTAAAAGATAGCGAATGGGTGAGCCCTGTACATTGTTGAAGGACCGATTAGGCGACCAGAGAGGGGGGGAGGAATGGGAGCCGATAAAATTTTTTTCAAGAACTTGGCCTATGCCCCCAAATCACTTCCGAAGAATCTGGCACACACTTGCCAAGATCACGTAGTCACAACGGACGACCGACCCTAAGAACAAGTTAGATCAAGCCTAGGAACAAAGCGGAAGCAAGCGCCAAATGAACCAAGAGAAAAAAGCTAGCGCGAGGTAAACTACACAGAATTGTTGGTACCACGGGCTCTGTGCCTGCATACCGATGCCATGGGCGACCGGCACTTAAAAACCAGGTTATCGTACTCACTCGGCACCGGGCTCCGCACTTTCGACTACTCCGTACTACCGACCTTGTGTCGGCATTTCACCGATAAGGACTCTCCGGCAAACCTGAAAATCAGGTCATCGCGTACTCACCGCACAAAGGCTCGCTGTACCGCCCCGCCTAAAAATCGCCCCGCGAAACATCCCCAAACTTTCGATCGACTCGAACTCCTAAACCACTTGAGTCCCGAGACGAAATTTGGGGGAGATGTTAAGCACCCCTAGGTGAGATTATACCCCAAAATCTCGTCTCCAAACCCACCAAAACACCGTAATCGCGACACGAGCTCAAGTTCTACACACGAGTTTATCCAAAGAATCACGAATCTAGGACGACGGAGTGAGCCTGGGGCAAGAGATCACCGGGAAAAAAGAGGCACAAGGCACTCATGGATGAATTCCCCAAACAAATCCGAGCCAAAACCGTCTAGGAAAAACGAGAATCAAGATGAGCACGAAAATAGCACAAAAATGACTCCGAAAATCATCACTAGGAACCACAACGCCGAATCTTCTATACAAACCAGAAGATTCACAAGGTTCAGTACGCCACCCTAACATCCATCCTCAACAAATCTCTCATGAAGCTCTCATGCTAGCCTAGACAAGAAATCGAGAAGAAAATGTCTAAGGAAAATAAGAAATGGGAGGGGGGAAATGAAACCCTAGACGCGAGAGAGGGAGCCATCCACCCACACTCATGGCTTATATATCTGGTCCCGCCGGTGTGGTAAATAACTCGACTACCCCTAACTCAACTATTGGTGATACAGCCCACACAGTGGCATTTATGTAATGTTTGTGGGTCTTGCCATCGCACGGCCACGCCGCCGCACCCCGTCCTCCCGACGCAAGCCATGCGATCCCGCCGCGTGTCCTCCGCTTCGAAGCTTCCCGACACGCCCGAATCCCGTCTCCGTCGTGTTGGGCCTTCAGACTCGTCTTGGAGGCCTGCACGAAGAAACCGTCCTCCAATGGTTTTAGGAAAACCACCAAACCCCACGTGCTCGGCTCCGGCCTCCCGCCAAGCCTCTTGGACTCGACCGCCACCGTGCACCGCCGACCGTCCACCACTTCGTCTTGCTCGTCTCGCCACCATGTGGCCCGCACCTAGTCCCGCCGTCCACCGGTCCCTCGAACCGAGCCTACTTGTCTCTCCATCTCCCGAGGCTCCCTCAAGGCCGAAGACCTTTCGCGCCCCGTTCTTCACCTCGCAACAACACGAACTAGGCCACAAACTTACACCTCGCGCACCGACAAGAGTCATCTCACACCCATTGTCAATCACTCATCACCGAGGAGCGATCATCCATCGACCACCGGGATGTTCCCGGTCCTCAATCTCCCCCCTTGATGAGTGCATTGACAACACACAACGCGAAATGAAATTCAGAGAAAGAAAGTAAGAAGAAAGAAAACAAGGAATCTCAACTCATGACCAAAACCAAAGAAATGCAAAGAAAGGTCACAAGCCGAGCAAAGCACAAACTCCACACTTAAAACAGCAAGAAAAGCTCCCCCTGAACAAATGCAAGCTCCCCCTGAACATGTGGATGCGAACTTCCAAATTTTAAATGCATTTTTCTGAATTTTTCATTGGGTTCAACCTTCTCCCCTCAAGGGACAATGTAGAACTGGCGTGAAAATGCATGAATCTAAGACAAAGCATATAAACATCTACATGAGCTTCTCAAATAGGCCAAATCTAGTGTCAAAGGCTAGAAGTGAGACAAAGAGCACACATATGGATCATAGCATAGTCAAAGCATTGCCACAAGTAATATATTGAAATATAGGCATGTGAAAAAGCAAATTTTCAGATTTGAGCAATTTTATCAAAAGATGGCTCACTTCAAAGATACCAAATTCTTAACAAAAGATCATTGCAAACACCCATAAAGCAAAGCATGTCATGTTAAAGCTCATGAGCCCCGTGTCCACTTCGGGGAGACTTCTCCACCGGTGAACATCATGCAACATGTTTTGCACCCATGTGTGAAAGATAAGACATTTAAGCATAAACATGATGGATGGAGCATTTTTCAAGCATACACACTTCTTTTCAAGATTAATTCGTTTCATGGTACATGAAGTGACTTATGGCAAAAAGAAGCTTATGCCTCCATGAATGCAACATAGGCTAAACATTTACAATGATATCGCGCTGCCCAAATGCAAGAAAGAGACATCCAAGCACAATCTAAGCATGAAAGGCACATTTAGACCAAAACGTGACATGGATACACTACTACACATGAGTGGAGCACATTTCATCAAATTTAGTCAAGATTAGCATTTGATTCAAAAAGGCTATCTCACAACACATATATCTCAAATATTCCAAGAGCATAGCCTCACATAGCCATTTATCCACACACATGACCAATATCTCACAAGTAGCCAAAGAAACTCAAATAAGGCATATAGAAGAAGCTCATCATCCTAAAATGCAACATGATATATAACAAGATGGCTATCCTACCATGGTTTATACATCAAGCAAAGCATGTATATACATCAAGGAAAACATGGTATGATACATATGGTACAAAATAAATCCCCTAAGAATCAACTAGAAAGGGCAACAAACCCCAAGTTCCCCCCGCAAGCGCACAAATGTAGCTTGGTCGTGAGGCTTTGTGAAGATGTCTCGCAAGCTGATCTGCACATGAACACAATGGTTCCTTTCTCCACATTGTCCCTCAAGAAAATGATACCTCACTTCTATGTGTTTGGCCTGAACAGTTAATCGGGTTTTTTTGCTACGCTTATGGCACCGGTGCTATCACAAAGAAGTGGGATCCTCGTGGGTGCACTCCTCACCAAAGTCTCTCAAGGTGTATGAGATCCACAACAATCGGGAACAACAACTCGCGCCGCAACATACTCCGCCTTGGGTGAGATCGAGCTACACTAGATCGTTTGCGGGAAGACCACGAAACCAACGAGGACCCAAGAAACCGCAAGTACTGTATAGACTTCCTCTCGACTTGGCAACCAACGAAATCCGCATCAAAAAAACCATGAAGTGAAAGAGTCGAGGAGGAAGAATACCAAAGGCCAACACCAGGCGTACCGTAGGTACCCGATGATCCTCTGACGCCCGTCGATGTGATGTCTCGCGAGACTCGAAAACTAGCGCACAGACACACACCGAACCGTATGTCCGGCCTCATCGCCGTCGGCCAGGTAGATGAGGGAGCCGACGATGTTCCGGCGCATTTCCGCTCGGTCCACCGGTTCTCCGTCCTCGTCCGCGCGTCCAAAGTAGTCGTACTCCCCATGGGTGTCGACATAGGCTTCACATCCCGCATCCGGAACTTCCTCGCGCATGTCTTTCGTGTACTTGGTCCGATGCACGAATGTTCCGTCCTTCACTTGCTTGATCCGCAACCCGGAAAGTACCGCAGCCTCGCCCATCATGCTCATCTCGAATTCCCTCGCTCATCTCATCCGCAAACTTGGCAACAAGGTTATGTGACGAGCCACCAAACACAATATCATCCACGTATATCCGCACAACCAACAAGTTATTCCCATGCTTGAGGAGAAACAAGGTTTTATCCATCGCGTACCCATCACGAACCCTCTCGCTCAACAAACCTCTCAATCTCCCATACCAAGCCCTAGGCGCCTGCTTCATCCATACAGCCCTTTTCAACCCGTACACCCCGTGTGGGTACTTCTCACTCACGAACCCTACGGCCGCTTCACATACACCTCCTCCTCTATGACCCCATTCAAAGAAAGCACTCTTCACATCCATCTCTGATACAACTTGACCCTTTACCCACGACAAAGGATAGAAGAATCCGAATTGCCTCAAGACAAAGCACAGAGCAAAGGTCTCCTCATACGATCCCCTCCTTCTAACTATATCCCCGAGCAACAAGTCCGGACTTAGCCCTCAATACCATCCCATTCCTCACCCTTTTGTTCTTCCAACCCATTCGTTCCTATAGGATGGCAATTTGGAGGTGGTTCAACTAACTCCCACACCTGGTTTCTCTCAAACTTTTACAACTCCTCATGCATAGAATTGACCCAATTTGCATCAAATAAAGCGTGTCCAATGTCCTTGGGCTCAAAGGAGGCAACAAATGCAGCATGAGTGAAATGAGAAGAATTTTTGGACCTTGACCGTGTGGTGCGTTCGTCGATGTCCCCAATGATCTTCGATAGGGGATGCACTTCTTGAATCCGCCGGGGAGCCTCACGCCTCGAGACTACCCTCAACTTCGCCTCTCGCCCGGTCCTCTTGTCGCACCGTCGTTGTCCATGAAGTAGACAAACTCCACCCCTCCGTAGTGGTCGTAGGGGAAGTAGTGGGTACACACTCGGCTCGTGCAAATGGTTCTCTCCATCATCATCTCCAGCCTTCATCCTTCTCCTCTTCAAAGAGGTCCTCGCCCATCTCCTCATCACCCGCACATTCAAAACCAAGAGAGGTACATGGCATTGCCTCGTCGAAGGTTACCTCGCAAGTCTCCATGATTTTGTATTCCGCACCGACAAGCACCCTATAGGCTCTAGAGTGGTTAGCATATCCAAAGAACATACCATCACTAGACCTAGCCTCAAACTTGTCGAGTTTTCCCTTCTTAAGAATAAAGCACTTGCAGCCAAAAACTCGGAAATGACTCACCTTGGGCGCCCGACCATGCATCAGCTCATAACAGGTCTTCTTCTTGAAAGCTCGCAATAAAATCCTGTTAGAGACATGACAAGCCGTATTGACCGCCTTAGCCCAATACCTCCTAGGAGTCCTGTGCTCATCGAGCATCGTCCTAGCCATCTCACAAAGAGTCCGATTTTTCCTTTCCACGACTCCATTTTGAGGGGGCACATAAGGAGTCGAATACTGATGTTCAAGACCTAGATCACGACAGAAGGCATCAAAACGAGAGTTCTTGAACTCTGAGCCATTATCACTGCGGATAGCTCAGATGGCATTCCCATTGAGGACCATGTGTGGTTCGAGGACCGGTGGATGGTCGCTTCCTTGTGTGATGAGTGATTGACAACGTTGTGTGGACTGATTCTTGGCTAAGTATTGCAGGTGCAGGTTGTGGCTTGACTCGTGTTGGTGCAGGTGAAGAACAAGCGCGAAAGGTCGTTGCCGGTGAGGCCTCCAGGTGTGGAGAAGACAAGTAGGCTTCGTTCGAGGGACCCGGTGGCCGCCGGGGTCAAGTGCGGGCCGCATGGTGGCATGAACGGCAAGATGAAGTCGTGGACGGTTTCTTGGTAGAGCCTCAAAACCAAGGGCGAGCCGGGACTACGTGGGAGCCGAGTCATGAGTGGAGATTGGCGGGAGGCTACACCGAGTTCGCGGGGTTTGCAGTGGTTCACCAGAAAACCACTGGGTTACTCGGTTGAGCCACAAAACCGAGGCCGAAGACTCGACGAGGAGGTGCGGCCACCCGGCCGGTTCAACCGCCCCGGAGGGCGGTCGACCGCCCTCGGGGCCGGCCGGATCCCCGGGGCCGGTCTAACCGCCCGTGGGGGCGGTCCGACCGCCCGGCCGCCGCGCCGAGAAGCTTCGAAGCGGAGGACACGCGTCGGGATCGCAAGGCTTGCGTCGAGGCTACGCAGGGTGCGGTCGCCGGGCATCCGTCCGATGGTGAAGACATCAAGAATTCCAAATCCGCCCTCGAGGGGCATGTATCCCTTGTTATTAGTGAACGGTAGTTTAGTCTTTTGGGTGCCCCATATATACTCATTAGATGGGTGGATGGCAGCCAACTCTTGGAACCCTAGCTCATTTAGTTTTTCCATTTTCGTTCTCCATTTTCCTTAGGATTTTAGAAGGCTAGCTTGAGAGCTTCATGTGAGATCTAGAGAGAGGGATGGATGCTTGGGTGGCAAGCTAGACCTTGTATGAACCATTCATGGCATGTATAGAAGGTTTGGCGTTGTTCATCATGGTGGTTTTCCCGTCTCTTTGGTGTTGATTTTCGGAGCTCTTTTTGGCGGTGTTTTGAGGACGATTTCTTGGGGTTTTTGGTGGGTGTCACGTATGAGGTTCTTGTGCCTCTTTGGCTGGTGACTTTGCCCCCAAATCCCCTTTGAATCGGACTCGATTTGGTGGTTTCTCGAGTTGGGTGAGTTCTTGACCTAGAGAAGCGATTTCCTCGATTCCTCTTGATTGTGAGCGTTTCGGGTCGATTCCTTTGAGGTAGAGGTTGCCCAGGAGGTAACCCAGCTATTCCCGAAGTTTGGCTGCAATCCGTGGAGTGATTCAGGAGATCGGGCGCGAGGAAGTTGAGGTCTGACCCGCGGGTTCGTTTTCTGGAAGTGGCGGTCTAACCGCCTACAGGGGGCGGTCTAACCGCCCTGGGTGTTTCCGGGTCAAAGTTTTGTTTTGCCGGATTTTCCTCTGTGAGTTTGTTCGCCTTGATCGAGGAGCGTCCGGGGTGAAATTTGGGGTCGTCCTTGCGCGGTTGCTAGGTGTTCTTGGTTGGAGTTCGTTGCTGGGTACAGGAGGTTAGACCGCCCCCCGGTAGCCGGTCTAACCGCCCCTAGTGTCGTATGGACCTCCCTGGGCCCACTACCTCGGTGGGTACCAGGACCGACTACTCGGTGGGCCCCTGGGACTACCCGGCTTGCGCTACACGCGCACCCGAAGGCGTGGAGCACAAGGACTATACGGGGAGTAGTACTCGGTAGGGAGCCGTACATGTTCCGCACTGTATAGAGGACACCTAGACGTACTCGACTAGTACTCTCTCCCTACTCCGACTTGTAACCCTCCCTCCCGACTATATAAGGCGAGGCAGGGACCGATCTCAGGATCATCTCATCCAATCCCCTACAACTCACGACGCACTATTGCACCATCTTGTAATTGTGCCCTATCAATCCAGAGCTACGCAGCATACAGGACGTAGGGTATTACGCACCTCGCGGCCCGAACCTATCTAAATTGTGTGCCACGTGTCTCTTCCTTCGAGTTACCGATCTCGGCGAGTCACATTTGTCTACTTCGGGTACTCCCCGTAGTAGGTTGCCAGTCTAAAACACCGACAGCTGGCGCGCCAGGTAGGGGGTCTCGCTCGAGATCACATGGCGAACTCGACGGCTTCCGTCCTCTTCAAGCCGACCGTCGCCTTCAACCGTGGCGACACCTTCGTCTTTGGCGCCTGGGTCTGCACAGCTGATGGCGCAGGCTCCTTCCAACACCGCCTGACCATGTAGCCCAACCCGAAGACAGGCCTCGTGACGCTTCCCGAAGCCGTCACAGGCGAACTCGCCGGCAAGTTCGGCGAAATTTCGCTCTTCAACCACCACGCTGACTTCGAGCTCGAGTCCGTCTCCAACTCGAACTCGACGTCGCCATGGTCCATCGCATGCGAGCCGGCTGCTCAGCCATCGCAGGCGGTCCCCTCACCACTCGAGCTCTCCGCGCGCGGCCCCCGCATCCTCAGCCGGGCCCGCACGGGGGGGCTCCCACTCCGCGCCGGCCGGCAAGGAGCCCGTACCCGAGTACAACTCGGACTCCGACGCCGCCCCCGATCACGCTCCGGACTCCAGCCCTCTCTCCGAGTTCTACTCGAACCCGGACTACGAGTTCGACTTCGGGTCGGACCCTGAGGAGCCCGAGTCCGAAGACGACTCTACTGAGCTTCCCTTGTCAGGGCCAGCCTCTGGGCTGGTTATAAAATCCACGCCGGCCGGGAGATACGTCTACTGGCCAGACCGCAAGCCTGCTGACCTGGCAAAGGGAGACTCACGCTATGTCGCCTACATCGACTCGCTACCATTCCAGGAGGGAACACCGTTAGCCCGGGCTGACTCAAACACACCAACTGAGGTGGCACCCTCTGATTCCAGCCTTGGCACCCCCGATCGCCAAGTCTTCATGGCTGCCGGCGACACCTCGGGGCCTTCAGGCATGGCTCAGGACCAGTACCTGGAGGACATCTCCGCCGACGAGCTCTCTGCTAATGCTCCACCCAACAAGACTCCGGCAGACAGAGACGCTCGACGTGAACGCAACCAGAAGCGCAACGAACGTCGTCGACGCATCCGCGACAACCTCCCCATCCGCAACCTTGCGGAAGCTCTCGAGGCGGTCGAGAGCAGAGTACACACCACACCTGAGCAATGCCTCATGTCGATCACAGCGATCGCACGACAGGCTCAGGGCATACGCGCTGGAGAGGTCATCGCCAAGCTCGCTGAAGAAGCCTACTTCATGCGGGTCGACAACAGAGTCAACCAGCCTCTTCCAGCTAAGCCCCGCGACAACGAAGCTACTAGTCGCAGCGCCAACAACGGTCCCAACCGTACTCGAGCTGACCTCCCAGCCGAGCCAAACCGTCACCGCTCCAACGCCGGCGGACCTTCACTACAAGACCTCGGCAACCGGGATGTTGTCCCCCACCGCGCTCCGGCAGGTGGCGGCGGCAACGACCCCGGAGGTGGCGGCAGCTCCAACCATGGGGCCAACAGGAGAGCTGGAGGCGGCGGCAGTCGCGGCGGCCGAGGCCACGCAAACAGCCACGCCTCCGGTGCCTCACAAGGGGGGTTCGACGCTCGCCAGAAGATTGAGGAGCTGCGGCGGAAGAAGTCGACCACTGCCGCTGAAGGCGACGGCTTCCCCGCCTTCTCACCCCGACTTCGCAACTTGCTCCTCCCCGATAAGTTCAAGCCTTTGGGGATCACCAAGTACGGCGCGAAGCAGGATCCCATCCAGTGGCTCCGATGCTACTCTCTCTCCATTGAGAACGCTGGCGGCAACAGCGACACCAAGTGCCTCTACTTCCCCTTCTGCCTGGACCAAGCACCACTCACATGGCTCGAGTCGCTGGACAAGCACTCGATCGACGAGGGGACCACCGAAGGAGCAGTTCACAAGCAACTTCGCGGGCGCCATGGGCCGGTCGGGTACTCGCATGGACCCGGCGATGATCAAGCGAGAACAAGGCGAGACCCTCCGCAAGTACATGCGCCGCTTTTTTCGACAAGCGCGCCACCGTCGTCGACGTCACCGACAAGGAGGTCATCAACCTCTTCCAGACGGTCTCTACCATCGCCGCACCTTCGAGGACTTCGGTCGTCGCCGTCCCAGTCCATCCCCCCACCTCCAAGGACATGATCACGTCCTGGGCGGATGAAGAGGACAAGGCCAACGCCAAATACGACGCCATCCGTGGCAAGACCAAGCAGAACCGGGCGGCGGCGGCGCGGCAAGAATGCGAACCAAGGCGGCCGCAACAACAACAACTACTACTCGGGTCCCAACCGTAAGAGCAAGCCAGACAACACTGTCGCGGCTATCCAGCTCCCCGCGAAAGGGAACTCGAAGAAGAACTCCGGCGGCTTTAAAGACCTGCTGAAGGAGAAGTGCCCGTGGCATCCAAACGGCAACCATACTACCGAACAGTGCTACCCGGCCTCGGGCATGCACTCAAGGACACGCCGCAGCCACCGCACCCTCACGATCAGAAGGCCAAGAAGAAGGACGGCGACAACAATGACTTCCGTGAGCCGGACAAGACCGTCAACGTCCTCTTCGGTGGGGCGCCCAGGCAGGCGGGAGCGAGAGGCTACCCGCCGTGAAGTAATGTCCATTGAACCAGCGGTCCTGACCCCTCTCAGGTGGTCGGAGGTACCCATCACCTTCTCCCGCGCGGATCAATGGACCAGCTTCTCTGAACCAGGACGGTTCCCTCTCGTCCTGAAGCCAACGGTGGAAGCGGGCTCAATGTCCTCTTCACCAAGACCTTGAAGAAGATGAAGCTCGACATCACCCCCATGCTCACCAAGAGCAGCATGCCCTTCTACGGCATCGTCCCTGGCAACGCGGCTATTCCACTGGGCTCGCTGGTCCCGCCGCTTACCTTCGGGCATCTCGGGACAACTACCGTACCGAGTACATCAAGTTCGAGGTCGCGGACTTCGAGACCTCCTACCACGCCATCCTCGGCAGACCGGCCATCGCCAAGTTCATGGCGGTGGCCCACTACACCTACTTGGTACTCAAAATGCCAAGTCCAGCCGGTGTACTCTCCCTCCAGGGGGACTTGAAGATCTCCCACGACCGCGACACGAAGCCGTGGAGATCGCTTCTACAAACCAAGTACCCAACGCAATGATGGAGGTCTACGTCGCGTCGAAGAAGCTTGCTACAAGTGAACTCGACATCCCGCAGAAGTCCGACAAAGACCAACAAGCCTCGAAAGAACCTAAGGAGGTACTCGTCAAGCCGGGCCGACCTTGGCACAGGCGACCCCAGCAAGACCACCACCATCGGGGCCGGCCTCGACCCCAAATAGGAAGACGCGCTCATCAACTTTCTTCGGGCTAACCGCGACATCTTCGCGTGGAAGCCAGCGGACATGCCAGGAGTGCCCAGGGAGCTGATCGAGCACGCCCTTAACGTCGATCCTAAGGCCACCCCCAAGCGACAACACCTCCGACACTTTGCCGACGACAGGCGGGACGCCATCAAGAAGTAACTCGCCAAGCTACTCGCAGCTGGCTTCATCAGAGAAGTCTTCCATCCTGAGTGGCTCGCCAACCCCGTCCTCGTCCGCAAGAAGAACTCGAACGAGTGGAGGATGTGCGTCGACTACACTGACCTCAACAAGCACTGCCCCAAGGACCCCTTCGGGTTGCCGCGGATTGATCAAGTCATCGACTCCACGGCGGGTCGCGACTCGTTCGCTTCCTCGATCGCTACTCCGGTACCACCGGATCGCGATCAAGGAAGAAGACCAGGAGAAGACCACGTTCATCACCCCGTTTGGCGCATACTGCTACACGACAATGTCATTCGGGTTGAAGAACGCTGGCGCTACCTACCAACGGGCCATCCAGGCCTGCTTCAAGCGGCAACTCAACAAGAACGTCGAGGCCTACGTGGATGACGTGGTTGTCAAAACCAGGGACTCCAGTACCCTCATCAACGACCTTGAAGAGACCTTCGCATCACTGCGCGAGTACCGCTGGAAGCTCAACCCGAACAAGTGCGTCTTCGGCGTCCCTTCGGGCAAACTACTCGGCTTCATCATCAGCCAGCGCGGCATCGAAGCCAGCGCTGGAAGCAAACTACTTGGCCCTTGGGTGAAGTTTTGGTTTTCGCCAAGATTTTCTGGTAGCTAGCATGGCCTTGACCAGAGATCTCTGTTGGTGAAACCGTGGTGAGTTTTGGTGCTCGGAAGAGGCGTTTCGGAGAATCTCTTGATTGCCAGGTGGAGGCGGTCTAACCGACCCCTATACCCGGTCTAACCGCCCCCTCTGGTTAGCCGGCTTTCGAGTTGTTTCCGCTGTTGGTGCTGCGTTTGTGTTGTGGTTGCTGGTAGAGTTTGTTCCTAGGACCGCAGCACTCCGGTGGCTACGTGGTTTTGGCAAACGGGAGGTAGAAGTGCGGAGCGTGTGATTTCGGGGGTTCGACCGAGCTAGTTCGTCTTGTCGGAGTTTCAATCTCCCTCGAGAAGAATTTTTATCGGCTCCCATTCACTCCCCCCCCCCTCTCGGTCGCCTAATCGGTCCTTCAAGTGGTATCAGAGCCGGTTCGGGTCTTTGTTGACTCTAACCAGTCTAAGATCCAAGGATGGCGTACCAGGAACGGGGTTCGGGTCCTCCACACTTCGATGGCAAGAACTACCAGATGTGGAGCAAGCGGATGGGTGCGTTCCTCCGCGGAAAGGGTCAGCTTCTTTGGGATGTCACGGTGGACACAGGCTATGTCCAGCCGATGGATTTCCTTGCTCCAGGGTCGAGGGATAGATTCGACGCCAACAATAAGGCGGTCGACTACTTGTTTCGTGCTTTGTGTCAGCCTGAGTTCGATCGGGTGCACACCGAGCACTTGGCTTGTAGGATTTGGGCGGTGTTGAAGGAGGCTCATGTTGGGAATGCCCAGGTTCAGGCACGGATGTATGCGACCTACCGGAGAGAGTACGAGAACTTCACTCATCTCCCCGGTGAGTCCATCGATGCCTTGTTTCAGAGGTTCACGGTGGTTGTGAACAACATGAGGGCCAATGTGGACGTGCTCCCGTACGATGATCATGATAGAGCGGTCAAGCTCTTACACTCTTTGGATCATACGATTTGGGGCGGAAAGTTCGAGGCCATTGTGGAGTCGAGAAGTATGACACTCTGACGGTGAACGAGCTGTTCTCAAAGCTCAAATCGGGCCGAGGTGGATAGGGGCATGATCGCCAAGCTCGAGGGACCGACTGATTCCCATAGTCTTGCCCTCGTTGGTGGTTCCAAAGGAAAGGCTAACTCTAACCCATCCACCAGGATGTTCTCTTTTTCCTCATTGATGTCTATGCCAGATGAGGAGTTTGATGACCTTGGAGAGGACGAGCTGGCGCTGTTGACGAGGCGGTTCGAGAGGCTGCACGAGAACCGCGTGAACATGAGGAGGAACACGAGGACGTGCTTCCAAAGTGCGGCAAGCCGGACACTTCGTCGCCGACCGCCCGAGAAGGCCGAGAACAAGGACGCCTACAAGCACAAGCCGAGGAAGGACGGCAAGTACCGTTCGAGGCGCGACTACAAGAGCAAGCACAAGAACAAGTACAAGGACGAGCGACGATCGAGGAAGAAGGAGAGCCGAGGCAAGGCCCGAGCGATGGTCAGAGCGAGCGACGTCGACTCCAGTTCCGCGTACTCCACCTCGAGCTCGAGCAGCAGTGAAGATGAAGGCGATCGTCGCAAGAACAAGAAGTCGTCCAAGAACCTGAGCGGGCTGAGCTGCTTCGCGAGAGATGGCTTCTGCACTATGGCGCTGAGCTCCGGCAGCAAGAAGAGCACACAGAGCGACTCAGACTCTGAGTCCGACGACGAGGTGCGTGATGAACTTCCCTTCTTGCGCCAGGAGAATGAGAGGCTTGGCTCTTTGCTAGATAATCGTGATGACATGCTTAGAGAGGCCAAGAAAATGAGGAAAGAGCTCAGGGCTTCACTCGAGGATGCTAGGACTAGAGTGGCTGAGCTAGAGACACAGGTGCTTGATAGTAAGCTTGAGATTGATTCGCTTAAGGCTAGCCCTGTTGTTTCGGATGATAATGATTGTGCTGATTGCTCCATATTCCTTGCTGATCTTTCTTTGTTTAAGGAGAAGCATGCCTCCAAGTGTGAGGAACTAGATGTGCTTAGGGTTGAAGTGGCTGAGCTTAAGTCTAGACCTGCTTTGCTAGGTGCTTGCACTTCTTGCCCTGTTTTTCATGCTAAGATTGATGAGATGCATGCTTACACTAGTTCGCTTGAGGCTAAATTGAAGGAACCCATGCCTACATCATGCTCTACCTGTGAAATGCATGCATTGAAAAATTTGGAACTTGCACATTATGTTGATCGTTTGCAGGATGAGAATGATGACTTGAGGAAGTTGATGGGTTGGTTGTCTAGCCATGAGCCTCAGTTGAGGATGATGATTGAGGCCTTTAAGAGGCAAGATGGTGAGGGACTTGGGGCAAACAAGGTTGGTGAAGGAAGTGGAGAGAATATCCCGGAGCCACCAAAAACCCACCACAAAAATGATTTCCCTCCAAAACCCAACCATCTTAGGAACCGACTAGACACAACCCCAGCTCCACCTATATTTCCTACACCCACAAATGATCTCTGAAGGCCTATCAAGATTGTGAGCACTTCCGGGAAAGTGTTCTTTGGGAAAGTGAGTGAGAAGGCAAGTGAGGAGAAATCGGTGGAGGAGTTGAGTGGAGAGAAACCAAGCGAGCAGCCCCAATCCAAGCCTAAACCTAAGCTTGTGAGGTTCCGTTGTGGCCATTGTGGGAAAGAGGGTCACAAGGATGAGTTTTGCTTCAAGAGGAAGCGGGAAGAGAGGATGGAAAAGGAGTGGGCGAACAAGGATAGGTACAACCCTTCCCATGGTGTACCTAAGCCTCGTATGCCACTGCCCAGGGGTAAGGCTGTGGTGAGAAGTGTTCCGGCATGGGGAGATGCGAGTTCTCACAGCCGAGGAGCAGGTCTGGAGGGGGCGGTCAGACCGGCTTGGCTAGGCGGTCAGACCGGCCCAGCCCAGAGGGGGGCGGTTAGACCAGCCTGACTAGGCGGTTTAACCGGCCCCCCGCACTCCCCGGGCGGAGTGGTTTTCGAGGTGGTGAGTCGAGAGGTTTCGGGTCCGGGAGGTGGAGTTGCTGGTGGTTGGTCTGGAGAGACAGCAGGTGGTCAGTTTGCTAGGCATTCTCCCCCTCGAGGTCACTACGGGGATGGGAGGAGTCGTAGCTTTGAGAAGGAGAGGAGGGACGTTCCACGGGTTGTCTTCGGTGGTTTTGGTCCTCCTCTAGGCAGTGAGGGGTGGTTTCCTCGGAGTGGTTACTGAGGTGGTGTTCGTGGTGATGGTAATGGTAGGAAAGATGGCTTGATGTGTGCTAATCCCACTTTCGAGCAAATGGCTCGGCACTGGTTTTCCTCTTTTGGTACTAACCCCAGTGCTGAGTCGTTTGTTCGCTCACGTGCTTGTTTTTGAATTTCAGGTGGGAGACTTGAAGAACATTTGGTTGATTGACTCTGGTTGCTCGAGGCATATGACCGGAGACAGGAGGTGGTTCTCAAGTCTCGTCCCGGTGGTGACGAAGAGATACATCACTTTTGGGGACAATGGGCGTGGGCGTGTGCTTTCAGAAGGTGAGATAAAAGTGAGTGACAAGATCACTCTGAGGCGTGTTGCTCTTGTTCAATTGCTGGGGTACAATTTGCTTTCTGTGTCCCAGTTGTTGGATGAGGGCTTTGAGGTGTTGTTTCGGCCAGGTGGTTCTCGGATTGTGGACTCTCGAGGGGACCTTGTTTGTATGGTCGTTCCCGAGGGTCAGGTGTTTCGTGCTGATTTTTCTCAGTCTTCGGGTGTGGAGCGTTGTTTCTTGGCTGGTTCTTCGAGTGAGTTGTGGAAGTGGCATAGGAAGTTGGGTCACTTAAGCTTTGACCTTTTGTCACACTTGAGTAAACTCAATTTGTTCCGAGGATTGCCACGGTTGAGGCTTGAGAAAGAGTTGGTTTGTGCTCTGTGTAGGCATGCCAAGATGGTGGCCTCTTCTCACCCGCCTCTCACCGATGTGATGATTGAGCGTCCATGCGAGCTGCTCCATATGGACCTTGTTGGCCCAGCTCGTGTGCGATCTGCGAGTGGGAAGTGGTATGTCCTTGTTGTGGTGGACGACTATTCTCGGTATGCGTGGGTGTTCTTTCTCGAGGAGAAGGGGAGACGTTTGGTTTTGTTTGAGATCTAGTCTTGAGGTTGAGGAACGAGAGGCACGGAGATGCCATACGAGCTATCCGCAGTGATAATGGCTCGGAATTCAGGAACTCTTGTTTTGAAACCTTTTGCCATGACTTGGGTCTTGAGCACCAGTTTTCGAGTCCGTATACGCCTCCCCAGAACGGTGTTGTGGAAAGGAAGAACAGGACCTTGTGCGAGATGGCTCGGATGATGCTTGATGAGCATAGGACTCCGAGGAGGTATTGGGCTGAGGCGGTGAATACCGCGTGCTATGTGTCGAACGGATATACCTCGTAGTGCACAAGAAGAAGACATGCTATGAGTTGATGCATGGCCGCACACCCAAGGTGAGTCACTTCCATGTCTTTGGTTGCAAGTGTTTCATTCTGAAGAAAGGCAGGAAGTTGGATTAGTTTGAGGCTAGGTCTGTCGATGGCATTTTCTTTGGTTATGCATCTCATTCTAGAGCATATCGTGTGCTCAATCTTGAAACTAACCAAATCGTGGAGACTTGCGAGGTAACCTTCGACGAGACGAGCCACGTAGTCGGCTTGTCTTTGAGTGTGCGGGTGATGATGAGCTTGGCGAGGAGATCTTTCGGAGGAGGAGCATGAACATGTTGATGATGAAGATGGCGGTGTGGTGCCCTCGGTGAACATGTACCCACTACTTCGACTACGATGATGGATGGACCCTCTCGCTACACCTACGACGACAAATCAAGAACGAGGAGAAGGCGATGTTGAGGGGGAGGTAGCTTCGAGGCGAGAACCTCCCCGGCGAGTTCAAGTGGATCACCCAGCTTCGAGGATCATCGGCGACATGAATGAACGCACTACACGGTCGAGGGTTCGAAACAATTCCCATTTCGCTCATGCTGCGTTTGTTGCCTCTTTTGAGCCCAAAGACATTGGACACGCACTATCTGATCACAATTGGGTTAATTCGATGCATGAGGAGTTGGAGAACTTTGAGAGGAATCAGGTGTGGGAGTTGGTTGACCCTCCCCCAGGGTGTAAGCCGATTGGTACAAAGTGGATGTGGAAAAACAAAGAGGGAGAGAAGGGTGAGGTTGTGAGGAACAAGTCGAGACTAGTTGCTCAAGGGTTCAGTCAGAAGGAGGGGATCGACTACAAGGAGACCTTTGCTCCCGTAGCCCGTTTGGAGCGATTAGGATCCTTCTAGCCTTTTCGGTGGCTAAAGGGTTCAAGTTGCACCAAATGGATGTGAAGAGTGCTTTTCTGAATGGAGTGTTGGAGGAAGAAGTGTATGTGAGGCAGCCTCCAGGGTTTGAGAGTGAGAAGTACCCCCACCGGGTGTACAAGTTGAGGAAGGCGCTGTATGGGTTGAAGCAGGCGCCTAGAGCTTGGTATGGCAGGTTGAGGGGGTTCTTGTTTGAGAGAGGTTTTGAGATGGGGAAGGTCGATCGGACCTTGTTTTTGCCGAGCGGGGCGAGAGATATCTTGATTGTGCGGGTGTACGTGGATGATATTGTCTTTGGTGGCTCGTCTAACTCTCTTGTTGCAAGGTTTGCGAGATGATATGAGCGAGGGAGTTTGAGATGAGCATGATGGGTGAGTTGCAGTTCTTCCTCGGGCTACAAATCAAGCAATCAAAGGAAGGAACATTTGTGCACCAGGCTAAGTACACCAAGGACATTGTGCGGAAGTTCAAGATGGAGGACTCCAAGGCTATGACGACGCCGATGAGTACGACTACAGCTCTTGATGCGAACGAGGAAGGTGAACACGTAGATCAGAAGGAGTACCGAAGCATGATCGGGTCACTCCTCTACTTGACGGCGACGAGGCCGGACATACAGTTCTCGGTGTGTCTGTGCGCTCGTTTTCAAGCGTCTCCGAGGACTTCGCATCGGCAAGCAGTGAAGCGAATTTTCAGGTACTTGCGTCACACTCCCGACTTCGGCCTTTGGTACTCCGCGTCCTCTTCTTTGGCGCTTCATGGCTTCTCAGACGGGGATTTTGCCGGGTGTCGGTTGGATAGGAAGTCCACTTCTAGGACTTGCCAGTTTTTGGGTTCTTCGTTGGTGTCTTGGTCTTCCCGCAAGCAGTCGAGTGTTGCTCAATCCACGACCGAGGCCGAGTATGTTGCCGCTGCTAGATGTTGCTCTCAGCTCCTTTGGATCACCTACACCATGAGTGACTTTGGTGAGGAGTATACCCATGTCCCACTTCAATGTGACAGCACCAGTGCCATAAGCGTTGCAAAGAACCTAGTGCTCCATTCCAAAACCAAGCACATAGAAGTGAGGTATCATTTCTTGAGAGACAACGTAGAGAAAGGGAAGATAGCTTTGATCCATGTACCCACACATGACCAACTAGCCGATATTTTCACCAAACCCCTAGATCAAGCAACTTTCACTCGTTTGCGGGGGGAACTTGGTGTGTGCTTGATTTCTTGAGTTGGGTGTGTGGGAGCTTTCTTTTGCCGGTGGTGTCGAGCCCGTGATTCATGCATTTTGCCTTGATTCATGCATTGTCAACAAGGGGGAGAAGTTTGTGCATGTTTTGGGCACCTGGGAGTGTTTGGAAGGTGTTCCAATTGTTTCGGGCAAGTTTTGAGCAGTTTGGTGCAGGGCCGGTCTCTTGGGGCGGTCTAACCGCCCCCTAGGCAGTCAGATCAGGCACAGGCGGTCTAACCGCCCTGGGCAGTGTGAGCAAGTTTTTGCTCTTTGTTGCATTCCCGAGTTGCATTGCCGCATGTGTTCGGGGGGGAGTGTCTTGTGGCTCGGGGGAGCTTGCATATGTGCAGGGGGGGCTCTTTGTGGTGTTCGAGCTTTGCTTTGGTGGTTTGCGCTCTTTGCTTGAGCTGTGTTTTGTCTCGGATGTGTCGAGCCGTTGCCCTTGCCTAAGGGGTCCGAGACTTGTCTTCTTCAAGTGATCTTGTTCTTTGCCTTTCTTTGGCTTTTGATCGCTTGTTGGGGTTTCTTTTTATTTGTTTCTTTTCTTTTCCTTTTTCTCTGTGTTACTTCATGTGAGTGTGTTGTCAATGCACTCATCAAGGGGGAGATTGAGGACCATGTGTGGTTCGAGGACCGGTGGATGGTCGCTTCCTTGTGTGATGAGTCATTGACAACGTTGTGTGGACTGATTCTTGGCTAAGTATTGCAGGTGCAGGTTGTGGCTTGACTCGTGTTGGTGCAGGTGAAGAACAAGCGCAAAAGGTCGTTGCCGGTGAGGCCTCCAGGTGTGGAGAAGACAAGTAGGCTTCGTTCGAGGGACCCGGTGGCCGGCGGGGGTCAAGTGCGGGCCGCATGGTGGCATGAACAAAGCAAGATGAAGTCGTGGACGGTTTCTTGGTAGAGCCTCAAAACCAAGGGCGAGCCGGGACTACGTGGGAGCCGAGTCATGAGTGGAGATTGGCGGAGGCCGCACCGAGTTCGCGGGGGTTTGCGGTGGTTCACCGAAAACCACCGGGTTACTCGGTTGAGCCACAAACCGAGGCCGAAGACTCGACGAGGAGGTGCGGCCACCCGAGGCCGCTCAACCGCCCGGAGGGGGCGGTCGGACCGCCCGGGGCCGGTCGGATCCCCGGGGCCGGTCCTAACCGCCCGTGGGGGCGGTCCGACCGCCCGCCGCCGGCGCCGAGAAGCTTCGAAGCGGAGGACACGCGTCGGGATCGCAAGGCTTGCGTCGAGGCTACGCAGGGTGCGGTTGCCGGGCATCCGTCCGATGGTGAATACATCAAGAATTCCAAATCCGCCCTCGAGGGGCATGTATCCCTAGTTATTAGTGAAGGGTAGTTTAGTCTTTTGGGTGCCTCCATATATACTCATTAGATGGGTGGATGGCAGCCAACTCTTGGAACCCTAGCTCATTTAGTTTTTCCATTTTCGTTCTCCATTTTCCTTAGGATTTTAGAAGGCTAGCTTGAGAGCTTCATGTGAGATCTAGAGAGAGGGATGGATGTTTGGGTGGCAAGCTAGACCTTGTACGAACCATTCATGGCATGTATAGAAGGTTTGGCGTTGTTCATCATGGTGGTTTTCCCGTCTCTTTGGTGTTGATTTTCGGAGCTCTTTTTGGCGGTGTTTTGAGGACGATTTCTTGGGGTTTTTGGTGGGTGTCACGTATGAGGTTCTTGTGCCTCTTTGGCTGGTGACTTTGCCCCCAAATCCCCTTTGAATCGGACTCGATTTGGTGGTTTCTCGAGTTGGGCGAGTTCTTGACCTAGAGAAGCGATTTCCTCGATTCCTCTTGATTGTGAGCGTTTCGGGTCGATTCCTTTGAGGTAGAGGTTGCCCAGGAGGTAACCCAGCTATTCCCGAAGTTTGGCTGCAATCCGTGGAGTGATTAGGGAGATCGGGCGCGAGGAAGTTGAGGTCTGACCCACGGGTTCGTTTTCTGGATGGGGCGGTCTAACCGCCTACAGGGGGCGGTCTAACCTCCCTGGGTGTTTCCGGGTCAAAGTTTTGTTTCGCCGGATTTTCCTCTGTGAGTTTGTTCGCCTTGATCAGAGGAGCGTCTGGGTGAAATTTGGGGTCGTCCTTGCGCAGTTTGCTAGGTGTTCTTGGTTGGAGTTCGTTGCTGGGTACAGGAGGTTAGACCGCCACTGGTAGCCGGTCTAACCGCCCCTAGGCCCTTGGGTGAAGTTTTGGTTTTCGCCAAGATTTTCTGGTAGCTATCATGGCCTTGACCAGAGATCTCTGTTGGTGAAACTATGGTGAGTTTTGGTGCTCGGAAAAGGCGTTTCGGAGGATCTCTTGGTTGCTAGGTGGAGGCGGTCTAACCGCCCCCTATACCCGGTCTAACCGCCCCCTCTGGTTAGCCGGCTTTTGAGTTGTTTCCGCTGTCGGTGCTGCGTTTGTGTTGTGGTTGCTGGTAGAGTTTGTTCCTAGGACCAGTAGCACTCCAGTGGCTACGTGGTTTTGGCAAACGGGAGGTAGAAGTGCGGAGCGTGTGATTTCGGGGGTTCGACCGAGCTAGTGCGTCTTGTCGGAGTTTCAATCTCCCTCGAGAAGAATTTTTATTGGCTCCCATTCACTCCCCCCTCTCTGGTCGCCTAATCGGTCCTTCACCCATGCCTCTCATTTCTCAACCTCACGATCCGATCTCGAACAAAACCAAATGTCTCACTCTTATCCTCCAAGAAAAACACCCAGGCATAGCGAGAGTAATCGTCCACCACAACAAGGACATACCACTTCCCACCCACCGAGCGAACTCAAGCTGGCCCAACAAGGTCCATGTGCAACAGCTCTGTCGGACGCTCGGTCATAACATCGGTCAGGGGTGGATGGGGAGTGGCTACCATCTTGCCATGCCTACACGGAGCACAAACCAAATCCTTCTCAAGCTTCAACCTCGGCAATCCTCGGACAAGGTCAAGACCACTCAAGCGGGAAACCAAATCAAAGCTCAAGTGTCCCAACCTCCTATGCCATTTCCACAAATCAGAAGAAGGACCGGCCAACAAACAGCGAGCAGGACCCAAAGAACGAGAGAAATCAGCTCTGAAAATCTGACCCTCGGGGATGATCATACAGACAAGATCACCTCGAGAGTCCAACAAACGCGACTCGCCAGACTTGAAACGCACCTCAAAACCCTCATCAAGCAGCTGAGAAACCGAAAGCAAATTGAAACCCAAAGACTTCACAAGAGCAACTCTCTTCAACGTTACCTTGTCGCTCACATGCACAACACCCTCAGACATCACCTTTCCTCGTCCATTGTCCCCAAATGCGATGTACATCTTTTCCTTCACTGGGGTGAGGCTGGAGAACCACTTCTTGTCTCCGGTATGTGTCGGGAACATCCGGAGTCGATCAACCAAATGTTCTCCAAGCCTCCTGCCTGCAGTCAGAAACAAGAATGAGAATGAGCTAACGACTCGACACTGGGGTTAGCACACAGAAAGTTGAACCAGTGTCGGGCCATCTGCTCAAAAGAGGGGTTAGCAAACATCATTCCCTTGCCACCAAATTTCCTATGTCCCATGGAGGAAGTACGAGTACCACGAGGGGAAAAACGTGGTCCGTAGTTCCTCTGGAACCCAAAGCTGCGATCATCTCCCCTAGACCCGTATTGAGGACGAGTAGGGGGACGTCCAGCAAAACCACCACGAGCCCGACCAAACCTCTCACCAGCACGCACACCATCATCTCTCCTCTCAAACCTCGCACCACCACCTCTCTGTGGGAACCTGCCAACACTCCTCACACTTCCCACACCCCGTGGAAGTGACACTCGGGCTCGGAATACCATGAGACTGGTGATACCTGTCCTGGTTTGCTTGCTCCCTAGCAAGCCTCTCATCCCTCTTCCTCTTGTAGCAAAACTCTGCAAGATGCCTCTCCTTGCCACAATACTCACATCTGAAGGGGATGGGTTTTGGTTTTGGCTCTGGCTTCTCTCTAGGCTTCTCACCCTTCTCACTCACAAACTTCACCGGTTTCTTGAAGTCATGTGCTTTTGGTGGAAATTTGGGTGGATCTTGGGTTGTATCAAGCTTGTTGCAAAGGTGGTTGGGCTTTGGTGTGAAAGAGTTCTTGGGTGCTTTTGGAAGTGGGACTTGGATGTCTCCGATCACCTCAAACTCGGGGGTGGACTCAACACACTTCTCATACACACTCTCCCCACTGTTCTCTCCTACTTTCTCACCCACCTTCTCAAAACCAAAACCACGACCATCCGCTCTCTTGAACTCCTCAATCATGATTTTCAATTGAGGTTCCTGCCCAGACAACCAACCCAACACCTTACTCAAATAATCATTCTCCTCATAGATGACATCCAAACGGGAAGTAAGTTCAAGATTACGCAAAGTAACTTCATCACAACTAGAGCATGCATTTGCAACAGGAGATTTCAAAGATGCTTCCAAAGAACTAATGGTAGAACGAGTATCAACAAGCTTAACATGCAACATAGGACATGATTTACAAGCACCAAGCAAAGTGGGTATAGCCTTAAGCTCATCATACTCAGTCCTAAGAGCATCTAGTTTAGCCAAAGTAGAAGCATTCTTCTCATTAAGCAACTTGATCTCATTCAACCAAGCATCACATTTAGGACACTCAACATCATCAGGAGTAGTAGGAGCAAGTTTCAAGGAGTCATTCTCAAGTTTTAATTCAAGCAATTTGGACTCTAACTCTCCTACTTTCTCACTAGCATTCTCAAGTTGAGCCCTAAGATCTTTCCTCATCTTCTTAGCATCTCTCAACACACTGTCACGGTTGTCAATCAAGCCATTCAACCTAGTGATCTCAGCAAGCAAAGAGTCGGGGTCACGATTTACCTCATCCTCCGAGTTGGAGTCGCTGTCTTCCTTGTCACTCTTCTTGCTGCTCGAGCTATGGGCCATCCCACAAAAGCCTTCAAGCGCCACACAGCTCAACCCACTGAGGTTCCGGCTTGCACTCTTCTTGTCCTTGCGCCTCCCGGCGTCTTCATCATCACTGCTTGAGCTTGACTGCGCGTCGCTTGAGCTCGAGTCGACGTCGCTTGCACCTGCCACCATGGCTCTTGCCTTGTTCTTCTTGTAGCCGCCCTTGCTCGGTCGACGCTTGTCCTTGTCCTTGCTCTTGGACTTGCTGAAGTGCTTGCCCTTGGAGGAGTACTTGTCTTCACGCCTCGGGTGCGCCTTGTACTCGCTCATCTTGTACTTGTTCTCCTCCGCTTCCGGGCACTTGGCGATGAAGTGACCACGCTTGCCACACTTGTAGCACATCCCTGAGCTCTGCCTTGCATTCCTCCGACTCTTGTGTAGTCGATCAAGCCTTCTTGAGAGCAATGCCAGCTCCTCCTCGCCCAGCACATCAAACTCCTCATCTGGAATAGACGTAAGAGAAGACAAGGAAAACTGTCGACAGGAAGGGTTAGTGTTGGCTTTGCCCTTTGATCCGCCCACAAGAGCAAGACTATGATCAGTCGAGCCCTCATGCTTGGATTGCAACTTCCTGTCAACCTCAGCCGACTTGAGCTTAGAAAAGAGGTCATCCAACTCAATGGTCAAATATTGCCCAGACTCCTTGATGGCCTCAACCTTAGCACCCCAAACATTTGGGTCCAAGACATGCAAGAGCTTCAAAGCTTGATCATGCTCAGTGTAAGGGAAATCCTCAACATTAGCCTTCATGTTGTTCACGATGGCGGTGAACCTCTGAAACATCGCATCAATGTCCTCACCGGGAAGTTGAGTGAAGTTCTCATATTGCATCCGGTAAGAGACAAAGAGGCGAGCCTTCACATGGTTATCACCACCGTGAGCAACCAACAACTTCTCCCAAATTTGCCAAGCAAGATTCAAATGGCGAACACGCTCAAACTCAGGATCACACAAGCTCCGGACCAAGTGATCAACGGCTTTTGCATTTGCCTCATACTTGGCCTTAGCACCGGCATCGGTCACCATAAGAGTATGGATGTTGACCGGAATAACATAGGTCTTGTCAAGCACAATGAAATCCAACAACTTGCCACGAAGAAAGATCATCATACGAGCCGCCCACTTGTGGTAACCCTTGCCATCGAAGTGCGGCGGACCGCCCCGCTCAACGTACGCCATCTTAGGATTCAAGACTTGTCAAAGTCGCAAAGAATCCGACACCAAGCTCTGATACCAATTGAAGGATCAGATGGCGACTAGAGAGGGGGGAGTGAATAGGAGCCGGTAAAAATTCTTCTCAAAGAACCCGGCCTATACCCTAGTCAAATCCCGATCACACACAAGCGATGGATCGAATCACACGCCAATCGCCAAGACAACGAGGTTATGGATCAACCTCTAGTCTTAGGAACGATTCCTTGAAGCACACGCGGAAGCACGAGAAAGGAAGGGAGGAATCGAACCAAGAAGCGAAGCACTCAGGCTCTGGCGGACCGTCCGGCCAGGAGGGGCGGACTGTCCGCACGGGCCACGCGGACCATCCGCCAACGTACCGCGGACTGTCTGCACAGGTACGGCGGACCGTCCGCCCGGGGCCGCGGACCGTCCGTTAAAGCCACCGTAACCTCCGAGACGCGAACCCCGAAAAACGGACCGTCCGCGGGGGAGCACGCGGACTGTCCGCCAGGCACCCGCGGACCGTCCGCCCGCTGCTGCGGACTGTCCGAAACCACTTCCAACCAAAACTCGAAACCAAAATGGATCGAAAGCGAAGCCGAGCAAGAACACAAAGAACATGGGAAGAACTCGCTCCTCGCGGACCGTCCGCCGACCCCTCGCGGACTGTCCGCGCCTCACGGACAGACCTGAAAACAGCCCGACCACGAAGGTCAACTCCCCCAAATCATCATCGGATTTCCCAACCGATAGAAGCTGTGGAGACAAGGGTTTGGGGACTTGAAAAGCGTCACACAAGGATGCTATAGCCCAAAAATCTTGCCTCCTAACTCCCTAAATCATCGGGAATCGCGAATCCTTTGAGCACCACCAAAAGCTAGAGCACCGAACGAAAAACCTTGAATCGAAGTGGTTTCCTGGCGTTTGAGGACACAAGATCAATCACAAAGATGCACTAGACATCCATACATGTTTCCCTCAAAGAAATCTGGGGAGAAACCCACTCAAATCCGCGGAATCACACCGAGAACAAAAGCACCAAAAACAAGCACAAAAAGACCACGAAATACACAACGCCGAATCTTCTATACAAACCAGGAAAGATTCACAAGGTCTAGCATGCCGCCCTAGCATCCATCCCTCTCAACAAATCTCTCATGAAGCTCTCATGCTAGCCTAGAGAAAATGGAGAAGAAAATAGCTACGAAAAATGAGAAATGGGAGGGGGAAATGAAACCCTAAGTCGCCGAGAGAGAGAACCATCCACACACACTCATGGCTTATATATCGGGTCCCGCCGGAGTGGTAAATGACTCGACTACCCCTAACTTAACTACTGGCGATACAACCCACGCAGGGGCATTTAGGTAATGTTTGTGGGTCTTGCCATCGGACGGCCACGCCTTTGCAGCACCCCGCGTCCTCCCGACGCAAGCCATGCGATCCCGCCGCGTGTCCTCCGCTTCGAAGCTTCCCGACACGCCCGGATCCCGTCTCCGTCGTGTTGGGCCCTCGGACTTGGTTTTGAGGCCCAAACCAAGAAACCGTCCTCCGATGGTTTTGTGGGGAAACCACCGAACCCCGCGTGCTCGGTCCGGCCTCCTGCCAAACCACTTGACTCGACCGCCACCGTGCACCGACTCGACTGTCCATGACTTCGTCTTGCTCGTGTCGCCACCATGTGGCCCGCACCCAGTCCCCGCCGTCCACCGGGTCCCTCGAACCGAGCCTACTTGTCTCTCCATCTCCCGGAGGCCCCTCAAGCCTGAAGACATTTCACGCCCGTTCTTCACCTGCAACAACACGAACTAGGCCGCAGCCTACACCTGCACACTAAGCCAAGAGTCAGTCCAACACCCGTTGTCAATCACTCATCACTGAGGAGCGGTCATCCATCGACCACTGGGACGCTCCTGGTCCTCAGAAAGGCAGTGTGCTACCTTTACTGCTGATTCCGAAAACGGAAGCGTCCGTATGATTGGTTATTTTACAGGCAGCTGTAAAATAGCCGCGTCCTTATTTAAATGTTTTCAAACGTTTTCTGTTTTCCTAGCTTTTATTAGGTCTGCGATTCAATTCAGTAATACGGAAAATCAATGCTTCTTTTAATTTTTGTAACAATTATCAGGTTGCATAAATTTTTACTCTACATCAGTGATGCTTTGTAGCATGCATAACTACTATAAGGTAAAAAAACTTTCTTAAAGGATGTTTTTCAATAAAATCATGTAAACTATGTAATATTAAGTGTGTGTGAACTTAAGATATACGATGATGGAAAGGTCTTATTTTCAAGATCTTGTTATACAAACACAAAGGTGAAATCGAAATATAATTTGGATGCTCCTAAATTTAAAGATTTAAAGGTTAGCTAAAAATTAAAAAGCTGGCCAAACTCAAAAGTAAACCAACATACTTTCTAAAACTAGACTCCATTACTAAAGGACTCACACGTCATTCATTTCCCTTCACAACCTTATCCATCCATCAGTCTGGGCCAATGACGTGAGGTTGTAAGGAATCGTATGCTCGTATCCTAACAGGGGGAGGGAATAAATTAGGCAACTTAAAAACTTAACCTATGACTTCCACTACTTTGCATAAGGAAACTAGATCAAATCTATCTAGATGTGCAATCTAAGGTTGATCTAGTGTGAAACCTTCACCTCAAAACAAGTTTTGCAACCTATAGCAATCCTCACTTGATACTACTTTAGGAAAGTAAAGTCAAGCAAGGATTGCATGAAAGTAATGCGAAAACGCAAAGAGGGATGAGAGGAAGCAAACTCTTACACATGATTCATCCCATGGTATCGGTAGGCACTAAGCCACCACTAGTCCACGTTGTTGTAGCACTCACACAAGAGTATTTCTTCCAGGTCACCAAGTATCTCCCAAGAGCACCACTTGACTCGCCACAAAGGCTTGCCTCCACTAAGGAGCACCACTTGGTCACTTTGATGTCGCCTCCACTAAGGAGCTTCTCCACCGAGGAAGGGGTCTCCACATTGAAGGACCAATCTGGCGACCAGGGGGGAGTGAATGGGAGTCGATAAAAATTCTTCTCGGAGGTGATGAGAACTCCAACAAGACGAACATGACTTCCAAAACACATCTCCGACTCAACTACCCAAGTTGGCCAAGATCACGTAGCCACTAGAGTGCTACTGGTCCTAGGAACTAACAACCACCTATACCTACTCGAGAATGAGCGGAACAAGCAACTCGAGCACCACTGTACTGCACCGGTCAGACCAGTGAGCAGCACCGGTCAGACCAGTCCCTGCTGGAGCATCTTGGGAAAATCTGAGAACTTCCACAAAAGGCCCATACACCAGTCATGCCACTGTAGCTCGCCGGTCATACCAGTCTAAGCCAGGAAATCCCAAATCCACCAAACGGACCTACCAAGCTCCAAAACTGACCAAACTCAAAACAACAACAACAAGAGAAAACAGGAAACTCACCAAGATGTTCACCCGAGCAAAACACAACCAAGAGTCAGCACCTATCAGACCGGTGTGACCTGAGCTCTCGGGATTAACAGCGCCTGCGGGTCAACACCCCCAAATCCAACTCCCGATCTCCCGAATCGCTCCACAGATTTGCACAAGACTTTGGGGATATTAGGAATACCTCATGGGCACTCCATAGCCAATATTTGGTCCACTAAAACTTGCTAAATTGAGAGGAATAGAAGAAATCCCACCAAGAACACCTCTAACCCTAAAGAGGAGAAAACCCCAAAATCGAACCCCTTTGCTCACAAATTTGGGAGGGGAATCAAAAGGAAAAGAACCACGAAGGGTTCAAGCACACACCCCCACCAAATCCCAAAGAGAAAGGCCTCGAAACCGCCACAAGAAATTCACCAAGAAAGGGCTCTGAAAATCACCAAAAAGGAGAAACGAGAAAGACACATCCAAGCCTTGAGGAACCACGCTGAATCATCTATACATACCAACAAAGAGGTTCATAAAAGGTCTAGATTGCCGCCCGATCATCCTTACCTCTCACAATATCTCTTCATGAAGCTCTCAAGCTAGTCCTATGAAAATCCTAAGGAACATAGGAAAGGAAAATAGCAAAACAAATGAGCTTGGGTTCGAAGAGTTGGTTGCAATCCTCTCACCCTTTGCATTATATGGAGGCAACCGAAAGACTAAACTACCCATACTAGATGACTAGGGATACATGCCCCTCAAGGGTGAATTTGGAAGTCTTTGTCTTCGCACCATCGGACTGATGCCCAGCGACCGCAAACTTGCTTAGGCTCAACGCAAGCCTCGCGATCCCGACGCGTGTCCTCCGCTTCGAAGATTCCGGACTGCGTCGTCGCACACCGGTCAGACTGGTGCTCCTCACAGGTCAGACCGGTCCGTTGATGCTACACCTCTGTCTTCGGTTCTTCGGTCTTGGCTTTGTGCATCAACCAAGGAGCCCAGTGGTTTTCTAGTGAACCACTGGAAACCCCGCGAACTCGGTGTAGTCTCCTCCAATCACCACTCATGACTCGACTCCCATGTAGTACCGGCTCGACCTTGGTTTTGAGGCTCAACCAAGAAACCGTCCATGTCGTATGGACCGCCTTGGGCCCACTACCTCGGTGGGTACCAGGACCAACTACTCGGTGGGCCCTTGGAACTACCCGACTTGCCCTGCACGGAACCTGATGGCGTGAAGCACAAGGACTGCGGAGGAGAAGTACTCGGTTAGGAAGCTGTACATGTCCCGCACTGTATAGAGGACTCCAAGACGTACTCGACTAGTACTCTCTCTGTTGACGGTGAAAATCCGTCAACCTAGCCATGAGTTTACCTTCGGTGTTGGCATGAGTTTTATACCTTATCCATTGGTACTAACCCCCGTGGTATAACAAGTTCACGTGTGCATGTCGGTTTTGGAGTTTAATGTTTATGCAGGGTTTTAGTGTTGAATGCAAGACTTTCGGGATAAGTTCATCAAGCACCTCATGACAAGACCTTGAAGTCCCGAACAAGTCATGCAACGAAGCAAAATTAACTCCAAGAAGCCGGGACTTGATCCGAGAAGACGACGGACTCCGGGGACCCGACCGTAAAAGTGCCGAATCTTGCAAGACAAGGAGTTGAGTCCAATTCGGAGAGAAACCGACGACATGGACCTACATGCGAAGGGGGAAGCATCCGGGAAGCAAGGGAACCGACCTCGGGCAAAGGAGCCCGCGGGGCCGGGCCTAAATGGGCCCGGGCGGCCGGCCGGCCCGATCCGGTCGACCCGAGCCCATTTAGGGCCCAAATTCGTCGTCCTTTGCCCTAGCCGCCAATCGGGCTATTTATAGTCCCCTGACCGAGAGCCACGCGAGAAGATTTCGTCTTCGGCCGCCGAGAAGCAGAGAAGAGAGGGACACCATCTAGGAGAGGAGAGGGTCGAGCTAGTTGACTAGGGTTCCCCTAGCCGACGTGGGAACCTTGCACGGAAGACCACGTCGGAGTTCCCGGAGCTAGAAGCAAGATCAAGGAAGGATCCCGGTGGTGATCTTGTGTATGTATCATTGTTATAGTTGAATTACCAAGTTGAATCTTTTCTCAGCGATCAAGTGTTTCCTCGAAGATTTCGTTTTTCGATCGGCTTTGCTTATTTCAATTCTATTCTCGAGATAGATTACATAGGGTGTTCTTGTAGCCGCTGTGGCTAGAGGTACACGCCGGATCTTCCGAAAGAATCTCGACTTGTCTTTTGACTCGCCCTAAGCTCCCCGCATGAATAGGGATACGTTGTGACGGAACGGGGGTCTCGAAAGGCGGATGTTTTCGGATTTGGACGGGAAACCACGATTTAAAGAGGCTTTTATTAAGATTCGATTTGCTACTTCTTCTCTTGCTTGGAACTTCAACAAAAGGCTTACCCCGATCCCTCTAGATCGGTTTATCTACCCAATCTTACTTTGTCTTCTCCGGTTTTTAGTAGATTAGATTCGTTTTGTGTCTTTTACTTAGATGCATTAGGTTCTTTATTGAAGATTGCAGTTATTTGGCCTTAATAGATTAAGTCTTGCGTCACACATTTGTTCCACGGATTCGATACCTTGGGTTCACCACTCGAGGGAAGAAGGGTCCCTTGACTACGACGGGAGACTTGTACGCTTGCGAGTCACGAACGAACTTTGATACAATTATTAACCGTCAACAAGCCCCTTTTTCTGGCGCCGTTGCCGGGGAACAAGTGATCAAGATTTGATTTTTTATTGCTTTTTTTTGTAATTTTCAGTACTGATTTTGTTTTATTTTTGCATCTATTAAATTTTGATCATCCTCAAAATACATCTAATCTAGTTTGTCTAACTCTAGTCTTTATAGATTTGTTTTGTTTTCTAGTTTTTTCTCGCATACTTTGTTTATTGATAACCCTAACAGAGATGGACGGCTACCTCTCCAACAAACCCAATAATTTTGTGGATGATCCAAAAAACTTTACGAGTGCTAAGGAGACGCGAAGCACATCAAGCTAAAAAGCCGGATTTTGTAGATTCGGAGTCGGAAGACAAAGGATCGCAGGAATCTCCGGAGAATTCACCACCTCAAAGTCCGCGGGAGAATCGACTTCCACCAATGGGTGACCAACCACCGGAAGAACGCAAGATTGGGGAGCTATGCACCCCGTACATCATCGACCTACCAATCTTGAACCTCGAGGAGATCGGAAGACCGTTCGAGATCAAGACCTCAACAATCCGCATGGTGCAACATTCACCCTTCACCGGCAAAGAGGATCCGAACCTTCACCTCCAAGCATTCATTCAACTATGTCAGACTTTCAACATGGATGGGGTAACTCAAGATCAAATGAGGGCAAGGCTTTTTCCGTTTTCACTACTCGGGAAGGCTTTGCAATGGTTCCACTCTCAACCGGCGGAGACGGTGCAAAATTGGAACACGTTGATGAAGGCTTTCATGAAGGAGTACTACTCACCGGTAAAACTCAAAGCTTGCGTAATAAGATTGCCACCTTTGTTCAATATCCTACGAAACTATCTCGGAGGCATTCGAGCGCTTCAACGAGTACACCGGGCGGTTCCACATCACAAGTTCCCGAAAGAAGACCTCGTGCAAAAGTTCTATCAAGGACTCACCATGGCGTCAAGGACGATCATCGATGCATCAGCGGGAGGATCTATCATCGAGCTTACACCGACGGAAGCTTTCACGCTATTCAAGAAGGTCGCGGATAATGACACGTGGGCGTCATCCGGGCGCCTACACCCTGCTCAACCCATGGGTAACGTCAAAGGAGTCTTGCAAGTGGAGAAGGAAGACATACTTGAGGGCAAGATCGACTCGCTCATGAGGAGGTTGGAGAAGATGGAGATGGAAAAGAAAGAGGCTCAAGACTTGAAGGTCGCCGAAGCAAGGTCCACATGCGAAGAATGTGGAGAGTATGGCCATGTCCGCAAAGATTGTCCGGAGGAAGCCAAAGTGCTCGACTACATGAGGAAGGGAGAATTGCCGAACTTCCGCTACGGGCAAGGTAGGCCTCAATTTAATGCAAGCTCATCTATTCCTAACGCGGTTCCACTTCGGATACAATTGAAGGAGTTCATGGATGAGCAAGCCAAGATCAACAAGGACACCGTCACCAAGTTCAAGACCATAGATAGGGTGTTGGAGAACATCGATAGCAAAGTGACGGAGGTCGGAAGTTCCAATCATCAAGTGCTCAACATGATGAAGATGCTCGAGACGCAAGTTGGACAACTTGCGGGGCGCCTCACTAATGATGAAGGGAAGCTTCCGGGACAACCCAAATGTCCCGAATCGGCGAAGGCCATTCAAACACGTTCGGGGAAGGAGACCGAAGATCCGGAACGTTCCGCGGGAGCAAGGAAGCTTAAACCATCCACCGAGGTGGAAGGAGCTGCTAAAGAGAAGGTTACGGGGATCGTCACCGAGGAACCCGAATTCGAGATGCCGGAGGATGACACGAGGATACCGCAACTCAAGCCACGCTACTTCCGAGGTAAACTTGACAACCACTTTGAGAAGTTTGTGGAAGTTGTGCGTAGACTTAGCATCAACATGCCATTACTAGATGCCCTACAAGTACCTACATATTCTCGTTACTTTAAAGATATACTTGCAAATAAATATGAGATAGCAACACTCGGGGTAGATCATGTCAAAATGTCCGAGGAGTGTAGTGCAGCTATTGCTTATGGGCTAGAGAAGCAAAAAGACCCCGGGTGCCCTACAATTCCATGTTCAGTTGGTTCTTTCAACTTCGAGAAGGCGTTATGCGACCTTGGAGCTAGTGTAAGCGTCATGCCGAGGGATGTGTTCGAGAAGCTATGCCTACCGATGGAGCCTACGGGAATATGTTTGGAGTTGGGAGACAACTCCATTCGCTATCCCTTGGGCATTGCTGAAGATGTACCCGTGAAGATTGGACACCACTTCATCCCCGTCGACTTCGTTGTGCTCGAGATGGGAGAGAGGGAGAAGCCGCCGCTCATCCTAGGGAGGCCGTTCCTCAAGACCGTGGGAGCAACTATTGATGTTGGCAAGGGGGAGATCATGTTCGATATCAACGGAGAAAGGAGTTCCTTCAAGTTCCGTCCAAGGATTGAGGCATGCAACATGATTGGAGTGAAGGGAGAACCAAAACAAACGGAGGGGCTGAAAAAGAAGAAGGAGCCGAAAAAAATGAACGTAATGAAAATCAAAGAAGGTGTTGCATCCGTCAAGACAAAGGAAGAGAAGCCGCCTGTGAAGACCAAAAAAATGACTAAGCCAACTAAGCCGAAAGTCAAGCCCGCGCCCAAGATGGTGCGGAAGTGGGTACCCAAGATTGCAACGCCCGCAAAGAGCGTTGATCCGGAGTAATCAAGTGAAGAAGTCTAGCTATAGACTATAAACGAAGCGCTAGGCGGGAGGCAACCCGTTTCGTCAAGTCAAGTCAAGAATAAGCTACGGGAGGACAACCCGATTCCAGGTTTTTCGAGTATTTTTAATAATTTAGTTTTTGAGTTTTATTACGCAAAGACATTAGACTTAGAAGTGGTTGAACAATATTAGAGACATAATTCTTGATTGAATGTTTGCTTTATCATAAACCCTTTGCATTAACCCTCCTATGTGCTTGTTTGATTCTTTTCTTTTCGAGAAACCCCTCAACCAAATAATTTCAGAACCTTAACTCAACCTTTCACCCCCATTATGGTGCTGAGGTTGACTTATTTTTCATGATAAAACCACACGAGTAGAGCCACGATTTATATTCAAGTGTTATAAAAATTCAGCACGTGGTAGGACTCGCGTGAACCTAGAAATGAAAGCTTTTGGTTGGTTTTAAAAATCTTTATCCTTGGTTTCTCTAGGATTAGAATTTTTCTAAGCCCATTCTAATTTTGTTTTATTCAAAATCTTTCTTATTTAGCCAAAATTAGAACCTAAACCTATGCCCCCATGATCAAGCCGGGAAAACGTTCGCTCTCAACCGATGAAAGCAAACTTTACCGGTGAGACCGAAATCGACGTAGTCGAAAAATATTTTCGACTTACATTTGTTTTTAATGGTTTAAAAACTTCTCTAAAATTATGTTTGAGCTCTTGCATGGCTCTGAAAAATATTTTAAATTTCGAATTAGAGGAGTGCTTAACCTTAAACACACCTAAATGGAGGCAATCAAGTTTGAATTAATCATGCATGCACCATTGGATTCCCTTTTATCAACTTTCACCAATTCCACATGCAAAGGACAAGCATGGTGGGCAGCAAGCATCAACTTTGCAGGATTTTCATGGTGGCATGTGAAGCAAGTGGAGCTAGGGAGCATGGACATGACCCAAAGCATGGAGCATCAAGTGGGAGGACCAATAATTCAAGAAAAGGAGTGGACGAGAGCGTTTGGGGCGGTGCAACTCGTGGAGCACGCGGGCGGGAAAGTTGCAGAGGCGAAATGATCGTGCCGGGAGAAAGACGCGCCGAGGAGGAGCCGGAGGAGCCCCGGGCCGGCCGGCCCGGGCCGGCCGGCCCGCCCTATATAAGGAGCCCCCGGCGCCCGTTTTCTCGCAGCAAGCTTCCCTCTCCTTCCCTTGTTTGTGTGTTCAAGTTTGTGTGCTCAGAACCTCCGTAGACTTAGCCAACGATCCCAAGCTTGATAGCTCAAGAGAAATCCACATCCTTAATCCACTCAAAGTCCACATCCGAAGCAAAGAGTTTAAGTGCCTAGTTTACCGGTTGCAACCCGGAATTTTAGTTGAAGAAAGAGTGCAGCAACCATGTGGAAGAAGACCACAAGTCTCTTCTCCAAGAAGAAGAGTTCGTCGTCATCCAAGCCGTCATCAACCACGTCTTCGAGGAGGCACTCGATTTCCGAGTCTCCCCGGAGCATGGAGACGGACGCGGCACCACCGAGGAGGAACGACGCTCTCCTCCTTGGTGGTATGAGGGCTGCGAGAAGCACTTCCATGAGGTTCACCGAACCTCGTGGGCACACGGAGGAGCAGCCCGCGCCACCACGACGATCGACTCGCTCAACCGCACCACCTCCTTACACCCCGACACAATCTTCGTACGGCTTCATCATCTTGTCGGCGGAGGAGGAGGAGAGGCTCACCAATCTTGAGAAGAGGCTTGTGCCAAACGTCGAGTTCGACGACCAAGCACTCTACACCTTGGGTTTTTGCACCGACATATACTATATGTTGGGGCACCTCGGATGGGTGCAGTTCTCCAATGGAATATCAGTGGACACCCATTTGGGTTACGCCTTGGAAATTTTGATGACTATTGCACCCATCGTTGATGATGATGGGGTGCAAAGCTTGTCATTCCGGTTGGAGGGAATCGAGCAAGTGGTTCCCTACGAGCACGTTAGGGAGCTGCTTGGATTCCACAAGGGAGCTCCGGAGAAAGTTGACGTGCCACCCGGCATGTTGGCGGGATTTTGGAACATGATCTCCGGAGAAGCCCATCAACAACGCAATTGCATCCGCAACCCCATTATCCGGATATTTCACTCTTGGATGTGCAAGAGGGTATTGGGGAGGATGAAGGAAACAAAGGTGACCGACACGGAGTTGAATTGGCTATACTCGGCTTTGATTGCCGGGCAGCCAATTGACCCCTCTTACCTCATGATCAACCGTTGGTGTTGTGAAGCAACATCGGGGGGCGGGTAATATTGGTTCGGGGTGTTACCTCTCCATGTTGGCCTTTTCCTTGCGGCGGGGATCGCAAGAAACCCCGCTCACCTTTTGCGTGGTACCTCTCTCGGTTTTGAGTACTTGCGGCAAGGCAAGTACATTAGTGGAGATGAGAGAGGAGGTTATCGGTTGGCCATAGTGAACCTACCCCTTCCGAATGAGAGGCTTAGGCTTTTCACCGAAGGAAGGGAAGATTGGTTGGAAGAGGGACTACTTGTCCCTGCAAGGAAGAACAAAATAGGAAGAATCGTAGAGGAGGGAACATCCTCCGCACAAGCGAGTGGAGCACAACCCAATGTGCAACCATTCGGCGGAGTTCCTCCTCCGCCAAGTTATTACGGAGGGTCACAACAACAAGCATGGGGGGGGTGGTGCACCGGTACCCCCACAAAATTATGTTGTGCCCAACGCTAACTTCGCGGAGTCCTACGCTCATCATCCCCAACCACAACAAAGCATGGCCATTATTGGAGGGTATGCTGCAAGAAATGCTCAAAACATCGCAGCCATCCAATCTAACGCAGCCCAACTCGGTGAAGGCAACGCAAATATTGCCTTTGAACATGGACGCCTTCACCTTGTGGAGCCAAATCAATTCGACGGAGGAAGCGTCCAACCATATTATGAGCAAGGGTATTATTATCATGACTATCAACATCAACCACCGGCGGAGGACTAGAAGATTTAGGAGCTTTAGTTTTCTTTTCTTTTCTTTTTCTCTGTAATTTTTAGCTTTTGCTTTTGTGTGTTTGCGTAGTATTTTCTGTTTTTATTTAAATTTCAGCAAGCATGTCTGTTTATTTTCAGTATGTATTTCAATTTGATATCACCATTAATAAAGACACCACCTTGATTTTATCATTGGAAAAGTTACAAAATTCGTGCCATGATGATATATGATTAAAATTGCAGCTTTGTTCATCTTTGTAATCGATTTATGCATGTTTAAGCTAGTGCTCTCTTAAAAATACAGATCTGAATTTATTTAAAAGCTAGCTTAATTTTCAGCGGAGGTTATGATTAAAATAAAGACCCATAGTGTTTTATGTGCTCTCAAGTTATGAATAGATTAAAGATGTCTTTTATGCTCAAAAATATTGCTAACCTTGTCACAAATATCGCTTGTGTGTTGCTCAACCTATCCAAAGCCTTATATATATTTGAGTGCATAAAACTTAGTGTACAAGATTTATTTTTGAGTGAGTTATTGCAGGCCATGATTTCTCTGGCCCGAGACTAAGAAGCTGGTCATTCCATTTTTGCGTATCTATCTTTTTTGCTAGCCTTTTATCCGTGCATTGTGTATCCCCGCATCGGAGATCTCACAAACTTCGCCGGATATCCACCCTTAAACCAAATATCATCTTTTTGTGATTACCTCCTTGACCACAACCTATCGTTGAGAATGGATCATCAATTCAAGGAAGATCGCAAGACGGTGCCAACGTTGAAGATTTCAAGTATCTCTCCTAGGAAAAATATTCCGGTACCTACCTTATTTTTCGCCTCTTTGCTCGAGGACGAGCAATGTCTAAGCATGGGGGAGGAGGTAGGTACGGTGCAGTTTTAGAGTTCAAAGGGGAATATTTTAAAAAAAATGATGAAAGAAAAAAATCCAGCGATACTCATGACTTTCAAGGTATAAAAAATCAAAACTTCATTGTGGAAGTCATGGGCTGAATATATGACGAGGAAAAAAAAATGAATGAATGAAAGAAAGAAAAGAATGAGAAATATGAGAAAGAAAAAAATGTGCGTAAAGTAAATTCCCTAAGCTCTCTAAAAGTGCATTCAAGGCATCAAGTTAAAAAGATCCATTCTCATTTTCCAACCATGTGCAATCCGATAACGAGGACCTCCTTTGTGCCTCGGGATCACTCTTTGCCATTTGCACATGTCCACTCATCTAAAAGTGTGTGTATTTTTCTCTTTCCCCTCCTTGATTTAACATTATTTTCCAATGACCTTTTTGACGAGTCTCGGTAAGACCATGAGAAGCTTGTCTTGTTTTGACAACACCTCATTTATAAAATCTTGTTAGGACTAAACTTTCCCAAAGCTCCATATAAAGCCTACCACATATATATGAGAGGGAAAGGAGTAGATTATATAGGCTTGAGAGACAAGCGAGATGAGAGTTCATGAGCAATGCATGAGATGATTTAAATTTGTGAATTTGGTTTAGCTTTTCTTTATCTCGCTCTTTATTTCAAAAATTCTGAGATCTATTTAAAACTTTGTGAGCATGTTAATACTTGTGGGATAAGCTTAATGAGAATCTACCCTCCGTAGAGATGAAGGCTAGCACATTATGGAACTTTAATGAATTAAAATTTTGAGAGCATTATGTTTTCTCATGTGTAATCAAGTGCAAAGTTTAAACATTGTTTAGCAATGATGATATCCATCAAAAGCTTACTCGAGGACGAGCAAGGTTTAAGCATGGGGGAGATGTTGACGGTGAAAATCCGTCAACCTAGCCATGAGTTTACCTTCGGTGTTGGCATGAGTTTTATACCTTATCCATTGGTACTAACCCCCGTGGTATAACAAGTTCACGTGTGCATGTCGGTTTTGGAGTTTAATGTTTATGCAGGGTTTTAGTGTTGAATGCAAGACTTTCGGGATAAGTTCATCAAGCACCTCATGACAAGACCTTGAAGTCCTGAACAAGTCATGCAACGAAGCAAAATTAACTCCAAGAAGCCGGGGACTTGATCCGAGAAGACGACAGACTCCAGGGACCTGACCAGAAAAGTGCTGAATCTTGCAAGACAAGGAGTTGAGTCCAATTCGGAGAGAAACCGACGACATGGACCTACATGCAGAAGGGGGAAGCATCCAGGAAGCAAGGGAACCAACCTCGGGCAAAGGAGCCCGCGGGCTGGGCCTAAATGGGCCTAGGCCGGCCGGCCCAGTCCGGTCGGCCCAGGCCCATTTAGGTCCCAAATTCGTCATCCTTTGCCCTAGCCGCCAATCGGGCTATTTATAGTCCCCTGACCGAGAGCCACGCAGAGAAGATTTCGTCTTCGGCCGCCGAGAAGCAGAGAAGAGAGGGACACCATCTAGGAGAGGAGAGGGTCGAGCTAGTTGACTAGGGTTCCCCTAGCCGACGTGGGAACCTTGCACGGAAGACCACGTCGGAGTTCCGGAGCTAGAAGCAAGATCAAGGAAGGATCCCGGTGGTGATCTTGTGTATGTATCATTGTTATAGTTGAATTATCAAGTTGAATCTTTTCTCGCCGATCAAGTGTTTCCTCGAAGATTTCGTTTTTCGATCGGCTTTGCTTATTTCAATTCTATTCTCGAGATAGATTACATAGGGTGTTCTTGTAGCCGCGGTGGCTAGAGGTACACGCCGGATCTTCCGAAAGAATCTCGACTTGTCTTTTGACTCGCCCTAAGCTCCCCGCATGAATAGGGATACGTTGTGACAGAACGGGGGTCTCGAAAGGCGGATGTTTTCGGATTTGGACGGGAAACCACGATTTAAAGAGGCTTTTATTAAGATTCGATTTGCTACTTCTTCTCTTGCTTGGAACTTCAACAAAAGGCTTACCCCGATCCCTCTAGATCAGTTTATCTACCCAATCTTACTTTGTCTTCTCCGGTTTTTAATAGATTAGATTCGTTTTGTGTCTTTTACTTAGATGCATTAGGTTCTTTATTGAAGATTGCAGTTATTTGGCCTTAATAGATTAAGTCTTGCGTCACACATTTGTTCCACGGATTCGATACCTTGGGTTCACCACTCGAGGGAAGAAGGGTCCCTTGACTACGACGGGAGACTTGTACGCTTGCGAGTCACGAACGAACTTTGATACAATTATTAACCGTCAACACTCTCCCTATTCCAACTTGTAACCCTGCCTCCCGGACTATATAAGGCGAGGTAGGGACTACTCTCTTCATCATCTCATCTCACGGCGTAAGAATGCATCATCTTGTAATCGTACTGAATCAATCCAGAGCTACGCAGCATATAGGACGTAGGGTATTATGCACCTCGCGGCCTGAACCTGTCTAAATTGTGTGCCACATGTCTCTTCCTTCAAGTTACCGATCTCGGCGAGGCCACATTCATCTACTTCGGGTACTCCCCTTAGTAGGTTGCCGGTCTAAAACACCAACAGCTGGCGCGCCAGGTAGGGGATCTCGCCCGAGATCACATGGCGAACTCAACGGCTCCTGTCTACATCAAGCCAACCGTCGCATTCAACCGCGGCGACACCTTCGTTTTCGGTGCTTGGGTCTGCACTGCTGATGGTGCGGGATCCTTCTAACGCCGCCTCACCATGCCGCCCAACCCGGAGACTGGCTTTGTGACGCTTCCTGAAGTTGTCACGGGCGAACTCGCCGGCAAGTTCGGCGAAATTTCGCTTTTCGCCCATCACGCTGACTTCGAGCTCGGGTCCGCTTCCAACTCGAACTCGACGTCTCCGTGGGCTATCGCATGCGAGCTGACTGCTCAGCCATCGCATGTGGTGTCACCACCCCGTGAGCGCTCCACGCGTGACCCTCGCAACCTCAGCAGGGCCGGCACGGAGGCTCCCTCTTCGCGCCGGGCCGGCAAGGAGCCCGTACCCGAGTACAACTCGGACTCCGACACCTCCCCCGGCCACGCTTCGTACTCCAACCCCCTCTCTGGCTTCTACTCGGACTCCGCATATGAGTTCGACTTTGGGTCGGACCCAGAGGATCCCGAGTCCGAGGACAACTCTACTGAGCAGCCCTTATCAGGGCCGGCTTCGGGGCTGGTTATAACATCCACTCCCGCCGGAAGATTCGTCTACTGGCCAGATCGCAAGCCCGCCGACCTGATAAGTGGGGACTCACGCTACGTCGCCTACCTCGACTCGCTCCCGTTCCAAAAGGGAACACCACTTGCCCGAGCTGACTCGTACACTCCAACTGAGGTGGCGAGCTCTGAATCCAGCCTTGGCAACCACGATCGCCAAGTCTTCATGGCTGCCGGCGACACCCCAGGACCTTCAGGGACGGCTCAGGACAAGTACCTTGAAGACATCTCCGCGGACGAGTTGTCCGTAGATGCACCTACAGACGAGACCGCCGCCAATAGGGACGCTCGATGTGAGCGTAACAGGAAGCGCAACGAACGACACCGACGTCTTCGAGACAACCTCCCCATCCGCAACCTCGCGGAAGCTCTCGAGGCGGTCGAGAGCAGAGTACACACTACCCCGGAGCAATGCCTCATGTCGATCACAGCGATCGCATGCCAGGCTCAGGGAATACGTGCTGGAGAAGTCATCGCCAAGCTCGCTGAAGACGCTTACTTCCTGAGGGTCGACAATAGGGTCACCCAGCATCCCCCCGCCAGGAACCGCGAACGAAGCTACAAGTCGCAGCGCTGACCTCGGTCGCAACCGTACTCGAGACGAGCTCCTGGCTCAGCCCAACCGTACTCGCGCGAATGCCGGCGGACCCTCACAGGGTGGAAACAGCAACCGTGAGGTCGTCCCTCACCGCGCCCCCGGCGGCGGCGGCCGTGACCCTGGAGGCGGCGGCAGCGACGACGGAAGCTCCAACCACGGGGCCAACAGGGAGGGCCTCGCGGCGGGGGCGGTCGCGGCGGTCGAGACCATGCGAACAGCCACGCCTCCGGAGCCTCACAGGGCGGCTACGACGCCCGCCAGAAGATTGAAGAGCTGCGGCAGAAGAAGTCCGCTACTGCAGGCGACAACGACGGCTTCCCCGCCTTCTCACCTCGACTTCGCAACTTGCTCCTCCCCAACAAGTTCAAGCCTTTGGGGATCACCAAGTACGACGCGAAGCAGGATCCCATCCAGTGGCTCAGGTGCTACGCCCTCTCCATCGAGAACGCTGGCGGCAACAACAACACCAAGTGCCTCTACTTCCCCTTGTGCTTGGACCAAGCTCCACTCACATGGCTCGAGTCGCTGGACAAGCACTCGATCGACAAGTGGGACCAGCAACTTCGCAGGCGCCATGGGCCGATCGGGTACTCGCATGGACCTGGCCATGGTCAAGCAGGAACAAGGCGAGACCCTCCGCAAGTACATGCGTCGCTTCTTCGACAAGCGCGCCACCGTAGTCGACGTCACCGACAAGAAGGTCATCGACCTCTTCCAAGACGGCCTCTACCACCGCCGCACCTTTGAAGACTTCGGTCGCTGTCGCCCCAAGTCCATCCCCCATCTCAAGGACATGATCACGTCCTGGGCGGATGAAGAAGACAAAGCTAACGCCAAGTACGATGCCATCCGTGGAAAAAGTAAGCAGAACGCGGGCAGCGGCAGCGGCAACAATGGGAACCAGGGCGGTCGCAACAACAGTAACTACTCGGGTCCCAACCGCAAGCGCAAGCCAGACAACACTGTCGCGACTATCCAGCGCCCTGCGAAGGAGACCTCTAAGAAGACCTCCGGCGGCTTCAAAGACTTGCTAAAGGAGAAGTGCCCGTGGCATCTGGACGGCAACCACACTCAAGAGTAGTCCAGAGCCACCGCTCCCTCATGATAAGAAAGGCAAGAAGAAGAACGACAGAGGCAACGACGACTTCCAGTAACCCGACAAGACTGTCAACGTCCTTGTTGTGGAGAAAGCCGCAGCTTTCGCACACAAACAATAAGGGAAGACAAAAGCTCAAGAACCAAAACCAAAACTCAGGACGAAAGACAACCAAAAGCTCTTTACTCAACAGTTGATTTCTCAAAAGTCGATCCCCTTTACAAGTGCCGGTCCGTCTCATTTTATAGGGAGGCGGGCGGACTTTTTACATTCCGAGAACACCCTCGTGTAAAACGAATCAAAACAGAATGTGCTAGGCTATCTTCGGGTAATCTCCAATTTGGTCTCCACGTAATCGGCGCTTCATGATGTCACGCCGCAAATCGCGGTGCCTTTCCAGCTTTCATCACGTGCGCCTGTCGGGGTGAAAACCCCCGAGCCTTTTGGAGATCCCCCCTTTCGCCTAGCGCTCTTCATCACCTGAAACAAAAACCACACTCAAGTTTGAACTCATTAAGTGTTAGGAACGACGAAACCTCCTGTTCGAATCCCAGGCCAAGGCTCTCTGGGTGGATAACATTCGTCCTAGGAGTTTCGTCATGGAATAGGTCGCCAAGCGAAACTTTGACGCCCTATGTTAAATTGGATTCGTGTTGATGGCTTTGGCGGCGACGAAAGGTGCCTGCCAAAACGTGACGCCCGGAGGATGGAAATGGAATCTGCTACTTCTGGGGGTTTTGCTGCCGGCATCCTTCGCATGGCCGCTCTCTATTTTTTGGGTATGCAAAGGCTCGATTCCGAATCCCCCCAACAGTCCTCTTCGGTAGACTACCCAGCAGACGGGAACAAAAGGCTTCCCGTCGAGAAGTCATGAGCACTGAACCAGCGGTTCCGACCCCTCTCAGGTGGTAGGAGGTACCCATCACCTTCTCCCGCGCGGATCAATGGACCAGCTTCTCCGAACCAGGGCGGTTCCCTCTCGTCTTGAAGCCGGTGGTCGCGGGCTCCAAGCTCAACAAGGTCATCATCGATGGTGGAAGCGGGCTGAACGTCCTATTCACCAAGACCTTGAAAAATGATGAAGCTCGACATCACCCACATGCTCACCAAGAGCGCCTCGCCCTTCTACGGCATCATCCCCGGGAACGCGGCTACCCCACTGGGTTCAGTGGTCTTGCCAGTTACCTTTGGGGAATCTCGGGACAACTACCATACCGAGTACGTCAAGTTCGAAGTCGCGAACTTCGAGACGTCCTACCACGCCATCCTCGGCAAACCGGCTATCGCCGAGTTCATGGCGGTACCCCACTACACCTACTTGGTACTCAAGATGCCAAGCCCAGCAGGTGTACTCTCTCTCCAAGGGGAGTTGAAGATCTCTCATGACTGCGACACCGAAGCCGTGGAGATCGCCTCCACAAATCAAGTACCCAACGCAATGATGGAGATCTACGCTGCGTCGAAGAAGCTTGCCCCAAGTGAACTCGACATCCCTGAGAAGTCAGATAAAGCCACTAAGCCTCAGCCAGCTGAGGAGGTTCTGGTCAAGACGATCGACCTCGGGACAGGCGACACCAGCGAGACCACCACCATCGGGGTCGGCCTCGATCCGAAATAGGAAGATGCGCTCATCAACTTTATCCTGGCTAACCGCGACATCTTCGCGTGGAAGCCAGCGGACATGCCAGGAGTGCCCAGGGAGTTGATTGAGCACTGCCTCAACGTCGACCCTAAAGCTACCCCCAAGCGACAACACCTCCGCCGTTTCACCGACGACAGACGGGATTCCATCAAGAAGGAACTCGCCAAACTACTCGCGGTCGGCTTCATCAGAGAAGTCTTCCATCCTGAGTGGCTCACCAACCCCGTCTTCGTCCGCAAGAAGAACTCGAACGAGTGGAGGATGTGCGTCGACTACACCGATCTCAACCAGCATTGCCCCAAGGACCCCTTCGGGTTGCCGCGGATTGATCAAATCATCGAATCCATGGCGGGCTGCGACCTGCTATGCTTCCTCGACTGCTACCCCGGGTACCACCAGATCGCGATCAAGGAAGAAGACCAGGAGAAGACCGCGTTCATCACCCCATTTGGCACGTACTGCTACACGACCATGTCCTTCGGGTTGAAGAACGCCGACGCCACCTATCAACGAGCTATCCAGGTCTGCTTCAAGAGGCAACTCAACAAGAACGTCGAAGCATACGTGGATGATGTGGTCGTCAAGACCAAAAACTCCAGTACCCTCATCGACAATCTTGAAGAGACTTTCACATCCCTGCGCGAGTACCGCTGGAAGCTCAACCCGAACAAGTGCGTCTTCGGCGTACCTTCGGGCAAACTACTCGGCTTCATCATCAGCCAGCGCGGCATCGAAGCCAACCCCGAGAAGATCTCCGCCATCACCGACATGAAAGCTCCCACGTGCATCAAAGACGTCCGAAGGCCGACCGGGTGTATGGCGGCACTGAACAGATTCATCTCGAAGCTTGGAGAATGGGGGCTCCCCTTCTTCAAACTACTCAAGCACCAAGAGCAGTTCGTGTGGACTCCAGAGGCAGACCAAGCCCTTGCCCAGCTCAAGGACTTCCTATCGAACCCACCAGTCCTCACGGCTCCTCGCAAAGGCGACCAGCTACTGCTCTACCTCGCTGCGACTACTCATGTAGTCAGTACTGCCATCATCGTCGAGCGGCAGGAAGACGGCCATGCCTACCCAATCCAGCACCCAGTCTACTTCGTCAGCGAGGTCCTGTCAGAGTCCAAGGCACGCTATCAGCCTGTGCAGAAGCTCCTGTACGCAGTACTCATTATCTCGCGGAAGCTACGACACTACTTCCAAGAGTACTCGATCTCCGTCGTCATCGACTACCCGCTCGGCGACATTCTGCGGAACCAAGATGCTACTGGAAGAATCTCCAAGTGGCAGTCGAACTCGGCGCCCTCACCATCGACTTCAAGCCACACACAGCCATCAAGTCGCAAGCCCTAGTCGACTTCATGGTGGAGTGGCGGGAGAATCAGCTACCTACTCCAACCGTGCGACCAGAGCATTGGGTGATGTACTTCGACGGCTCACTCAACCTCGAGGGCGCAGGTGCAGGGGTATTCCTGGTCTCTCCAACGGGCGAACAACTCAAGTACGTTCTGCAGATCTTCTGGAAGGTCTCAAACAGTGAAGCCGAGTACGAAGCTCTCCTACACGGGCTCCGCCTCGCGGCTTCACCGGGCATCAAGTGGCTACTAGTCTACGGCGACTCCGCAGTGGTCATCAACCAAGTCAACAAGTCCTAGGACCGCAACAAGGAGAACATGGACGCCTACTGCCCAGAAGTCCGCAAGCTCGAGAACAAGTTGTACGGTCTCGAGTTCCACCACATCGTCCGCGACAACAACATTGCAGCGGACGTCCTGTCGAAGCCTAGTTCTACTTGCGCTCAAGTACTAGCGGGTGTCTTCGTCCACGAGCTTCACGCGCCACCCATCCCGGAGCTGGCGCCACCGACCACTGTCCCAGCACATCCGCCAGCTGGCCAAGAGGTCATGATGATCGACGTGGACTGGAGGCAACCCTTCATCGACTACCTCAGCGAGCAGAAGGTTCCCTCTGACAAGAACTTGGCTGAGCAACTCATCCGCCGCACCAAGTCCTACATCCTTGTCGGAGACAAGCTCTACAGGCGGGGCGCATCTTCCGGAGTACTCATGAAGAGCGTCCCCAGAAAAGAAGGCAAGGACATCTTGGAGGAGATCCACAAGGGCGTCTGCGGCAACCACGCGTCCTCTCGCACGCTGGTCAGCAAGGCCTTCCGACAAGCTTTCTACTGGCCCACAGCTCTGGGTGACGCCGAAGAACTCATCAGAAGGTGCCAAGGATGCTAGTACTTTGCCAAGCAGCAACACGTCCCAGCCTACAAGCTAGTCACCATACCGCCAACCTGGCCTTTCGCTTGCTGGGGGCTCGACATGATTGGGCCACTGCCAACTGCGCCAGGTGGATTCAACAGAGTATTGGTGGCCATCGACAAGTTCACCAAGTGGATCGAGGTCAAGCCGGTCACATGCCCCAAGGCTGACAGAGTACTCGACTTCCTGGATGAACTCGTGCATCGCTACGGACTACCCCGCCGCATCATCACAGACCTGGGCTCCAACTTTAACAACCACCAGTTCTGGGAGTACTGCGAGAACAGCGGGATCGACGTCCGATATGTCTCAGTTGCCCATCCTCGGGCAAACAGACAAGTCGAGCGAGCCAACGGGATGGTGCTCGACGCTCTCAAGAAGCGGCTACACGACACTGCTAACTCTAAATGGGGCAAGTGGATCAAGGAACTACCCAATGCACTCTGGGGGCTACGCACTCAGCCTTCCAAGCCAACGGGGCAATCCCCTTACTTCTTGGTCTACGGCTCCGAAGCAATCCTCCCTGCTGATGTCATATGGGATTCACCAGCAGTGGAGCATTACGACGAAGGCGTCTCTGAAGACAGCAGACGAGTTGACATCGACGGACTCGAAGAAGCTCGCTGCACTGCCCTCGTCCGATCAGCAAGGTATCTGGAGGGTATCCGACGCTACCACGACCGCAACGTCAAGGAACGCCCCTTCAACGGTGGCGATCTCGTCCTCCATCACATCTAGAACACGGAAGGACTGCACAAGCTCAGCTCCCCCTGGGAAGGTCCCTTCACAGTCGCAAAGGTGACCGGGCCGGGCTCCTACCGCCTCCAGACACTTGAAGGCGAAGACGTCAACAACTCGTGGAGCGTCGACCAGCTCTGTCGGTTCTACGCCTAGTCTACACGACTACACTGGGGCTCAAGTCTACCGTAAGCGGCCTCCGGGTCTGGGCACTAGTCTCCGGACTACTCCTTTGCTGTAAGCGGCCTCCAGGTCCAGGCACCAGTCTCCGGACTACTTCCATCCAGAATCCAGCCCATGCGGCTACCTACGGATCCTGGGCTGTGACGAGCGGCAAAGGACTTTAGCAGCAATCTACTTAGAGACCATGCACTTCTAGATCCAGCCTATACGGCTACTTACGGATCTACTGCTGTAAGCGGCTACTCGCCCTAGCACTACTTAGCCGTAGGCGGCCTCCGGGTCCCGGCGACTACTCTGTAACTACGGCCCTGGCCATCCAGGTGTACTTCTTCAGTAATAAAGTTTGATTGTACAGCGAGCTCACCGGCGAGGCCGACCTGCCCCCTTCCGGCGCCGGTCACCGTGGACGCCCGCGCCTTCCCCTGATCCCCTGGGCATGCTCGCGTGCCTCCCCGATACGCGTAGCACTCGCTCGTGCTCGTTTTGGCCACTGGGAACCGCTTCCCGAGGCTGCACCGGCGGAGCACCGCCGCACGCCGCTGCATCGCTCTCAGTTCCGGTGTGCCCACCGCCGCGCCCCGCACGCACGAGTCCTGGGCCGTTGGATCTTGCATGGACGGATCTGATCAGAGCGGGGTGTACCCCTTTGGTGCGGTCCACCGTGGACCCGTGCACCGGGTTCACGGCGCGGTCCACCGCAGCCGCGGCCTTATGGATCAAAGATCCACGGCTGAATCAAGCTGATTTCTTTTAAGAGTCCCTGAGTTTCTATGAATTTACATGCCGGTCCTTCCACCTGTTAAGATCCTTGCAAACAAGTCCTGAATTTTGTGATCTAGCCCCTGTCTTCTCTGTATAATAGCACCAGAGGTCCATTTCACTTGTTTTAGCATGTTAGCCCTTTAGTTTTTATATGAAATTATGTTTTAGCCCCTGGTTTTGTTTCTAAAAGTCCTGTGGATTTAGTTTTCTTGCAGAAAGGTCCCTGTAACTTGTTTTAAGCATATCTTTCTTGTTTTAGCTCTGTTTTTAGCGTTCTATATACTGAAATGATCGTCTCAACGAGTAGAATCATTTAGACAGCGTGTTTTCAGCTTTTGTTATTGTTTACTGTTTATTTATTGTTTGTTTGAATATGTTTGTGCGTAGATATCGTGCCTGTTTCGTTTGAGCTCCCCGTTGGAAGTGATCAGGAAGAGCCTATCTACGAAGAGGAAGATACTCAGCTTGTAGAGGAAGGCAAGTGGCTTTCCCCCTCTGCATATTCTCTTCTGAACCTATATAACTGCATGCATATATAATGTTTATTTTATTTGTTGCTATGCATTAAACTGATGGGCAAACACCTTTTTAAGGACTTGACTAGATGTTTTACCCTGTTACCTTGATCAACCTTGTTTTAATAAATATTTTGGGTAGACAATGCTTAGTTGCTAAACTTGGGAATGGTTATATTTTTGGTTATGCAATGCAACTCAGTTCTGTGTATGAAATGTGTTAATGTTTAAGACAAGATCATCTATAATTTAAATGGAACATGGAGAACCACCCAAGACAACAGTACAACCACAGTCCACATGGCTCTGGCTTAGCCAATTAATTAGTAGAGTGGGTTAGCTGATAGCCTTTTTCCGAGAGGGGCACAGGGGGCTCGGGGTTGCAGGGGTATAGCCCGGCTCTTCTTGGGTAACAGCCTTTGCTAAGGTGCTGACCATTAGGGTGGGTTATGGTCCGCCCTGAGCTGTAACTATCGTGGGCTATTGGTTTCTCTGCTTTCCTTTGTAAATGTTTCGTAGTGAACCCCTAGCCACTCACCTTGGAAGTGTTTAAGGGTATAGCTAACCCGGGCAACTTGGGGAACACGAACTGTGGGTAAAGTGTACAACCTCTGTAGAGTTAAAATTGGTCGATCAGCCGTGCTCACGATCAAGAGCAGCTTGGACCCTCACATGATAATCAAACTTAAAGATGGATGTAAATCGTGGATCTTGTGGGTCTTTGGGCTTGGGTTGTCTTTTAAAGTTAAGCGGGTTGGTATGAACTTACATTTAGTAACTAGGTGGAGTTAACTAAAATTTGACCAACTTATAAAATGGTAACCGCTGCAAACCATAGCCTATCTTTGGTAGCCTTGCATGTGTCCCCACTTGCTGAGCTCCAATCATAAGAGTGCTCACCCTTACTTACCGCTGTTCAGAGGAGAACATCAGTGAGGAGGAGTACTGGAGCGACTTCGAGGAATTCTAAGGCATGCGGATCCCCCAGTCATTATGCCTGTGGAAGCTGAAGAAGGAGCTACTCGTTTTTAGTTATTGTTTTGTGTTCGGACCTTCGAGTCCACCCGTATGAGTGAAATAAATGAATATTGTATTAGTTAAACTCCTGTACGTTTTTATTACAGGAATGGTATTACACTCTATTGTCTATCATGTGTGTGTAATTCTGATCTGGGCGCACATATGAGATGCATTCGGTTTTCCTTGTAAAATCAGGTGTGACAAAGTGGTACCAGAGCCGTAATGACTGTAGGTTGCAGCCTTAGTTAGAAATGGTCGAAATTAAGTATTCATGTTATAGAAAGCCATGTCATGCTTCAAATCATCTTATTTACGCTTAAAAATCTAATTTATTCTTGTTTATTATATAAACTCTATTGTTTTGATTTATTTTGTACTGAGTTCAGCTTTGTTTTGTCAGATGGCTAGGACTTATCTGACACCCCGCAAGAGCACTAGTGGATGTTTTCCTCGTGGACAGTTGGCTCCTTGTCGTCGGCTTGAGGATGTTGTTGAGGAGGAACCCGAGGAGATTCAGCTAGAGGCTGAAATCGAGGAGGATCCAGAGGAAGTGCAGCTGAAACCTGAGGAAGAAGAAGATCTAGAAGAAGTGGAGATGGAAGAGGAACTAGTGGAGCCACCACAACTATATGATGGCACTGTTCTGGAAGCTGATGGTGACATTGTGATCCCACCAGCACCTATGGCAGCAGATGATGCATCCCCTCCGCCTGTTTCCCCTGCACCCAATGCTATGGGTGGTGATCCGGATGATTCAGGGGATGACAACGAAGATGAGATTGAAGACAACAACAACACTGATGAAGATCCTGAGGAGGAAGAGGACGATGATCCTTGCTATCGTGGGGCCGAGTACCACAAGCACTCCACTGAAGATGAGAGTGGCAAGTTCTGTGTCCTACTGCACGAGGTAATGCAGCACCTGGGGTACACCATGAAGTCGCTTTATGTCACAAAGCATTTCAGTGAGCCAGGTGTCGGTGCGGAATGTGGTCCCGACACTAAACAGTGATAAGCGCCAAGGTCTATCCCTCAATGGTCGATGCCAAGCAATCAGAGACAGAGTTTTATCCTGGTTCCGGCCGAGGGGCCGTACGTCCAGAAGTGGTGTGCTCGGGGCACTATATTGCTCAGCACCAGGGTGCCTGTAGTGGGGCTGCTACAAGCAAGGCGGGAGAGGAAGCGTGGCCTCCAAGTCCCTGGTGAAGTGACTCAAGATGTTGTGGGGGAATTGGAAAGCAAGTGAGCGATGTGTCGTGTGTTGTCTGCTGTTGTCTCTTGTCGTTCTGCCTTGTCCCCTGCGGCGGGGGAGTTCGCCTTCCTTTTATAGGCCAAGGAGAGAATGAATTACATGTATGCCGCACTATTCAGCTAGATGGGGAAGTGTGGTGCGCCGCGCCGTAGAGTAGGCGGCCGCCTTAACGGTCCTTGCCGCGATCTGGCCATCATGGCGTATCTTGTACCCGAACAGTGGTAGCTTCGAGGGTAGGGGTGCGGTGGATGGCCGTGATGTCCCCAGGCGGGCTCGAGGGGGTTGCTGACGTCGATCCGTACGGGATACAGTGGAAGGCATGGCGGCGTCCCGTTCTCGCATGCTTCACAGCGCTGGAGCTATTGCCACAGTGCTCGGTGTGGGGTTGTACACGCGGGGGCGGCCGCCATGCCGTTAACAGTGGCTGGGATGGCGCCTCGCCGGCCTGACATCACGTCCTAACCCTGCAAGGTCACGGGAAAGAAAATCGAGGGTGCGGCCGGCCCCCTTCGAGGGCTCGGCGTGTTAGCCGTACAGGAGTAGGCGGCGCGGCGTCACGGGGCTGGCACCGGCCACGTCGCACAGTCCCCCACAGTGGTGGGGATGGGTTCCCTCCTAGGGAGTTGGTGCAATAGGATCGGGGCGTGAGTCCCAGGCGCATGATGGCGCCGCCCCGCCGTTGTCAGAGCATTAAATGCCCGTACCCGCGTACGGGAACGGGCGTGCGCGTGCGAGGCGCCCTCAAGCGGGGCGGAGCCCGCTCTGGGGCGATGTGAACCCTCGAGCGAGGCGGAGCCCGCTCGAGGTAGGCGTACACCCTCGAGCGGGGCGGAGCACGCTCGAGGGAGGTGTGTGCCCTCGAGCGAGGTGGAGCCTGCTCGAGGGGATCTTTGAGTGGGCCGCCTTGGTGGGCCGTCGGGGCCACCGTGGCGTGGGCCATGCCCCGTGTGTTTAAGCGGGACGTGTTTGGTCTTGGCTTTCTACAGGTTTTAAGTGGGGTTTCCCCAGTTGTTTAAGGGGACCCCCAGGGCTGTCCCCAACACCAGGCATGAGGGACTACTACACCAGCCGAGTCTACATCCGGGTGCCTTTGAATGATACCAATGGGTGGAGGAACCGCTCGTCACACCACAGTACAACTCACTTCTCCTCTGATGATGCGTTAGTTAATGATGCAGCAAGAAGGGCTCTCTGGTCACTCTGCAATGCTCAATGTGAACGTCTACATGAAGTCGTGTGAGTGGCTCGAGTGACTACTACTCTGAACACTGACCTTGAAGGTGCAACAACTAAGATGGATAGGTACCATGAGGAGTTGCAGACTGCTTAGGCTAGGATTGCCTATCTGGAAGCACAGCTTGCTGGTCAGCGACCCCCTTAGGAAGAAATGTTGTACCAAACTACAGCCTCTCCTCCACGCAAGAAGCTCCGCTACGGCACAGCTGAAGCGACGACCCATCTTGGCTAGGATCATAGGATGCCTGCCTTTACCTTTTGAATTTCGATAGACCGTTCCTATGAGGACATATGCTTGTAATAATTGGATGTTGCTTGAAAACATGTTTGATTTCAATTTTGTTTGTGTGTGAGTTGTATGGTGGATTGATGGCCACGATACAACAAGAAATCATTAAGTTAAATAAAGTTAGTTTGGGTTCAAATCTGGTTGTCTTTTATTTTATCTCTCATGCAAGATTGGAATGATGCAAATCTGTTCTCGCAGTTGTTTGACACAACAGTAATGTTTTGTTTATATCTCGAGCTACAGAGCTCCAAATGACATGAAACTAGTTGGGTTAGCTCACAAATTTTGTGGATGATTTTATGTCAAAAATTAAGTATTACATAGCATGTATTCTGGGAGTTATACACAAAGTATTGAGCACAACAGAATCTGTAATTTCTGCTGACGCAGCTGCACTGTTTGAATTGTATCTCGAGATTTAGACCTTCAATTGAGGTGATTCCAGTTGGAATAGTTTCATAACTTTGTACCTCACAACCTGGTAAAAATTCATGCAACTGCAACTGCAGCTCTCATTTCAGCCACAGCGCTTCAACCCACAGACACCTAGAGCTCCTACTCCTCAGCAGAGTCATTCCAAGAATGGCTCTGGGGCACCTGTCAGAAACACCTCTCCTGTTCAGCCCAATGGGTGCTTCAAGTGTGGAGAGCTCGGACACTATGCCAACAACTGTCCTAAGAGAATGGTGCAGACTCCTCAGAGGGACAATGGTCATAGATCTTGGCAGCCATCTTCATAGGCTCGTACTCCACAGACTTCTACCAAGAGAGGCCAGCAGAATTATGTGCGTGGCTGGGTTAATCATGTATCAGTGGAGCAAGCCCAGAATGACTCTGGCGTGGTATTGGGTACGTTTCCTGTCAACTCTATACCCGCTACAGTATTATTTGATTCGGGAGCATCACATTCTTTCATAACTGATCAATTTGTGACAAAACATAACTTATCTATGAACTTAGTGAAGAATCCACTGATAGTTAGCTCCCCGGGAGGAGAAATGAAAACTGGATACATATGCCCACAAGTAAAGATTAATATCATGGGAGTAGACTTTCTGGCTAATCTGGTAGTATTAAAATCATGGGGAATAGATATCATCCTTGGGATGGATTGGTTACAAAAACATGATGGGGTTATTCAGTGTCGGAAGAAGTCAATATTGTTAACCAGTCCACAGGGAGACAGAATATAGTATGTGGGTACACCCTCAACCAACAGTGGAACTGTGAATTCAGTAGAAGGCAAGGCCTTGGAGGATATAAGGGTAGTGAGTGATTTCCCTGGTGTGTTTCCAGAGGATCTACCAGGTATGCCACCTGACTGTGACATTGAAATAAGTATTGACCTTATACCTGGTACTGATCCTATATCAAAAAGACCTTATAGAATGGATGTTAAATATTTAGCTGAACTAAAAAAACAAATTGAGGAACTACTTAGTAAAGGGTTTATCCGTCCTATTTCGTCACCATGGGGAGCCCCCACACTCTTCATTGATAAGAAGGATGGATCTAGGAGATTGTGTATAGACTATCGATCTCTTAATGAGGTTACTATCAAGAACAAATACCCTTTACCTCAGATTGAGGATTTGTTTGATCAAATGAGAGGAGCTAAAGTATTCTCCAAGATAGATCTTAGATCAGGTTACCATCAGTTGAAAATCCGAATGGAGGATATACCTAAGACAGCATTCACATCTAGATATGGTTTATATGAGTTCACTGTGATGTCTTTTGGCTTGACCAACACTCCAGCATACTTCATGTACTTGATGAACAAGGTATTCATGGAGTATTTCGATAAGTTTGTTGTGGTATTCATTGATGATATTCTGGTATTCTCTCGGAGTGAGGAAGAACATGAAGAACACTTAAGGCTTGTATTGCAGAAGCTTCGTGAACATCAGTTGTATGACAAGTTCAGCAAGTGTGATTTCTGGTTGAAGTAGGTCTCTTTTCTCGGACACATTATCACTAATGGAGGGATTGCAGTGGATCCAAGCAAGGTTCGAGATGTATTGAACTGGAGTCTGTCTAAGAATGTACCAGAGATCAGAAGTTTCCTTGGACTTGCAAGATATTATCGTAGATTCATCGAGGGGTTCTCTAAGATTTTGAAGCCCCTTACCACTCTACTTGAGAAAGGTAAAGAGTTTAAGTGGGATGACAAGTGTCAGGCTAGTTTTGAAGAGTTAAAGAAGAGATTAACCACAACTCCTATGTTGATCATGCCAGATATACACAAAGGGTTTGATGTGTACTGTGATGCTTCACGGCAAGGATTGTGTTGTGTGTTGATGCAGGAAGGTAAGGTAGTAGCATATGCTTCAAGACAGTTGAGAAAACATGAGCAGAACTATCCTACACATGATCTTGAGCTAACAGCAGTTGTTCATGCTTTGAAGATCTGGAGGCACTATATGATTGGGAATAAGTGTCAGATTTTTACCGACCACAAGAGTCTGAAGTACATCTTTACTCAGAAGGATCTAAATCTAAGGCAAAGAAGATGGTTGGAGTTAATCACGGATTATGATTTGGATATTCAGTACCATCCTAGTAAAGCAAATGTGGTAGTAGATGCTTTGCGTCGGAAGAGTCAAACCAACATGCTGATAGGACACTTGTTACCTCAGGAGTTATGTTGGGAGATGGCACAACTTAACTTGGGAATAGTTGCTTCGAGTGAGACTTTGACATTGAAAATTGAGTCGACACTTGAGCACGATATTAGGAAAGGACAGATGACTGATGAGAAGATTGCAGAGTATAAGAAACTAATAAAGTTAGGTAAAGTTCTAGAGTTCAAGGAAGATGAGCAAGGAACTGTGTGGTTTAAGAACAGAATCTGTGTACCTGAAATCAAGGAGCCACGAGAAACTATCTTGATGGAAGCACATGATTCAGCTTACTCTATCCATCCTGGAAGTACTAAGATGTATCAGTATTTGAAACAAAGGTATTGGTGGTATGGAATGAAAAAGGATGTAGCAACTCATGTAGCTTTGTGTGACACATGTCAAAGAGTGAAAGTTGAGTATCAAAGACCAGCAGGATTGCTTCAACCTTTAAAGGTACCCGAGTGGAAGTGCGAAGAGATTGGTATGGAATTCATAGTAGGATTACCTCGTACTTGTGACGGGTATGATTCTATATGGGTTATTGTGGATAGGTTAACCAAGGTAGCACACTTTATTCCAGTAAAGACAACTTATACAGGAGTCGAGCTGGTAGAGTTATATAATTCAAGAATAGTTTGTTTGCACGGGGTACCAAAAAAGATAGTGTCGGATCGAGACACTCAGTTTACTTCAAGGTTTTGGCAGAAGTTGCATGAATCAATGGATACAAAGTTAAATTTCAGTTCAGCATACCATCCTTAGATAGATGGGCAGACAGAGAGAACAAATCAGATTCTCGAGGACAAGTTGAGAGCTTGTGCGTTGAAGAATAGTGGCAGCTGGGATAAGAGTTTGCCATATGCAGAGTTTGCTTATAACAACAGTTATCAGTCCAGCATCAAGATGGCACCTTTTGAGGCTTTGTATGGAAGAAAGTGCAGAACATCATTGTTTTGGAACCAGAAGGGAGAAAGTCAGCTCTTTGGACTGGACAGCATAAGAGAAGCAGAGAGACAAGTTGAGATCATTAGAGAGAATCTCAAAGCGGCATAGTCACGTCAGAAGAGTTATGCTGATCCTCGAAGAAGAGAAATGGTTTTAGAAGTCGGTGACTATGCATACCTTAGAGTGTCACCTATTCGTGATCTGCGAAGGTTTAATGTCAGAGGAAAGCTATCACCTCAGTTCATAGGTCCTTTCAAGATAGTGGAAAGAAGAGGAGAGGTAGCTTATCAGTTGGAGTTGCTAGCACAGTTGTCAGGTGTTCATGACGTTTTCCATGTATCACAGTTGAAGAAATGTACAAGTGAGGTCAGGATAGAACCAGTACTGTTGGAGGACATTGTGATGGGGAAAGATTTGACTTACAAGGAATATCCTATCAAGATCTTGGATACCTCAGAAAGGGTTACTAGGAGCAAGGTCATCAGGATGTGTAAAGTACAGTGGAGTCATCATATTGAGGAAGAGGCAACCTGGGAAAGAGAGGATGAACTCAAAGAAGACTTTCCTTAGCTGTTCTCTAAATCTTCTGAATCTCGGGATGATATTCTCTTTAAGGGGGTAGGATTTGTGACACCCTAAAATTCCATCACTAGAAATCACCTAGCAACATGTTAACATAGTCTTAAGGTTTTAAATTGAAATGCTAAGTAAATTTGAGCTCTAAAATTATTAAATTTAATTTAATTAATCTAGAGACAACAAGTGATTGTGCATCATTATTTGGCTATGCATGGTTTTTGGTTGCTTGTGTGAGGTCTAAAAAGTTTATAAAACTCTGTGAAAAGTTTGAAAAGATTTGATTCGAATTTGAGTTGAAAATGGTTCGATTTGAAAAGAGTTTGAAAAAGAAAAAAAAGAAAAGGACCTTACCTCCCCGCAGCGGCCCGCGTCTCCCACCTCGTTTTCTTTTTCCTCTATGTCGTCGACATCCCGGTCCCACCTGTCAGCCCCCCTTCTCCTTCCTACCTCCCTTCCTTTTCCTCTGGTTCGCCTGGTCGCGCGCCGCCGCAATCTTCACCGCGCCCGGCTGCCTCCTTTCCTCTTCCCCTTCCGCCCAAGCCAGCCAATTAAGACAATTAATCGCTGCTTTCAATCCCCTGCCGTTTCCCCTTCCCTTTACTTTCTTCACGCTCGGACGATCCGCCGGCCATCTATGGCAAGTCGCCGGCCGCCGTGTCCTCTCATTTCCCCTCCTCTTTCTCTTCGTCCCTATTTAAAGCCGAGCTCGAGCTCCCGCTCCCCCCTTTGCACCTGCAACGCACCTACATGTTGACGCAAAACATGCACCTAGCGCCAAACACACAGCAAGCCGAACAAGCTGGCTTCACACGCGCAAAGAGTCACAAGACGTGCCAGTCAATTTTTCCTGAAAATTAACAAAAGACAAAGCAGTTAGATACCAAAGCTTGGAACTTGTCGGGTGGTACCAGACAGTTCCATATTTACGGCTATAAAGCCAGATAGGATGACACATAGCTATAGAAAGCTACCCGTCAATAAACTGAAAGCCATTCGGAAACTTATAAAAGGAAAAAGTAACACTGCCGAATGGATGACGCAAGCATGACAGTAATCGGTCTTTGTTTGAACGAAGATGCACATACACGAGGCCATGACCGATCCCATGATGATTAACATTAAATAAATAGAAGAAGTAAAGCGCGGATGTAAACATGTAATAAATAAGCATGCATAGATCCAAAGCACTAGTCTACCGCATGTCTAGGTACTTTAAAACCCGTCGAGTACGATGCCAAACAAATCTATCCACCGCATGATACAACTTGCATGAAAATCGTACAACTTTCCACAAATAGATCTATCCACCGCATGATACAATCTAAATATGGAAAGCTAAAAGCACACGCTATTTAAAGCATGAATTGCGCACGTGTTCTACTTGTGAAGAAACATAACCGAATACGGCTGAACAGCCGATTCGGGGTCCATGAAGAAGGAACGAACATTACCAAGCGAATAAATCTATCAGATTGATTTGAAATCTAATCCACCGGATGACTAGCTCCAAAGCAACCCAAAAACCTGCATCTACCGCATGATACTCAGCTCTTTCAAGATTTATACCAACATTGGCAAGCTTGAACCCGCAACACGTAACAACCTAGATCGATCCGGCTTCGGCTATCGTGAAGTACAAGATCCACGTGCTAAGACACGAAATCTACTCATATAAGGATCACAAGAGGGATAAAGCCGATCCAGATCTATCTAGATTGGGCAAAAGGTGTTACATGAACTTAAACATAAAGTAAAAACTCAAAGCAACACGGGGTAACTTAATGAATCTATTGGATCTTGCCAAAATCCAATAGAGCCGATAACTAGCTTCAAGCTAGATCTTAGCCTACCGCATGGCTCATGACCTAACAAGAAACCCTCTTGAACCAAGCTTGAATCTACCGCATGACACGAAGCATGGTAACAAGACTACTTGCATCAGATCTAAATCCACCGCATGATACTAGACATGATACAAGGTTGCCGGTACTCACGGAGGTCGACAGATCGATGAACCCTCTCGAAGAACTCGACGACACGACAAAAGGACTCTAGGGTTTGGCGTAAGGCCGGTTTGCATTGAAGAATGATTGTGTGTTTTACATACATTCAGGGTTCATATTTATACCCTGCCAAGTACAATCTCGAATGGATTCGCTGCCTAACTTATCTCTAAACTTGATCGCCTATCCATCCATTCGTCCTTCCCGCTTGAGCCACGTCATCGTCCAATCTCGCAAAATCAGCTCAACTGTTCCTTTGCCGAATGGGAGCAGATAGCCGACCGCAGACTTCTTTGCCGAATATATCTAAGACAACCTTTCCTTCCACCAAACGGACTCTCCACCGAGCTGGACCCACAAGTCAGACTCCTTACCAAATTTTGGTGTTAACACATGCCCCTTCAATTGCGGGATAAAAGTAATTTTGTTCCGCAATTGACTCTAGCCACGAACACTTTCAAATCGAATCTGTCAACACCTGTTCCCCTTTCTTCGCAATCCGCCGGAATCCTCGTCCAGATCCAAACCCTAGATCCCCTTGCTCTAAGCTCAACTCCCCCATGGCGGCTCAAAATCAGGATGCTCAGGTAAATTCCCCCCCGTAAGCTTCATTCAGCATTTAGGTTTTCAATTTTTACCTGAGATTTCTTTTCCGCTTTCCCCTCAGGAGCCTTCCACTGAGCTTCTGATTCGCACCGAGGCCAATTCGAGATCCTATTATCTTGGTCCCGTGGGAAACTCTGACCCTCAAGATTTCATTGCGGCTGAATCTCAGAGGATCCCTTTCAAAGCAGCTCTGTCCCCCACCTCCTCGGTGGCAAGATGCTTTCAAGAACTGGCCCTTGCCTCCAATCGCAGGCTGGAAAACTTGGTACCGGAGGGTTCTCGCAGACAAGAGTGCATTAACCCAAAACTGGGATACCCTCCGCATTGCTCAGTGCTTGGAGTTATCCTTGGCCGAGACCCCCAAGAACGAAGACCTTTTGATAGCAGCTTGCCATTTTTGGTCAAACGGCGTCAATGCCTTCCTCTTTGGCCACGGCCCAATGTCTCCAAGTCTGGCCGATGTATATATGATCACCGGCCTTGACATACAGGATTCGTTCAACCCTGGGAATTCAAAAACTCTTCACGGCAAACAGGGGTGAAACCAGGGAGCGGATACAAGAACTACATCTTGAAGCACATGAAGGACAAACCCCTCGGTGAAATTGAATACAGGGCATTCCTGAACATGTGGCTATGCAGGTTCGTCTTCTGTGGTAAAGCCAATGAGCCTACCTTGAATCACATTGCAATGGCTTCTCACTTGGCCAGTGGCAACCGCCTACCCCTCGGGAAATTCCTCCTAGGCAGTGTGTACCATATGCTTCACCAAACTGTCACCCAGATGTATACTAGCCAGAGGATAACATGTGTCAACGGCCCTTGGTGGTTTGTTCAAATGTGGCTGCAGCTTCACATGCATCAGATTGTAGGTGTTGATTTAAACACCAAGCTCTTCCCTTTATCCAATCACCCTGAAGGGGAACCTCAAGCCACCAGAGGTTGCTAGAATTATGGAGAAGCGGCTTCAACTGTTCTTGTTCAGCAGGACATCAGCCAGCTTTTCGAGCTATTCTTCAAAGGTTTCCAAAATCCTTTCTGGCTCCCTTATTTGGACAATGACACTTTGATTTTTCCCTGTGAATCTCTTTTGAATTTGAACGCCAAGATGGGAGATTCCTAGAGATTCTCAATATCATAATCCGCCCATGCATGCTGCCGGCTGAATTCAATGGAGGAAGGCTGACCCATAGCACCTATGAATATTATCAGCCCAATGTAATGGCCCGGCAACTTGGGTGTGGCCAGATGCCCCCAAGACTGTTCCTGCATGAGTTCCTCAAGCCCAGAGAGGATATTAAAGAACTTATGCACAGTAGCAGGGTCTTCCATTATGTGTGTAGTCCCACTGTCTACACCTGGCCTTTTGTGCCCACAACCACAACTCACTCCACCTTCAACTCCTGGTGGCAAGAATTCCATGATCATATCTTCAGTGAGCCTGTGCACTTGTTCTGTGCAGAGTTGATGCCTGATTTTCTGCCAACTTCAGAGGTAATATAATTAACCTTTGGATCAGACATTTCCCCTTTCAATCATGATTTCTGATCTCATTTCTTTCACTCACAGAACACAGTGCCTACCCCTCGGGCCAGGAATATCACCTACAATGTTGTAGGCCCGATCTCAGCACTAGGATTCAGGTCTCCAACTCTGGCTCAGCTAATGGCCAGGTTTGCCACAACCGACCCAAGCCTCTCCAGCCTTGCTGCTGATAGGAGGCAAGGTTTGTCTCTGATTACTCCTCCAAATGCCAAGAGGAGGAGAACTGTCAAGAAAATTCTTGTTGAGGTAAAATCCTTTCCTTTCTTGATCACAAGATTACTCTGTTCCTGATCATATCTTATGCATTTTCAGACTAGAGCCCAGCAGCCTTTAGTGCCAGAACCTACCAATGCCCCATCCACTGGTATGACTTTTACTGTCCTCTTTTAAGGATGAACACTGGCATTTACCTTTTTAATTTGACACTTGCAGAAGAAACAATGGAAGAACAACTTGTGGACATCCTAGTGTCTCAACAAGCAAGTTCACCTGGGGTTGAATTACCTATCCCAGTGGAGATCTCTTCTTCATCAGGGACTCAATCACCTTCTGCAGAAGCAATGAATTCTCCAGAGACGAGTCTCCCAATCCAGCCAGAACCACCAAGTCCTTCAAGGGCCCAATCGCCTACTGGTCATGAAGAGACACCAACCCCAGCAGAGGCGAACTCACCTCCCTTTCAGCCAGAAGCTCCTGAGTTGCCAGCAACCGCAGCAACACCTTCTCGTTCATAAGCTTCAGCTCTACCTGGGACACCTCCTTCGCCTGTGATTGCCCTTGAACAAAGTCCTGCCCCTGCTCAAGAAATCAGACATGAGGTAATCATTTGCACTTCAATTCTGCTACCTTTACTCTTAGCATTTCTAACTCAGCAATACTGCCTTCTTAATGATCAGGCCCCCTCATCATCAAGCTTGTCAATGGGGAACGATCCAGTTGCCGAGGCGATGCATCAAACCGTGTCAGAGGAAGTGCCAGAAAAGCTCAGGGAGATCTTCGCTTGGCTGGAAAAGGATGCGCAAGATCAATTCAGAGATCTCGATCACTTTGAAGAAATGCTCGAGTCTATTAGCCAAGGGCTTCCTGAGGACATCAACGCTTCTCTTGCATCTATCTGTGGCCTGGAGATCCATTATGCGCCCATAAGACAGGCTTTGAGGAAGATGCGCTCCCGCCCGGCTATTGAAAAGAAGAGAGCCAGTGCTGAACAAGCCATGAACGGGGCACAATCTCAGACCGAGAGCCACAAAGATACATTGGCCAATCTGCAAGCCTCCCGAGATTTGAAAATTGCCAGGAAAGCTGCTCTGGAGGCAGAATTGAGAAGCCTGTCGGCTGAGATAGAGGCTGATAACAGGAGAATAGTCGAGCTCCCTGAATTGATAGAGAAGACCCAAGAGGAGGCAAAATCGGCTATGGTTAATATGAAGCAATGCTATGCAGAGCTCACCACCTTGTCCAGTGCCCAGAAAGATTATCAGGAGCGATGGGATAATTTTTGCCAGACAATATACAATGTCCGTAGTGTAATTGCCAAATACTTGAACATTTAAATGCTTTAATTGATGTATACCCGAATTGGTCGTTCTTGCAATATCTGTTCTTGTAATTTTATTTCCTTCTCCTTCTGCGCCCCTTCAAACGTAATGCTGAACGACCTATTCGGCAAAGAAACGCCAACACCCGAATGGCACTTTGACTCCCCTTAGCCGAGCCAGTCAACCGAATACGACTCAGCCTAGAACTTCAAGCGACCCATCGGCAGCTTAGTCAAGGAAACATTTCCACCTTCCGATTTTCTTGGGATATGCGCCACGATCCAGAGCCACAACATGAAGTCACGATCTGTCTTGCCAGGCCTATAAATGAAACCGTAGGTGCCCCTAGCTCTCCACAAAGCCTTTAGCTCTCGAATCTTTGCCAATCTCAACTCTTCTTCTTCCCCAACAGTGCACATCCCAGAGCAAGATGGTACGCCGCCTCAACCGTCGCCGCGCCTCTGATGAGGCGGAAGGGAGTAGCGCCAATGCGCGCAGGAGGCAATGATCGTCGATTTCTCTTCTTTGATTCATCTTTGATCTTCTTCTTGTTTTAACGATCATCTACTTTTCAGGTTGATTCAGTGGAATCCATCTCCTGCGCCGGCCAATCAGCCCCTTCCCGATGACTCCTCAGAGTCCGACGGCCACTCCCCCGTACCCTACGGGGAGCTTGACGCCCTCCACTTCAAGGAGGAGCTGGAGACGGCCCGGCGCGAGTTAGAGGACGTCTCCAAGAAGGAGGGCATAGCCGAGCTGGAATGGGAGGACCAGCGCAAACAGCTACTGGAAGCTATCGACGGTACAGCTCTGAAATCAAATCTTGATCCAACCCGGCTTTTGATGCTAATCCCCTTCTTCTTTTACCTTGCAGCCCGCGACGCCGAGCTCAACCAGCTGAAGACGCTGGTGGAGCAGCTGGCCGACAAGGTGAACGCCAACGGTGACACACCGGCGGAGCGCCTTGCTGCGGTGGAACACCGCGTCGACGAGGTGGCCACCCATGGCGTTCGTTTGGGCACCACCTTGGGCCTAGCCGCCATGGCGACGCACACGGACGTTGACTACTCCATAAGGCCGCGCGGCTTCCGGGGCGGCGCGCCAGAGGACATTGAGGAGATTGAGCTCATCCTGGAGCGCCTCGATGGCCACGGCGACGCCATTGCCGAAATCACTCATCCCCAATCTGTACTGAACAGGCTTTTCGACTAGATTGTATTAGGGATGTTTGATCATCGGCAATAAATAAGAACTTTTGAATTCCTTGCTTGTACTGTGATGATTCCTTTGAATTTGCTCCCGTGAATCTTATTTTTCTTTAAATGCATCCGGGAGCTGCCTTGAGCCGAACGCGCGAGAACAAATGCCCCTTGGCGCAAAAATCCACAGAAGATCCTCGATTCGGCAATCCATAAGCACTGTTCAAGCAAAAACCCTTCGTACCTGGGGAGAAAACCCTGCCGTTTGGTATTCCAACAGTGCGTACTGGCCAGTCATCACTCCCAATGCACCCCTTCGGTCAATAAAATAGCCTGCTGAGATGCCCTGCAAATCCACTCACACACTCATCCAACATTTCTCATCTCTTCCCCCGTCTCGAGAGAAAAAACCCCAAGGCCATGGACAAGGGCAAGCAACCCCAGGAGAGCAGCCCCCCGAAGAAACGTACGATTCGAAGGTGAGTTCTCCCTTGATCTACTCCTCACTCTCCATATGATCTCGCGCTTCATATTTTCTTCTTTTCCTCTTTCAGCCTTGATTTGCTCCCTGAAGAAATCATTGGGACCGAAGATGTGCCTGAGTACATCTCCTCCGATTCCTCCCTCGAAGCAGAGGATGCCACGCCTGAACAGAGGACCAGCCATCAACTGCACCGCCGCGTTCGGCACTTGGAGCATGGCCTCAGGGACATCACCGCCCGTTGCCAGGCCGAGCGCGAGCGTCGCATGGCTCTGGAGGCACTAGTAGGGGGTAAATGCTTCTGACCTGTGCCCGCATTTGGATTTCTTGCCCCTAACATCGATTCCTCTATTTTAGATGTCTCTGACAGGTACAACAACCTGAAAACGGCCTGGGACAGCTTGGTGGAAGCCGCAAACCATGGTCACCCCCATGCATTCCAAGTTGCCGTCACGGTGGTCCTGGAACAGCTGAAGAGGGAGCAGTCGAAGAAGAAGCAAAGAAAAGATTGAATCATACTTTCGCTTCTTCCTCCACGCCTTCTGCTTCCCACCTCCTTGAGGTCCTGATCACCAGGGTTGTTGGATGTAAACCTGCAAGAAACAGTTGTAATGTAGTTTTTGTGCTAAGGGCAATGCATCTAGGCACTGGCCATATCTTCTGTTTGTGAATTTTGTTCTGAAGGCGACCTCGTTCTTGAGCGCCGGCTGTTTCTGTGTCAGATGTGTGTAATCCCACTGCTGGTGATCACCGATCGATCTCAATGCTAGGATAATATTTCTTCAGATATCTTCCGTTTATTGCGGCGGAAAACTCTTCCCCTAGCAAAGTTTTCAATATGTATGCATTACCAGGGGCGCATCTGACCACACGAAAAGGCCCCTCCCAGTTAGGGGACCATTTGCCGACTTCGCTGTATTTAGTCCCAATCGGCAATAGCGCTTTCCAAACCAAATCTCCTTCTGCGAATTGCCTGAATTTTACTTTCTTGTTATAGTACTTGGCAATCCGCAGCTTGTTTTTCTCGATGTTTTCCAAGGCTCTAAGACGGATCATATGCAAATCCTCTAGCTCATCCATCATTAGGCCACTGTAATCTTTGGAGCTCAAATCTTTCTGTAACACCACTCTCCTTGAATCTGATTGCATCTCCCAAGGTAAGACCGCGTGGTGCCCATAAACCAATTCATAAGGAGAGGTTTTTGTAGCTCCATGGGGGGCCATTCGGTAAGCCCACAGCGCCTCACTGAGTACTGAATGCCACCTTCTTGGCTTCTGGTCGATCTTCTTTTGTATCAGCTTGATCATAATCTTGTTAGAAGCCTCTGCTTGACCATTAGCTTGGGTGTAGTAGGGAGAAGTGTTAAACAATTTGATTCCCATGCTTTCGGCAAACTCTCTGAACTCCAGTGACACGAATTGTGCCCCTTGATCAGTGGTGATAGTCTGAGGGATCCCAAACCGATAGATGATGTGTTCCTTGATAAATTCAACCATGTTTTCTCACGTCACCTTCTTCAGTGGGATTGCCTCAACCCATTTAGTAAAATAATCCGTAGCCAAAAGCACGAACTTATGCCCCTTACTAGATGGTGGGTTAATTTGGCCAATCAGGTCTATACCCCAGCCCCTGAATGGCCATGGCTTGATGATGGGATTCAATGCTGACGCGGGGACCCTTTGAATATTTCCAAACCTCGGCAATCCCGACATCTCTTGTAATACTCAAAGCAATCCTCTAATATCGTCGGCCAAAAGCACCCGGCTTGTCTAATAACCCATTTCATACGGTAGGCCGATTGGTGTGCTCCACATATCCCATCGTGCACTTCGCTCATCATGTTCTTGGCTTCTTCTGGACCCAGGCATCGTAACAATACCCCATCTAATGATTTATAGAACAAATTGTCATCCAGAAGAACGAATTTCATGGCCTTGTACCTGAGCTTCCTAGAGACCTTTCGGGATGGATCCCTCAAGTAATCAACGATCTCTTTCCTCCAATCACCTTCTGCGAGATCCGTCCCCAGTGCACATACCTCTGCAGCAAATGCTTCTTGACTCTCTTTGTAACCAGAGGCGCTTTGAGCCAGCCTGTTTGCTTCTTCGTTATGTTCTCTAGGAATGTGCTGTAGAGTTACCAACGGAAAGCTTTTCAAGATTTCTCTGCATTCTTCGTAGTAACTCCTCAGCGCTTCACTTTTGCACTCGTATTGGCCGTTCAATTGCTTGATCACCAGCTCTGAATCTCCATAAACCTCAACTGAAATGGCCCCGGCTTCCCTCAAATATTGAAGCCCTCGGAGTAATGCTTCGTATTCAGCTTGATTATTTGTGACAGTGGGCTTTGATAGCTTTTGCCGATTCGAACTTCAACTCAAATTCTGATAACGCCAAAATCCATTGGCCAATCCTGCCGTTCAAATTGGCATAGACAACATATGTTTTATTACGTCAAACTTGGAATACACAGTGCATTCAGCATTCAACAAGTAGTGCCGAAACTTTGTACACGAGTAGTATACGCACAGACACAGCTTCTCTATAGCCGAATACCTGGTCTCAAGATCAAGTAATTTTCGGCAAAGATATGCTACTACCCGTTCCTTTCCTTCGAATTCTTGAATAAGGGCCGATCCAATGGTTTGGGTATCGGCCGCCACGTACAACTTGAAAGGCTTGTCTAGCTAAGGAGGGACCAATACTGGTGGCTCCTTCATGTACTGCTTGATCTCATCGAAAGCCTTCTGTTGTTCGTCGCCCCATGTGAACTTCTGATCCTTCTTTAGCTTCAGCAATGGAGAGAATGGCAAAACCTTCTGTGACAAATTTGAAATGAATCTTCTCACGAAATTAATTTTGCCAAGCAGTGATTGCAACTCCTTGAGATTGGTCGGAGGAACGACTTCATCGATGGCCTTCATGCTTTTCTTGCCCACTTCAATTCCTCCCTCGTGGACTAAAAACCCCAAGAACTCTCCAGCTGATACCCCAAAAGCGCATTTGTTTGGATTCATCTTTAAACCATGCTTCTGGGTGCATTCCAAGGTCCTCTTCACATCTCCCAAATGTGTGTCATGACTTAGGGACTTGATCACTACATCATCAATGTAGATTTCCACAACTTTGCCGATCAACTCGTGAAAAATGTAATTCATGGCTCGTTAATAAGTTGCACCTGCATTTTTTAACCCAAATGTCATGACTATCCATTCGAACAGGCCTATGTGACCAGGACACCTGAAGGCCGTCTTTGATATGTCTTCTATTGCCATGAAGATTTGGTTGTATCCCGCATTGCCATCCATGAAACTGATCACTTTGTGTCCAGCCGCGGCGTCAATCAACAAATCGGCAATAGGCATGGGGTAACCGTCCATCGGAGTAGCTCTGTTAAGGTCCCTCAAATCTATGCAGACCCTCATCTTTCCATTCTTCTTGTAAACAGGGACAATGTTAGAAATCCACTCCGCATGTCTGCATGGCCGAACGAAGTTTGCATCAAGTAACCTTTCAACTTCCTTCTTCACATCGGCCAATACTTCATCCTTGTAGATTTTCCGAGGCGGTTGCTTGTATGGTTTGAAACCAGATTTGATTGGCAACCGATGCTCTACGATAGAACGATCGAATCCAGGCATCTCCGAATAGTCCCAAGCGAAGCAATCCTTGTATTCCTTGAGCAGCTTGATTAATCCCTCCCTGAAGTCTGGCTGCAAGTTTGCGCTGATGAACGTCGGCCTTGGCTTATCGCCGTTTGCAATGTCAACTTCTTCTAACTTATCGGTCGACATAAATCCTCGCCCCAACTTGCCATCAGTGCCATCCACGGGGTTCTCCATTAAAAATTACTATAAGAGCCGACTGCTTGAATCGGCTGTTGATCACTCTGACAGGTTCAACAGGACCTTCTCCCCAGTCTTTCCCTGAGAAACAATCAATGCCTTGGTATTCCCAGAAAGCTGGTTCCATGTTCGCAACGCTCACGGAGTCATCTGCTTGGACAACCTCAATATCATCATCCACCCACTGGATAAGCTGCTGATGCATGGTGGATGGGACGCAGCAATTGGCATGAATCCAGTCTCGTCCGAGCAGTAGACTGTAGGCTCCTTTACCTTCGATCACAAAGAAGGTCATGAGCAGCGTCTTGGACCCAATCATCAGATCCACGTGAGTACATCCCTGGGTATCTGAAGGATTCCCAGCGAAATCATTCAGTATTATGCTTGTGGGCGTCAGATCGCTCGGGCCCATGCCAAGTTTCCTGAAGGTGGTGTACAGCATCACGTTGACTGCCGCTCCACCGTCGACGAACATCTTGGTCAATGACTTGCCATTGACGTATCCCCTTAAGTACAGCGGCCTCATGTGTCGATTTTTGGCCGGTTTGTCGAAGATGGCCTGCTTGGCTAGCACCAGCTGCGCCATCATCCCCTCGATCTGCTCATCATCTAGGGACGCTTCCTCCTGCACAACTTGATTAGCGGGAGCCATGAACTCGTTCGGCAGAAAACATACCATGCATGTTGGAGCCGAACGTTTTGACCCTTCGGGCTGGTCCTTTGGACGCCACACCTGCCTTGTCTGGACTCCGGCCTGCCTCAGCTTGCGGTTCCTCAAGCGTTGAACCCGTCTCTTCTGGCTTCTCCTCAGGCCGGGCGGGCACCATTGCCCTTTTTGCCAGATGTAGTCATCTTCATCCTCTTCTTGATCAGCCCACCTGAGATCAGCTTGCCACTTCCTAGGATGATCGATGACTTCAATTTTTTGGCGCCGATCCCCGTTAGGATGGATCCTTCCAATTCTCTCGTGGACGGATCGGCGATTGGCAGTCTCTTGCCTGTACTCAACATATCTGTCACTGCACTCAAGGCAGTTCCTCAGCGTGGGCAGTTTTAAACCCTCGTTCCAACAATGCCTGAAGAATGCACACCCCCAGTGCGCGCGTTCCTGCTCGCGCGTGTATTGCTCCAGGTCCCTTTTGTGCGCCTCTTCTTCAGCTCTGCGCTTCTCCTCCTCGTATCTGCGTTTCTGGTAACGCTCTTTTTCGATCTGGCACTGCCACTTGTTGAGGAGGATGCGCGTGGTCACCCTGGGCTTGGCTCTGGATGACTCCCCGATTTCGACGTGGCTCTTGAGCATGCGGGGGGCTTCACCATGCGCCTGTTCCAGAGTCACTTAGCGCTCCGGGTCCACTGCTCCATCCTGTCTAGCCCTGGCTGAGGTCAAGACTTTGACCTTTCCCTTCTCTTCAGCCGTCACCATGTTAACAGAGAAGCCCACCATGTTCTGAGGGAAGGGGTGACCATCCAGCTTCATCTTGTTGTCAAATTTGAGGTGCCCCTCCTGGATGGCTTGCTGGATCCTCATCCTGAAGACCCTGCAATCGTTGATGGAGTGCGAATCCCTGTCGTGGAAGCCACAGTAACGTTTCCCTTTAACTCCACGGGCCGAAGCATGGAATGCCCTTCAGGCAATCTGATTCGGCCTTCCTTCACTAGGAGCTCAAACAGCTTGTCAGCCTTCATGATATCGAAATCGTAGGTGCCCTTGGTCTGTTTGACCCAGCGTTGATTCACCGTTAAAGGCTCTTTCCCCCACATGATTTCGGCTGCGGCTACGTCCAGTTCATCATCAGAATCCTCGACCAGATCAGCCTTGTCTAAGAACTGGTTGTAAATGTCCACCACATCATGCTGTTTGCCAAACCTGGCATCCTTCTTGAAGCCATACGCCTGGTTGTTCATCAATGATAGCTTTTGAGATAGCTGGCCCAGGTTTTCAAACTCCATCCCAAATAGTTTCTCACGCACGGCCGGCAGCATCCCGGCGACGGCCATGTCAGTCGGCTGGTCATCTGGCAAGTTGAGCGAGAAGCACATGCCTTTAACCTCCCTGAATCTCCTGAGAAATTCTAATGGCGTCTCGCTATGTCTCTGCTTCAGGGTGGCCAGATCAATCAGCTTCTTCTCTGAGCTGCCGCTGAAATAATGGGCGTGGAATTTCCGCTCCAAGTCCTTCCATCTGCTAACTGACTCAGGGGGCAAGGATGAAAACCACTGGAATGCTGGACCTGTCAGTGATGCGGGGAAGTATCTGACCCTGAATGTTTCCTCAGCTGAGCATTCTCCGAGATGCATCAGGTAACGAGCAATGTGCTCCACTGTGCTTGTATCATCTTGCCCGGAAAATTTCGTGAACTCCGTAGGAGGTTTCACCCTCGGCGGAAGGAGAACGTTGAAGTACCATTCTGGGAACGGCGGCTTGTAGGCTGGTCCCTGCATTTTTGGCTTGAGGCCGAACTGATTTTGCATCAACTCGGCCATCTTCCGCGCCAGGGCGTCGTCCTCTTGTGCGCCTGTAGCCGGCGCGTAACCTGGATGTGGGAAAACGTCTATGGCACCGTAGTTTCCCACTTCGTGATAGCCTCCGCCGTAGAGATTTCTCTGTAGCCAGTTGCTCGCTGGAGCAATCCTGTGGCCGGAAGCAAGTGGGGCCCCAGGCGAGCCGAACGCTAGGTCTCCGTACGTGGGCTGGTACGGGTTCGGCTGTTGCACAGGTTGACTCGTGCTTTGCCTGCGGTGGTGGCCGGGATTGGCTGCCCTCCCGAGGCTGCCGGTGGGGGGCCGAATCGGTTGACCTCCAGCGCCTTGCGGAGGAGGATGGAAAGCTTGACTCCCAGCGCTCTGAGGAGGAGGCTGGACCGGCTGGCTCCGTAATGGTGGCTGAGAGCTTGACTCGCCCAATTCCAAGGTGCCCCCTTGTATGGGTGTTTTACTGAATGCCTGCTCCATGCCTGGGCCAAAAACAACCACCATCATCTACTGGAACGCACCAAGGAAAGCTTTGTGGTGCTTGCTCAACATGTAGTCGGCAGATTCCCGGAATGTCTGCATGCACTCCTCTCTCTCCTGCTGCGTCGTGACGTCGCTCTCCCCTGGTAGCAGTACCCTGGGCATCTCATTCTTCAGGTACGGTACGCCACTTCTGTTTTTCTTGAAGGACAGCAGACATTTTTGCTGGAACTGTTCCATGGCGTCCTGGAGTTGCTGCCGCTGTTCAGGAGAGAGGTCCTCAATGTTGACGTCCATGATGTCCGCAATTTCAGGCATCTTGATCTATTCGGCTGTGTCCCACCAGGCGTGCCAAAAAGTGTGTTGACGCAAAACGTGCACCTAGCGCCAAACACACAGCAAGCCGAACAAGCTGGCTTCACACGCGCAAAGAGTCACAAGACGTGCCAGTCAATTTTTCCTGAAAATTAACAAAAGACAAAGCAGTTAGATACCAAAGCTTGAAACTTGCCGGGTGGTACCAGACAGTTCCATATTTACGGCTATAAAGCCAGATAGGATGACACATAGCTATAGAAAGCTACCCGTCAATAAACTGAAAGCCATTCGGGAACTTATAAAAGGAAAAAGTAACACTGCCGAATGGATGACGCAAGCATGACTAATCGGTCTTTGTTTGAACAAAGATGCACATACACGAGGCCATGACCGATCCCATGATGATTAACATTAAATAAATAGAAGAAGTAAAGCGCGGACGTAAACATGTAATAAATAAGCATGCATAGATCCAAAGCACTAGTCTACCGCATGTCTAGGTACTTTAAAACCCGTCGAGTACGATGCCAAACAAATCTATCCACCGCATGATACAACTTGCATGAAAATCGTACAACTTTCCACAAATAGATCTATCCACCGCATGATACAATCTAAATATGGAAAGCTAAAAGCACACGCTATTTAAAGCATGAATTGCGCACGTGTTCTACTCGTGAAGAAACATAACCGAATACGGCTAAACAGCCGATTCGGGGTCCATGAAGAAGGAACGAACATTACCAAGCGAATAAATCTATCAGATTGATTTGAAATCTAATCCACCGGATGACTAGCTCCAAAGCAACCCAAAAACCTGCATCTACCGCATGATACTCAGCTCTTTCAAGATTTATACCAACATTGGCAAGCTTGAACCCGCAACACGTAACAACCTAGATCGATCCGGTTTCGGCTATCGTGAAGTACAAGATCCACGTGCTAAGACACGAAATCTACTCATATAAGGATCACAAGAGGGATAAAGCCGATCCAGATCTATCTAGATTGGGCAAAAGGTGTTACATGAACTTAAACATAAAGTAAAAACTCAAAGCAACACGGGGTAACTTAATGAATCTATTGGATCTTGCCAAAATCCAATAGAGCCGATAACTAGCTTCAAGCTAGATCTTAGCCTACCGCATGGCTCATGACCTAACAAGAAACCCTCTTGAACCAAGCTTGAATCTACAGCATGACACGAAGCATGGTAACAAGACTACTTGCATCAGATCTAAATTCACCGCATGATACTAGACATGATACAAGGTTGCCGGTACTCACGGAGGTCGACCGATCGATGAACCCTCTCGAAGAACTCGACGACACGACAAAAGGACTCTAGGGTTTGGCGTAAGGCCGGTTTGTATTGAAGAATGATTGTGTGTTTTACATACATTCAGGGTTCATATTTATACCCTGCCAAGTACAATCTCGAATGGATTCGCTGCCTAACTTATCTCTAAGCCTGATCGCCTATCCATCCATTCGTCCTTCCTGCTTGAGCCACGTCATCGTCTAATCCCGCAAAATCAGCTCTACTGTTCCTTTGCCGAACGGGAGCAGATAGCCGACCACAGACTTCTTTGCCGAATATATCTAAGAGAACCTTTCCTTCCACCAGACGGACTCTCCACCGAGCTGGACCCACAAGTCAGACTCCTTACCAAATTTTGGTGTTAACACTACACACGCGCTCGGAGCACCGCATACACCCAGCGCCGCCGCCCCTGTCTGCCGGAGCGCAGCCCGACCCGCCCCGGTCGTCGAGCTTCATCACCGTCGCCTCCCCTTCGCTCGTGAGCTCGCCCGACTCTTCTTCACGTGGTGAGCAAAACCACCCCGCCTTTTCCCTCTTTTATATGCTCAACGCCGACCCCGCGAGCTCGCCGATGAGGCCAACCCGCCCCCTTCCGGCGCCGGCCACCGTGGACGCCCGCACCTTCCCCCTGATCCCCTGGGCATGCTCATGTGCCTCCCCGCTACGATAGAACTCGCTCGTGCTCGTTTTGGCCGCCGGGAACTTCTTCCTGAGGCTGCGCCGGCGGAGCGCCGCCGCACGCCGCTGCATCGCTCTCTATTCCGGCGTGCCCACCGCCGCGCCCCGCACGCTCGAGTCCTGGGCCGCTGGATCTTACGCGGACGGATCTGATCAGAGCGGGGCGTACCCCTTCGGTGCGGTCCACTGTGGATCCGTGCACCGGGTTCACGACACGGTCCACCGCAGCCGCGGCCGTTGGATCAAAGATCCACGGCTGAATCAAGCCGCTTTCTTTTAAGAGTCCCTGAGTTTCTATGAATTTACATACCGGTCCTTCCACCTGTTAAGATCCTTGCAAACAAGTCCTGTATTTTGTCATCTAGCCCCTGTCTTCTCTGTATAATAGCACCAGAGGTCCTTTTCACTTGTTTTAGCATGTTAGCCCTTTAGTTTTTATATGAAATTATGTTTTAGCCTCTAGTTTTGTTTATAAAAGTCCTGTGGATTTAGTTTTCTTGCAAAAAGGTCCCTGTAACTTGTTTTAAGCATATCTTTCTTGTTTCAGCTTCGGTTTTAGCGTTCTATATACCGAAATGATCGTCTCAACAAGTAGAATCATTTAGACAGCGTGTTTTCAGCTTTTGTTACTGTTTGGTGTACTGTTTATTTATTTTTTGTTTGAATATGTTTGTGTGTAGATATCGTGCCTGTTTCGTATGAGCTCCCCGTTGGAAGTGATCAGGAAGAGCCTATCTACGTAGAGGAAGATACTCAGCTTGTAGAGGAAGGCAAGTGGCTTTCCCCCTCTGCATATTCTCTTTTGAACCTATATAACTGCATGCATATATAATGTTTATTTTATTTGTTGTTATGCATTAAACTGATGGGCAAACACCTTTTTAAGGACTTGACTAGATGTTTTACCCTGTTACCTTGATCAACCCTGTTTTAATAAATGTTTTGGGTAGACAATGCTTAGTTGCTAAACTTGGGAATAGTTATATTTTTGGTTATGCAATGCAACTCAGTTCTGCGTATGAAATGTGTTAATGTTTAAGACAAGATCATCTATAATTTAAATGGAACATGGAGAACCACCCAAGACAACAGTACAACCACAGTCCACATGGCTCTAGCTTAGCCAATTAATTAGTAGAGTGGGTTAGCTGATAGCCTTTTTCCGAGAGGGGCACAGGGGGCTTGGGGTTGCAGGGGTATAGCCCGGCTCTTCTTGGGTAACAGCCTTTGCTAAGGTGCTGACCATTAGTGAGGGTTATGGTCCGCAATGAGCTGTAACTGTCGTGGGCTATTGGTTTCTCTGCTTTCCTTTGTAAATGTTTCGTAGTGAACCCCTAGCCACTCACCTTGGAAGTGTTTAAGGGTCTAGCTAACCCGGACAACTTGGGGAACACGAACTGTGGGTAAAGTGTACAACCTCTGCAGAGTTAAAACTGATCGATCAGCCGTGCTCACGGTCAAGAGCAGCTTGGACCCTCACATGATAATCAAACATAAAGATGGATGTAAATCGTGGATCTTGTGGGTCTTTGGGCTTGGGTTGTCTTTTAAAGTTAAGTGGGTTGGTATGAACTTACATTTAGTAACTAGGTGTTGTTAACTAAAATTTGACCAACTTATAAAATGCTAACCGCTGCAAACCATAGCCTATCCTTGGAAGCCTTGCATGTGTCCCCACTTGCTGAGCTCCAACCATAAGAGTGCTCACCCTTACTTACCGCTGTTCAGAGGAGAACATCAGTGAGGAGGAGTACTGGAGCGACTTCGAGGAATTCTAAGGCATGCGGATCCCCCAGTCATTATGCCTGTGGAAGCTGAAGAAGGAGCTACTCGTTTTTAGTTATCATTTTGTGTTCGGACCTTCGAGTCCACCCGTCTGAGTGTAATAAATGAATATTGTATCAGTTAAACTCCTGTACGTTTTTGTTACAGCAATGGTATTACACTCTATTGTCTATCATGTGTGTGTAATTCTGATCCTAGCGCACATATGAGATGCATTCGGTTTTCCTTGTAAAATCGGGTGTGATAACTCCACAACAAGCCAAGGGTCGAAGATGATTGCCGGTGCGCCACTTAGGCCCAGACTTCTGATGCACCTTGTACAACTTGATTCACTCAAGAATCACCTCACAAGGTTGGCACAACCTTGCACTCACTCAACTCTAAGCTAAGCCTAGAACTAAACACACACACAAAGCATGTGCAAGTCTATGGATGTGCAATTTAGCACTTGGATGGCTTGGATATGATCTTGTATGTGTCTCACACTCCTCTGTACTTCCACACAATCCAGCATCCTCAAATCGGTGAGTGGAGGGGGTATAAATAGCCCAAGGTGTCCAAAGAGTCATTGGCTAACGGACACTTGAAAGTATAACGTCGGATGAACCTATGCTCTCAATTTCCCATCGTCGTGCCCCTCTACGTCACTTGACTGTTGTATCTCTATAGCCAGAAAATGCTCTGACGCTTGCACCGACGCCACGTCAGTTCATCCAGTGCTAAAGTAGTTGAGCCCCTGGCATCTCTGTTAGCAAAGTCACAACCGCCTGATGAACTGCTGCTGACTCATCGGTTCATCTGGTGCTACTTCTCTTCCAACTAGCCGCTCTCTGTCTTGAATCTTCAAGCCATCGGATAGACCGACACTTCAACCAACTAGGGCATCAGTACATCCTGTGCTGATGAAACTGACTTGGCACGTCTCTATCTTGTTTCAAAATGATTATCGGATAGACCGACGGTCGAACCAACCAGACCGTCAGTTCATCTGGTGGTACTGATTCCTACTAGCTGGTCGTTGCTTCTCTTCACTCAATCATCTGACGCAACTAGAATGGGGGTCGTCGGTTCATCCGACGATGCCCTTTTGTTGTTTCATAGCGTCTTTTACTTTCTACTAGGTGTATGCCCGTGCGTTGCTACGGGCAAGTTTTTTTTGAAAAAGAGACAAAAGTAGATAAATTATTTAAGTCATAAACTTTAGTAGCAAATTGCATGGCAATGATGGAAAGAAAGTCCAATGTGCTAATACAATGATGGAAAGAAAGTCCAATGTGATAATACAATTTTTCTAGTTGTGCTAATACAAATCATCAAGACCGAGAATGCTATGACAACTCATGCTTTCCTAGTTGTGAGGCCAATGTAGTATTCAAGATAATCTCGTAGAACTTCAGGTATGTTGCTTGCATATTGGTTCCCCTTAAACGTAAGTAGGTGTATTAGAAAGTGCTTTCTCAGTTCATATGCATCCTGCACATACATTATATAGATAGTTATATGAAAAATAATTAGGCCTCATGTTTTGCCATATAGAATACCCACCAGGAAAGTTAGTGCTTGCAACCTTTCACCATCCCATGCACGCATGAAAAGTAGAACATAATATGCAGATAATTCACTGTGTGGAAGAATAAATGTTAGGTTTGTGCTATACAAAGAAGACTCATCAGTAAGAAAGTTACCTATCTATGTTTATTTGAACACCATTTAGAAATGTATGATCCCATAGATAAATATTCTCATTCCACCGGCCTTCAGTATTCATGATAGCTCCAAGGACAGTGGAAGCACGTTGAATTTTGTTTAAATATTTTCGTACTGGTCCGCTTCGAACGAAGAACCTATAGGAATTGGGTCTAGTATATAGACAACTTGGGCCTTTAGGTCTAGCACAAACAACATGAATGCTCCATTAATGGAATTTGAGCATGGAATAAGAATCTGCAATCAAACCATAGGCATTAGGATAGGGGGTAATATTCTCTAAAGTATACAAAGGTAAGGATTATTACCGATCTGCACTTTGCGACATTGTATTTTCTCCAAGGCCAGCTAAGAACCAATTTTGCTAACTGTTTAGTATCGAACTTCACACGAAACTGATTGCCCCTTGTGAATTGACAAGCATCCTAAAATAAAAGTTTATTAAAGCATACAAATGTGATGACAAGAGTGACTACATGCTGATAAAAGTACTCACACAAAACTTCAAGTCCATGTAGTGCTTTGACACAATTCTGTCAGTTCCTTTCAACATCTCGAGTTCTTCATAAGCAAGTTTCCGTACAGCTAAGTTGAAACAATCTACATCCATTTTATGGCCAGACTTCAATGTTTCTTGTATCTTCTTCAGAGTTAAGGCAATTGGGTAAGGTTTGCTGCTTAGTACCCATTCTTTCCTGTAAAAAGATTGTTTTCATATACAAGGGTGGCAACATAAAACAAATGATCTTTTAGTGATAAAATGTACATATGGAACAGCTATATCTTACCCTAACGCCTCATCATGATTGATTGACATGACAAAGTTGAAAATCTCATCTCTTAACTCTTGTTGGCTCATTGGCATGGTACGAATGAAAAAAGCACGTGCTTTCATATCCAGCAAGATGGCAGCTAACTTATCACTGAAAGTCCTGTAGTGTGGCAGCATCAAAATTATGCATAATCGTCTTATATAATATAAAAACTAACAATACAAAGTTAAGTTGAACAAAGGGGTCTCACTCCAAAGTATCAGCATCACCAAGTGACTTGATATAGTTGTGAAGCGAGGATATTAACTCTGCTTCTCCCATTGGCTTGTTGCTAGTGGAGGAAGGCACATTTTGGTTGTCCCTTTTGATAATTTTGGTAGGCCTATCTAGGATTTCAGTGTCGCTTGATTTTCCTCCATCGTTGTTATCATGTTCAGAATGGAGGCATGCTTTCCTCGTATTTAGTTCTGAATCCCACAGGATGGCAATTAATTTAAATCTAAATCTTTTCATATCCTCCTGCTCGGTGGTAACGGTGATTGATATTTAGATGACTTATAAATAAGAAAATAAACTGGAGATGTCATTTCTACACAAATACCTGAGTGAAACTATGAGAGAGCTGTGTTCCTATCCAGTATTCCATGTAATTCATCACGAACAAGCCGCACGATGAGCTAAAGGATAAAAAAAGAATTTGACCACAAGATTATTTATAAGAAAAGGCTATTATTTGTGATAAGAATGATGTAGTGTGTACCCATCTGTCTGCATTGGCCTTGTGATTTTCTCACTGACACGCCATTCTGCAATGTTAAGATCCTTCCATTTGTGTTCTTTGAGCTTTTTCTGCCGTGCAAGAATGCTTATATATCTCTGTAGCCCAGTTAGCTAATAACCATATAGTTAGTTAAAAACAAAAAAATCAAAAAGGGCTACAAAAGTAGTAGTTACTAACAGTTTCTTTAAGATCTGTTCGACTCACTCCAACGCCTAGTGAATCGAGCACATGGATCTGACATTCTCGAGAATGAACTACTGCTAGGTACCAATGGCAATTTGAAATATTGATCGGAATGAATATCTGAATAAGAGGTAGAAGAATTAGCCACTAATATATGTGTGTGTGCGTGTGTGGAGAGAGAGAGAGGGGTGTAAAAAGTTCACTTTACCATGTCATGATCTAGATAATTATCCACTATTTTCTTGATGGCAACCACCTTAGGATTTACTTCTTCCAAATCAATCTTGCCATCACGTTTTAAAATGCTAGAAACAAACGTATTCTCTAGGAATACCTTTCCACCCTCCCTGCTACAGAGATGCCCTTGAGCCCTCATAAGTTGGATGTACGCACTTAAAACCTGTATTTATTACAAGCAGAGAACAAAGGTTACAATTAGATTACAAAAGTAATTTCCAAATACAATGTGATTTTACAAAGATGTACTTATGTTTCCACTCAAGTGACTGGAATCATGAAAAAGGCATTCCATATCCCCTCTTGTTAAGAACACACCATCGATGCCCACCAACATTTTGTTTTGTGGTTGCCCTCTGATTTTCTCGATAATCTCCTCATTTTCTTTGCTGCAAATATAATCTGCAATAAAACACTTGGTTAATAAAAGATCAGAGGACCTGATAGTTGGAGAGAAGAAGGTCCATTATGCACAAAATATCCGATTTTGTATGAACTCTGCGCAGAAAAAAATATATCTGTGAATGCATTTTATGAAAAAGGAGGAGCTATAAGTTTTAGGAGATGGCTGCCAGCCATATTGCATTCCCAATGGGAATCAGTTTGTGAGGCAGTTTTAAGTTCTTCGTTGGGCAAAGGAGGGGATGAATGGATATGGAAAAGAGGTAAAAATGGAATATTCTCTATCAAATCACTATATGATCTGCTAGCTGGTGATGATAAGGTAGACTCCTTCTCCAGAATCTGGACAGGAGTACTACAAAGATGCAAATTTCACCCAGATTGGAGCAGAGTTTATGGTGTGTGAAATGTCATGACTTGTCTTCAGTTATTTCACCCAGATTCTCTTTCATTTTAGGATGCTTAGTTGTTAAATTATGCGCGCTCGATGGTAATTATTGGCTCCTGTAATATTTTTGGTTAGAGTCATGCTTGTGGGTGGTACTAAACTAATGTGTTGATTTATCCACTTTTGAGGTACTAAACTAAGGCATTACTGCGAAGCTAATATTGACGGTACAATTCAATTAGATATGACTTGGTGAGAAATTTATGTTTCGTACTATGTCAGGATCCATCTACTTGTATTCAACTGGGAGCATACAAGCTCTGAATATAACAGATCCTGACATGGTGAAGGAGCTGGCCAATTGCAAGTCTTTGGATCTCGGAAAGCCTGCCTTCTTGCAAAAAGAGCGTGGAGCTCTTCTTGGTATGGGAATATTGACCTCAAATGGTGAGCTCTGGGAACATCAAAGAAAGGTGATTGCGCCAGAGTTCTTCATGGACAAGGTTAAGGTAAATCCCTTGAGTTTGTCATGAAATTGCCCTATAATCATGTTTGTGTGGTACATGAGGCAATGATTTCAGACTGTTATCTACTTGTTACGTGGAAATATTTACAGGGCATGTTGCACATCATGGTCGAAGCTGCAATGCCGATGTTGACTTCATGGGAGAACATATTTGGAAGGGAAGGGGACAGTGCAGAGATTGTGGTGGATGAGTCCTTGAGGAACTTTTCAGCTGATGTCATATCCAGGACATCATTTGGAAGCAATTTTGCTGAAGGTAAAGAGATATTCAACAAGATTCGGCAACTTCAGATTGCAATGGCAAAGCAAAACATACTTGGTGTCCCCGGAGCAAGGTATGTTAAATAAATCAATCTTTTGTATTAGTTTCATATCTGAAAGGCTTTAGTATTTGTCTGCTTACTGCTCATGCTCACCTCACAAATGCTGCTCTAGCACTTATACCATCTACATTTGGGTTCTCCATGGCGATAGACTCTGGATTGAGAATGTTTTTCTTTAACTCCTTATTCCTTCTCTTACATTCTTTGATCGCCACCTTCCGTGCAGGCATCTTATTATACGACCTCTGCTTTTCATTTCTGGCTTTCCTCATTGTTGGTGTCATTCTCTTAGCTATGTTCCTTGATACTGACGAAAATGGATAGTATGTCGAAAGGGGAAATGTTCAGACTTTGTTTCCATGCAACTTGGTTATCTTTATTCTATTTATTTGGATGTTTTAGCTATCTTTTAAGGTATTAGTTATAAAAGGTGACCCAAACCATCATGATTGGATAACCTTAACATAACGTGCTCTACCTCTGTGGGGACTAATTGTACTGATAGGACGATACACACTGATATTTAGTTTTCCTCAAGCATGATACCTGGGCTGATATCCATTGAGATATTACTGCATGTCCCTAAAATGCCTTCATTTTCTGCATAATGTGTTGTGTTAGTTCTGATTAGAAAAGGGCACCGTACTAACAACAATCATAATCAGAATACCAATTTCATTGTCAACATGTCGTGGCTGTGGTTGGTGTGATTCGGTCCTATGCAACCAATCATTATTTTCATCATCCACATACTCATTGCTCAATGCGGCATTTCCATCTACATATCATTTTACAACGTATAAGAAACAAAGGGCAATGAAACATAAATCCATCTAAATAAAAATGTCACCTCACCCTTCTTTCTTTGACGGGCTTCACGACGTTTCTTATTTTTTTCCATCTTTTCCTCGATTGACATCGCTGCATACCGGGCTCTTGCCCTTTCCCGCCTGCGTTCATTAGCATCTTGAATTTGTGGTTGAAACTTATTACCCGACTCCTCAATGCCGTTCACATCTTGTTCCTGGAAGGAACCGTCAGTATTTTCATCGGGACCCTTGCTTACATTGTGGAGTTGGGACGGAGCACCATCTACAAATTAATTACAGAGCTTGTAAGAAATTAACTCCATCTTCGAATTAATTTCAGATCAGTAAGAAACTAATTGCATAGAATCTAAAAATGTTGGGATGGATCACCTTTCTTTCTCTGTTTGGCTTCACGACGTTTCTGTTGGATCTCCATCTTTTTTTCCGTTGACATCGCTGCATACCGTGCTCTTTCCCTTTCCCGTTTGCGTTCATTAGCATCTTGAATGTGTGATTGAAACTTATGACTCGAGTCCTCAATGCCCTCATCGTCTACACAACATAAGGATGGCCTCAGTCGAACACTACAATACCTAACATAACACACTATCATATTCAGTCCCCAATGACAATACCTGGGTATTCGGAAATTATGTTATCATTGTCAACATCTTGTTTCTGGAAGGAACCGTCAGTATTTTCATCGGTACCCTTGCTTACATTGTGGAGTTGGGACGGAGCACCATCTACAAATTAATTCCAGAGCTTGTAAGAAACTAATAGCAAAAAATCTAAAAATGGTTGGATGGGTCACCTTTCTTTCTTTGCCGGGATTCACGACGTTTTTTATTTTTCTCATTTCTTTGGTCGAGAGACATTGATGCATATCTGGATCGTTCCTTTGCTCGTTTACGTTCTTTAGCGTCAACGAGTTGCGACATTGCTTGGGAATCCCTCATGGTATTTGTCACGTCTCCTAATGGAGTGCGACCTCCACTCATTTGAAATGTATCCATTTGCCAGATTCTGATAATTACAGCACTCAATGGATTATACAACATGATAATTACTCAACCAGAGAGTGGAAAAAGAATGAACTAAGTCGCACAACATGATAATTACGGGATCTATCGCGCGCGCCCACTTCATTGTCATCATCATCACTCGACACTGCCCTCCCGTGAAAGAAAAAAGGGTGATTTGCCAGACTATTAGGGTGTTAAGAAGTATTTTTGTGAGGGAGTATTCTTTTGGGAGGATGTTAAGAAGTATTTTTGTGAGGGAGTATTCTTTTGGGAGGATGTTAAGAAGTATTTTTGGGAGGATGCCAAGAAGTATTTTTGGGATGCCAAGCAGCAGTTTCAAAGCCCATCTCGCCTGCGCCGTAACTGGGCCGAAGGCCGGAGCCCAGCTTGCCTGCGCGAATCTGGGTCGAAGGGCGGAAACCAGCTGCCTGGCCGAAACTAGGCCGGATTACGGAGCCCAAATCGCCTGCGCCTCCAAGCATTCTGCACCGTCCATCTTGATGAACGACTGGGAGCCAAACACCGGAACAACAAAACCGAGGCAGCCTCCCCGGGTCCCCCAAACCCTAGCGACTCGGCCATTTGACCCCCACCCCCCGCCGCACCCATAGCGACCCGATGAGGGTGGCGCCGCCGCGAGCACCGGCGCCGGCGCCAAGAACCCACCCCCCACAACGGCGGCGACCCTACCAAATCCCAACCCCGCGCTTGCTTCCCTCCCTACCTCCCTTCCCCACGGCCGCGGCCATCCAACACCGCGCCGGTGTGGAGCTCCTCGCCGGAGGGCGCGTGCGGCTCGCACGCGTCTCCTTCGAGGAGTTCATCACCGGTGCATGGAGATCCGCGGCGCCGGCAGTGCCTGCGAGTTGCGGCATGCCCCCCTGCTTGAACAGGTAGGTGCTTGTGGATTTGGGCATTTGGGGATGCACGGGGGGCGGGGGCGGCGGGCTGTATGGGTCGTGGCGTCAACTCGGCGGCGGGTGCTGCAGCGGTGGCCCTAGGCCTCTAGGCGGCAGCGCGGCACAGCCCACCAGTAAGCGTCGCCTTCTCTTCCTTCCCATCTCTTCCTTCCCATCTCCGGTCCTCGCACACATTGGGGGAAGAACAGACCAGACTGCATCCTCTCGATTGGATCTCGAGTTGTTAGCTTTGCTCCAGCGGGGACTTGATTCTTTTGTTAATGTGTGATTTCTCGGCTTCGCCTAGATGGGGTTAGGGTTCATGCTGTTCTTGGATTCACGCCAGAAAAAGCTGGAGCTTCAATTTGACATGCATTTTGACAAACACGCTTACTGCAGGCGGTGGTTGTAGATCCTCCTCCCCCGTGCGGCGGGTCCGTGCGCTGGAGGGGTGGCGCTGAAGACGGCGGGTCCGCGCGCTGGAGGAGCGACGAGGGGCGACGATGCAGCGACGAGGGGCGTGCGTTTTGTAGAGATGCCAAGCGATTTGAAACTTGAATGGTTGATTCAATTGGCCCGCAACGCCGGTGGATGGATGGGGTGTGGGCAGGCAGAGGCAGGGACCCGCCCCGTGGTTCTGCCGGCAGAACGGGGGGGAGGGGGCAGAACCAGGGGGTGTGCGTTGCCCTTACAGTTTTATTATAGGGGTATAGATTTTGCTTCCTTTGATTGTGGTTGTATCCATGGGACCTATATATGTCTACAAGGACATGCTAGACAACGTGGTTAGTTCCATTACGTGTGTTAGCATGAATCACCAAAATCAACTCGAACAAATGGCAAGCGGGGCCATGTTGGCTATAGAGGTTGACCATCGCCGTTCGGTCGCTTCACCGGCGAGAAGAAGAGGTATCGTCGTCCCATAACCAGGCCTCCTTGGTTGGTCTAGCTACGAGGTCGTGATCAACATGGCGAGAGCTGTGGACAAGCGGGTCTATCATGGGTGACCGCTGTGGCCAGGCATGACCACAGCTCCACAAAGACCGACATCCATGGAGGAGGAGGTGGCGCCAAGAAGTGACTTCTTGCGAGCATGAGGCTGACATCGCACTTATCTAGCGGGTAGGACCAGAGCAGGCTCGAGTGACGCCGTTAGACCTCCTCTTCCCCTTGGCATGCCCGACCTCATGTTCCCTAGGCACGCCCGAGCTCCGCCTTCCCCAGCTCCTGCCCATGCTCCTCCTCCCCCAGCTTCACCCAAGCTCCTCCTCCCCCGATGGCGAGATCTTAGTGCTCCTCCTCCCTGGCGTCAGCAACGGGACGGAGGATGGCTCCGCTAGTGGATCTCAGTGTGAGGGAAAGGAAGGGAAGGGCGTGGGAGCACGCGGACTGCACGGGAAAGGAGGGGGGAGCGTGAGAGCGTGCGGGAGCTGGGAGGTGGTGATGGTGATGGTGAGGAGACGGGACTCGGTAAAGATGACTAACCCAGTCCTGCGGATGGTCAGTGAGATAGCTAGCATTCGAAACCGTTGGATCCTATTCTTATCTCGATTTGGTTATTTTAGCTATCCAATATAGATTTTACAAAGACCCTTGGTGATGCTCTAAGATTTATATGACTTTTTAGTTTAAGATTGCACATGCACATGCATGATTATTATTGTTTCTCTCCTTTTATGCACGCATGCTATAACTTCTTCTCTCATATCCCAACACATCTCTACTTCCACCGGTAGAAAGAGACAAGAGCATATATGTTTGCCACGTTCCATGAGGTGTCCATTATTACTTTTACCAAAGATCCTCTACCCTACTTAGTTAGAGGGAGCTAAGGTATGGTCACAACCAGAAGACCCGGGTTTGTTCCTTGTTGGAGTGAATTTACCGGACTGGTTTAAAAAAATCCCCTCGCCAGTGAAGTCGGGATTCGATTCTCTTCTCTTAATAAAAATCGTGGGGCGGTCTAAACCCCACCGGCTTAGTTTTAGGGGTGGCCATTACTTTTTTTCATACCAATGCAAATAAACAGTTTATGTGTGACTTGATTCAATAGTTTTCGGGGAGGACTAGATCCAATAACCGTAACTAACTCTTGGCTCAGTAATCTGACAATTTTTATCAGCAATCTAGCTACCGGTCTAGTGTCCTAATCTTAAATTTAATTAGGACAAAACTCCATGCTAATGCACAATTTGTTACGAACCAACAAAAAGCATACAGTTGTACAAACAATTATTGAGTCATTTACGCACATAGCATTAAAAAAGATGATCGTTACCTACATACCACAAAAAGTTTCGTAGGCACCTGTGTGCCATGTACTAAACTTTTCTTTACATACATGCCATTCCGTCCACGTTCTGTTAACAGTTAACAGTTCCATCGGTCTGACAAGTGGGACCCATGTTTGGAAATGACTGTTTTGCCCCTTGCCGTTTCCAAGACAATCTCGTGCTTCTTCCTCCTCCGGCCCGATCCCCGTGCTCCTCCCCACGTGAACCCTAGCCGCCGCCGGACCGATCCTCCAGGTCCTCTCGCCGGCGCTCCTCACTCCCGCCGTCGAGGCAGCTCCGCCGTGTGCACACCGGCGCGGGAGAGCGCCGCCGCGGCCGGGTCGGCGTGGGCGAGCTCCACGCGAGGCGGCTCTTCCGCGCGCAGCCGGCTTGGGCGAGCGCCGCTGTGGCCGGGCCGGCGCGGGGCGGCTACACGGCGCGCGGGCGGCGCGGGCGAGCGCCGCCGCGGCCGGGCCCGCGCGGGTGAGATCCGGCGCGCGAAGGCCGGGCCACCTGGCCGGCGACGGCCTCAGGCGGGCAGGAGTAGTGAAGGGCCGGCAATGGCGGAAAGGAGGAAGAGGAAGGAGAAGATTAGTGGGGCCCACAGGGGTAAAATTGTCTTTCACACATCGGTTCGCTAGCTCAGAATATGGACGGAATGACATGTGTGTAAATAAAAGTTGAGTGCATGGCACCCAGGTGTCCACGAAATTTTTCGTGGCATGTGTGTAACGACCATTTTTTTTAATGGCATGTGCGTAAATCACTCACAATTATTTGAGAACCAGACATTGCGAATACGAGCACGCTAGTAACCCCATGGTCCATGTAGCGATGCATATCATCATGATCACACGCCAGTATTAAGTTCAAAATTACCCTATTGACCCAGGAATTAAATCATCAGTTTCTGGGTTTTTCTTTGCTTGTCACGGCCTCAATAGCAGTGCCTAGAGGCCATGCAGCTTCAATATAGTATTCTCCATGCTTCACTTTGTCAACAAATGTGATCTTCTTCATTGGCTGAAAACCTGCAGTCCAGCCAGATATATGAATCGAACGATGTCTCAAGCTTGCTCGGAACACTAGTAATAAGAGATAACAGCAGAAAACTTCCTTGGCATCTCGACTAAATGTTACAAATTGATGAGACTTACCGAATCCGTCAACCAGCAATGTATACTTGTAAGTAAGATCCATGCACAGGTACGGCGCATCTATGTCATCAACGTTTGGGTAGGCAACTTTTGCTTTCTTGACATCCAATTGGCAAGCCTTCTTTGCAGCAGCCATGAACGCAGCAGGAGCAGCCTTTGCGCTGGGAGATTTGCTATCTATGAGCCCAACCTTTCATCAGAGACAGAAGATTCAGTTCTTGCAACTTGCAGACCCCCAAATTGAAATGAGGCGTCAGTTCTTTATCAAAAGGGAAAAAAATGTTGATGCACCAAAGTTGCAGTGGTTTACATGTGAGGCAAGGTAGTAGAAACCACTTGTGGCATAGATGTTGTTTTGTCCAGCACCGCCTCCCCCGTTCCACACGCCGTTAAATGTGCAGTTCTTTGTGTGGCATGGTGCATTCAACTTCAGTGCCTTGGCTATCTCTTCCTTGCAGTTCTCATATACTGCTCCTTCTGGTCTGGCAGTCGCGTTATATTCCTTCCCATGATAGGTGTAATTACCTTCAAAAAAGAAATATTTTGAGAGCCTTATAGTGCCTCGAACTGACAGTGTTCTTCCAAGAACAAGCAAGAATGTGCGTTGGGTATTTTGAAGCGTCAACAAACGTACCACTGAATCCACGCAGCATACAGGAACTGAATGGCCCATTCTTCGAATTCAAGATCTCTGCTCGTGCTGCAAAAGCACCATAGCGCAAGTAACTACATCCATGAACAAGATTTTGGCTTATCACTGTTACATGTTATAAGGGGTAATGCTACATTTAGCTTTTTTTTTCCAGTTATTAGAACGATAGATTCAAACCTGTGAACATAGACATTGTAGTCCTTTCCTTTGAAATATTCTTTTGTAATGTAGGGATCCTGTCCATTGGCGGGTGCAGGGGCTCTCGCAGCAGCATTTGCAGAGATAGCATACGCCATTTGGACAGATCCACCACCCATGTCGATCACGCCTACTGTCTGGGAGTACTCTTTTCCCAGTTTATCCAACAAATAATTCAATGCAACCTACATCTCATATAATAATGCACATTAAGATTAATCGACATGAGCAGATGGATCTTATTTGAATTTGTTCTTCTGTTACTGCTAGCTCATACCCAGAGGTAGGATCCTTCTTGAGTTCCCTCAAGAACATTGATCCATTTGGGCTTGTACTGGAATTTGCTCTTCTTGTGGACAAGATCTCTGACCTGCATTAACGATCAAAGGTTATAATCAGGAAATGTCCTTTCCGTCCTAGTACATTTATCATGTATAAACTTCCAGCATTATGTTTACCGCATCCAGAATTTGCTCTGCCTTTTGATTTCCAATAAGGCGCAATCCTGCAGTCGCCTGCAAGTTTGATTGGTAAGGAGTCAGTTTAATCGTAATTGTTTGGAAATTAAGTTCTTTGTATAATATTAAGAGCGTAGAAAATTTGTTGACATACTCCTAGCTTAAGTGGTGTTGTTTTGGTAAGCCGTGAAGGGACAACGCTCTTGGCCTTATCAAGAAGAGGGAGTAGAGAGTTTGCAGCCTCTTTGGGTTGTCCAGCATATGAGCTCAGCCCGGGCTTCACCTGCACCATGGCAATAATCATTAGTTATGGACGATAAAAAGAAATTCAAAATGGTCTGCAAACATAGTATAACAGCAAACCCTGTTACGGTACTTGGATGGTACTTAGTACCGGAAGGTACTGGATAGTATTTTGTGTTCATATTTTTCTATTAGTTAATTAATAAAAAATTAAACTAATGTAGATATTTGGGCCTAACAAACCGGTACTTGATATTACCATATTGAAGGTGCTTTTGGTTGGGCTTTTGGTTGTGGCTTTTGCCCCCAAAAGCCAAAATCTGAACCAAAGTACCTAAGAGGAGCTTTCTCTCTAGTGCAAATCCAACAACACTTGCATCACACTTCCTCTGACTTTTAAAGTAAAAGTTATCCACATGGCACTGGTTCTGAAGAGGTAATAGTTTGTTATATTCTTTTCCTATTGCGCGCTTCCCATCCCCGTGACCCACCGCCACGGCTAACTACTTCGACGGCCATGGGTGAGCTCTCCTCGCCGGCCGTGCGCAAGCTCCGACCCCCCTTCGGCCATGGGCGAGCTCCTCCAGGCACGGGTGCTGCTGGTTGTGGGCACTGCTGGTCACTAGCGAGGCCCACCGCGTGCAGGCTTCGCAAGGCGCGGGCGACAATGACTGCAAGCAAGATCCGCCAAGCGCGTGTGCCGCCTACCGCGAGCAAGACCCACCGTGCGCGGGCGCCGTTATTAGCTGCGGACACCACGGACCCCGGGTGAGCCTTGCCAGGTGCGAGAACTACTAACCACAGGCGAGTGCTCCGCCAGGCATGGGCGCCGTCAGCCACAGGTGAGCCCCATCGCGCGCAGGCTCTGCCGGTCGCCGGCAAATCCCACCTGGTGCGAGCTTTGCCAGCCGTCACGTGCTTCTCCTGGTCGGCGACTTTCATTGAGAGAGAGAGGGGGTAGAAGATGATAAGCTTTGTCTCTATGACGTGTGGGGTCTGACTATAGTGAGAGAAACTTTACCAAAAACCACAGCTGCTCAACCAACCAGTTTTCAAACAACATTTCACAATCACTTTTCCAAAAGTCACAACCCACGATAGCTTTTCCAAAAGCCATAACCCAACCAAACACATCTGAAGGCTGGATGAGGTCATACTTTTCATACTTTTGCTCTTTTTTACTTTATTTTTCTTTTTGTGGCAACACTTTAACAATTGTACGTGTAATACAATCACTTGTAAGTTTTGACTGATTCATCAGATTTTAATCAACACTATTTCTGCATAATCTGATACCTAGCCTTATTTGTGTATATATGTAGGAGTATATGACTACGAAAATTTCTAGTAGCCTCCATTTCCTCAATCCAACTCTCTTCTCTAATAATTATTGGAAGTGTATATTGGAAGTGTTAGTAAAACCGTCCTCCTGTAGATTCCCTTTAACTCTCTCTTCTCTAATAATTATTGGGATAAACCAATAATTCACCATCCTAACTAGTTTCAAAACAAAATTAAAGGGGAAGTTGTGACTATGGTAGTTGAATTGGGATGAGATTACGAGCAAATGCAAAAGGAACTGAAAAAATTTTATTGTGGAACTACTGGAGTACTCTGTGAGTAAAATGACGCATGCAATGATGCAATGGCATACCTTGGCGAAGAACTCGATATCGTCGCCAATACGGGCAAGGTCCATCTGTGTGTCGAACCTGAAGACGTATACTCGGCTGCCAGTGCTGCCGGCGTCGAAGATGACGGCGTACCTCCCCATTCCAGCCGGCGCGTTCTCCTCCGCAGCACCTTTGCCGTCGATGACGCCGGCTTTCCGACCAAGAACGCTTGCGGCGGCGTCAGCGGCATGGACCAGGATTGGATACGAGGAGATCAGCTGCACAAGCAGAATCAGCACCGCCGCCATGGCGACGACACGAGCCATGGCTATAGCCTTGTGCTCGATCTGGATGCAGAGAGTCTCACTTGCTCTACCCCTCGTGTTGTGTGCTCTACCCGACACGAATAGGGTGTCTTTTTAAAAAGCTCGACGAGTGAGTTCTCCACATTGGCTGAGCATCGTCACACATGTGTGTGCTTAGCGTGTTAAGATTGTTAGAGTGCAGTTCAAGCTCCTGAACGTGTAAGCGTTCCAAAGTCATTTACTAGTTTCCTTCACAATGCAAGTATTCTGACAAGACGCCAAGACAATGAAATAAATTAAGTTATGCATCTTCTACTAATTAGCAGTAGCGTGTATGGCTGGAGTGTGTGGTAGCAAACTTGTTGCATCTGTACTTTGTTTTCGGTCTGTCTTTGGTGTCCGGTAAACATGTTGGATTTGTGGTGTGGTGACAGTATGCGTACTGCATTTGTACCCTTTTGGACTTTGTATAGATTGCATACATTCCCAGGGAATGTAGAAGGAGTTATTTTAATCTATTTTTTTTAAATGCATCTTCTAACACATCTCATAAATAAGTCATGAATAAGTACACAAGTTGGTAGCGCTGATAAACATAGTTGTCTTAACAGATATAGATGCTGAAATATGTCTGTTATAAAGTGCGTTGGGACAAAAAAAAACTATGAAAAAGGAAAGAAAACAACAGCAGCTACCACCGCCCTCTGCCAAGCAAAGGATGGAGTGGTTGCGGAGTGTCGAATATAAAAACAGTGGGACAAAGAGGACAACCTCTAGAGGTTTTTTACTGTACACAATACGAGCCAACGGTCGTACGGTCGTATTATCGGTTTTTCTTTATGGGTAAAATGGTAATTTGATTTATACTATCTAAAATATTTCATATATTTCATTTTCTATATAGAACAATACCATTTTACATTTTCGATAATACACTTATAATACCCATACGATCTTTGAATACTACTGTATGACAGCTAAAAAAACAGTCATATAGAATCAATCTCAACCGTCAGATCCTTACATATAAGTCCTTTTCTATTACATACGAGTCATTTTCAACCGGCCGTACATGTCGTATTGTGTACCGTAAAACCTCAGGGTTTTTTTACCACGTTTGGGACAGAGGGAATAAAACATGACTACCACCTCCAATCAAGAAAAAAATCCATTTGATGACGTGGTTGTCATTTATCAAACTTTTTTTACTTTAATCAACAGTATCTATCATATACTCCATTCATATCAAAACATTTGTCACTATTGTCTTTTTATTACAACATTAACGCTTAAAATATACAAAAAGATGAATCATGCTTAAAATACTAATAAATCATGTCACAAACAAAGTAGATTACACTCATAGTTTTTTTAATAAGTGGAATGGTTAAAGTTATTGAATAAGACAAATGATCAAAATTGTAAAAGAAAGTCTACGGTGACAAATATTTCGATGCAGAGAGAGTATATCATTATACAAAGGTCCAAACTATCGCCAAGAGTAAGTGTGAATCAGCCACAAACTATTTCGGAACAAGAATCACCCTCCAAACACTTGCTAATCACACTCAGCAATTTTTGCACGTATTGCATTGTATATGAAGGGCGCGTTGAAACGAAATTTGTCACCCATTTATGTATACGAAGGAGCCCAGTACATGTGCTCTATTAAAGGTTGTAATAAAAATGAATCCATCACGAGAACAATATGGTAATTTCCCTTTTCTGCAGACGTGTTGTCATCAATAATATTGCTTTAATTGAAATAAGAGGATTTTTAAGGTAGTTGCTTTTTTATGAATCGTCCATCCGACGAGATCCAACAGTGGAATACCCAGGAAGTATCAGGAAATTCCTACTAAGAAGTATTAGGAAGTATCAAAATGGTGGGACCCACAAGGAAATTACTAAAACACCCTTTTCTTATCTACTTTAATTTTTAATTCATTAAGATGATACTTCCTGATACTTCCTAATACTTCCTGGTACTTCCTAATACTTCTCAAGTACCGTAAAAAACCTCGTGAAACAAATAATATTGTCATTCAATGGAAATATCCTTGGATTAAGATTTTGTATGCTATTTCCCGCCAAAAAAAAAGATTTTATATGCTGTGCAATTTGCACGTTTTGAATAATTTTCTGCTGTTACAGACTTGATGAGTGCCGTGCCATGCAGAGGGTTTGCAAATTATTAAAGCATAGCTGTGTTTTCTTAACACAATATAGAGCTTCTTTTGCAAAGAAGAAGATAAGGTGGTAATAGCTGCATAAGTTTCATTTTATTGTAGTGGATATTTACATAGAGTCTTGGTAAATATTTTTTCACAGGGCATAATTTATTTCTCAAAACAGAAGATCAGTAAACTCCACAATTGGCAGGCCTCTACGTAAACACTCCTTTAGTTCAAAGCTACTGAAAGGAAGCTACCAAATAAAGTTTCTGGAGTCATCAGACAAACAGCACCAGATTAAAGTTTCTGGACTGAGACACAGCAGCATATGCCTTTAACCACAGCATGGGGTTTTCTTTTTGCGAATTAACCACAGCATGGTTTTTGAACTCCAGAGAAAATTATTAATCCGAAGAACAAAATGGAGTACCACAACAGAGAACTATTTCACAAATATATTCCACATCACAATCTCAAAATTCTCGATTTGATCCTTTTGCATCCAATTCACCGATCATCAGTGGAATCAATCCACACAATTGCTTTCCCTTTTTTCTGTAGAACGATCTGAAGGAACAGAAAGCAAGATCACTGGATAAAGGAGTGGTCGGATCATCAGAAGGCAACTTAATTATCTCCAAGAAAGTAGTAAAGGGATGGTAAGGCAGAGGCCATGACACCATTGGAATTAGAGATCCAAATTTTCACTTATCTTGATTAGAATATTAGAACAACATTATTCCCTTTGTTTAAAAATGTTCTAAGTCAAACCTATCTATCTTTAACTGGGTAGATGTACGTTTTAACCAAGTAATAGTGATGCATTTGTGTATAAACTTATTAGTCAAAGTTAGAAATTAAAGTTTGACTTCGCACAAACCTAAAATGGCCTGCATTTTGGATTCATGTTTATCGGGTGCAGCAATGTGGTTGCAGGAATGTAATGTACATGTCACATGCCACGCCATGCACCACTCTCGCTCTCTCTCGCTCTCCGGTTCACCACTACCGGAATCTGGGGCTATGCCGAGAGCGAGCTCCACTCGGCACAGGCCCAAATACTCTCGGCACAGCCTGTGCCGAGAGGGGACTCTCGGCACAGCCCAATCGGCACCGCTGGGCCGGCAAATGCCTCTTTGCCGAGAGGCAAAGTAAACACTCTCGTCACAGAGGTGCCGAGAGCCCCATATGGCTCTCGGCGAAGGAGAATTTCCAAAACAAAAAAAAAAGACACAGGGCCACCACGGACCCCACCTGCTGGCCCACCCCCTCGCCGGATGACCGCCGGCGGCGCTACCACCGCCGCCCGACACCCCCCACCGCCCGCAAACACCACCACCAGCACCGCCACCACCGCCGCCCGCCACCACCGCCGCCGCCACCACCACCACACCTCAGGCATCAACAGCACCACCACCAGACGACGCCACCACCTGCGAGAAGAAAGAGAGAGCGAGATGAGAGAGGAGGGAAGTGAGAGAGAGGGAGAACCTGGTGAACGCAGATCCACCGCCGCCTCGAGCTCGTCCTCGCCGGCAGATCCGCCGCCGGCCCGCCGCGGCCACGCAGACCTGCCACCGCCGGTTCCTCCTTCGCCACAACCGTGAGTGGATCCGCGCCACCACTCCAGGGGAGAGCTCCACCGCCGGGTCCCCGCCGCTAAGACTGCCACCACATCTCGCCCCGCCGTCGGTCCTCTCTGCTAGGATGAGAGGCAGCGCACAGAGGGGGAGACGAGGGGCAGCGCGGGGAGGGGGGAGGAGGGGCGCACCGGAGGTGCCGCTGCACCGGTGAGATGGCCGTGGGGCGCGCGCGGACGGCGGGAGGACGGGCGGTGAGGGGCGGCGCGCGCGCGCGCGCGGGACGACGGGAGGCTGGTGGCGGCGGTGGCGTGAGGGAGTGGGCGGGTTAGGGTTGGGAGAGGGGAGGGGGCGGATTATATAGCGGTGGTGGGCCGGTTGGTAAATGGGCCGTGAGGTGGTGGTTCGTGGGCCGACGGGCTTTACCGAGAGGCTGCCAGCCTCGCTCTCGGCATAGAGAGCTCTCTGCCGAGAGTAAAGCTCTCGGCACAGACAATTTCACTCAAATTTAATTTTAAAAATAGCAAAATGGTATGAAAATTATCCAAAACTTAAAATGACACTAATTATGTTGTATATTACTTATATAAAAACTCTTGAGGTCAAACTCAAATTTGAATTTCTCTAACACTCAAAATCTAGTGATATTAGTTCAAATTCTTAGAAACTTCTCGTGAGATGTTCCGGTTTCTAAACAGCGTACTTGTCAAAATCTTCAAAACATTCTCAATTTTTTATCACAACCTCCACATATGATATCATGACCACTTGACAAATTTCACAATTTTCAAACTTCATTTGAATTTTATACAATTTTAAAACCTTTGTACCTCACGATCTTCATCATGATTAGAGAACCAAATGCCGGAAATTTAGCTTGATTTCATGTACATGGTCTTAGAGATGTCTCGTGAACATGAATATCATGTTTTCACCAACTTTACTATATAATTTAATGCACTTGTTGTTCATATCGAACGTATGCGAAAAAATATCTAGAAAGAAGTAAAATTGTCAAATATAGCAAACAAAATTAAAATTGTGCCAAATTTAAGCATAAGTTTTGTTCAAGTGTATGTTGAGGATAGAAAAAAATTGGTGGCAAAAAAGTGATTTTTTAAATTTTCTTTGCCGAGAGTCAAAAAAAATTGCACTTGGTAAAGAAATCTTTGGCGAGTGTTTTTTTTGTGCCGAGAGCTTTTTGTTTGGCTCTCGGCAAAGAAGCCTCTGTGCCGAGTTTTTTCTGTGCCGGGAGTTTTTTATTTCGCTCTCGGTAAAGCCTTCTTTGCCGAGAGTTTTTTATTTAGCTCTCGACACAGAAACGAAAGCTGGGCAAAGCCTCGGATTCCGGTAGTGCACACTTTCCCATACAGTTTTTTTTTCTAGTGATCGACCAACATACACAAACTTTTAGACGAAACACAAATACACAAAGATACGGTGGAGATGGTTCTTTATTTAACAGGCGTTTGCATAGGCCACGTCATTTCCTCTATATATAGCCATGCAGGCAGTAATACAGAAATGATCTTGGAAGCTATCGCTAACTCCATAGAGTGATGCATATATATATATATATATATATATATATATATATATATATATATATATATATATATATATATATATATGCTCATGCCTCAGTGGAGTGCCAACGCAGATAGCCTAGCTACTGGTCTTGGATCTGCTTTTTGGTTGACAGGGCTTCAATAGCACTACCCAGAGGCCATGTGGCTCCAATGTAGTATTTGCCATACTTGACCTTGGACACCAATCACCAATGTGATCCTCTTCATTGGATGAAGACCTACACCAATGTGATCATATCCATCAGGAACATATATAGGTGCATTAAAAAACAGTAGAACTTCTCTGAACGTCGAGTAAACATAAATAGAATCTTGGGTGCTACTTGCCAAATCCATCTACGAGTAATGTGTACTGGTAGGTTAGATCCATGCATATGTATGGCAACTCAGCATCACGGGCATTCGGGTATGCAACTCTTGCTTCCTTGACGCTCAATAGGCAAGCCTTCTTCGCGGTGGCTTTGATCATGGCAGGAGTGGCCTCGGCGCTGGGAGCTTTTCTATCGATTAGCCCAACCTTTTCAAAGGGAGAAAGATACTAATTCAGTTATGGTGACTATGCAAACATTCAAATTTAAGGTACCAATGTGCTGAAATTTGTTACTACATACATCTGCAGCAAGGTAGTAGAAGCTGGATGCCGCGTAGAGGTTGTCCAGGCCAGCTCCACCTCCCCCATTCCACACACCATCAAATGTGCAGTTCTTCGCATTGCACGGCACATTCAGCTTCAATGCCTTGGCTATCTCTTCCCTGCACTTGTCATAAACTGCACCTCCTGGTGCGGCTGCTGCATCATATTGCTCCCCATGATACGTGAACTTACCTTTTAAAAAAATACCCGCAAAAAATCAAAGAAAAATAATTATGCCAAGTAGTAATGCTTTTGCAAAAGAAATTAAAGTTACGCCTGCTAGTCGTCAACATATATACAGTACATACCACTAAACCCACGTAGAATGCAGAAACTGATTGGCCCATACTCGGTCTTCAAAATCTCTACGCGCGATGCAAGGGCACCGTAGTGCAAGTAGCTGTGTGCAAGGAGAGAAGGTGATGGCTGACCACTTTCTGAACAAATTTGAAGTATGGTACAGAGTTCTTTCCTTAGTCAACAAAAATAGGTCAAACCTGTGAACGTACAGATGGTAATCTTTTCCTTTGAGGTACTCTTTTGTAATGTAGGGAGCCATTCCTTCAGGTACTGCTGGAGCGTTTGCAGCGGCGTTTGCGGAGATAGCATAGGACATTTGCACTGAACCACCTCCCAAATCAATCACACCTACTGTCTCGGAGTAGTCCCCTCCTAGTTTTGCCAACAGATAGTTCATAGCAACCTGCATCGTTTAAGAGAAAAACACCGGTGGTCACCGATAAATGGGAGTATCAGTTTTATCAGAAGTCTATTGGTTTATTGGATTTATTTTCAGTTAAAAGTTTAAAAAATATTAAAAATCCTTCAATTAATTATACAATTGTTATCAAAATGTATAAAATCGTAAAATTACAACTAACTATATTGAAATAAGATAATACCACATGCACGTGGGTGGACTGGTCAACTACATGCAAATTCAGCTGAAAAATAAATTTTGGTGATAAAAATAGCTTTACGGAACTTAGTTGATAAAAGTTGTTATCTGATTTATCGAAATTTTATGGGCAATAAATTATTCCCTGTTGCAGAAGATATTAAAATAAAAAAGAGTAAATTGAGTGCGACTCTAGAAGAGTTGTGTGTTGTTGTATGGATGCTACTAATAAGTCATACCCATAGGTAAGATCCTTCTTGAGTTCCTGAGAGAACATTGATCCATTTGGGGTTGTACTGAAATTCGCTCTTCGTGCGAACAAGATCTCTGACCTGTATAACATAGTGGTGTTTTAGTCCGTTCCTGTGCCCGCAGCACAAAACTTGAGGGTAAAAATAAAGAAAACTACCGCTTGAAGAATTTGCTCTGCTCGTTCATTTCCGATAAGTCTCAATCCAGCTGTTGCCTGGAATTTTTATTTGGTAAGATGTGAAGAAAAGTTCTAAGAATCGTTAATAACATATTGATATCCCCAAGAGCAAAGAGCTCCACACCTATTATGTTTCTCAAGGTTTGTATGATTTAGTTCGATTTCATGCCTATTAATTCAATATGCAACACATTATTACAGTTCCCTAAATCATTTTACATCCAGTGTGTGCATTCCTTACCGGTTTTCTCAGGCCTGTCAATTTTGAGTGCGAACACTTATGTTATTTGTACTAATCTTGTTCACTTATCATAGAAACTTTGTTAACAATGCATATACGTACTCCTAGCTTAAGAGGGATTCTATCCATAAGCCACGAAGGGACAACGCTCTTGGCCTTCTCAAGCAGAGGCAGCAAGGATCTTGCAGCCTCTTGGGGCCGTTCAGAGTAGGAGCTCAACCCGGGGTTCACCTGCACCAACAATCATTCTGGACAATGAAAAACTGTCCTGTGACATAAACACCATGATGTATATATACATTCAGCAAATGCAATCGTATAATGCAATCGTATGGGAGTCCTCGTACGCTGTTGAATACTTGGATCTGGTCGCCAAACGGGATGAGCTTCATGCTCCACCAGTTGAACTTGAAGACGTGCAGCCGGCTACCTGTGCTGCCGGCATCGAAGATGACGGCGTACCTCCACGGCCACTTCACCGTCGTCGTTGCGGCAGGCTCTTCAGCGACTCCGGCCTTTCGACCGAGCACGGAAGCTTGGGAGGAGAGAAGCTGCAGGAGGAGAATTAGCGCCACTACCACGCCGGCAACCTGAGCCATTTTGCTAGCTCTGCCGCTCCCTCGCTGCCTGCCTTACGCAAAGTCGACGTGAGCGGGTCTCCTTTTAAAGTGGTGCAGACCAGCGAGATTTCTCACATGGGCACCTCAAGTATGGTCCACGTTGCGATTCAGGCCCTTGACTAGACAAATAATAGCACTCCAAAGTCAATTGGTTCCAGCTTCACAGTTCATACATGCTGACATGCATGTACATATATTGCACATCTTAGTATTGAAAATATACCCATGCTTAAAATTAAACATGTATGACATTTCCAATAGAGTTATTGCATGGCCACGATATTTCCTCAAATATAATCATTTTCATGCCAACTACACAACTTGTAAGAAAAAAGGCATGTTTTCTCCACCATAGGATCACATTTTCTTATATGATATGCTTGCTAAACTGATTGTTAATAGCAATGCAACATTTTTTTCTTTTTTTGAACCTTCATTTCCTAAAACTTCAGTACATTATTTTGGCATGTAAATCCCTTCAAATAAAAATGTACATAAAGAAAGTTGCACATCTGGTCAAAACCTCTTGTGTAGGGTTCATTTGTCTCCGTATGGAGAATTATAAAACAAGTTATGAATTTTTAAAGGAATAAGTTTACTTTTGGCCATCCAACCACATGCTAAGTTTGGTTTTGACCATCAAACTCCAAAAATCGGAAACTTTGACCATACAACTGTCAAAACCGTTCAAATTTGGCTATTGGGCTGTTTTGATTGATGGTTTTAATTGTTTTAATTTATGATTTAGTCCTTATTAGATCTTAAAATGATTATTACTTTTTGTCCGTACCTCCTATTTAGATGATTCTTACAGCTAGTCACTCATTCATAACGGCTTTCAGATGTTATTGATACTTTTTTATCACTATTTTTAAAGTAATTATTTTAAGATTCAATAACTATTTATTTTAAAATGATTACTATTTTTTTGCTCATATGTCCAATTTAAGTAACTCCTGTGATCATGTGTTCATAACGATGAGATTTATCTTTTAAAATGTTATTCATACTATTTTGCAAATGTTTGTTTTACTTTTCTTATATTGTTGTTTCTACACCATAACATAATAATAATATAACAAATAGTGATAAAATAGTATAAATAACATTTGGAAAGATAAAACATAAAATTATAAACGCCTCAATGGAAGAATCACCTAAAACGAAAGTACTGACAAAAAAATAATAATCATTTTGAGATCTAATGTCTAAATTGTAAATAAAAAATTTAAAACCACCCATCAAAACAACTTGATGGCGGTTTTGATAGTTGAATGGTCAAAGACGTCAAATTTTGAAGTTTGATAGCCAAAACTAAACTTAACCTATAGTTGGATGGTCAAAAATGGACGTTTCCATTTTTAATATAACCTGCAATCAATAATCTACGTAGATAAAAAATTATTTAGTAGTAGTGTGTACATTCGCACACTCTTACAAATAATTCTTCAAAATGTATCAGCATGTATGTAAATAACACACGTAACACATAGGAGTGAAGAGTGGATCCTATGATATGTGATGATTTGATAACTGATATGCTCATAGGCATTTCTTTTTGATATAAGTGAAAACAATAAGAGTAGAGATTTTTAGGTACCAAATGAAATGTATATTGATGACTATACATATTGAGTTTTTGTTGTTGTAAATCCTATATAAGTTGAAGTAAGCTCATATATATGTATATATATGAATAGCACCTCATCCTTTCTCATCAAAAATAGTTTGCATTGAAAATATTGAGAAAAGTAATTAACTCCCTCTGATATTATTTTTGTCACAAAAGGTTTATGTTTAACTAAAATTATAGAAAAATATAACATCTATGGTAGCCAATATATGTACTATCAAAATATACCAATGGTGAGTTCGATGAAACAACTTTGACATTATTGTAGATGTTATATTTTCTACAAATTTGGTCAAGATTAGATAAATTTGACTTACATCAAACCTAATGTGATTATGCGGAAAAAATGGAGATTAAAAATCAACCTAAAGCAGGCATTTTAAAAAAAATGTAGTCGATTAAAGAGCTCAACGGCTACTAAAATGCCATGATTGATAGACGAGCAATAAAGTATGGATAAAGACTCAATAGTCAGCAAACACAATAAAAGACGGCAGAATCGAAATGCTGTAATAATTTTCGAAATCTACAAGAAACCGAAGAAGATAATGGAATACTTTCTAAGTTCGGCCAAACACAGTTACTACTTACTACTGTTTGGAAATAGTAGTGTCCAAGTCCAACGACAGGCATCCAATTCTTCACACGCGACATCATTGTCGGAGGCATCCCTTCAAAGCGACACCTTTCTTTATCTTTCCCCCTCTCTGTACAAGATTCCAACAAGTAGTATTCTCCAAATTAAAGAAAAAAGCAAGAACATTATTACTACAGCAGTGGGATTGGGATCAGAAGGCGACTTTATCGAAGCAAGCTGCACTTCTCATGTTTCACGCGCGCGCGTGACAGCTGCACTATCTATTTTGTGGTAGTCGCATATATACTAATATACATACGCCGAGCAAGTACACAGCCTCTTCTACCGACGATGAGTCAGTGATTTGAGGATTGTTCTGTTGATCTGATAGGTAATGTAGAAAGGATACTTAATTATACATCAATACTTACCATCACATGCAGCCTCTCTCGAGAGAGGCACAAAAGTGAAAATAAAGGTTGCATGTAATTTTTAGATTTGATCACTTCCACATGAATTCATCAAACTTGAAATTTCTAAGCCTGGTACTATATTTAAATTACATGCAGCGACTGGTTGAACCTAAAGCAACCCAATAGATAACGACATGTGAAATTGGATTAGCCTTCTGGATCGTGTGGCTGCTACACTGTGGCACATAGACGATGCCCTTTGTGTGTAGTTTCCCTTTCAACCAAATGACCTGAAAAGAAAGCAGCTTTGGAGTAAAAGGTACAACACAGCCATTGTGTGAAGATTTCCATGCAGGAGATATTTGTTTGCAGAGTCTCAATGGTTCTCATATAACTTTGCTGCCAAAAGTGGAAACTCCTAGACTACAGACCAATATCCTTGCTGAATACTTCAATCAAAATCTTGACTAAGCTTCCGGCCAACAGATTACAGCAGGAAATTATGGACCTCATTCGCAAAAAACAATATGGATTAAGTCAAGAACAATCCAAGACTCTCTGGCATGGGCCTTTGAATATCTTCATCTCTGTCATAAATCTGGAAAGGAGTTGATAATTCTAAAGCTGGATTTTGAAAAATCCTTTGATAGATTACTGATGAAAAATTTACACAAATTCTTCAATAAGGCAGAGGTTCCATGGGTTCAACTTGTTTGCGAAAAATATTACAGTAATGGCAAGTTGCCAAATCACACTTTGAAGGGTTGTTTTTGGTGGCGAGACAATCTAAGATTGCTACAAAAATTCAAAGGCCTTGCCTCTGTCTTAGTCCACAAAAGTGACACTTGCTTTCTGTGGCATGATCTTTGGGGGGGGGGGGGGGGGGGTGGGATCCACTCATAGTCAAGGCCTACCCCAGCTTTTCTCTTTTGCTAGGCAGCAGCATGTCACAGTCTCGAGAGCAATGGCCACTGAAGAGTTGTCAACTCTTCACCTTGCCACTTTCAGAGGAAGCTTTTCAACAACATCTGGTTCTTGCTAGTGATCTTAATGACATACATGACACTGATGCAGATGATGTATGGAGTTACATCTAGGGTTCTCCAATTTTCTCATCGGTTAAAGCATACAGACAGTTTATGGGTTCAAGGCAAGTTCACCCATGCTACTCTTGGCTTTGCAAAGCTTCGGCTCAAAAAAAATACAAAGTCTTCTTTTGGCTACTGTTGAAGGATCGCTTGAGCACGTGAAACATTTTAAGGAGGAAAAATAGAGTGTTGCCTTTGCTTTGCAACCTGCAAGTTGAAGAAATGTTAGAACATCTCTTCCTCATGTGCTCCTTTGCTTTGAACTGTTGGAATTTGATTCATCTTTTAATCCCCTTTGGGGCTCCCTCTGATATTCTCCTCTCCTATAAAGATCAGCTACAAGTGAACTTCTTCATGGATATCATTATTCTGATGTGTTGGACCATTTGGATGGCGTGAAATGATTTGATCTTTAGAGGACAGCAACCATCTCTACAAATCATAGCACAGAGGTTCAAATCTGAATTTGCTCTAGTTATTCCACGAGCAAAAGCTTCTCGGAAACAAAATATGATTACATGGATAGAGTAAGTCATGTAATAGCAATTTTCTTTCCGTCTATTTTTTGTTTCCTGATGTAATTCGCTTTTGCACTATTTGTTCTTTTTAATATATAATCAGTAAGGGTCTTACCCCCTCCTGTTTCATAAAAAAACACAGCCATTACATCTCCTTCGTTGTCAATTCTCATTTTCCCTGTTTCTACTGTAATCAGGTAATTTTTCCCTTCTATATGCCCTCAACACTATCACTTTTGTGGTAATCACATAGACAGATTAACACTTTTCCCTCACGTACAAGCACTCACAAGTCTCAAGCATGAAAATAGATCGAAGTCGGTTGTTATAATTCATTTCATTGCTTTTGCATTGATAGGTTCGGATTTGAGACATGATGCCACGAAACTGTACTAAGTTGTATCCAATCGACCAGTGTTGAATCCAAAAGCAATGTTGAATTAGTCGGTGTGCGTAACTCAATTGATAGCTCAATTGATAGTGATAGGTCAAATTTCATTATAAATCTCCTCATGTCGCACGTTGATGCATTGCTTGTGTTCTTTCCCTTCCAAAAAAGACCTTGAATGGTACACTAGCCATTACAATCTTTCTTTGTCATTTCCCTTTTTCCGGTTTCTACAGTATTAAGGTAATTTAGATATATATCAATTTTAGTTCCCCTTCCACACGCATTGAACAATTATAAAACCATAATGCTGTAACTTTTGGAACATTATTTGAGCACCGTACCACCATCAACACATCTTTGAGTTGTGCAACATTTTTGTTAAAATACACAAGACTCTAGCCGGTAACAACTTGATTAACAAAAGACATGAACTTCGATCTAGATCTACAACACTACTGCTACACAGAGTACACAGAGACTAACAACAACACTAACAGAGGGAGTAGGAGAACACAGACCATCAACAAGGGAGGAAGGCGCTGCCGGTGCGTTGGCGCCATCTCATCGGTCGAGGTCGCAGGGGCTTCCTCGGCTTGGCGTAGAAGTGTCAGGGACGGCGCCGGCTCGGTGAGGGTGGCGGTGGGGAAACGCCGCAGGTGAGGACGATGGCAACATGTACGAGTGATGAAGCAGGAAGTGCACGACGGCGATGGTGGACCTTGCTGCCGCTCCAGTGCTACCTCGGTCGCTAGGGTTGTAGCTGGGGTGTGTGGCGGCGTAGAGAACCTCGTACTACGAGCTGTGACCCCCACCTCCTCTATATAGCACTGTGCGACGGAGCCCCACCAACCATGGATCAGTTGGGCGCCCCCGACCATGGCGCGAGGTCGAGCCCGACTCATCCTTTGGGTCGTGTCTGTGTGGAGATTGAACTAACATTCTTCATCTCGATCTCAACTTACTTTTTTGCACTTCAGCCTCTCGCTGGGTATCCACTTCATCACGAACAAACATAACGAGAATGGGTCATCTTAATTGTAATGACAATCAGACTAACTAGCCACAATATAGTTATTCATTCTGAGGGATCTTAACTAGGCCCATCCAGGATTCATAGGCTTTCCCTCAAACCCATACCAGTAATGTGTTCTCTAAACACACTAGGTGCTAAGCCTTTTGTGAGCGGAGTCGCAAACATCTCTTTCGTACTAATGTGCTTAAGACTTATAGCTAGTTTGATCGTGGACCCTGTCTTTTAACGCATAGAACATCACTTCTATGGGTTTGGTAGCATTAGTTGACTTGTTATTGTCGCAGTACAATCTCAATGGATTTTTTATGCAATCCACAATTCTCAAGTCAGGGATAAATTTCTTTAGCCACATAACCTGTCCTAGTGCCTCAATACATGCTAGGACTCTGCATACATCGTAGATGTTGCAACTAGATCTTGCTTGGAACTTCTCCATGAGATAGCTCCTCCTGTGAGAGTGAATACATATCCAGATGAAGACTTTCTATCATCTCTATCTCCCTCATGAGAAAGTCCATTTATGACTTGAAGCAAGCCTCAAGACAATGGAAGCAAGATGTCATTTGAGAAAGTCCATATCCAGATGTTCTTTGCCTTTCTCAACAAAAAATTTGGGTTGAGTCATGTAAACTTTATCTGGGTTGAGTCATGTAGACCTCTTCATATAGGTCTTCATTCGGGAATGTTGTCTTTACATCCATCTGATGTAATTCTAAATCATAGTGCGCCACTAAAGCCATTGCGATTCTAAAAGAATACTTACAAGAGACTGGTGAAAACATCCCATTGTAGTCTATCCCTTCTCTTTGTGTGAAACCCTTAGCCACAAGTCGTCCCTTATATTTCTCTATATTTCTTTCAGAGTCATACTTAACTTTGTAGACCCATTTACAGCCTACAAGCCTGGCTCCTTTAGGAATTTCTTCTAAGTCCCAAACTTTATTGGCACTCATGGATCTCATTTCATCCTCCATGGCTTTTTGCCACTTGGATGCATCTGGACGGCTCATCATGGCTTCTTGAAAAGAACCGGGATCACCCCCTATGTGAACTTCTTCACTATTATATACCTCATAATCATTAGGGATAGGTGATTTTTTAAGTCTTTGAGACCTTCTTGGGGCCTCAATGACTGGCACCTCTGGTTCTGGGGACTATTCAGGTTCTTCATGTGCAACTATAGGCTATGTAGGATCCTGAAGAACAGGTTCCTGATTTTCACTCATTGTTTGCACTGGAGAACTAGCAATAGGTTCTGGCACCACAGTAGGCTCCACTGCAGGTGTTGGAACAACACGTGGCATGAAAATTGGTTCCTGAATCATCGAAGTAGGTACATATACCCACTTCACTTCAAAATCAATTTCACGTGGCACCATGCTCCCTCTAACCATCTCTTTTTCTAGAAAAACTGTGTGTGTCGTTTCCACAAACTTTGTGTGTCTGTTTGGACAATAGAAGCAATAACCTTTAGAATTCTCTATGTAGCCAATGAAATGGCAAATGACTGTCTTGGGATCCAGTTTCCCATTATTTGTGTTAAAGACTTTAGCCTCAGCTGGACATCCCCACACACACATGTATCTTAGGGAGGGTTCTCTACCCATCCATAGCTCATATGGTGTTGTAGGTACTGACTTAGTAGGTACTTTGTGTAAAGTGTGGGTGGCAGTTTTTAGTGCCTCCATCCACAAATTTGCTGGCAAGGTGGAGTAACTTAACATACTTCTAACCATATCCATTAAGGTACGGTTTCTTCTTTCAGCTACCCCATTCTGCTGAGGCTCGCCTGGTGTACTATACTAAGCAACTATGCCATTCTCCTGTAAGAACCTTGCAAAAGGTCCAGGAGCTTGGCCATATGGGGTGTGTCGACCGTAGAACTCCCCTCCATGGTCTGATCTTACTACTTCTACCTTTTGATTGTGTTGATTTTCTACCTCTGCTTTAAATATCTTAAATTTATCGAATGCCCCTGACGTTTCTTTAATTGGATAAATATAACCATAGCACAAAGAGTCATTTGTAAATGTGATGAATAATCAAAACCGTCCACAGACGTCACAGTGAATGGACCACAAATGTCTGTGTGTATAATCTCTAACACCCATGTGCTTCGCTTTGCACCTTTCTTAATTTGCTTAACGTACTTGCCTTTAGTGCAATCAACAGATTGGTTTAAGTCTGAAAATTCTAACGGCGGGAGAATTGATTCTTGTACTAAATGTTCTATTCTTCCCCTGGAATGTGGCCTAAACGACAATGCTACAATTTTGAAGATTCACTATCAATTCTCTTTCACTTGCCTTTCTCATTTGTAGACAAAGTGACACTCGGTGTCTCACATACATTCCCATCACACACATTGATCTCATCATGCATAGATAACTTATAAAGCTTGTCTTGTCGGAAGTCAAGACCAGCACACTTATTATTGTACTTAATTAGACATTTTTCAGCGCCAAAATGGCACTCAAATCCAGAATCTGCTAAGCATGAAACGGAAATCAAGTTTCTATTTAAACTAGGGACAAAGAGGACATCATGAAGATGAAGTATGAAGCCATCGTGTAGCTTAATGGGGACTTCTCCAATAGCTTCGACTTCAGCCTCAACTCCATTGGCGACTTTAATTCTTCTTCTGCCTCTTTGCAGGATCTGACTCGAATGCATACCCTGCATAGAATTAGCAACATGGACAGTTGCACCTAAATCAATCCACCAAGTAGATTTAGAATAACTTAAGTACAAGGTCTCATCTACAAAAGTAATTATATCCTCACCTTTAGTCAGCATGTGCTTCATCCACTTAGGACAATCCTTCTGCCAGTTGCCAGTCTCCTTGCACCAGAGGCACTGATTTGGAGCAACTGCTGATTTCTTGACTGGTTGAGGTTGGTGTTGAAACTGCTGGATAGGAGCTTTCCCCTGTGACTTTCTAGTAGCATTGGAAGGACCACCTTCATGTTGATTCTTAGCTTTGTAGCCCTTGTTACCAAAAGTCCTTTCCTCGTTGTCCTGCAAATAGTTGACAAAAGCACCATTTTGCTGTTTGAGCCTCTCTTCCTCTTGCACACACATAGCTGCTAGCTTGTGCAAGTACCACTTCTCAGTCAAGGAGTTATAATTCACCTCAAAAGTGGAAAACTCAGGTGGTAGTGACTTAAAAACTAGGTGTACCAGAAACTGTTCTGGCAAACCCATGTCCATGATGGTAAGTTTAGCATTCATGTTACTCATCGACAGAATGTGGTCTTTAAGACCACCTATGTACTTCATACTAGTGATCTTATTGATCAAGGTGCTTGCATAAGTCTTGGAGTGTGTGTCATGTTGTCTCTCCACTATTGCCAAAAACTCGGCAACAGTGTACTCCACTCCATCAGACTTTTTCTCAGGGATTGAAGCCCTGATAACCTCAGACATCTTTGGTTGCATGATCTTTAAGCATTTCTTATTATTTTTCTGCCAGTTGGCACACTCAAGGTCGTGCTCAGCAACCTTGTCTACATGGTCACGCTTCCGTGCCTGAAAGGTCTCCTCATTCTCATTTGCTCCTCTCACCAACTCTGCAAGAACTACAGGGCGTGGTGTAGTCAACACGTAGTCGTGCTCCACCATCGTGAGGACGCAATCCAACTGGTTGCACCACTGCTTGAAGTTAGGTCCAACTAGCTTAGGGATGGTGTTGGTGTAACTCAGTGTTGAAAAACATAATTAAATCATAATGGTGAGAAATACAGAAAAAGCGGCATGTATCAGTTACACTTTGGTTAAAACTAATACATACAACAATGCTTTACATCAACTCTATATCACCTTTGGCCCGAAAAATAGAATTAATGCATGAAAACTTTAATCCTTCTGTTCATAATATTGTAATTATCAGCTTTGTCCAGAAAAATAACAATATCATAAAAAATACTTTAAACTTCATTTTATTTCTCTAATTAAATGTCCCTTTGGTTTAATTTAATTAAAGAATAACTCGCAGTGGAAAAAAACATGAATAACTTAAAATTCCAGAAACATACTACTCTATGTAAAAATTTATCCCTTTGGTTCAAAATTTAAACAGAGATTTAAACTTAATATTCAAATTTAAACATTCAAATTATACTCAAAATTGCTTCTGAAATTCTCAAAACTAATTGCGAAAAGCTACTGTTCACAACCAGCTGATTGGCCCAGTAGCAAAATGCGGCCCACGGCCTCTTCCCGCGCACCCGCATGGGCTTTAGGCTGAAAACCGACGGCTGGGCCACCGATTCAGCCCAGCTCCTGAACCCGCCTAGGCCGTTTCTGGCCTAGGTTCACTACGTGAAAACCCACTTTGGTAATGGGCATAGATTGCCTTTGATAACGGGCAATGCGCCCGTTACCAATCAAGTGTTACAAATAAGCCAAGAAAGGTAACGGGTAGATGCTCGTTACTGATAAGACATATTCGTAACAGGCATTAAACAATGATCGTTGCCACAACTAGCCACCGGTCACGTGAAATGGCTGTTTCTCTAGGCCCACAAGGAACTTTCGTAACGGGCACCAAAGCAAAGCTCGTTACAGTACCTCAATATCGGAGACACTTGCTGTGCACCTGCGTCTCCACTATCTTGACGAACTGAAACGCGTCTGTTTCACACGCGTCTTAGTACATATAGGATTTGTAACAGGCATCAAACAACGACCGTTACCACAACTAGTCACCGGTCACGTGAAATGGATGTTTCTCTGGGATCACAAGGAACTTTGGTAACGGGCATGAAAACAGAGCCTGTTACTGTGAAATTAACATCAAAGACGCATTCCGTTAACCTGCGTCTCCTCTGTCTCGACGAAATGAGACACATCTATTTTTACGCGCTCGTCTGCTTTCTCTCTATTAAAGGAGACGCTTGCTTTCAACATGCGTCTCCTATATCTCGATGAACGGGACAGCTCCTAGGGCCCACCGGTTAGGACTGGTAATGGGCTTTTACACTACCCGTTACATTGTGGGCATGTTTGTAACGGGATTTCCGAATGAAGCTGGTAATGGGCTTTTACACTACCCGTTACATTATGGGCATGTTTGTAACGGGCTCTCCGAATGAAGCTCGTTACTCACTGATCAGTGTTTGTAATGAGCTTTAATTAACGCCCATTACAGATACGTAGGCCACCCCTACAGTAACCTACCCGCTTGTCGGCGGCATCCTGGAACCAGCTAGGATTTGGCAGCCATGAGGGGCTGCATCCTGGAACCATCCAGGATATGGCAGCCACCACAACAAGGAGACATCACAAACAAGCAAGATCACATTTATAGACAAGCTAGGATCACATCAAGTTTCAAGTTACTCTCATAAGGGCTTGTTTGGATGGAGTCATGAGAAAACTGCCTGAACCAGGCAGTATCTGATCCCAACCAAGGAAGCCAAGCAGGCTTCTCAGGCAACAACACCTGACTAAAGAAGACTGAATGAGTTTCAAGTTTCTGGCCACAATAAACTCACGGGGCACCACTGTAGAAGTTACCCTTTCGGTTGATGGTCTCCTTAAAAATGTACTCGCAGAGCATCTACCGGACACGCTTTACATCTTCTGTGGAAACATCTATAGGAGATTTGAAATCCTACAAAATACAATCATTTATGAGAATACAAGTAAAAATTATTTTCCAAAATCAGATGGATAATATGAGTAGAGACAAGGTTGAGCATTATTATCTACTCACAACAGCCTTCTTGATGTCAGGTATGTCATCGAGTAGTCTTGACATATGGAATGCCACATGGAATCCACACAAAGTGGACCCCCGTGGCTGCTGAGCACACTGCATCGAGGTACCAAAATGACAAGTTAATGCAGTACCAAATAGGTAAGAAGGGACCATAAAAAAACCTCAGTCTTACAGCGAGATTTGTTTTGTGCTTGAGTGTGGCTTTTGGCTTTTTTCTTTCCTTTCGTTACCCCGTCCTGTGCATGTTCACCAAAGGCCCTACATGATCAACAATACCAATTAGAAACACTAAGAGATTGAATTTTTGTGAACAAAACCTACAAATACTGTAACAAAGGCCTTGCATAGTCAGCAATACCAATTAGAAACACTAAGAAATTGAATTTTTGTGAACAAAACCTATAAGAAACTGACCAGTTCAAAACAGGTTGGAGGTCTGGGAACTTTAGCAGGGGGTGTTGTTTAGGAGAATCTAGATACCAAACCTCTTTGAACTTCATACAGACGAGCCTAAGACCCTTATCGGGGTTCCGCCGCCTCATCAACCTCTCCATCCCCTCGAAGCACAATGCCTCCGGATGATTGGCCTCGCGGAAGCACCGCTCAAAGCACGACCCGATGTAGCGATTCTTGTACACCTCAGGAAGATCACACAGCGACACGTGGAGTAGTACCTCATTGGAGTTGCAGATGCGCCGAAAGGTGGCGCAGATTTTATTGCGAAGGTTCAGAAAATGGAAAACGGGCTCATCCTTGATGGGGTGGATGATGATCTTGGTGAGAAGTTCATCTGGCAGCAGCAGCATCAAGCACACCGTGGGCATCAAGGTGAAGGTGACGAAATAACACAGCGACGTGGTTTGGAATTTGAAAGGCGACTAGGGATGAAGTTGGTAAGGATGATTGAAGTTGAAGAGGGATGAAGTTGGCGACGAGGATTGAAGTTGAAGGAGGCGACGAGCTCGAGGGTTGAAGGTTGAAGATGGCGCCTCGACCATGTAATAAAATAATAAATGGAAATTGAAAAGGTCATGCAGTTTGGCTGCTGCCGTTGACAAGTGGGCCCGACATCATTGCCCCACCCCCTTCTCCTTCCCAGGTAATTGAAAGGTGATGCGTGGTTTTGCGCCCGAAACGGAGCCCGATGCGCAATCGAGTGGCACGTACTGGCAGTAATGGAGTAGTGGGTGGGGGTAGAGGCGCCTGACGGTTCTGCGTCTTGTCAATATAACGCCCTCGCCCAGTCGCCCTCCCCTGCTTTCCCCTGCTTCTTCATAAGCTTATCATCTTTTTCTTCACTTATTCTTCCTCCTCGCGATCCACCACTACAAATCTTCGGTCACCGAGAGAAGGAGGAGATGGCGTCGAGGAGCCCACTGCTGTCGAAGCAGGGACGAAGGGAGGACGACGACGACAAAAGCTGCCATCAGAAGAAGTTGGAGAAGGGGAAGGAGCCGACGGCCAAGGACACCGACGAGGAACCACTCTTCGACGACACTAAGTTCGTCGTCGAGCTGCTCAAGAGCGCCTTCAGAAAGCTTGAAGGTGTTGGCGAGGCCTTTGACATTAAGTTGCATCATGATGTGTACAAAGACCCAAGCGCGAAAGGTCTCACCTTTAGGATCCACGGGTTGGCGGAGAAGCTCGAGAACCTCCCCGTGGTCAAGCAGGCTACCCGCCGCCACTTTGTCTTCGACGACGGCGGCTCCAACGGCAGCCACGACGGCGACGACGGCGGGACTCCGACTAATTGATAGACTCCTCTACCAATTAGTAACAATGTGTGTGTGCTTTTGTGTCTTTGTCAGGTTGTTGGACATGAACTGCTTAGTTAATTAGTTTGGTTGTTAGATTTTGTATGTCATGAACTCGATCTAATAGACGCGAGTAGATCCAACCGCGTTGTGATGAACTGTGTTCTATTGTAATGAACTGGAGATTTGTTGTGATGAACTGGAGATCTGTTGTGATGAATTATATCTTATTAGAGACAATGGATAGTCATTGCCGATGCAGGTTAGCCTGCTGACGCTGACGCTGACATGTGGGCCAGTGTCATTGGCGACGATGGTTAGTGAACCCGCATCGTGTTGGCAGTTGGGTCCGGGCGGGCAGGCAACGGTTATCTTTTTTATATTGGATGCTGACACTGACGCGTGGGCCTGTCACTATTTTTTTGAATGAAACTTGCTTCCTGAATTATTAGAGCCCATAACACAGCACCTAAAAATCATAAAAATATGAACAATTCATATTTAGACATTCAATATTTGAATAAAATATCAACAGTCACACCTGTGTGCCCAAAATTCATATATTTCGTTTTTACACCCCATGGTAATTATATTTTATCAACATCCAATTTGCTCTAAAAAATCTACAAATTGACTTGTCAACATAATTTGGGTACCTAAACTTGTCTTTTAAAATTTCAAATGGTATCGATGAAGGAATAATATACTTGTGTACAAATGTCTACATCTCTCACATAGTTTCCTAGAATGTTTGCTTGAACATTGATGTTTTCCACACTTTGCAACATGTTCGAACTCATATGCATTTGAAGACTTAACAAAACCTTGTGTTAACCTTAATCTTACAAAATGTAAAGTTTCATCACTAATGGTTGTGTAAAATAAATATAATTTGTATGTTGTACTTACAAAGAACAAAACAAGGCATATAAACATTATTCAACAAACGGAATGTACACTAAACAATGAAAAATGAAAAGATGGTGATTTTAGAAAAATTTAGAAAAAATATCAAATGTGGACTAATGATGACGAAGAAATACTTGTTCAACATTTGATTGCAGATTAAAAGAAGAAATGGGAACTATTTTTCATTTGAATATAACTTGGCCCAACAGTCATTAGCGACACGGGGCTGATGACCCACGTCAGATTTGCTGCTCTCCCAAAATTTTACACAGATAATTTGAGCATCATACGAAAGCTAATCTACTACTAATTTCCTATTTCAATACTCTGTGCGAATTTCATCATTTCACAGCGCAGCCTACAGTCTTCGCTGCAAAACAGAGAAATTCGAAGCCACCCTTTTTCCACGCCGCAGCCGCCGTCGTTGCCTGCACACAGCTGATCGCCGCGCACCTGTGCCGGAGGCGGCAGCGGTTCACCCCCAAATGCGCCAAGTCGAGTAGTGGAGCTCACGTGTGGCCTTCTCACGCAAAGGCAGACACCCGTCGTTGCTCAGCCATCTCAACGCCGTACTGCCGCCACCCGCGACCCGCCTCATGTACCACTTCGCGGTGTCGTCGGTGGCGGCACCGCCATTGTCTCTGTAGAGCAAGATGGCATATAGATAGGCCGCCGCATCGTGCCCACCCTAGGTGGCGCGCCGAAGATCCTTGTATCCCTATTTTCAATGAATAAGGCTTTGATCCCGGAGAGGAAGCAAGCCTCCAGATTCCCGAGACCGGTCAGCATAGCAAGGAATGCTTTGTAAGCGGTGGGGTCCCACACCCAAGAAATCTCATCTCGTATCCCCTCTATCGACAAACGCCAGCCGACGTCGCCATGGCCGCACACGCGGCGCATGGTCAAGCAAGTACCGCGTAGGCTGCGGAGGACAGCCAAGGGCCGCTCGAGGTCGCACCGATGCGCGCCGCAATCTCAATGCGGAGGTCTTGAGGGAGGCCCAATAGTGACGACGGCTGGTGCCGCCTGCTTCTTCTCGGCATGCTATCCATCTCTGGCCGGGAATGGTGACGATGAGTAGGTAGTTGCTGTTTTTTGCGGGTAGAGATGAATGGGCGGGGGATCTAATTGTTTTGGAAAGAGAAGATACATGAGATTTGTTTCCAAACACAGTTTAAGTATGCGATGGAGACGATCTTTTGTTACTCCGCGTATCATTTAATTCTACATTGGAATCACTACCTCTGCAGCTCTGCTCTCAGCCATTGACTGGCAACAGTTTCGCCATTGACCGTCTTGGGAACCTTCCCGTTTCCTATGCTCTTGATCATATCCTTGCCTCTCTTTTTTTTGGAGATGATGACTACATTTTATTTTTTTGACAATAACAAAAATATATTAACTAACAGAAAGAAGCTATTTGAAAACATACATTGTTGAGAGATACAAAGTGGAGTGCCTCAAAGAGAGGCCACCCTAGTGTGTGACTGACATTAGTGCACACAGGAGGTTCGGATACATAATGAGAATCAAGATTATGTAGAGCAGTAGTGGCAAGAGTATGCACCATCTGGTGGATACAATGTTTGGTTACTCCATGTATCATTTAATTCTACATTGGAATCACTACCGTACCTCTTCTCTCAGCCATTGACTGGCAACAGTTTCGCCATTGACCGTCTTGGGAACCTTCCCGGTTGTTTCTTGTGCTCTTGATCTTATCCCTTCTTTGTTTTTGCTATAAAAAGGCACCAACGCCTATTAGTCCTCCTCACTTCAAGTTGTTTCCTTCTTCTCTAAATCTAGATCTAGCTATATGGTTCCTTCTTCTGATACAATAAAGCGAGTCACTTTCTTCCTTTTTCTCTAGATCTAGATCTAGCTATGGCGCAAAGAATAGATCTTGTAGGGAACAAGCTTTTGCTTTTCTCTCTTCTTCCTCCTCCTTGATCTCTGAGTTGCTAGAAGAATTCTTGTGATATGGGTGATTGGGTTGCTCATCCCTCTAACACAGCTGCCAGAATAATTCTTGTGACATACCCCTTGCTCGCAGCTGTGTCCGAGGAAGGTAGCCCAGAACCTCCTGGCATCAAGATGAACAAGCCGACAAAAAGCCTGCTGCAGCTTTTCCGTCACACTTGGGCTCTTGCAAACCAAAATTAGGGTTGCAAAATACGACAGAATTCATCATGTGTCCAATGATCATTGTTTTCGGGATGAACAATCTGACGGAATTCATCATGTGTCCAATGATCATTATTTTTCCTATGCTTTCTCCCTCCACTCGCAGAAGGCTCTTGCAAACCAAAAGTGCAGGTTCGGGAAGCTTTGTGGTCTCGTTGCAAGCCAGGAATCAGGTCTCTGAGCCATCAACAGAAATGGAGCTTGTTCAATGACCACATGGAGCAAGATGGACGACCTACGAGCAAGATCGATGTGTGTGTGTGATTTTGCATATCTCGTCATGAAGATATGTCCACATTGTAACTTTGTTCTGATGTATCAATGATGACTGCAACATGTGTGTGTGCGATTTTGCATATTGCGTCATGAAGATATGGCCGCATTGTCACCTTGTTTTGATGTATCACTGATGACTATAATCTCTGTGTGTGTGTGATTTTGCACCTCAAGAGACATGCTTTTGTGATTGTCTCTGTACAGTACAATTTTTTATGATTTACCTAATCATTTGCAAAGCTTGAAGAACAAGCTGACAGGGGCTGGCTAATCCGTGTCTCTTTTGATGTAATCTGTTCGTGATTTCGCATATCTTGCCCATAACAAAGACGACGCTGGTTCATTGGTCCTCGTCTCTTGCCCGTAACAAAGGCGACATAGGTTCGTTAATCATCATCTCTTGCCCGTGACTTAGGCGTCGCGGGTTGGCTAATCCTCGTCTCTTTGATATTAACGCCCATTACTGAACTGAAGCAAAATATAAACAAAATATATATAGTATCTTTGGCAGAATATATTACACGCAGGATTCAAATTCCACCACATCCCATATATTACAAAAAGGATTGAAATTCCACCAATACATCGCATCCTTTATATTACAAAATGGATTCCGTTTCCACCAATAGACACATCCTCCGGCATTACAAAAAGGATTCAGCAGAAATCAGGCTTGCCTTTTCTTCCTTGATTTCTATATATGGATTTTTTTCACTATGGTCGCATCGCAAGTACGGTGTTTTGTTAGTTCCCAAGAGTTGGGGATTGTATGAAGTGTCAAAGGATGGAATTTCGTCAAACTGGTTGCATTCCTCCTCCTCCACAACATTTTCAATCCCCACAATCCTTTTTTTCTAGGCATAACCACATACCAGTTCTTCTTTGCAAGGTCAGGTACATAGAACACTTGCTCAACATCGTTGGTGAAGACAAACGGTTTGTTTTTGTAATCAAAGACCCAGAGATCAACACTAACATAACCATATTTGTCCTTGCTCACAACTCTCTTCCCATTGGTGACCCATCTACACCGAAATAAGGCTACCTTCAATCCTACATAATCAAGCTCCCATATCTCCTCTATTTGACCATAATATGTGTCTGTCTCCGTGTCATCATCATCGTCATGATTGTCGTCAACGACGGCCTATACACGCACACCACTATTTTGATAGACGCTCTTTTTATCCTAGGTCATGGTGTAGAACGTGTATCCGTTGATATCCATTCCTTCGTATCTTGTAACAGTGAACAATGGCCCCACTGCTAGATTCCTTATCTCGTCGGTAATTACATCATTATTGTCGCATGTCTCGACATAATCTTGGAGCCACCTGTTGAAACCTTGCATGTGCATCTTTGCAAGCCAAGCCCTACCACGTTTAGGGTTGTCTTCACATAGTTGTCATTTGTGCTCATTGGCAAACGGTGTAATTTGGTGCAGCTGTTGTATCACAGTGAAATGAGCCTTTTGGAAGGCATCTACATCCGAAGTGACTGACCTTTTCCCCATGGTCCCAACACCTGAAAGCCTACCTTCATGTCGTGAGCGAGGCACACCAATGGGGTTTTTTGGGTCCATATAACCAATGGCCCACTCCACTGCTTCGATGGTCTCGTAGCCACGAACAATGGCTCCCTCTAGAAATAACCGGTTATGTACTAATGATTTCATGAATCCATAGAACCTCTCATATGGAAACATCTGATGAAGGTAAGATGGGCCAAGGAACCAGATTTCTCTCGTGAAGTGTGCTGTTAGATGCAGCATGAGATCAAAGAATGATGGTGGGAAGGTAGCTTCAAGTAGGCATAGGGTCTCAAAATGCCTCCTCTCCAAGTCCAATAGTTTTTCCTCATCAATCACCCTTTGTTCTATTGCATTGAAGAATAAAGACAAGCTCGTGACCGCATTGCGACCCAGTTCTATCTTGATACCTCTAAGTGCAACAGGAAGAAGAGCTGCCATCAACACATGACAATCATGAGATTTCATCAAGTTGAAATTCATTTTCAAGTCCTTCACTGACACTAGCCTCTTGAAGTTTGATGAGTAGCCTGAAGGTACTTTCAAATCATGCAAAAACCGACAGAACTCTTTTCTCTCTTCCTTTGACAAGGTGGTTAAAGCAACGGGAAGGTTCGTCCCCGCCTCTGTTTCCTTTGAATAGAGCTCCGGCCTATTGTCCAGCTCTTTAAGATCCTTCCTTGCATTTTTATGATCTTTTCTTTGCACTTCTATTGTAGCAATGTTCCACAAGTAGCTTCACACACATTCTTCTTGACGTGCATGTTGTCAATCGAATGACGCACATCCAATATCGGCCAATACTCTAGCTCCCATAGAATTGATTTCTTGTTCCACATTCTTTCTCCTTCTTCACCATCTCGTTTCTTTCTTTTGCCAAGGGTTTTTTAGTTAGTTTGGGTAACTCCTCGATAGTTTTGACGTCCCTGACTTTCAAGTGGACCAGATCTTTACTCACATGCAATGACGCCTCTCGATTCTCCTTTTACCCATTAAACTAACAATCCATGGCTTGATATGGATGTTTCTTGCCGAGGAAACGACAGTGCCCCATAAATATGTATTTCTTTGAATGTCTTAGCCATATTGCGCAAGTATCTTGCAAGTAGTGTGGGCAAGCTGCACCTATCATTTTACTCTGGCCAGAGAGGTTGCGATGAGCTGGGTTGTCGTTGATGGTGGTGAACAACATGGCATTCATTGTGAACTCCTCACGCTTGTACTCATCCCAAACTTCTGACACACCAGGCTTCCACAATATCTTCAAGTTATCAACTAGTAGCCTCAAGTAGACATCAATACGGTCGCCAGGTTGCTTTGGCCCGGAGACCAATATTGTCAGCATCATATATTTATGTTTCTTGCATAGCTAGGGTGGAAGGTTGTACAACGACAGCATGACAGACCAGGTGCTATGTGTTGAGCTCTGTTTATCGAATGGGTTAACGCCATCTGTGCTCATAGCAAACCATATGCTCCTTGCGTCGTCAAACCATGGGAAGTGGGTATTCATGTTACCCCATTGCGCTGCATCTGCGGGGTGCCTAAACTTGCCATCTTTCTTATAATTAAGCTCCTTTCGGCCTTCGTCATGCCAATGCAAGAGTTGGGCCTCCTTTTGTGTTGCGAACCATCTTCTCAGCCAAGGAATGATGCAAAAATACCATGCCACCCTCACAAGAGCCCCTCTGTTAGCCTTCTTCTTCTTGCCTCTGATGTCACCGGGCTCGTTCTCATCATCAGCATTATTATCATCTCCACCATCCTTTTTCTCCCTGTACCGATCATAGCCACACTTGGGGCACTTGTCAAGGTTTTCATAATCTCCACGGAACAATACACAACTGTTCTTGCATGCATGGATTTTTTTCAACCTCTATTCCCAGAGGACAGATTATCTTCTTCCCCTCATAGACAGACTATGTTATTTGGTTTCCTTCAGATAGCATGTCTTTAAGCACATCTAATAGATGTTTGAAACTTTTGTGGCTCCAACCATGATCTGCCTTAAGCTGCAGAAGTTTTAGATCACCAGAAAGGCGAGAGAACTTCTGGTAATCAGGATAGAGGGGTTTCTTTGAATCTTCAATGAATTGCTTCAGCCTCGCTAATTCAGAAGGTGTGTAATCCTGCAACATTTGATCAACATTGTGCACACGTTGCAACACCTCACCATCATCGAAGCCCCTAACTTCTTGATCAGTGATATCCTCATGCCTCCACACATTTGGTGGGAATAAGGGTTCATTTCCCTAAAAAAGTCCACTGTCATCAAGGTCTTCATCATGCTCGGTAGCATGGTGTCGCACTTCACCTTCATTTAGGCAGCCTGCTTCGAGTTCATTAAGGCCTTCCTCACCGAGTGTATTCCAACACGTGTAGTTTTTTGTGAAACCAAATGATGAAAATGATTTCCCATTGTGTGAATTTCTTTTGGTTGAGACAATTAATACAGGGGCAAAGCATTGCCTGAACACCACGGGTTCTCATATCCGCCTCTGCTTGATTTAGAAAACTGTTGACCCTGCTTAAGAAATTCTCCCAATATTCTTGGGGCTGTCTATACATCCAAGCCCGAGCAGAAGACGCCATCTACATTCCATACACTAAATGAGCATAATTCATCACACAAAAAAACAAATAACACACAAGAGGACTAGGAGAGTTGAAGAATTTCAATAAGAGGGGCCAATTAATTTTCACCTTGACGAGGACTTTCTACGAGGCGAACGCGGCCGAGGAGGAGGATCGGAGGCGGCGGCGCGGCCGCAGTGACAGTGCAGAGGACGGCGTGGTCGATGTCTGCTTTGGCCCCTTTCGCCGTCGCACACGCGGCTGGCTGGCCTGCTGCAGCGCCGGCTTTCTGAGGAGAGAAATTGTGACAACCCGCCCGGGAAAATACCGTACTATCGCCTAAGACCGATCCACTTTGGTCGTTAAGCAATAGTAAAGTATCATCCTGTCGTTGGTTGCCGGGTTAACGCCCGGTAAATCACTTGAACATCGAACAGAGGATCGATACATGCATTAAAACTCACGCGAAGGCGAGTCCAGAGTACAACATTAATTAAACATTTATTACAAACCATTGTTCATGGCATAAGATAAAGATTTAGAGTTCGAAAACACAGCGGAAATAATTTAAACTAGCGGAACGGTGAGCATCACAGGAGGCCGTCCGTGATGTCATCACAGGAGGCCGTCCGTGATGTCATCACTGGTCGTCACCCTTCTGATCAAGCACACCTGCAACAACATTTTTAAAGTAAGGCTGAGTATACTAATACTCAGCAAGACTTAACCGTCGGGTGATGACTTCATCACCAACCTCTAGACATGAAAGGCTTTTGGCCGGTGGAGTTTCTTTTTGCTGGAAAGCTACTAAGAGTGGATCCTTACTTTCAATCTTTTAGCACAAGTTCTAGTTGATTACCAGTTCTAAGTGTGCCAACTAATTCAATCAAGAATTGGACAAGCAATTAGTTCATCCAACATATTCTCGAGTTCCATCATTATGGGATAACATGGCCAGTAGAATAAGCAGTCTCGGATAACGGTGAGAGGCCGACAATTGATTGATTTAAACCTTGCAAGGTAGACCCAAACACACGGTCGTCTGCCCCCGCGAGGACAACTCCCCAGGCCGTCCCCAGAAATCTTCGGGTTGGGATCGAATCTTACAGTCCCTGGTGCAGGCTATCCGGCATACCCCGCGAGATACCCGGAGTCACCATACACCATCCTTTCCGGTAGCTAGCCGGTAAGGAGAATTGCTCGAGAGTAGTAATAGTAAGATCCCGTGCCGCCTCATTAAGGTACTAGGCTTACCGGTCCCATTCCCGGCATATGCTTGGTACGTTCAAAAGCTTAGCCCACATGCCCACTGGACCGGAGCCCAATCCCATGCTCTTACCACGTGAGCGATCCATTTAAGGATACCTTATGGTTCCTATCTAGGAACCTATTCTCGCGAGTGACGAACATCACTCGACTTCTATCGGTCCTATAGCATGGCGGCTATCGACCTAGCATACTAGTGATAGAGCATAGGTACCTAAGGATCATGCATCTAGGGTTTCAATTCAATTCCTGAAACGTAAATGCACAATCATAGCAAACATAATTGCATAATTTTAAAAGGCGGGGTTAATGGTCCGGGGCTTGCCTTCGCTGGCAAGGTTGGCCTTGGGCCCTTCTGGACTTGGGTCCAGGTCTTGAGCTACGTTCACGCTCAGCAGCTCTTGGTCGGCACCTTCGTCTCCTCCTTCCGGCACGAGCGTACGTCTATCGGCGGAAAGATCTACACGAAGATGCAAATGCAAGATTTATTCGACGGTTTTCACTTTAATCCACTACGAACCATATTGACAATCAAGGGTGTATTTGTTGGGCACATTCACCTAGATAAGAATATATTCAGCATACTCTTCCATAAAGGAACAATATGCAACTCTTTATTAATTGTTCTTTTTGATGGTGACTGTGTACATATATACGTAATTAATTTAATTTAACTTCATCAACAGTAGTGGGTAGGTACATTTAACCTTGTTAACATGATTTGCAACCACACTCAAGTTACATGGGTGGTTAGGTGATTTCTCTTTATTGCACAATTGAATAAAGGTTTCTTTATACTCGTCATTTCATGTAAAGGCTTTTAATCATTTTATCTTCACCAATCAAAGGTGTAATTACTTTTCTTATTCATGAATTAATTTCTTATCAGTAATGCTATTAAAATTTCTTTTATTTATATTAAGTAATATTCCCAAAAAGAAAAAGGATTTAATTAAGGATTTTCTTTTATCCAATTTTCCCTTTAATATTAAATGGGCTTTTAAGCCATTTATTAACCAATTAAATTACCAAAAATTTCATGAGTGTTTCTTAAGCCTACTAGCATCTATACTGGTCCATTGGACCCACATGTAAAAGTTGGAGGCTAGGAAACTAATTATTATGGAAAATAACAAAGGTTATCTAGTGATTCAATTTAAATGCATATAAAAATAATTAAGAATCCAAATGATCCAAACTTTCTTTTGAATGCTCTCTGGTCCTAAACAAGCTTAGAAACCCAACATGCTTGCATGTAATCTCTACTGAACTGGTTTTATTAATTTTCAAAGAAAAACATGCATAATTCAAGAATAATTATTTCTGTCAATCCAAAAATCATGGTTAATTCACAAGATGTGTATTTTGGTATTATAAGACAGTGTGCACAAGTTGGGGTCACAAACATAAATATAATTAAGATGAAAAATCATTTAGTTAGTTCTGCCAGAGATAGAAAAACATTTTTATAAAAAGATTTACATGATAAATTTGTGCAACTTTTGGCATAGGAGTTGGTCATGACCTAACACACAACATATCCAAAAATTAGCTACAGAGGATTCATGGTTTTTGACATATTGCAGATCTAGGGTTTTCACATTTGTATTTTTCATGCAAAATCAAAAAGGAATTAGCTCAGGCTAGAATAACAAAAGTTGTAGTTAAATCACCATGGATCCAACAAAATTGGTTTCACATTTTTCTGAATTTTCTGTGATTTTCTACGCAATTTACAAGTTACAGCAATTTGCTTATACTATTGGAGTTACCTTTTTACAGTTTGGACCCTGGAAAGATTTTGGCCTTTGCAATTGGGCCCTTGGGGTGGCCGGCCGGCGCGGCTTGCCGAAATCCGGCGAGGCCGGCGGCCGTGGCCGAGCCGGGAGCGGGCGGGGAGGGTGTAGGAGGGTCTAGGGTTCGACTTTGGGGCTTGGTGTGTGTGGAGGAGGCGCCGGGTGGGGCGCTCCGCGGCGGTGGCCGGCGGCGCGGCGGCCGCGCGGCGGGTTCCGGCGAGGTGAGGGCGTGGCCGGGGCGCGAGTGGCTTGGGGGGGGGGGCTTTGGCATGTGTAGGGGAAGGCGGCGGCCGCCGTGCGGGGCGCGCAACCGACCGGAGCGGGGAGCTCGCCGCGGGCCGCCGACCGCACGCCGCGGCGGCTCCGTGCGGCGGCGAGGGAGGGGCGCGGCGCCGTGTGGCCGGGACAGCCGACCGGGGCGGCTTCTTAAAGCCGCGCGCGGGCGGCGCGGTGGGCACGGGCAGCGCGGGCGGGTCGGGCCGCGGCGGTACGGCGGCGGGCGGGCCGTACCACGGCGGGCGGGGGGGGTGTACGGCGCGCGCGGCGTTCCGGGCGTGGCAGGGGCATCTCCTCGGCGTGCGTGCGTCTCGGGAGCAAGCGGCGGCCTCGGGAAGGCGCGGACGGCACACGGCTCGAGGCACGGCGAGGGGGAAGCGCGGGGCGGCGCCGGCGCGCGCGGCGGCGGGGTGCCCGCGCGCGACGCGCGCGACGCGCGCCGGCGCGGCGTTGGCCGGCTGAAAACTTCGGAGTGGCTCTGTTCAAGATACGTTTTCTCTAAAAATTTGAATAAAAGTGCTCAAACCAATGAATAGGAAAGTTGTAGATCTAGCTACCCTCTACAACTTTCAAAAAGGTCCTATAGTGTTTTTCTCAACGGATTTTGCAGGAACGTCGTGCCAACTTTGAATGTCGACACGTCCTGGAAAACAGGAAAATCTGCCTTGCAAGGGTTTTTTCACAATTTTCCACCCAAAATTTGAAATGCCAATCTACATGAATGTTGTGTCCCTCAACAAGATCTACAACTTTCATAAAGGTAGATTTTGGAGTGTTTAGGTGAATTGTGGGGAACGCGGCAAAAGTTCCGGACGACATTCGCTGACGTCAATGGTCAAGCAGGGTTTGACCGTGTCTTTGACCAAGGGTTGACTACGGGTGTGCGTAGGCTTGGTCAAGGGGTTCATCAGGGTTCATTGACGAGGTTTTCGGGTGATGACCCAGGTTGACCTAGGTTTGACCGGGGTTTGACTGGTTTGACCCGGCTGATCCGGTCATTAGCGTTAATGACGGTAATTAAAAACCTGGGGCGTCACAGTCTACCCTCCTTAAGAGGAATCTCGTCCCGAGATTCGAAATTACAAGGGGAGGTGAGAAATTGATTCTGGGTAGAAGCGTTACCTACGAAATTCAACTGGCTTTGCTCCACTTGAGGGCTTGGCTTGTTGTTGTCGATAGCAGATCCTGGGTTCTGCTCCTGCTGCTGGGGCTTCTGCTGTCTGGGGTTCGGGCACTTATCGGCGAAATGCCCGGGCTGTCTACAATTGTAGCACAAACGGGGAGGAAGGTCTTTGAGTTTGGGGATCGGTTGCTGGGCTTCCTGGATAAGGCGGAGCCTCCTTCTCTCCTTTTTCTTTGGCTTCTTCGAGGTTCGCGCAGGTGTTGTAATAGTGGTGCGTTGAGTGGTCTTGCCGGGGTTACAACTTCGCTTGCCTTTACGTGGACAAGTCTCTGTACAGGTAATTTCCCACTCACTTACATCTATCTCAGGTAATCCTCTTTTGTTGCCTCGGATTGCCTCCTCTTCTTCCCTAAGATCCATTGGTAGTCGAGAAGGTGGTAATATTGAGTCAGAGGATTGGGGCTGGTCTTGATTAGCATACTCCTCCAACAGATTGAACAAACAGGCTTGTTCGACCATAGAGACAGATAAGGACTGAGAGAGACTGTCTGCCAAACTATTTTGATATGGTTTCCCATAACGTCCTTGGATGATATCGTTCACCATCTGATTCAGCACAGAATTTTGCCCTTCTAGCAGTTGGGTTGCGCCGACAATGGTGTTAATGTCCCTCTGTGTAGGTACTTCTGGTGAAAAGGGCTTGGAAGGTTGAAGCTTCGATTGCATTGGTGGCATTTGTTGTAGTTGTTGAGCCATTTGCTGTTGGGTCTGTAGGAGATGGCACAACACTTCGGTATGGGCTGCTATGAAAGCTTCGGTCAACATTGTGGGCGGCGGTTGCGTACGATCGCCACTACCCGATGCTTCGAAATCATTGGGGTCGTTCCATGCCGGTCGGAATATCTGAAATTTGAGTCCCTAGTTAGCGCATGATCGGAATATCACCCAAGCTTAACATTCGGACATATTGTACGAGACTCGTTCATGGTAAGCAATGCAAACCGGACATCCAAAAGTCACAGACTCGACTCGACAAAGCCGGGTCCACACATCTCGTGATTGAGAAATGCAAATGGAACAAAAAGTGCAAGGTGTGTCCTCTTACTACCTCATCGCCGTTCATGAGGAAGCGGACGATGAATGTGCACATGCACAGCTAATAGTAGACACAACCCTCCTACTATACAGAGGTACATTTCTTACAATGTCCAGCGAAACGATTCGAGCTCTTCCGAAGACGGAGTCATGGGTGGCAGCTTGGATTGATTTCTGCTTTCGGTCTACTCCGAGCTTCTTCTGGACATCGGAAATGAAGACGGAGAACAGTTTGCTCGGGAAGATTGAAGTAGCTGGGAGAGGTACTCTAGTGGCAAGTAGCCAGGCTAGCTAGGAGAAGAACAAGAACAGCGATACTGCCGAGCTCTGATGGAATGGAGCTTTCGTATCGGCGGTTCCGGGTAAAAGGTTCCATTTTATAGTCGATGCGGGGCTGTAACGGTCAGTTGACCCAGTTGATTATCTGGTGTACTCAACACGGAGCTCAACCAGGTCAGCTCACGCGATCATGACGTCGTGAATACGGTTGCGGAAATCGAAGGCAGAACGACGTCATGGCGTCGTATGATCGTGGCACTGATGACGATGGCGCTCAACGGTCTAAATAATTGACCGTATCGGGGAGCGAAACGAGAAAAGCTTCGTGCACAACGCTTTACGTTTGCGATAGCAATCATAGAGGAGCGTAGCATAAAGCTTCGATCGATCTTGGGCATACTTCCTTGTTTGATTTGAGATTTGGAAGGTTAAGAGCACGGACCAAGAACGAATACACGATGGATGGCTTCTCCATGTTGACTATTTGAGAACCTTGACTGCTCGATAAAAGTTTCTACTTCTGCTGTTGTCCATTTGTCTAGCGGAAAAAGAATCGATGCTGCAAGGTCGTCAAGATTCACGGCGAGGAACCAATTGGTCAAGGATTCCCAATAGGTCATTACAAGGAAAGAAGGTTAAAGACAGAGTTCCACAAGCTCCTGTACGAAAGGTGACTTCAAGTGGGAACTTCAAAGAATAGTCTTGCTCACACTTTTACTTATTTCTCAAATTTTGAGGTTTTGACGAATCGTTATTTTGAAAGTGTAACACTTTTCCAAATTTGACGCGATGCATGTGCTTGTGCAGCATGGCGCTTATGATGCACGTTAGAATGACTCGGTTACCCATATGCATTGATGATTGGAAATGCAATCATTAGTAGGGGAGGATCTGCGTGACGAGTTGCTATCTCACAACCAAGATACCTAGCGCGCTCCTAGTGGCAGTCGTGTGGCTGCAGCACACACGATACCCTAGGTTCCGTCGCGGCACCTTTGACTATGAGGTAACAACATCACCAAACCAAAGAGGTAGGGGTACGGAGTTTCATGCGGATGCACGTTAGTATACCCATGCTTCCCAAATGCACATGCTATGCAGCGCATGCTCAAAAGCCACATTTTCAGTTTAAATCACAAGGTTTGAGCAAGACCGGAAAGAACAAGTTCAGGATTTAGGAATCGGTTAGATCTGTGATGGACATGGAATTGTAGAGCACATAACTTGATTGATCACAACTTAGCATAACTAATGTTTTACGAACATCATTACAGAAAGGATGTTTAATCAAGGCAGTACATCGACGAGAGTTTTCTGAACTACTAACAACATTTAGGATTACAAAGCAGACTAGTTGCAATGATAAGGTTCCTAGTCCATCTGACAGTGATAACCGACCAAAAGTGGTCAGGGTACACTAGGATTCCTCACAACACTGGATTCTGACTACTCAGAACTTTATTCCTGACAGATCAACCTCCAAGGGTGGGGTCCTCCATGCTGAAAGACTACGGTGACGCGGGTCCAGACTCAATTCCAGATTCACCCTGGATATCTTCAACATCTTCTTCTTGGGCTGGTCCCGGAATGACAGGTTCTGGGGGTGGAACGGCTAGAGCTTCCAATTGATTTTCTAGTTCAAGCATATACTGATCGTTATGCTGCAACAAGAAATTCTGCTCATGGATGATCTCGGTTAACTCTTGTATCTTTGCCTTGTCCTTGCGTCTTTCCTTCCTGAGAGTAGCAATCATTGCTCGGGCTTCTTTCAACGCTTGAGCTGAACACTCTACTTCCTTAACTTTGTATCTATAGATTTGGTGTCTATAGAATATGCTTTCTCCCACCATTCGCAGATAGGTATCGTACATGGCTTCTGAAAAGCGGACTGAGGTGACAAGATCAGGACTATAGTGAGAGTTGCTCTGGGCTGGAAGGATAGTTTCTCGTTCACCACCCGGTGCAATGTGTCGCTCGGGTACCGGAATGACTTTAGCTGCAGAGTTGGCTATCTCGGTCGGGTGCTTTCCACAGAAAGTGGTGAGTGCTTCGAGAGCAGCCTTCTGCACTGTGTCGGACAAGTTTCTTCCGTGTGCCGTACACTCCCACTCATCCCAAGCAGGATTGGTCGGGCACGTTGAAATCTTCACCTTTACTTCACAACGAAGGAGTTGACCTGTGGTCATGATCTCACGTGTCGAGTACTCTGGATAAGTGGTGTACCCAAAGCTCCTTAGGGTGTCCCACAAAAGTGCAGGAAAACCACCCTCCTCTATGTAGTTCACGAGAGTCCATGATTCCACATTAGCCGACGTAGAGCCAGCGTTGTCCATCTGGACATAATGACAAAAGTGAGAATCAGTCGGGTGCGAGTGTACAAAGGTAACTCGATCCACGAATACGGGTAGGGGTTAAGGTGTGGGGTAATTATGCATACTAAGCTCCAATGTATGCTAAGCTCGAACGGGTAGGCGTACCAACGATACGTGGTCTGGCAATCGGAGAACTGAACATCCTACTCAAAACCAGAGTTCAACACCTCCTCAATTAGCGTAACAACTTAGCAGGGTTGGGAAACTTAAGTTGGATACTCAAGGTTGAGCTAAGGAATTCGGAAGGTGCTGAACCGAGCAAGGTTCACGGTTCTAAGGAATGGCAAACACGGTTGACTTCCAAGCATACTTGCGGTAGACCAAGGTATGATCACGAACTTGGGGATAGCAGATCAGGATTAGATTGAAGCGGCCTAGGTTAAGATCATCTAGACGAAAGGTTCCTGGACAAAAACAACAATCTAAGCATCCCTTTTTATTAGATTTATGCTTGACAACACTTCTACACCTAGAGGCTAAACAGAGCAAAACACGCTATAATTGTTTACTTCAGAGAGCACGAAGACAGACATGAGTCCAGTTTAGGTTCCTTCACGATTTTTAACATGATGCAAGACGTCCTATTCGTCCTCACAATGGCAACCAAGCCAAAATTCGGAGTTAGCGCCGGTGGCATGGCACATACACGTATCTCCCTATAATATCTAGTCGAGATCTAGTCGATGCTTACTTAGCAAGTTTACGAAACGAGGTTAGTGTACCTGCAGAAGATCACAGAACACAACGAACCTTTCATGCCAGCACTCATGAAAGCGTCCACATACATTACCGTTCACTATAGAAACGGCATCCATGCGTTAAGCCGCTGCATGGATAGCGTCCAACCTCGGACATGCTCCGTTTGAATGGAGTATATCCTTGCCTCGCATGAACGACATGCAGAATTCTCACGTATGAAACACGTGGCAAGACACAACTCATAACCAGACGCGAAGATGGGATCCGTGGAATGGATCACTCCATCAACCCTCGCAATTCCCGTGATGCGGAACAGCACACGTATAAAACACGTGGCTCCTGGTTTGGTTGTGCGAAAAAAATAAGTCTGACACAAAGTAATGTGCTGGAAGTTAGAAAAATAAACCATAGATTAATAAGCCACCTGAAAGAAACCAAAAATTTCCCTCTAGGGCCTCTCGGTCTATTTTATCCTTAACGGACCAACGTATTTTGCAATTCAAACAATCTTGGCAAATTTTATTCGAAAATCATGTGATTAGAGTGGTTAATTAAACTCTGGTGCATGCAATCGCTCTGATACCAGCTGTGACAACCCGCCCGGGAAAATACCGTACTATCGCCTAAGACCGATCCACTTTGGTCGTTAAGCAATAGTAAAGTATCATCCTGTCGTTGGTTGCCGGGTTAACGCCCGGTAAATCACTTGAACATCGAACAGAGGATCGATACATGCATTAAAACTCACGCGAAGGCGAGTCCAGAGTACAACATTAATTAAACATTTATTACAAACCATTGTTCATGGCATAAGATAAAGATTTAGAGTTCGAAAACACAGCGGAAATAATTTAAACTAGCGGAACGGTGAGCATCACAGGAGGCCGTCCGTGATGTCATCACTGGTCGTCACCCTTCTGATCAAGCACACCTGCAACAACATTTTTAAAGCAAGGCTGAGTATACTAATACTCAGCAAGACTTAACCGTCGGGTGATGACTTCATCACCAACCTCTAGACATGAAAGGCTTTTGGCCGGTGGAGTTCCTTTTTGCTGGAAAGCTACTAAGAGTGGATCCTTACCTTCAATCTTTTAGCATAAGTTCTAGTTGATTACCAGTTCTAAGTGTGCCAACTAATTCAATCAAGAATTGGACAAGCAATTAGTTCATCCAACATATTCTCGAGTTCCATCATTATGGGATGACATGGCCAGTAGAATAAGCAGTCTCGGATAACGGTGAGAGGCCGACAATCGATTGATTTAAACCTTGCAAGGTAGACCCAAACACACGGTCGGCTGCCCCCGCGAGGACAACTCCCCGTGCCGTCCCCGCAAATCTTCGGGTTGGGATCGAATCTTACGGTCCCCGGTGCGGGCTATCCGCATACCCCGCGAGATACCCGGAGTCACCATACACCATCCTTTCCGGTAGCTAGCCGGTAAGGAGAATTGCTCGAGAGTAGTAATAGTAAGATCCCGTGCCGCCTCATTAAGGTACTAGGCTTACCGGTCCCATTCCCGGCATATGCTTGGTACGTTCAAAAGCTTAGCCCACATGCCCACTGGACCGGAGCCCAATCCCATGCTCTTACCACGTGAGCGATCCATTTAAGGATATCTTATGGTTCCTATCTAGGAACCTATTCTCGCGAGTGACGAACATCACTCGACTTCTATCGGTCCTATAGCATGGCGGCTATCGACCTAGCATACTAGTGATAGAGCATATGTACCTAAGGATCATGCATCTAGGGTTTCAATTCAATTCCTGAAACGTAAATGCACAATCATAGCAAACATAATTGCATAATTTTAAAAGGCGGGGTTAATGGTCCGGGGCTTGCCTTCGCTGGCAAGGTTGGCCTTGGGCCCTTCTGGACTTGGGTCCAGGTCTTGAGCTACGTTCACGCTCAGCAGCTCTTGGTTGGCACCTTCGTCTCCTCCTTCCGGCACGAGCGTACGTCTATCGGCGGAAAGATCTACACGAAGATGCAAATGCAAGATTTATTCGACGGTTTTCACTTTAATCCACTACGAACCATATTGACAATCAAGGGTGTATTTGTTGGGCACATTCACCTAGATAAGAATATATTCAGCATACTCTTCCATAAAGGAACAATATGCAACTCTTTATTAATTGTTCTTTTTGATGGTGATCGTGTACATATATACGTAATTAATTTAATTTAACTTCATCAACAGTAGTGGGTAGGTACATTTAACCTTGTTAACATGATTTGCAACCACACTCAAGTTACATGGGTGGTTAGGTGATTTCGCTTTATTGCACAATTGAATAAAGGTTTCTTTATACTCGTCATTTCATGTAAAGGCTTTTAATCATTTTATCTTCACCAATCAAAGGTGTAATTACTTTTCTTATTCATGAATTAATTTCTTATCAGTAATGCTATTAAAATTTCTTTTATTTATATTAAGTAATATTCCCAAAAAGAAAAAGGATTTAATTAAGGATTTTCTTTTATCCAATTTTCCCTTTAATATTAAATGGGCTTTTAAGCCATTTATTAACCAATTAAATTACCAAAAATTTCATGAGTGTTTCTTAAGCCTACTAGCATCTATACTGGTCCATTGGACCCACATGTAAAGGTTGGAGGCTAGGAAACTAATTATTATGGAAAATAACAAAGGTTATCTAGTGATTCAATTTAAATGCATATAAAAATAATTAAGCATCCAAATGATCCAAACTTTCTTGTGCATGCTCTCTGGTCCTAAACAAGCTTAGAAACCCAACATGCTTGCATGTAATCTCTACTGAACTGGTTTTATTAATTTTCAAAGAAAAACATACATAATTCAATAATAACTATTTCTGTTAATCCAAAAATCATGGTTAATTCACAAGATGTGTATATTGGTATTATAAGACAGTGTGCACAAGGTGGGGTCAAACACATAAATATAATTAACATGAAAAATCATTTAGTCAGTTCTGCCAGAGATAGAAAAACATTTTTATGAAAAGATTTACATGATAACTTTGTGCAATTTTTGGCATCGGCGTTGTTCATGACCTAACACACAACATATCCAAAAATTAGCTACGGAGGATTCATGGTTTTTGAGATATTGCAGATCTAGTGTTTTCACAGTTGTATTTTTCATGCAAAATGAAAAAGGAATTAGCTCAGGCTAGAATAACAGAAGTTGTAATTTAAATCACCATGGATCCAAAAAAATTGGTTTCACATTTTTCTGAATTTGCTGTGATTTTCTACGCAATTTACAAGTTACAGCAATTTGCTTATACTATTGGAGTTACCTTTTTACAGTTTGGACCCTGGAAAGATTTTGGCCTTTGCAATTGGGCCCTTGGGGTGACCGGCCGGCGCGGCTTGCCGAAATCCGGCGAGGCCGGCGGCCGTGGCCGAGCCGGGAGCGGGCCGGGGAGGGTGTAGGAGGGTCTAGGGTTCGACTTTGGGGCTTGGTGTGTGTGGAGGAGGCCGCCGGTGGGGCGCTCCGCGGCGGTGGCCGGTGGCGCGGCGGCGCGCGGCGGGGTTCCGGCGAGGTGAGGGCGTGGCCGGGGCGCGAGTGGCTTGGGGGGGCTTTGGCATGTGTAGGGGAAGGCGGCGGCCGGCTATGCGGGGCGTGCAACCGACCGGAGCGGGGAGCTCGCCGCGGGCCGCCGACCGGACGCCGGCGGCGGCTCCGTGCGGCGGCGGGGAGGGGCGCGGCGCCGCGTGGCCGGGACAGCGACCGGGGCGGCTTCTTAAAGCCGCGCGCGCGGGCGGGGCGGTGGGCACGGGCGGCGCGGGCAGGTCCGGCCGCGGCGGTACGGCGGCGGGCGGGGCCGCACCACGGCGGGCGGGGGGGGGTGTACGCGCGCGCGCGGCGTTCCGGCGTGGCGGGGGCATCTCCTCGGCGTGCGTGCGTCTCGAAAGCAAGCGGCGGCCTCGGGAAGGCGCGGACGGCACACGGCTCGAGGCACGGCGAGGGGGAAGCGCGGGGCGGCGCCGGCGGCGCGGCGGCGGGGTGCCCGCACGCGCGACGCGCGACGTCGCGCCCGGCGCGGCGTCGGCCGGCCGAAAACTGCGGAGTGGCTCTGTTCAAGATACGTTTTCTCTAAAAATTTGAATAAAAGTGCTCAAACCAATGAATAGAAAAGTTGTAGATCTAGCTACCCTCTACAACTTTCAAAAAGGTTCTATAGTGTTTTTCTCAACGGATTTTGCAGGAACGTCGTGCCAACTTTGAATGTCGACACGTCCTGGAAAACAGGAAAATCTGCCTTGCAAGGGGTTTTTCACAATTTTCCACCCAAAATTTGAAATGCCAATCTTCATGAAAGTTGTGTCCCTCAACAAGATCTACAACTTTCATAAAGGTAGATTTTGGAGTGTTTAGGTGAATTTTGGGGAACGCGGCAAAAGTTCCGGACGACATTCGCTGACGTCAATGGTCAAGCAGGGTTTGACCGTGTCTTTGGCCAAGGGTTGACTACGGGTGTGCGTAGCCTTGGTCAAGGGGTTCATCGGGGTTCATTGACGAGGTTTTCGGGTGATGACCCAGGTTGACCTAGGTTTGACCGGGGTTTGACTGGTTTAACCCGGCTGATCCGGTCATTAGCGTTAATGACGGTAATTAAAAACCTGGGGCGTCACAGAAATTAAGCGTGATCCTCAGAGCGTGTGCAGCTGGCGGCGGCGAGCGGGTCAAGCCGGCGGGGACATCCGAGCACACAGATCGAGCGAGTGACCTTCTAAGGAGAGAGAGAGCGAGTGTTATTGTCGGAACAGGAGTGGCCTTCTGCAGAGAGAGAGCGAGTGGTGTCAGAAGTAGAAGACATAGACAAGCAATAAAAACATGCGTCTCTGATGTGAGGAAAAAAGGCGACCCTGGGTGGCAATCAAAGGAGACGAGTCCTAAGACATGAGACGCATCCAATTTGGTCACCAGCAAAAGAGACACATCCTACAACCATGCGTCTCAAGTACGAAGTTATCGGTAGCGGACTTTATAGCCCGTTACCAATACTGTAGTGATCAGTAACAGACTTAAGCAGCCTGTTTCTGATAGGGCATTGATCGGTAGCGGACTTTACAAGCCCGTTACTAATAGGTTTAACATTTGTAACGGGCTCAATTTAGCATCCGCTACAAAGAATTTATGTAATGGGCGTTTAAGAAGCCCATTACCAGAAGCCCACATTGGTAACGGGCGTTGTTTAGGCCAACCATGGGGTCGTCCTGGCGCGCTTATAGGTATCGCGTGCCAAACAACAACCGTTACAGATGTGGGTGGATGTAACGGGCGTTAAGGGCCCGTTACTACTGATGCGCGATCTATTTGAGGTTTTCACGTAGTGATTGCCACCCACCCTCTAGTGACTATCGATTTGCAGACTGACAGCTCAGATCTGCCTCGGTGAAATCAGGGCGTATACAAGGGACGGTGGCACTTGGGAAAACCCTAGGTCACCATTTCTCCTCCCTCGCGCCTATCTCATTCCCGGCAGCGGGGGTCATCACTCCCGCGTTCAGCGACCTCACCGGCGATGGTGAGGGAGTGTTCCACCGGTGTACAGCCGCGGCCTCATCCCAGTTCTTTCACTTCACCCTTCTAGCCCCACCCCTCCCTAGTTCCCCTTGCATCTCGCAAGTTCCAAAGAAAACAGAGAGCCGCCTGTGGCGGTCCGGAGGAGCCCTGATGGTGCCGTCGCTGGCCCTTTCGCAGGCGCGCACGTTCACCCCGAGGGTGAGCGCGCCGCCATTGAACGTCTCGGTGGTGGTGCCCTTGTACCCACCCGAAGGCACGATAGGTCCTAGAGTTAGGGTTTGAGTTCTTCCCCTAACCCAGACGCATCTAGAGTTAGGGTTTCTTCTTTTTTCTCGATTTGAGTCGATTTCTTCCCCTGACCCGAGTATATCTCGGGTTGGGGTTTTGGTCAGCTCACTTGATTCGCTTTGAATCAGATGTTTCTCTCTTCGATTTTCATCCAATTGCATCTGTTCTAGTGTTTCTCTCCCCCTCTTCTCTTTAATTTGGGGTCAAAACCCTAACTTTTAAACACTTGCTTCCCTGAAAATTCAGATTTACGAACTAGTAGGCGACGGGTACCATTTTAGCACTAAAACACGGATCTGTAGTAGTGAATCTAGTCGAGTAACAACTTGATTAACAAAAGACATAAACTTCGATCTAGATCTACAACACTACTGCTACACAGAGACTAGCAACAACACTAACAGACGGAGTAGGCGAACACAGACCATCAACAAAGGAGGAAGGCCCTGCTAGAGCGTTGGCCATCTCGTCGGTTGAGGTCGCAGGGGCGCCCTTGGCTTGGCGTAGAGGTGGAAGGGATAGTGCCAGCTCGGTGAGGACGACAGTGGGGAAACACCGCAGGTGAGGACGATGGAAATGTGTATAGGTGATGAAGCAGGACATCTGCGGTGGTGATGGTGTTGCTTCCCGCTGCTCCAGTGCTCCCTCGGTCATTAGGATTTTAGGTGGAGTGTGTGGAGGCGCAGAGAACCTCGTACTACGAGCCATGGCCACCACCTCCACTATATAGCACTGTGCGACGGGGGGCCACCAACCATGGATCGGTTGGGCACCCCCGACCATGGCGCGAGGTCAAGCACTTGGCCTTTGGGCCGCGTCAGTGTGGAGATCGAGCTAACAGTATTAGGGGCTAAGAGCATCTCCAAGAGTTTGCCAAATTTTACTTGTCAAATCTTGTGTTTTGCCAACTTGTAAAAAGATATGCAAAGTAAAAAAAGAGTTCATCTCCAACAGCTTAGCATAATTCACTTGCCAAATCCAGATCTAATTTACATCAGGAATCCTGAGAGAAACAAAATTATGTTTGTGCTATTCCACCTCTTGAAAACTTACGTCAAAAATCCTTCTCTATTCTTTATTTCCTTTTTTCTCACCCTCCCACCTACAAGGAAACAACGATGGCAACCACGATCCACGCGCATATATACATACGGGGAGGTGAGTTTTGCCAAGTTTCTATTTTTGCCAAGTTGGTTTGCCAAATTGTTGGAGGCTAATTTTTCTTTTTTTTGCCATATTAGACGGATGCCAAGTTGATTTTCCAAATTTTTGGAGTTGCTCTAACACATCATATCCATCTACAATTTCAAGCAATGCTCATCAACATATAAAATGTACTTAAAATTGATTTAGCAGTGGTGCCCAAATAAGTTTCACTTTGGGGGAAGCATACAATTGATATATACTTGACCCTAATTTCAAAATTTGAGACATCTAGCCATGATATTGTACTTGTTGTATGTATCGACCAGTGTTGAATCCAAAAGCAATGTTGAATTAGCCGGTGGATGTAACTCAATTGATAGTAATGCAAAAGGTATAATTTCATTATATCTCCTAATGTGGCACTGAAGGACAGGATTTGTGATCAGAGTGGGGGTGAATGGGAGTGTTGACATTGCTAACATCATCGACTAGAAATGGATATAAGACCCATCTCTATCGACGACACCGAAAATGCAGAGGTATATCTTAACATGATGCTAAGTGTATATCAGATGTTGCTTTCAGACAAACTAAAAGATGAATTCCGACACGATTCATAGCACAACTCGATATAGGTTGTCAGCCTGACAGGTGTGCCTCATAATGCATGGATATGGTACTCTTACATATGCATTGGATCTCTAGAAAAGAAGATAAATATAAACAGGATATCCACAAGCGCATAGATATGAATATACCATTGTAGCATTTTAACCAGGAGTAAAACCAGGTATCGTATTTATATTCTACCACAGGGAAAGAAGTCTTTCTAATCCATAATAGCTAATACATGCTCATCTCTTAGATTTATAATTTAGAGTGGCCAAAATATATCAATTGCTATAAATAGGGGTAAGTCACATAAAATATAGGTAATGATATGTCACACCCGATTTTCCGTAAAAACCGAATGCATCTCATATGTGTGCCAGGATCACAATTTCACACATATGATAGACTCATGAGTGCAATATCACAAGACATTGCTCAAAACATACAGAAAGGGCTTATTAACTTTTATTACACTCACGAGGGTAGACACGAAGGTCTTTACACGAACAACGATAACTATGAAGATGCGACTCCATCTTCATCTTCCACAGGCTTCTAACTGGTTGATCGCATCCTCAGAACTCCTCATAGTCGGTGAAGTACTCCACTCCGAGATTCTTCTCTGAACAGCGTAATCAAGGATGAGCACACTTATGGTTGGAGCTCAGCAAGGCCACAGGAATAACTGGAAAGCAAAATTTATCAATCTTTAAGTTCAATTAATCATGTGAGGGTCCACGCCGCTCTTGACCGTGAGCACAGCTGATCGATCAGTTTTACACTCTGCAGAGGTTTCACACTTTCACCACAGTCCGCGTAAAAGTCCCGAAGAACTTTGAACCCAACCATGCATGTGTTGATCAGGCACAATACCACACTTCCGAGGTGTGATTGCATAGGGACGCTACGAAGCCTTTACAAAGATATGCAAAAGCACCAACAACCCACGACAAGTCTGACTCGGGGCGGGCCATAACCCTCCCTAGTGGTCAGCACCTTAGCAAAGGCGCTACCCCAAAAGAACCGAGCTATACCCCCGCAACCCGAGCCCCCCGTGTTCCTTTCGGATAAGGTCGTCAATACAATCACACACCTAATTAATTGGCTAAGCCAGAGCCATGTGGACTGTGGTTGCACTGTTTTCCTGGGTGGTTCTCCATGTTCCGATTAATTATAGTATTCTTGATTAAAGCATAGGTAGAAGGGTGGTTAGGGTCACTTGCCTTTCTCCAACGATAAGCTACTCTCCTTTATTTCAAAGCTCTGCACTTGTTCTTCCTCGAATGACGCGTTGGCTACAATCATGCAAGAAAACATGCAATAAATAAAACAATACATCAAACATTACCAAAAGACTAAAACAAGCTTTTAGAAATGACGGGCTCTGAGAGACTGTCGCGTGGACACCAAGAAGGCGTAAAACGGAGCTAGGTCGGAAAAGATATGGCTGAAACAAGGTTCAGAGACTAAATTGTGAAATATCTTGAAGTTTAGGGGGTTTTCTGCAAGATTTCAGGGATCTAAACATAATTATGTGTAAAACTAGGAGGTCTAACATGTCAAAGGTCAAGGGTGGGCTATCAAACAAAAAATTTAAAGAGATCAGGGGCCTAGACATAAAAATCAGGACTGCATTGTAAGAGTCTTTGGAGGTGGAAGGGCATGGTTGTGAATTCCGGAAACTGGGGGTTCTTTTTGCTAAACTGCCAAGGCAGCCGGCGGAGGGGCTAAGGGAGTGCCACGTGGCGAGCAGTGAGTGGCCGGGCTGACGCAAAGCTGACGCAAGCATGACGTGGCCCGTGGACCAGCCCGTACACCCCCTTTTGATCTGGACCGTCTGTGCCCATCGGACGGCCCCGGTGTCGGCGGCGGACGGCGGCGGCTCGCCGGAGGAGGGCCAAATGGGGCTCCCGGCCTCGGAACTTGACGAAATTTACGCGAAAACGAAGTTTAGAAGGTGAGGAACTTACCTAGGCTCTTGGGGCGGCGAGAGGCGTGGCGGAGAAGAAGATCGCCGGCGGGCAGTGCTCCGGCAGCGGCGGCGCTGCACGCGGGGAAAAAGGGAGGGGAGTGGTGCGGGAGGTGCAGGGGTCTGGCGCACCCTTTATAGGTGAAGAGGGGAGGGGAGGGGGCGCGGCCGAGGCGGTGGCGCGGGGTCGGTGGCGGCCGGCGCCATTAATGGCGGCGGCGCTCGGTGCGGTGGTGGAGGGAGTGGTATAGGCCGAGGCGGCGGTGGGTGAGTGGCGGCGCATTCATGCTCGCCCGGTGGGGAGGGGAAGCGGTGCGGGGAGGCCGGGGAGGCGGCGCCGGGGTGCGGTGCGGGCCACGGCCAAGGAGGAAGGAGGCGGCGGGAGGTAGGAGAAGGACCTGCGAGTGGGGCCTGCCTGCCAGTGTGACACCCTAATTTTCCATCACTAAATTAATGTAAGCAACAAGGTGTTTTAGATTTTTATTTTCTAAGGATTAAATAAATTATCAGATAAATTTGGTCTCTACATATTTTAATATCATTTTAATAAATTTTAGAAGCAATAAGTGATTGCGCATCATAATTTGAATGCATGGTTCTATTGCTTGTTTGTGTGGAGTTTTAAAAGTCTTTAAACTGATTTGAAATTTTTGGAAAAGAGTTTAAAAGATGAAAAGTTTTGAAAGAGTTTAAAACTTTTGGAAGTTTGAAAAAGAAGTTTGAAAAAAATAAAAGGAAGAAAACTCCTTCCCAAACCTCTTCCTCTCCCTTTTCAGCCCACCGGCCCACCTATCCCTCGGCCGCCGCGCCCGAGCGAGCCGCCTTTCTCCCTCTCCCTTCGCCCGCACGCTTTCGGCCCAGTGCCCACACGCGCGGCCCACCAAACCCGCGGCCCAGCTCCCCTCTCCTCCCCTCTCTTCCAGTCACTGACCGGGCCCACATGTCGGCCCTTTCCCCTTCCTCCAGCTCTCCTCTCGCCCTCGCATCGGCCGCGGCCGCCGGTCGAATCCCGGCGCCCCTTGGCTTCCCCTCCTTCAAGTCGGCATTCAAGGGTGTAATTAAGCCCCGACCGTCTCCCCTCATCTTTTCCCCCTTCCGTTTCCTCTCCCAAATAATCGCTCCCCTTGATGCAATCAAGGCCGCGTCCCCCCCCCCCCATGGCCATTGATGGCCTCTCCACCCGGCCGTCATCTTCCCCCTCCCTGTCAACCCTATAAAGCCAAAGCCGTGTTCAGCCTCGCCCTTTTTTTCCCTCGGCCGTGCATCGCTGCACCCCATCCTCGCGCTCACGCCGTCGCCGTCGAATTCCGACCGCCAACGCCGGTGTTGCCACGCCGATTCACTAACCCCGTCGATCTTCAGGACGAACGAGCATCGCCCAGAGCTTCGCCGAGCCGAGCCGCACCTCCTCAGCCCCTTCCCGTCGCCGGAGACCCACTGGAACCCCACTGCCACCGCGGACCGCCGCCGGCCGCCGCAATCCTCCACCACCGGCCATTCTCCCGTCCGTCTCTGTCCAAGGTGAAGATCTCCAAGTGTTTCCCATCATCTTCTCTTCATTTTCCCCTATTTACTCGAGCTCCTCGTGCCTTAGGTCACCGGCGCCGCCCACCGCCGGAGCACCCCGCCGGAGCTCTGCCCTCGCCACCGATCCGCTTCTCCGGTGCTCCTCCCTCCCTTCTGAGCCCTCAGGTGAAATCTTCGTGGCCTCCTTTTCAATTTGGTAGTTTTTCCCTTGGCTAGGAGGCCCTGTTGGACGCCGCCGGCAAGCCGGCCGGCGAGCCCGCCGCCGCCTGGCATCGCGCGCCGCCGCCTGGAAGGCAGCCGCGGCTGCCCACCCGCTTGCATGTGACCCCCACCGCTTGATTTGATTTGAACGGCCCAGATCAAAAGGGGGCATACCCCTTTAGATCGGTCCACCGTGGACCGGTGGACCGGGTCCGCAAGCGCCGGTCCACGGACTTGCGTCATGCTCGCGTCGCCCCCGCGTCGCCCCCACCAATCGCGGTCAGCCACGTGGCACACCCTCAGCCCTTCCCCTGGCTGCCTCGGCAGTTTTGCAAAAAAGACCTCCTGTTTCTGGAATTCACAACCATGCCCTTCCACCTATAGAAATCCTTTTAGTTAGGTCCTGATTTCTTTATTTAAGCCCTGAGCTTTTTAGTTCCCACCAGAGGTCCAATCTTGTCTTTTGCACTATAAACCTTGGGTTTATATGCATAATTATGTTTTAGCCCCTGGTTTCTTGCAGTTAAGCCCCTGGAAGTCCTGTTTCTTCACAGAAAAGCCCCTGAAACTTGTTTTAGCCATATCTTTTCCGTCCTAGCTCCGTTTTAAGCGTTCTTGGTGTCCACGCGACCGCCTTTTCAAGCCCGTCAGTTTTAGAACCTTGTTTTGGCCGTATCTTGTGCGTTTTAGCTCCGTTTCCACCGTTTCAAGTTGCGTTAGGCTCATATCAACTAAAACTACGTGATAGGACCAATGTTGTGCATGTTCCTTGTTTTATAATTTATTTGAATGATTAATATGATTAAATCCTATTACACATGCTTTTCTAATTAAAATCTAATTAGAAGTTTAACACGTGTTTTCATAAGGAAGTTAATATAACTAATACTAGCTAAATATTTCTTATAATTAAAAGCTAATTAGATGTGTACCTCGGTTTTTATAATCAAACTTAATTTGAGTAATGTTTATGCAATATGCTTCCTATATAAAAGCAATATAGGTTTATCTCAAGTTTTCTTAATTAAATTGTTAATTTGATTAATATGAATATAAATGTGTTTTTAAATTGTAATTTGATTAGAATAACTCGAAATACAAAGATAAGTGCCTAGATGCTTTTATATGCTTCTTTTGAATTAAAATGTTTAATTTGTATAAGTTAAACTTGAATATTTATAAATAAAATTGAATTAGGTTTACATCGTCTTTTAAATACAAATATAACTCGCTTAATTATTAATAGGGTATTTCTTTGAAATAACCTATACACATAACTTTATTTAATTAAAATATACCAAGCACATAGCTAGCTCTTGTTTGTGATCATCCAAAGCTTCCGATAGTTCCTAGTGCTTTTGTGTTCGCGTTCCTAGAGCCAACCCTTGTCGTTTCTTTAAGCTTTTCATGCTTGGTGTATTGTTTTGTTTATTGTATGCTTTCTTGTGTGCTCGTAGACACCGTGCCAGTTTCAAGTGAGCAACCAATTGAAGTGGATCAAGAGCAAGTGTTTGAAGAAGAAGAACCCCAGTGTTTAAGCAAGGAAGGCAAGTGGACTTCTCCCCCTGCATATTCTATTTTGTCCCACACAACTTGCATGATAACTAAGTTTACTTTTAAATGTTGTATTGCATAAACTTGATGGGAAATTACCTTTTTAAGGACATGACTAGACTTTTACCTTCATTACCTTGGACAATTCTTTTTAAATAAATGTTTTGGGTAGAAATGCTTAGTTGCTATAACTATGGTTAAAATGAATCTTCTGCAATATGATAAATGTTGATCATGATAACTTGGATGATATACATGTATGTGTGTGCTTATGGTTAATAACAAGATCATATGGTTTAATCAGAACATGGAGAACCACCCAGAAAACAAAGGCAACCACATCCACATGGCTCGGCTTAGCCAATTAATTAGGAGAGTGGGTTAGCCGATAGCTCTTTTCCGAGAGGGGCACAAGGGGCCGGAGTTGAAGGGGTATAGCCCGGTTCTTTTGGGGTAGCGACCTTGGCTAAGGTGCCGACCATTAGGGAGGGTTATGGTCCGCTCCGCCGTCGTAATCGTGCGCGGCCGTTGGTTTCTCTTCTTTCCTTTGTAAAGGCTTCGTAGTGGACCCCTAGCCACTCACCTCGGAAGTGTTTAAGGGTCCGATCAACCCGGCAACATGGGGAACACGAACCGTGGGTAAAGTGTACAACCTCTCGCAGTGTAAAACCGATTGATCGGCGTGCTCACGGTCAAGAGTGGCCTGGACCCTCACATGATTAATAAACTTGAAGATTGATTTAAATCGTGGTTTCTTGTGGGTTTTTGAGATGAGATGCTTTCCTAAATGCTTAAGTGGGTTGGTATAAACTTACACCTAGTGATTAGGTGCTTGCTAATAAAATTTGACCAACATTAAAATGCTAACCGCAGCAAAACTCTTAGCCTATCCTTGATGGCCTTGCATCTTTCCCCCACTTGCTGAGCTCCAACCATAAGTGTACTCACCCTTGCTTACCCTCTGTTCAGAAGAGAACACTGGAGAGAAGTGCTTCAGCGACTACGAGGAGTTCTGAGGCTTGCGTGCCCCCAGTCAGATGCCTGTGGAAGATGAAGATGGAGTTGCGTCTTCATAGTTATCGTTTGATCGTTGTAAAGACCTTCGAGTCTATCGTCTGAGTGTAATAAAGAGATAATGTAATGGTTTAACTCTTGTGCGTTTTTATTGCTGTTTATTGATATTTCACTCATGACGTCCATCATATGTGTGTAAACTTGATCCTGGCGCACATATGAGATGCATTTGGTTTTCTTCGGAAAATCGGGTGTGACAGCCAGAGAGAGAGGGAGAGAGAGGGGTAGGTGGGCCGGCTGGATGCAAATGTGCTGCGGGAAAAAAGAAAAAGGAGGGAAGATGGGCTGGGCTGCGCGGGGAGAAGGGGGTTAGATAGGTTTGGGTTTCTTTTTGCTTTTTCTTTTTTTTCAAACCCTTTTTAGAACCAACTTTTAAACCTTTTCAAATTCAATTTTTTACACAACTTTTTCCAACTATTTTTAAAGGCTTTTCACAAACCTTTTTAAACAACTTTTCAAACATATTTTAAATTCAAACTTTTACACAAATTTTCACAACTTTTTCACAAATATTTTAAGGACTTCTAAAACCACACCACAACCAAAACTCATGCATTTCAACATGATGCACAAACAGTTGGGTATTTCTAAATTAATTAATTATTATTTCATATATTAAGGGCAAATTTAATTAGTCAAATTTATTAAATCGTTAGAAAATAAAACTAAACCATGTTGCTAGTAATATTTTATTGTGATGAAATTTTCGGGTGTTACAAATCCTACCCCCTTAAAGAGAATCTCGTCCCAAGATTCGGAAGGATAGAAAGGGGCTAAGACTCAAATTTTAACTTTAATTATTTTATTGATGCATTTGTGGACATCACTCCACAAAAACATTCCAATCATGTCAAAGATCCAAATCATGCATGTTTACAACCAACAAGCATTAACATCGCATGTGCTCACAAGAATGGCTCTATCGAAACAAAACTGATAAAAGGGTAGTCAACCTAAGAAACTATCCTATAAAACACGTGTGGTAGTTCAAGGTGGAAGAACAAGAATCTAACTCAGCGTAGAAGAAAACAAAAGATATGATTTTGTTAAAGAATAAAGAATATTTTTTAAGTGTAAATAAGATATTTTGAATGCTGGAAAGGCTTTCTAGATAAAGAGTCCTTATTATCGACTATTTCTACCTGAGGCTGCGTCCTACAGTCTGCATTGCTCTAATACCACTCTATCACACCCGATTTTCCGTAGAAAACCGAATGCATCTCATATGTGTGCCAGGATGACAATTTCACACATATGATAGACTCATGAGTGTAATATCACAAGACATTGCTCAAAACATATAGAAAAGGTTTATTAACTTTTATTACACTCACGAGGGTAGACACAAAGGTCTTTACACGAACAACGATAACTATGAAGACACGACTCCATCTTCATCTTCCACAGGCTTCGGACTGGTTGATCGCATCCTCAGAACTCCTCGTAGTCGGTGAAGTACTCCACTCCGAGATTCTTCTCTGAACAGCGTAAGCAAGGATGAGCACACTTATGGTTGGAGCTCAGCAAGGACACAAGAATAACCGGAAAGCAAAATTTATCCATCTTTAAGTTCAATTAATCATGTGAGGGTCCAGGCCGCTCTTGACCGTGAGCACGGCTGATCAATTAGTTTTACACTATGCAGAGGTTGCACACTTTCACCACAGTTCGCGTAAAAGTCCCGAAGAACTTTGAACCCAACCATGCATGTGCTGATCAGGCACAATACCACACTTCCGAGGTGGGATTGCATAGGGACACTACGAAGCCTTTACAAAGAGGAAGGAGGCGTCGGGCCCGCCTGCCTGAGAGAGAGAGGGATGAGAGGGGAAGGTGGGCCGGCTGGATGCAAATGGGCCGCGGGAAAAAAAAGAATAAGGAGGGAAGATGGGCTGGGCGCGGGGAGAACGGGGTTAGATAGGTTTGGGTTTTTTTCTTTTTCTTTTTTTACCCTTTTTAAAACCAACTTTTAAACCTTTTCAAATTCAAATTTTTACACAACTTTTTCCAACTATTTTTAAAGGCTTTTCACAAACCTTTTAAACAACTTTTCAAACATTTTTTATTCAAACCTTCCCCTTTTAAATTCAAACTTTTACACAAATTTTCACAACTTTTTCACAAATATTTGAAGGACTTCTAAAACCACACCACAACCAAAACTCATGCATTTCAACATGATGCACAAACACTTGGGTATTTCTAAATTAATTAATTATTATTTCATATATTACGGGTAAATTTAATTAGTCAAATTTATTAAATCCTTGGAAAATAAAACTAAACCATGTTGCTAGTAATATTTTATTGTGATGGAATTTTTGGGTGTTACATGATAGCATTGTTCAAGTCATAACATCATGAGCAGCTAGGAAGTGTCATTATAGCAAGAGAAACATAGCAAGGTCTAGCTAGAGAGGATACTCCTCAGTAATTCTAAACTATATGTCATGCAAACTATGATTAGTGCAAACATTTAGCAATCATGGAAGAAGAACTATTATATTAATGCATGGGGAGACTATCCAGGAGGATCAAGGCCGAAACTTGAAACAACCCAAACATATAAGGCTCCACTAGTCCTATACACGGGGGGTGGACTGCGAAGGACTCAATAGTGTTGTCACCACCACGATCTACCACACGACCCGGCATATAGGGTGCAACCGCAGATAAATACAATATAAGCACCACGCTTATATTGTCTTTACCGTTCACCCATGTTAACAAATGATCTAGGTGAGGGCTATACGACTCCATACATGAATATAAAGGCAAATCAACTATTCTAAACATGTAATCATAATAAACACCAAAGCATATAATGTCGAGTATAATCATTGCTATGAACATATGTCTATATAACAAATGTAAGGAACTAGATAAGAACTCACAAGAGCGAAGCTAGATCAGTATCTCGATCAGCCTCTAGACTATCAGGAGCCAAGTAGAAGCCTTGCCGCCTCCTAGATCTAAACTAGCTTGCTACTCTGCTATATGGTGTTTCTAGGGTGTAGTGTCTCTAACTTGGTGACTTGATCTGATGTATGCAGATTCAGATGCCTCTGCCAGGGGGCAAGGGGCTGCTTATATAGTCCTGAGGGGTAGACGTGCGCCGTAGGATCAAACCAACCTAAACATGTGGTTAAGATTGATCATCATAGACGGTGGAGGAAGCTTCCGGAATTTGCGCCCATTTGGCACCAGGGGGCGGTTGGCCCCACCACCAGGCTGGTCGGGCTGGGGTGGGCCCCCTCTGGGCCCACTTCGGCCTGGTGGGTCATTGATCCTTCTAGATGCTTCTTTTTTAGGTGCTAAGTCAAGTTGAGTTCCGGTGCCTTCTAGAGTCTTCTAGAGTGGTTTCTTTGCGTATTTTCTGAATAGTCCCTGTAGATTCATAGATTCAACAAAACATGTGGAAATTGTTAATATAAACCCTAATAAGGTGATCTAGTTATATTTTAGTCCTTTTTCCAATAAATGTGAGGGATAAAATTTATAGATATAATGTGTCAACAAACTCCCCCAAGCTTACCCTTTGATAGTCCCTAGCAAAGATATGCTTTAGTAGGATCAGAAGTCGCTACAACGCTTTCACACCTCAAAAGTACTATGGTTTTCAAAAACCAACCCTCCTCAACAACATTGCTCTCTCTTACCTTCAACCTTTAAGCAAAGCCTTTTCAGGAATATTCAGCAAATAAAAGACAAAACAATCAAGTCAAGCAATATATCTCAAATTCGTTGATCAACTATCATCCTGGGGTTTTGCACATTTTTCAGATAAAACTCAGAGATCCTGTGTACGACCTTCTCAAGCATGGAGTCACACTTGGCAAGATATATATGGATGATAGTGTTGGATGGATGAGGGTGAAAGGTGGTAAGCCTTTTAGCTTAGTTATTGGACTATATCTCTCTTTCTAGGATTTCTAAGATCTGGGCTTTCCATTCTTGGAGAGGTGGGCTCTACTCGCCCCAGACTTTTGTCCATTTTTCTATCTCCTTAGAGATGTGGCCTCTATTCACCCTCGGACACATGTCCATTATTCATCTATAAATTTATTTATTTTAGGGAGGTAGGCCCTTCTCGCCTATTATGACACTTGTCCTTTTCGCCCCCTCTCTCTTCTCACTTTTTCCTCTCTTTTCTTCTTTTTCTCTGCTTCTCCTTTTTTCGAATGTTGCCCCAGAATCTTTTTTGACATTGAGAGAGATATATCCTAGAGTTGCATGAGCTATATGGCTTGATGGAAAATGCGTACTTCCATGTCTCAAGTAGCATATATAAATGGTGGAATGAATGATCTTGATGTGTATGACAAGCTCTTAAGGATCATAGACACAGGAACTCATCATATAAAATTTCATGATTTTTAAGATAAATCCAGGAATCATGCTTCTCTAGGAAAATGATCAATAGCAACTCAACTTTTCATGAATCATCTTTCAAAGCCTAGACTCAGATTAAGCATGTACTTGCACAGGTTTTGGGTTTAGAGCATATTAAGCATTTAAGCTTCAAGAGATCTAGGTCTGAAAACTACGCACTTTTAAAAGGAATTACGGTGGAGCAACTATTCATCATCTCCAAGCATATATCATCAAGATCATTATTAAAGAGAAAAACCAACTAGCAGACTCAAGCATTATATTCAAACTAAGACTTTTAACTAAGACTCAAATAATCAGCTAAAAACATAGGATATTGATACTTATCGTGATAACTGGGGGTGCCTCCCCCAAGCTGGATCTTGAAGTGATTTTTTATTCATCCTTGGAACTTGTTTGCCTTCAGGTCTTTATTAGATTCTCCCTGTAACTATTAATCTCGCACATACCCGAAGGATCAAATTCTAGGATTATGCTGTGAGCCTTCATCTGCCCATGTCTTTTTGGGTTTTTCTGAAATGTCTGGACCTTCATCGGCCCCTTATGTTTGTGAATTTTTTTTAAAAGGGATGCCAAATGCAAAAACATGTGAATGCAAAAATATATTAATCATTATTTTTATGTTACCACGGTACGGAGTACATGGGACCTTAAAGAATGCAAAATGCAGAAAATATTATTATTATGATGATTTTTTCAATACAGTTACATAAATGCTAATCTAAATATGCAGTGCAGAATATAAAGATAAATACCGAGTTACCACTCGGTGAGAGTTTAGAGTGTTTACTCCTATGGCGTAGATGTAGTGGCCATTGATTAATCAGTTGATGACACGGGTAGTGATTGGTCTTCCGAAGGTGTACCTTGATCTTTCTTCCTCCAAACTTGTTTATTCGGTGGAGACCTTTCTAGAGTGACAGGTTCAAAATACTGGGCTAGTAGAAGTTGAGCGGACTTCTCCTCAATCTCTTTTTCAATGTTCTTGACATCCGTCAACTTTGTGTTCAGCTTGCATTGTAATGTCTGAAGGCGTCTCCGTGTCTTGTTCTTCTTGGGCTGCTCAGGATTAGTATAAGTATTGAAGTAGCAGCGTACCTTTTCAGTTCTGAACTGGATCTCGCCAGTCCTGATGTAGATGATTGCTCTGGTTGTGTTCATGAACGGTCTTCCAAGCACGATGGGAGTATCTTTCTCATCTCCCATGTCTATGACTAAAAAGTCAGTTAGGACATAGTTGTCCTTTATCTTGATAGGTACATCTCGTGCAATTCCTTCCGGGAACCGTTGTGATTGATCCACCATCTGCAACATTATATATGTGGAATACAAAGGCTGGTCACCATATATTAATTCGTAGGTTACCTTATACATTAGGTTGATGCTCGATCCCGTGTCGCAGACAACTCGCTGGAAATTCCATTAATTGATGGAGCAGTGGATTGATGGAACTCCAGGGTCTTCAAGCTTTCGCAGTAATGGTGAAGGGAACAGGTTCTTATTCTCTGATTGAATCGTGTTGATCATCCAAACTTCCCTCACATGCAGTTGAGGTTGATTGTTCTTCTTATTCCTCCTATCTCTTCTCTTCTCTTTGACAACTGACTCGTGTTCTTGAGGGTAAGGATATTGAGGGTGTGCAGGAGCTTTTAAGATCTTGTTCTGGCAACTAAATCTCTCCTTTCTCCCATTGATGGTGAAGATGATCTTAGTGGCGTCGGCGTAGATGTCGGTTTTTGCTCTGGCAAGGAAAGGACATCCCAAAATGATTGGAGAGTTCTCACTTCCCCCAGTCTCGACAACAACGAAGTCGGCAGCCACGTAGAAGCGTCCTACCCCCAGATATACGTCGTCTAGGATGCCCTCGGGGTGGCAAAGTGACAGGTCTGCAAGCTGCAAGCACATGGTTGTATACAATAATGGTGGACCATTAATTTTCTTATATATCATATTAGGAATTATGTTTACGCTAGACGCAAAGTTACGAAGTGCATTCTTGAAGGTGTATGCTCCAATCAGTCCCCCTGGGACCTTCTTCTGTCTTACTCGAACACAGATCTGGAGAATAGATATCGATAAGATTTGCATATTCTAATTCTACCAGATGGACCAGAATCTTACCTGTATCAGCTGTGGGAACAGATGATGCGAGTTGAGAAATCTGAGACTCTAGCATTTTGTTAAAGCTATGTTGGTTCTTGATGGCAGAAGAAAAACTTTCCATTTTATTACTAATGGTTTCGAGTATTTTATCATTGGAAGCTAACTTCTTAGACAGATTATCCATAATTCACCCTTGTTTTGGACTAAGTCTCTTAAAGGTGAGAAATTATTAGAAGAGTTATTACCATGATAATTACCTGAATAGTTACCTAGGTAGTTGGTCCTCTGTTGAGTCCATCCTTGATTCTGCTGGGGACGATATTGGTTGTTGTTGTTGATGTAGTTCATGTCCTCCACCAGCTGAGGGCATTGACTCCCTGAGTGTCCGGTGTTTCCACATTCTTCATGGGTCATGCGGGATTCGAAGAGTTGCATGACTTCCTTCTTCTCAGGGGCTTTGTCTTCAAGCCTCTTCATCAGTAAATCCATTTTAGCAGACAGCATCTCTACCTCCTTGAGCTGGTGCATTCCACTTTCTTTCTTGCGGGGTTGATGTTCCTCGTTCCAAGCTTGATTGGATGCCATCTTTTCAACAAGGTTGGTAGCTTGAGTAAGTGTAAGGGATAGGAAAGGACCTCCAGCTGCAGCATCCATCATTTCACGGGTATTGGTAGAGAGCCCGTGGTAGAAGGTCTGCAAGAGCAACCAGTTCTCCATTCCATGATGTGGGAAATCTGAAATGTAGTCTTGAAAGTGCTCCCATGCTTCAGGAACAGATTCCTCGTGTTGCTGTTGGAAACTTGAAATTTCCCCCGTAAGGTATTGGTTTTGCCTATAAGAAAGAACATTGCCAGAAAGGCAGTAGAACACAATCCAAGTTGTCAATTTGTCTCTGTTGGAGTGAAACGATTGCTTCGCTCGCCCCAATAATGTGAATAAATGAAGTAGGACTGCATCACTTGGCACATCTTTGATCGTGAAGGTGCTACATATCTCCAAGAAATTTTGAAGGTGTTTGTTGGCATCTTCATGAGCTTTTCCACAAAATTAGCTAGCTTGTACCATGTTGATCATCGCAGGCTTGAGCTCAAAAGTAGCATTTCCAACAGTGACTGTCGGACCAGTACGGATGTTGTTCGGAGTCGGTGCGGAATATTCGTGTAGGGACTTGTTTGCCATTAGTTCAAACGTGGGTGTTAAGCTTCACGCTGTTGAATCTCCCAAGGAAAAAGTCGTGGGCTAAGAATCAGGAGACCTGAGCTTTGATCTTGCCTTCCTTAAGATTTTCTCCGGATCTGAAACAAATTTTTTTGGAAGATTCTTATTCATACATTACCCTGAAATAAGATAGACAAAAGTTGAAAGAACAAGGGTAAGCCTATTTAAGAAATGATTATCTGGATTCTCGATACATTATGTGTGAGAGATGCATGCATGCTATTACTGAATCTTTTTCATCTAGGATATAGACTTTCTTTCCCCAGCAACGGTGCCAAAAATTCTTGTTGACATTACTAACATCATCGACTATAAGACCCATCTTTATGGACGACACCAAAAATGCAAAGGTATATCTTAACATGATGCTAAGTGTATATCGGATGTTGCTTTCAGATAAACTAAAAGATGAATTCTGACACGATTCATAGCACAACTAGATATTGGTTTTCAACCTGACAGGTGTGCCTGAAAACGCATGGATATGGTACTCTTACATATGCCTTGGATATCTAGAAAAGAAGATAAATATAAATAGGGTATCCGCAAGCGCACAAATATGAATATACCATTATAGCATTTTAACCAGGAGTAAAACCAGGTATCATATTTATATTCTACCATAGAGAAAGAAGCCTTTCTAATCCATAATAGCTAATACATGTTCATCTCTCAGTTTTATAATGTAGAGTGGCCAAAATATATCAATTGCTATAAACAGGGCTAAGTCACATAAAATATAGGTAATGATAGCATTGTTCAAGTCATAACATCATGAGCAGCTAGGAAGTGTCATTATAGCAAGAGAAACATAGCAAGGTTGTCGGTGTTTTAGACCGGCAACCTACCAAGGGGAGTACCCGAGGTAGATGAATGTGGCCTCGCCGGGATCGGTAACTCGAAGGAAGAGACACATGGCACACAATTTAGACAGGTTCGGGCCGCGAGGTGCGTAATACCCTACGTCTTGTATGCTGCGTAGCTCTGGATTGATTGGATGTGATTACAAGATGATGTGTAATCTCCTGTCTGAAGGAAGGGTCCCTACCTCACCTTATATAGTCTAGGAGGCAGGGTTACAGGTCGGTTTAGAGAGAGTACTAGTCGTGTACGTCTAGGAGTCCTCTACATAGTACAATGTATGTATAGCTTCCTATCTGAGTACATCTCCACAGTAGTCCTTGCGCCTCACATCATCAGGTACCGTGCGACACAAGTCGGGTAGTCCCAGGGGCCCACCGAGTAGTCGGTCCTGGTACCCACCGAGGTAGTGGGCCCAGGGAGGTCCATACGACAAGCCCCCGAGTACTTTGTAGTCGAGCAGGATAGCTTCGAGTAGTCTTGACGGCCTTGACGAGTAGTCCTCGAGCATCCCCGAGTACTACAAGCCAAAAGTCCTCAAGAATATTTGAAGCATCCTGAGGCTGGAAGGTACTCCAGCTGATATCTGAGTAATTCTGAAGTCTTCTCGAGTAGTCCCAAGCGTCCTCGAGTGCTGCTCTCGAAGGTCTTCAACAATACCCATGTTGTCTTGAAGTTGAAGCTGATATGGAAGTGCGATTGCAAAATCGCACTCCATATGGAGTAGCCCCCGAGCCTTAGGTTGAGATGTAGACTCTGGCTGAGGGTCCATCTGAAGTTTTGGCAAGATTACCCTGCAAAATCCGGAGAAAAAAACCGAAGGACACGTGGCACAGAGCCCCCGAGCCTTGAGTCGAGTACTTCCTCTCGAATTGAAGGGTCATCTTGTATGTAGAATGTGTCCTGAGTTGCTCTTGAATCTTGTCGCTTCCCAAGGAACGGACTAGATGTAGCCGAGCCCCCGAGGTGAGGCGCGTCGACTACTAGAAGTTGAAGGGTCAGGCGCTGCCGCTGAGTCAGCCGTCTAGAGACTTATCCGTCCGGCTGTTGAGGAGCCGCCCGTTGACTTATAAATAGAAGCCGAAACCCTTAGGGTTTTTCACCCCATGCACTTGCAGCCATTCCGAGCAGATCGTGCCTAGAATCCACCGCCAGTGCACACTTCCATCTCAGAAGAGATTGTAGATCCAAGCGCGTCGCCGCGGGAAGCCACCGCCGTAGCCCCCGAGCGAATGCGAGTGAAAACCTGGTGCACTTGGAGAATGAAGTCCTCGCCGTTCAAGAGCTTGAAGACAGCCGGCGGGAAGAAGAGATCCCGAGAGGAAGCCGCCGGATCCGCCGCAGGGACATCGCTGCCGGTGTCTCCGCCGCGCCCAAATCCCATCTAGGAGTGGAAAAAGTCGAAGGTGAAAACTGAAGATCTGCTTGCGCTGCTGAACACTGGATTTCTTCGGGAGAAGGAAGTCGACATGTGGCGCGCCGCCATGGGAGATCCGTATCCCATGGAGAAGAATCCAGATGAGATCCCCATGTTCACGCGGTTCGCGGAGCGCGGGTTGTCTCTCCCAACAAGCGATTTCTTCAAGGGGCTCTTGGAGTATTACGGCATCGAGTACCTCAACCCCAACCCCAACGGTATCTTCCACACCTCTGTCTTCGTCCACTTATGTGAAGCCTTCTTAGGGATCAAACCCCACTGGGTACTCTTCTGGAAGTTTTTCCGAGTAAAGCCCCAGCCGAGTGCCAACAACCCCTGAGTAGTTGGGGGAGCCAGCATCTAGATGCGCGAGGATGCCGCGGAGAAATACCTTGCATACAAGTTGATCGACTCCAACCAAGATTGGAAGTCAAAGTGGTTCTACATCACCAACCACCACCCGGAGCTGCCGAAGCCTAGCGGGAAGCAGCCGAAGCACCGGCCCTGGTGGAACTCCGAGCCGACGATGCAGGAGGGTATCCAGCTACCCGAACTGCTGGCGAAGATCAAGGCTTTAAGAGAAGCCGGGCTGAGGGCCGAGCATGTGGCCTTCAGCTTCATGAAGAGGAGGGTGCAGCCGCTCATGGCTCGCGACACCCTGGGCTACCAGTACACCTGCGACGACGACACATCACGGATGCCCAGTGGTGAGATTGACGACGACGACATCGTCGACAGGCTGGGGAGAATCTTCAAGGACATGTCGGCGTACACGCCATGCCCCGTGCCTGAGTACTCCGCCGCGCGTCCGCCGAATGAGGTCAGTAGCCGTACTCAGTATTGAGTACTGATTATGTAGTAATAATCGTGCTCACCCAATGTGCTTCTTGCAGGATGACATAGTGAAGTTTGTCTCCAAGCCGGCGTCGCCTCCTCGACTTGTCGAGATCCCAGATGAGGGGAAGGGCAAGGCCAAGGAGCGTCGCGAAGTCGATGAAGGAGATGACACAGTAGTCATTGAAGACACATCGGACGAAGATGATGAGGAGACGCTGCAAGAGCGGTTCCAACTGCGGTCAAGATTCAGCCGCCCTAGACTGCCCAACGTCCCTCTCATCCAGGATCCTCCAACAGGCTTGGAGGCTGGTTTGCCCGCGCCGCCAAGGAAGCCGCGCAACATGGCCCGCAAGCGCGTGGCCAAGAAGCTTAAGGTCACGGATACCACATCCCAAGAGGTAAGCTCCATGAGTAGGGTAGTCGAGTACTTGTGTTTCAATGTTGTGTATGCTGACAACAAAATTCCGTTGCTTGCAGGAGATTCCGCCTTCCGACCCTGTAGAACAGGGGGACGAAGGTGACTGGGATACGTTGGGAGAGTCGGCTGGAGCCAGCCGCAGCCCAGCACCCACCGTAGAAGAACTTGTGGCGCAACTGACGCGCCAGCCCCCAGTTGTTATGGGGAGTACCGAACCGGTCGTGGCTGTTGCAGAAGAGCCAACGGCTACTGAGGCCCAAGAGGAGGCGCCTGCTGAGGCTGGGCTGGTCGACATCTGCAGTATCCTCGACGCCCCGACCGTGACAGTAGTCTGGTCAAGCCTGTAAGTGAAGATCTTTCCCTAGTAGTACATTTGGTTTGGTAGTCGTACTTGGTTGACAACCAGTTGTGTACTCTGCAGGAAATCCACAGACTTGACCTGGGATGGAGATGAACCCATTGCGGTGGTGGCTGAAGAAGAATCCGCGCCAACCGCTAAGGAGTCCGCTCCCGCCCCTCAGGCAGAGTCTGAGGCGCCGGCCGTGGAGGAAATATTGCCAGAGGCCAGCATTGTAGAAAGTGAGTACACTGCACGAGTGCGGGTATCCCTGAGGAGTAATCGTAGCCGCCAAGGGTGACTAATCCAGTTGTCTTCTGATGACAGGGGCCGAAGCCGAAGGAAGCGCTATTCCCGAAGCGGTGCCCATTGAAGGCCAGGCACCGGAGACCCAAGGAGACGCCGTAGAAGCCCCCAAGCTCATGGAGGTAGCCAGCGGAGAAGCCCCGGTGACCGCTGGAGAGGAGCGAGATGATGTACTGCCAGAGTCCACCCTAGAAGTAGTCGTCCGTTCACCGGAGATCCAGGACGTGGAGCCAATCCGCTCGGTGCCAATGTCGGAAGCCGCCACGAGTAGTCGTGGTGGGGTTGAACTCCTGGCAAACGACCTTGTCGACCCGACGGCGGTAGGTCGTCACTTGGAAGCGATGCGCCAGGCCGAGCAGTGGATGAAGGTGAGTTGTCGATGCCCTTGAGTAGTCGATTTGCCGTAGAGTGCTGAGTACCCAGCTGACAGTTGTTGTCAGCTGCAGGATGTCGCGGAGAGATCCAGACAGAAATCTGGCATGCTCCAGGGGTACGGCGACGTAGTGCTCCGGGCGGAGGCCTTGGAGGAATAACTTGTGAAGGCCCGGAAGCACTCCGCCATGCTCCAATCAAAGCTGAAGGGCACCTTCACCCAATATCACAACGAAGTCCAAGATATGCAGGCGAAGAGCGACGAGCTGGTGTGGAAGAACAAGTCACTTCGCAACAAGAATAAAGGTATGTGTTGTCTTGTCGAGTACCTATCGGAAGTACCTTGTAGTAGTCTGACCCGCCTTGCTTGTTGATTGCAGAGCTTGAGACTCGTGTCGAGCAGCTGAGAGCTTCAGTAGTCGACATGACGAACCTCTTCTACCGGGAGAAAGAGGCCCGTGAGGTACTTGAATATGACTATAAGCAGTTGGCTTACGAGTGTGATAAGCACATGGAGCTTCGAATTGCCTCGGATCGTGACCTCGTCAACTGCTACAAATCTCTGCAGAAGCTGAACGAGGACTGCGAGAAGCTGCAGGCCCAGCTGAAGGAACTCGAGGAAGCCGCACTTCCCATCGCGAGGCTACTGGTGCCTCATCCGGGCGGACCGAAGATAGCTCCGTTGGTGGACCGGCTGAGAGAAGCTCCCAGCCGTCTGGCGACGTACGTCAAGCACCTGGCGAAGTCGATCCCCAACCAGATCTTGGCATATATGAAGTCGTACTTCCCGAAGGCTCCAGTTGATGTAGTCGTCGGCGGACTAGCCGCCAACTGCTCAGACGAGCAGTACGCGGGGCTGCTGGAGCAGATGGCGCCAATTGCTGAGCAGGTCGCCGAGAAGCTTAACCTCCAGTAGTTCCTGTAGGGTTATCTAGTAGCAATAGTTGTAAAAACATAGTTGTATTGAACTTGTTTAAGTGTGAAGTGAGAAAACTTCTCAGAAGTGAGTACTCGTTGTCGCAAGATGTGTATGCGGAGTTCTCATTATGAAGTTGTCACGAGTGGTCGTACTCGCCAGTAGACCCGTTGAGGGAGAAAGACAATAAATCAGTTGATAGATAATCAAACTTTATTACTGAGAGAAGTACACCTAGATGGCCAGGGCCGTTTTACAAGAGTAGTCACCAAGACCCTGAGGTCGCCTACGGCTAAGTGGTGCTAGGGCATGTAGCCGCTTACAGCGATAGATCCGTTAGTAGCCGTGTAGGCTGGATCTAGGAGTACATGGTCTCTCAGTAGACCGCTGCTGGAGTCCTTTATTGCTCGAAGCAGCCCAAGATCCGTTAGTAGCCGTTAACGCTGGGTCTTGGAGTAGAGTAGTCCGGAGACTAGTGCCCGGACCCAGAGGCCGCTTACAGCGAAGGGGTCTTTGAGTAGTCGTGTAGACTTGAGCCCCCAGGGTAGTCGAAAGACAAGGCGTAGAATCGACAGAGCTGGTCGATATTCCACGAGTTGTTGACGTCTTCGCCTTCGAGCGTCTGGAGGCGATAGGAGCCCGGTCCGGTCACCTTTGCAACTGTGAAGGGACCTTCCCAGGGTGAGCTGAGCTTGTGTAGTCCTTTCGTGTTCTGGATGCAGCGCAGGACAAGATCGCCAACGTTAAAGGAGTGTTCCTTGACGTTGTGATCGTGGTAGTGTCGGATACCCTCGAGGTACCTTGCTGATTCGACGATGGTGGCACAGCGAGCTTCTTCGAGTCCATCGATGTCAACTCGTATGCTGTCTTCAGATATGCCTTCGACGTATTGCTCTACTGCTGGTGAGTCCCACATGACATCAGCAGGGAGGATTGCTTCGGAGCCGTAGACTAGGAAGTATGGCGATTGTCCCGTTAGCTTGGAGGGTTGAGTGCGTAGCCCCCAGAGCGCATTGGGTAGTTCCTTGATCCACTTGCCTCCTTTGGTGTTGGCGGCGTCATGTAGCCGCTTCTTGAGAGCGTCGAGCACCATCCCATTGGCGCGCTCGACTTGTCCATTGGCCCGAGGATGGGCAACTGAGACATATCGGACGTCGATCCCACTATTCGCGCAGTACTCCCAGAACTGGTGATTGTTAAAGTTGGAGCCCAGGTCTGTGATGATGCGGTGGGGTAGTCCGTAGCGATGTACGAGTTCATCCAGGAAGTCGAGTACTCTGTCGGCCTTGGGGCATGTGACCGGCTTGACCTCGACCCACTTGGTGAACTTGTCGATGGCCACGAATACTCTGTTGAATCCACCTGGCGTAGTCGGGAGTGGCCCTATCATGTCGAGCCCCCAGCAGGCGAAAGGCCAGGTTGGAGGTATGGTGACTAGCTTGTAGGCCGGGACATGTTGTTGCTTGGTGAAGTATTGGCACCCTTGGCACCTTCTGACGAATTCTTCGGCGTCGCCCAGAGCTGTGGTCCAATAGAAAGCTCGTCGGAAGGCCTTGCTGACCAGCGTGCGAGAGGACGCGTGGTTGCCGCAGACGCCTTTGTGGATCTCCTCCAGGATGCCCTTGCCTTCTTCTCGGGGAGCGCACTTCATGAGTACTCCAGAAGATGTGCCCCTCTTGTAGAGCTTGTCTCTGACGAGGACGTAAGACTTGGCACGGGGGATGAGTTGCTCGGCCAAGTTCTTGTCCGAGGGAACCTTATGCTCGCGGAGGTAGTCGATGAAGGGTTGCCTCCAGTCCACGTCAATCATCATGACCTCCTGGCCAGCCGGGGGATGTGCTGGGTCAGTGGTCGGTGGCGCCGACTCTGGGATGGATGGCGCGTGAAGCTCGTGGACGAAGGCACCAGCTGGTACTTGAGCGCGGGTAGAACCAAGCTTTGACAGGACATTCGCTGCAACATTGTTGTCGCGGACGACGTGGTGGAACTCGAGACCGTAGAACTTGTTCTCGAGCTTGCGGACTTCTAGGCAGTAGGCGTCCATGTTCTCCTTGTTGCGGTCCCAGGACTTGTTGACTTGGTTGATGACCACTGCGGAGTCGCCGTAGACTAGTAGCCGCTTTATGCCCAGTGAAGTCGCGAGGCGAAGCCCGTGTAGTAGAGATTCGTACTCGGCTTCGTTGTTTGAGACCTTCCAGAAGATCTGCAGGGCGTACTTGAGTTGTTCGCCCGTTGGAGAGATCAAGAGTACCCCTGCACCTGCGCCTTCAAGCTTGAGCGAGCCGTTGAAGTACATCACCCAGTGCTCTGGGCGCTCAGTTGGAGTAGGAAGCTGATTCTCCCGCCACTCCGCCATGAAGTCGACTAGTGCCTGCGACTTGATGGCTGTGCGTGGCTTGAAGTCGATGTTGAGGGTGTCGAGTTCGACTGCCCATTTGGAGATTCTTCCAGTAGCATCTTGGTTCCGCAGGATGTCGCCGAGCGGGTAGTCGGTGACAACGGAGATCGAGTACTCCTGGAAATAGTGTCGTAGCTTCCGCGAGGTGATGAGCACTGCGTACAGAAGATTCTGTACTGGCTGATAGCGTGCCTTGGATTCTGACAGGACCTCGCTGACGAAGTAGACTGGTCGCTGGACTGGGTAGGCGTGGCCGTCTTCCTGCTGCTCGACGATGATGGCAGTACTGACCACGTGAGTAGTCGCAGCGAGGTAGAGCAGCAGCTGCTCACCTTTGCGAGGAGTCGTGAGGACTGGTGGCTTTGATAGGAAGTCCTTGAGCTGGGAAAGGGCTTGGTCTGCCTCTGGAGTCCACACGAACTTCTCTTGATGTCTGAGTAGTTTGAAGAAGGGGAGCCCCCGTTCTCCAAGCTTCGAGATGAATTTGTTCAGAGCCGCCATGCATCTGGTTAGCTTCTGCACGTCTTTGATGCACGTGGGAGCCTTCATGCTGGTGATGGCAGAGATCTTCTCAGGATTGGCTTCGATGCTGCGGTGGCTGATGATGAAGCCGAGTAGTTTTCCCAACGGTATGCCGAAGACGCACTTGTTCGGGTTGAGCTTCCAACGGTACTCTCACAGGGATGCGAAAGTCTCTTCAAGATCGGCGATGAGCATGTCGAAGTTTCTAGTCTTGACGACCACATCATCCACATAGGCTTCGACGTTCTTGTTGAGTTGCCTCTTGAAACAGGCCTGGATAGCTCGTTGGTAGGTAGTGCCGGCGTTCTTCAACCCGAAAGACATGGTCGTGTAGCAGTACACGCCAAACGGAGTGATGAACGCGGTCTTCTCCTGGTCTTCCTTGATTGCGATCTGGTGGTACCCGGAGTAGCAGTCGAGGAAGCAGAGCAGGTCACAGCCCGCCATGGAGTCGATGACTTGATGAATCTGCGGCAACCCGAAGGGGTCCTTGGGGCAGTGCTTGTTGAGGTCGGTGTAGTCAACGCACATCCTCCACTCATTCGAGTTCTTCTTGCGGACGAGGACGGGGTTGGCGAGCCACTCAGGATGGAAGACTTCTCTGATGAAGCCAGTCGCGAGTAGTTTGGCGAGTTCCTTCTTGATGGTGTCCCGTCTATCATCGGCGAAGTGGCGGAGGTGTTGTCTCTTCGGGGTAGCTTTAGGGTCGATGTTGAGTGAGTGCTCAATCAGCTCCCTGGGCACCCCTGGCATGTCCACTGGTTTCCACGCGAAGATGTCGCGGTTAGCCCGGAGGAAGTTGATGAGTGCGTATTCCTATTTCGGGTCGAGGCCCGCCCCGATGGTGGTGGTCTTGCTATTGTCGCCTGTCCCAAGGTCAATTGTCTTGACTAGAACTTCCTCAGCTGGCTGAGGCTTGTTGGCTTTGTCCGACTTCTCTGTGATGTCGAGTTCACTTGGGGCAAGCTTCTTAGACGCAGCGTAGATCTCCATCATTGCGTTGGGTACTTGATTCATAGCTGCGAGTTCCACAGCTTCTGTGTCGCAGTCGAAGGATATCTTCAAGTCCCCTTGCAGTGAGAGTACACCCGCTGGACTTGGCATCTTGAGTACCAAGTAGGTGTAGTGGGGTACCACCATGAATTTGGCAATAGCTGGTCTGCCGAGGATGGCATGGTAGGACGTCTCGAAGTCCGTGACTTCGAACTTGACGTACTCGGTACAGTAGTTATCCCTTGTTTCCCCGAAGGTAACTGGCAGAACCACTGAGCCCAGTGGGATAGCCGCATTCTCAGGGACGATGCCGTAGAAGGGCGAGGTGCTCTTGGTCAGCATGTGGGTGATGTCGAGCTTCATTTTCTTCAAGGTCTTGGAGAAAAGGACGTTGAGCCCGCTTCCACCGTCGATGAGGACCGTGTTGAGCTTGGAGCCCGCGACCACCGGCTTCAGGACGAGTGGGAACCGTCCTGGTTCAGAGAAGCTTGTCCATTGATCCTCACGGGAGATGGTAATGGATACCTCCGACCATCGGAGAGGGGTCGGGACCGCTGGTTCAATGCTCAGGACTTCTCGACGGGTAGCTTTCTTAGCCCGTCGGTTGGGTAGTTCGCCGAAGAGGACGTTCACCGTCTTGTCGGGTGCCTGGAAGACGTCGTTGCCTTCGTCGGTCTTCTTCTTGCCTTTCTTGTCGTGAGGGTGCCGTGGCTCTGGAGTATCCTTGAGTGCCCGCCGGAGTTGGTAGCACTGCTCGGTGGTGTGGTTGCCGTCCAGATGCCACGGGCACTTCTCTTTCAGCAAGTCTTTGAAGCCGCCGGAGGTCTTCTTCGAGTTGTCTTTCGCAGGGCGCTGGATAGCCGCGACAGTGTTGTCTGGCTTGCGCTTGCGATTGGGACCCGAGTAGTTGTTGCTGCGACCGCCTTGGTTCCCGTTGTTGTTGCTGCCGCCGCCCGTGTTCTGTTTGCTCTTGCCACGGATGGCGTCGTACTTGGCGTTAGCCTTGTCTTCTTCATCAGCCCAGGAGGTGATCATGTCCTTGAGGTGGGTGATGGAGCTCGGGCGGCGACGACCGAAGTCTTCGAAGGTGCGACGGTGGTAGAGGCCATCTTGGAAGAGGTCGATGACCTCCTTGTCAGAGACATCGACTACGGTGGCGCGCTTGTTGAAGAAGCGCCGCATGTACTTGCGAAGGGTCTCGCCTTGTTCCTGCTTCACCATTGCCAGGTCCATGCGAGTACCCGAGCGGCCCATAGGGCCCATGAAGTTGCTGCTGAACTGTTCCTTCAGCTGGTGCCACTTGTCGATCGAGTACTTCTCGAGTGACTCGAGCCATGTAAGCGGAGCTTGATCCAGACAGAAGGGGAAGTAGAGGCACTTCATGTCGTTGCTGCCACCAGCGTTGTCGATGGAGAGGGCGTAGCATCTGAGCCACTGCACTGGATCCTGCTTCGCGTCGTACTTGGTAATCCCCAGAGGTTTGAATTTCTCTGGGAGGAGTAGGTTGCGAAGTCGCACAGAGAAGGCGGGGAAGCCGTCATTGTCGCCTGTCGTGGAGGCCTTCTTGCATCGTAGTTCTTCGATTTTCTGGCAGGCGTCGAAGCCGCCACGTGAGGCGCCAGAGACGTGGCTATCCGCGTGGCCTCGGCCGCCGCGGTCGCCTCCGTCCCCAGCTCTCCTGTCAGCCCCATGGTTGGAGCTCCCGCCGTCACTGCCTCCACCGCCAGAATCACGGTGAGGGATGATCTCCCGGTCGCCGTCGGCGCTATCGCCACCGTGAGAGGGTCCACCGGCTGTTTCCCAGGTAGGGTTGGAGTTAGCTGGTAGCTCTGCTACGGTTGCGACTGATGTCCACACTGTGACTTGTGGCTTCGTTGTCGTGCTGGCGGTTCCTGACGAGGGCGCTTGAGTGACCCTGTTGTTGACTCGCAAGAAGTAGGCGTCCTCCGCGAGCTTGGCGATGACTTGTCCCGTGCGCATCCCCTGAGCCTGACATGCCATCGTAGTGATAGACATGAGGCATTGCTCTGGGGTGGTGTGCACCCAGCTCTCGTCTTGGTCAAGTGCTTCCGCGAGGTTCCGGATGGGAAGGGACTCGCGGGTTCCTCTTTCTGTTGCGTTCACGTCGAGTGTCCCTGTTGGTGTCGGTCTCTTCGGCGGGCGCGTTGGCAGACAACTCGTCCGCTGAGATGTCCTCGAGATATTGGTCAGGGACTGTTCCTGAGGGCCCTGGCGTCTCGTTGGTAGTCATGAACACTTGCCGATCAGGGGAGCCAAGGCTGGAGTCACTGGTTGCCACCTCTGTCGGAGTGTGTTCCCCAGCTGGAGCGAGCGGTGTTCCTTCCTAGAAGGGAAGTGAGTCGAGGTAGGCGACACAGCGTGAGTTCCCTCCTGTCAGGTCTGCGGGCTAGCGGTCTGGTCAGTAGACAAATCTCCCGGCAGGTGTAGATGTTATAACCAGGCCAGAAGCTGGTCCTGACAGGGGTTGCTCTGTAGTGTTGTTCTCGGACTCGGGCTCATCAGGGTCCGACCCGATGTCGAACTCGTAGGAGGAGTCCGAGTAGAAGCCGGAGCAAGGGTTGGAGTCCGAGTTGTAGCCGGGGATGGTGTTGGAGTGGGGAGGCCGCACGCGATGGATGGGTAGCCAACTCGCATGCGATAGCCCATGGGGACGTCGAGTTCGAGTTGGAGTTGGATCCGGGATCGAAGTCGGTGTGTTGGTTGTAGAGCGAAATTTCACTGAATTTTCCGGCGAGATTGCCAGTGACTACTTCGGGAAGCGTCACGAGCCCAGTCACCGGGTTGGGCGGCATGGTGAGGCGGCGTTGGAAGGATCCGGCGCCGTCAACAGTGCAGACCCAGGAGCCGAAGACGAAGGTGTCGCCGCGGTTGAAGGCGACAGTTGGCTTGATGAAGATGGAAGCCATCAAGTTCGCCACATGATCTTCGGCGCGATAACCTACCTAGCGCGCCAGCTGTCGGTGTTTTAGACCGGCAACCTACCAAAGGTAGTACCCGAGGTAGATGAATGTGGCCTCGCCGAGATCGGTAACTCAAAGGAAGAGACATGTGGCACACAATTTAGACAGGTTCGGGCCGCGAGGTGAGTAATACCCTACGTCTTGTATGGTGCGTAGCACTGGATTGATTGGATGTGATTACAAGATGATGTGTAATCTCTTGTCTGAAGGAAGGGTCCCTGCCTCGCCTTATATAGTCCGGGAGGCAGGGTTACAGGTCGGTTTAGGGAGAGAGTACTAGTCGTGTTCGTCTAGGAGTCCTCTACACAATACAAGGTATGTATAGCCTCCTATCCGAGTACATCTCCACCGTAGTCCTTGCGCCTCATGTCATCAGGTACCGTGCGGCACAAGTCGGGTAGCCCCAGGAGCCCACCGAGTAGTCGGTCCTGGTACCCACCGAGGTAGTGGGCCCAGGGAGGTCCATACAACAAAGGTCTAGCTAGAGAGGATATTCCTCGGTAATTCTAAACTATATGTCAATGCAAACTATGATTAGTGCAAACATTTAGCAATCATGGAAGAAGAACTATTATATTAATGCATGGGGTGACTATCCAAGAGGATCAAGGCCGAAAATTGAAACAACCCAAACAGTATAAGGCTCCACTAGTCCTATACACGGGGGGTGGACTACGAAGGACTCAATAGTGCTTTCACCGCCACGATCTACCACATGACCCGGCATATAGGGTGCAATCGCAGATAAATACAATATAAGCACCATGCTTACACTGCCTTTACCGTTCACCCATGTTAACAAATGATCTAGGTGAGGGCTCTACGACTCCATACATGAATACAAATGCAAATCAACTATGCTAAACATGTAATCATAATAAACACCAAAGCATATAATGTTGAATATAATCATTGATAAGAACATATGTCTATATAACAAATGTAAGGAATTAGATAAGAACTTACAAGAGCAAAGTTAGGTCAGTATCTCGATCAGCCTCTAGACGATCAGGAGCCAAGTAGAAGCCTTGCCTCCTCCTAGATCTAAACTAGCTAACTACTCTGCTATATGATGTTTCTAGGGCGTAGTGTCTCTGACTTGGTGACTTGATCTGATGTATGCCAGATTCAGATGCCTCTGCCAAGGGGCAGGGGGGCTGCTTATTGTCTCTGAGTGTCTCTGACGTGCACCGTAGGATCAAACTGACCTAAACATGTGGTTTAGATTGACCATTATAGGCGGTGGAGGAAGCTTCCAGAAGTTGGGCCCATTTGGCACCGGGGGGCGGCCGGCCCCACCACTAGGCCGGTCGGCTTGGGGTGGGCCCCCTCTAGGCCCACTTCGGCCAGGTGGGTCATTGATCCTTCTAGATGCTTCTTTTTTAGGTGCTAAGTCAAGTTGAGTTCCAGTGCCTTCTGGAGTCTTCTAGAGTGGTTTCTTTGCGTATTTTCTGAATAGTCCCTGTAGATTCATAGATTCACCAAAACTCGTGGAAATTATCAATATAATCCCTAATATGGTGATCTAATTATATTTTAGTACTTTTTCCAATAAATGTGAGGGATAAAACTAATAGATAAAATGTGTCAACAAACTCCCCCAAGCTTATCCTTTGCTGGTCTCTAGCAAAGATATGCTTTAGTAGGATCAGAAGTTGCTACAACGCTTTCACACCTCAAAAGTACTATGGTTTTCAAAAACCAACCCTCCTCAACAAGATTGTTCTCTCTTACCTTCAACCTTTAAGCAAAGCCTTTTCAGGAATCTTCAGCAAATAAAAGACAAAACAATCAAGTCAAGTAGTATATCTAAAATTCTTTGATCAGCTATCATCTTGGGGTTTTGCACATTGTTCAGATAAAACTCAGAGATCCTGTGTATGACCTTCTCAAGCATGGAATCACACTTGGCAAGATATATATGGATGATAGTGTTGGATGGATGAGGGTTTAAGGTGGTAAGCCTTTTAGCTTAGCTCTTGGACTATATCTCTCTTTCTAAGATTTCTAAGACGTGGGCTTTCCATTCTTGGAGAGGTGGGCTCTACTCGCACTGGATTTTTGTCCATTTTCCTCTCTCCTTAGAGATGTAGGCTCTACTCGCCCTCAGACATGTGTCCATTATTCATCTCTAAATTTATTTATTTCCAATAAATGTGAGGGATAAAATTCATAGATAAAATGTGTCAATAGGGAGCCAATAAAATTCTTCTTCACAAAGTGAGGAACTCAACTATGCCCCAAAATCAACTCCAAATCCAAGCACACAAGATGGAGAATGAAGGCTCAATCCAATCATCAAGGTCGTGTAGTGAAAATAGGCCTATCAACCTCAGGAGCGATCCTTCGAACAACACTCAATGGAGCGGCAGCTCAACTCGAGAAGCAAAGAACTTAGCCAAATCTACGAAGCCCGGACTAACTGTTTGAGAGGATGGTTTGGACCATTCGTGGACTTCACCAGACTGTCCGTGGGTCAAGGACGGGTAGTCCAAATTAGAAAACAATACCTCTAGTAGCTCCCTGATCTATACAGATCATCCATCTAGACAGAACAGACCGTCCGTCCACCACAGACCGTCCGACCTTGTTCACAAACTGTCCGTCAAACCTGCCCGAGATCAAAAACACAACTCACACGGATCAAACAACACGACACAAAAACTCATGAAGAACGTGTGACAAACTGGGACCCACGCACCGTCCGTAAGCACTTGACGGGCCGTCCATCAGGTTCGCAGAGCGCGAGCTTGAGCAGGCCACGGGTCAACTCCCTTCTTCCCCTCACTGGATGTCTCAAACTACTTGATGGATTCAGCCCAAAATTTAGCTGAAGTAGAAGCGTCTCTAGGAGATGCTATACCTAAAATATCATAGCCTCAAACCCACTACAACAAGAATAATCACGAATCTCGAGGATGAACACCTAGAGCTCGAGTTCATTCGAAAAATCACGAATCGACAACAATTCCTAACATCTGAGGGGTCCAGATCATCCACAAAGAGGCACAAGGTACTCACCCATGATCCTCTCAAAGAAATCCAGAGAAAAGGCCCTCAAAATCACCGAACGAAAATCACCGAACAATAGTTTGGAAAATGGCACAAAAATCACAAAGTGCTAAGAAGGAGAAATCATCACCACGCCAAATTCTTCCATACATCAAGAGGTCAGATTCTATACAAGATCATCAAACCTATGGAGCAAAGGAATTGAGAAGCAGTCCATACGGATGAGTTGCCATGCACCCCCTAGAGCTATATATATGGAGTCTTCTGGTGGAGGCAAATGACCACAATACCCCTACAACACAAATAGAAGATATACACCACACAGGGGCACTTTGCTAAAGAAGTGGATATTCCCATCGGGCGGACACACATCCACCACAGTCTTGCTTCCGGTCGACACAAGCTCCGTGATCACGCTGCATGTCCCCCACCTCAAAGCTCCTCGACGCACTCGGATCCCATCTCCGCCACATCGAGTGTTCGGCCTTGAATTTGTGGTGTAACCAAGGAACCGACGGTTTTGTGGGTAAATCACCGCAACCCCATAGGCCTGTTGCAGCCTCCACGCCAAGCTCGTCTTGACTTGGCCGCCACGGTCATCCCGACTCAGTGTTGGTTTTGTGGAGTAAACCAACAAACCCCACATGTAGACTCTGGTTATTAGCCTCTACCATGCACTGACTCCATGTTCACGACTTCGTCTTGCTTTCTTGCCACCATGCGGCCCGCACTTGATCCTGTCAGCCACCGGGTCCCTTGATCCAAGCCTACTTGTCTCTCTACTCCTCGTAGGCCCTGCAAAGTTAAGACGCAAATCAAGTCGCAACCTGCACCTGCAATACTCGGCCAAGAGTCAGTCAACATCACGTTGTCAATCACTCATCACCGAGGAGTGACCATCCACTGGACCTTAGACACTCGTAGTCCTCTGGCACATTGATGCTCTTCTTGTGTGGTTTTCTTTTGAAAAAATACCTTGAAAGAAAGCCCCTAAGACCCAAAGGTACACTAGCCATTACAGTCTTTCTTTATCATTTCCCTTTTTCCTATATCTACAGTATTAAGGAAATTTAGATATCAATTTTAGTTCCCCTTCCACATGCACTGAACAATTATAAAACCATAATGCTATAACTTTTTTATTAAAATATACAAGACTAAGACACAAGTGTTTCAGTGCAGGCGTATTAGTGCTAACACATCATATACATCATATACATGTAATGAATCGGACGCTCGTTTGCCTAAGAGGATGAGGGGTGAATTAGGCAAACTTAATGTCTTAGGCCTATGGCTACCACTATTTGCTTAAAAAATAAACTAGATCCTGCTATGTAGATGTGCAACTAATGTTGATCTAGTGTGAAACACCCATCCCAAACAGTTCTGCAACCTATAGTCAATCCTATCAAGATATTAAACTATGAAAAAAAGGCACACAAAGATTGCAAGATGAAATGCATAAAGTAAATAGGGATGAGAGAAAGCAAACTCTTGACACACGATTTATCTTGTGGTATCTGTAGGCACTTAGCCACCCTTAGTTCATGTTGTTGAAGCACTCCACAGAAGAGTATTGCTTCTTGGCCACCAAGTCTCTCCCAATGCCAACTTGACTTGCCATTTAGGCTCGGCCATGAAGGTACACACCAAGCCCCTTGGTCACCTTGATGTCGCCTCCACTAAAGAGTGTAACACCCCGTGTTTTTGCTCAGTGTTAAATAGAGCTAATGACTCTCCTAATCTAGTCCCTAACCACCCTTGGTCAACCCTAAGTCAAAGCCCTAGCATAAACCCTAGTTATCCCTTTGACCTTCAATGTCAACCTAGAACTTTTGGCACGTTCTCTAAAATTTCACGAAACACTTCAAAATCTCCCAATGGGAAAGTTTTTTTTGAGCATCCCCAATGGGAAAGTTGTGCAGTTTGTCGAGGCACACAACTTTCTTGTTGAGTGGCATTGCTGATTTGGAGTGCAAGTTGGTGGAAAATGCAAGTCAACGCGTCGAGTCACTATTCACAGGTGCCGAGATTTCTGCAGACTTTCCCTGCAATTTATGCTAGATATATTGATCAAACTACCCTAGAGCCTTTGGCAATATTGTAGAGGGTAAGTTGTTGAGCAACTTTGGTATTCAACCCTTTGAGCACTTCTGTTTGGAAAAATGCAGAAATTTCATTTTGAAGTCAGTTACTTGAACCGGTTTCGACCAGAGCGGCGGCGCCCACGCGACGTCGCGGCCCTGCACACCATGTCGGCTACCGCCGTACCCCGAGCTCGCGCGCGAGCCGAGGCGCCGAATACCCCGCGGTCCGAGGCCGGCGCCGTCACCACTGTGCACCTAAGGCTAATGACGCGCGCAAGTGGCCTAGGCTGGTGCCACGCGGCCTGCACACACTCGCCGGCGGGCGAACCGCCTTGCGCCATTGGTCGTCGGCCGCCACACGTCGTCCACCGCCTCGATGCCCATGCCATTGCCACTGTGGATCGTGAAGGCTCGGCGAAGCTGTCTGGGAGCATTGCTGGCCTATAAAAACACCCCCTTGCCTTTCTCGCGCACGCGCGAGCCACCTCGCCGCCCGCCGCCACCCGCCATTAGCGCCGCCGGTGAACTTGTTGCTCCGCTCACGCCCGTGGCCAACCGACAACCCTAAGCTCCTCCCTAGCACCAACCTGAGCTCCCACACACACTTGATGGCTTAGCCTCGCCCGCCCTTCACCAGAATCCAAGCCGCGGCGGCCGCGCTGCCACTGCTTCGCCGCCAGCTATCGCCGGGCTCTTCTTCGACCAAGCCACCGCCGCGGATCGTGCACATATGAGCTTAATCAATCATCCCCCTCGCTTGTTCACCACCCCTAGTCTACCTCGCCGCCGGCGAGCTTGCCCCGCCACAGGAGGGCACGGCTGTGAAGCCAAAAACTCCCCAGGGTCTTTTCTGCTAGAAGGGAGGGTACTTGTGTGAAGTTTTAAACTTTCTAGGGGCCAGAGGAGAAATAGATTCTTCAGTTTCACCTCTTGGTCCAGTGTCTTGTAAAATCCATATAAAATCGTAGAAAAATCCAAAAATTGCACAACCAATTTTGTTGTGCTCTGTATGACTAGAACTACAACTTTTACGAAACTTGTGTATACTTTTGAGCTTCAGTTTTTACATGAAAAATAGGAATCCCTTTTACCTAGATCCGTTGTACTGCCAAATCCATAAATGTTCATGAGCTGATTTTTGGATATGTTGTGAGTACTAGCATGTGTAGGTTTTGTGCAAAACGTTGCACAAAGATACTGAAGGAATCTTTAGTTATGATTTATCTTGTATTTATGCCTTTTCTGCCTTGATGATTTTTGTAGCAAAAAGTAAATAGATTTTGGATCTATATTTCTGGGAATAGTCATATTATGCCTAGATGCACCTTTAATAAATTAATCAGGATTTTTGGACTGCTAGAAATAATTGTTCCTGAATTATGCTTGTTTTTATCATAAATGTGTAGATCAAGATCTAGAATGGCTATATATGTGTTTGTTGGTTCCCTAGGCTTGTTTTAGACCAGAGTCTGTGTAAGAGAAAGTTTGGCTCCAGTAATGCTATATTTATTTTTGTGGGTATTTATCCTTTTATTGCTAGCTAGAAATGCTTTTAATTGTGTAGTTTACTTTCAAAGGCTCCAACTTAGTTGCTTTCTGTCCTAGTGAGTTATTTTTGGTCAAGGAGACCAGTGGGCACTGTTGGGCTATTTTAAGGCTTGTTGGTTATTAAAAGGGGGGAAACCATATTAGGCTTGTGAGGGAAATAAATGGAAAAGTCATTCTTTTCATGCTTGAATCTTATAAATGGGCTAGGAAAATAACTTGAGGAGGGAAAACGGATTTTTACTTGCTGTTCTGTTTTTAAAATTAATTATCCTTCTAGATGTGTACGCAATCACCATAAAGAGAAGATTAAATAAGCCTTTCTAATAACCTTTAAAAAGAAAAGTTGTGTTATTGTTGTTAAGGTGAATATGGTCAACCATATGCTCCTTGTGGTTGTTTGCTACTGTTTTTGGATTAAATTAAATTAATTACACTCCTAACTACTCCATTGCATCCTCTGTGTAGAAGTTCCCGACGGTAGTTACACGCTCGTGCCGGCTGACGAGGACGAGGGGGCAGGAGGAGACGTGCACTATGTGACCGTAGAGCTAGATCCGGACCAAAGTCTAGAAGTTTGTGTGTCTGCTTGTGCTGACGAAGGCAAGCCCCGGTTTAATCATTAACCTATGTGTTTACTTTTAAGCTTCTAAATTTATCATTGTTATCTTATGTGCATTTATGTTCAGGAGTTGAGTGAAACCCTAGTTGCATGATCCTTAAGTACCTATGATCTTTCACTAGCATGATAGGTCGCTAGTTGCTATGCTCTAATGATCTGGTACAAGTCGAGTGATGTTCGTCACTCACGAGAATAGGATCTCCTTTATGGAATCACCATATTGATTAATGGATTGCTCATGTGGTAAGAGCATGGGATTTGGGCTCCGGTCCAATGGCTTTGTTGATTAAGTGTTTGAAAGTACTAAGCACTTGTCGGAAATGGGTATGATAAGCCTAGTACCTAAATGAGACGGTGCGGGAACTTTGCGCTACTAAACGTAGGGTTGTGGCCCCACGCTCGCCACCCGAGTACTTGGTGGCGTAGCCCAGTAAACCTTGTACTTGAGACTGTAGCATCTGATCCCAATCCGAGGAATCATGGGAACCGCCTGGTTGGTGAACTCTTAGTGAGGGCACCTCCCGTGTGTTTAGGTCCACCTAGCAAGGTTTAAATCAATCGATTGTCGGCCTCTCACCGTTATCTGAGACTACTTAATCTACAGGCCATGATATCCCTTTATGATGGAACTTTGTGAAGATTATTATTTGATTAATTGTTTGTACAACTATGATTGCAATAGTTACTTATCTTGTAATGATTACTTCTACTAGAACTTGAGCTAAAACGTGAAAGTAAGGATTCACTACTTAGTAGCTTTTTGGCAAACAAACCCACTAGCCAAAAGCCTTGCATGATTAGAGGTAAAGTCTTTCTTTTAGACGGGTAAGCCTTGCTGAGTATTAGTATACTCAGCCTTGCTACTTAAATTTTGTTTCCAGGTAATGCATGTGATGTGTGGCCCGGAGAACTTCCACCCGACTGGGAGCTGGAATGAATGGATGATGACGAGTGATTGCATCATGGAGAGGCCTCCTATGATGTTGATTGTACCGTTTAGTTATCTTCCGCTGTTTTAATAAACTCTGAACCATTTACTTCCATGTCAAGAACTATGGTTTGTAATAATGGACCCTACGTGGAATTCAATGTTAATTTGTAAGGCACTCTGGACTCTCCTTCGTGGGAGTTTTAATGCATACGTTCAATCCTCTCTATGTTTTCAAGTGATTTACCGGGTGTAAACCTGGCAACACTCAATGGAATGATTATTATCGCTTAATGACCAAATGGAGTGGTTTAGGCGATAGTACGGAATTATCTTGGATGGGGTTGTCACAAAGAGATTCTCCACGAAGGAGAGAGTATCCATGTCCCCCGCACGCAGTGTGTTCACCACACCAAGTCGGAGGGGTCGAAGACTTTGCCGGAGAACTACTTAGGCCCCAAGACTCTAACAACAACTTGTATGCCTTGATTCACTCAAGAATCACCTCACAAGCTATCACATCAGCTTGCATACAACTCAACTCTAAACCTATGCTTTCACTAAACACTCTCGAAGAATGTGCAAAGCCTTTGGATGTACAGTTAAGCACTATGGTGGCTTGGATATGATCTTCAATGTGTCTTGAACTCCTCTCCACTTCCATACAATCCCGCAACATTAAATGAGTGGGTGGAAGGGGTATAAATAGCCCAAGGCATCCATAGAGCCATTCCTTTCACGCGGCCTTTTTCTGGTACCATCGGATGAACTGACGGTCCATTTGTACCAAGCATCGGTACATATGGTGCTACTAGTCGTTGCCTTCAACCTCAGATTCCTGGATGAACCATTGCTATCATCTGATTGCCCAGCGATTCATCCGGCAGTCTCCTTCACAGAGTTCCAGCTCACAGAATTAATCCGTGCAACTAGATTTGGGGGTGTCAGTTCATGTAGACCGAGGCTTCATTGCATCGTACTAAATCCCCCGATGCTTGCACCGCTGCTACTCCCTAGCTATAGTCAGTTCATCCAATGATGGCCTTTTGGCTGCTTTGCATTGTCTTCAACCAAGGTTCAAAATATCATCGCTTGCGCCTAGGCGTGATTACTCCCTAAGAGACGGGGTGTCGCCTCGCCATGGGGGTAGGTGGTGCCGCACCGTCGACGACGAGAGAAGGAAGGAGCGTGCCGCTGGAGACGGTGCTGCACCACCGAAGCGCGCCACTGGACAAGCCGTCGTGGCCTTCAAAGATGTGGAGGACGAGTCGTGGCTGCCGGAGAGGGGGAGAAGGCATCCATCGGAGAAGATAGGAGGAGCTGCGGCCGCCAGGAGAGAGGCATACACGGCGGGTGGTGGCAGCGTAGGAGGAAATGGGGAGGGACGGCGTCAGAGGAGGATGCGACGGGCGTGTGGAGGAGATGCAGACGTGAGGCGTCCGAACTTGGGTGGATAAGGTGGGAGGAAGGCTAGGAAGATGCTAGTGGGCTGTTGATGGACCATCTCGTCTAATATTAGACTTGGGCTTTTGGTAGTTGGGCTGATTTGATAGACCATCTCGTCTAATATCAGGCTCACTGTCCTCCTCTTTTTTCTTTTTCTTTTCTGTTTTTCTTTTTCTTATGTATAATATGTATACATGTATTGTACGGCCTTGGTACCTACTAGAAAATGCCTTGGACCGTGTCACACCCGGATTTAAGGACAAACCCGAATGCATAAAACACATGTGTGCCAGGATCAAGTTACACACATGCGTCAACTTAGTGAATCAAAAATAGTGCCAAAAGCGTAAAGGAGGTATTAAAACTTTATTACATGGCCGATAGTCTTTAATGTAACACACCGACTAGCTAGCAGCAGAAAAAGTAAACACAGAAGTCCTCCACAGGCAGCTGACTGAAGGAGCAAACACCTAGAACTCATCAAATCCACCAGGATAGTCCTCAAAATGTCTGTCTGAGAAGCAACCGGGTTGTGTAGATGCAATATAAAAACAACAAGCATGAGCACATGTTGTACTAAAAAAGGGAAAGATACTAAAACAACATGCAAGGCTTTATGGTGGAAGGCTAGTGGTTGCAAAGCAGGTCAGCACTTTAGTTGGTCAAGTTTTATTAAGAAACTATTACTAACAAGTGTAAGTGTATACCAAGCCCACTTAAAAGATGCATAATAACCCCAAAGTATAATGAGCAAGTTTATAAGTTCCATCTTTCATAGAATTAGTCATGTGAGGGTCCAGGCCACTCTTGACCGTGAGCACGACTAACTAGTTAGTTTTACACTCTGCTGAGGTTGTACATCTTTACCCACAAGTCGCGTAAAAACTCAAAAGAGTTTTGGACCCATCCATGCTGTGCAAAAGTAGGCACAATACCGCACTACTGACGTGTGGCTGCAAAGGGATGCTACGAGGCCTTTACGAATATTCCCTAGTGTGAAACAACCTGCGAAGGTTCCGAGTCATTGCAGAGTATAAAGTCCCCTAGTAGGTACCGTGTCTTAGAAAAGCCCAACTCCCTACTAGAGCGAGTCTATACCCCACTAGCGCTCCCCCTTGCCCTTATCAGGTAAGGCCATCCCAACACTAAAGTCACTAGTGTTCTTGTATGACATGAATAGCATAAAATAAATCAAGATTAAAAGATAGTTCCATTAAACCACCCAAAGTATGCTCTAGCAAAGCTACCCAACATAACGATAACACCTGGTTGATCAAGGCACAGGGTAAACAACACTAGTCACACCTTAGCGTGAGTCCCATCACATTAATGCAAGCAAAAAGTAAATAACGGTGTAATTAAAATGCATGTTGTAATAGGAGAAAAAGGAATGCAACAAGGACTTGCCTTCAACCCAAGCGTGTTGCTGCTGAAAGCCTTCTTGATCTTCAACGATAGCGTACTCCACGAACGGATCGTTCACTACGCTCCACACAATAACATGCAAGCATACAATACAAGTAATTAAGAAACAGAACACCAATCATAGAAAACAGAGACAAAAACAAAAGAAAACTAATCTACTCGTCGAGACGATCGCATGGACATAAAGAACGCTAAAAACAGAGCTAAAACGACTAAGATACAACCTAAAGAAGATACAAGGATCTGTCTGCAAAGAAAACTAAACTAGCAGGGCTAAAATGAAGAAACCAAGACCTAACCGTAAAGAAACTTATATGGTAGAAGGACAGGCTTGCAAAACTGGGAAGCCCGGGGGTTTCTTTGCAAAAAAATGAGGACCAGGGCGGGTTTGACCGGTATTGACTCCGGTTGGCATCGATCTGATCCGTTAGAACTAGATCCAACAGCTGGCGGAGGCTTCTGGCGCAACGGCGGCTGTTGACCATGTCAGATCGAACAGGGGAACGTTGGATCTTAGTCCGATGGCTGCGGTAGCATGCAAGCGTGCGGGCGGCGACGACCGGACGGCGACAGGCGATATGCGGCGGCAGACTCACCAGCGCGGCTCGGGGTCGAGCTGGGGTGCTCGAACGGTGACGGGAAGCAGCTGGGGAGAAAGAGGGGACGACGGCGACCACATCTAGGGCAACAGGTAGGCGGGACGGCGTACGACGATGGTGTGCAATAGGCGGCGGCGGAACCCTAGCTCCGGCAATGTCAAGCGCGCGCTGCAGGGCTCCTGGACGCAAGCAAGCAGTGCCTTGAGGTTCCTCACCTTCTTGCGCGGCTCCGGGTTGGCTTCTTGACAACGGGATGACGGCACTCCGGCGAATTGACTTCGCGGCGGCGGTTAGGGTTTCGGCGAGCGCTGCGATGCTCAAAGGCGGCGGCGTGGGTGGCGGCTAGGGTTTAGGGAAAAACGGAGAACGGGCGGCGGTTATTGCTTATAAAGAGACTAGGGCGGTCTTGGCGTGCGGGCCAAGCCCAGGAATGCGTGCGCGGGGCGGACTCGGGGCGGCGTACGGCGTCCCGGTCGGAGACGGTTGAGGTGAAGGATGACAAGCGGGCCCCGCTCGTCAGCAGCTGCGAGCGGCAGAGAGGCGGAGCGGGGTGCGCTGGGCCGGATTCTACGCTGGGCTTCGGCTGATGGGGTGCGAAGGCAAGCTGGGCCGGGAAGCTGAGGCAGACGGCGAGAGGACAACAGGGGCCGTGAGCAGACTTGGCGAACTGGGCTTCAACTTGAAAACGGCCCGGAAGAAAAGACAGGCGAGAAAGGAAGAACGGGGGCGTCCAGCGGATAACATGGACCGGGCCAAAAACGAAAACAGGACAGAAGGGTAGAAGGGATTAGGGAAAGGTTTTAAAAGCTTTTGAATTTTTAAAACCACTTCAAATTCATGAATTCAAATCCAAATTTGAATTCAACCAAACAAAAACAATGCTCCAGCATGTATGCAACATTGAACTCGTGTATTAATTTATTTTATTTTGAAAATTATTAAGTGCCTACAAGAAATTAAAGAAAACCTTATAGTCCATAAGAGCAAAGTAAAGGTTGCTAATAAATTTTATTAAAATTCAAAGTTTTGAAAATCAGGGTTTTACAGACCGCTTAAGATCTAGGCAGAGGGTCACCGTCTAGATACCGCCTAGCGCCTTCTTGAACTTTGTCTTCAACTTGCCATCACTTAGAGCCAACTTGCCACCATTTAAAGGCTACCATCAATCGGAAGACGACCATGTGAAGCAACAACATTGTCTTGTCAATCAAGAATTGCTATATGAATCAAGAACTCCTACATCTAAACCCTGCCATGTGAAGCAAAACCCTAGTAGGCAAGGGAGACAAGGAAGAAGGGTAAGGATGAGTGACTCACCGATGAGAAGACGACTACCGGAAGGGCCGGGCGGTTGAGAGAAGACCACGCCGGTGTTGCCGCCGATTTGCCGTGCGACTTGCAATTATCCACCGCCACCGCCGAGAAGAGCCGTTGTCGGAGGGGTCGCCGTCCATGCTGCCCGCCCATCATCGTTTGCTCACCCTCTGATCTGCTCTACCGCCGGCACCCGCAGCCTCGCATCTCGGCTCTGCCGGTCTGTCTTCGTAGTGTCGCGAGGAGGTTTAATTTGTTCCACAACTGGAGAGGAGAGGTTTCGTTCGTATGCCGGGGTTGTGGGAAGCAGTGGGTTTGGGCTAGGGTCCGACCCAAGATGGGGCTAACGCAACGTTCACGTTTTTGTTGGGCCGGTATCTATACAAGGCCGGGTTAGCCCCCGAGGAGGAGGGTTGATTAATCCCAGCTGGGAACAGTGTAAACCGAAGAAGCCTCAGGCTTTGTTGGTTTCATGCATAACCCCATGGGGTTGAGAGGGGATTTTGACTTGTAGGGGATTCAAACCCTCCCCAATCCCTCTAACCCTTGTTTTGGGGTATCAGGACTCAGTAATATATCGGACAATTGATAATCTGCAATCGAACTTTTTTTTCTGTAAAAAGGTTAAAAGGGCATGACAAAATTGATGCTACTTTTCTCCCTATATATATCGTAGACAGTTGAACTGCAGTTGGCTGTTTCAATTCTGCAGCCTTTTGCAAAGACAGAGAGTACGTGCGTACGTATACATTACATACACACACATTACATATATTCTCACTAACATAACATATATTATATATATGATAGCACTATACTGAAGCTCGATCGGCACCAGTCAACATGAACTCGATCCGCGTTCCTACCAAAACCATAATATTTACTCCGGCGACATCACATCCCGCCGGCAGCAGCAGCGGCGGCGACGGCCGGCACGGTGGCCTGCGCGATCCTCCTGAGCTTGGCGATGATCATGACAAGCTTGCTGTTGAGCCTGCTGACGAGGCACCGCGGCAGCCACCCCGCTGACGGGTCCAGCTGCACCACGTACGTCACGACGCAGGAGGCGCCGCCGCAGTCGCCGTCGTCGAGCTTCTCCACGACCCAGCCGGACTGCAGGAGCAGGCCCCGGCCGACGGGGTTGGTGCCGCCGCCCTTCGCCGGGGGCAGCAGACCCGCGGCGATCTCCTTGGGCAGCGACGCCACGGCGACGACAAGTGTGCCGTCGTCCATGGCCTGGCGGCGCTCGTAGACGACGAGGTCCCGGCGCCGCGCGGGCCGCCGCGTGGAGGAGGCGTCGCCGAACTTGAGGTGGATGATGCTCAGGTCGTCGCCGAGCTCCCTGATGTACGAAGCCTCGACCAGCTGGTCCGACTCCCACTGCTGCACTTGCGCAAAAATAATCAAACGCTGTCATGTCAAAATCTTGTTCAAGGCACATACCCGATTAATCTTTATCAAGAAAAAAAATTAAGAAATGTTTTTAAGTCATATAATCGAGCTAAGTTGCCAAGCACGATAGATCAAGCGATAAGTTCAACTAATCAGAATTTTATCTAGTCGTCGTAGTACCTATTAGGATTTAGGAGACTAATCACAACCGCACGACTTTGAAGACATTGAAATCAATAATCATGAGGCGAGGCCCTCCGCACATTGTGGTTGCTTGGCCTCGGTGTTTTTATTTCGTACGATGGTTTGCTTTGATGCAGCGGCACTGCGACGTAGGGCCTTGCATTGCGGTAGCCTTCTCATTGTGGTAGCGTGCGCCCCTTTGTTTCTCTTTCGATGTTGTACCCCGTTGGTGGTTCGATGATAGCAGGTGTGCGGTTTGTAGGTGGGTGATGCAGGTGTTTCGGTCTTCTTTGTCACTGTGTTGTGTAGTGGCTTGGCCGTGTTGAAGTCTCAATCCAACTGACCGGCGATAGTTAACACAGATTGATGTCCCAATCCAATCGGGCCAGTATAGCTATTTTTATGTCTTTTTTGTTTCTCAGTTATGGCCTCCGAGGACCGTAGTCTTATATTTTTCTGCTATATTAATGAAACACGCACTTTTTTGTGCGGTTCGTCAAAAAATCTTGAATCATATTGAGCTATTCTTTAAAAGTCTCCATGTCGGGCTATTCCTTAAAAGATCATAATGGGCTGAGCTGAAAGGAAAAAGTCCTTTCAGCGTCCCTGATACATCACCAAAGTTCAACTTTCGTCCCTCATCCGAAGAACCAGGTATCTCCCGTCCCTCAACTATCTATACCGTTCATTTTTGGTCCCTCACTGAAATTGATGAAGGTTTGGATGATGTGGCAGTGGCTCCACATCTCAGGGGTGGGCCCCAATGTCTTTCTTCTTCCCTCCACCTCTTCCCCTTCGTCGGCTCCTCTCCTCCGCCACGAGCAGGCTCCTCTCCTCCTCCTCAACTAGGCCATGTCCTACTCCTCCTCCTCAACCAGACCGTGTCCTACTCCTCCTCCCTAAGCTCTGCGTGCTCCATAGATTGAGCAGCTCGTTGGCCGTGGCCTTGCCCCTGTGTGGCGCCGCGCCAGCCCAAGCTCGGGCACCGCCGCGGGAGCAGGGGAGGGGGGGAGGGGGAGGGCTCCTGAGCCGGAGTGTGGATCCGTAGTTAGACCCGCCGTAGGAGCCACGCACGGGTCGGAGAAGGTAGAGGCGAAGCGGCCAGACCCCGACCTCTGGCGGCGCTCCTGTGGCGTCGGATCCCCGTCGCGGTGACCGACCACGGAGTTCTAGCTCTACCAGACGAGCCTCGGCGTGGCGTCCGGCCCCTCTCCGGCAACGCGCCCCTGCCTCGCCTCCATTGACCTGGCCAAGGCGGACGCGGCCAAGGTACGTCGTCTTCACCAGCTCCGGCGGTGGCACGTTCGCACGGTTGGTGAGCTACTCGATTGGGGACGCGAGGACAGCAAGGGGTGGATAGAAGAGGCGGAGCTCAGGGAAGATTAGAGGAGCCGACGGCATGGTGGAGGAGGAGGAGAGGAGATGACTGCCGGCGGAGGGGAAGAGGAGGAGGGGAAGAAGAAAGACCGGGGCCGACCCGACATGTCGGGCCCACTGCCATGTCATCGAAAACCACCATCAAAACCAGCGAGGGGCCAAAATGAACGGTATAGATAGGTGAAGGACGACACATACCCGGTTTTCGGATGAGTGACGAAAATCGAACTTCTGTGATACATGAGGTATCTTGAAAGGACCTTTTCCGAGCTGAAAAGCCTGATTAGCCCATGATGATTGGTCGCGGCCCATACTGGCCGAACAACTGCCTAAAGTATTCCTAACCTCTTTTTGTTCCCAAACCAAAGCCGATGCTTCTTGACTCCATGGCCGTGAACAAAGATGTACTCAAGTACCAGAAGTTCTCACTGCTTATTCTACGAAGAACATGCTCATTGACTCATTGTAGCAGCTTAGACGACGACCTTTGGTTAAATTTTATAATAATTCAACAACCACCAGCATCTATTGCAAGTTTTTGAGTCGTACCAGGTTGCTGCCATAATCTGCCAGCTATTTACTATCGTACCGAGCTCGCTAAGACAGGATTAGGCACCGGCCCAAAAATAGCAAGAGCGGCTCAAGTGCCAGATCGGCCGGGACCATCCCCACCAAGAGGCTGCTGGCGTGGCTGCTGCAATCTGTACACTCATTTTTCCACGTGGCATAAGCTAAAGTTTATTTCTATTTTTTTGCTGGCTTCAATTTTGTGCAAGAATGAACGAAAAGCCCGAACTGAGCTAGGGAAGTGTTTAATTATTGCGTTCGGTTTGTGGGAGCAGGTGGTGCAAGACACGCAGCGCAAGCACATGTGGCTCAACGTGCGGCCACATGCACGCCTGCCGCGCACGCATCTACTACTGCTTGTAACCATCATAATTAATCCACGCGCACGCACCTAATTAACTTACTAAATAACCTCGTATACTACACCGTACCGTCGCTGCCGGCCGGCTTTCTGACATGGACTACTTAGCCAAAGCCAATTGGTGTGGTGTGGCTCGTGTGGACGTCCCAATCCGACCGAGTGGGTTGTTTGAGTGTTCAGGTCGGTGCGTGTTGATGTCCCACTCTAACCGACCGAGTCTGTTAGTTGAGTTGTGCGGTGCTGCTTTGATGACCCAATCCAAGTCACCGGAGTTGTTGGTCTGTAGACCAGAGTTGTTCGGGGTTTCTACCCCTTCGTGTTGTACGGTCTTTTGACCTTGAGTTGTGACGGATGGTGTTTGCCTCTCTAGTTGTACGGTCTTCGGACCGGAATTGTACGGTTTTCGGTCCGGTTTTCCTTATAAACCGGGCCAACTCTCTTCTTCTAATAAAAATTCGGGAAAGCGTAAGCTTTCTCCCCGTCCCTTAAAAAAAAGCCAAAGCCAAACGCATAGTACGTACTACGCATGATTTGGCCTGTACTTGTGGGCTCGAACCCATATATTTTGTATATATGTATACTGTCACTACTCCATGTGTGTGTACTTGACTGTAGAGAAAACTGTTGTTTGACCATATTTTTCTTTTACCCTTCTTTGGAGAACTTCTCGACTAGCTAGTGCCAACTCAGCTAGTGTGACACGTCATATTTTCATTTATGCAGAAGAGAGAAAAAGGAATTACTACTACTACTTCTTTGTTCAAAAGGTAGTCTCGTACATGTATTCGTCATAAATCCGTGGCGTAGTATGAGCAATATTACCAGTCTCACTGGATGGAGTTGCTAGATAGCGCTCCCGAGGGACAGGTGTCAGATGCCCAACAGGCCATATGCAACTTATTAATGTGCCCAGCATGGTGGCCGACAACTTTGGTTCGTTGATATTTGTGTGTGCTGACAGCGCAAGAGACGTGTCTTCATGGCAAAACTGTTGTAGTAGGCCCAAATGTTTTTCGTCTCTAGTACATATACTTATCTCTGGTTGTTGCCACCGTGGCTGGAGACTACATTAATCTCATCGAAAACAAAAATCGCCTAGTCACTAGCTTTTCGATATATATCACACTCCCCCTTGCGGAGATGATGGACCATGACGACGACAGGTAATTTGGAATGGAGGGAGGAGTAACTCCATCTAGATCGAAGGTACATATCAGATACAGTCATGAATCACGGGAGTTCGTAGGCGTATGTAGGCCGTAGTATGGATTGAGCACGGCGTGTTTTAATTCGCTCTCGCGAGTCACGGGCCGTGTACTTACCGCCCATCTACGGCAACGAGATTTCCATTCTCACTGTCACCGCCAGCTTTTACCATCAATGTTCTTCCGTACAATGTTTTCTTCTTTTTTTTTTACCGTGAGGCCTAGCAGATAACTTTAAAATATATATTGATAGGGCCGTGACAAATTCACTTAGAGCATGTTTGGATCATTTGAACTAAAATTAGCCTGACTAAAATTAGCCTCTAGCAGTAGCTAAACTTTCAAACAGGTGAGGCTAAAGTGAGGCTAAAATTAGTCTTGAGGCTAAACTTTGCTAGTAGGGGGTGGGGGAGCTAAAGGGGGCAAAAATCTTCTCTTCCTCTTTCCTCATTAATAACCACATGCATGCTGCCAATAGCTCCAAGCCATGCCCACCTTGGGAGAGGAGAGAGAAGAGAAAGGGAGAGAGAAATAGGGACTTTAATGCTCTTTTAGTACACTTTAGCTCTTGCTTCCAAACTAGGGGTGACTAAAACTTTTTAGCCTGACTAATTTTAGTAACGAGACTAAAGGTGATCCAAAGCCTTTATATACTTCGACCAGCTTATTAATTCAAGTGACTAAGAGCAACTCCAAAAGCCTCTTTAAAAATCACTAGCTAAAATCCTGATTTAGCTAGTATGTAAGATGAAATAGGTAGCAAAAAGTTGTTGACATCCAACAACCTCTCTAAATTGAACTCTCTATGTGCTCCACCGTCTGTGGGTCCCGCCTGCCATACTCATGAAAATCAGGATAGCTAGTCACTGGCCACTAGCCAAAGATAGCTAGCGGGACAACGAATTTAGCTAGTTAGGATAGCTAGTTGGGTAGATAGCTAGTCTGTTGGAAGAGTGTTTTTGAGATTTTTTCTAAAATTTAGCTAGCCAAATCATTTTAGCTAGTCTCTTGGAGTTGCTCTAAGTAGTCCTAACATTGGCATTAGCGAGAATTAAGGTGGTTTTGATTATGGCCAAAGCACACCAACCTAAAGTGGCTAGCTAGTTGTACTTGATCAAAGTTAACATAGCGCGCGCATCAGGTCGCCTTTTCTCAAGGTATTGATTAGGCCAGCTGTGTTTGCCACAGGCCAAAACCTTTATCTTTACCCGCATATCTTCAACCATCATACTTGACCCAAAGATAAAAAAAGAAGCTCGAACTAGTGGTTTGGTTTATCAAAAGAGAGAAAGAGGAAACCAAAAAAAAAGGAAAAAAATCTCGGTAACAAATTTGCTACTTTATTTGCCTTGGATTCTCGAATTTAAGATTTTTGTAGTCATAACAAAACAAGTCACAAACCAAACGGCGTATCGTGGACCAAGAAACAAGAATGGTACCTTAGCGGCGTCGACGGCGTTGGCGGCGGCCATGAACTGCTCCGGCGAGACGTCCTGCAGCAGCCACCGGCTCCGGAACACGTGCGCCGGCCCCGCCCGCCGCTTCGATATCTCCACGCCGTTCTGGTACACCAGCACCTTCCACCCGTCGTCGCCGTCGCCGCCGGCGCACCGCCCGGAGTCCGACGACGCCGCCAGCAGCTCCTGGATGCAGCTCTCGCTCGCGTAGCTCACGTACCGCCGCAGCGAGTCCTCGCTTATAGACCTTCATCATGCAATTCGTTGCACATATGTAAATATCACCATCAGCTAGCTAGCTCGAGTAATTAACTAATGATTTCTTAATTTCTCCTAGCAAGCTAATAAGTGTTTGATCATATTCCTATTTAGTTTATACTATGTTTATAGGCAATGATAAGGCCAAATAGACCTGTACATGCATATAGGGTGATTAGAAAAAAAAAACAAGATTGCAGTATGTAGTTAGTTACCATGATCTTGAGCAGACAGGCGCTGAAGGGGAGGAGGCCAGGGAGCCGCCGCTGCTCATGCTTGCTCTGCTCTCAGGGCTCCGAAAGCCGCCGCTGCCTCCTCCTTCTTCCTGCGCTTGCGACGCCGACAGGCCGACGACCAAATGCGACGGAAATATGGAACACATCAACGCAAAAATCAACTAGTTTCTCACTGAGATACTGTTTATAGTGTAGGTGAAAGGTTTGCGTTGGCCGGAGGTGGTGTGGGAGTCTTTATAGGAACGGGAGACTTGAGAGGTGGGTTTAAAGAGGGGGAGAGAGCTCGCGATTGCTAGCTGCAGATGGAGAGAGGTAGGGAGGAGTAGGGGGTGGAGCCAGCTGATGCAGTGATTGGGGCACATGGAGAGTGGCAGCGGTGACAGGCGGGGGCGGTGGTGGTAGTGGGCGGAGTGAAGCGCGGCAGCAGAGGCCGGCCTCGTGCACACGTCGCCATTGCGGGTAAACGGTTGGGCAGGGTACTGCTGCCATGGTGACCAATTTTTCTGTAGGAGAATCACATGGAGGATGGAGCGATATGGGTTGTGTTTTTGTTTTATCATGTGTATTATATGGAGGGTTTGTCAGTCAGTGATGAAGGGAAATTCTGTTCATACTCATAACGGTGCTTTGGCGAATCGGAGGCATTATTACTTCTTTTATCATATGATGAACAATATGTGAGCGAGGAAGAAAATGAGGGGCGAAGAGACCACAAAGGGTGATAAGAGTTTTTTTTCGTTTTTACTTTGTGAAAAAATAGTTTTTTCCTTTTTTAGGAAGAGGCAGCATATGATTTTTTTTTCCTTCAGAACTTTGTTGCATGTGCAATAAATAAATTTTCTCTAGTTTTGAAGCACCTATATATGTACAAAGAGTTGAAAATGCCCTAGTCCATATGCAGTGTGTAGGCAACCTTTTTGTACAGAAACAGTTTTAATTGTAAGTTATCAGTGGTTGAGTGCTGTAGCTGTAGTGCAAATGCCACAGAGAAGGATTCTTTGCCTTGGTGACCATAAAGCAGAGGGGAAGGTTTCAGCACATGGCATGTTGGCATGGTCTTGGCAAGCCTACTCTGCAAAGCAGAGAATTGAGCTTTCATTAGGTGACCGAACTACGTTTTGATGACATTATATATACAAAAAAGTGACGAAAAGGAAGGGGTTAAATGATGGCTTTTGGGGCACTTAGCTTGTCCTTCCTCCTGCTGGTTTTAGGGCATAATGGCTTCTCATTGCACATGCATGTGTGCCAACGAGGATCCAGGAGGAGTAATCAGCATGCCACGTCAGAAGGAACATGACCAATAGGACCTTTTGGAGATGAAGAGACCATCGTATTGTTCAAAGTACTTGGCAGGTAGCAGGCACCACAACCACATGCATGCAATTTGTTGTGCTTTAGTTTGCAGGTGAAAGGTCAGAGTGAGATGCTTTTGCCCAAAGTTGTAAATGATGTTTTCTACTAGTCTTTTAAGAAGGGTGAGAATGGATAAGTTTGTGTTTTTCATTTTAACTAGAGAATAAGGATCACGGTAGTGTTTGTTAAAAATATACAGCGAGATTCGATTTTTTTTTATTGAAAAGAACTTGGAACTTGCATTGGGTGGATCAGGGTTAAATTTACTTTCGTGCGGAAACATATACATATATCGTAGCAATTGGATTGATCTAACAAGATACATAAAACATTATAAACTGCAAAATGTCAAAATGCGTACAAAAAGTATAAAATGGTTCCTTACCACGGACACATTGGCTAAACCGACTTAATAGAAATCACTGTAGTGGTCTAAAGGTCACTGAGACTATGTGCCCTGTTTTCACGTGACCGTAGCAGAAATTGAAGCCTTTGTTGATTGCTGTCCTTGGTACGCAGCCGGTAAGGTCAGAGGATGACTCTGCTTGGATTTACTCTGAATCTGTTCCCTTAGACTTGGGTTGCATGACTTGAATGCTGCGGAAGTATTTATTCAGAGTCCTTCAAGGCCTAAAGTTACCCGAGCACTTTACTTTTATTTTTGATTCCTCTCCATCCCTTGATGAATCAAGACACAAGGAGATTGCGTAATGAGGCATTAATCAAAGCTTCTTCAAATTAGTAGTCGACTTATGGTAAATTAAATATGCAATCAAATCATGCAAAAACTTCGTTCTCAGTGTAATATCAGGAACTGTTTTAATCTGGTTCTTTTTTCTAAGGGCGACTTTGGCACAGCTTCGCGAGCAGCTTCGACAGCTGTTTCGCGCGAAGCTGTGCCAAACGGCCTCCCGAAACAGCTTCCCCCACGACTCGATTCGCCGCCTCCCACAATTCCCGCTCTCTAGAGCGATTCGGTTGGGGCGAAGCTGCAAAAGGGCAGCTTCACCCGCTTCGCCATGCCCTTTGCCAAGCATGCCCCCGGTAGGGCCCGCAGGGAGGAGGCAGTCGGCAGTGCCCGGGAACGAGGCGGCGTACCTGGGGCAGTGGCTGGGGACGAGACGACAGCGGTGGTGGAGCGCAGGCGGAGGAGATGCAAGTCGGCGGATAGCTCCAAGACGCGGCGCGGCGCGGCGGGACGGACCTTCGTTGCCTCCTCGTCGGGACACGGGACGCAGGCGCAGGATCTCGGCGGGGAGATGGCGGGCGGCGCACGCGACGGGGGGGGCGGCCGGCGCGGCGGCGGGGGGGGCGGCCGGCGCAAGTGGCGGTGGGCGCGGGTGGCGGGCGCCGGCGAGGTGGATCGGGAAGCCGGCGATGCGTGTGAGGCAGGGCGGGTGAGGATGCGTGTGAGGCAGGGCGATGCGAAGAGGGAAGAAAAGGAGAAAAAAAGAGAAGGGGAAAATAAAAAATAATGGGAAAGAAAAAAAAGGAAAATAGAAAAGGAAATAGGAAAAAAAGAAATGAGGGAAGGGTATTATGGGTATTTCGCTCTCTTATCCATGTGACACAGTCAGGGGAAGCTATTTTGCCAAACGTTCTTCTGAAATGGTTTCAGCATCACCTCCAAATCCGCTTCACCAGCACAGCCACAGACGGAGCTGCCACTGCCACAGCCACAACCGTGTCAAACGCACCCTAACAATGAGTGTAAGCTGGCTTTTGCTAGCTGTCAGCCACCGAGGCATTGCGTGCATGCATGGATATTCCTAGGTCGCACCATGCACCCACAAATTATGTGTACTCAAAATAAAGAAAAAAGAACATAACAAACCCACTGAACTCCTGTTGGAATTCCAGCCCCGTTACCATATTTTGACGTGTTGACTTAACCAAAGTACTTGGTGGCAAGCTCTAGCTAGCTGTTGCCGCCACTTCATTCTGCTGGTATCTAGCCAGGTTGACCTTTGAGGGTGGATGGTTGGTGTTCATCTTCTCCATGTGGGGATGCTCTATCTTTTGGTTGACCAGCAGCTGGTGACCAAGATTGAATAAAAATGTACCAATCAGTGCCGTATTAAGTTCTTAACTCTGATTTGCTATATTCCACAAAGCTGAGAAAACTAAGAGGATCTCGGGGGAAAAACAAGCTGAGGAAATTGACTTAAGTGTGAGTTTTTTTATATAACATAACTACCATGCCAACAGAATAATACAGAGATACACAGGGATAAGGTAACTATACTGCTTGGTTGACTCTTGACTGAAGTTGCCGAAGCTGGTAAGCTTTTATTTCCTTCAGTCCATTTGGTCCATGGATGTAACCGGCCGTTCTTTTGGTTTGCTCAATGCTTGTTCCCTCCAAGAAGAACACTGACCAGACAGTTTATCTTCACTGCAACGGTATGCATGCATTATGCTAACTGACTCCTCAATGATTATGAACCTGCTGCAGATCTCACGGTGTATTTATATATCTTGTGTGCAAATGGCGCCTGACAGTGACAGATCAGATCAAACATGTATGCATGCTGTATGTATGGATTGGTAGCTCTGACTGACACTAATGTTAGCAGGTAGCTTGACAAGTTAAGGCATGGACAGGCTCACCTAATACAATGATCTGACAATAAACGGTTACCAGTCCATCACGACAGTTGCAGTCCGCGCTGTCGTCGATTGTTACTCACTGTGTTCCAGTAACACTGCAACCCCGGAGACGAAAAAACTACATCCAGAGCCTGAGGGCAGGGTTCACCTTACCGTTGGTAACCGGTCCGGTTACCGCGGTAACCGGTCTTACCGGTCCAGCTCGGTAAGGAAAAAGCTCGGTTACCGCTCTCTAACCGAACCTAGCAAACCACTCTTTTCGGTTTACCGGTCGGTTTTACCGGTTTACCGGACCGGTTTTAGCGGTTTGGAAAACCGCTCCAGCAGCGGTTTTTTTAACCCTGCCTGAGGGAGGGGCAACGTTACCTAGTCAAACACTCAGACAAGCAACAACTCGTCCAAGATCACTTCGAGAAGGTGATGTGGGAGCCGCCACTGCGACTTCTCGTGGGACCACCTCGCTCTTCCGTCGGTGGACCTCTCTTCCGTGGACCGGCCTTTCACATAGGACGAGGTTTGGCAGGCACTTTGCCTCATCGCCCTGTTCGCTTGGTTTATCAGCCACCCTGTTCGCTTAGTTTATCGCCACCAGCTAACAGTACTTTTCTCTCACAACAAACCAGCCACCAGCAACCAGCCAGCGGTATTCTTCTCTCAGAACAAACCAGCACCAGCCACCAGCCACCAGCCAACCGAACAGGCTGCATGCCACAAGACAAGGCCCCAGGCCCGGGCGGCTTCACGGGGCACTTCTTCAAAACTAGTTGGCATCTAATCTGCAACGATGTTATGGTGGCCGTCGACTCGCTCTTCAACTTGCGAAACAATGACCTTAACCTCCTCAACAAGGCGAATGTCATCCTAATCCCGAAGAAGAAAGGAGCTGAGTCGATTGGCGACTTCAGACTCATAAGTCCCATCCACGGCTTTGCAAAGCTCATCACAAAAGTGCTTGCGCTGCGTCTGGCACCACTCATAAATGAGCTAATCTCGCCTTGCCAAAGTGCCTTCATAAAAAATCATCCACGACAACTTCCTATACGTTCGGAACCTCACGCGAAGATTCCACCGAGCGAAAACTCCCGCCTTGCTACTCAAATTAGACATCTCCAAGGCCTTCGACTCCGTACGTTGTGACTACCTCATCTCGCTCATGCAACGCAGAGGCTTCCCCTTAAAGTGGCGAAACTGGATCTCTGTCTTGCTAACAACGTCCACCTCTCGAGTACTGCTAAATGGCAGCCCCCCTAGATCCAATCTCGCATGGCAGAGGGCTGATACAGCGGGATCCGCTTTCACCACTCTTGTTCATCCTGGCTATTGATCCACTACATCAGTTGCTCCAACTGGCCATGGACCAGGGCCTTCTCAGTAAGCTAAATGGCCGGATGGTGCGCTTTATAGTATCCATGTATGCGGACGACGCTGACATCTTCTTAAAGCCGACCGTACATGATGTCAACAATTTAAAGTCCCTCTTACTTAATTTCGGCTCGGTCACCGGTCTACAGACGAACCTGCAAAAGACTAGTGTCACGCCAATCAGTTGCAATGCCGTCAACCTCGACATCATCCTTGCCAACCTCCCTGTAGCCCGTGCAGCGTTCCCACTCAAATACCTGGGGCTACCTCTCACGCCAAGACACCTTAAGAAGCTGGACTTCCAACCTCTCACGGACAAAGCGGCCAGAAAAATGTCATCTTGGGATGGCAGGAACCTAACTCAAGCGGGCAGGGTTTTTGCCTCACCAAATTGGTGCTATCATCTCAGTCGGTCTATCTCCTAACAGTCATCAATCCACCAAAAGAGGTGCTGCAAGACCTCGACAAAATTTGTAGATGTTTTCTTTTGGCGGGCGACAAGGCTTTGACGGGAGGCAAATGCAAGGTCAACTAGACCAACACCCACGCTGCCAAAGCAACTCAACGGACTAGGGGTGCTTCATTTGGGCAAATTTGCGCGGGCTCTACGACTTCAGTGGCTATGGCAGGAATGGACTTCACCCGACAAAGCTTGGGTAGGGATGGAGGTTACGTGCGATGAACCAGACAAAGTTCTTTTCGCCAAATGCACTCGCATAACACTAGGAGACGGAAACAAGACCCTCTTCAGGCACCCCGGATTGTTACAGGGCAGCTGTCCCAAGGACATCGCCTTGCTTCTTTTCTCCAAATCCACAAAGAAGAAACACATGGTCCAAGCTGCACTGCACCAAAATACTTGGATAAGAGACTTAAACCATCACACGGGGTTCACAACCTGCCCATCTTGTAGAGTTCGCCGCTCTCTGGAACCTAGTGCGGCAAACCAACCTTCAAGGCGCTGACACCATCAAGCGACTACACCACTGCCTCTGCATACAAGGCGCAATTCCATGACCAAGCGGCCAACCTTGCACTGCCAACAATCTAGAAGTCCAGGTCCCCTCCCAAATGCAACTTTTTTGCCTGGCTCATCCTCCAGGATCGTGTACGGATATCATACAGGATGGCTAGAAAAAACTGGGACCATAGCCCGGTTTGCGTACTTTGCAAAGCAGTGCCAGAGACGGCCCTACACCTTTTAGCTGAGTGCAGATACACCCGGCGAGTCTGGACCATGGTGGCCGCATGGGTGGGCTCAAGCGATCTTTAGCCCGAGGGATGGTCGCCTTGCACCTCCACGAGCGAGTGGTAGCTACATGCCACTTCGGTTCCGAACACCCTTCGCAAAGGCTTGCGCACGCTCACGCTGCCGATCAGCTTAGGAGATTTGGAAGGAGAGAAACAATCGCATTTTTTGACCACAAAGAGTCCCTGGTGCCTTCCTTTGTAAGTAAGATCAAGGTCGAGGCCTCGCTTTGGATTGCCGCGGGCGCCAAAGATTTAGTGTTACTTCTTGTGTGTGAGTAGGCTTTGTTTTGGGCCGGTAAACCGGCACGTTGTTTGTATTTTTGACTCCTCTATATCAATGAAATAGACACTATCTTGTGACCGTTCGTTAAAAAAAATAACTATAATTTTGAAGGGGGAAAGGGGAATTTAAAGGAGAAACGTTCAGGCATGCAGTTTAGTAGCAGTGTAGCACTACAGCCTACAGATTTTCTGCACTCATGTAGTACTCCTTGCTGCAATATATTTACCTTTGTATTCACACACTTATCTGATGACACTACAAAAGTACCGGATACAGATGATCTAATGTTAGTATCTGTTTTATCGGGGTCTTATTTGTACATGAGCACGGCCATTATGAACAGATAATGCAAAACTGAAGGTGTGGTAGACGAAGTCAGCTTGCTTTATTAAAACTGTTTTTCAGCATCTAGTACTGCATGCCTTTGGATACTAGCTAGACTCGAGCTGATGCCTTGGATTCTAGACAACAGCCACAGTGCAGAGTTTTTTAGAAGCAGTTTGAGATTTATTTACATCCATAGACTTGATAGATGAGCCCTTCTTGTTATTGCAAAAGAACAAAGCAACAGATCACGCCGCATTGAAAAAAACTAGACACAGACAAAACGAGCATGGTTGGCAGCTTGGGAAGGATGGAGAGCAGGGTATGACGGACACATGGTGATCCGGATGCCGTCTTTTCAGTTCATCGACTTCAATGCCGGTTCAAGGAGTGAGTTTACAGTGCAGCATAGTGTGGACCTGTGGTAACGGCATGCACACTGCACATGGCCGATGAAGTGATCCATGTCCAATGATATGAAAGTGCTTCAGATAAGAGCAAACAAGAAGCATCACAATAATGTGCGGGGAGGATTTCATTGGCTCTGTTGCCAACTTAGCATCGCTGTCTTCCATGGACTTGTCATTTGTGGTTGCTTGGAAGCAAGATGAGTAGATGACTGATCAAAGCATGCATAGAGAAGGTGGTAGGATAGGCTGGCGTGTCCCAAGATCCCTGGGCATGGTCTCTCGCTGCCCATGTTCTTCAGGGTCGGGATTTAACTCTTACACAATGACCTTTTTAGATGTTGAACTGTTCTATTCTGATGAAAGTCTTTTTTTGGTACCCCAACTTTTTTGGCATTTCATTTCCACCCAAAGTCTCGCCACAGTAACAGGATCCAGCACAAAAAATGATCCATCGCCGCAAAGTAGTAGCACACTTCCAAGCCCAAGCTCCCTTGAACAAAACTGATTTCTCCCTACTAGTTTATTATACAGATGCGCACTTCATGTAATGAAATACTAGTACATGATGGCATGCTCCAGCTTGAGAACGCACAACATCAATACTAGCATTGGATCACATCAATCATACAACATAATGTTACATTTTTGAAATTAACAAGTGTTGGGGAATTCAGGAAAACCCGCCACTCTCGAAACGTCGAGTTTAACGAAGTTCTTGAGATATGTTTTTCAGGGGCAAGGCACATGCGATTTTCGGGAATCTTGGGCCTGTGAAGCTTTGGAGTCGCGAACATGCGACTTTCGGGAATCTCAAACCTGCGAAGCCTCGGAGTCATGAACTTGCGGAAGGCCGGAATCTCGAACCAGCGAAGTCACGAACTTCAGAGGGCGGAAATTCGGGAATCTGCCAGAAGTCTGTTTCGGAAGTCTCAAACGGGGAATTCGCGAACCGGCGAGAAGCAAAGTCAAAGTTGTCGTCCCAAAAAGTCCGGGTTTGAAGTGTGAACTAGTGGCAGACTTGTAAATATATGAGATGAAAAAGACATTCTTATATGTGTTCACATTAGGAATATTCTTCGAGCTCGAGGGTGTTTCCGGAATGTAAAGGTCCCCTCGTCTCCCTATAAAAGGGGGCGTGAGGGCACATGTAAAGACACACATTGCAGTTGAAAGCTTGAGCATTCAGTGGGAGATTCTCGGTCTCCTCTTGCATCCTTACTGCGCTTGAACAGGCCCGTACATGAGTTTTTTTGGCCCGGGTGCAAAACACAAGTGGAGGCCTATATTTATAATATGCAATTAATCAAATATATTTAGATATCATAACTACCATGGACATTCATGTTTTAAACAGTAAAGGGCAAATCTTCCAAAAGCATCATTCGTGTAGCATTCTTCGAAATGAAACCTTCAATTATATCTTCATATTTAATCTTCTCGAGAACATCATTTTCAAGTGCAATGGTTGCCAATCCATTAAGCCTTTCTTGTGTCATAGTACTGCGCATGTTGGTCTTTAGCAACTTCAATTTGGAAAAGCTTGATTCCGCAGATGCAACCGTCACAAGAATAGTTAACAAAATTATGTATGCAATAAGGGCATTAGCAAAACAACCCATCCGTTTCACAAAACTTCATAATATCAAGAGGACCCATGTCTCCTTTTGGAATGAAATCTTTGTTCTTGCGTTTTTCATTACTAGATACGTGTATTTATTTCTACTAGAAGACATGATAAATAATTTGACTTCCTTTTTCATGAATTAGAAAATAGAAAAATAAAACTAATTAACAACCTCTCGATGATAAATCATAAATGGAGATTGGAGCATTAACTAACAGCAACTTTAATTTTATAAGAAAATCTTTTGCCGATTAATTGCAATTTGCAAAGAAAGAATAATAGAGCGTTTCATCACATTCACATACCTGCAATCTCGCTTGTTGGCTTTTGTTTCTTCTTGGCTGTGGACGGCTTGCAACGTAGTAGTACGTACAGGCCTGAATGTTGGTGAGATCGCGACCGCGGCTCGGCGGCAGACTTGCGGACCGGCGTCGTTTCAGCTACGCGACTACGCGGGATTGCAGCACCGTGGAAACTGAAAAGGAAGGAGGACCAACTCGCACACCCGGAATATATACCATTCGATATAGACCGCGTATACGTCGTGGATGGGCTCCTGGACCAGCGTATATGGGCCAAATACATGGAAATTAGTGGCAAAGTAATTTTTGGTGGCCTAGTTCCGTCGCCCCACTTGCGCCGAGCCTTATACGGGCCTGCGCTTGAACGTGTTGCTGCTCCTTCTCTCCCACGTGTTCGGGGAATCTATCTGAGCTTTCGGATACCCCCAACATTGGCGCCCACCGTGTTTCAGCCGAAGAAAAAGCTCACCATGCCACCACAGAAGAAATCCAAGAAGAACGTTCCAGCTGAGACAAATCGAGATGACCACCATCCTCCTCAAGGGAATGAAATCCCCTTCGTCCCTGAACCTTCTAACACAACAGATCAAGAGCGGAGAGCAAAGCTCGAAGCTCTGATGAAAGCAAGAGCTGAGAAGACAGCTCACACCCAAGAACAACCTGCTGAACAGCAAACATTTGAGAACGTCGATGATGATGATGATGACACCATAGACACGGAACTAGAAAGACTTCAGCAAAAAATACAACAACTGCAAAAGGACAAGGAAAAATTTGCGAGTCAGTTGCAAGCAAAAAGAAAAATCTCTGAAAAGTTAGAACAACTGAACAAAGCAAAAGAACAAATTGAAATAATACAGAGAGAAATAGATGAGATGAAAGAACAAGAAAACAGTTCCCTGTGGCAGGAATCGCCACATCAGAACTCTGGGCCAGCAAGAGAACCCCCGAAAGAAAACTTCTTCGCAGGAAACGGAACCTCGCACTTCGTAGATGCTGAATCGCCACTGTCCATTGGGCTGCAAACTGCACCGTGGCCACCGAAGTTCAAACCGGTTTCTCTCCCGAAATATAATGGCTTCGGAAACTCCAGGCAGTTCCTAATGAGGTACGAATCGGCCGTAAATTCAGCAGGAGGAGATGATGTTGCACTGGCCAAATCCTTCATCATTGCTTGCGAAGGACCAGTACTGAATTGGTACTCTTTGCTGCCGCCGCACTCACTCTACGGTAGGCGCATCTCAAGACAAAGTTCATGCAAGCATTTCGGATGTTCCATGACACAACAGCTGAAGCATCAGATTTGTACAACTGCAAGCAGAAAGACAAAGAGCCACTGCGGAACTTCGTGAGAAGATTCATGCAGCAGAGATCTCAAATTCCAGAAGCTGATGAAAGAACAACGATCAATGCGCTAATCAAGGGCCTGACTCCAGGGCCAACAGCTTCACATCTGACTAGAAAGAAACCCAAGACGGTTGAGGAACTTTTTCGTGAATTGGAGGAATACATCTTGTCTGATGATGATCATCGCAAGAGAGTAGCCGAACGAAACAAAGCAAGGCAGGGAAACAGAGAGATGACCTGGAGAGCACAATCCCAGAATCCACGAAATGTCAAAAATGTCGAAAATCCACAACCTGGCCAAAACAGCAGGCCAAGTACCAGAGGAGGGTTTGCGCCCAGAGGAAGGAGAAGAGGACCCCCGAGGCTCACGAACCATAACCCGAAAGACCCTTACTTCTATTGCCAGTATCATGGGAGGGGGCACAGCACCGAGGGATGCCCAGAAACAAAGAAAAACATGGCAAGAATTCAGGAAGAAAAAGCGCTGATGAGCATCGCATCTTCAATGGCAAATCAATTTCGCCCGAATTTCTGGCAGCCGCAATTCGTGAACTCTCAGTCAAGTTCAGTCCCAGTTCAGTAGTTCTCACAACCACAATCATCGTGGCAACCATCGCAGCAGTTTTTTCCCCAGTCACAGGCAATTCAGTCAATCCAGCAACCACAACCAATTCGGGAAATCTTGCCACCACCCCCAGAAAGTTCGTCAAGGCCCCAGTCAAGTACAGGACCTCAGAACTCCAAAGCATTGCCGTCTTTCGGTACTATCATGCCAATCACAGGAGGGTCAGCCATGGAGTTCGAGACTAAGAAGCAAAGAAGCAATTACTTCAGGTCTGTGAACACCATCATCAATGATGGTCCAGCTGCACGTTCGGAGTGGGCAAAGGTGCCAAACACCTTCACAGAAGAAGATTTCAGGCTGAAATCTACGATTCATAATGATGCTATGGTCATTGAGGTAAACATAGCTGGGTGGGTCATCAGAAAAGTCCTAGTTGACAATGGAAGTTCAGCAGATATCTTGTTCTTGAAGACTTTCGAAAAGATGAATCTGAGCCAGCACATGTTGGACCCGCCAGAGTACCCATTGCAAGGGTTCGGAGGAAACCAATTAAGCCGGTTGGAAAGATATCACTCCCTGTTTCCTTCGGAGATCTCGAAAATGCCAGAACAGAGAGTCTCACCTTCGATGTGGTTGACATCTATCATCCGTATCTCGCGATTTTCGGCAGAGGTTTCATGAACAAATTCGACGCAGTCATAAGGCAACAGTTCTTATGCATGAAGATGCCTGCACCCAAGGGGGTCATTACAGTATTCGACAATCAACAAGAGGCCAGAAACATAGAAAAAGGCCACACGCCCAGCCAGACGAATGTGTACCAGCTGAAAACAGCCGACGAGAAGAAGGAAACTTACGAAGAGGCCAAGCGGCGCAAAGAAAAAATTGAAATAGCTGCAGATGGTGAAACCAAGAAAGTGTATCTGGATGACATGCCCGATAGAGTAGTCACAATAGGGGCTCACCTCAGTGCCGAAGAGGACAGAGACCTCGTACAATTCCTGAACAAAAACAAAGATGTTTTCGCATGGTCAGCTAAGGACCTGCAAGGTGTTGACAGGGACATCATTGAACATGCCCTGGAAACAGATGAAAAAATACCTCCCAAGAAACAGAAGCTTCGGAAAATGTCCGAGGAAAAAGTGAAAGCAGTAGAAGCCGAAGTTCAGAGACTGCAAGACGCGCAAGTAATCAGAGAAGTAAAGTATCCAGTTTGGCTAGCCAACACTGTACCAGTCAAGAAGAAAAATGGAAAGTGGAGAATGTGCGTGGACTTCATAGATTTGAACAAAGCATGCAAGAAAGACGATTTTACCCTGGAAAGGGTAGACAAAATCGTAGATGACGCAGCCAACAGCGAAATGCTCTCGCTCCTGGACATGTTCTTTGGGTATCACCAAATCAGGGTTCGCAAAGAGGACGAAGAAAAAACAAGTTTCATCACTCCCTTCGGAACATTCTGTTTCGTGAGAATGCAAGAGGGGCTAAAGAACGCAGGATGTACATTCTCAAGAATGATAGCAATAGTACTTCATCCCCAGTTACGGAGGAACATCTTGGCGTATGTGGACGATATATTCGTCAAAAGTGTTCAGAGGAAAGACCACATCAGCGACCTGGCAGAAACATTCGCGAATATGAGAGCAGCAAATCTGAGGCTGAATCCGGAGAAATGTGTATTCGACATTCACAAGGGGAAAGTTCTCGGATGCCTAGTTTCAACAAAGGGCATAGAGGTGAATCCTGACAAAATCAGGGCGTTAGTGGAAATGCAAGATCCAGTTTCGGTGAAAGATGTGCAGAAGCTGACAGGGAGAATGGCTGCCCTTAACAGATTCATTCCCAGAGTCGCAGAAAGAAGCTTACCATTCTTCCAAGTCCTCAGAAGTGCCAAGAACTTCCAGTGGTCTGAACCTCAGAAGCAAGCTTTCCAAGAATTGAAAGATTACTTGTCCAATATGACCAAGTTGTGCCCTCCCGAACCGAAATCGCCACTCCTGCTATATGTGTCTGCATCAAATTCGGCAGTAAGTGCGGTGCTAGTGCAAGAAAAGGAGGAAGAAGGGAAGCTCAAACAAATTCCTGTATACTTTGCTTCTGAAGCTTTGTCTGGCTCTAAAATCTTCTATTCCGAACTGGAAAAAATCGCATATGCAGTCATCATGGCAGCAACAAAGCTAAGGCACTATTTCGAGGGTCAGAGGATAAGAGTCATCACCAACCAGCCGTTGAGCGATTTGTTCGCGAATAGAGAGGCATCCACCCGAATAATCAAGTGGGGCGCTGAACTCTCAGAATATGTGGTGGACTTCGAGAGAAGAAGTGCAATAAAGTCGCAAGTTCTGGCAGATTTTGTCGTGGATTGGACTTCACCTACTCAGAATTTCGAGGAAAAGATACATGAGCCTTGGATAGTACAGTGTGATGGGGCCTGGTGCTACAAGGGGGTTGGAATTTCGGCTGTCGTAACATCCCCGATGGGAGTAGTGATAAGATACGCAGCCCGACTCATATTCGTGAACAATGAACATTCCACGAACAACACAACAGAATATGAAGCCTTACTTCTGGCACTAAGAAAGATGAAAGCCTTGGGGCAGCAGACCTTCATAATCAGAACGGATTCGAAAGTCATTCAAGAACATATCGAGAAAGAAAGCAAAGCAAGAAATCCTGTTCTCATGAAGTATCTAGAAAAAGTCAGGGAAATGGAAAGGCACTTCAAAGGCTACTCAGTCCAGCATATCCCAAGAGATGACAACAATGAGGCAGATAAGCTGGCAAAAGCAGCAGCCAGAAATCAAGAACTATCCCCGGATGTGTTCTTCGAAATCATCAGAGAACCATCCATCAAGGATTCAAGGCCGAAAATCGTGAATGTAGTGGAGACTCCCGATTGGAGAGCAGAAATCATGGCTTATCTGAGAGGCCACTATGAACCACAAGATGAGTTGGAAGAGAAAAGATTGAAACAAAGGGCACGGGGCTATACAGTGGTAAACGGAGAACTATACAAATCAGGAGTCACTGAGCCTTGGCTGCAATGCATCACTTCCGAAAAAGGCCTGGAACTTCTAAAGGAAATTCACAATGGATTTTGTGGTGCGCACATAGGCACCAGGGCTTTGGCTGAAAAGGCGATAAAGCAGGGATTCTATTGGCCCACCGTAAACATAGACGCCAAGGCATTGGTTCGGCAATGTGAAGCGTGCCAAAAAACAGCGAACCAACAGAATCTACCCTCAATGCCAGTTCACTTAATTCCACCATCGTGGCCACTGCAAAGGTGGGGAATGGATCTAGTGGGCCTATTGCCAACGACTCAAGGGAATTGCCGATTCGCAGCTGTTGCAGTCGATTATTTCACAAAGTGGGTGGAAGCAAAACCACTTGCGAATATCAAAACACCAACAATTCAGAAGTTCTTTTGGCAGAACATAGTCTGCAGATTTGGGGTTCCTAGAGAACTAACTGTTGACAATGGCAAGCAGTTTGATTGTTACACTTTCAGAGAATATTGCAAGACCTTGGGTACTCATGCGAAATTTTCGTCAGTGTACCACCCACAGTCCAACGGAGCAGTTGAAAGGGCAAATGGCCTGATTTTTTCGGGAATCAAAAAATGCTCGTTCGACCAAAAGAAGGGAAAATGGGTGGATGAATTACCGAAAGTGATCTGGTCTCACAACACTACAGTGTCAAGAGCAACGGGTTTCATGCCTTTTCGCCTACTCTTCGGCACTGAGGAAATGACACCGGAGGAAATCAAAAATGAAAGTATGTGAGTCCTGAAAGCAAAAGAGATTGAGGAAATTGATGAGAAGGTCGAAAAGGACATGATCGAGCTAGCAATCCTTGAAGCTGCTGAAAACATTGAGAAGTACCAAAAAGAGACTAAGGCTTGGAGAGACAAGAAAGTTGTCCGAAAGGACATCAAAACCCGCGACCTTGTATTGAAAAGGAAGAAAAACTGGGAGAACCCAGGAAAACTTCATGAGTCTTGGGAAGGGCCTTACATTGCAAAGGAAACAAACATGTCAGGGGCTTTTCGCTTAATGGAGCAAACTGGCGAAGAGTTGCCATATTCATGGAATGCTGACAGCCTGAAAAGGTATTACCCTTGAAAGTTCCAGTTGTAGCTAGATGTAGTATAGAATATTTTTTCCATTTTGGCAATTTTGCATTTGGAAAATCAAAAAAATTCGAATCACGTGTCTATAAGTGATTGTAGGAAAAAATAAGTTCTAGCTAGATGTAATATAGCCTTTACTTTCCTAGTTGCATTAGAATAAGGAGGACCGTACTCTTTTCCTTGCAAAGGGGGCTCTAAATCAAGAGGCAAGGTTTTTAACGAGGCAGATCCTATGTAAATACTCTTTGTGATATATATATATAAAAAGAGTCTTCCCCCAAATAGTGTAGTTCCAGAATTCCATCGTGAAAAAAGAAAAAAGTTCGTGAGAAAGACTCGTGATAGCCAGAATTCCATCGTGAAAAAAGAAAAAAGTTTGTGAGAAAGGCTTCGTGATAGCCAGAATTCCATCGTGAAAAAAGAAAAAAGTTCGTGAGAAAGGCTTCGTGATAGCCAGAATCCCATCGTGAAAAAAGAAAAAAGTTCGTGAGAAAGGCTTCGTGATAGCCAGAATCCCATTGTGAAAAAAGAAAAAAGTTCGTGAGAAAGGCTTCGTGATAGCCAGAATTCCATCATAAAAAAAGTTCGTGAGAAAGGCTTCGTGATAGCTAGAATTCCATCGTGAAAAAAGGAAAAAGTTCGTGAAAAAGGCTTCCTGATAGCCAGAATTCCATCGCGAGAAAAGAGAAGATCATGAAAAAAGGCTTCCTGATAGCCAGACAAGGTTGTAAAAAAAGGCCTGAGACAACAATAAGTTGTGGCCTAAAATCCCTTCCACGAAGGGATTCCCACCGAAAAGGCCTGAGACAACAATAAGTTGTGGCCTAAAATCCCATCCACGAAGGGATTCCCACAGAAAAGGCCTGAGACAACAATAAGTTGTGGCCTAAAATCCCATCCACGAAGGGATTCCCACCGAAAAGGCTCGAGACAACGATGAGTTGCAGCATCAGTTTTCATCATGATAAGCAATGACGATTGCGGTTAAGTGAATGTGTGTCACTTTGTTCCAAAATTCTTTTCCCTTAATGATAATTACCGAAAAAATGTTTTCACGAAAAAATCGCTATGCAAAAGGGCAAGGGGCTCGTATGAGAATTCGTAGAAATGCGTGGTTGAAGCAACTGAGGGTTGCAATATCAACCAGGGCAAGTATGCCAAGCGGGTCAAGTCAACAAAATTTGAGAACAAATTTTGTCGACTTGATCAACAACACTTGTAGTTTTAAGTAATTCGTGAAGATTTCTACAAAAACGCGTCCGATTAAAGTATCCGAGGAACAGTAGAGATGCGGAAATTTATTTACAAAATTTCATGCAAAATGGCAAGGTGGGGGAGGGTGACGTTTTTTCAAAAGAAAACGTCTTTATTGCCTCATTCGCATAAAAATTTCGAAACAATTCATAACCAATTACATTGATAATGTACAAAGTCTAGAACGAAAGTTCGACAACGTGTCCGGGTTCGCAACTATCATCTTCCGCAATATCACTAGCGTAAGCGAAGTTGAGCTCGCCGGCAGTTGGGCTAAGGGGCTCCGTCTTCGGAATCTTCGCGGAACTCGAATTCGCAGATTTAGAACCTTCCTTCTTATTAAGCATGAAAAAGGAAGAAAGATCGAAGCATCCCATAGAAAACTTAAGCGAACTTTCGAGCCAAAAGTCTTAAAAATCCTGTTCAGGATGAGCTCTTTTGAACAAACGCCACGCTTCACCACTAACAAACATTTTATCACGATGAATCCGTAGTGGCATCACGTCCTGCACAGGCCCAGCTTGCAGGACCTGCGCAAGTTAAAGTTTACAAAACAGCTGTTCAGACAAACTAAGTGAATGTACAAATATACAAAAGCAGCCTCGAGGCGCGAATAATTCGGAGAGACATCTAGTCTGCAATATCAACCTTCGGAGAGTTCTCTTTGTGCCCAGGATCTTGGTCATCATCACTCCCACTGTCACTGCTGTTGTTCAAGCCCTCCTCTCCCGAATCGCTAGATTCTTCGTCGCCAGTAGAGGGTTCAGGAGACGCAGCGCCCTTTCCACGACTTTCTTCCTCGATCAGCTATGAGAGGTAGTGAAGCAAATGTAAGGAAAGTCAAGAAGCAAAAGTGTCACGAACTAACAGTGGCGGCGAAATCGTGCAAAAATTTACCTGAGCAAGTTTAGCACGTGCAATGGTCTTGACGGCTTCTTTCCCGCCGGCTAGCCAAAATTCCCTCGCGAATTTGGACTTGATAACTTGAACATCTTCATTCGGCCGAATTATCGAGGTACTCATGGCGTCGGGAAACTGCGAGATTTTTTCGTGGAACTTCGCGAGATCTGCGCAGTCGAAGTCGTGCAGAAGTTTCAGAATGCTTTCCACCGAAAAAGCTGCTGCGAAATCGCTAGCACTAGATATAACGTCGGGGAGCGCCTTAAACTCAGCTTCAATCCATTCCATGAATCTAGAAACCCCGAGGTCAGCAGGGAGAGGTGCAGGGCGAACGCCAAATTCATTTAGAGATTTCTCGTATTCTACGAACAAGAGCTTCAACTTGTTCAAGAGATCAGAAACGTTCTTTTCTGAAGCCTCCTTCTGTTCAGCTAGAGCCTTTTCAAGATCATGAACTCTTCGGTCCTTCGTGCTCAGAGACTTAGCCAAATCAGAGTTGTTCGCACGAAGATCTTCGATAGTCTTTAGAGACCTGTCATGATCTCGGCGAAGATTTTCAATCATTCGCAGATCTTCGTCATGAGTTGTCCGAAGTCTCTCGAGCTCTTTTCGAGAATTCTTAGCATCTTCCCCAGCAGCCTTCCTCTTGTCTTGGCAATGCTTCAGAGTTTCTGCAAGTTCGGCCACCTTTTTCTCGAGATCCAGATTCGCAGATTGAGAAATAGCAAAATTACGCTTAATCTCTTTAGATTCTTGGGAAAGCTGTGCATTGACTTTCTCTTGCTCGACAAGCCGCTCAGCGGCAATTCTCCCAATCAATGAAGACTTAACCACATAAGTGTCTTGAGTCCTCAAAAGCTTGGATGAGGGATATGAGCGAAGAAGATCCTTGAACTCTAAAAAAATCGTTACAGGCAAAGTCACAAACAGGAAATCGTAAAACAACGAGAGTCAAGAGTTATCGAAAAGAGGGACGAACCTTGTCTGTTGTAGTTTTTCATGATGACCTTTTTCCCCGAACTCGAAGAAGATTTACCTGCAGAGGCAGAAACATTCTTTTGGGAAGAATCAGCCACCTTCATGGAGATGCAGGCAATTCCTTCAAGCGAATCGTCCAAAACTTCCTCCCCTGTTTCATCAATAAGTGCAGGCGATTCCCAAAGCGTTAAAATCCGGGGGGTGCCATCTCTATTTTTAGTCACTTCATGGCCAACGCTTAGCAATTCACCGCGATGTGACGTACCGAAGCTTTTGTTGAATGCGGCAATGGAGGGAGAGGGATCTTGACCTTCGGGAAAAGATTCACGAACTTCAACCAGAGGGATGTTGGCGACAGGATCTTCATCTTTACGAATTGTGAGCTCAAGTTCCCTGACGAATTCGGCGGATGCCTCTCCCACCGGATCAGCAAGCTGGGAAACAACAGCTTCGGGGGCAGCAGCAGAAGGCTCAGCGCCGGCATCGGGAATAATCTCCTTCCGAACTTCGGGCACGGCATATGAAAAGGAGTCAATATCCATGAACTCACTCTCAGAACCTGATGGGCAATGTTCATGAAAGTCAAATCTCAACAAGGGCCAAAAGAAGCGACCTTTCGGCTCAGGTTCCACGAAGACGTCGTCAAACGCAAAGGGAACTCGCTAAACACCCGAAGAGATAACTTTCTTGACAGCCTTCTTGGATTTTTTGCAACTCATTTGAGCGAGGCCAGAGGCTGCTTGAAGCTCGGCGTCTGAAATTTGTTCGGAGGTCCTGCGCCTGCGCTTCGACGATTCTAGGGATCTTGTCCTAGAAGGCTGGACGCCTGAAGAAGTACTCTCGTCGACAGTTGACGGGCCCCGTTTCGAAGATCTTCTTCTTGGGGCACTTATAGGAGCAGCCGAACAACTGGCGACAGCAACTGCAGGAATCTTGAGCTTCCAGCCTGGGCGTCGCGAGGGAAAAGTTTTGTCACCACAAACTTTGAAGAACACACGATTTATCTTCCTTTTGTGCTTCACCAAAGCTTTGTACGCTTTATATTGATTCATAGTGTATTCGCCTATCATGAGGGTCACTCTTTTCTCGACATCAAGCATGAAATTGTCCACACTTTGACCATCCCTCAATTTAATGCCAAATTTCGGGAAAGGAATTTCTTGTGAGGCCTAGTTAACATTGTAATGCACGATCTCGATCGGGGACCAGCCATGAGAGGTCGGCCAAATCCGTGCGGCAACAAACTCTTCGACAATATCGCGGCCTCCAGTATAGTACTGGCATGGTGAAAAGCACTTTCACAATTTCTGATCCCTACTGCCCGATGATTGAACTCGGCAGTATTCACAGCAGTCAAGGGTGCGATAGAGCAGGACAAGGGATAAGCTGGTCCTTCATAACCAGGAACTTCAGACATGTTGACCTTCACGTAGAACCAATTCGAATTCCAATCATCAGTGAGGTTGGTCTTGCAGCAGGGAGCGATCTGAATTCGCGTAATCCCTTTTCGGGTATTTTGGCGCCGGGTGTTAAAGATGCAGCATGCGTGCTGAGCTTCGTAGAATTTCCCGTCATCAACTTTTATGACATCCGGCATGATAACCAGTTCAAAGAATCTTGCAAAAGCATCGACACTAAGGTTACAGCTGAAAGTCTTCATGATCCAAGTAAACTTAGAAATTTCCAGGAAAGATGTCGGTGAAAGTTGATGAATCTTCACCGAGAAAGCGTCCAAGGTGACAGGAAGAATCGGGTCACAAGGAAACCTCAAACCACAGATGAAGAAATCGCGGAACACAACCACTTCACCATCTTCGAGGGTAGGAGTCTGCTCGTCTAGCGGAGCACGCCCGATGCCTGAGGGGAAAAATCCAGCGGCCTCATATTCTATGATCATGTTTGCAGTAACTTTGGACTCCCCGAAAACAAGAGATGAAGGAAGAGGTCCAGACGGCCTTGATCTGACTAGATCTCTAACATCAGCATCAACATCTCCGACATCTTCGTCGTCTGTTCTGACTTCACCGTCTTCATGACTTCTAGACCCGCTGGCAGCAGGAGATCCCTCCTCTTCGGGAGGTTGAGCAACTTCAGGGTTCTGAACAACCGGTTCGGCAGGAAGACCAGCGGCAATGAGCTCTTCAGTAGTCATGGGTCTCGTGGTACTTTTGACTCGAGCCACCTATTTGACAGTTTTACAGGGAACAAGAAATAAAGATAATTTTCGCGAATAAAATTTGAAAAACGAAAAACCTAATACAGTAAAAGAACGAATAAGATCCAAAGAGCGAAAGGAAAAATACCTTACAGAAGTCCGAAGAACCTAGAGGGTCGCGAACTCCGGAGCACAAGACGAGCTTTGCGAAGAGGAAAGAGTTATGATTCACGATAAAAGCAAGAGAGCGGTGAAAAAAATTTAACAGCAGAAGTCTCCTATTTATAGGGGCGAGGGGGGTAGTTCCACGAAACCTGCCTCGATCAGACCTTTACAGGGTTTCCGGGTGATGCGTGTCCCCTCCGACGTTCTGAGGGTGACGTTTTTTTACTAAATTTCTGAAATGTTCGTGGAATCGGATCGCGGAGTCAACCCGCTTCCCCGAGGGGCTAGTGTTGGGGAATTCAGGAAAACCCACCACCCTCGAAACGTCGAGTTTAACGAAGTTCTTGAGATATGTATTTCAGGGGCAAGGCACATGCGATTTTCGGGAATCTTGGGCCTGTGAAGCTTTGGAGTCGCGAACATGCGACTTTCGGGAATCTCGAACCTGCGAAGCCTCGGAGTCATGAACTTGCGGAAGGCCGGAATCTGGAACCAGCGAAGTCACGAACTTCGGAGGGCGGAAATTCGGGAATCTGCCAGAAGTCTGTTTCGGAAGTCTCGAACGGGGAATTCGCGAACCGGCGAGAAGCAAAGTCAAAGTTGTCGTCCCAAAAAGTCCGGGTTTGAAGTGTGAACTAGTGACAGACTTGTAAATATATGAGATGAAAAAGATATTCTTATATGTGTTCACATTAGGAATATTCTTCGAGCTCGAGGGTGTTTCCGGAATGTAAAAGTCCCCTCGTCTCCCTATAAAAGGGGGCATGAGGGCACGTGTAAAGACACACATTACAGTTGAAAGCTTGAGCATTTAGTGGGAGATTCTCGGTCTCCTCTTGCATCCTTAGGGCGTGTTTGGCAGAGCTCCAACTCTGCAAAAACAGCTCTAGAGCTGCAGATCCACGAAATTTCACCGTGGAGCAGCTCCACCGTGGATCTGGGATTTTGAAAACCGTTTGGTACAGCTCCAAATTTCAATCTATCTCTATGACAATCAGGACCCGCATGTCAGAAGCATAAAAAAAGATCCTTCTTCCTCACATGCTCTCAGCCCGGCGGCCAGGCAGGCGGACGTGCGGCCAGGCGGCTAACCGCCGGCAAGGGCGGACGGGGGCGCGACCGGGCCAACGAACCACCGGCGAGAGCGAATGGGGGCGCGGGCCGGGCAAGCGCCGCCGGCCGGCGAGCTCGCGGCCGGCCGCGCGGGCGCGCTACCTTGCGGCGGGCGGGCGAGCGAGCGAGCCGCCGCGCGGTTGGGCAAGCGTGGGCGCGCGGCCTCGCGACCGGCCGGACGAGCCGCCGGCGGGGGGCGGGAGCGCGGCCTCGCGGCCCGGCCGGCGAGCCGTCGGGCGGCGCCGCCGCGGCGGGCGGGGCGGCCCTGGCCGCCGGTGCGGGTGGGGCGCCTCGCGGCCGGGCGGGCGAGCGAGCGCCGGCACGGTTGGACGGGCGTGCGGGCGCGCGGCCTCGCAACCGGCCGGACGAGCCGCCGGCGGGGGGCGGGAGCGCATCCTCGCGGCCGGGCGGCGAGCCGTCGGGCAAGCGCCGTCGCGAGCGGGTGGGCGGCCTCGCCGCGGTGCGGGTGGGCCGCCTCGCGGACGGCGAGCATGCGGCTCGCGCCGCCGGCGGCGGTGGGCCGGGCGCGCGGCGGGGAGGCGCCGCCGCGGGTGGGCTCAGTGCTCTCGCCGGTGCCGGTGCGGGGCGGCGGGGGGAGTCGCGGCGTGGGAGAACGAAACAAACAAAAGAACGAACCGTTTTTTCCCACTAATCAGTGGCAGTGGTGGGTAATTTCCACCCAACTCCACGAGTGAGTACGAAACAAGGTTTCGCAGAGTACCCCTTGAGGCACTCTATGGATTTGGTGGAGTTGGGAGCTAGATCCATGGATTTGGTGGATCTGAAGTTTTTGGAGCTGGGGTGTTTGGCAGGAAAAAAAATGGAGTGGAGCTGTTTTTGTGGATCTGGAGCTGCGTGGAGCTCTCCAAACACGCCCTTACTGCGCTTGAACGTGTTGCTTCTCCTTCTCTCCCGCGTGTTCGGGGAATCTATCTGAGCTTTCGGATACCCCCAACAACAAGCCGATTTACAACAGTAAAAATGATACACATATTCATAGCTTCTTTCCATTGTACAAATGTGTGCCATGAAAATGAATCACAATTTCCAATAAATACCAAGTTTGTGCAATACGCCTGCCGCAACACCCCAGAACACAATCTCACAAAATATGACATACAACAGAGTGCCCAGATTCTGTGAATGCCACACATTGACAAACACATGCTTCACGATCCAATTGACCTGCAAAAAATGCAGATAAAGAAACAAAACCAAAACTTCAGTAGGTGACTAACAGCAGTTTGAATCAAGGACGGAGACAAACCATGTTTTATGCCAAGTTAACTTCAGTAGGTGACTAACTACATACCAGAGAGTTATCTGGTGACTCGTAGTACCATCCATTCACAAACGCAGCCAATATTCCCTGTGCTCCCAGGACAAACACCAGCATGGCATTCATGCCGATCCACTCCAGGAACAGGAATGGAGTCCTCAGGCCCCAGACATCAATCTGTCCGTGAAAAAGTGGACGCAATTATTTTTCTTAACTTGATTCTGTACCATGGAATAATTGAATTGAATAAGTTTCTTGTCAAAAATGAAATATAAACCATACTAGTATATAGAAAGCTGATAGGACGATTCCTGCCGCCCCGCCGGTGAAGCAGACATAGCTGAAGCTGTAGAGCTGCTTATTGATTGGGATGGCTGCAAGAACAGAGTAATACATGTAAAATCAGAGTTCAAGGATTGTAAATTGAAACTCATGTCTCGCAATAAATACGCATGCATAATCACCTTTCGTGAAGTGTAGGATAATGCCGAGCACGAGGAGCGAAAAGCCCATTAGAAGCCAGTGCTTCAATCTCTCCTTGTGAGTCTACAAATCAGAAACATTCTTGAGCACACTGCATTTTTTTTAAAAAAAACATACAGGTTGGAGCAGAGTTTTCGGCAATAACCTTGAAATGAATTAGAACATGGCCATAATGTATCCCGATTGTCCCTGATAGTATTGACGATATTGAGCTGAAAGTGAAAAAGATTGTCAGGTTATACTTGAATTGTTTGCTAAAAGTGTTCAGCTCCATCTGTTAATGTTGTCAGATTTCCACCTTAACAAGCCTTCTGGTTCAAAAGGCGCACGGCACCACTCTGGAGCTTCAGCTCGCAAGGGACCCATGTTCGGTGAGCTGAATGTGCAGTCCTGATCAAGGTAATTTTAAGTACAGACTTTGTAATTCTAGCCATATAAAATGATCAATGTTTAACTAATATAATATATTGCATTGTGGTAGAGGAAAACATACTGCCAATGACAAGTACCTTTGATCGGATCCAAACTGGCTGAGTATAGAGATGATTAATCCCCCAGACCTGCCGATCAACATAGCCAACTGCATTGCAGGCTTGGTCCAAGCTGGCTCTCACACCACATTTTACCTGCAGGAAGAAGCAAGTACTGTATCAAATACGACAAAATTCAGTGGTTTTGCTATGCCTAGGGCAATGGGCAAGTTGCAGTCTTGCAGATACCGTAAATTGCTTCCCGTCATTGGGATCGCCATCACTGTGGTAAACAAAGCTCCAATCCGGGACATACAGCGAGAATGTTGTAACTATGTATATGACAAATGCAATAAAACCACCTAACCTGTTGGTTTCCAGAAAGGGACAGGGATGCTGATCATTTTTAGAATCAATACAAAATGGACAGAATTGTGCAGTCATAGCGTTGCTGTAACTATTTTAGAGAATAAAGGTTGTGTACCATTGCCATCGATAGGCGTCAAAAATGGCGTAAGGACCAGACCGCACTGTGGTAGGCCTTACTTTTATTGTGAAAGCCTCTATCAGAGCAACCACGAAGTACACCAAAGCTATTCTCTGATGAGCCAGTGTAAAGGAAAGAATTAGAATTCATTGCCCATATATTTATATATATATATTATAATGGTCAATGAACTAAACCTGTAGGATGCCACACCATCTGATCTTCTTCATGTCCACTCCATATGAAAGGTCATCCGGAGCGTGAGAATATCCACCTTTGTACATACCATCAAATCCCATAGTAACCAGATATTGTTTTAGTCAAAAGATGAATTGGAATAAGTGCTGTAACAGCAACAGTCATGGTAATGAAAGAATTACCTTGGAGAAGCACACCCCAGAAGAGCATTTTCAGTGTTCTGAGGGCAATCTTCTTCACAGCGGCACTGATAAGTGGAACTCTCTGCAATCATGTTCACCTGATGATCAGTTCTCTCTGATATCACGAAAACGTTTAGTTGCAACAGAGCAAGAGATTCAGAGCATTGACGCTTGTTATTTTCCTCTGTCTATTGAAGTTTCAGTTCAAGTGTGTAACTGTGTATGTGCTTACTCACCTTCAATGCGAAGGCAATTGCAACACCAACTATGAAGAGGAAGAACGGCATGACAAAGTCTGCCACAGTGCACCCATTCCACGGTGAGTGGTCAATCCTCTCATAAGCTCCACCGCCATCGTCCACCAGGATCATGAGCTGCAAGCAAGGAAACACAGGAATTTATATGATGACATAGCAAAGCTGAATTGATCTAATCAATACAAAAACAAATGTGTAAAATAGTTTACTCCCTACGTCCAAATCCTTAATTTGTTCTCCAATATAGATGCAATGCAACTTGCTTGAATCATTTTTCAGATCATAAAGGATCTTTGCCAATCAGAAATGCTTATGTGACAAAACAAATCGAACTTTCCAGATTAATGAACCAAAAGGAGATATTAACCGATGGGCGTATGTACCACAATGGTTAGCCCTCTGAAGGCATCAAGAGCTGCCACTCTCCTGCTTTTCTTCTGCACCTCCTCAGCCACAGCCACTCTCTCCTTGTTGATTTCCTCACCTTTACCATCAGCATGCTCGACATGGCCGACGTCAATAGCATGCTGCTCTGGATCTCTCTCTCCTTCTGATGCTGCTATCTCCTTCTCCTGCCCCTTCTCCATATCCGCCTTGTATGGATTGGTTGGGACAATGCCTGTTTAATTTTGACTTGCCTAGATTCTAGCTACAAAGTTGTAGCATTGATATCAATGTGACTTATATACTTGATAAGATGAACGGAAGTTCAACTCTGTCACATTTGTATATATAATATAGATACAGCTATATGGTTGCAAGAACTGTCTCTCTTGCAGTCCATAAAGTGTTGTTTATTTGGTAACAAGTTAACAGCTGCTGGCTAGATTTGTCTGGCGTTAACGTTGGGTTGCCGTCCTGTAGTAGGTGAAGCAAATGTGTTTCTACGGGCGTTTGTCACTTTCAGTGTTTTCTTGGACTGGCTTTCATGTCCTCTGTTTCCAAGTGTCAAAACCTTGCAGATTCCACCATGCATAGCCTGCACATTTGCTACATTGTTGTGTAAAAAAACATGGCAGATTTTCATTAAAAAGAAGAAATGAGAACCCAAATTCGAGCTAGAACTAGAATGAATTTGAATACGGTGATTAGAGTGAACGACCACACATCCCACCCTAACAAGTTGAGTTAGGCTCACTTCCTCTATGTTATTGAGTAGTATTTTGCCTATAGAGTAGACCAAAAACATTAAGTTTTATGCCAAAAATAGTGAAGATCATATGAAAGTAGTATCTTGCACAAGGTGCAACTTCTCTCTCCCTCCCATTTATATTTTTAACGCACTAGTAAAAAAGCAAATATATGGCAATTTAATTTTCCTGAAATTTTTATTGTGGCAAATAGACACACCCCCTTCCCTGCATACTAACAGAGATTCTTATAGTTTGAAAAGAGTAAGAAGAATAAGTGTCAGATTTACAGGTTTAACAGGATAGACATGAGCAAACTGTCCACTCTGTTTAAAATGTTTTATCTTCGGTACTGATGCAGCGGTACGTATGCATTGGCATTGGAAAATCAGTCCGGCCGTGTGGAAGAAGCTGACAGGCGGTCGTTGCCGGTGCCGGCTGCGTTTGGACGCCGCTCCGCATCTTTGTTATTGTTTCCGAGCGTGAAGTTGACGGCGTACCTCCATTTGGAATCAGACGAGTGAATCCAAGAGTTGTATAAAATGAGAACGATAAAGAATAGCGAATTTAGGTTGCAGCAAATATGGCCTCATAAATCATTAGTTCGGGTGATTCATGACAACATGATCATGTAGCGAACATGACCTCATATGCCATACGTTCGAGTTTGATTTTGGTGATTCGTGACAACATGATCATTGAGACTAACCACATTGTTTTAGCATGTCTTTGTAGACACTTCTAGGTCCCAAAGATACAAGAAAACCACATGCCAAAAATGCCAAAATAAAGGGTCAAAACCAAGCAAAAAAAAGGAAAAGAAAAGACACCGTCGGATGAACCGACGGTATCAATTTAGCAAGCGTCGGTGCAATCGTTGGACGAGTTGGTACACAGGGCGAAACCCTAGGTACCGTCGGATGAACCGACGGTCCAATTTTTAGTAGCGTCAGACGAGTTGCAGAGGGAGAGCAGCGAAGACAATAGCACCGGATGATCCGACGGTCTGAGTGTGGACACCGTCGGCCTATCCGACGCTCAGTTTGAATTCATACAGAGACGCGCCAAGACGAAGCCTTCAGCACCGGATGATCCGACGCCTTGGTCAAGGTGAAGCGTCGGTCTATCCGACGGTCGCGTGGAAGCTAACAAAGGCGACTTGGACGCGGGGTCTTCAACACCGGATGATCCGACGCACCGTCGGTGCATAGCGTCGGAGCAGTTGTGTCAGAGAACCTCAACGGCTATGTAACGTGGGAGGGGCACCAGATGAACCGTCACCCTGGAAAAGCTTAGCGTCGGATCATCCGACGGTATTACTTTCAACAGCTTTTGGCTAACGACTAGTTTGATGCCTTGGGCTATTTATACCCCATCCACTCACCCATTTGAGGTTGCTGGATTGGGTGGAAGTGCAGAGCAGTTCAAGACACATTGAAGATCATATCCAATCCATCCAAGTGCTTAATTGCTCATCCTTAGACTTGCATATGCTTTGTGTATGTGCTTAGTGCTAGGCTTAGCTTAGAGCTGAGTGAGTGCAAGGTTGTGCCAACCTTGTGAGGTAATTCTTGAGTGAATCTAGTTGTACAAGGTTCGCCGGAAGCCTTGGGGCCTAAGTGGCTCACCGGCAATCGTCATCGACCCCCCGGCTTGGTGTGGAGCGGCGAGGACACTTTGCGCGGGGGACATGGAGACCCCCTTCCTTGGTGGAGAAGCTCCTTAGTGGAGGCGGCATCAAGGTGACCAAGGGAGCTTGACAAGTGCCTAAGTGGCTAGCCTTTGTGGCGAGTCAAGTGGTGCTCTTTGGAGAGACTTGGTGACCGAGAAGCAATACTCTTGTGTGAGTGCTTCAACGTGGACTAGGGGTGGCTTAGTGCCTACCGATACCACGGGATAAATCGCGTGTCAAGAGTTTGATTCCTCTCATCCCCTTTGCATTTCCGTATTTATCTTTTGCAATCTTTGCTTGCCTTTACTTTCCTAGAGTAGTATCATACTAGGATTGTCTATAGGTTGCAAACCTTGTTTTGGGATGGGAGTTTCACACTAAAACAACCCTAGTTGCACATCTAGATAGTATGTTCTAGTTTATCTTTGTGTAAATTTAGAGAAGCCATAGGTTAAGTTTTTAAGTTGCCTAATTCACCCCCTCCCCCTCTTAGTCTAACGAGCATCCGATTCCTTACAAGTGGTATCAGAGCCGGGACTCACTTCCTTCACAAGGAAACACCAATTCGATTGGTAAATTGTGAAAACCGGCTCATGGGAACGGTTAGGCTTCACCGCCTAGTGAGTTGCTCTATAGAGGTATGAAAGGGGTGGATACCTTAGGTTTGGCTCCACATTTCGATGGCACAGGCTATCCTCGGTGGCAGGTTCTCATGGAGGCCTATCTCCAAGCAAAGGACCTTGATGTTTGGAGAGTCACTGATGAGGGCATGAAAAATGGTACTAGGAAGGAAAAACAATTTGATGTGATTGCTAAAAGTATCATTTTGTCCTCACTAGATGTAGACGTTTTCAATAGAGTTTTTACTTGTGAAAATGCTCATGAGCTATGGAAAACTATTAAGGAGAAAAATGAGGGTTCAAAGGAAGTTGCTAATGAACGCTACGGTTGTCTCCTTGAGGAATTCAATAGCTTTAAGCAACTTGCTAATGAAAATGCCGAATCTATGTACTCACACCTAAATGTGCTTGTCAATGAGATCAATGCTTTAGGTGTGAAGGACATCACAGACTTCAACATCAACCGCAAGATCCTTCAAAGTCTCCGGAAGCACGATTATGACTTGGTGAAGACAATCATCTACGAGAAGATGCTTGAAAATTTGAAGCCATCTCATATCTTGAGCAAGATCATGGCACATGAGCTTCAACTCATGCTCAAGTCAAAGAAGGCGCTCCAAGAGAAGCCCCAAGAACCATCCTCTCCTACTACAAGCCATGCTCTCTCAAGCCAACAAGAGAAGATGTTGAATAGGATGCTACTCATGGAAGCTCAAGCGAGGATGATGGTGATGATGGTGACGATGGAGATTCCTCAAGTGATGAAAAGTTTGAATCCATGGTGGCCGAGTACGTGAAGAAGATCTTCAAGTATGTGAAGAAAGTCAACATGTACGACTACAACGTCCACTTGAGAGAAGGGTGTCATCATCAACACATCAAGTTCACCAAGATCGAGCACAAGCCTAAGAAGAAGGTGGTCAAGGAAAGGAGACCTAGGCAAAAAGCAACTATCGCCGTCCGTGAGTGGACAAGTGGTGGAGAATCAAGTTCTTCCAGCTGAAGTGATGAATCAAGAAAGAACTTCACCACTCGCTTCATGCAAGGTCCTTCATCATCACTACACATGTGCCTTATGGCCAGAGGTATGGAAAGCAATGTAAGTGAAGATTAATCCGACACCACCTCTCTTGATGATCTTGTTGAGCTAGTCCATGAGCAAAAAGGAATTCTTGAGAAAGAAGCTAATGAAATTAAAGAACTCAACGCTCTCAATGATCTTAGCGCAACCCTTGCTACAAATTATGAACATTTGTTGTGCAAATTCAAATTGCTTAGCAAGGAGTGTGATGAGCTAAAATCTAAGCTTGACAACAATGAAACTAAAACAAGTAATTCCTTTGAGCTTGATGAATCATCTATCCCTTGTGCAATTCCTATCTCCAAGGTAGATGCTTCAACTTCTTGCATTGATTTAATTGATGAATCATGCTCACCATCTTGCAATGAGAATGTTGTTGTAGAAACATGTGATTCCCTCATAGGCAAGAAAAATGATGAGCTCAAGCAAGAAGTGAAATGGCTCCAAGAGAGGTTGGCAAGCTTGATGGGCAAGAGCAAGAACGATGAAGAACAAGTGCACATCTCTCAAGACATGAAGAGCAAAGTCCAACATTCTCAAGATAACCGTGATTCCATGGTGAAGAAGCTTGAGAAGGGTGCAATCGTGACTTTCTACAAGTGTCATGGAGAAAGGCACAAGTTCTACAAATGCCCTCAATTTGTCAAGAAGATGGACAAGGGCGCAAAGAAGAAGTTGAACCCCACCATCAAGAGCTACCTTATCTACACCAAGCCCAACCGCAAGAACAAGACCAAGAGCAACACCTACGTCATCAAGAAGAAGGCAAATAGCAAGGTGGTTGCACACAAGGTTGGGAAGATGAAGGAGGAGCGGGGTTGGAACCAACCCATTTGGGTGCCCAAGGAAGTTATCACCAACATGAAGGGGCCTCAAATGGTTTGGGTTCCAAAGGCCACTTGAAGGCCATGAGAGTTGGGACTTGGGAGGCTTGACACAAAAAAGTTGTGGAAATTCATGCCTACAAGCCAAGCTTGCAAGTTGGACATGTGTTGCCCAAGTTCCCTGATTGAGGTAATGGAAACTAGAACCTGTCTCATGTATCATTGTAGCTCCATTGCCTTGTTTAGGTTGCATATGTTGCAATGTTTACATATGGTAGGTTGCTTGTGTCATGTGCTAACCCATGAGCAACTTACATGGTTTAATTAGTGTGTAGGAAAGCTACACTTGTTCTTTCATGGTGCATGTTTTCATATATATCTTTTTGCATTATGAGAAAACTATAGGGTTAGATTCCCTTTTGTTGTCATAAATAATGTGCATACATTTGGTTGGTGATTCAAACACTAAATGCACAAATTTAGGGGGAGCTCATCCTATGGTTTGGTTATGTGACTAACATTGTTTCAAGTTTATCTTATGTAGTCCCTTGGTGACGCGTTCTAGTGCGGTGCTTCATTCTAAGAGAATGCTATTTCACTCTCAATGTGATCTAACATCTCCAAAAGAGTGAATATAGCAATACGAGCTTCATGCTATTGAGTCATGTCCTTGCGAGCTTATGTCTCTATATAAGTTAAAAGGCAATGTACTCATACATTCCTAATCCTTGTGGTACCCCAAGTGTCTTCTATGCAAGCTCCTTTCAAGTGGTGTCACCTAGTGATATCATTTCCAAGTGGCTCATCTCAATGTGGTGCCAACAAGGTAGAGAGGATCAACCCCCGGAGGTATGCAAAGATCAAAAGACTACAAGTGATATCTACAAGTGGTAATGTAACAAGAACCCATTTGTCTTATCTCTTGTCCTTTAAGCTACTTTCTTGCATGACATGCTCTAAGCTCCCTTTTCTTGCAAGTTTGTAGTTGTGCACTTGTTTTTTCACACTATCCTCTTGTGCACACACTTAGGGGGAGCTTAGTTTGTATCATGCTAGCCTCATGAGCTTGTGATCCACCTTAGTTATTCTCACATGTGGTATCTTCATTGATATAATACATATGGATCATGGTTCATGTGGCTTTCTCCCTTGTATTTAACATTTCTCCTTGAGCTATGTTTGCTAGGACTTGCTAGTTCTCTTGGATCCATTTTTGCTTTGGACTTTCTGGAGATTTTATTCCAAAGGGGAGAATGTGAGACCAAAGCAAGCTTGTGGCTTAAGCTTACAAGTGGTTTCAAGGATATGAGACCAAAGGGGGAGAATGTGAACATAAAATCAAAAAGGGGGAAGTTTGATCTAGGGGGAGTTTGGATGATGGTAAGCATCCAAGAAAGTGTAAGTGGTTCTAATTCTGTCAATTTTTGCAAATTTATGCTTGCTTTGGTTGTGTTGTCATAAATCACCAAAAAGGGGGAGATTGTAGCGAACATGGCCTCATATGCCATAAGTTCGAGTTTGATTTTAGTGATTCATGGCAACATGATCATTGGGACTAACCACATTGTTTTAGCATGTCTTTGTAGACACTTCTAGGTCCCAAGGATGCAAGAAAACCACAAGCCAAAATGCCAAAACAAAGGGTCAAAACCAAGCAATAAAAGGAAATGAAAAGACACCATCGGATGAACTGACGGTATCAATTTAGCAAGCGTCGGTGCAATCGTCGGACGAGTTGGTACACAGGGCGAAATCCTAGGTACCGTTGGATGAATCGACGGTCCAATTTTTAGTAGCGTCGGACGAGTTACAGAGGAAGAGCAGTGAAGACAGTAGCACTGGATGATCCGACAGTCTGAGTGTGGACACCGTCGGTCTATCTGACTCTCAGTTTGAATTCATACAGAGACGCGCCAAGATGAAGCCTTCAGCACCGGATGATCCAACTCCTTGGTCAAGGTGAAGAGTCGGCCTATCCGATGGTCGCGTGGAAGCTAACAGAGGCGACTTGGACGTGGGGTCTTCAGCACCGGATGATCTGACGCACCGTCGGTGCATAGCATCGGGGCAGTTGTGTCAGAGAACCTCAACGGGTATGTGACGTGGGAGGGGCACCAGATGAACTGACACCGTGGAAAAGCTTAGCGTTGGATCATCCGACGGTACTACTTTCAGCAGCTTTTGGCAAACGGCTAGTTTGATGCCTTGGGCTATTTATACCCCCTTCACTTACCCATTTGAGGTTGCTGGATTGTGTGGAAGTGCAGAGGAGTTCAAGACACATTGAAGATCATATCCAATCCATCCAAGTGCTTAATTGCTCATCCTTAGACTTGCATATGCTTTGTGTATGTGCTTAGTGCTAGGCTTAGCTTAGAGTTGAGTGAGTGCAAGGTTGTGCCAACCTTGTGAGCTGATTCTTGAGTGAATCCAGTTGTACAAGATTCGCCGGAAGCCTTGGGGCCTAAGTGGCTCACTGGCAATCGTCATCGACCCTCCGTCTTGGTGTGGAGCAGCGAGGACACTTTGTGCGGGGGACGTGGAGACCCCCTTCCTTGGTGGAGAAGCTCCTTAGTGGAGGCGGCATCAAGGTGACCAAGGGAACTTGGCAAGTTCCTCAGTGGCTAGCCTTTGTGGCGAGCCAAGTGGTGCTCTTGGGAGAGACTTGGTGACCGCGAAGCAATACTCTTGTGTGAGTGCTTCAACGTGGACTAGGGGTGTCTTAGTGCCTACCGATACCACGGGATAAATCTTGTGTCAAGAGTTTGCTTCCTCTCATCCCCTTTATGTTTCCGCATTTACTCTTTTGCAATCTTTTCTTGCCTTTACTTTCCTAGAGTAGTATCATGCTAGGATTGGCTATAGGTTGCAAACCTTGCTTTGGGATGGGAGTTTCACACTAGAGCAACCCTAGTTGCACATCTAGATAGTATGTTCCAGTTTATCTTTGTGTAAATTTAGAGAAGCCATAGGTTAAGTTTTTAAGTTGCCTAGTTCACCCCCTCTTAGGCTAACGAGCATCCGATTCCTTACAAATCAATGAGACTAACCATATTGTTTAGCATGTCTTTGTAGATATTTCTAGGTCCTAATGATGCCAACCACATGCCAATTTGAGAAGATAGTCTATTTTTCAAGGGTCAAAAACGAGAAAGAAAAGGAAAAGAAAGGACACAGTCGGATGAACAGACAGTACCTAGATAGCAAGCGTCGGTGCAATGGTCGGACGAGTTGGTACACTAGGTGAAAACCAACATATTGTCGGATGAACCGACAGTCTATTTTCTAGTAGCGTCGGACGAGTGGCAGAGAAGAAGAAGCGAAGACAGTAGCACCGGATGATCCGACGGTCTGAGTGTGGACACTGTCGGTCTATCCGACGCTCAGTTTGAATCAAGATAGAGACGCACCAAGACAAGCTCTTCAGCACCGGATGAACCGACACCTTGGTCAAGGAGCAGTGTTGGTCTATCCGACGGTTACAAAGAAACCAACAGAGATGGTTTGACGAGAAGTCCTTCAGCAGCGGATGAACCGACGTACCGTCGGTGCATAGCGTCGGAGCAGTTGTGTTAGAGAACTTCAACGGCTACGTGACGTGGGAGGGGCACCACATGAACCGATGCTCCTGAAAAGTAGGCGTCAGTTCATCTGACGGTCAACTTTTTAGTGAGCCGTTAGCCAACAACTCTTTGGATGCCTTGGGCTATTTATACCCCCTCCACTCACCCATTTCAGGTTGCTGGATTGTGTGGAAGTACAGAGGAGTTCAAGACACATTGAAGATCATATCTAATCCATCCAAGTGCTTAATTGCTCATCCTTAGACTTGCATATGCTTAGTGTATGTGCTTAGTGCTAGGCTTAGCTTAGAGCTGAGTGAGTGCAAGGTTGTGCCAACATTGTGAGGTGATTCTTGAGTGAATCAAGTTGTACAAGGTTTGCCGAAAGCCTTGGGGCCTAAGTGGCTCACCGACAATCGTCATCGACCCTCCGGCTTGGTGTGGAGCGCCGAGGACACTTTGTGCGGGGGACGTGGAGACCCCCTTCCTTGGTGGATAAGCTTCTTAATGGAGGCGACATCAAGGTGACCAAGGGAGCTTGGCAAGTGCCTAAGTAGTTAGCTTTTGTGGCGAGTCAAGTGGTGCTCTTGGGAGAGACTTGGTGAGCGGGAAGCAATACTCTTGTGTGATTGCTTCAACAACGTGGACTAGGGGTGGCTTAGTGCCTACCGATACCACGGGATAAATCGCGTTTCAAGAGTTTGCTTCTGTCGTATGGACCTCCCTAGGCCCACTACCTCGGTGGGTACCAGGACTGACTACTCGGTGGGCCCCTGGGACTACCCGACTTGCGCTGCACGGCACCTGATGGCGTGAAGCACAAGGAATACGGAGGAGAAGTACTCGGTTAGGAAGCTGTACATGTCCCGCACTGTATGGAAGACTCCTAGACGTACTCGACTAGTACTCTCTCCCTACTCTAACTTGTAACCCTGCCTCCCGGACTATATAAGGCGACGCAGGGACCCCTCTCTGATCATCTCATCTCACGGTGTACAATTGCACCATCTTGTAATCGTACCCAATCAATCCAGAGCTACGCAGCATACAGGACGTAGGGTATTACGCACCTCGCGGCCCGAACCTATCTAAATTGTGTGCCACGTGTCTCTTCCTTCGAGTTATTGATCTCGGCGAGGCCACATTCATCTACTTCGGGTACTCCCCTAAGTAGGTTGCCGGTCTAAAACACCGACAGCTGGCGCGCCAGGTAGGGGCTCTCTCCCGAGATCACATGGCGAACTCGACGGCTCCTGTCTACTTCAAGCCAACCGTCGCCTTCAACCGCGGCGACACCTTCGTTTTCGGCGCTTGGGTCTGCACTGCTGACGGCGCGGGATCCTTCCACCGCCGCCTCACCATGCAACCCAACCCGGAGACGGGCTTCGTGACACTTCCTGAAGTTGTCACTGGCGAACTCGCCGGAAAGTTCGGCAAAATTTCGCTTTTCAACCATCACGCCGACTTCGAGCTCGAGTCCGCTTCCAACTCGAACTCGACGTCTACATGGGCTATCGCATGCGAGCCGGCTGCTTAGCCATCGCATGTGGTCTCCCCATCCCGCGAGCGCTCCACGCGTGGCCCCCGCAACCTCTGCAGGGCCCGCACGGGGGCTCCCTTTTCGCGCAGGGCCGGCAAGGACCCCGTACCCGAGTACAACTCGGACTCCGACACCGCCCTCGGCCATGCTTCGGACTCCAACCCCCTCTCCGGGTTCTACTCGGATTCCGCATACGAGTTCGACTTCGGGTCGGACCTAGATGATCCCGAGTCCGAGGACAACTCCACCGAGCATCCCTTATCAGTCCAGGCCTTTGGGCTGGTTATAACCTCCACGCCTGCCGGAAGATTCGTCTACTGGTCAGACCGCAAGCCCGCAGACCTGATAAGTGGAGACTCATGCTATGTCGCCTACATCGACTCGCTCCCGTTCCAGGAGGGAACACCACTTGCCCGAGCTGACTCTAACACCCCAACTGAGGTGGCGAGCTCCGAGTCCAGCCTTGGCACCCCTGATCGCCAAGTCTTCATGGCTACCGGCGACACCCCCGGACCATCTGGGACGGCTACAGACAAGTACCTTGAAGACATCTCCGCAGACGAGCTGTCTGCCGACGCACCTGCAGACGAGACCGTCGCTAACAGGGACACTCGACGTGAGCGTAACAGGAAGCGCAACGAACGGCGCCGGCGGCTCAGAGACAACCTCCCCATCCGCAACCTTGCGGAGGCTCTTGAGGCGGTCGAGAGCAGAGTACACACTACCCCTGAGCAGTGCCTCATGTCGATCACAGCGATCGCACGCCAGGCTCAGGGAATTCGCGCCGGAGAAGTCATCGCCAAGCTCGCTAAAGACGCCTACTTCATGCGGGTCGACAACAGGGTCAACCAGCCTCCTCCCGCCAGGAACCGCGACAACGAAGCTACAAGTCGCAGTGCTGACCTCGGTCGCAACCGTACTAGAGCTGAGCTCCCAGCTCAGCCCAACCGTACTCGCGTGAACGCCGGCGGACCCTCACAGGGTGGCAACAACAACCGTGAGGTCGTTCCTCACCGCAATCCTGACGGCGGCGGCCGTGACCCTGACGGCGGCGGCAGCGACGACGGAAGCTCCAACCACGGAGCCAACAGGAGAGCCGGCCATGGAGGCAATCACGGCGATCGTGACCACGCGAACAGCCACGACTCCGGTGCCTCACAGGGTGCCTACGACGCCCGCCAGAAGATTGAGGAGCTGCGGCGGAAGAAGTCAGCCACTGCAGGCGACAACGACGGCTTCCCCGCCTTCTCACCTCGACTTCGCAACTTGCTCCTCCCCGAAAAGTTCAAGCCTTTGGGGATCACCAAGTACGACGCGAAGCAAGACCCCATCCAGTGGCTCAGGTGCTACACCCTCTCCATCGAGAACGCTGGCGGCAACAATGACACCAAGTGCCTCTACTTCCCTTTCTGCCTGGACCAAGCTCCACTCACATGGCTCGAGTCGCTGGACAAGCACTCGATCGACAAGTGGGACCAGCTGAAGGAGCAGTTCACCAGCAACTTCGCGGGCGCCATGGGCCGATCGGGTACTCACATGGACCTGGCCATGGTCAAGTAGGAACAAGGCGAGACCCTCCGCAAGTACATGCGCCGCTTCCTCGACAAGCGCGCTACCGTAGTCGACGTCACCGACAAGGAGGTCATCGACCTCTTCCAAGATGGCCTCTACCATCGCCGCACCTTTGAAGACTTCGGTCGTCGCCACCCCAAGTCCATCCCCCACCTCAAGGACATGATCACGTTCTGGGCGGATGAAGAAGACAAGGCCAACACCAAGTACGATGCCATCCGTGGCAAGAACAAGCAAAACACGGGCGGCGGCAGCGGCAGCGGCAACAATGGGAACCAAGGCGGTCGCAGCAACAACAACAACTACTCGAGTCCCAACCACAAGCGCAAGCCAGACAACACTATTGCGGCCATCCAGCGCCCTGCGAAGGAGAACTCGAAGAAAAAGAACTCCGTCGACTTCAAAGACTTGCTGAAGGAGAAGTGCCCGTGGCATCTGGATGGCAACCACACTACCGACAGTGCTATCAACTCAGGCGAGCACTCAAGAGTACTCCAGAGCCACCGCACCCTCACGAAAAGAAAGGCAAGAAGAAGAAAGACGGAGACAACGACGAGTTCCAGGAACCCGACAAGACTGTCAACGTCCTCTTCGGCGGACTACCCAGCAGGCGGGAGCAAAAGGCTACCCGTCGAGAAGTCATGAGCATTGAACCAACGGTCCCGGCCCCAATCAGATGGTCGGAGGTACCCATTACCTTCTCCCACGCGGATCAATGGACCAGCTTTTCCGAACCAGGGTGGTTCCCTCTCGTCCTGAAGCCGGTGGTCGCAGGCTCCGAGCTCAACAAGGTCCTCATCGACGGTGGAAGCGGGCTCAATGTCCTTTTCACCAAGACCTTGAAGAAGATGAAGCTCGACATCACCCACATGCTCACCAAGAGCAACACGCCCTTCTACGGCATCGTCCCCGGTAACGCGGCCATCCCACTAGGCTCAGTGGTCCTGCCAGTTTCCTTCGGGGAATCTCGGGACAACTACCGTACCGAGTACATCAAGTTCGAGGTCGCGGACTTCGAGACATCCTACCACGCCATCCTCGGCAGACCGGCCATCGCCAAGTTCATGGCGGTGCCCCACTACACCTACTTGGTACTCAAGATGCCAAGCCCAGCAGCTCCAAGGGGACTTGAAGATCTCACACGACTGTGACACCGAAGCCGTGGAGATCGCCTCTACAAATCAAGTACCCAACGCGATGATGGAGGTCTACGCCGGGTCGAAGAAGCTTGCAACAAGTGAACTCGACATCCCTGAGAAGTCTGACAAAGGCAACAAGCCTCAGCCAGCTGAGGAGGTTTTAGTCAAGACGACCGACCTCGGGACAGGCGACAGCAGCAAGACCACCACCATCGGGGCCGGCCTCGACCCCAAATAGGAAGACGCGCTCATCAGCTTCCTCCGGGCTAACCACGACATCTTCGCGTGGAAGCCAGCGAACATACCAGGAGTGCCCAGAAAGTTGATCGAGCACTGCCTCAACGTCGATCCTATGGCCACCCCCAAGCGAAAACACCTCCGCCGTTTCGCCGACGACAGACGGGATGCCATCAAGAAGGAACTCGCCAAACTACTCGCGGCTGGCTTCATCAGAGAAGTCTTCCATCATGAGTGGCTCGCCAACCCTGTCCTCGTACGCAAGAAGAACTTGAACAAGTGGAGGATGTGCGTCGACTACACCGACCTCAACAAGCACTGCCCCAAGGACCCCTTCGGGTTGCCGCAGATTGATCAAGTCATCGACTCCACGGCGGGCTGCGACCTGCTCTACTTCCTCGACTACTACTCCGGGTACCACCAGATCGCGATCAAGGAAGAAGACCAGGAGAAGACCGCGTTCATCACCCCGTTTGGCGCGTACTGCTACACGACCATGCCCTTCAGGTTGAAGAACGCCGGCACCACCTATCAACGAGCTATCCAGGCCTGCTTCAAGAAGCAGCTCAACAAGAACGTCGACGCCTACGTGGATGACGTGGTCGTCAAGACCAGAATTCCAGTATCCTCATCGACGATCTTGAAGAGACTTTCGCATCCCTGCCCAAGTACCACTAGAAGCTCAACCCGAACAAGTGCGTCTTCGGCGTACCTTCGGGCAAACTACTCGGCTTCATCATCAGCCAATGCGGCATCGAAGATCTCCGCCATCACCAGCATGAAAGCTCCCACGTGCATCAAAGACGTCCAGAAGCTGACCGGGTGCATGGCGGCCTTGAGCAGATTCATCTCGAAGCTTGGAGAACGGGGACTCCCCTTCTTCAAACTACTCAAGCACCAAGAGAAGTTCGTGTGGACTCCAGAGGCGGACCAAGCCGTTGCTCAGCTCAAGGACTTCCTATCGAAGCCACCAGTCCTCACGGCTCCTCGCAAAGGCGAGCAGCTACTGCTCTACCTTGCTGCGCCTACTCACGTGGTCAGTATTTCCATCATCGTCGAGCGGCAGGAAGACGGCCACGCCCATCCAGTCTAGTGCCCAGTCTACTTCGTCAGCGAGGTCCTGTCAGAGTCCAAGGCACGCTATCAGCCTGTGCAGAAGCTCCTGTACGCAGTACTCATCACCTCGCGGAAGCTACGACACTACTTCCAGGAGTACTCGATCTCCGTTGTTACCGACTACCCGCTCGGCGACATCCTGCGGAACCAAGATGCTACTGGAGGGATCTCCAAGTGGGCAGTCGAACTCGGCGCCCTCACCATCGACTTCAAGCCACGTAAAGCCATCAAGTCACAGGCACTAGTCGACTTCATGGCGGAGTGGTGTGAGAATCAACTACCTACTCCAACCATGCGACTAGAGCATTGGGTGATGTACTTTGACGGATCACTCAACCTCGAGGGTGCAGGTGCAGGGGTACTCCTGATCTCTCCAACGGGCGAACAACTCAAGTACGTCCTGCAGATCTTCTGGAAGGTCTCAAACAATGAAGCCGAGTACGAAGCTCTCCTACACGGGCTCCGCCTCGCGGCTTCACTGGGCATCAAGCGGCTACTAGTCTATGACGACTTCGCAGTGGTCATCAACCAAGTCAACAAGTCCTGGGACCGCAACAAGAAGAACATGGACGCCTACTGCCTAGAAGTCCGCAAGCTCGAGAACTAGTTCTATAGTCTCGAGTTCCACCACATCGTCCGCGACAACAACGTTGCAGCGGACGTCCTGTCAAAGCTCGATTCTACTCGCGCCCAAGTACCAGCGGGTGTCTTCGTCCACGAGCTTCACGCGCCATCCATCCCGGAGCCGGCGCCACCGACCACTGTCCCAGCACATCCGCCCGCTGGCCAGGAGGTCATGATGATCGACGTGGACTGGAGGCAACGCTTCATCGACTACCTCAGCGAGCGAAGGTTCCCTCGGACAAGAACTTGGGCCGAGCGGTGATCCGTCGCGCCAAGTCCTACGTCCTCGTCGGAGACAAGCTTTACAAGCGGGGCGCATCTTCTGGAGTACTCATGAAGTGCGTCCCCAGGCAAGAAGGCAAGGACATCTTGGAGGAGATCCACAAGGGCGTCTGCGGCAACCACGCGTCTTCTCGCACGCTGGTCAGCAAGGCCTTCCGGCGAGCCTTCTACTGGCCCACAGCTCTGGGCGACACCGAAGAACTCGTCAGAAGGTGCCAAGGATGTCAATACTTCGCCAAGCGGCAACACGTCCCAGCCTACAAGCTAGTCACCATACCGCCAACCTGGCCCTTCGCTTGCTGGGGGCTCGACATGATCGGGCCACTACCCACTGCGCCAGGTGGTTTCAACAGAGTATTGGTGGCCATCGACAAGTTCACCAAGTGGATCGAGGTCAAGACGGTCACATGCCCCAAGGCTGACAGAGTACTCGACTTCCTGGATGAACTCGTGCATCGCTACGGACTACCCCACCGCATCATCACAGACCTGGGCTCCAACTTCAACAACCACCAGTTCTGGGAGTACTGCGAGAATAGTGGGATCGACATCCGATATGTCTCAGTCGCCCATCCTCGGGCTAACGGACAAGTCGAGCGCGCCAACGGGATGGTGCTCGACGCTCTCAAGAAGAGACTACACGACGTTGCTAACTCCAAAGGAGGCAAGTGGATCAAGGAACTACCAAATGCACTCTGGGGGCTACGTACTCAGCCTTCCAAGCCAACGGGGCAATCCCCTTACTTCCTGGTCTACGGCTCCGAAGCAATCCTCCCTGCTGATGTCATATGGAACTCACCAGCAGTGGTGCACTACGACGAAGGCGTCTCTGAAGACAGCAGACGAGTTGACATCGATGGACTCGAAGTAGCTCGCTGCGCTGCCCTCATCCAATTAACAAGGTACCTGGAGGGTATCCGACGCTACCACGACCGCAACGTCAAGGAACGCTCCTTCAATGTTGGCGATCTCGTCCTCCGTCGTATCCAGAACACGGAAGGACTACACAAGCTCAGTTCCCCCTGGGAAGGCCCCTTCACAGTGGCAAAGGTGACCGGGTCGGGCTCCTACCGCCTCCAGACACTTGAAGGCGAAGATGTCAACAACTCGCGGAACGTCGACCAGCTCTGTCGGTTCTACGCCTAAGTCTACACCACTACTCCGGGGCTCAAGTCTACACGACTACATCAAGACCCCTCCGCTGTAAGCGGCCTCCGGGTCCTGGCTCCAATCTCCGGACTACTCCTTCGCTGTAAACGGCCTCCGGGTCCAGGCACCAGTCTCCGGACTACCTCTCTCTAGAATCCAGCCCACGCGGCTACCTACGGATCCTGGGCTGCGACGAGCGACAAAGGACTCTAGCAGCGGTCTACTGAGAGACCATGTACTCCTAGATCCAGCCTACACGGCTACCTACGGATCTCTTGCGCGTAAGCGGCTACTCGCCCTAGCACCACTTAGCCGTAGGCGGCCTCCGGTCCCGGCGACTACTCGTAACTACGGCCCGGCCATCCGGGTGTACTTCTTCAGTAATAAAGTTTGATCGTTCATCAACTTCTTTACTGTCTACTTCCCTCAACGGGACTACTGCTGAGTACGACTACTCGCCACAACTCCACGATGGGACTCCGCACTCTGAGATCGCGACTACGAGTACTCATTGATGGAACTTTTCTTCATTGATACTTAAACAATTTCATTACAATTGTTTTTGTACATCTATTGCTACGAGCTAACAATTACAGGACTACTGGAGATTAAGCTTATCGGCTACTTGCTCCGCAATGGGCGCCATCTGCTCCAGCAGCTCCGCATACTACTAGTCTGTACAGTTGGCGGCCAGACCGCCAGCGACTACATCCACGGGCGCCTTTGGGAAGCAGGACTTCATGAAGGCCAGCACCTGGTTCAGGATCGACTTCGCCAGATGCTTCACGTAGGCCGCCAGCCAGCTGGGGGCTTCCTTCAGTCGATCCACGAGTGGTGCTATCTTGGGGCCGCCAGGATGAGGCACCAGGAGTCTTGCGATGGGAAGCGCGGCTTCTTCAAGCTCCTTCAGCTGGGCTCGCAGCCCCTCGCAGTTCTTGTTCAGCTTCTGCAACGAGTTGTAGCAGTTGACGAGGTCACGATCGGAGGCAATACAAAGCTCCATGTGCTTGTCGCACTCGAAGGCAAGCTCCTTATAATCTAGCTCGAGTACCTGGCGGGCCTCCTGCTCCCGGTAGAAGAGGTTCTTCCGATCCGTCACTGAAGTCTTCAACTGCTCAACCCGGGTCTCAAGCTCAGCAAACGACAAGGCACAGAGGATTAGACTACCTCTCGACCTCCAACAAGTACTCAACAGGACAAGTGATGTACCTTTGTTCTTGTTGCGGAGTGATTTATTCTTCCGCACCAAGTCGTCGCTCTTCACCTGCATCTCCTGGATGTCGTTGTGGTGGTTGGCGAAGGCGGTATCAAGCTTGGACTGCATGGCAGCCGCATGCTTCCGGGACTTCACGAGTTGGTCCTCTAGCGCCTCCACCCGAAGCACCGCGTCCCCGAAGCCTTGAAGCATATTGGACTTCTCGCGGGACCTCTCCACGACGTCCTGCACAGACAACATATGTCAGATGAGTACTCAACGCGACAGGATTGACTACTCAGGAGTTACGACTACTCACCTTCATGCACTGCTCGGCTTGGCGGACCGCCTCCATATGCCGAGCCACCGTTGACGGATCGACCAAGTCATCCGCAAGTAACTCTACCCCACCGCGACTACTCGTGGCGGCTTCGGTCATCGGCGCAGAGCGGATGGGCTCCGCGTCTTGGATCTCCGAGGAGCGGACGACCACCTGCAGAGCGGGTTCTGGCGGCGCGGTGGCCTCCTCTCCTCCAGTCGCTGTGGCGACCTCTCCGACGGCCACCTCCATCAGCTCGGGGGCTCTTCCAGCAGCCTCCTGCACTTCTGGTGTCAAATTCTCCATGGGCACTGCCGCTGGGATGTCGTTCCCTTCGGCCTCAGCGCCTATCAATGAGAAGTTAAGTGCATCAGTGTCATCTGACGACTACGACTACTCTTTGGGGTGTACTAGAGCCTCAGCAGAGTACTCACCTTCGACCACGCTGGCTTCGGGCAACATAGCCTCAGCTGCCGACGCTTCGGGCTCCGCCTGAGGGGCGGGAGCGGACTCCTCGGTGGGCGGCGCAGCTTCCTCTTCCGCCACCGCTGTAGAGGGTTCATCCCCCTCCCAGGACCGATCCGTTGATTTCCTGCAGATTACACAAGTTGGTTGTCAATCAAGTTCGACTACTACATCAACTACTACTCGGGAAGATCCAACACTTACAAGCTTGACCGGACTACCGTCACGGTCGGGGCGCCGAGGATGCTGGCAATGTCCACCAGTCCAGCCTCGGCGGGTGCCTCCTCTTGCGCCTCCTCCTCTGTAGTGACAGCCGCGGGTGCAGCACTCTCCTGTGCCTCCGCGGCCACCACTTCTTCCACAACAGCAGCTGCGGGCTCCGTGCTCTCTTGACGAGTAGGGGGCTGGCGCTCCATCTGTGCCAGAAGCTCTTCGAAAGTGGGGGCTGGACTACGACTCCCAGCGGCCTCCCCCACCGTGTCCCACTCGCCTTCGTCACCCTGCTCGACGGGCTCCGTAGGCGGCAACTCATGCAAGTAAGGAAACTTCTTCATCAACAAAGTGAACTCGAGACACTAGTACTCGACTACACTACTCAAGATAGCTTACCTCTGGGGAAGTGGTCTCAGTGACCTTCAACTTCTTCGACACGCGCTTGCGGGACGCATTGTGCGGCTTCCGCGGCGGCGCGGCCAGGCTAGCCGCTAGGCTAGTCGGGGGATCCTGCATGAGGGGAACGTGAGGCAAGCCAGGACGGCTGAACCTCGACCGCAATTGGAAGCGGTCCTGCAGCGTCTCCTCGTCGTCATCCTCGTCGGACATGTCCCCCAAGACAACGGTGTTGTCTCCTTCACCAACCTCCTGCCACTCCTTGGCCTTGGTCTTCCCCTCCTCCGGGATCTCGACTTCCTGAGGGGGCGGCGGCGGCTCGGAGACAAACTTCTTCAAGTCGTCCTACAAGACACAAACTCATCAGCGCGACTACTCACACGGAGTGGGTACTCGACACGGGGGTAGGGCTACTTACCTCCTTCGGCGGGCGCGCGGCGGAGTACTCCGGGACGGGGCATGCCATGTACGGTGGCATGTCCTTGAAGATCCGCGCCAGCCTGTCAACAATGTCGTCGTCGTCGACTTCGTCTCCAGGCATCCGCGATGTGTCATCGTCGCCGATGTACTCGAACCCAAGGGTGTCGCGAGCCATCAGTGGCTGCACCCTGCGCTTCATGAAGCTGAAGGCCACGTGCTCGGCCCTCAGCCCGGCTTCCCTCAGCGCCTTGATCCGCGCCAACAACTTGGGGAGCTGGATCCCCTCCTGCATCGTGGGCTCCGTGTTCCACCACGGGCGGTGCTTGGGCTGCTTCCTGCTCGGCTCCAGCAACCCTGGGTGGTGGTTCGTGATGTAGAACCATTTCGCCTTCCAGTCTTGGTTGGAGTCGATGAGCTTGTACGAGAGGTACTGATCGGCATTGTCCTCCCGCATCTGGATTCCCGCTCCTCCGACTACCCATGGGTTGCTAGCGCTTGGTTGCGGCTTCACCCGGAAGAACTTCCGGAACAGGATCCAATGGGGCTTGATCTTCAGAAAAGCTTCACATAAGTGGACGAAGACGGCGGTGTGGAAAATACCATTGGGGTTGAGGTTGAGGTACTCGATGCCGTAGTACCCCATGAGCCCCTTGAAGAAGTTGCTCGCCGGGAGCGCGAGTCCGCGCTCCGCGAAGCACGCGAACATCGGGATCTCGTCTTCGCTCTTCTCCATCGGGTACGGATCCCCGGCGGCGGCCCTCCACATGTCCACCTCCTTCTCCCGGATGAATCCGCTGTTGAGGAGGGCCAACAAGTCTTCGGTCTTCGCCTTCGACTTCTTCCACTCACGGTTCGGATCCGGCCGCGGTGGAGACATCGGCGGCGCTGCCCCTGCGGCAGATCCAGCGGCTTCGTCGCGGCTCCTCTTCTTCCCGCCGGTGGTCTTCGTGGTCTTGGACGGCGACGGCTTCATCCTCCAAGTGCACGGCGTCATCACGCGCATTCGCTCGGGGGCTACTCCGGTGGCTCTGGAAGGTGGCGCACTCAGATCAACAGCGGCGGCGTGCGCTGGCGGCGATTCTGGCCAAGATATATTTGAAATGGCTACAACTGCGTGGGGTGAAAAACCCTAAGGGCTTTGGCTTCTATTTATAAGTCAACGCGGCCCTCCAACGGCCGGATGGATAAGTTTGCGCTCGGCTGACTCAGCGGCCGCGCGTGACTCTTCGTATTCTACTAGTCGACGCGCCTCACCTCGGGGGCTCGGCTACCTCTACTCGACTACCTGGGAAGCGACAAGACTCAGGAGCATCTCAGGACACATTCTACAAGATGACCCTTCAAATCGAGAGGAAGTACTCGACTAAAGGCTCTGGGGCTCCGTGCCACGTGTCCTTCGGTTTTTTATCCGGATTTTTCGGGATATTCTTGCCAAAACTTCAGATGGACCCTCAGCCAGAGCCTACGACTCAACCTAAGGCTTGGGGGCTACTCCATATGTAGTGTGATTTTGCAATCGCACTTCCATATCAGCTTCGGCTTCAAGACAGCGCGGGCATTGATGAAGACCTTCGAGGGCAGCACTCGAGGACGCTTGGGACTACTCGAAAAGACTTCAGGATTGCTCAAACATCAGCTAGAGTACATTCCAGCCTCGGGATGCTTCGACTGCTCTTGAGGACTTTTGACTTGTAGTACTCGGGGACGCTTGAGGACTACTCGTTAAGGCCGTCAAGACTACTTGAAGATATCCTTCTCGACTACAAAGTACTCGGGGGCTTGTCGTATGGACCTCCCTGGGCCCACTACCTCAGTGGGTACCAGGACCGACTACTCGGTGGGCCCCTGGGACTACCCGACTTGCGCTGCACGACACCTGATGGCGTGAAGCACAAGGACTACGGAGGAGAAGTACTCGGTTAGGAACCTGTACATGTCCCGCACTGTATGGAAGACTCCTAGACGTACTCGACTAGTACTCCCCCCCTACTCCGACTTGTAACCCTACCTCCCGGACTATATAAGGCGAGGCAGGGACCCCTCTCTGATCATCTCATCTCACGGCGTACAATTGCACAACCTTGTAATCGTACCCAATCAATCCAGAGCTACGCAGCATACAGGACGTAGGGCATTACGCACCTCGCGGCCCGAACCTGTCTAAATTGTGTGCCACGTGTCTCTTCCTTCGAGTTACCGATCTCGGCGAGGCCACATTCATCTACTTCGGGTACTCCCCTTAGTAGGTTGCCGGTATAAAACACCGACATCTTCCTCTCATCCCCTTTACGTTTCCGCATTTACTCTTTTGCAATCTTTGCTTGCCTTTACTTCCCTAGAGTAGTATCATGCTAGGATTGGCTACCCCGCACAATGGACCCACCCGTCATATGTTTTTGTAAGTGGATAGGGTGGAGGGATTCTGAAGTACCAAAAAATCACAATTTGAAGAGCGTTTCTGCCAAAAACACCTAACTTTTTTCACCCGACGCTCGCATATCCACCCTCCATACTCGCCGGGCCCACCCCCGCCCGCGTACCCACGCTGTGGACCCGCTGCCCAGTTTCCTTCCTTGTTCCTTGCATGGAAAAAATTTTCTGCCTCCTCCTCCTCAACAGTCGGTCGGATCCCTCCTCCGTCGGATCCAGGCATCTCGTGGGCAGCGCCTCCGTTCCCTAGGCATCCGCCGGTGAGGTCTCGGTGATCTCCATGCTCGACGTACCTACCAGGCCCAATCTTTTCTTCTACTCCCACACCCATCCATTCTTCACCCTTTGCCCTGTGACTGCACGCGACACCGCTGCCCGGATCCCATCTTCGTCGACTCCAGCCGTCCCATGGGCAGCGCCTCTGTTCCCTCAGCATCCGCCGGCGAGGTCTCGGCGACCTGCGCGCCTACTCCCGCTAGGCCCTCGGCTGCCGTCGGCTCCATGCTGGTGAGCGACCTCCGTGCCCACGCCAGCCAATCCCCCGGCCGTTGTCGTCGGCCACATGCTGGGGCGGACATGGAGGACGTCAAGAGCACGTACACCTTCGGCTGTCGGCAAGGAGCTCAGCCATGAGCAGTTCGGGGTCACATTACTGTGCACACACTGGGCCACAAGCCAAAAGTTCGTGTGCAAGACCAACAACAAGCGCAAGGTGCCTCCTCTCCAGCCAGCCGGGCGTGGTTGAGCTCAACGGCACATTAGATGACAAGAAGGCGACGACAGGCAGGTGCAAATAGTGCAGACACTGTGCTAGCAGACCACAAGTGGCAGCCCAGCACATCAGCCTCCCTATTTCAATTGATTTTTAACACTTGCACATATCTATAAAACTTATATAGGTGAGACCCACTACAAGTCATGGTTGGATTTCTCTCAACATGCAAGCATTCCACGTCATCATCCACTATGTGCCATGTCACCATCCACTATACGCCATGTCATCATCCACAAAATCACATATTTATGTCTTGAATCGATTTTCTGTGGCTTATAGCATGTATATCACACCATAAAATTCTTGCTGACGATTTTAGAATGATTCACTCTCAACAAAATAACATGCTTTCATATATAATGAGTTTACAAATGAATATTGCCATGTAATATCTTTGGTGTCACTACTTTCACATTTCACCTTAAAATTTTGTTTAAAAAATTCTCGCAGCAATGCGCGGGGTATCACCTAGTTGGAATTGATTACGGAGTAGGCTTTAGAAGTTTTACTATAATTTGAAGAAGACCAGTGTCGTATGGACCTCCTTGGGCCCACTACCTCAGTGGGTACCAGGACCGACTACTCGGTGGGCCCCTTGGACTACCCGACTTGCGCTGCACGGTACCTGATGGCGTGAAGCACAAGGACTACAGAGGAGAAGTACTCGGTCAGGAAGTTGTACATGTCTCGCACTGTATGGAAGACTCCTAGACGTACTCGACTAGTACTCTCTCCCTACTCCGACTTGTAACCCTGCCTCCCGGACAATATAAGGTGAGGCAGGGACCCCTCTCTCATCATCTCATCTCACGGCGTACAATTGCACCATCTTGTAATCATACCCAATCAATCCAGAGCTACGCAGCATACAGGACGTAGGGTATTACGCACCTCGCGACCCGAACCTGTCTAAATTGTGTGCCACGTGTCTCTTCCTTCGAGTTACCGATCTTGGCGAGGCCACATTCATCTACTTCGGGTACTCCCCTTAGTAGGTTGCTGATCTAAAACACCGACAGCTGGCGCGCCAGGTAGGGGATCTCGCCCGAGATCACATGGCGAACTCGACGGCTCCTGTCGACTTCAAGCCGACCGTCGCCTTCAACCGCGGCGACACCTTCGTTTTCGGCGCCTGGGTCTGCACTGCTGACGGCGCGGGATCCTTCCACCGTCGCCTCATCATGCAGCCCAGCTCGGAGACCGGCTTCGTGACGCTTCCTGAAGTTGTCACTAGAGAACCCGCTGGCAAGTTCGGCGAAGTTTCGCTTTTCCACCATCACGCCGACTTCGAGCTCGAGTCCGCTTCCAACTCGAACTCGACGTCTCCATGGGCTATCGCATGCGAGCCGGCTACTCAGCCATCGCATGTGGTCCCCCCACCCCGCGAGCGCCCCATGCACAGCCCCCGCAACCCCTGCAGGGCCCGCACGCGGGCTCTCTCTTCGCGCCGGGCCAGCAAGGAGCCCGTACCCGAGTACAACTCGGACTCCGACACCGCCCCCGGCTACGCTTCGGACTCCAATCCCCTCTCCGGGTTCTACTCGGATTCCGCATACGAGTTCGACTTCGAGTCGAACCCAGAGGATCCCGAGTCCGAGAATAACTCTACTGAGCATCCCTTATCAGGGCCGGCCTCTGGGCTGGTTATAACCTCCACGCCTGCCGGAAGATTCGTCTACTGTCCAGACCGCAAGCCCGCAGACCTGATACATGGAGACTCATGCTACGTCGCCTACATCGAGTAGCTCCCGTTCCAGGAGGAACACCACTTGCCCGAGCTGACTCGAACACCCCAACTGAGGTGGCGAGCTCAGAGTCCAGCCTTGGCACCCCTGATCGCCAAGTCTTCATGGCTGCCGGCGACACCCCCGGACCATCTGGGACGGCTACAGACAAGTACCTTGAAGACATCTCCGCAGACGAGCTGTCTGCCGACGCACCTGCAGACGAGACCGCCGCCAACAGGGACGCTCGACGTGAGCGTAACAGGAAGCGCAACGAACGGCGCCGGCGGCTCAGAGACAACCTCCCCATCCGCAACCTTGCGGAAGCTCTCGAAGCAGTCGAGAGCAGAGTACACACTACCCCTGAGCAATGCCTTATGTCGATCATAGCGATCGCACGCCAGGCTCAGGGTATACGCGTTGGAGAAGTCATCGCCAAGCTCGCTGAAGACGCCTACTTCATGCGGGTCGACAACAGGGTCAATCAGCCTCCTCCCACCAGGAACCGCGACAACGAAGCTACAAGTCGCAGCGCTGACCTCGGTCGCAACCGTACTCGAGCTGAGCTCCCGGCTCAGCCCAACCATACTCGCGCGAACGCCGGCGTACCCTCACAGGGTGGCAACAGCAATCGTGAGGTCGTTCCTCACCGCAATCCTGATGGCGGCGGCCGCGATCCTGACGGCGGCGGCAGCAACGACGGAAGCTCCAACCACGGAGCCAACAGGAGGGCCGGCAGCGGTGGCAATCGCGGCGGTCGTGACCACGCGAACAGCCACGCCTCCGGTGCCTCACAGGGCGCCTACGACACCCGCCAGAAGATTGAGGAGCTGCGGCGGAAGAAGTCAGCCACTGCAGGCGACAACGACGGCTTCCCCGCCTTCTCACCTCGACTTCGCAACTTGCTCCTCCCCGAAAAGTTCAAGCCTTTGGGGATCACCAAGTACGACGCGAAGCAGGACCCCATCCAGTGGCTCAGGTGCTACGCCCTCTCCATCGAGAACACAGGCAGCAACAACGACAACAAGTGCCTCTACTTCCCCTTCTGCCTGGACCAAGCTGCACTCACATGGCTCGAATCGCTGGACAAGCACTCGATGGACAAGTGGGACCAGCTGAAGGAGCAGATCACCAGCAACTTCGCGGGTGCCATGGGCCGATTGGGTACTCGCATGGACCTGGCCATGGTCAAGCAGGAACAAGGTGAGACCCTCCGCAGTACATGCGCCGCTTTTTCGACAAGCGCGCTACCATAGTCGACGTCACCGACAAGGAGGTCTTCGACCTCTTCCAAGACGGCCTCTACCATCGCCGCACCTTTGAAGACTTCGGTCGTCACCGCCCCAAGTCCATCCCCCACCTCAAGGACATGATCACATCCTGGGTGGATGAAGAAGACAAGGCCAATTCCAAGTACGACGCCATCCGTGGCAAAAGCAAGCAGAACACGGGCGGCGGCAGCGGCAACAATGGGAACTAAGGCGGTCGCAGCAAAAACAACAACTACTCGGGTCCCAACCGCAAGCGCAAGCCAGACAACACTGTCACGGCTATCCAGCGCCTTGCGAAGGAGAACTCGAAGAAGAACTCCGGCGGCTTCAAAGACTTGCTGAAGGAGAAGTGCCCGTGGCATCTGGACGGCAAGCACACTACCGAGCAGTGCAACCAACTCAGGAGAGCACTCAAGAGTACCCCAGAGCCACCGCACCCCCACGACAAGAAAGGCAAGAAGAAGAATGATGGAGACAACAACTACTTCCAGGAACCCGACAAGACTGTCAATGTCCTCTTCGGCGGACTACCCAGCAGGCGGGAGCAAAAGGCTACCCGTCAAGAAGTCATGAGCATTGAACCAGCGGTCCCGACCCCTCTCAGGTGGTCGGAGGTACCCATTACCTTCTCCCGCGCGAATCAATGGACCAGCTTCTCCGAACCAGGACGGTTCCCTCTCGTCCTGAAGCCAGTGGTCGCGAGCTCCAAGCTCAACAAGGTCCTCATCGACGGTGGAAGTGGGCTCAACGTCCTTTTCACCAAGACCTTGAAGAAGATGAAGCTCGACATCACCCACATGCTCACCAAGAGCAACACGCCCTTCTATGGCATCGTCCCCGGCAACACAGCTATCCCACTGGGCTCAGTGGTCATACCAGTTACCTTCGGGGAATCTCGGGACAACTACCGTACCGAGTACATCAAGTTCGAGGTCGCGGACTTCGAAACATCCTACCATGCCATCCTCGGCAGACTGTCCATCGCCAAGTTCATGGCGGTGCCCCACTACACCTACTTGGTACTCAAGATGCCAAGCCCAGCAGGTGTACTCTCCCTCCAAGGGTGTCGGTGTTTTAGACCGGCAACCTACTAAGGGGAGTACCCGAAGTAGATGAATGTGACTCGCCGAGATCGGTAACTCGAAGGAAGAGACACGTGGCACACAATTTAGACAGGTTCGGGCCGCGAGGTGCGTAATACCCTACGTCCTGTATGCTGCGTAGCTCTGGATTGATTGGGCACGATTACAAGATGGTGCAATAGTGCGCCGTGGGTTGTATGAGATGAGATTGGATTGGGTGCTAGAGATCGGTCCCTGCCTGGCCTTATATAGTCCGGGAGGCAGGGTTACAAGTCGGAGTAGGGAGAGAGTACTGATCGAGTACGTCTAGGAGTCCTCCATACAGTGTGGAACATGTACAGCTCCCTAACCGAGTACTACTCCTGTGTAGTCCTTGTGCTCCACGCCTTCAGGTGCTGTGTAGCGCAAGCCGGGTAGTCCCAGGGGCCCACCGAGTAGTCGATCCTGGTACCCACCGAGGTAGTGGGCCCAGGGAGGTCCATACGACAAGCCCCTGAGTACTTTTTAGTCGAGAAGGATAGCTTCAGGTAGTCTTGACGGCCTTAACGAGTAGTCCTCAAGTGTCCCCGAGTGCTACAAGTCAAAAGTCCTCAAGAGTAGTCGAAGCAACCCGAGGCTGGAATGTACTCCAGCTGATGTTTGAGCAATCTTGAAGTCTTCTTGAGTAGTCCCAAGCGTCCTCGAGCAATGCCTTCGAAGGTCTTCAAAAACTGCCTGTCTTGTCTTGAAGCCGGAGCTGATATGGAGGTGCGATTTGCAAAATCGCACTCCATATGGAGTAGCCCCCGAGCCTTAGGTTGAGCCGCAGGCTCTGACTCAGGGTCCATCTGAAGTCTTGCCAAGAAAATCCCGAAAAATCCGGAGAAAAAACCGAAGGACACGTGGCACGGATCCCCCGAGCCTTGAGTCGAGTACTTCCTCTCGAATTGAAGGGTCATCTTGAAGAATGTGTCCTGAGATGCTCTTGAGACTAGCCGCTTCCCAGGTAGTCGGGTAGAAGTAGCCGAGCCCCCGAGGTGAGGCGCGTCGACTAGTAGAATACGAAGAGTTACGCTTAGCCGCTGAGTCAGCTGCGCGTGGACTTATCCAGCCGCCCGTTGCGGAGCCGGTTTGACTTATAAATAGAAGCCAAAACCCTTAGGGGTTTTCACCCATCCGAGCTGCAGTCATTTCGATTCCATCTGAAGTAGATCCACTCCCAGCGCTTGCTGCCGCCGTAGTAGATTCATGTGCGCTGCCACCCAAAGCTTTTAGGGTAGCCCCCGAGCGGATGCGCGTGAAGACGCCCTGCACTTGGAGGATGAAGCCGTCACCATCCAAGACGTCGAAGGCCGCCAGGAAGAAGAGGGGCCGCGAAGAGGCCGCCGCGGCTGCCACCGGAGCAGCGCCGCCCATGTCTCCACCGCGGACCGATCCGAGCCGCGAGTGGAAGAAATCCAAGGTGAAGACGGAGGATCTGCTGACCCTCCTGAACAGCGGGTTCATCCGGGAGAAGGAAGTCGACATGTGGAGGGCCGCTGCTGGAGATCCGTATCCAATGGAGAAGGCCGAAGACGAGATCCCCATGTTCGCGCGGTTCGTGGAGCGCGGGCTTGCGCTCCCAGCCAGCGATTTCTTCAAAGGGCTGCTCGGGTACTACGGGATTGATTACCTAATTCTGAATCCCAACGGCGTCTTCCATACCGCAGTCTTCGTGCATTTTTGCGAAGCCTTCCTTGGGATCAAGCCACATTGGATACTATTCCGGAAGTTCTTCCGCGTCAAGCCGCAGCCAAGTGCCACCAACCCAAGGGTAGTCAGAGGAGCCGGCATCCAGTTGAGAGAAGACGCCACGGAGCAATATCTGGCGTACAAGCTTGTTGACTCCAACACTGTTTGGAAGACAAGATGGTTCTATATCACGAACCATCACCCCGGCCTGCCGAAGCCGAGCGGACGGCAGCCCAGGCACCGCGAGTGGTGGAACACGGAGCCCACCATGCAAGAGGGAATCCAGCTTCCGGAGCTGTTGGTGCGCATCAAGGTGCTGAGGGAGGCGGGACTGAGGGCTGAGCACGTGGCCTTCAGTTTCATGAAGCGGAGGGTGCAGCCGTTGATGGCTCGAGACACCTTGGGCTTCGAGTACACCGACGACGATGACACGTCGTGTATGCCCGGAGGCGAGCTGGACGACAACGACATCATCGAGAGGTTGTCACGGATCTTCAAAGATATGCCGCCGTACACGGCGTGCCCTGTCCAAGAGTACTCCGCCGCGCGCCCGCCTAAGGAGGTGAGTAGTCGTACTCCCTTAGTCGAGTAGTTGTTACTTGTTGTAGACTTGATGACGTCTTCGTGTCTTGCAGGATGACTTGAAGAAGTTCATCTCCGAGCCGCAGCCACCTCCGAACGGAATCGAGATCCCGAGGGAAGGGAAGGCGAAGGAGCGGCGAGAAGTCGGTGAAGGCGATGACACCGTCGTCGTGGAGGATACCACCGACGACGATGACGATGACGATGACGAGACGTTGCAGGACCTCTTCCAGCTGCGGTCGAGGTTTAGCCGCCCGGGCTTGCCTCATGTTCCTCTGGTGCAAGACCCCCCGACTAGCCTGGAGGCTAGCCTGGCTGCACCGCCACGGAGGCCGCGCAACCCCACCAGGAAGCGGGTGACGAAGAAGCTTAAGGTCTCAGAGACCATGCCTCAGGAGGTAAGTTGTCTTGACTAGAGTAGTCGAGTACCCCATCGTGCGAGTACCCTTTGCTGACGAGTAGTCTTCCTTGTATGCAGGAGGTGCCACCAACAGAGCCCATCGAAGAGGGCGACGAAGGCGTGTGGGACATAGTGGGGGAGCCAGCTGGAAGTCGTAGTCCAGCCCCCATTGTCCAGGAGCTCTTGGCGCAGCTGGAGCGCCAGCCCCCTGCTCCACAGGGGAGCACGGAGCCCGTAGCCACCGCCGTTGAAGAGGTGGTGGCTTCAGGAGCACAAGAGAGCACTGCGCCGACCGCCGCTGCTGTGGAGGAGGCGGTAGCCGCAGGGGTGCAGGAGGAGACGCCCGCCTGGGGTGGACTGGTCGATATTGCCGGCAATCTTGGCGACTCGGCCGTGACAATAGTCCGGTCGAACTTGTAAGTACCGCACCTTCGCGAGTAGTACTTGTTGTAGTAGTCGAGGTTGACTGACGACCAATTATGTGTGATTCTGCAGGAAATCCACGGATCTATCCTGGGAGGGGGATGAGCCCTCTGCATTGGTGGCGGAAGAAGTCACGCCGCCCGCTGAGGAGTCCGCTCCCGCTACCCAGGCGGTGCCCGAGCCACCGGCTGCCGAGGCGACGTTGCCGGAGGCCAGCGTTGTCGAAGGTGAGTACTCTTCTTGAAGCTATAGAGCCCCTTGGGGAGTAGTCGTAGTCGCTGATGCACTTGTCTTCTTTTTGACAGGTGCCGAGGCTGAAGGTAGTGACATCCCTGCGGGGGTGCCGATGCAGAAGTCGACACCAGGGGCCCCAGAGGCTGCGGGAGGAGCCCCCGAGCCCGTGGAGGAGGTCGTCGAGGAGGCCGACGGCCGAGGGAGAGGGTGTCACCACGTCGCCAGAGGTTGCTCTGGAGGTGGCTATCCGCTCCCCGGAGATCCAGGACGCAGAGCCCATCCGCTCTGCGCCGATGACGGAGGCCACCGCGAGTAGTCACGGCGGGATAGAGGCCGCTCGCAGATGATCTTGTCGAGCCTGCGACGGTGGCGAAGCACCTGGAGGCGATCCGCCAGGCCGAGCAGTGGATGAAGGTAAGTAGCCGTAGCTTCTGAGTAGTCAATCCTCTGTTTGTTGAGTACTCTTGTGACTTGTGTTGTCTTGTGCAGGACGTTGCGGAGCGGTCCCGCGACAAGTCGAACATGCTGCAGGGCTATGGCGACGCGGTGCTCCGAGCCGAAGCACTAGAAGAGCAACTTGTGAAGTCGCGGAAGCACGCGGCTGCCATGCAGTCAAAGCTCGACGCCGCCTTCGCCAAGTACCACAATGACGTCCAAGAGTTGCAGGCGAAGGGCGACGACTTGGTGCGGAAGAATAAGGGCCTCCGCAACAAGAACAAAGGTACGCCGCTGAACTTGTCGGGTACTTGTTGGAGGTCGAGAAGTTCCTGACCCGTTGTGCTATTGTCGTGTTGCAGAGCTTGAGGGCCAGGTGGAGCAGCTGAAGTCTGTTAACACCAAAATTTGGTAAGGAGTCTGACTTGTGGGTCCGTCTCGATGAGAAGTCCGTCCGGTGGAAGGAAGGTTTTTCTCAGATGTATTCGGCAGAAAGATCTGCGGTCGGCTATCTGCTTCTGTTCGGTAAGGGAACAGTTGAGCTGATTTTGCGGGTTTGGATGGTGACGTGGATCAAGCAGGAAGGACGAATGGATGGATAAGCGATCAAGCTTAGAGATAAGTTAGGCAACAAATCCATTCGAGGTTGTGCTTGGCAGGGTATAAATATGAGCCCTGAATGTATGTAACAGGGACAATCATTCTTCAATACAAACCGGCCTTACGCCAAACCCTAGAGTCCATTTGTCATGTCGTCGAGTTCTTCGAGAGGGTTCATCGATCCGTCGACCTCCGTGAGTACCGACAACCTTGTATCATATCTAGTATCATGCGATGGATTTAGATCTGATGCAAGTAGTCTTGTTACCATGCTTCGTGTCATGCGGTAGATTCAAGCTTGGTTCAAGAGGGTTTCTTGTTAGGTCATGAGCCATGCGGTAGGTTAAGATCTAGCTTGAAGCTAGTTATCGGCTCTATTGGACTTTGGCAAGATCCAATAGATTCATCAAGTTACCCTGTGTTGCTTTGAGTTTTTACTTTATGTTTAAATTCATGTAACATCTTTTGCCCAATCTAGATGGGTTTGGATCGACTTTATCCCTCTTGCGATCCTTATCTGAGTAGAATTCGTGCTTTAACACGTGGATCTTGTGCTTTCCGATAGCCGAAACCGAATCGATCTAGGTTGTCACGTGTTGCGGGTTCAAGTTTGCTAACGTTGGAATAAATCTTGAAAGAACTGAGTATCATGCGGTAGATGCAGGTTTTTGGGTTGCTTTGGAGCTAGTCATCCGGTGGATTAGATTTCAAATCAATCTGATAGATTTATTTCGCTTGGTAATGTTCGTTCCTTCTTCATGGACCCTGAATCGGCTGTTCAGCCGTATTCGGTTATGTTTCTCACGAGTAGAACACGTGCGTAACTCATGCTTTAAATAATGTATGCTTTTAGCTTTCCAGATTTAGATTGTATCATGCGGTGGATAGATCTATTTGTGGAAAGTGGTACGATTTTCATGCAAGTTGTATCATGCGGTGGATAGATTTGTTTGGCATCGTACCCAACGGGTTTTTAAAGTACCTAGACATGCGGTAGACTAGTGCTTTGGATCTATGCATACTTGTTTATTACATGTTTATGCTCGCGCTTTACTTTATTTATCTATTTAATGTTAATCACCATGGGGATCGGTCGTGATCCTGCGCGCGTACATCTTTGCTCTAAATAAGGACCGATCGCCGTTATGCTTGCGTCATCCATTCGGCTATGTTACTTTTCCTGTTGAAAGCTCCCGAATGGTTTCAGTTTATTGGCAGATAGCTTTCTATAGCTATGTGTCATCCCATCTGGTTTCCTAGCCGTAAATATGGAACTGTCTGGTACCACCCGGCAAGTTCCAAGCTTTGGTATCTAACTACTTTGTCTTTTGTTAATTTTCAGGGAAAATTGACTGGCACGTCTTGTGATTCTTTGCACGTGTGAAGCCAGCTTGTTCGGCTTGCTGTGTGTTTGGCGCTAGGTGCACGTTTTGCATCAACACACTTTTTGGCACGCCCAGTGGGACACAGCCGAAAAGATCAAGATGCCTGAAATCGCGGATATCATGGATGTCAACATTGAAGACCTCTCTCCTGAACAATGGCAGCAGCTACAGGACGTCGTGGACCAATTCCAGCAGAAGTGTCTGCTGCCCTTCAAGAAGAACAGAAGTGGCGTCCCCTACCTGAAGAATGACATGCCTAGGGTATTGTTGCCAGGGGAGAGCGACGCCACGACCCAGAGAGAGGAATGCCTGCAAGCGTTCCGGGATTCTGCGGATCACGTTTTGAGCAAGCACCACAAAGCTTTCCTAGGTGCGTTCCAGCAAATGATGGTGGCTGTCTTTGGCCCAGGCATGGAGCAGGCATTCAGCAAGGCACCCATCCAAGCGGGCACCGTGGAGTTGGGCGAGTCAAGCTCTTAACCACCATTACGGAGCCAGCCGGTCCAGCTTCCTCCTCAGAGCGCTGGGAGTCAAGCTTTCCAGCCTCCTCCGCAAGGCGCTGGGGGTCAGCCAGTCCAGCCCCCACTACAGGCCTCAGGAGGACAACCAATCCAGCCACCACCGCAGGGCAGCACGGGTCAACCTGTGCAACAGCCGAACCCGTACCAGCCCACGTACGGGGAAATAGCGTTCGGCTCGCCTGGGGCCCCGCTCGCCTCCGGCCACAGGATTGCTCCGGCAAGCAACTGGCTACAGAGGAACCTATACGGCGGAGGCTACCACGAGGTGGGAAACTACGGAGCCATCGACGCTTTCCCGCATCCAGGTTACGCACCAGCTGCAGGCACACAGGAGGACAACGCTCTGGTGCGGAAGATGGCCGAGTTGATGCGAAATCAGTTCGGCCTCAAACCGAAAATGCAGGGACCTGCCTACAAGCCGCCGTTCCTAGAGTGGTACTTCAACGTGCTCCTTCCGCCAAGGGTGAAGCCTCCGACAGAATTCACGAAATTTTCCGGGCAGGACGACACAAGCACGGTGGAGCACATCGCTCGCTATCTGATGCAGCTCGGAGAATGCTCAGCTGAAGAAGCGTTCAGGGTCAGATACTTCCCCGCGTCACTGACGGGCCCGGCGTTCCAGTGGTTCTCGTCTTTGCCCCCCTGAGTCAGTTAGCAGATGGAAGGACCTGGAACGGAAATTCCACGCCCATTATTTCAGCGGCAGCTCAGAGAAGAAGTTGATCGACCTTGCCACCCTGAAGCAGAGGCACAACGAGACGCCCTTGGAATTTCTCAGGAGGTTCAGGGAAGTTAAGGGCATGAGCTTCTCACTCAACTTGCCAGATGACCAGTTGGCTGACATGGCCGTCGCCGGGATGCTGCCGGCCGTACGTGAAAAGCTGTTTGGCATGGAGTTCGACAATCTGGGGCAGCTGTCTCAAAAGCTGTCATTAATGAGCAACCAAGCGTATGGCTTCAAGAAGGATGCCAGGTTTGGCAAGCAGCATGACGTGGCGGACATCTACAACCAGTTCTTGGACAAGGCCGACCTGATAGAAGATTCTGATGATGAACTGGACGTGGCCGCAGCCGAAATTATGTGGGGAAAAGAGCCATTAACGATGAATCAGCGCTGGGTCAAACAGACCAAAGGTACCTACGATTTCGACATCACGAAGGCTGACAAGCTGTTTGAGCTCCTAGTGAAGGAAGGCCGAATCAGATTGCCTGAAGGGCATTCCATGCTTCGGCCCGATGGGGTAAAGGAGAAGCGTTACTGCGGCTTTCACGACAGGAACTCGCACTCCATCAACGACTGCCGGGTCTTCAGGATGAGGATCCAGAAAGCCATCCAGGAAGGGCACCTCAAATTTGACAACAAGATGAAGCTGGATGGCCACCCCTTCCCTCAGAACATGGTGGGCTTTTCCGTCAGCATGGTGACTGCTGAGGAGAAGGGCAAGGTCAAAGTCTTGACCTCAGCCAGGGCTAGGCAGGACGGAACCGTGGACCCGGAGCGTCAAGTAACTTTGGAGCAGGTGCATGGTGAAGCCCCCCGCATTCTCAAGAGTCACATCGAAATTGGGGAGTCATCCAAAGCCAAGCCCAGGGTGACCACGCGTATCCTCCTCAACAAGTGGCAGCGCCAGTTGGAAAAAGAGCGTTACCAGAAGCGAAGATACGAGGAGGAGAGGCGCAGAGCTGAAGAAGAGGCACACAGAAGGGACCTGGAGCAATACACGCGCGAGCAGGAGCGCGCGCACTGGGGATGTGCGTTCTTCAGGCACTGTTGGAACGAGGGTTTGAAGCTGCCCACGCTGAGGAACTGCCCTGAGTGCAGTGACAGGTATGTTGAGTACAGGCAGGAGACTGCCAATCGCCGATCCGTCCATGAGAGAATTGGAAGAATCCATCCTAACGGGGATCAGCGCCAAAAAATTGAAATCATTGATCACCCCAGGAAAAGGCAAGCTGATTCAAGGTGGGCTGATCAAGAGGAGGACGAGGACGAGTACATCTGGCAAAAGGGGCAATGGTGCCCGCCCGGCCTAAGGAAAAGTCAGAAGAGACGGGTTCAACGCTTGAGGAACCGTGAACTGAGGCAGGCTGGGATCCAAACGAAGCAGGTGTGGCGTCCAAAGGATCAGCCTGAAGGGTCAAAGCGTTTGGCTCCAACATGCATGGTATATTTTCTGCCGAACGAATTCATGGCCCCTGCTAACCAGGTTGTGCAGGAAGAGGCGTCCCTGGATGATGAGCAGATCGAGGGGATGATGGTGTAGCTGGTGCTAGCCAAGCAAGCCGTCTTCGACAAACCGGCCAAAAATCGACACATGAGACCGCTGTACTTGAGGGGATATGTCAATGGCAAGCCATTGACCAAGATGTTTGTCGACGGTGGAGCGGCAGTCAACATAATGCCGTACACCACCTTCAGGAAACTTGGCATGGGCCCTAGCGATCTGACACCTACAAGCATAATACTGAACGATTTCGCTGGGAATCCTTCAGACACCAAGGGATGCGCTCACGTGGATCTGATGATCGGGTCCAAGACACTGCTCACGACCTTCTTTGTTATCGAAGGTAAAGGAGCCTACGGCCCTCTTGCTTGGACGGGACCGGATTCATGCCAATTGCTGCGTCCCATCCACCATGCATCGCAGCTCATCCAGTGGGTGGATGATGATATTGAGGTTGTCCAAGCAGATGACTCTGTGAGTGTTGCAAACATGGAACCAGCTTTCTGGGAGTATCAAGGCATTGACTGTTTCTCAGGGAAAGACTGGGGAGAAGGTCCTGTTGAACCTGTCAGCAGCGATCAACAGCCGATTCAAGCAGTCTGCTCTTATAGTAATTTTTAATGGAGAACCCCGTCGATGGCACCGACGGCAAGTTGGGGCGAGGATTTATGTCGGCTGATAAATTGGAAGAAGTTGACATTGGAAGCGGTGATAAGCCAAGGCCGACGTTCATCAGCGCAAACTTGCAACCAGACTTCAGGGAGGAATTAATCAAGCTGCTCAAGGAATATAAAGATTGCTTCGCCTGGGATTATTCGGAGATGCCTGGACTGGATCGTTCCATCGTTGAGCATCGGTTGCCAATCAAATCTGGTTTCAAACCATACAAGCAACCACCCCGGAAAATCTACAAGGATGAGGTATTGGCTGATGTGAAGAAAGAAGTTGAAAGATTACTTGATGCAAACTTCGTTCGGCCATGCAGATATGCTGAGTGGATTTCTAACATTGTCCCTGTTTACAAGAAGAATGGAAGGATGAGGGTCTGCATAGATTTCAGGGACCTGAACAGAGCCACTCCGATGGATGGTTACCCCATGCCTATTGCCGATTTGTTGATTGACGCCGCAGCTGGACACAAAGTGATCAGTTTCATGGACGGCAATGCGGGATACAACCAAATATTCATGGCAATAGAGGATATATCGAAAACGGCCTTCAAATGTCCTGGTCATATAGGCCTGTTTGAATGGATAGTCATGACATTTGGGTTAAAAAAATGCCGGTGCAACTTATCAGTGAGCCATGAATTACATTTTTCACGAGTTGATCGGCAAAATTGTGGAAATTTACATTGATGACGTGGTAATCAAGTCCCTAAGTCATGACACACATTTGGAAGATGTGAAGAGGACCTTGGAGTGCACCCGAAAGCATGGTTAAAGATGAATCCAAACAAGTGCGCTTTTGGGGTATCAACTAGAGAGTTCTTGGGATTTTTGGTCCACGAAGGGGGAATTGAAGTTGGCAAGAAGAGCATGAAGGCCATCGATGAAGTTGTTCCTCCAACTAATCTCAAGGAGTTACAATCACTGCTCGGCAAAATTAATTTCGTGAGGAGGTTCATTTCAAATTTGTCACAGAAAGTTTTGCCATTCTCTCCGCTGTTGAAGCTAAAGAAAGATCAGAAGTTCACCTGGGGCGACGAACAACAAAAGGCTTTTGATGAGATCAAGCAATACATGAAGGGGCCGCCAGTGCTGGTTCCTCCTCAGCTGGATAAGCCTTTCAAGTTGTACGTGGTGGCCGATACCCAGACCATTGGATCAGCCCTTATTCAAGAATTCGAAGGAAAGGAGCGGGTAGTAGCATATCTTAGCCGAAAACTACTCGATCCTGAGACCAGGTATTCTGCTGCAGAGAAGCTGTGCTTGTGCGTATACTACTCATGTACAAAGTTTCGGCACTACTTGTTGAATGCCGAATGCACTGTATACTCCAAGTTTTATGTAATAAAACATATGCTATCTATGCCAATTTTGAATGGCAGGATTGGCAAATGGATCTTGGCTTTATCAGAATTTGAGTTAAAGTTCGAATCGGCAAAAGCTATTAAAGGTCAGATCATTGCCGATTTTATAACTGAACATCGCGATCCGTCAATTGATTTGCTTGAAATTACTCCGTGGTCCTTATTTTTTTTATGGATCATCGTGTGGTAAAGGTGGGGGAGTAGGGATCCTACTGATTTCGCCTAGAGGTGAGATCTTTGAATTTGCCATCCCTATACAGCCCACTGTCACAAATAATCAGGCTGAATACGAAGCATTACTTCGAGGGCTTCAATACTTGAGAGAAGCCGGGGCCGTTTCAGTTGAGGTTTATGGAGATTTAGAGCTGGTGATCAAGCAATTGAATGGCCAATATGAATGCAAAAGTGAAGCACTGAGGAGTTACTACGAAGAATGCAGGGAAATCTTGAAGAGCTTTCCGTTGGTAACTCTACAGCATATTCCTAGGGAACACAACGAAGAAGCAAACAGGTTGGCTCAGAGCGCCTCGGGTTACAAAGAGAACCAAGAAGCGTTTGCTGCAGATGTGTGTGCACTAGGGACGGATCTTGCGGAGAATGATTGGAGAAAAGAGATCGTCGACTATTTAAAGGATCCATCCCGAAAGGTCTCTAGGAAGCTCAGGTACAAGGCCATAAAATTCGTTCTTCTGGATGACAATTTGTTTTACAAATCATTAGATGGGGTGTTGTTACGATGCCTGGGTCCAGAAGAAGCGAAGAAGATGATGAGTGAAGTACATGATGGGATATGCGGAGCACACCAATCGGCCTACCGCATGAAATGGGTTGTCAGGCAAGCTGGGTGCTTTTGGCCGACGATATTAGAGGATTGCTTTGAGTATTACAAAGGATGTCAGGATTGCCAAAGGTTTGGAAATATTCAAAGGGTCCCTGAATCAGCATTGAATCCCATCATCAAGCCATGGCCATTCAGGGGTTGGGGTATAGACTTGATTGGCCAGATTAATCCACCGTCTAGCAAGGGGCATAAGTTTGTGCTTTTGGCTACGGATTATTTTACTAAATGGGTTGAGGCGATCCCACTGAAGAAGGTGACGTCGGAAAACATGGTTGAATTTGTCAAGGAGCACATCATCTATCGATTTGGAATCCCTCAGACCATCACAACTGATCAAGGGGCTCAATTCGTGTCCCTGGAGTTCAGAGAATTTGCCGAAAGCATGGGAATCAAATTGTTTAACTCTTCTCCCTATTATGCCCAAGCTAATGGTCAAGCAGAGCGCTTCTAATAAGATCATCATCAAGCTGATACAAAAGAAGATCGACCAGAAGCCAAGAAGGTGGCATTCGGTACTCAGTGAGGCACTGTGGGCTTACCGAATGGCCCCTCATGGAGCTACAAAGACCACTCCTTACGAATTGGTTTATGGACACCATGCGGTTCTACCTTGGGAGATGCAATCAGATTCAAGGAGGGTTGTGTTACAGAAAGATTTGAGCTCCAAGGATTACAGTGGCCTAATGATGGACGAGCTAGAGGATTTACACATGATCCGTCTTAGGGCCCTGGAAAACATTGAGAAGAACAAACTGCGGGTTGCCAAGTACTATAACAAGAAAGTAAAAGTCATGCAATTTGCGTAAAGGTGATTTGGTTTGGAAAGCGCTATTGCGGACGGGACTAAATATAGCGAATTCGGCAAATGGTCTCCTAACTGGGAAGGACCCTTTCGCGTGGTCAGATGCGTCCCTGGTAATGCATACATATTGAAAACTTTACTAGGAGAGGAGTTTTCTGCTGCAATAAATGGGAGATATTTGAAGAAATATTATCCTAGTATTGAAATCGACCGATGATCACCAGCAGTGGGATTACAAGCATCTGACACAAGAAATAGCCGGCGCTCAAGAGCGAGGTCGCCTTCAGAACAAAATACACAAACAGGAGAAATGGCTAGTGCCTAGATGCATTGCCCTTAGCACCAAACTACTTTGCAACTGCCTCTTGCAAGTTTACATCCAACAACCCTGGTGATCTAGACTACGAGGAGGTGGGAAGCAGAAGGCGTGGAGGAAGAAGCGAAAGTATGATTCAATCTTTTCTTTGCTTCTTCGGCTGCTCCCTCTTCAGTTGCTCTAGGACTACCGGGATGGCAACTTGGAATGCACGGGGGTTACCATGATTTGCGGCCTCCACCAAGCTGTCCCAAGCCGCTTTCAGGTTGTTGTACCCACCAGAGACATCTGAAACAGAGGAACGGATGTTAGGGGCAAGAAATCCAAGTGCGGGCGCGAAGTCAAGAAGAAGTTAGAAACATGTACCCCCCACTAGTGCCTCCAGAGCCATGCGACGCTCGCGTTCGGCTTGGCAACGAGCGGTGATGTCCCTGAGACCGTGCTCCAGGTGCCGAACGCGGCGGCGCAGTTGATTGCTGGTCCTCTGTTCAGGCGTAGCCTCCTCTGCTTCGAGGGAGGAATCGGAGGAGATGTACTCAGGCACGTCTTCGGTCCCGATGATTTCTTCAGGAAGTAAATCAAGGCTGAAAGAAGAAGAGGAAGAGAAGAGGGCGTCCCAGCAGGCTATTTTGTTGACCGAAGGGGTGCATTGGAAGTGATGACTGGCCAGCGTACACTGTTGGAATACCAAGCGGCAGGGTTTTCTCCCCAAATGCGAAGGGTTTTCACTTGAACAGTACTTACGGATTGCCGATTCAGGGATCTTCTGTGGATTTTGCGCCAAGGGGCATCTGTTCTCGCGTGTTCGGCTCAAGACAGTTCCCGGATACGTTTAAGGGAAAACAAGATTCACGGATGCAAACATGAAGAAAATCATCGCAGTGCAAGCACAGAATTCAAAAGTTCTTTATTGCCGATATTCAAACATCCCTAATACAATCTAGTCAAAGAGCCTGTTCAACACAGATTGGGGATGAGTGATTTCGGCAATGGCGTCGCCGTGGCCATCGAGGCGCTCCAAGATGGGCTAAATCTCCTCGATGTTTTCCGGCGCGCCGCCCCGGAAGCCGCGCGGCCTGGTGGAGTTGTCGACGTCCGTGTGCGTCGCCATGGCGGCCAGGCCCATTGTGGTGCCCAAGCGAACGCCATGGGTGGCCACCTCATCAACGCGGTGCTCCACCGCGGTAAGGCGCTCCGCCGGCGTATCACTGCGGGCGTTCACCTTGTCAGCCAGCTGCTCCACCAGCATCTTCAACTAGTTGAGCTCGGCATCGCGGGCTGCAGGGTGCAAGAAGGAAGGAGATTAGCATTAAAGGCCGGATTGGAATCAAGGATTGATTTTAGAGCTGTACCGTCGATGGTCTCCAGCAGCTGCTTGCGCTGGTCCTCCCACTCCAACTCGGCTATGCCCGCCTTTTTGGAGACGTCCTCCAGCTCGCGCTGGGCCGTCTCCAGTTCCGCCTTGAAGCGGAGAGCGTCGAGTTCCCCGTAGGGCACGGGGGAGTGGCCGTCAGACTCCGAGGAGTCGTCCGGAAGGGGCTGACTGGGCGGCGCAGGAGATGGATTCCACTGGATCAACCTAAAAAAGGGGATGATCATTAAAACAAAAAGAAGATCAAAGATGAATCAAAGAAGAGGAATCGACGATCATTGCCTCCGGCGCGCATTGGCGCTGCTCCCCTCCGCCTCATTAGAGGCGCGGCGTCGGTTGAGGCGGCGCACCATGCTGCTCTGGGATGTGCACTGTTTGCGAAGAGAGAAGAACAGGTGTTGACAGATTCGATTTGAAAATGTTTGTGGCTGGAGTCAATTCCGGAACAAAATCACTTTTATCCCGCAATTGAAGGGGCATGTGTTAACACCAAAATTTGGTAAGGAGTCTGACTTGTGGGTCCGGCTCGATGAGAAGTCCGTCCGTGGAAGGAAGGTTTTTCTCGGATGTATTCGGCGGAAAGATCTGCGGTCGGCTATCTGCTTCTGTTCGGCAAGGGAACAGTTGAGCTGATTTTGTGGGTTTGGACGGTGACGTGGCTCAAGCAGGAAGGATGAATGGATGGATAAGCGATCAAGCTTAGAGATAAGTTAGGCAACAAATCCATTCGAGGTTGTGCTTGGCAGGGTATAAATATGAGCCCTGAATGTATGTAACAGGGACAATCATTCTTCAATACAAACCGGCCTTACGCCAAACCCTAGAGTCCATTTGTCATGTCGTCGAGTTCTTCGAGAGGGTTCATCGATCCGTCGACCTCCGTGAGTACCGGCAACCTTGTATCATATCTAGTATCATGCGGTGGATTTAGATCTGATGCAAGTAGTCTTGTTACCATGCTTCGTGTCATGCGGTAGATTCAAGCTTGGTTCAAGAGGGTTTCTTGTTAGGTCATGAGCCATGCGGTAGGTTAAGATCTAGCTTGAAGCTAGTTATCGGCTCTATTGGATTTTGGCAAGATCCAATAGATTCATCAAGTTACCCCGTGTTGCTTTGAGTTTTTACTTTATGTTTAAATTCATGTAACATCTTTTGCCCAATCTAGATGGGTTTGGATCGTCTTTATCCCTCTTGCGATCCTTATGCGAGTAGAATTCGTGCTTTAACACGTGGATCTTGTGCTTTCCGATAGCCGAAACCGAATCGATCTAGGTTGTCACGTGTTGCGGGTTCAAGTTTGCTAACGTTGGAATAAATCTTGAAAGAACTGAGTATCATGCAGTAGATGCAGGGTTTTGGGTTGCTTTGGAGCTAGTCATTCGGTGGATTAGATTTCAAATCAATCTGATAGATTTATTTCGCTTGGTAATGTTCGTTCATTCTTCATGGACCCTGAATCGGCTGTTCAGCCGTATTCGGTTATGTTTCTCACGAGTAGAACACGTGCGTAACTCATGCTTTAAATAATGTATTCTTTTAGCTTTCCAGATTTAGATTGTATCATGCGGTGGATAGATCTATTTGTGGAAAGTGGTACGATTTTCATGCAAGTTGTATCATGCGGTGGATAGATTTGTTTGGCATCGTACCCGACGGGTTTTTTAAGTACCTAGACATGCGGTAGACTAGTGCTTTGGATCTATGCATGCTTGTTTATTACATGTTTATGCTCGCGCTTTACTTTATTTATCTATTTAATGTTAATCACCATGGGGATCGGTCGTGATCCTGCGCGCGTACATCTTTGCTCTAAATAAGGACCGATCGCCGTTATGCTTGCGTCATCCATTCGGCTATGTTACTTTTCCTGTTGAAAGCTCCCGAATGGTTTCGGTTTATTGCGTATAGCTTTCTATAGCTATGTGTCATCCCATCTGGTTTCCTAGCCGTAAATATGGAACTGTCTGGTACCACCCGGCATGTTCCAAGCTTTGGTATCTAACTACTTTGTCTTTTGTTAATTTTCAGGGAAAATTGACTGGCACGTCTTGTGATTCTTTGCATGTGTGAAGCCAGCTTGTTCGGCTTGCTGTGTGTTTGGCGCTAGGTGCACGTTTTGCGTCAACAAAGTCTTCGGAGACGAGCATGAAGAACCTCTTCTACCGGGAGCAAGAAGCCCGCCAGGTACTCGAGCTCGACTACAAAGAGCTTGCCTTCGAGTGCGAGAAGCACATGGAGCTCCAGATTGCATCTGACCGCGATCTCGTCAACTACTACAAATCCTTGCAGAAGTTGAATGAAGACTGCGAGGCATTGCGGGCCCAACTAAAGGAGCTCGAAGAAGCCGCACTGCCGATCGCAAGACTCCTGGTGCCGCATCCGGGCGGCCCCAAGATTGCCCCGCTGGTGGATCGCCTCGAGGAAGCTCCGAGCCGGCTGGCGGACTACGTGAAGCACATGGCGAGGTCGATCCCAAGACAAGTCTTGGCCTTCATGAAGTCGTACTTCCCGAAGGCCCCAGTGGAGGTAGTCGCCGGCGGGGTAGCCGCCAACCGCACCGATGAGCAAGATGCGAGCCGCTCGGGAGCGAGATGGCTCCCATTGCGGAGCAAGTAGCTGAGAAGCTTAATCTCCAGTAGCCCTGTAATAGATAGCTAGTAGCCAGGGTTGTACAAAAATCAATTGTAATGAATTGCTTGAGTATCAATGAAAGAAAATTCCCAAAGAATGAGTACTCGTGGCCGCGATCTCGCAGTGCGGAGCCCCATCGTGGAGTAGATGCGAGTAGTCATACTCGGCGGTAGTGGTCCCGTTGTAGGGAGTAGACAGTAAAGAAGTTGATGAACGATCAAACTTTATTACTGAAGGAGTCCACCTGGATGGCCAGGGCCGTAGTTACAGAGTAGTCGCTTGGACCCGGAGGGCCGTTTACAGCTGAGTAGCGCTGGAGCGGGTAGCCGCGTACAACAGTTGATCCGTAAGTAGCCGTGTAGGCTGGATCGTAGATCCGTAGGTAGCCGCGGAGGCTGGATCTTGGAGTGTGGTCTCTCAGTAGACCGCTGCTAGAGTCCTTGATGCTCGTCGCAGCCCAGGATCTGTAGGTAGCCGTGCGGGCTGGATCCTGGAGAGGAGTAGTCCGGAGACTGGAGCCAGGACCCGAAGGCCGCTTACGGCGGTGGGGTGTTGGTGTAGTCGTGTAGACTTGAACCCCGGAGTAGTCATGTGGACTAGGCGTAGAATCGACAGAACTGGTCGACGTTCCACGAGTTGTTGATGTCTTCGCCTTCAAGTGTTTGGAGGCGGTAGGAGCCCGGCCCAGTCACCTTTGCCACGGTGAAGGGACCTTCCCAGGGGGAACTGAGCTTGTGTAGTCCTTCCGTGTTCTGGATGCGACGGAGGACGAGATCACCAACGTTGAAGGAGCATTCCTTGACGTTGCGATCATGGTAGCGTCGGATACCTTCTAGGTACCTTGCTGACTGGACGAGGGCAGTGCAGCGAGCTTCTTCGAGGCTGTCGATGTCAACTCGTCTGCTGTCTTCTGAGACGCCTTCGTCATAGTGCTCCACTGCTGGCGAGTTCCATATGACGTCGGCAGGGAGGATTGCTTCGGAGCCGTAGACCAGAAGTAGGGGGATTGCCCCCGTTGGCTTGGATGGCTGAGTCCGTAGCCCCCAGAGTGCGTTGGGTAGTTCCTTGATCCACTTGCCCCCTTTGGAGTTAGCAGCGTCATGTAGCCGCTTCTTGAGAGCGTCGAGCACCATCCCGTTGGCGCGCTCGACTTGTCCGTTGGCTCGTGGATGGGCAACTGAGACGTATCGGACGTCGATCCCTCTGTTCTCGCAGTACTCCCAGAACTGGTGGTTGTTGAAATTGGAGCCCAGGTCTGTGATGATGCGGTGGGGTAGTCCTTAGCGGTGCACGAGTTCATCCAGGAAGTCAAGTACTCTGTCAGCCTTGGGGCATGTGACCGGCTTGACCTCGATCCACTTGGTGAACTTGTCGATAGCCACCGCACTCGTTGAATCCACCCGGCGCGGCTTGGCGGTGGCCCAATCATGTCGAGCCCCCAGCAAGCGAAGGGCCAGGTTGGCGGTATGGTGACTAGCTTGTAGGCTGGGACGTGTTGCTGCTTGGCGAAGTATTGACATCCTTGGCATCTCCTGACGAGTTCTTCGGCATCGCCCAGAGCTGTGGGCCAGTATAAAGCTCGCCGGAAGGCTTTGCTGACCAGCGTGCGTGAGGACGCATGGTTGCCGCAGACGCCTTTGTGGATTTCCTCTAAGATGTCCTTGCCTTCTTCACGAGGGACGCACTTCATCAGTACTCCAGAAGATGTGCCCCACTTGTAAAGCTTGTCTCCGACGAGGACGTAAGACTTGGCGCGGCGGACGAGTTGCTCGGCCGCGCTCTTGTCGGAGGGGGCCTTCTGCTCGCTGAGGTAGTCGATGAAGGGTTGCCTCCAGTCCACGTCGATCATCATGACCTCCTGCCCAGCTGGTTGATGGGCTGGGAAAGTGGTCGGTGGCGCCGGCTCCGGGATGGATGGCGCGTGAAGCTCGTGGACGAAGACGCCCGCTGGTACTTGAGCGCGGGTGGATCCAAGCTTCGAGAGGACGTCCGCTGCAACGTTGTTGTCGCGAACGATGTGATGGAACTCGAGACCATAGAACTTGTTCTTGAGCTTGCAGACTTCTAGGCAGTAGGCGTCCATGTTCTCCTTGTTGCGATCCCAGGACTTGTTGAGTTGGTTGATGACCACTGCGAAGTCGCCGTAGACTAGTAGCCGCTTGATGCCTAATGAAGCAGCGAGGCGGAGCCCATGTAGGAGAGCTTCGTACTCGGCTTCGTTGTTTGAGACCTTCCAGAAGATCTGCAGGACGTACTTGAGTTGTTCGCCCATTGGAGAGATCAGGAGTACCCCTGCACCTGCGCCCTCGAGGTTGAGTGAGCCGTCAAAGTACATCACCCAATGCTCTGGTCGTACGGTGGGGGAGTAGGTAGCTAGTTCTCCCGCCACTCGCCATGAAGTCGACTAGTGCCCGCGACTTGATGGCCGTGCGTGGCTTGAAGTCGATAGTGAGGGCGCCGAGCTCGACCGCCCACTTGGAGATTCTTCCGAGAGCATCTTGGTTCCGCAGATGTCGCCGAGCGGGTAGTCGCTGACGACGGAGATCGAGTACCGCCGGGAAGTAGTGTCGTAGCTTCCGCGAAGTGATGAGTACCGCGTACGCAGCTTCGCACGGCCGATAGCGGGCCTTGGACTCTGATAGAACCTCGCTGACGAAGTAGACTGGGCGCTGGACTGGGTAGGTGTGGCCGTCTTCATGCCGCTCGACAACGATGGCAGTACTGACCACATGAGTAGTCGCAGCTAGGTAGAGCAGTAGCTGCTCGCCCTTGTGAGGAGTCGTGAGGATCGGAGGCTTCGATAAGAAGTCCTTGAGCTGGGCAAGGGCTTGATCCGCTTCTGGGGTCCACACGAACTTCTCTTGGTGCTTGAGTAGTTTGAAGAAGGGGAGGCCCCATTCTCCTATCCTCGAGATGAATCTGTTCAGCGCCGCCATGCACCCCCGTCGCCTTCGGACATCTTTGATGCTCGTGGGAGCTTTCATCTCGGTGATGGCGGAGATCTTCTCGGGGTTAGCTTCGATGCCGCGCTGGCTGATGATGAAGCCGAGTAGTTTGCCCGAAGGGACGCCGAAGACGCACTTGTTCGGGTTGAGCTTCCAGCGGTACTCGCGTAGTGATGCGAAGGTCTCTTCAAGGTCGTCGATGAGGGTACTGGAGTTTCTGGTCTTGACGACCACGTCATCCACGTAGGCCTTGACGTTCTTGTTGAGCTGCCTCTTGAAGCAGGCCTGGATAGCTCGTTGGTAGGTAGCGCCGGCGTTCTTCAACCCGAAGGACATGGTCGTGTAGTAGTACGCACCAAACGGGTTGATGAACGCGGTCTTCTTCTGGTCTTCTTCCTTGATCACGATCTGGTGGTACCCGGAGTAGCAGTCGAGGAAGCAGAGCAGGTCGCAGCCCGCCGTGGAGTCGATGACTTGATGAATCCGCGGCAACCCGAAGGGGTCCTTGGGGCAGTGCTTGTTGAGGTTGGTGTAGTCGACGCACATCCTCCACTCGTTCGAGTTCTTCTTGCGGACGAGGACAGGGTTGGCGAGCCACTCAGGATGGAAGACTTCTCTGATGAAGCCAGCCGCGAGTAGTTTGGCGAGTTCCTTCTTGATGGCGTCCCGTCTGTCGTCGGCAAAGCGTCAGAGGTGTTGTCGCTTGGGGGTGGCCTTAGGATCGACATTGAGGCAGTGCGCAATTAGCTCTCTGGGCACTCCTGGCATGTCCGCTGGCTTCCACGCGAAGACATCGCGGTTAGCCCGAAGGAAACTGATGAGCGCGTCTTCCTATTTGGGGTCGAGGCCTGCCCCGATGGTGGTGGTCTTGCTGGGATCGCCTGTTCCAAGGTCGATCGTCCTGACGAGTACCTCCTCAGGTGGCTGAGGCTTGTTGGCGCTATCAGACTTCTCTGGGATGTCGAGTTCACTTGTGGCAAGCTTCTTCGACGCAGCGTAGACCTCCATCATCGCATTGGGTACTTGATTTGTGGAGGCGATCTCCACGGCTTCTGTGTCGCAGTCGTGGGAGATCTTCAGGTCTCCTTGGAGGGAGAGTACACCGGCTGGGCTTGGCATCTTGAGTACCAAGTAGGTGTAGTGGGGCACCGCCATGATCTTGGCGATAGCCGGTCTGCCGAGGATGGCGTGGTAGGAGGTCTCGAAGTCCGCGACCTCGAACTTGATGTACTCGCTACGGTAGTTGTCCCGAGATGCCCCGAAGGTAGCTGGCAGGACCACTGAGCCCAGTGGAATAGCCGCCTTGCCGGGGACGATGCTGTAGAAGGCCACGTTGCTCTTGGTGAGCATATGTGTGATGTCGAGCTTCATTTTCTTCAAGGTCTTGGTGAAGAGGACGTTGAGCCCACTTCCGCCGTCGATGAGCACCATGTTGAGTTTGGAGCCCGCCACCGTTGGCTTCAGGACGAGGGGGAACCGTCCTGGTTCAGAGAAGCTGGTCCATTGATCCGCGCGGGAGAAGGTGATGGGTACCTCCGACCACCTGAGAGGAGTCGGGACCGCTGGCTCAATGGACATCACTTCGCGACGGGTAGCCTTCTGCTCCCGCCTGCTGGGCAATCCGCCGAAGAGGACGTTGACGGTCTTCTCAGGCTCCTGGAAGTCGTTGTTGTCGCCGTCCTTCTTCTTGCCCTTTTGGTCGTGAGGGTGCGGTGGCTCCGGCGTCTCCTTGAGTGCGTGCCTGAGCTGGTAGCACTGCTCGGTGGTGTGGTTGCCGTTTGGATGCCACGGGCACTTCTCCTTCAGCAGGTCCTTGAAATCGCCAGAGTTCTTCTTCGAGTTCCCTTTCGCAGGGCGCTGGATAGCCGCGACAGTGTTGTCTTGCTTGCGTTTGCGGTTGGGACCCGAGTTGTTGTTGTTGTTGTTGTTGTTGTTGTTGTTGTTGTTGTTGTTGTTGTTGTTGTTGTTGTTGCGACCGCCCTGGTTCGCGTTACTGCCGCTGCCGCCGCCCTGGTTCTGCTTGGTCTTGCCACGGATGGCGTCGTACTTGGCATTGGCCTTGTCTTCTTCATCCGCCCAGGACGTGCTCATGTCCTTGAGGTGGGGGTGGACCTGGGGCGGCGACGGCCGAAGTCTTCGAAGGTGCGGCGGTGGTAGAGGCCGTCTTGGAAGAGGTCGATGACCTCCTTGTCAGTGATGTCGATGACGGTGGCGCGCTTGTCGAAAAAGCGGCGCATGTACTTGCGGAGGGTCTCGCCTTGTTCCTGCTTGATCATGGCTAGGTCCATGCGAGTACCCGATCGGCCCATGGCGCCCGCGAAGTTGCTTGTGAACTGCTCCTTCAGCTGGTCCCACTTGTCGATCGAGTGCTTGTCCATCGACTCGAGCCAAGTCAGTGGTGCTTGGTCCAGGCAGAAGGGGAAGTAGAGGCACTTGGTGTCGCTGTTGCCGCCAGCGTTCTCGATGGAGAGGGCGTAGCACCTGAGCCACTGGATGGGGTCCTGCTTCGCATCGTACTTGGTGATCCCCAAAGGCTTGAATTTGCCGGGGAGGAGTAAGTTGCGAAGTCGAGGTGAGAAGGCGGGGAAGCCGTCGCCCTCAGTTGCGGTGGTCGACTTCTTCCGCCGCAGTTCTTCAATCTTCTGGCGAGCATCGTAGCCGCCCTGCGAGGCGCCGGAGGCGTGGCTGTTCGCGTGGCCTCGGCCGCCGCGGCCGCCGCCGCCTCCGGCCCTCTCCCGTTCGCCCCGTGATTGGAGCCGCCGCCGTCGGCGCCGCCGCCGTCGGGATCATTGCCGCCCCCGTCGGCCGGAGCACGGCGAGGGACGACTTCTCGGTTGTTGTGGTCGCACAGTGAGGGTCCGCCGGTGTTGGAGCGACGGCGGTTTGGCTCGGCTGGGAGCTCAGCTCGAGTACGGTTGGGACCGTTGTTGGCGCTGCGACTAGTAGCTTCGTTGTCGCGGGGTCTGGCTAGAGGAGGTTGGTTGACTCTGTTGTCGACCCGCATGAAGTAGGCTTCTTCAGCGAGCTTGGCGATGACCTCTCCAGCGCGTATGCCCTGAGCCTGGCGTGCGATCGCTGTGATCGACATGAGGCACTGCTCGGGGGTAGTGTGTACTCTGCTCTCGACCGCCTCAAGAGCTTCTGCAAGGTTGCGGACGGGGAAGTTGTCACGGAGGCGCCGACGACGTTTGTTGCGCTTCCGGTTGCGTTCACGTCGAGCGTCTCTGTCCGCCGGAGTCTCGTTCGGTGGACCATCAACAAAGAGCTCGTCGGAGGAGATGTCCTCCAGGTACTTGTTCTGAGCCGTGCCTGAAGGCCCTGGGGTGTCACCGGCAGCCATGAAGACTTGGCGATCGGGGGTGCCAAGGCTGGACTCAGAGGGTGCCACCTCGGTTGGTGTGCTTGAGTCATCCCGGGCTAGCGGTGTTCCCTCCAGGAACGTCAGCGAGTCGATGTAGGCGACGTAGCGTGAGTCTCTCTTTATCAGGTCGGCAGGTTTGTGGTCTGGTCAGTAGACGAATCTTCCGGCCGGCGTGGATGTTATAACCAGCCAGAGGCTGGCCCTGATAAAGGAAGCTCAGTGGAGTTGTCCTCGGACTCGGGCTCCTCAGGGTCCGACCCGAAGTCGAACTCGTAGTCCGGGTTCGAGTAGAACTCGGAGAGAGGGCTGGAGTCCGGAGCGCGATCGGGGGTGGCGTCGGAGTTCGAGCTGTACTCGGGTACGGGCTCCTTGCTGGCCCGGCGCGAAGTGGGAGCCCCCGTGCGGGCCCGACTGAGGATGCGGGGGCCACGCGCAGAGCGCTCGCGAGGTGAGGGGATCACCTGCGATGGCTGAGCAGCCGGCTCGCCTGCGATGGCCCATGGCGACGTCGAGTTCGTGTTGGAAACGGGCTCAAGCTCGAAGTCAGCGTGGTGGTTGAAGAGTGAAATTTCGCCGAACTTGCCGGCGAGTTCACCTGTGACAACTTCAGGAAGCGTCACGAAGCCTGTCTTCGGGTTGGGCGGCACGGTGAGGCGGCGCTGGAAGGAGCCCGCGCCGTCAGCGGTGCAAACCCAAGCGCCGAACACGAAGGTGTCGCCGCGGTTGAAGGCGACGGTTGGCTTGAAGTGGACGGAAGCCGTCGAGTTCGCCATGTGATCTCGGGCGAGAGCCCTACCTGGCGCGCCAGCTGTCGGTGTTTTAGACCGGCAACCAACCAAGGGGAGTACCCGAAGTAGATGAATGTGACTCGCTGAGATCGGTAACTCGAAGGAAGAGACATGTGGCACACAATTTAGACAGGTTCGGGCCGCGAGGTGCGTAATACCCAACTTTCTGTATGCTGCGTAGCTCTGGATTGATTGGGCACGATTACAAGATGGTGCAATAGTGCATCGTGGGTTGTATGAGATGAGATTGGATTGGGTGCTAGAGATCGGTCCCTGCCTCGCCTTATATAGTCCGGGAGGCAGGGTTACAAGTCGGAGTAGGGAGAGAGTACTAGTCGAGTACGTCTAGGAGTCCTCCATACAGTGCGGAACATGTACAGCTCCCTAACCGAGTACTACTCCTGTGTAGTCCTTGTGCTCCACGCCTTCAGGTGCCGTGTAGCGCAAGCCGGGTAGTCCCAGGGGCCCACCGAGTAGTCGGTCCTGGTACCCACCGAGGTAGTGGGCCCAGGGAGGTCCATACGACAAAGGGGACTTGAAGATCTCGCACGACTGCGACACCGAAGCCGTGGAGGTCGCCTCTACAAATCAAGTACCCAACGCGATGATGGAGGTCTACGCCGCGTTGAAAAAGCTCGCTACAAGTGAACTCGACATCCCTGAGAAGTCTGACAAAGGCAACAAGCCTCAGCCAGCTGAGGAGGTTCTGGTCAAGACGATCGACCTCGGGACAGGCGACAACAGCAAGACCACCACCTCGGGGCCGGCCTCGACCCCAAATAGGAAGACGGGCTAACCACGACATCTTCGCGTGGAAGCCAGCGGACATGCCAGGAGTGCCCAGGGAGTTGATCGAGCACTGCCTCAACGTCGATCTGTTGACGGTTAATAGTTGTATCAAAGTTCGTTTGTGACTTGCAAGCGGACAAGTCTCCCGTCGTAGTCAAGGGACCCTTCTTCCCTCGAGTGGTGAACCCAAGGTATCGAATCCGTGGAACAATGTGCAACGCAAGGATTCAATCTAGTAAAGCAAGGTAAAGCTATCTAATGAAGACAAGTTGCATCTAATCTACTAACTCATAAAGAAAACGAATCTAATCTAATCTACTAAAGAGGTAGCAAGAGAAAGCAAGAGATAACCAATCTAGAGAATCTAGATCATGCTTATGTTGTAGCTCCAAACAAGATAGATGAAGATAGCAAAGAGAATCTCATTAAAAGCATCTTTAAATCGTGGCCTTCCCATCCGACTCCGAAAACATCCGCCTTTCGAGACCCCCGTTCTGTCACAACGTATCCCTATTCATGCGGGGAGCTTAGGGCGAGTTCGATAGAACAAGTTGAAATCACTTGGCCGGTCCGGTATGCACCTCTAGCCACCGCGGCTACAAGAGCACCCTATGTAATCTAGCTATAGACTAGATTGTAGAAGAAGCAAAACCAAGAAGAAAACAAAATCATCGAGAAGGCACTTAATCGCTAGAAATCGGATTCACTTACAAACTTCACCATGAATGATTACATGAACAAGATCACCACCGGGGCCCTCCCTCGATCTTGATCCTCGCTCCGAGCTCCGACGTGGTCTTCCATGCAAGGTTCCCACGTCGGCCGGGGAAACCCTAGACAACTAGCACGACCCTCATCTTCAAGTTGGTGTCCCTCAAGCTTCTCTCGCTCCTCGGCGGCGGAATACGACTTCGGTTCCGCGTGGCTCTCGGTCGGGGGGCTATTTATAGCCCGGGGGAGCAATTAGGTCAAAGGAGAGCCCGATTGGGCCCCGAATGGGGCCGGGCCGACCGGCCGGGGCCGACCGGCCCGGGCCCAATTCGGCCCATCCCGCGGCTGCTTCGCCCCGTGTTGCTTCCCACGACTTCTAGATGTTCTCCCCTTTTGCATGTGGGCCCTTGACGTCGGTTTCTCTCCTCGAATTGGACTCAACTCCTTGTCTTGCAAGATTCAAGCACTTTTCTCGGTTCGGTCCTCGGAGTTTATCATCTTCTCGGGCTTGGTCCTTGGGCTCTTGGAGTCATGTTCACTTCATTGCTTGACTTGTATCGGGCTTCAAGATCTTGTCATGAGGTGCTTAATGAACTTATCCCGGAAGTCTTGCTTTCAACGTTAAAACCCTGCGTAAACACATAACTCCAAAACCGACATGCACATGTGAACTTGTTATACCACGGGGGTTAGTACCAATGAATAAGATACAAAAGTTATGCCAACACCGAAGGTAAACTCATGGCTAGGTTGACGGATTTTCACCGTCAACATCTCCCCCATGCTTAAACCTTGCTCGTCCTCGAGTAAGCCTTCGATGGATATCATCATTGCCAAACAATGTTTAAACCTTGCACTTGATCATACATGAAAAAAAACATAATGCTCTCAAAAGTTTAATTCGTTAAAGTTCCATAATGTACTAGCCTTCACCTCTACGGAGGGTAGATTCTTATTAAGCTTATCCCACAAGTATTAACATGCTCACAAAGTTTAAATAGACCTCAGAATTTTTGAAATAAAGAACAAGATAAAGAAAAGAGCTAAACCAAGTTCACAAATTTAAATCATCTCGTGTATTGCTCATAAACTCTCATCTCACTTGTCTCTCAAGCCTATATATTCTACTCCTTTCCCTCTCATATATATGTGGTAGGCTTTATATGGAGCTTTGGGAAAGTTTAGTCCTAACAAGAATTTATAAATGAGGTGTTGTCAAAACAAGACAAGCTTCTCATGGTCTTACCGGACTCGTCAAAAAGGTCATTGGAAAATAATGTTAAATCAAGGAGGGGAAAGAGAAAAATACACACACTTTTAGATAGGTGGACATGTGCAAATGGCAAAGAGTGATCCCGAGGCACAAAAGAAGTCCTCGTTATCGGATTGCACATGGTTGGAAAATGAGAATGGATCTTTTTATCTTGAAGCCTTGAATGCACTCTTAGAGAACCGGGGAGTTTACTTTACGCACAAATATATTTTTTTCTCTTTCTTATATTTCTCATTCTTTTCTTTCTTTCTTCCTTTCTTATATATATATTTTTTTTTCTTTCTTCACCTTGGAAGTCATGTACATCGCCGAATTTTTTTCTTTCATCATTATATATATTTTTTTAAAATACTCCCTTTTGAACTCTAAGGCTTTTGATCTAAGGCAGCACCGTACCTACCTCCTCCCCCATGCTTAGACGTTGCTCGTCCTCGAGCAAAGAGGCGAAAAATAAGGTAGGTACCGGAGATATTTTCCTTGGAGAGATACTTGAAATCTTCAACGTTGGCACCGTCTTGCGATCTTCCTTGAATTGATGATCCATTCTCAATGATAGGTTGTGGTCAAGGAGGTAATCACAAAAAGATGATATTTGGTTTAAGGGTGGATATCCGGCGAAGTTTGTGAGATCACCGATGCGGGGATACACAATGCACGGATAAAAGGCTAGCAAAAAGATAGATACGCAAAAACGGAATGACCAGCTTCTTAGTCTCGGGCCAGAGAAATCATGGCCTGCAATAACGCACTCAAAAATAGATCTTGTATACTAAGGTTTATGCACTCAAATATATATAAGGCTTTGGATAGGTTGAGCAACACACAAGCGATATTTGTGACAAGGTTAGCAATATTTTTGAGCATAAAAGACATCTTTAATCTATTCATAACTTGAGAGCACATAAAACACTATGGGTCTTTATTTTAATCATAACCTCCGCTGAAGATTGAGCTAGCATTTAGATAATTTCAGATTTGTATTTTTAAGAGAGCACTAGTTCAAACATGCATAGATCAATTACAAAGATAAACAAAGCAGCAATTATAATCATATATCATCATGGCACAAACTTTGTAACTTTACCAAAGGTAAAAACTTAGTGGCGACATTATTCATGATGAAAATAAAAACTAAGATACATGCTGAAAATTAAACTAACACACTTGCTGAAATTTAAATAAAATCTGAAAACACTACGCATACATAGGTGCAAACAAGCTGAAAATTAAAGAAAAGGGGTAAAGGAAAGATAACTAAAGCTCCTCCTCTCTCTAATCTTC